>CAKASE010000075.1:4058186-5410915 GCA_916720795.1 Danaus chrysippus
AGATAATTCACGATTATTTTCGTAAATTTTTTTAATTTAATAATATTTTGTCTTACAAAATTTTGACAAAGGAAGTTCAATTCAAATTATATGCATAGATTTATTAAAAAAATAAAAATTACACATAACTATATTATTGTCAATAAACTATTTTATAACTTTATTTATATTATTCATAAAATTGTGCCTATATAACAAATTTATTTTGAAATTACAAGCAAAACCGCAGTATTTATCTTGTTATGATTTTAAGTAACAACGGCTAATCAAACAATGAACATCGATTCTTCAATATTAATATTTGTTCTCTGAGTTTCTAACTAAAAATCAATACCAACATTATATGAAGTTAGTTCCTTATTCTTTTAATAACACGTTTTCTATCGTCACATGATTTTAGCATCTAAAGCTTTTGTTAAAATAGATAATTACAGAAAATTAAAATAGTTTAAAATGAGACGAATCTTCTCATCATTCCATGTATTCACGGTGCGTGTGTCGGGTCCATCGTTGTAGTGAGAGGAGCTTCAACAGTGACTGTGACTTGTGACCCAGGTGTAGGTTTAAGGCCTCGGCCTCGAATTTTGCGTGCAGCGGAGCGGCGACGGCACGGAAACGCATACATTTCTCCAAAATAGCGGGCAGCGGGCACCGCTGTATTCGAGGGTCGGTCCATTTGATTATACGCGTAAGATCCTGCCGCTCCCGCTGCCGTTCCGCTGCCCGCAAAATTCGAGGCCGAGGCCTAAGGGACCCTATCTAACGCGTTAAACGCTCACCTCCACCGTACAAGCTCCTCTCTCTACAATTAAAAAAAATTCTATGAATTATATTTGTTTATGTAAATAAATGACATTGTTGATTATGATGTAAAATAAAGTTGTATAAAGTAAAGTTAAAGTTAAATAAAGTTGTTTAAAATTCCTTTTAACCGATTTCAATACAATTTTCACTGGCATTTAGCTCAAGTATATTCCGTTAGACTTAAACTGAGCTTTACATTTGTGTTATACAAAAAACTAGAATTCAATTTTATTATATTTTAAATAGATACATTACATAAGTGCTAGAGCTATTCTAAATTAAAAATAAAATAAACATAACTTATAAAGGGCCAAATGGAAATATTATGGAAAAAAATATTAAGTAATAAAAATTTTACAAAAACAATATACATTTTTCTTCACTTGACATTGCTACCAGTACAAAAGGTGACGTTCGGAAGGTGCGGGGCGAAGTAAAAGCAGAATAAACCAGTTAAAACGTAGAAAAGAATGACATTCAATAATTTGACATCACACCCACACTATCCATACACTCACACAAAATGCAAAGCTCAGCTTAAACGCACTATAACAAGCAGTACCTTATGTTTTATACATTTTTACATCTAATTAATTAATGCAATAGAAGTTATTTGGACTGTTTAATGATATTTTCTTGTGGAATCTTCTCATAACTCATATTTTGTTTTATTTCCAGAGCTTCAGAAGGATCGTTCTTCCCGCCTCGTCTGTCAACTAAGGAAGACACTGTATATATTTATGACAAAGACCTGTGCAGAATACTTCCATTTACCTACAGGAAGGATGTATACATAGATGGTAAGGCTCACTTATATATATACTCGTACCATAACTTCATATTTGCATATTTCCCAAAGAGGGTTGATGCCAGGCAGGCGGCCGGTCGTAAAAACAATTAGTCAAAACTATTCACAACATGTAAGGCAGACCCTGGCTAAAGCTGGGAAATTGCACGGAAGAAGAAGAAGGTATACTTGCATACATTAATATATATAAAACTTTGATATTTTCCTTCGTTGTGTGTAATATCCTTTATTTGTATATAATGAATCTGTGATACTAATATCTGAATTTACTAAGCAAATTCTTAAAGATATTGCAACTATTTTATATATTTTATAAAGTATTTGACTGCTTTAAAACTGTTTTAAGTGAACAAGTACCATTTGAGATTCATTAAAATTGTATCCAAAACAAAATATTTAATACACTTAAGTGAATAATTTACCTAATGTTATTTTAAGATTATTGTAAGCTTAAAACTAGTACAAATATAATAACTATAATTATAACTAATCAATGTCGTCGATACTTTTCGTCAATCTATTAATCTACTATTTACAGACCAAAATTGCAAATTCCTCAAAATATATAGTTGCAAAACCTACTTCTCAAAAACAATACCTTGAGATGTAACAGCTCTTAATATTAATTAATTTCTTAAATATACTTAAAAGTACAAAAAGCACTTGCTGTTTTGTTCTCAACGGTTAGTAATATTGGTAGACTTATCCAAGTGTTCTTGTTGGGGAGCTAAAATTTCTTTGTAGTATTCTACTTGGTCTACTATTACTCTCTCTTCTGCGTTGGCCAGCTAAAGTTCATCGTGTTCTACTTGGTCTACTACATATATTATTCTTCTACTCGGTTTTCTTCTCCAGGTATACAGACCGGTCTCTACACTCCTCCCAGCTCAACCTTCGAGAGCGCCGAAGTAAATCCTGACAACAAATGTTTCTGCCAAGGAGAGAAGTGTCCTCCACGCGGATTGCAAAATATCAGCCCTTGTCAATACAGTGAGTAACTTGAGTATTAATAACATAGAATATTATATGTAGTGTATGTATCTATATAATAGATATAATACACTGTCTCACGTACCCCACTGGAGGTTCGGCATGCGCTCGGCAGTCTAATGACTAGCGCGGAGCAGAACGGGGACGTGCGTCGCTCTAGGCGGGGTAGTAAGACAGTGACTAGTTATACTTACATGTAGAACCTACAATATAATAATATTTATTTTAGAAGGAAATTAATATTAATCGAAAAGAAATTAACAAATAAATTAATATGTATATGTTTATATTAATATTACTTTTTTTTAATTTAAAATATTTAAATTATTTTATTTCTCGTTATTTTCACAAAAGAATTTGGTACTTTGCTTTTTATATATATTTTTAATAATGAAGACGTTTTTGTTATAACTTTACTATTTGGAAATTAACTAGTATTCTAATTCATAAGCAATCATCAATTCAATCATATTTTATTAAAATTTTCGTAAATATTTAAAAGTATTACATTTCCGTTCGAACACATTTTGCTTGTTTCCAGAGTTATTTAATTCTAAACTTAAGACATTTTTCGCAAATAAATATCCTATCTTACATTTTTTCGCAAATTATTAATTTATAATAAGGAATTACATTCCTTAATAATTCACATAGGCTAGATCATTGCAAAAAACATCCAGCACCAATTGTCACGAGGTTTTTTTGTTATATAAGTAATATTTTTGTCTGCAGATGCGCCTGTTTATTTATCCTACCCTCATTTCTATGATGCTGAACCGTCACTGCTGGAACGCTTCGAAGGACTTAAGCCAGAACAGAAAAAACACGAAAGCTACTTCTACATACAGCCGGTAAACTTACAGTCTTTTAAACAGTCTAACTATAATTAAATAAATTTTAACAATTTCCCAGCTTTAGCCAGGGTCTGCTTACATGTTGTGAATAGTTTTGGCTAATTGTTTTTACGATCCGCCTGCCTGACATCAACCCTCTTTGGGAATGCATTAATCAGTGATGTCTAAATAGTTTTAGATAATACATATGACACGGAAAATTCACATTTGTACTTGCCACTTGAAAAGCTAAAACATCTTCTTTATAAATAATAGATAATAATAGATCAAACAGTATTTGTCGTTAGTTTGTAAAAAAATCTGTCTTCATAATATACAAATATATGGTTTATTTGCGCTAAAAAATGTTATCAAAAAAAAAAAAGACATTGCAAGATATAGAAACTTTTTGGTTGCAACCTAATAATTAAGACGAAAATAAATGAATTGATATACAGGGTGACTGGTGAATTACTCTCAATATTTAAGGAGAATACTCGGTACATGATTCTCATTCGAATTATGTAAAAAAAATAGGTACTTAATTTTTGACCAAATTTCCGTATAAATAAATAAAGTGTGGACACGTTCCAAGTGTTCCAAGTGTGGACGCGTGCGGCGGCGTGCTGATACAACACCACGCCGCCGCACGCGTGTGTGTGTGTGTGTACCTAATCTGTAGGGTGTACACACGATGCGTAATTAATGACATAACTTTTGGTTAACTTAGAAGTTTATTAATATTTATGTTATATTAATTTTTATTTTGTCATATATGATCGTCAAATATCACGCCTTCAAGTATCGATAGTCATTCACCAGTCACCCTGTATAAGGTGTAAGTCTTTGTAAGTAAGTGACCCTGTAAGTCTTTTTTTCTCTTTATTCCAGAAAATCGGTGTGCCTCTTGAAGGACAAGTACGTGTCCAACTAAACCTGAAAGTTGACCGAGCTCCTAACATCATGGTTAACGACATTCACAAATTCCCAGACATTATATTTCCCATTATGTGGGTCCAAGAGGTAAGTCCTTCAAATAATATATTAATATAATGTAATCTAAGACTTATGAGTATTCATTTAAATGAAACTAATATTATTCGGTTTACTACGCGTATTTTTTAATTATAAGACCAATTCACAGACATTCACGTCTCGTCTTAATGATCACGGTTGATGAAAAGTAACCGAAACGTCGATAACATGTAGTTTTTTAAAATTATAAAATACGTGTAGTAATATTTATTTTAATTAAATATATTAATTTAATTCTTCCTTTCAACTCAAAAACTAAGTCTAAAACTTATAGCCAATATGATAAAGGCTTCTGTATTAGTTATTGTTAAATTTTGTCACGAGATATATATGATTGTATTTAATATGAAGATTTTATATTTTTTCTTATTATTACCATTTATTCTTTAAGCCATAAGCAGTTTTCTACCACAAAAATACAGACAAGAGCCATATATACTCGTAAAAAAATCAATATTGCCTATTTATAAGGGACTAGCTTTCCGCCCGCAGCTTCGCCCGCGTGGAGTTCGATTATATCGCGTTTCCAAGAGAGCCTTTCAAAAGTCTGGGATAAAAACTATCCTATGTCCTTTCTCAAGGTCAACTCTATGTCTGTACCAAATTTCATAAAAATCAGTTCAGTGGTTTAGGCCTGAAAGCGTAACAGACACATAGACAGACAGAGTTACTTTCGCATTTATAATATTAGTAGTGATTCATTATGATTCATGGTTTCCAAGGGATTTTATTTAATAATGTCATTTATTTCAGGGTATTGAAGGTGTGAGCACACCAATATGGCGATGGATATTCCTGGCCACAACCTTCGGACCAATCGCCGCTCCAATTATATCCTACTCATTAATAGTCATCGGTCTTGCCATACTCATTCACGCCTTTATAAAAGCGTATAAAAACATCGTGATAGGCGAAAATTCCTTAGAAATAGTTGAAATAGGAAGAGAAACTATTAGACGGAGTTCTACTTTAATAATGAACAGCTCCCAAAAACTATTGGCACACAAAGAAACGTCGTACAGACCGCTAAGCCAGTCAACGCCATCGTCAGCTCATGGCAGCCAAGAGGGCAGGCTGCAAGAACTTAATTTTATCGATAAAACCGATAATATAAGTCAAAGTATCGATGAATTAAAATCGATATTAAATAGGGAATTCGTCAAAACAAATTTCTGTGAAACCGAAAAAGAATCTCTAATACATTCGGACAATGCTTTCATATTATCAGAACATCGTCGATGTAGAGTTTTTAAAGTGCCTGATAGTTATTATTGATAAATATTAAATAGTTTATAAATATTTTTACCAGCTATATCAAACATGATAATTTTAATACAATATTAAACTAATTCCAAATTTTAATTATATTTATATTTAAAATAACAATCTGTAATAAACAGCCTGTGATTAAAAAATATATTTAATCTGTACTTGCTCAATGAATGTTGCCAATATAATAATAAAAATTCGTCAAAAAGTTTACGGTATCGTATTTAATATACAATAATCTGTACAAATGTGATCTATAAATATATTATATCAACATACATAATAAAATTGACCAATAACTAGTCGAAATAGATAGTGTGTTATAAAAAGTACATCGAATTTGAAATAAATATATGCCAAGTTAGATCTGAATATCCTAACTAATGTTACCATATTATAAAAAGAGTATTAAATAAGTTTTTTTTATCTATATATTTTATGTCTTGTAATCTTTTTTTCCTCAATTCGTCATGATTAATACCGATGTATTTTTGGGTATTTTTACGCTTATATTTAGATACGGGGATGTTTTATGGAGGTTACGAGATTTATATAAATGTATCAAATACATTAATATTTTTATATAAATTAGATGCGGATATCTATTAGGTGTTTATAGTCAATTATTTTGGCGATAATTTTGAAGTATTCCTTTTTGAAATTTTGCTCAATTTATGGGGGAAATGTTTAGAATATTTAGGGCTGGGCATCGACATCATCTACAAGTAACAAAGCATAATAAATGGCTTACAATACAAATTAAAACTCTATAATAAATATTGTAAAGCAGTCCTGCAACCATAATAACTTTTAATTTTATCTTAATCATGATATAAAATATAATATTATAACATCCTCCAATCTAATATGATTTCTGAACGATTTTTATGTCAGTATTGTCAAAATTTTAGCGCCAAGATATTATTTGTAATACCTAATTTAAATATAATTTATAATTTTAATCAATCTGTTAGGTGGTGTCGATGTATTTATAATATTTGTGAATAATATATCTCTATTTATTGTTACAATTATTAAATACATTTATATAATTGTCATATTATTCACAAATGGCATAATATTGTTTAATCAAAGCTCATATTAAGCTTTAAAAAAGAAGACTTCGTTCTAAAATCTTAGTTAATGTAAGTACATTCCAATTTATACGTCATGAAAGGGTAGTAAGGATTATTTTATGGTTAAATGTAAATAATTAATGTTTTAAGGCAATTTTGTATTCAATTCCTTGTTTATAATAAAAAATATAAAAGTATATCATAGTTTTAATTGCGTACCTTGTCCTTTTAAGTGAGTAAGCAACAAAGTTGTTATAAAATTTAATTGATTTGCATAAACGTCGGGATATTTATAATTAAATATTTAGTTTAGCATTAGTATACTAGTTTTTTATAGTAATTGCGCGTGAAATAACTAAGTTCAGATGCAAGAAAATCCTTTTTCAGTCATGTTAGCTATATATAAGAATATGTAGCATTTTTTTAAAACTATATAAGGATATATGACATATTAGATACAAAGAAACTAATTATTTTTTACATAGAATACGTATTTATTTTTTACATTGCTCTCAATTTAGAGCCTTTTAAAAATGTTTTTTGTTCATTATTATACAACTATGTGTAAGGAATGTGGTTTATTCCCACAGAGAGTGGATGTCAGGCAGGCGGCCGGTCGTAAAAACAATTAGCCAAAACTATTTATAACATGTAAAGCAGACCCTGGCTATAGCTGGGGAATTGTCAGGAAGACGAAGAAATATAAGGAATGGGGTGTTAAAGAAAATATGATTGCAGTTATTGTCTTGCACAGTTCTTATGAAGCATATTATAGATTATTTAAAAGGTTGGTATAAAATATTCAAAAAATGGTGGCCTAGAGATTAAAGGTCCGCCTCTCATGCACGAGGGCGCGGGTTCGAAACCTGGCAAGTACCAATGTGATTTTTTCGAGTCATATGTACTTTATAAGAGTATTTAGACATTGCTGACAGACGGTGAACGAAAACATCGTGAGCAAACCTGGACTTATCATTTCAAATTATAAGTTTGAAATCATCAACCCGTCTTGAGTTAGCGTCGTGATTAATGCTCAAACCTTCTCCATGAGAAGAGGCAGCTCAGCAGTGGGCTCTGATAGGCTGATGATGATGATGACTCTCAAAATAAAATTATACAACACCTCGCCTGTCGAATACCAGGAAAGATCGAGGTAGAATAAGACCTACAAGTCGATCTAGTTGATAGTAAAATTATATTAAATGCCTAACGATATTAATTATTATTATAGAAGAATTATCAATAAATTAAATTTACGTAAACTTAACCGATGTTGTTTACAACAGAGAATTAACTTAAAGGAATTGAAAGCTAGAAATATCACGACTAAAGTTTCTGTTTGACAACAAAAATTTCTGACGAAGTAGATATTGAAGCTCTAATCGACTTTCTATAGTGACCTACCTTAGACTTATTTAAGCAATTATTACGAGATAACTTATAATAACGCAACGCTTATACTTTTTTTTTGTAAAAGCAATTAGATTAGATGTGAATTTCAGATACCACATCTCGTCTTAATGATCACTGTTGCTGCAAAGTAACCGAAACGGGAGTATGTAGTTAAAATGATAAGAAACGCTTAATAGTTATACGAAAAATATTCGATCTCATTAGTTTTTATATAATTTTGACTAGTTATTGTTTTAAAATCATTCCACCCATTGGTAGCTGTAAATCAACTTACCTAAGAGTAATGTACTATCTCAGTAACAGCCTATTCATCATTTTGAAGATTTCCAAATAATAATTAGAAGGAAACACATCGTATAACGATTAACTACAAGTGGCGCCATCTGTGCCGTACTAATCATAACATACTATAATCTTTAAAATTGTTTTTATGACTAGCTTTACGCCCGCGTCGAGTTCGGTTGTATTGCGTTTCGAAGAGAACCTTTCAAAAATCTGGAATAAAGACTATCCTATGTTCTTTCTCAAGGTCAACTCTATCTCTGTACCAAATTTCATAAAAATCAGTTCAATGGTTTAGACGTGAAAGCATAACAGACAGACAGACAGAGTTACATTCTTATTTATAATATTAGTAGGGATTATATTAATGATAATACCGAACCATTGCAATGTTGTAATGGCATACTGGCTTCAGAAATTTTGTAACACATTACTGGAAGTAATGAACATTGAAAAACAAATTTGAAACTATGTCGAGAAGCCATGAAGCAGATTCCTTTAGTGACGTCACACAACTGTCAAACTTGTATTTTTTCCCCCCAAAATCGCATGACAAATTATTAAGTCAATCATCAAGGATTTAAAATAAAAACTACTGCTTTAGGTATTTTTTATTAATCTTATGTATCAATATTTATAAAATATAATTTTCATTTTTTTGACATTATTAATTGTTTTAATAATCCAAATATTCTGTAGTACTATAGATCAATTAGTTATTTCAAAAAGGATCTAGGTATAAAAGAAAACAATTATGGATATTGTGAAATATTACTCATCTAGACACAAATTAAGTTTTCATTATAGATTTTTAAATATACACAATATTAATGACACATATTCATATTAAAATATATTTCAATCGGTTAAAAAATAGATTAATGTATAAAATAAAAATGATAATTATATGATAAAATGATAATATTTATTAATGAATCCATGCTTCAAGTTGAGACCAGCTCAGTACTAATTAAATACATTTAATATATGAAAAACTATTAATTAATATTAGAATTGTATTTGTTGATTATCATTGGCACTGAAGTGGTATTCATCCCCAACTTGTTCGGGCTCGGCAAGATCTTCCTGTTCTACGAAGTATGTGTCCAGAATATGCAAAGCTTTACGATAAATCTGGGAAAAAAATATATTGGTTTAAGTATGGAGAAAATACTGATAAAATGATTTTCATTGTTCTTACTTCTTCTACCTGGCAATTTCCCAGTTTTAGACAGAGTCTGCTTACATGTTGTGAATAGTTTTGGCTAATTGTTTTTACGATCCGCCTGCCTGACTTAAACCTTTGGGAATGCATTAATCAGTGATGTCTAAATACTCTTAAGTACATATGACTCGGAAAAATCACATTCGTACTTGACAGGATCGAACCCGCGCCTGTTACTGATTTAACTTGTGTTCTTACTTATTGATAGGAAAATTTTTGGTATATGTATATTATTTGGATATAATATATAGTAGTCAGTGGTGGCCTAGTGGTTAAAAGCCCCGCCTCTCAAGCACGAGGGCGCGGATTCGATCCTGGCAAGTACCAATGTAATTTTTCCGAGTCATATGTACTTTCTAAGAGTGTTTAGACATCACTGATTAATGCATTCCCAAAAGAAGGTTGATGTCAGGCAGGCGGCCGGTCGTAAAAACAATTAGACAAAACTATTCACACCATGTAAGGCAGACCCTGGCTAAAGCTAGGAAATTGCCAGGTAGAAGAAGATGTGTGTATGTGAGAAGTAATAAAGTTAATAATATAGTATCATGTGTGAAGATTTATACAATTTTGAATAGATACAATTTTCTATATACATATAGAAGAATTTTCTATATAGCAGATCATCAGAAGAAAGTTTAAGATGAAATATTTTTTATATTAAATATTTTTTTCAATACTAAATAATTACATACTACATAACTGTGAAAAAATTACCTCAAAAGTCGTTAATATGGAAAATATTTCAACTTAAACTTTCTCCTGATAATCTGCTTCCAATGTAGATATGCGGAATTATCTGATGCTAGTTACGAGGATTTGTACTATCCCCGACTATATGTCTTTTTCATGGTATAGATGTTTTACTACATATACCTACATATATATATATATATATATATATCTTACTAATACTATATATAATTGCGAAAGTTTGTGAGTGTGTGTATGTTTGTTACTTCTTCACGCTCGAACGGCTGAACCGATTTTGATAAAATGTTGTATACAGGAAGCTGACGTCCAGGAATAGCACATAGGCTACTTTACATGCCGGAAATCCGCGGGTAACGCCGCGGGGCGCAGTATATATATATACCTGTTCATTCTCATGTTGTTGAAGCCCCTCAATCCGGTCCACTGCTCCAACCTCTTCCAATTTCACACACAGAAGATCCACTTGGGCGAATTTAGCTGCCGCCTGTAAAATATACAATATTGTTTAAAACAAAATCGTTGCTCGGTACATACATGTATATAAATAACTTTTTGACTATATCAGAATAAGATGTATATAAGGAATTTTTATGTATGTAGAACATCCCTACTAATATTATAAATGGGATAGTAACTCTGTCTGTTTGTTACGCTTTCACGCCTAAACCACTGAACCGATTTGAATGAAATTTGGTACAGAGATAGAGTTGACCTCGAGAAAGAACATAGGATAGTTTTTATCTCAGACTTTTGAAAGGTTCTCTTGGAAACGCGATATAAAAAACAAAGTATATCGTTTAATTAGTCTCCGACACCTAATTTGTATAACTACGTTTATAATTAAATATTGAAGCTGTTATTAATTATTGACGCGAAACTTCTAATGCAACATCCAAACGTTGCGTTAAATATTCAACGCGTTAGGGAATAGAAAGAGAGGGATCGAGAGTATATATGGGTTGATTGTGAATGTAAGCAATGTTTATAAAGTATGTCCTAAAACAATATGAATTAACTTAAAATTTTTACTTATTATTGTGATTTCTACATTAATAAGTTTTACTTCTTTCACTTGGAGAGACTCCAAAAAACTATATACATATATATATACTAACAAATTTTGCCAGAGACAGTGCAAAGAATTTAAATAGGAAGACATATCCTGGCTAAATCTGGTAAGTTGCCAGGAAGATATATACTAAACTAACCTGTAGCAAATGAGCAAGGCCATCCAAAACTACAACCACTGTTCGGTCATCTGGGGCTTTTAATAATGCACAATAGGGCTCCAAAAAGCCAGCGGCTATCAATTTATCCAATTGGGCTGGAGTACCACCCAAACAAACATTACTGATAGCCCATGCTGCCTCTTTCTGGCATTTCGCATCACTATTTGATAACACAGATACTAGAATAGGTAAAACACCAGAATCTATAGCTATCTGTATCTGTTGAGTTGTGCCGGCAAATATATTTGATAATGCCCACGCTGCCTCTTTAACTAGTGATGATCTGGAACATTTGAGCAGCGTAGATAATGCTTCAAGGCAGCCAGTTTGTAAAACTCTGTCTGTCTGTTTGTCTGATCCGGTTAACATGTTCCCAACAGCTCTTAAAGCAGGTGTTCTGACCGATGCTGCTTGATGTGTGAGTAAATTAACAAGTCTTTCAAGCAGATGAGGAGTGCTTTGTACGGATTCAATCCTTTCATCTGGTCCATCGGTCAGATATGATAAAGCCCAGCATGCATCCGCTGAAAATATATAATATTATTTATTAATTAAGTAATAGTAGAAGATACAAGATTTTCAAGAGTTTTATCCATTTAAATGATATATTCTTCGGATTATACAAATGTCGGTGGTAGCCTAGTAGTTAAAAGGTCCGCCTCTCATATATGAGGGCGCGGGTTCGATCCTGGCAAGTACCAATGTGATTTTACCGAGTCATATGTACTTTATAAGAGTATTTAGACACCACTGATTAATGCATTCCAAAGAGGGTTGATGTCAGGCAGGCGGCCAGTCGTAAAAACAATTAACCAAAACTATTCACAATATGTAAGACAGACCCTGGCTAAAGCCGGGAAAATTGCCAGGTAGACGAAGATTTATTAATCCAACTAATATTATAAATGCGAAAATTTTTGAGTGTGTCTGTATGTTTATTACTTCTTCAAGCTCAAACGGCTGAACCGATTTTGATAAAATTTTGTATAAAGCAAGCTGACGTCCAGGAATAACACATAGGCTACTTTATTTCCCGGAAAATGTTCGACCTGATAAATCCGCGGGTAACAATCTCGTCTTAATGATTACGGTTGCTATAAAGTAACCGAAACGTCGGGAGTATGTAGTTTATAATCAAAAATAAAGTCGCGTAGTATAATCCGAAAAATATAAGTTTCATTTTAATAATCAAAAATATGTTTTGTTGATAATATAGATAGGATATAAATTTTAATATGTAACAAATTTAATTCCGTTTCTTAACAGCTTTGATGAAGTGAAATTTGATATTAACTGTGTATGTCAAAGGGCATGGAGACATGTCTCAATTATTATTTATTTGTATAATAATTATAATAGAACCAGTAATAGTAAGAAAAGTAAAGTATTACATAGTGACAGGAATAATATTAATATAGTATAAGTTACAACCATGAATTAAGTGTTGGTTAGTTTTAATACTAAAGAAAGACTGTTCATTTGTGTGTGTGCATTTTATTTGTGTGTATGTATGTATATATGGTACTAATAGTTCTTATACATTTTTGATTAGTGTTACTGTCTGTGCCATATTAAAAATATGTGTCCATTTGTAGCCTATCAATCTCTGTAGTGACATGATCGGATAAATCCCAAAACCTGTCAATATCTATATTTTCTTTACTTATAGAACAGCTTTTCAACTAATATTAACTGATATAAAGACATTAGGAAATCTACACTATGATAGTATTGACATTTTCAACAATAACCTAAACCTATAAAACAATTGGTATCAATTAACAGCCAATAATAGTGATTAAATCTATTTTCTTATCCATTATTGAGTTCCTCACTTCACCAGTTTATAATTCCATTTTATTTTTTATTGCTGTAACTTGTTCATATTTTTCCATGTAAAATATTCTTTCTATTTATTGTAAGCTAGTTTTTGCCCGCGACTTCGTCCGCGTTAGTTTGGTCAAGAGTAATATATGTAGGTATAGCTGACTAGGCGAACTCTATTCCGTCTTAGAGGCCATAAATAATCACGTTTTTCCTGTTTCAATCAAACAGAATGATTGACATATCAGTTAGTTGTCAAATCTAATGTCAAAAAAACGTTTGTATGGGAAATTGAAAAGGGCTGTTTTTAGGGTTTTCCCAGCAATTATTCCCATTTTTCTCACCTTTTAAACCTTTCCTAGACTTCCATGAGTATTTGAAAACTAAAATTAGGAACAGCAATCCATTTTTATATATATATAGAAGATGTCTTTTCTTATATGTATACAATGTATTTTTAAGTGTAATATTTAGTCTATAATATGTGTTCACATAGTTCTTGGGTTATAACTCATCTTATTTATAATGTTTACTTAACAAGTAATTGTATCTTAAGTTATAATCTGTTTTGTGATCCATAAATAAATAAATAAATACGGTTTCTAAGATGCAAACATATATGTTTTATATATATATTAATTTCCTCACCCAATACATCCCGATCACTGACTGTAAGCAATTCAGATATAGCTGGCAGCGCGGGTGATACAAGCTCAAAACGCACAAGGGGATTCTTATTCCTGCAGAGATTACTATACGTCCAGACAGCTGTTTTTAGAGTGGCGAGTGGCGCTCCAATCGAGAGGTGAGGCAGCAAGGCGGGTAATGCCGATGCAGCTAATACAGAGTCTCGAGGTATGGGCCCGTCTCCAGCTATGTTTCCAAGAGCCCACGCGCTTTGTTCTCCCACTGCGCCACCGACTGATAGGAGATTCACCAATTTCGGGATAGCACCACCCTGGAATAATGACGTCATTATAAATATTTGATATCTGTAATATCTATATAATAAATCAACTATCAAATCAGATTTAAAGATGTTACTCAAATATTTTGCATGCTATAACAAGATGAAGAAAAAAGAACATGATCTAATATAAAAACTCATCAATTTTTTAACATTTCTCTTAATCATATTTTCCCCGCAACTTCGACCGCGTGTAATATATACAGGGTGACTGGTGAATTACTATCAATACTTTAGGACGTGATATTTGACGATCTTATATGACAAAATAAAAATTAATATAACATAAATATTAATAAACTCCTAAGTAAAGTTAACCAAAAGTTGTGTAATTAATTACGCATCGTGTGAACACCCTACAGATTAGGTATACACACACACTCAGCACTCACACTGTATCAGCACGCCGCCGCACGCGTCCACACTTGGAACACTTGGAACGTGTCAACACTTTATATATTTATACGGAAATTTGGTCAAAAATTAAGTACCTATTTTTTTTACATAATTCGAATGAGAATCATGTACCGAGTATGCTCCTTAAATATTGATAGTAATTCACCAGTCACCCTGTATATACTAGAAGACCCGGCGAACTTCGTATCGCTCTACAATCAAGAAATATCTGTTACGTTTTTTTATTTATATTTTTGGAGTTTACCTTTAAACTATAAATCTCCGTGTTTTGAAGTGCGACAGAATGATTGACATATTAGTTAGTTGTCAAGTCTAATGTCAAAAAATCGTTTGTATGGGAAATATATAGAATATAGATATAGATATATAGATATACTCACTTCTATAACAGCTAATGTATGATCATGAGTCCCAGACGCTATATTAGTGATAGCCCAGGCCGCCTCAAACTGGAGATCGGGGCTGAAACATTAATATAAGTACATATATTAAAAAATATAATATACTTAACTACTACCTGGCTATTTCCCAGCATAAGCCAGGGTCTGCCTTACATGTTGTGAATAGTTTTGGCTATTTGCTTTACGACCGGCCGTCTGCCTGATATCAACCCTCTTTGGGAATGCATTAATCATAAATTAAATACATACTTAAATTATAGTTATATACCTACCGCCATATATTATGGTGAGTACAAAAGTTAATTATTATTGGCATTTATTTGTTAATTAAAAGATTTATATATTTTTGATGTATAACTTCTTTAAGCACACTTGATTTGGGAGTAAGCTGATGAATGCGTAACGAAAGCGTTACGAAAAGTGTGATCGGGCGAGGGGAACGAAAGTGAGGGAGATATAAGTTAGTGAACATAATAACAGTATTAGAATTCGTGTATTACTGTAGCGGCAAGAAAGACAGCAGTGTGTTCACATCCCTACTAATATTATAAAGGCGAAAGTAACTCTGTCTGTCTGTCTGTTACGCTTTCACGCTTAAACCACTGAACTGATTTTAATGAAATTTGGTACAGAGATAGAGTTGACCTTGAGAAAGAACATAGGATATAGTTTTTATCCCAGACTTTCGAAAGGTTCTCTTGGAAACGCGATATAACTGAACTCCACGCGGGCGAAGCTGCTGGCGAAAAGCTATTTCTATATATATTTATATCTCAGTCAGTAGTTTGTTTATAGTTTTCTCAAGATATCTTTCTAATCTTTATTTGAAAACATATGTATATTATTTTGTACTAAAAATTATTATCCCATACAAATTAATTACTTCTTCTACCTGGCAATTTTTGCCTAACATATTGTGTATAGTTTTGGCTAATTGTTTTTACGACCGGCCGCCTGCCTGACATCAACCCTCTTTTGGGATACACATTAATCAGTGATGTCTAAATACTCTTATAAAGTACATATGACTCGGATAAATCACATTGGTACTTGCCCGGGCCAGGATCGAACCCGCGCCCTAGGCAACGAGGCGGGCCTTTTAACCACTAGGCCACTGATTTAAATTAATTACTGTCCAATCTAATATAAATTTCCACTATATCGAAGTACCTACCAGTCATCTCTATCCAATGAGCTAACCAAGTGTGGAATAACTCCGGCATTAACCATCACAGTAATAGGAGGATTCTGTTCTCGGGATAACATTCTACGAGCTGCCCTCGCTGATGCAGTCTTCACCGATAAATCAGATGACTTCAAACCTTGAATGAAAATATACTTAATTATTATTACAAATGGGATAAAATTAACGGGATTTGAATAAGCAAATGAATTAAAGTGAGTTAACAACTAAACTAATGTTTTTCAAAGTAATTAATAATTATAATAGTATTAAAATTTGTGTAATATTGAAAAAAAATTGTTGACAATAATTGTATGTATAGTATCCATATATTTGATTCGTATTAAATTTTATATACTTATGAATTTGATCAGGTAAAGAAATTTAATTAATATACATATATATAATGATTAAATATAATGATTGTTACAAGAACATAGAGTCTAGATGTGAGAGGTAAAATAATTAATTGATTGAAACTAATTATTTTATTTATATATTATAATAATTAGAAATTATTTTATTTCTCAAAAATCTCTTAATCTTGACTCGGAGACAAAGAAACTACATCAGGGCTTGATTGATTTAGAAATAATAATTATAAAAAACTGCCATCAATTTAAAGAGTAATAATATAATGAAAATTTTGTCTAATAGCCTATGAAAATTTTGTCTTATAGTAGCCTGAATTATTCCATGACATTGTCTACCGTTAAGGGAAATTCTCATCAAAATCGGTTAAAATTTAACAATTATCTTACTTTATCACTGTAGCTGTAATTATAATATTATTAATACTTAATAATTAATATATATTATACTTAAAAGTGTTAATAAATTTATAGAATAAGTTATTATTTTGATTCTGGCTAGAATCAATAATTATTCTGATTTATATTATGTACATTCATATCATTAATTTTCTATAGTTAGTAACATAAAATAAACCCCATGAATCAGTTTAATCAAAATTTATTTCATTATATCAAATTATTTGTATTCTTAAGTTATTTAAACTATACCTTTCTTATAAGGAAAAAAAGAGAAGAGATTGACTATAGTCAATTTATATTTATTTCAATGGGATCTTTAAGGAAAATATATGTAACACTTGATAATTAAGCATATATTTAAATATTAAGCATGAAATTAATTTGTTCAAATAACTTTTCAAGATAACCACATATACCTAGTTTGCTAATAAAAAAGGTGGTTCACTATCAATCATATATACCCACAGACAGAAATTATGAAGCTTACCCTGGACTATTTCGCTTGGTGACATCACCTTTTCAATTTCTGGTTCTTCATTTGTTTCGGGAGACATAGCTCGCCTCTTAAGAAGCTGCTCATCCCGAGCTTGTTTACGTAGAGAGACGCTTAACTCGGCTCTCTTACGACGAAGCTCCTAGAAAATTAATTATATTATTACCACAAATCATGAATATAAAACATTTTAATCAAAGATACTTCCAGTTTTACTAAATTAATAATAAATAAATACCTATATAGTTCTTAATTCTTAACTCCACGTTATCAAAAAGTTTTAGATTGACACAAAGGATTTTTAAATTTGGAATACTCACTGTAACTCCCTGGCCGGCATTTTTGTAGGACGCCAAACGTGATCTATTAACTCCCTCGGACATTTTGAATGCAACAAATATAATAAAATATGAAAATAGTGTGCTTTTTAACAATGAGTAATCGTTATAAAGTATTAACAATCCGACTGTATTCGAAGTTCAACGGTTTGTGCCATTCTCCAATAAACGGCTACCATATGATTCCTGTGTTGCTATAACGAAAAATCTAAGACCAATTATTTTAAAATATAAATATGTTTCATGTTAAATTGAATGGAAAATACCTAAATTTATATTAATTATAAAGCATATTATATATAACAGAATACATTTATATTGATTTCATAGTTTAAGTATTCTTCTTGTTCTTGTTCTAAAAATATTAATAATTAGGGCATATATACAAAATCTTTTTATATTAAATATGTTATCAAAACATTTAATTGTTTTAATAAAACAAAATGATCCGTATTTTTTATAATATAGAAACACTATTGTATTGTTGTCTTTATGGTAACGTAATCGATTTTGTTGTTTCAAATCTTTTCTGACTTTGACGTTGAAATAAAAATGGTACAAAACAAAGCGTATTTACTTTATAAGGTCTTCAAAAACAAAAGACAATCGATATTTAAGATTCTTTTATTCTTATATAGTTATTATGACGTATATTATGTTAATCGGCATAAACTTTTTTCTTCATATACACAAATAAATTTAATTTCTATAAATTACATCATCTAATATATTTTATTATATTTTCCATAGTCTAACATACAAGATGAGGATAAATAAACACAAAAATGATTTTAAAGTAACTTAATTAGTACATTAGTAGATGTATTTCTAATTTTTAAACTTAACTCTATTATTAATCAAACTGCAATGCGCCTGTACGATGGCAGAGTATTAATGCAGTCGAGACGAAGACCTAAAAAAAAATCCTGAATAAAATAAGAACAAGTAGGAGGCGCTTTTTCGACAGATATTGAGTTGTGGGACGGGCTTAACATGCGCAAAGACGAATTAACATGCATTCAAAACTCTTTACATCATCATAAACATACACAAACGCCGTCACTTTCATCCACCGAGCTCACAATACGTAACGGTAGTAAAATATTTTATTAAAACAAGTCTACATGCCAACTTTGGTGTGTAATTACGCAAAGCGTTACGCTTAGGGCGTGACATCACAAATCAGTCGCTGGACTGAAGACAGCACTAGTTAGCTCCGTCCCTCTCTGGTGTTGGTGTTAGAGAGGGACGGGTGACCAGCGGGCCGAGGGCGATCGTATTCCGACGAGGGTGTCGCCATTTTCGTTTTGACGAATATTGACAGCACGGCATACAGCCGCCGCCGTCGACACATAGTCTGCTAGACTATTTTTATTTTGATTGTGAACAATTTATTGTTGAATTTATTTAAAATCCACATATCGATATATTATTATAACGTCAGATAATTAATATAAGCCGCGTAGTGATATATCGTGTACATAGTACGGACTTTTTTGGTGTTAACCTCCTTAGTTTTTTTTACTTGTGTTTTTGAACTGCAAGACGTGATCGATATGTGCAAGATGTATTACAGATGACTCTCTGTTTAATTCAACTCTGCCGTGTTCATCTGGTGAGTGAATATATATTTTTGGACGCAAATATTGCAAATCATAATGATTTTTATTGTAATCGTCCGATATAAATATAATTAGGATATATATAGTGTTAATTGTGCTCGTAAATCGTATATTCTGTTGTAAATATCTCGTCGTTTAGTGTTGCGGTAGCTCCACTTTGTTTACTAGCTGTCACGGCCAGTATACGGTTAAGATATATTGCCTGGGTTGGCGACTATGCGTGGTGTATATGCGCGGACGAATTTATACTCTATCTTCAATAAAATAAAGCACAAAATGCCACGATTGTAACCGCGATAACAGCCCGTAGAATTAATTTATCACACGCCGCGCTTGACAAGTTGAAAACATAAATTCGACCTTGAAGCACCACGTGGTCTGTTGAAATGCTTTCCGTTTTATAATTAATCTGGTAATCGATTTTTTTTTACGATTCAATTGTTTCACATCACTAATTACGACATTGTACTTACGATGTGAAATAAAATGATATTTATTTTTTATAATAATATCGTTTGTTTTTGTATTTAAATAGCATGTGTTAATAATTTGTAATTAATTAATTGATAAATAAATTCTAATTTTACTTTCATTACCTACGTTATAAGTAATATAAAAATATAGTAATGATTTTTATAGTTCGTGTAATGTCTACTTTTGAAATTAAATATTTTTTTACCGTCGCGTCGATCTGTTTTGTCATACAAAGACGTTATAAAGTATTTTTTTAAATAAAATTATTAATAATACGATTACTTAGTTCTATTATTTTCAATAGATTTTCCTGTTTACAGCCATCTTTCTTTGTAATAATTAAAAACTACAATTTCTTACTGTTCTATTTTCCTTAAGTTTATTTTATATTCAAATTCATTATTGTCTATTGTTGTTACGTTTTTTTGCGATGAAGAAAAAAATAAATATGTCAATTAAACAATATTTTAACATCGACTTAATTATAAATTTGTAATAAAATTAATTTGAAAACAAATAATTTTATCAGTTACTCTAAGCAATAAAAATTAACTAAATGTATTAAAATAAATTATTGTACATATATATTTAATTTGACTGGGATCTTTTGTATTGTTGCTATCTTATGTATAGGTTTTTAAAAGATAATAAAATCAATTCATATGGAATATTTGATCCAAAATTTTATATAAACATACCTACTATCAATAAAAAAGTCAAATTAACTGGCGTTATATATTATCAAATTAAACATATTTTTATCAATCAACATGTTATATAAATTATCATAATTTTATCTGATAATTCACAGATTATTTCATATTTTGTTAAATAACAATATACAATTATTTACAAAAGTATGAATAACTATTTCAAAATGTATTTTCTGTTTATGTAATATGTATTATGTATATATTTATAATTATTTGTATGTAACAAGTATATGAACAAAACGGTCTTTAATTTTAACTTAAAAAATATATAAAATTACTAGTTTTTGCCCGCGACTTCGTCCGCGTTATTTTCGTTATTAGTAATATATGTATAGCTGACCGGGCGAACTCTATTCCGTTTTAGAGGCCATTAATAATCAGGTTTCTCCTGTTTCAATCGAACAGAACGATTGACATATTAGTTAGTTGTCAAATCTAATGTCAAAAAAAACGTTTGTATGGGAAATAGAAAAGGGGTATTTTAGGGTTTTTCCAGCAATTATTCCAATTTTTCTCACCTTTTATACCTTCCCTGACCCTCCACGAACATTTCAAGACTAAGATAAGATAAATCCGTTCAGCAGTTCTCGAGTTTTAGCGAGACTAAGGAACAGCAATCCATTTTTATATATATAGAAGATAGAAGATTATATAAAAAGTCAGTGATAGCCTAGTGGTTAAAGGTCTGTCTCTCATACATGAGAGTGCGGGTTCGATCCTGACAAGTACCAATGTGAATTTTCCGAGTCATATGTACTTTATATTTAGACATCACTGACAGATGAAGGAAAACATCGTAAGGAAACATGAACTTATAATCAAATTATAAGTTTGAAATCACCAACCCGTCTTGAGCAAGCGTGGTGATTAATACTCAAACCTTCTCCATGTGAGAAGAGGCTCAGCAGTGGGCTCTGATAGGATGATGATGATGCAAATAGTATTTTTCACCACATTAGGGTACTTCCAAGTACCAATATACAGGGTGACTGGTGAATTACTATCAATATTTAAGGAGAACACTCGGTACATGATTCTCATTCGAATTATGTAAAAAAAATAGGCACTTAATTTTTGACAAAATTTCCGTATAAATAAATAAAGTGTTGACACGTTCCAAGTGTTCAAGTGTGGAGGCGTGCGGCGGCGTGCTGATACAACACTACGTCGCGACACGCGTATGTGTGAGTGTGTGTGTATACCTAATCTGTAGGGTGTTCATACGATGCGTAATTAATTACATAACTTTTGGTTAACTTTACTTAGAAGTTTATTAATATTTGTGTTATATTAATTTTTATTTTGTCATATATGATCGTCAAATATCACGTCCTCAAATATCGATAGTAATTCACCAGTCACCCTGTATACTATATTCAACTATCAGCCAATTCATAACAAATTTCAAGATATTACTCCGGATATTTCTATGGCTGAGATGCATTTTTTGTTTTTACCGGCACACCTGAAATTGGTCTCTAAAGTATTTAACAAGAATTAATTCATTCAATTGAACAAGTCACTTGGGAATAAGTTATAAGAATGATTTGAATTCACAAAATATAATATATAAGGGCATTGACCTTACAGTTTTAGTGGATAATTTAGGTGCATGATGTATATGTATGTATTTGTAAAGAGGATTTTGGAGTCTGAATGTACTAGTTGGACGATTTGATAGATGAAAGGCGAAATTTCACATCATTCTATGTATTCACGGGGCGTGTGTCGGGTCCATCGTTGTAGTGAGAGGAGCTTCAACAGTGACTGGGACTTGTGACCCAGGTGTAGGTTTAATATATATAGAGAGACGAAACCTCTCATCATTCAATGTATTCACGGTGCATGTGTCGGGTCCATCGTTGTAGTGAGAGGAGCTTCAACAATGACTGGGACTTGTGACCCAGGTGTAGGTTTAAGGGACCCCTATATAATTCTTATTTCAAGTCTATTTTATTTGCAATGAATTCACATGAAAATTCTTTCATGACTTTTATATTCTTTTGTTTGAATACATATTAACTGATATTTAGATATAAACTTAAATATAAAAGATAAATTGATTTTCATGAAGCTTATCGTTATACAAACCTATTAAAACTATTAAACATAATTAAAATCTATACAGCCGATTGGAAATAATTATAATCAGTGATGAAACGC
The DNA here is from genome assembly GCA_916720795.1 of Danaus chrysippus. NCBI lineage: Eukaryota > Metazoa > Arthropoda > Insecta > Lepidoptera > Nymphalidae > Danaus > Danaus chrysippus. Next base: position 4,081,233 of record CAKASE010000075.1, read on the forward strand.
GATCTTATACATTATGTATGTAGCACATACTATTGTTTTATATATACTAGCTGTTACACGCGACTCCTTATAGTATACTAACTTTCTGCCCGCAGCTTCGCCCGCGTGGAGTTCGGTTATACATATAGCGTTTCCAAGAGAATCTTTCAAAAGTCTGGGATAAAAACTATCCTATGTTCTTTCTCAAGGTCAACTATATCTGTGTAGCAAATTTAATCAAAATCGGTTGAGAGGTTTAAGCGGGAAAGGCGTAACAGTTACTTTCACATTTATAATATTAGTAGGGATAATATTGATTGCTTATTAATAGTAAGGGGCCATCCATAAAGTACGTCACACGTAAAGTGGGGGGGAGGGGGTCGACAAAGTGTGACATGGTGTGACAAGGGGTAGGAGGGGTCCTAAGTTTCGTGACATCACATTTCAAAATCTACTATTAATTTCAGCTATACAACATTTTAAAGATTTTCATTTGGATGCTGTTTACATTGCCACAAATGCCCCAGGAAGAAGTGCTTTAACCGAGTAGAACGACGAATGGCACCTCTTAGTCGTAAACTTACTGGTGTTGTATTTAAACACGATAATTTCGGTTCACATCTCGATTCCAGTAATAAAACTACTGACCTGGACTTGGAAAACGAAACTTTGAGAGTGCAGGCACAGTACTGAGTATGACTGTGAGTTGTGACTGCCATGCCAGTTATAAATAATTTAAAAGACTGGGTTCAAAGTCCATGGACTGAAGATGATTGAGTTTCTTTTTCTTTATATTCATTAGTTTATTTTTTATGATTGTTTCAAATAATTGATATTTTGTTGTTTTCATAAAAAAATACTCAATTTAAATGGAAATAATACTAATTTCGGAACTGCTGCTTTAATTTAATAATTTTTCGATGTTAAATTGCAAAACATGTGACGTCACACTAGGGAGGGGGGGGGTCTCAGAAATGTGACCACTTGTGACAAGGACGGGGGAGGGCTCAAAAACTCATGAAATTAGTGTGACGTATTTTATGGATGGCCCCTAATTAGCAATATATTTAATGAAAATATACGATTTTTCAATAAATATGTATATATTATATACTTACTAATGATATCTAATACTATCGGGAGTATTTAAATGAAACTAATATTATTCGGATTACTCGAGTATTTTTGAAACATTGCATGCATTGCATTCTTAGAACGTACATCGAAGGCAGCCCTAGTAGGTTCTTTTCAAATTTGTTTAGGTAGGGAGAGGAGCTTGGACAGTGGAGGTGAGCGTTTAACGTTAGATAGGGCCCCTTAAACCTACACCTGGGTCACAAGTCCCAGTCACTGTTGAAGCTCCTCTCACTACAACGATGGACCCGACACACGCACCGTGAATACATGGAATGATGAGAGGTTTCGTCTCATAAACTACACACTCCCGATGTTTCGGTTACTTTCCAGAAATGAACAGAAAGACAAGATTAAAATGTAGTTTTATTTAAATGTATTTAGTAGTTTCATTGTAGTTCACAACTGGTGAAGTGTGAATGTTTTTTATATAGATGTGTTATTTTTACGTCTTTACGATAATAATGAAACATCAAATCATTGAAGCGTGTCTGAAATTAGTTGATTACTACACTAGTGATTCACCTTTTTTTTTTTTTGTTATCGCGGTGAAAGGTTTTATACCTACCCCTCCGTCTAGGGGAGACAGAGGCGGTTATGTGGGATTCACGGCCAGAAGGGCCCATGTTACCCACTAAAACACCAGCGGTCACTCTCCGTTGCCGCCAAGTGGATCGCCACGGGAAACGCCGAAGCATGCATCAGCGACGATCCGGCGGCGGGCCGCGAACGGCCACCTCCCCCCCCCGAGGGCTCACTCCAAGTGACCAGGAGTGTCCCCCCGCCTGGCGGGCTTGCTTAATCGCGAGAGGGTTAACCCCTTACCCCTCCCACCCAAGCCCACGCGGCCAGTCTCCAACCACCCACCGACGAGCGCAAGCGCCCGACGGCAGACAGAGAGGAAACCGACCGACCACAAGCGAACTCAGGCCTCCGGAGAGACCCGAGTATCCCCTCCCCCCCAAGACAGCCACGGACGGCCTCCTGCCAGATCCGTGGCCGTCTTACTCCCAGGGCTGTACCCCCAGCCCTCCCCCCCGTGACTGATTGCACCGGAATACACCAGTGGGCGATGAGGTCGTCACGTCCCGACGCCGGACTGCGCCGACAGTGGCCGAGGCCACCCGCCAACACGTAGGGCCGAACTTGGCAGCGGCGGTGTACACCGCCGAGCCTCGTCCTACCCACCTCCATGGGCTGCACCCCCAGCCCGGGCCAAGACCTCACGAGGAGGTCAAGGCTCTTCCCCCCCGTGACTAATTGCACCGGAATACACCGGTGGGCGATGGGGTCGTCACGTCCCGACGCCGGGAGTGATTCACCTTGCTCTGTTTGTAAATGAGCAATAATTTTATTAGATCGGACACTATTAGAAGCACTACTGACTGTGTGTCTGTTCGTCACTTATATCTTGTTAACCATCTAAGATAGATATATGGATGTGTATGTATATTTGTTATAATCCCGTTTCAAACTGAAATACATATCTGTCTTTTACAAAATAATGGACAGTTTTGAGTGTTGGTACCCACTAGCTTAACTGACAGCGGAAAAGAGTATTATGAGTGTCTCGAGTATTGTATATTTATAAATATGCTTGTGAATAAATGAGAAAAATTATAAATAATATGTATATTAAAACATGGAGAAATATTTAATTAAATATCGATGTAATGTTTAGTTATAATTGTATGTTTAATACAAGTTTTCATACACTACATACCTATAGTTTCACGTTTCTCATTCAATATTACGTTAATACTATACCTAATGTGTGAAGTTATGAATGAAATACTGTTAACGCTACGTATGTAGTGACGATGGATACTTGGAATAAGGTTTATATAATATGTCTCTTAGTGTGTTTTATTTAAGAAATGTCTTGTGTGGTTTTGTACAAGATATATTTATAATAAATAATATTGAATCTCTTTTACTAATATATAAAACTTAATTGTCTTTTCTAATATGAAAATAAACGAGTTTAAATAAATAGAGATGTTTACTAGGGACGTATATCAAAATATGTTTTTTAAAATTACTGTCTTTGTATGTTCCGGTTGATCTCTGAAATGGCTTTACCGATTTTGAAAGAACTTTGACTGCCAGATAGCTAATGCTATAAGTTTGACTAGATTTATTTACGAACATTTAGTAAACTAATTTAAGCCAGTGGTGGCCTAATGGTTAAAAGGCTCGCCTCTCATACATGACGGCGCGGGTTCGATCCTGGCAAATACCAATGTGATTTTTCCGACTCATATGTACTTTATAAAAGTATTTAGACATCACTGATTAATGCATTCCCAAAGAGGGTTGATGTCAAGCAGGCGGCCGATCGTAAAAACAATTAGCCAAAACTATTCACAACATGTAAGATAGGCCCTGGCTAAAGCTGGGAAATTGCCAGGTAGAAGAAGAAGTAAAGAAATTAAAAAAAACAATAAAATTTCAGTGCGGATGAAGTTATGGATCGAGATTAAATAATTAAAAAGGTGGCTTAAGGTTTTAGAAGTTCAATCAAAAACATATACAAAATATTATTAATAAATACTTTAAATTTTGCTTAGCATGTAAAATAAAACAATCCCTTTGAAAAATGTTATTAAAAAAAACAGTAAAAACTTTTTTAACTAACAATGTAATATATAAGTTCGCAGACCTTAAAATTTAAGTATGAGGTAAAGAAAGACAATAAAATAAAAGCAGACGAAGTTAGAAAAACTAATATAAGTTATTTAAAGTTAAAAATATTATCACGTTACCATTGTCTGGATAATTTTATTATTTTCGATTCGCCCGCGTGGAGTTCGGTTATATCGCGTTTCCAAGAGAACCTTTCAAAATTCTGGGATAAAAACTATCCTATGTTCTTTCTCAAGGTCATTTCTATCTCTGTACTAAATTACATTAAAATCAGTTCAGTGGTTTAGGCGTGAAAGCGTAACAGACAGACAGACAGAGTTACTTTCGCATTTATAATATTAGTAGGGATTGAAAAGGATAGATAGGGGGGAAAGGGGCTAGGAATGGAAATGGGGGGGAGGTATAGGATACAAGTTTTATGAACTGGAAATAAAGGTATCAAAGTGGTGCTTCAAAGATTCGAGGTCGCGTACGTATGCCCAAAAACAAATATCGGAAAAATACTTAGTAGGACACCCTCTGGATTAAATTATATTTTTCAATTAAACTGATTATATTTAATTTCATTTTTATGTGATAATTTGAATTATGATAAAGTATTTTCCTTTTAATATGTATTGTATTTATAATTTACATGATAGCTATAAAATATTTATCGCAAAGAATAAATTGCAAATGCAAATGTTGGATAAATTAAATATAGTCAGCATTTAATTTAACAAAGAAAACATACATATATATACATATGTGTGTGTGTTTGTGTGTACATATTAAAGATTTCGAAAAGTCTTCCGAAGAGATAAAGAATAAAATCTTAATAATTTAATACCAATAAATTATACATTGAAAAAACCTTATCCATTTTTAAGGTTTAATTTAACTTCCATATTTCTTTAAAGAAACAAAAGTTATTGTACTTATATTAAATACAGGAGCTCAGTTATTAAAAGTCGTCCATTATAAGCCGACCGCTTGTAACCGTCACTTGTCAGTAATGGTGCCTTTTTCGCTGTCACAGCGCTTTTTTGACGGTTTTTCCGCACTTGGGACAGTTATATTTTTTAAACCGGTCTAGAAATTAGTTTCCTTCGAGATATTTCGTGGTGGAGAAATCTCATTTCGCTTTATGAAAAATTTTTCTTTAACATCCCAAAGCGGTGATATTTTGTTGGAATAATATAAGTTGGAAAATATTTTAAATTTTACGTGACGCATTTGATGAGTTTAGTTTTCGAGATAGATATATTATATAGACCAAACTTCTCATCATTCAATGTATTCACGGTGCATGTGTCGGGTCCATCGTTGTAGTGAGAGGAGCTTCAACAGTGACTGGGACTTGTGACCCAGGTGTAGGTTTAATATATATAGAGAGACGAAACCTCTCATCATTCCATGTATTCACGGTGCGTGTGTCGGGTCCATCGTTGTAGTGAGAGGAGCTTCAACAGTGACTGTGACTTGTGACCCAGGTGTAGGTTTAATATATATAGAGAGACGAAACCTCTCATCATTCCATGTATTCACGGTGCGTGTGTCGGGTCCATCGTTGTAGTGAGAGGAGCTTCAACAGTGACTGTGACTTGTGACCCAGGTGTAGGTTTAATATATATAGAGAGACGAAACCTCTCATCATTCCATGTATTCACGGTGCGTGTGTCGGGTCCATCGTTGTAGTGAGAGGAGCTTCAACAGTGACTGTGACTTGTGACCCAGGTGTAGGTTTAATATATATAGAGAGACGAAACCTCTCATCATTCAATGTATTCACGGTGCGTGTGTCGGGTCCATCGTTGTAGTGAGAGGAGCTTCAACAGTGACTGGGACTTGTGACCCAGGTGTAGGTTTAATATATATAGAGAGACGAAACCTCTCATCATTCCATGTATTCACGGTGCGTGTGTCGGGTCCATCGTTGTAGTGAGAGGAGCTTCAACAGTGACTGTGACTTGTGACCCAGGTGTAGGTTTAATATATATAGAGAGACGAAACCTCTCATCATTCCATGTATTCACGGTGCGTGTGTCGGGTCCATCGTTGTAGTGAGAGGAGCTTCAACAGTGACTGTGACTTGTGACCCAGGTGTAGGTTTAATATATATAGAGAGAGACGAAACCTCTCATCATTCCATGTATTCACGGTGCGTGTGTCGGGTCCATCGTTGTAGTGAGAGGAGCTTCAACAGTGACTGTGACTTGTGACCCAGGTGTAGGTTTAATATATATAGAGAGAGACGAAACCTCTCATCATTCCATGTATTCACGGTGCGTGTGTCGGGTCCATCGTTGTAGTGAGAGGAGCTTCAACAGTGACTGTGACTTGTGACCCAGGTGTAGGTTTAATATATATAGAGAGACGAAACCTCTCATCATTCCATGTATTCACGGTGCGTGTGTCGGGTCCATCGTTGTAGTGAGAGGAGCTTCAACAGTGACTGTGACTTGTGACCCAGGTGTAGGTTTAATATATATAGAGAGACGAAACCTCTCATCATTCCATGTATTCACGGTGCGTGTGTCGGGTCCATCGTTGTAGTGAGAGGAGCTTCAACAGTGACTGTGACTTGTGACCCAGGTGTAGGTTTAATATATATATAGAGAGAGACGAAACCTCTCATCATTCCATGTATTCACGGTGCGTGTGTCGGGTCCATCGTTGTAGTGAGAGGAGCTTCAACAGTGACTGTGACTTGTGACCCAGGTGTAGGTTTAATATATATAGAGAGACGAAACCTCTCATCATTCCATGTATTCACGGTGCGTGTGTCGGGTCCATCGTTGTAGTGAGAGGAGCTTCAACAGTGACTGTGACTTGTGACCCAGGTGTAGGTTTAATATATATAGAGAGACGAAACCTCTCATCATTCAATGTATTCACGGTGCGTGTGTCGGGTCCATCGTTGTAGTGAGAGGAGCTTCAACAGTGACTGTGACTTGTGACCCAGGTGTAGGTTTAATATATATATAGAGAGACGAAACCTCTCATCATTCAATGTATTCACGGTGCGTGTGTCGGGTCCATCGTTGTAGTGAGAGGAGCTTCAACAGTGACTGTGACTTGTGACCCAGGTGTAGGTTTAATATATATATAGAGAGACGAAACCTCTCATCATTCAATGTATTCACGGTGCGTGTGTCGGGTCCATCGTTGTAGTGAGAGGAGCTTCAACAGTGACTGTGACTTGTGACCCAGGTGTAGGTTTAATATATATATAGAGAGACGAAACCTCTCATCATTCAATGTATTCACGGTGCGTGTGTCGGGTCCATCGTTGTAGTGAGAGGAGCTTCAACAGTGACTGTGACTTGTGACCCAGGTGTAGGTTTAATATATATATAGAGAGACGAAACCTCTCATCATTCAATGTATTCACGGTGCGTGTGTCGGGTCCATCGTTGTAGTGAGAGGAGCTTCAACAGTGACTGTGACTTGTGACCCAGGTGTAGGTTTAATATATATATAGAGAGACGAAACCTCTCATCATTCAATGTATTCACGGTGCGTGTGTCGGGTCCATCGTTGTAGTGAGAGGAGCTTCAACAGTGACTGTGACTTGTGACCCAGGTGTAGGTTTAATATATATATAGAGAGACGAAACCTCTCATCATTCAATGTATTCACGGTGCGTGTGTCGGGTCCATCGTTGTAGTGAGAGGAGCTTCAACAGTGACTGTGACTTGTGACCCAGGTGTAGGTTTAATATATATATAGAGAGACGAAACCTCTCATCATTCAATGTATTCACGGTGCGTGTGTCGGGTCCATCGTTGTAGTGAGAGGAGCTTCAACAGTGACTGTGACTTGTGACCCAGGTGTAGGTTTAATATATATATAGAGAGACGAAACCTCTCATCATTCAATGTATTCACGGTGCGTGTGTCGGGTCCATCGTTGTAGTGAGAGGAGCTTCAACAGTGACTGTGACTTGTGACCCAGGTGTAGGTTTAATATATATATAGAGAGACGAAACCTCTCATCATTCAATGTATTCACGGTGCGTGTGTCGGGTCCATCGTTGTAGTGAGAGGAGCTTCAACAGTGACTGTGACTTGTGACCCAGGTGTAGGTTTAATATATATATAGAGAGACGAAACCTCTCATCATTCAATGTATTCACGGTGCGTGTGTCGGGTCCATCGTTGTAGTGAGAGGAGCTTCAACAGTGACTGTGACTTGTGACCCAGGTGTAGGTTTAATATATATATAGAGAGACGAAACCTCTCATCATTCAATGTATTCACGGTGCGTTTGTCGGGTCCATCGTTGTAGTGAGAGGAGCTTCATCAGTGACTGTGACTTGTGACCCAGGTGTAGGTTTAATATATATATAGAGAGACGAAACCTCTCATCATTCAATGTATTCACGGTGCGTGTGTCGGGTCCATCGTTGTAGTGAGAGGAGCTTCAACAGTGACTGTGACTTGTGACCCAGGTGTAGGTTTAATATATATATAGAGAGACGAAACCTCTCATCATTCAATGTATTCACGGTGCGTTTGTCGGGTCCATCGTTGTAGTGAGAGGAGCTTCATCAGTGACTGTGACTTGTGACCCAGGTGTAGGTTTAATATATATATAGAGAGACGAAACCTCTCATCATTCAATGTATTCACGGTGCGTGTGTCGGGTCCATCGTTGTAGTGAGAGGAGCTTCAACAGTGACTGTGACTTGTGACCCAGGTGTAGGTTTAATATATATATAGAGAGACGAAACCTCTCATCATTCAATGTATTCACGGTGCGTTTGTCGGGTCCATCGTTGTAGTGAGAGGAGCTTCATCAGTGACTGTGACTTGTGACCCAGGTGTAGGTTTAAGGGACCTCTATCTAACGCACGTTATATAGTATAACGTAGTATTGAATGAGAAACGCGAAACGATACGTATGCAGTAACGTGTAGCTTGTGGTAAGCATAATGCTGATCTACTCTCGTTGAAGATTGAATAAGTAATGATATCTAAGATATTTGCCTGTATTTAAACTAAGAATATAGAAACTTTGGATAATAAATGTATTTACTGGCTGACCTTTGTGGATGCAACATCTATGCGTGACATTTGATCGTTAAGAAAAAATGTTGGTTAAATGAAGCCATAATACATATATACATATTACATATTACTTAATATATAATATTAATATTTATTTAAATGAAATTGGTCAAGAATTTGCTTTTCTATTTTAATCAAATGAACAGATGTTTTGAAGGTGTAATGCTTTTACCGTCTGTAAATTTTTGTTGTACCTTTTTTAAATAAGTAGAAAAATATCATAGGCGTATATACATATATGTATGTATGGTATTTCAAAGTTTTTCATTTCAGAAACGTCTCACTAATACATGAGTCTTAAATTAACACTTAGTTATTTTTGATAATTAACTCAAATATATATTTTTAAATTACACACCAAACCAGGGTGTACAATGATCTTATATATATATATATATGTAGTTACAAAAATATCACTAAAATTTATATATATATCTTTTTACTAGCCATATATGTAGTAATAACAAAAAATATATGCTTATACAAAGAAAAATATACATCTTTTAATCAACAATCATATTTCTATAATCTAGATTATTAAACATAAACTTGGAACGTATCCACACTTTATTTATTTATACGGAAATTTGGTCATAAATTAAGTACCTATTTATTTTACATAATTCGAATGAGAATCATGTACCGAGTATTCTCCTTAAATATTGATAGTAATTCACCAGTCACCCTGTATAATCATAAGTAAATACTGTATATGTATATATATGTTTATCCGAGCGGATCCAGATGGCGCGGTATGTTTCGCAAGACTCAATATTTGAGCAGCCGTTCTCAGGGGTTCGTGAAAATGTTATTTTTATGCGACCTACATGGAAATGTTGCTTCCGTACCGACCTCAGATATCGATGGTGTAAAACTTGTACAGATTAAGTTTACTCAAAAAAAACTTTATTTGTATGGTTTTAGCGTATTTTTAATGTATAGAATTGAGGGTATTTTGATACATTTGTATATATAACGCAATTTTTATTAAACATACTAGCTCTCCGCCTGCAGCTTCGCCCGCGTGGAGTTATTATATCGCGTTTCAAAGAGAACATTTCAAAAGTCTGTGATAAAAACTATCCTATGTTCATTATCAAGGTCAACTCTATGTCTCTATCAAATTTCATTAAAATCAGTTCAGTGGTTTAAGCGTGAAAGCGTAACAGACAGACAGACAGAGTTACTATCCCATTTATAATATTAGTAGGGATTAATAATATATTTTTTACACACACTACAATCGTTCTATATTAAATCTTATTTAATTTATTATTATTTATAACATATAATATACACAGGGTGATTACATAACTTTTGGTTTACTTTACTTAGAAGTTTATTAATATTTATGTTATATTAATTTTTATTTTGTCATATATGATCGTCAAATATCACGTCCTCAAATATCGATAGTAATTCACCAGTCACCCTGTATATGTATTTTTTGGTTGAAACATCGATATTTCCCCATCTCTATCAAATATTTACCCTTTCTTCCTCACCAACGCTCCGAGGAGGCAGAAATTTGTTTTTTTATTACAACTGTTCTATTATTTAGTTAATATTATCATGAGGAACAGATGCGATCCTGGATTCATCTCGTGTTGATGGGTAAAATGGAAAATATGGAAAGGAAATTGTGACTATAATATATGTATGAGGTATATTCCACGTTCTTTAAGAGACTAAAACTAAAAAACTAAGCTTTTGGCAGTATTCATTTAAATGAAACTAATATTTATCGTATTACTATGCGTATTTTATTATTTTAACTACATACTCCATACGTTTCGGTTTCTTTCCATCAACCATGATCATTAAGACGAGGTGTGAATGTCTGTCAGTTGGTCTTGTTATTTATCTAAAAATCTAATCAATATATATCTTCTTCTATCTGGCAATTTCCCAGCTATAGCCAGGATCTGCCTTACATGTTGTGAATAGTTTTGGCTATTTGTTTTTACGACCGGCCGCCTGCCTGACATCAACCCTCTTTTGGGAATGAACATTAATCAGTGATGTCTAAATACTCTTATAAAGTACATATGACTCGGAAAAATCACATTGGTACTTGACAGCGCTAGGATCGAACCCGCGCCCTCATGCATGAGAGGCGATCCTTTAACCACTAGGACACCACTGACTTTTTAATAATCTAATCTATATATATCTGTATATATCAAATTCTATGCCTATAAGTTCAATAGAAAATCATATAACTAGTCAGTCTCGTTTAAAAACAAACTAAAAACGATCTAAACTATTCAGTTTATTCTAACTATTACTAACAGTTACAAAGTGTCGGTTAAATTAACAAAATTAACACATTTACAAAAAGAACTCACGAATTCACTGTTAAGGTTCACAAACAAACCATGTGTGGTCGGTGGTGCAAGTTATAAGATTATGAATCATTATATATAATATATGTATTGAAATTTCATTGTTGAGAGATTTTCTAGAAGAATATATTTATACTAGCTTTCCGCCCGCACCTTCGCCCGCGTGGAGTTCGCTTTTATCGCGTTTCACAGAGAACCTTTCAAAAGTCTGGGATGAAAACTATCCTATGTTCTTTCTCAAGGTCAACTCTATCTCTGTACCAAATTTAATTTAAATCAGTGGTTTAGGTGTGAAAGACAGACAGAGTTACTTTCGCATTTATAATATTAGTATTTATAATATTGGTAGCGATTAGTATAACGTGGCTGTTGTTCATTTATTTTTAGCCTTCAAATACAAATTCTATATAGAAGATTAACTTAATATTAAAATTATTTTTGAAAATGACAGAAGAAATGTCTGGAGTATGTAGTTATAATAATAAAATACTCGTAGTAATACGAATAATATTAGTTTCATTTAAATAAAAACTCGCGAGTCTTAGACCTCATTAATTTTATTTTATTGACTATAATTTTAATTAATTTTTTGGTCGCTATCAAAAGATTTCTTTTGTTTAAAATGGTAACAGCTTATGACTTGTACCACACAATATTAAGTGGAGTCTAAAATGTGTTGTTAAATACACTCACGTTTACTACAAGTCTTATCGTTAAATTAAACAGTATAGCGTTTTATAATTATATATAGATACTATCAAATGAAGTCAGTGGTGGCCTAGTGGTTAAAAGGCCCGCCCCACATGCACGAGGGCGCTTGTTCGATCCTGGAAAGTACCAATGTGATTTTTCCGAGTCATATGTACTTTCTGAGAGTATTTAGACATCACTGATTAATGCATTCCTAAAGAGGTAAAAACAAATAGCCAAAAAACTATTTACAACATGTAAGGCAGACCCTGGCTAGAGCTGGGAAATTGCCAGGAAGAAGAAGAAGACTATCAAACATAACAAAAAACTTTTTATTTTCTATGTTAATTCGGCTATACAAACTAGTTAAAACTAATATTTATCGTATTACTACGCGTATTTTAATATTTTAACTACATACTCACGACGTTTCGGTTACTTTACAGCAACCGTAATCACAATAATAAAATTTTCGTAGTAATCCGAATATAAATTTAATTTAAATACTCGCGAAAGTCTTAGATCTTAGATTAGATTCATAACTTACTAGCTGCGCCCCGCGGTGTTATCCGCGGATTTCCGGGATGTAAAGTAGCCTATGTGCTATTCCTGGACGTCAGCTTCCTGTATACAAAATTTTATCAAAATCCGTTCAGCCGTTTGAGCGTGAAGAAGTAACAAACATACACACACTCACAAACTTTCGCAATTAAAATATTAGTAGGATAATTTCAAATTATAAGTTTGATATCACCAACCCGTCTTGAGCAAGCGTGGTGATTAATGCTCAAACCTTCTCCATGTGAGAAGAGGCAGCTCAGCAGTGGGCTCTGATAGGATGATGATGACACATAATTTTTTTTTTCAAATAAATCATAAAAGACATCCAATTAAATTAAAATAGCATACACAATTAAATATTGAGAGAACGGACAAAAACTAAGATAACGAATTTAATTTAGCACTACCGTCGACATTGAAATAATTGGAGTGAGTTTGAAGTGTCCGCTCTCATTTTTATAATTATCGAGAGTTCTTGAATTAAGCTTTTAAATTAATATCAAAATGGATTGAACAAAAATCTTCCCTTTTGTTTAATAAAATAACAAAATTTTAGGCAGACATTATATAATTGCTGGAAATAATTGTCTCACTGTGCTGTGTTAATTTAATTAAATATATTAAAATATGTTTAAAATTATTTTTGGTTTTTATATAATAATGTAATTAATTAAGCTGATATGTTTGAAATGTTTTTTAAAGTCATAGACAATATTAATCAATACTAATATTATAAATGCGAAAGTAACTCTGTCTGTCTGTTACGCTTTCACGCCTAAACCACTGAACTGATTTTAATGAAATTTAGTACAGAGATAGAGGTGACCTTGAGAAAGAACATAGGATAGTTTTTATCCCAGACTTTTGAAAGGTTTATTTGGAAACGCGATATAACCGAACTCCACGCGGGCGAAGCTGCGGGCGGAAAGCTAGTTCTTAATAACTTTGAAATTATGAATATTTATTGTAGCTTAAATATTTTTTAATAATGCTTCTTTCTAGACAAAATGTTCTTTTCCAATATAACAAAAGATATTTATTACTTTGTTTAATACGGTCTAGATGTTAAAGGAACAAAGTTATTGTTATTCTTCTTCTATCATTAAACTATTGTTCTATTATGTCAAAGATTTCTGAAACAAACAATAAAAGAAAAAAATAGAATTTATGGTACATTGTATTGAAAAATATAAAATGATTTTAAATATTAAGTCACGCCTATAATTATTATCAGCTTTGAAAAATATTTGCATTATATATAAAATTCTCGTGTCGTGTTAGACAAAGAATTCCTCCGAAACGGTAGTATTGATTTTGATGAAGTTTTGTGAGCATATTGAGTAGCTCTGAGAATCGGACATCTATTTTTCATACCCCTAAGTCATCAGGGTTTCACCCTTAATTTATTTTGACGTATTTTTTTGTTTTCATTTTTTTATAATGTAGCATTAAAAAATACATACGACTCAAAATTTTTACTTTTTTATCACCAATCCCTATTTTATTCGTAATTAATTACATAACTTTTGGTTAACTTTACTTAGAAGTTTATTAATATTTATGTTATATTAATTTTTATTTCGTCATATATGATCGTCAAATATCACGTCCTCAAGTATTGATAGTAATTCACCAGTCACCCTGTATATATGTAATATATATTATATATATGTATATTAATAGTATAAATATTATCGATTCACCAATAACAAAACAAAAGTGAGCCATTTGCATGCGTTCAACGTACGTACAGATCCGAATTTTGAATATATACAACGACGCTCTGAAAACTTGGCGGGAATGGGGACGCGATGGTTTTGTTAAGTTGGTACATATTTTTGATTATATGTTATTTATATGATATAAATATTGGAAAATATTGGATGTATTTATAAAAAAAAAAACATACATATTTATTTAAAACGTCTTTCTGTTTAAACTATTCAGCCGACCATAATGAAATAATCTTCTATATATCCCTACTAATATTATAAATGCGAAAGTAACTCTGTCTGTCTGTCTGTCTGTCTGTCTGTCTGCTACGCTTTCACGCCTAAACCACTGAACTGATTTTAATGAAATTCGGTACAGAGATAGAGTTGACCTTGAGAAAGAACATAGGATAGTTTTTATCCCAGACTTTTGAAAGGTTCTCTTGGAAACGCGATATAACCGAACTCCACGCGGCGAAGCTGCGGGCGGAAAGCTAGTCTATCTATATATATAAAAATGGATTGCTGTTCCTTAGTCTCGCTAAAACTCGAGAACAACTGAACGGATTTATGTTATCTTAGTCTTGAAATGTTCGTGGAGGTTCAGGGAAGGTATAAAAACTGAAAAAAATTATTCATTTTCGGGAAAAGCCCTTTTCTATTTCCCATACATACGTTTTTTTTACATTAGATTTGACAGCTAACTAATGTGTCAAATTTCAATCATTCTGTTCAATTGAAACAGAAAAAAATTAATAAATACCAATACCTGGTTATTTAAGACGGAATAGAGTTTCCCCGGTCAGCTATACATATATTACAAATGACGAAATTAACGCGGACGGAGTCGCGTGCAAAAACTAGTAATCATTATAATTATGTACGATATTTATATCCTGAAGAAAACGTTTAAATTATTTCTTACATAAGTAATCTGAAGTAATAGTTTTAAAAGCCTTATATAACTAATATCTTATACATACTTAATTTTATCTAAAATAGTATCTAGCAACTTTTAATGTTATTAAACACAAGCCCGGAGCATTATAGATTAGAGTAATCGATTTACTTTTCGGCATTCACGCCTCGAGTTAAAATTAAAACTCATTTTATATTTCATAATATATCGTAATTATTGTAATTATTCGCATGTTTTCTAACGGAATCAATTATTAGAATTAAATAGTAAAGTTGTTGCAATCAGAGGTTTTATTAAAACTACGAAACATATATATTACTAGCTTTCCGCCCGCAGCTTCGCCCGCGTGAAGTTCGGTTATATCGCGTTACCAAGAGAACCTTTCAAAAGTCTGGCATAAAAACTATACTATGTTCTTTCTCAAGGTCCACTTTATGTTTGTACCAAATTTTATTAAAATCAGTTCAGTGGTTCAGGCGTGAAAGAGTAACAGGCAGACAGACAGAGTTACTTTCGAATTTATAATATTTAGTATTGATAATAAGAATTATATATTAAAACTTATAACCTACACCTAAGACTACATGATTGACCCGATGTTATGATATCAATACCATTCCATAGCTTGTGTGTATCAGGAATCTTCTGGTTCACACGCTTGGTGTTCGTTCCGCGGAGTCAGCGGCGTCAAGAGTTATATATTATACATACTAAGATGTAGCCCCGGCGATGTTCATTTATTTCTTCATATGTACGTAATATAGTTTCAAACGTGTTTGTTACAAAGGCGTGTACAGAGATTTGGGTTAGAGTAAGCAGAATGTTTGAAAAATACAAATTTCCTCATCTAAAACAATAATAATAATGAGATTTAAGACTTGGAGTATTCATATAAATGGAACTAACATTTATTTCGAAGGCAGCCCTAGTAGGTTCGTTTCAAATTTGGTAGAGAGAGGAGCTTGTACGGTGGAGGTGATCGTTTAACGTTAGATAGGGTCCCTTAAACCTACACCTGGGTCACAAGTCACAGTCACTGTTGAAGCTCCTCTCACTACAACGATGGACCCGACACACGCATATGAATACATGGAATGATGAGAGGTTTCGTCTCTCTATATATATTAAACCTACACCTGGGTCACAAGTCACAGTCACTGTTGAAGCTCCTCTCACTACAACGATGGACCCGACACACGCACCGTGAATACATGGAATGATGAGAAGATTCATCACAATTATTCCAAATCGTGAATCAAATGTCTGTTAATATTTGTATTTCGTAATGATTAAAAGTATGTAAGTAAGAATTAAACAATATAGATATAGTTGTTATATGCGTAGGGTATGCAGTGCTTATTTGCATTTAAGTTATAACATTTATAAGCATTATAATTATAAGCATTGTGTATTTTTTTCATTACTTCCACGGAACAGTTATCTTCAGTTAATATTTTCGTTGGTTGGAGTGAATAAACATTTTTCTCCCCGTTTACGTGATACCCACCCTACCGATTTCGTAATTATGATGCTAGGGCCGGAACGCACTGGGGGTTAGAAAACTGAATTTGGATTAAGATTTCTTTTGTTGTAAAGTCAACAATACAGTTACATTTATTGATTTCTTAAAATATATTTCACTAGCTCTCCGCCCGCGGCTTCGCCCGCGTGGAGTTATTATATCGCGTTTCCAAGAGAACCTTTCAAAAGTCTGGAATAAAAACTATCCTATGTTCTTTCCCAAGGTCAACTCTATCTCTGTACCAAATTTCATTAAAATCAGTTCCAGTGAAAGCGTAACAGACAGACAGACAGAGTTAATTTCGCATTTATAATATTAGTAAGGATCACATATATATTAAGTATTTTTAATTTATTTTTCTTTCCTTCCAAAAAGATAAAAATCCGTATCATTTAACGACATTCACTATAACTTAAAAATAAACTATAATTGGTATTCTAACAAAATTAAACATAATATTAATTCAATATTCCCAAGGAGGGTTGATGTCAGGAAGGCGGCCGGTCGTAACAACAATTAGCCTAAACTATTCACAACATGTAAGGCAGACCCTGACTAAAGCTGGGAAATTGCCAGGAAGAAGAAGATAATATTAAATTAATTATTATCTACACTAATTAAAATACAATCCAGTGTGTCCCAAGCCTTATTCCGGGCTCACAAAATGGCTGCTCTTTTTTCCTAAGCTGTAACAGAATATAATTATATAAAACCCAGCAAGGGTTTATTAGGGAGGAAAACGGGACTTGCTGCAGCATTCCTTTTCCATAGATCTACTTATATTAAATAAAATCATATAGAAACATCTTAATTAAAAGGAAATTAATAAGCAATAATTGTCGTCTACCTGCCAATTTCCCAGCTATAGCCAGGCTCTGCCTTACATGTTGTGAATGGTTTTGGCTAATTGTTTTTACGACCGGCCGCCTGCCTGACATCGACCCTCTTTGGGAATGCATTAATCAAATTTTTGTATTAATTTGTAAGTTTAGTTCTAATAACTATTTAGGTTTTGTATAGAATTGAGATTTTCAACTGAACAGAACTAGAATCTTAAAAGAGACATGAGTATTGACTATAGATTAAAAAATTAAGTTTATTTTATATGCTTAATAAAATTATATATACAACAAGTTCCAATGAGAATTATTTATATTTTTTGTATTTAAAGACGAAAAATATAAGATTTAACAGTGTTTGTATCATTGTTTTACTTAAATTTTATAAGTATTTTACGTCATTTATATAAAATATTATATACAGAATCTTTGTAATATATGTATATGCTTTAATTAAAATAATTCTTTAATCCCTATTAATATTATAAATGCGAATGTAACTCTCTTTTATATCTGTCTGTTACGCTTTCACGCCTAAACCACTGAACTGATTTTAATAAAATTTGGTATAGACATAGAGTTGACCTTGAGAAAGAAAATAGGATAGTTTTTATCACAGACTTTTGAAAGGTTCTCTTGGAAACGCGATATAACCGAACTCGACGCGGGCGAAGCCGCGGCCGGACAGCTTGTATTAAATATAAATAAATTTTAATTCAAACCTTTTTGTAATCAATTTCTGTTGAAGAATGTGATGGCTAATAGATGTTAATAATCTGTTAGCATCGTTTAAATTGAACTGGTCTTTGTACGAGGGCACTTAGTACTAGTTAACATCAATAAACTAGATACTTACAGTTAGTAAGTTATAATACAAGAACATCGTCGTATTATAAAATAATTACGTGATAGTTTTCACTATAAAATATCAGTATTTTTTATAATACTTGTATAGTACAAGTTAAAGTAATTAAGTCAGTGGCGGCCTAGTGGTTAAACGGCCTGCCTTCATTGCAATATTGCGCGGGTTCGATCCTGGCAAGTACCAATGTGATGTTTCCGAGTCATATGTACTCTCTAAGATTATTTAGACATCACTGATTAATGCATTCCCAAAGAGGGTTGATGTCAGGCAGGCGGCCGGTCGTAAAAACAATTAGCCAAAACTATTCACAATATATAAGGCAGACCCTGGCTAAAGATGGGAACTTGCCAGGTAGAAAAAGAAGATAGAAATATTATTACAGTAGAACTCCTACTATCCGAATCGCCGATTATCCGAATCACTTTCAGAAAAAAAAATGTCTAAGTGCGCTATTATTCTTCCTTCCGCGAAGTCAGTGTCGGCATAACGGCAAGTTAAGACCGCAAAACAGCTTACATTGACGAAGATGTTTAAAAAATAATGATTTTTATTTCTAAACCAGTACATAAATACAATTTATTTATATTTAAAACATATGAAAATATCATGTTTCTTTCATTTAATTCAATAAAAAAATAGCGCAATATCAAAACGTAACTTTTTTTTCCCTCCAATGGCAATTAAAAAAAAACTCCGATTATCCGAATATTTCATTATCCGAATGGGTCCCGGTCCCCATTAATTCGGATAATTGGAGTTCTACTGTAACATTAATTTACACTATTTCAACTAAATAGTTGACTATCATAAGAATTCCCAATAAATATAAGAATAAAAATAATGTACAGCTTAGAATTATAATGTACATTAAAATTTAAATTATTTTCAACAGAACATACTTCCGAAGTTTCGATTACTTTTGATCACGGACAGACGAGATGAGAATGTAGTTAAAATAATAAAAAATGAATAGTAATACCAAAAATATAAGTTTTATTTTAATAAAAGTTTTAGCTCAGATGATTATTGGGTCAAAAACTATACAATTAATATACATTCAATACTTAAATATGTATATATAAAAGAAAGTCGTGTCAATTACACTATTTATAACTCAAGAACGACTGTACGGATATGGATGAAGATTGGTGGAGAGATAGATTAGAACAAGGAGACGGACATAGGATATTTAATTCTTTTCGATCTAAAAAGAAAAAAATACTTAATGAACTCCAATATCTAGTTATTTACGGCCTCTAAAGCGGAATAGAGTTCGCCCGGTCAGCTATACATATATTACTGACTAGAAGACCTGGCGAACTTCGTATCGCCCTATAATCAAGAAATATCTGTTACGTTTTTTTATTTATATTTTTGGAGTTTACCTGTAAGCCATAATATCTCCGTCTTTTGAAGTGCGACAGAATGATTGACATATTAGTTAGTTGTCAAATCGAATGTCAAAAAAATCGTTTGTATGGGAAATAAAAAGGGCTGTTTTATGGTTTTCCCAGTAATGAATCAATTTTTTTCAGCTTTTACACCTTCCCTGAACCTCCACGAACATTTCAAGACTAAGATAAGATAAATCCGTTCAGCCGTTCTCGAGTTTTAGCGAGACTAAGGAACAGCAATCCATTTTTTTATATATAGATTCTGAAACTAACACAGACAAAGTCGAAGACAAAAAGTAGTATATATATATATACTAGTTTTTGCCCGCGACTTCGTCCGCGTTAGTTTGGTCAAGAGTAATATATGTAGGTATAGCTGACCAGGCGAACTCTATTCAATCTTAGAGGCCATAAATAATCAGGTTTTTCCTGTTTCAATCAAACAGAAAGATTGACATTTTAGTTAGTTGTCAAATCTAATGTCAAAAAAACGTTTGTATGGGAAATAGAAAAGGGCTGTTTTTAGGGTTTTCCCGGCAATTATTCCAATTTTTCTCACCTTTTAAACCTTCCCTGGACTTTCAGGAATATTTCAAGACTAAAATTAGCCCAATCGGTTCAGCCGTTCTCGAGTTTTAGCGAGACTAAGGAACAGCAATCCATTTTTATATATATAGAAGATTTTGAGATGAAAGTCGTATTTCATAGAATCCGCAGCGCAATGTGTTCTTTAAAGGCTGATGTTGCAATAAATGGGGATATTAAAAATGTTACTGGACATTTATCACAAGCGGTGCCACTTGATTCGTATATAATAACACTATACTACTATATATATGTTTATTATGTCATTTTAAACATATATATGTATATATTTTTAAATTTAGTAATACTACATTTGGTTAAATGCAACTATTTTTATATATATTTTATATGTGAGAGCGAGGGGATCCTCGTGGAAGAGACCAAGAGCCTAGTACCTTGAAAGGCTTTCGGGTCCGGGCGTTTAGTATATCGGCGACGTAGCACGGGTTTCCATTTTAAAGAAAAGAGGGTCTTTACTTATAATGTTACTCGTTTATTGCTTAACAAATTCCCACAATGACTCAAGAATTGTTTAGCAGAGATTCTACCAGAGTGACCCCTAAGAGCGACCAATGTAGAATTAATTCAGTATGATTATGCTCGGCCTTTTATATGGTAGATTCTGTTTTACAATTGTAGGTACTTGAACAAAAATAATCACCTGATATTTTGTTAAGACTATTTACATTGATGAAGTGGGTAATTTGAAAACATTTACAATGGTTTCTTAGAACAATTATTAAAACTTAAACGAATTCGCGGAAAGGCTTATTTTCTTGGTATGATGAATCTCCCGGCGCGACACGGCCATACTGACGGTTGGTGCGTGCTCAGCGCCAACGTCTCGCTATCATGAGGAGTTGAGATCCAATCAGAGATGCATCAAATCTGAAATTATTATTATTTTAATTACTTTTGTAGTTGCAGAATTTTGTTGACGTCGTGATGTGCATACACTACACGTGTCATGCCATCGGTTTGTAGAATTTGTTTTTTTTTTTTTTGTAGATGTGATGTGCATACACTACACGTGTCATGCCATCGGTTTGTAGATTTTGTTTTTTTTTTTTTTTTGTAGATGTGATGTGCATACACTACACGTGTCATGCCATCGGTTTGTAGAATTTGTTTTTTTTTTTTTTTTTGTAGATGTGATGTGCATACACTACACGTGTCATGCCATCGGTTTGTAGATTTTGTTTTTTTTTTTTTTTTTTTGTAGATGTGATGTGCATACACTACACGTGTCATGCCATCGGTTTGTAGATTTTGTTTTTTTTTTTTTTTTTTTTTTGTAGATGTGATGAGCATACACTACACGTGTCATGCCATCTTATTTTAGATTTTGTTGTTTTTTTTTTTTTTTTTTTTTTTTTTTTTTGTAGATGTGATGAGCATACACTACACGTGTCATGCCATCTTTTAGTAAATTTTGTTTTTTTTTTTTTTTTTTTTTTAGATGTGATGAGCATACACTACACGTGTCATGCCATCTTTTAGTAAATTTTGTTTTTTTTTTTTTTTTTTTGTAGATGTGATGAGCATACACTACACGTGTCATGCCATCTTTTAGTAAATTTTGTTTTTTTTTTTTTTTTTTGTAGATGTGATGAGCATACACTACACGTGTCATGTCATCTTTTAGTAAATTTTGTTTTTTTTTTTTTTTTTTTGTAGATGTGATGAGCATACACTACACGTGTCATGCCATCGTGTTAGCAGAATTTCATAGATGTGATGTGCATACACTACACGTGTTATGCCATCGGTTTGTAGAATATTGTAGATTTTGTTTCCGGTGCTATTCATAAGCTTGTTGTCATCACACTTATCAATATGCGACACTGCCATCCGTTTGTGTGGGTTAGCAAACTTTTGTGGTCATTCCTGTAACATAAGTATAGCGATCATTATCAAATAGAAATTAAAAATCTCGTAGGGTTTACTAGATTTTATGAGATCCAATCCCTTACTGTTTTAAAACATAAAGTAAACAGATATTGCAAGTTCTTACAATCGAGTGACTACAAGACTACTCATGAATACTTAAGGCATCCTTAAGTTATTTAAAGATACAACAAAACCGTGGTTAGCTAAAGGGTAGCACATGATTAGCATAAAGGTGTAACACTCCAGATCTACGGTGTTTACATGTCTCCTCACGGTTCCACAAGGCGTCCCGTCGTTATTTCATGGTTCTCTTACGGATTTATCAAGGACCTGTGGTTAGCTCAAGGATAGCACGTAATTAGCTCAGAGGTACCACTCTTTGGTGTATACGTGTCTTCTTACGACTTCACAAGGCATGCCTACAGAATCTCATGGTTCTCATATGGATACGAGGTTAGCTTGAAGGTAACACGTGATTAGCTCAGAGGTAACACTCCAGATCTGTGATGTACACTTGACTTCTGATAGCTCAGCAAGGCGTCCCTACAAAATCTGATGGTTCACAATTCACATACGGATACATCATGGTTATGAGGTTAGCTTATTATTAGATTATTAATATTAGAGTATTAACACATGTTAAACTCAGAGGTACCATTCTCTGAATTTCGTATACCACAATAGACGGTTATCGCGTCAGGTAACGCGGCACCCCGAAGCGAGTCACTGTTCCCGTCGTGGCTGATGGAAACTGGGCTGTAGAGGCCAGTGGTTGAAAGCGCAGCCTGTTCCGATCCCCATTTGCTCGGCTAATACCTGACTATACGGCAAAAATATTAATTCCAAAACTATGACATAAAGTTTTATTCTCTCCTATCAACTTACTACCTCCTCAACGATTATTTCTTTTGGTGTATCGAAACAACCAAGTAAATGCATCACTTGTTCTAAAGTTGCCAAAATACTATAGTGGCTTTTGTCTATGCACAATATATGTAGTAACACGTATTTATCTATTTATTTATTATCTCAATTTTGTACAACAATAAAGTATTATTTTTATACCGTATTCATCTATAAATAAATTCAATAGTTTTTAATTCTTCTTCAATCATTTATTAGACGATTAATTTTCTAGACCAAGCTAAATGATACTACATCTCTTTACACTTTATTTCGATCTGGCAAAAGGTTTAACAACCGATTTTTTATCTGGCAAATTAATTCTGAGCCTTTAGATAGTTAAATAGCATGCTATTCAATTCAACATTGCCGATTGGCACCGTTTAAAACAACAATAAAAATATCTGGTAATAATAAATTTATGTTGTGAATAGTTCAATAAAAATAATAATAATAAAAAAAAAAAAAAAACTTTCTTAAAATGATTTGAAATAATAATTTGTTTACCTGCACAAGTACGATGCACACTTAGGAACGTAACCACTACCGGCAGCCGTATGACGTCCAGGAGAGTGTGAGAGATAGCATATCTAAAAACTAGCCTACCTGAAATTCTTGTTCAAAAATGTTGCTAGCTCTTAGAATATATTTGACATAGACATGACATGATTATATTTAGGATTATGTGTTCCTGTTATTAGTTTACCAGCAACGGACATTTAGATAACTTCAAACGGTGATGAGTGTTGTATATGGGATGCAACCGGAATTGTTCTGAAACTGATAAAATATGGATTAGACAATCTATTTATAGAAGTGCGAATAAGACTTATTTTCTTTTTAACCAATAGGATTCGTTTATTTTAAAGAATATTTTCCTCAATCCGACATGTCATTCTTTGAAATTAATAGGATTCGAAATAAAGAAGTTAGCAATCTGTAATCTAAGACGTTACCTATATTCAACACATAAATCAAATTTTTTAAGAAAAACATATCAGAGGTAAATACATGAAAGAAAATCTACTTCGTACTTAGATCTTTTCGAAGAGTTAAAGACTGTTAGAATTTCTTACCATAGAAGTTCTTTAAAGAGTTTAAAATTCCTGTAAATGGTAACTATTTTCAACATTACTTAGTACTGCCTCGTAACCAAGAGATCAGTATTAGTAGGTTGGAGGTTAGAAATAAAGGAACGTTAAGCCGACATTTGACTTGGGTGTATTCGGAATGTGCGCTGGCAATATGAAGATATTGACAAGCTGTCGACGTAAAGACGTGGTACCGACTTCACCACGTTCCTAGGGTTAATCCATTTGCATCCGCGTGGTCTGATTATTTAGAGTTGATAATTGTATAACCGTGACCTAATAAATTAGTGTGAAATAGAAGCCGTATTTGTTAATTACAGATGAATCCAGACGAACGCCCCTCTCTTGTCTGTTAAGTATATAGTTCTATAGGATCGTTTTATTTAAGTATGGAGAGAACAGGCACAGCCGTTCAGAAGTTTATTATGATTTTACAAGCCATCTTGTGACCTGAGTTTCAATTTTCACCTTTGGTTAAAGCTAAAGAGGTGTCGTGAACACTAGAAAAATTTGAAATGAATTTTTGTAATACACCCTGCAAGACCGTTCAATAGTTTTTCTTTGTTAATGATTTTGGAAATACATAGACGATTTTATAAAATTTTAAGGCTTTGTGGAGTAGATAAATATTTAAATCTTTATAAATAATTATTACTAACACTATATTTAGTTTTTAGACACCTTTATCTAAAGCGTGTTCTAATTTTTAGAACAGTATGTACAAATGGGCTTCATTGTCACCTCGTACGATACGAGTACATATTTACAATTAGCATTATTGTAGAAATAGCAATCTCCTTAGGACTGACATTGTTTTGGATCTATTACAAAATGAGCTAGACCTAATCGAAAGGTCTTTGTTTGAAGGGAAACGGGAGGTTGTTTTGAAACGGGAGGTCCGTTTTGGATTAGTAATAGCAGCCACAGAAATTATTATAGATACGGTGAGAGTACTTAACTTTTGTCACCTGCATTTCCAATAACTCGTGCAGAGTTGTATGTCGAACCAGGCGATTTCATGTAGACGATCCGGCGGTTGAATGTGAAGCGTGAGACGTCCTCGCTTCTGATGTGAGAGCGAGGGGATCCTCGTGGAAGAGACCAAGAGCCTAGTACCTTGAAAGGCTTTCGGGTCCGGGCGTTTAGTATATCGGCGACGTAGCACGGGTTTCCATTTTAAAGAAAAGAGGGTCTTTACTTATAATGTTACTCGTTTATTGCTTAACAAATTCCCACAATGACTCAAGAATTGTTTAGCAGAGATTCTACCAGAGTGACCCCTAAGAGCGACCAATGTAGAATTAATTCAGTATGATTATGCTCGGCCTTTTATATGGTAGATTCTGTTTTACAATTGTAGGTACTTGAACAAAAATAATCACCTGATATTTTGTTAAGACTATTTACATTGATGAAGTGGGTAATTTGAAAACATTTACAATGGTTTCTTAGAACAATTATTAAAACTTAAACGAATTCGCGGAAAGGCTTATTTTCTTGGTATGATGAATCTCCCGGCGCGACATATATATAATATTATAAATGCGAAAATAACTCTGTCTGTCTGTCTGTTAAGCTTTCACTGGAACTGATTTTAATGAAATTTGGTAGAGAGATAGAGTTGACCTTGAGAAAGAACATAGGATAGTTTTTATCCCAGACTTTTGAAAGGTTCTCTTGGAAACGCGATATAACCGAACTCGATGCGGGCGAAGCTGCATGATTTTGCTAGTTTTTGGCTCGTCTTAATCCGTTTGAATATCCAGGAATGAGTGCAGAAATATATATTAAACAATAGTTAATCGTATGTCTGCAACATAATGTATGACGTCTGTTCCTGTACAATACAATTGTGTATTCCCGAGGGAACTGCAAGGAAATCCGGGATGAGTATAGTATATAGTTGAAAATCATTTTGTATATGTAACTTAAAATTGTGTATGAAATGTATTTTCACCATTAGTAATAAATTAAACACTAAATAATTATGTACTGTTTGTTAAAAAAATGTCTTAAAAGTCGTTAATATCTGTTACATTTTTTATTTATACTTTTGGAGTTTACCTATTAAAGACATAAATCTCCGTGATTTGAAGTTGCGACAGAATAATTGACATATTAGTTAGTTGTCAAATCTAATGTAAAAAAAAACGTTTGTATCAACAACTACTAATAAATTAAAAATTATAAAAAAAAACATTGTCCAGCAGAAAAAATTGTGAATCTAAACCATTCCCAGATCCCCTTGAACATACACAAAAAATTTCATTTAAATCGGTCCAGTCGTTTGAGAGAAGTTCAGTGACATACACACTCACAGAAGAATTATATACAGGGTGACTGGTGTATTACTATCAATATTTAAGGAGTATACTCGGTACATGATTCTCATTCGAATTATGCAAAAAAAATAGGTACTTAATTTTTGACCAAATTTCCGTATAAATAAATAAAGTGTGGACACGTTCCAAGTGTTCCAAGTGTGGGCGTGCTGATACAACACCACGCCGCCGCACGCGTGTGTGTGTGTGTGTGTATAACTAATCTGTAGGGTGTTCACACGATGCGTAATTAATTACATAACTTTTGGTTAACTTTACTTAGAAGTTTATTAATATTTATGTTATATTAATTTTTATTTCGTCATATATGATCGTCAAATATCACGTCCTCAAATATCGATAGTAATTCACCAGTCACCCTGTATATATGTATAAAGATGTATAATCTAATTATTATTTTCTCATGTTCTAGATGCGTCGTCGGGCGTAAGTCGTGATGCAGGGCGGGGCTCCGGTCACTGACGCCGACCAGGCTCAGTTTGAGGCGGACAAACGAGCTGTTTACAAGTACGTAAACACCTTAATACGAGTGAAAACTACACGTTACACGTACACACTACATACACCATAGTAAAAGACAAGTGTAAATAGTGTACACAATCTCTAGTTTAAAATTGTTTAAAATTTTCTGTGGTTTGTACATATAACTAAATCCATTTTTATTAAAATCTCTTACTTTCTAGTGTACGTAATATTACACTATATATTAAGTATCACAATATTTTAAATCTATATAATGTTAAACAATGAAAATAATTAAATTTGAAATCAACTGACAAACATAACTTCCAAAATTTCATCATTTTTATATATTACAATTCAAATACACAAAATCTTTGCATATGATCGACTTCAAATCAATTAATATATCATTTTTATGATAGTCATATGGTATTTGATATTTCCTTCAGAAAATATCTTCATTTTTATATATTACAATTCAAATACACACAATCTTTGCATATTATTGATATTAGCATCAATTATGTATTATTTCAATCATATTTATATCGTATTTCCTTCAGACATCCCCTATTTCCACTCCTGGCGCTGCTGTTAGAAAGATGTGAGCAGGCAACAGCTGGGGCGGAGCCCCCGGCCGCGGATGCCTTCGGGGCTGACCTGCAGGCCTTCGTACAACACCAACGACGGGACCGGCGCCCCTTCTTAGTAGACGATCCTGAAATAGACGGCCTGATGATTAAAAGCATCCAGGTGAAAATCTACTTTAATTCATGAGCACTAGAGCTTAAAATCATTATTTTGTTGCAATGATTTGATCTAAAAGGTCGTGGTGGAGTTTAAACCAGATTCTCATGTATGTGAGCGTAGGTTCGATCTTGGCAAGTACCAATGTGATTTTTACGAGTCATATGTACTTTATAAGAGTATTTAGACATCACTGATTAATGCATTGATGCTCTAACCTTCTCCATGAGAAAAGAGGCATCTCAGCAGTGGGCTCTGATAGGCTGATGATGATGATAAGGTAATTTATAAATGTTGTCATAGTGTGCGGTAATGATTTAAGAATTGATCATTAAGAGCATCCAGGTGAAAACCTACCTTATTTCATGAGTACTAGAGCTTTATATCATTATAATAATAAACGTTTATTGGTTAAAAGATTACACCACTACGAAACAAATAACAAACAACAAAATAAAAACAAAGTAACACTTATCCTATGTATACAAAAATGGAAAATAGAAATACATTACAACTACAACAGGACAAATATTAAGTTAAAAATCAATAATAATAATAATAATATGTGTGCAGTAATGTAATTTAACCAAAATGAGAACCACTCAGTGAAAAATAGAAGCAATGTTGCTTCTACACTGATTTTCAATGATCTTTTTTCATTCAATATCATTTTCTTCCAATGTTTGCTTTATATAGGTACGTTATCGTAGTTATCTTAATGATTTAAAGGACGCATGACTTATGTACAGCTGGAATTTTATTTCCAGGTGCTCCGCATACACCTGCTTGAGCTGGAAAAAGTCCAGGAGTTGTGTAGAGACTTCTGCGGAAGATACATAGCATGTCTGAAGACTAAGATGCAGAGTGAAAATCTACTTAGGACCGATTATTCTGCTGGTAAGGTTTAAATATATATATCCAAAACTATATTTAGGAAGTCTATGTCTATATCAAAATGGAATTTCCATTGACAATAAAGTCTTTGAAGGAATTTATTATGTAACGTTCATGATATAGTATCATATATATTAGTAATATTTATATGATCATAGGCCAGAAGTTGACACAAATTTGTTAAAGAGCTGATACTCTTACTGCTTGACTGATATTAACCGAACATAGCTACGAACTATCTCAAGGAAACTGGCTATCAAATGACAAAACCGAATCAAAATCGGGCTATTCGTTTGAGAGCTGAAGCCACATACATATACAAATCGTCATACTTAAGTACCTATTATTTGGGTCAGAAGTTATAAATATAGGTCTTCATAGTGGTGTTATTTTTTTACAGGTGGAGTGGAAAGTAACAACAATCTATCTGGAACAATGGATGATCAATCCAGCACATCTAATTCACCGCAGTATCAGGTTAATACAGACATATGACAACACACACACACACACACACAGTCAAACACACACATACATATATATATGTACCAGCTTTCCGCCCGCAGCTTCGCCCGCGTGGAGTTCGGTTATATCGCGTTTCCAAGAGAACCTTTCAAAAGTCTGGGATAAAAACTATCCTATGTTCTATCTCAAGGTCAACTCTATGTCTGTACCAAATTTCATTAAAATCATTTCAGTGGTTAAGGCGTGAAAGCGAAACAGACAGACAGAGTTACTTTCGCATTTATAATATTAGTAGGCATGTATAGGAAAGGTCACCCAACAAAATTGAATCTTTCACACACAATAATCCATGTTCTATAGCAATAAAGTTGTTTATTACCAAATAAATGGCCTATAATCAGCAAAATGATATAAAAATAACTAATTAACTTAAACAATAAAGAATTTTTTGACTCATATGATAGATTATTAATTAAATCACTATGCAAAAAGCAGTTATCTACTAAATACTTTTCTATACAATTAATAATATACAGGGTGACTGGTGAATTACTATCGATATTTGAGGACGTGATATTTGACGATCATATATGACAAAATAAAAATTAATATAACATAAATATTAATAAACTTCTAAGTAAAGTTAACCAAAAGTTATGTAATTAATTACGCATCGTGTGAACACCCTACAGATTAGGTATACACTGACACTCACACATACGCGTGTCGTGACGTAGTGTTGTATCAGCACGCCGCCGCACGCGTCCACACTTGAACACTTGGAACGTGTCAACACTTTATTTATTTATACGGAAATTTTGTCAAAAATTAAGTACCTATTTTTTTTACATAATTCGAATGAGAATCATGTACCGAGTATGCTCCTTAAATATTGATAGTAATTCACCAGTCACCCTGTATAAAATATACTAAAGCAACTGATAATTGTTTTCTGTTCATTAGTCCCCTGCCCCCCCGCAGCCGCCATCTTTTCCCCCGCCTTACCCCGCGTTGACTGAGCTAGCTTACCCAAGAGATAGTGGTAAGTATATAATAAATATAATAGCTATTTACTTTCTTAATATGTATTATATACATACTAGAAGACCCGGCGAACTTCGTATCGCCCTATAATCAAGAAATATCTGTTACGTTTTTTTATTTATATTTTTGGAGTTTACCTGTAAGCCATAAATCTTCTTGTTCTGAAGTGCAACAGAATGATTGACATATTAGTTAGTTGTCAAATCTAATGTCAAAAAAATGTTTGTATCAACAACTACTAATAAATTAAAAATGAATTAAAAAAGCATTGTCCAGTGGACAAAATTGTGAATCTAAACCATTCCCAGATCCCCTCGAACACGCACAAAAAATTTCATCAAAATCGGTCCGGTCGTTTGAGAGAAGTTCAGTGACATACACACTCACAGAAGAATTATATATATAAAGATATATTATCGTTCCAGCGTCCCTCGTAGTCCAAGGTTCAACACCTATTGGTCAAATCGGAGCCGGTTTAATATCTACCGATTCATTTACAGGTGAGTTACATACAATTCATTTTTCCAGGTCTTTGTCATTATTTTGAGATCTAAGATTTTCAAGTATTCATTTAAATGTAACTTATATTTTTCGGATATACTAACTTTATTTTTGATAAAAAACTACAGTGAAATCACATCTCGTCTTAATGATCACGGTTGCTATAAAGTAACCAAAACGTCGGGAAAATGTAGTTTATAATCAAAAATAAAATCGAGTAATACATCCGAAAAATATTAGTTTCATTTAGTCATTTTTATTACATTACTTTCTGAGAGTATTTAGACATCACTGACTGATGAAGGAAAACATCGTGATTAAACCTGGACTTATAGTTTCACAATTATAAGTTTGAAATCACCACCCCGTCTTGAGCGAGCGTGGTAATTAATGCTCTAACCTTCCCCATGTGAGAAGAGGCAGCTCAGCAGTGGGCTCTGATAGATAATGACATTTTTATTACATTATCTTAGAGTTGTTCTTCTTCTACCTGGCAATTTCCCAGCTTTAGCCAGGGCCTTACATGCAGTGAATAGTTTCGGCTAATTGTTTTTTACGACCGGCCGCCTGCCTGACATCAACCCTCTTTGGGAATGCATTAATCAGTGATGTCTAAATACTCTTAAAGTACATATGACTCGGAAAAATCACATTGGTACTTGCCAGGGCCAGGATTGAACCCGCGCCCTCATGCATGAGAGGCGGGCCTTTAACCACTAGGCCACCACTGACTAAGCTGTTCATCATCATATCTTCACAGGTACAAACTCTAATTCCTGTTCATCCGTATCCGGTTCCCCCCCACCAGCTGATGATGATGATGAAGGAGTGAAGAGAGGAGTACTCCCGCGACACGCGACACAAGTCATGAGGGCTTGGCTGTTCCAACACTTGGTGGTGAGATTAACATGCATACGTATAAAGATATAGAAGATATACAGGGTGACTGGTGAATTACTATCAATATTTAAGGAGAATACTCGGTACATGATTCTCATTCGAATTATGTAAAAAAATAGGCACTTAATTTTTGACAAAATTTCCGTATAAATAAATAAAGTGTTGACACGTTCCAAATGTTCAAGTGTGGACGCGTGCGGCGACGTGCTGATACAACACTACGTCACGACACGCGTATGTGTGAGTGTGTGTGTATACCTAATCTGTAGGGTGTTCACACGATGCGTAATTAATTACATAACTTTTGGTTAACTTTACTTAGAAGTTTATTAATATTTATGTTATATTAATTTTTATTTTGTCATATATGATCGTCAAATATCACGTCCTCAAATATCGATAGTAATTCACCAGTCACCCTGTATACATACTAGCTGTGGTGTTACCCGCGGATTTCCGGGATGTAAAGTAGCCCATGTGTTATTCCTGGACGTCAGTTTCCTGTATACAAAATTTTATCAAAATCGGTTAAGCCGTTTGAGCATAAAGAAGTAACAAACATACACATACACTCACAAACTTTCGCAATTATAATATTAGTAGGATATATGAATTACTCAATCGATTTCGATGTGATTTTACAAAAAAGATAGTGAAATAAATAGAAAAGCTTAATACATTGTATGTAATGTTATAATAGGAGATAAATTGTCAATAGTTATTTATGTTAGATCATGGTTTTGAATGTAAATTTAACTGTTAATGTTGAATACAATCCAATAGGACTATAGTTAAATCTTCTCACTTTTCATTTGAATATTTCATGAAGCAAAAACAGTTTGAATTCAATCTTATACTTACTGAGCTATAAATAAAGCAATTACGAACACATTTCCTTAATTTATACCTTTATTATATACTTTTTAAATAACATCTCAAAAGAAATATTGGAAGATGTATAAAGCTTAAAAAAAAGATTTTTTATTGGTTATATCATCTTCCATTGACGCGCAAAAAAATTGTAACTTAAATCCCTAATCATGATTACGACCATGTTTTTTTGCATTGGACCATATTATCATAACATTTCTCATTTCTAGAACGTTCTTTCTCTACAGCCACATCCTTTTTTGACTATCTTATCATTTAAATACCTCATTTCTAGAATCTTCTTTATCTCAACAGTAGTATTAAACCATCTTATTCTAAAAGTCCTTATTTAAGAAAGAACAAAAAAACACATTTATTAACATACACACAAACAAAAAAAAATTATACAAAAAAGGATATAAAAACAACATTACAAAAATAAAGAAAATGGATATAATTGATATCAAACTTGTGTGCAGTCAAAAGGAGACAGCTCAGGCTATTTCTAGAACCTTCTTTATCTGTAAAGTAGTATTGGACCATCTTATCATAAAATTCCTCATTTCTAGAACCTTCTTTCTCAATAGCCACATCATTTTTTGATCATCTTATCATTCAAATTCGTCATTTCTAGAACCTTCTATATCTCTACAGTAGTATTGAGCCATGTTATCCTAAAATTTTTATCTTTATCTTTACAGCATCCCTACCCAACGGAGGAGGAAAAGCGCTCTCTAGCGGCGCAAACAAGACTCACTCTGCTTCAAGTCAATAATTGGTTTATCAACGCACGAAGACGTATACTCCAGCCAATGCTAGATTGCCAAGAAAAACCTGGTATGATAAACTAACTATTAGAAAGATTTATATATATATATATGTATATATATATATATATTGCAATTTAATTGCAATTTATTCATATATGGATAGGTTCTATGTATGGGCCAATGTAGCAATTTAGACATTTTCATTGTTTTGCTTTAAACACTACATAAAACTGTATTCTACAAAATCCATTTAAAATGTGTATTTGTTGGTGGAAAGATTTAGTTTTTATTGCTGTAAAAGAGCATAAGTAACACTTTTTAGTAACAAACTAGTAGGTATACAAAAATGTTTATCAATTTTAAATGTCGTACATGTATATCATAGTTGGTATACAAAGTTTCACAGCATCAGTTGTATGTACAAGATACATTAAAATCAAATTTAAAACGCCTCTACTGAATAATTGTCATTTTGCACATTGGACCTTATACATAGAAGCCATATCTTATTTGTAATATCATGATATATTGAGTCAGTGGTGGCCTAGTGGTTAAAGGCCCGCCTCATGCACGAGGCCGCGGGTTCGATCCTGGCAAGTACCAATGCGATTTTTCTTAGTCATAAGTATGTAGTTTCTAAGAGTATTTAGACATCACTGATTTATGCATATTCCCAGAGAGGGTTTTGTCTGGCAGGCGGCTGGTCGTAAAAACAAATAGCCAAAACTATTCATAATATGTAAGGTAGACTCTGGCTATAGCTGGGAAATTGCCAGAAAGAAGAAGATATATATATCGTGTATGTTTAATTTCCAGGTGGTAAGAAGAGTAAAAACGGTTCATCTATCAGCAAGCGGTACTGGCCTGATACTCTCACTAATCAACAGTTCACAGCTGGTAAATATATATACTAGTTTATACCCGCGACTTCGTCTGCGTTACTTTCAGAATTATATACATACTAGCTGCGCCCCGCAGTGCTACTCGCGGATTTCGGGGATGTAACATAACCTATGTGTTATTCCTGGACGTCAGCTTCCTGTATACAAAATTATATCAAAATCCGGTCAGCCGTTTGAGCGTGAAGAAGTAACAAACATACACACACACTCACAAACTTTCGCAATTATAATATTAGTAGGATAGCTGACCGGGCGAACTCTATTCCTCCTTAAAGACAGTAGATAAGATTTTGGATTTTACTTACTTATTTTTTTCTTTTTCAATCGGATGAAAAGTATCTCTCCACCTATCTTCATCTAAACGCGTACAGCCGTTATCTTTTATATATATAAAAATGGATTGCTGTTCCTTAGTCTCGCTAAAACTCGAGAACGGCTGAACCGATTTGGCTAATTTTAGTCTTGAAGAACTCCTAGAAGTCCAGGGAAGGTTTAAAAGGTTAGCAAAATTGGAATAATTGCCGGGAAAACCCTAAAAACAGCTCTTTTTTATTTCCCATACAAACGTTTTTTTGACATTAGATTTGACAACTAACTAATATGTCAATCATTCTGTTTGATAGAAACAGGCAAAACCGGATTATTTATGGCCTCTAAGACGGAATAGAGTTCGCCTGGTCAGCTATACCTACATATATTACTCTTGACCAAACTAACGCGGACGAAGTCGCGGGCAAAAACTAGTTGAGTTATAAATAGTGTAACTAACACGACTTTCTTTTATATACAAACATATAATTTTGATATATAATATATTGTATATCTTATAACTCAATACTATATCATATATCTCCAATGAAGTGAAGTCTTATAATATATGTGATAAGTTTGCATTTATTTAGTGGTGACGTCATCAAACATCCAAGATGGCGGAACATTCAAAATGGCGGATAAGATGCCATTAATACAATCAATTAATTAAGAGTTGATGACTCAGATAATAGGTCAATTTAAATACAGTAAAAACTTTATTAACCGGACTAATTATTGTCGATAGGCATTCGGATAATCGAAAATCCGGATAACTAAATGTATGAAGAAAAGACCGTTTTGTGCTTATGTAGTACATAATATTATATGTTTATATAAAAAAGTAACAAATACATATCAACGACAATCAATGTTTATTAATAAATAATTAATTAAAGAATATATTTTCTTATATTAGATATACATATAAATACATGTATGTGTGTATTAAAAACAGATTTAATTATGAAATAAATTACAATATGTGTTTGGTTATTTGCAATTGGTAATCATAAATTATAATAATAAGTTTAATTTGGTTAGAATATTTGTGTAATAGTCATTTGACGTACGCCACTCTCAACACCACTCTCTTATACTTTGACATTTTTTCTTGTCCGGACTTGTCCGTAGTCCGGATAATCAAATTTCTACTTATTATTTGCTTATAAGCTAAATATTTATATGTATGACCAGGTTTGCTGTCATCTTCTGAGGATGAAGAACAGGAGAATGAGCAGTCAGCCGATGAGCATGACCCTCAAGACAATGAACAGTACACAGTGCAGACCATGCACTGAGAGGTCAGTATAGAGTGGTCGGAGATATGGGTGGTGGGTAAAAGATGAATGGATGGTGGGTAAGAGATGAACGGATGGTGGGTAGAAGATAAATGGATGGTGGGTAGAAGATAAATGGATGGTGGGTAAAAGATGAATGGATGGTGGGTAAGAGATGAACGGATGGTGGGTAGAAGATAAATGGATGGTGGGTAAAAGGTGAATGGATGGTGGGTAGAAGATAAATGGATGGTGGGTAAAAGGTGAATGGATGGTGGGTAGAAGATGAACGGATGGTGGGTAGAAGATAAATGGATGGTGGGTAAAAGGTGAATGGATGGTGGGTAGAAGATGAACGGATGGTGGGTAGAAGATAAATGGATGGTGGGTAAAAGATGAATGGATGGTGGGTAAGAGATGAACGGATGGTGGGTAGAAGATAAATGGATGGTGGGTAAAAGGTGAATGGATGGTGGGTAGAAGATGAACGGATGGTGGGTAGAAGATAAATGGATGGTGGGTAAAAGGTGAATGGATGGTGGGTAGAAAATGAACGGATGGTGGGTAGAAGATAAATGGATGGTGGGTAAAAGGTGAATGGATGGTGGGTAGAAGATGAACGGATGGTGGGTAGAAGATAAATGGATGGTGGGTAAAAGATGAATGGATGGTGGGTAGAAGATGAACGGATGGTGGGTAGAAGATAAATGGATGGTGGGTAAAAGATGAATGGATGGATGAATCTAATTGGATGAATATGATATGACTTTTTTATCTAATGAAGATGTAATAGCTTAAGAAAGTACTTACATATTTCACTCTTAAAGTATATACAAATTTATATTGCAATTTAAAGTTTCTAACTAAATCTTACATATTTCATACTAGCTTTCCGCCCGCAGCTTCGCCCGCGTGGAGTTCGTTTATATCGCGTTTCCAAGGGAACCTTTCAAAAGTCTGGGATAAAAACTATCCTATATTCTTTCTCAAGGTCAACTCCATCTCTATACCAAATTTCATTAAAATAAGTTCAGTGGTTTAAGCGCGAAAGAGTAACAGACAGACAGAGTTACTTTCGCATTTATAATATTAGTAGGGATGTGTGTTGAGTGTTGGTAAGAATATTTCTTAGTAAAACAACAAAAACAGTCGCTGTTTCAAACAAGGAGTTATTAGATCCATATCATGTATTCAAAGTTTCCCAAATGTCAAGGTTTCTGAACAGGATGCTAAGGGTCAATGTATCTTTGTATCACCCGAATTTTTTCCCAAATCTTCCCATGTAAATAACAAATAGAAAATATGTGTATATGTGTATATGTGTGTGTGTGTGTGTGTTTATGAGTATGTGTGTGTGTCTGTACATGCATAATGAACTACATTTAAATCATTGTTCTCTATACTTTTTAATACATATTAAATTTTCTTTACAGATCCATGTCAGCTGACTAAATTCCCTGCGAATAAAAGACAATGTGTATACCATAGATGTAAGCCATGTTAACAAGTATACGTAATATTACCTCACTACTTTAAAAGGCTTGTATTTAGTTTAAGCATAAATGGTTCTATTCAATAATTTCCCCATAAATTATTCGTCAATTTTCTATATATAACCGGTTGTGACATATTCTTTTCACCGACTGACAGGAATGTAGTTTAAGAATATTTTTCCATAGAGCCCACATCAAACTATAGACAATACCGTCCATAGACGAAAATATTTATTTGTATAAATAAGTTTTTATATACTCATCTGTTCGCCATACTAGTTGTAAGATTGATATGTATACTCTGAACTTGTATACGGATGATCCGAGATTGTAATAGGTTTAATGGAGTTTAATTCAGTATTTTGATCTACTGTTAGCAATAATTATTATCGTTTATTTTGCTATACTGAGGGGCCCTTATGGCTCCAGGAGGTGTTCTTTGAACAGCCTGTGATTGTAGCGCTTCTTCCATTCTATTTTAAGAAAAAAGAACTGTATTAATATATAGTATAAGAGATATTTTTGTTAAAATTTACTTAGTATCAAGCTATTATTCCATTTCTGTGAATTAGGTGTAACTTAAATTAAGGTGGCCGACATTTTTTTTTAACTATCTTTTTGTTATTTTTTAACTACATCAAAGTGTTTAATGTAAGCAGTTTTTAATACGATTTATTATTTTTTATATATTTTCTGTGTTAATTGATTTATATACTTCATTTCAGAAACAGTAAACTTGAATTTGTTTTTATATAAATGTCGGCAAATTCTGTTATACGATGAAACGGATATACGTAAATATTGTGAAAAAGTTTTTATAATAAAATTAATAACTATAATCGGTAATTTAATGAAAAAATATACGATGAAACATGAAATTCATCCTTACTATTAAAAATTGTCCATTTCTAGTATACCATAGTATACAAGCTTTTAGTATTAAATGTAAGGCATAATTTTACTAGTCAATAAAAACAGTCGCAAAATTATTATTTTTTTTTTTGATTTAATTCTTTTCTTTTGTATCTTATCCGACGTTGTGAGAGCTGTCAAAACTGTTGACAACAACTGTCAAAACTCTTGACAGCTGCTGTCAAGGAAGCGTCGTTAATGAACCAGTCAACAGTTTTGACAATTCAGTCGATGTCTTGTACAGTATACGCAAAATAAATTTTTCGCATGCCATGATGTTATTTTATTTATGTTACAATCATCTTATATCTTAAAATGAGCAATTCTTATAGGGGTTTTCGTGGCGATAAATCGGTCTAGCTAGGAATCATTTTTAGAAAATGTCATATTATGAAAAAAAAATAGAAAAGCATTTAAAATATGACTCTTCCTGACATCTATTGGCGAATAGTAATACTAATTTATTATTACTTTTACTAATTGCTTTAACGACTCAACAGCAGATGGCGTTGTTAAACATCAGGAAGTCAATGAGTGTTTTGACGTTAGACTAATATACCAGTGCCTATAGCTTTTAAAACATAATTAAATTATAGTAGACTGAAACCCGTTACAAAATGAGTCGAATGGTATAAAAATTAAAGGAAAAATAATTTACGGGCGATCTGAGGTCGGCAAGGGTATTTGGATGGGTATTTAAGGGTAAAAAACGGGTTTTCTTGATTTCCGGCAAAACTAAAAGTCCTATGGAAAAATGTTATATGGCAAAGTTGTAGGTAATAAAAAGACCTAAAACTGTTATACTAACATTTTTTTCACATAACCTCAAAATTTAGGTGAAAAATTCGAATAACCAAGTTTTTGATTTTTTATTTTTATCTCTTACAAAAAACTATATTTTGTCACGAAATTTGGTGAAAACTTTTATTTTGATGTTACAAATACACTGTAATTTATTTGATTAGAAATATTTATTTTTTCAGCTTATATTTAATAAATATCGAAAAATCAGCGTCATTTTCAATCGAAAAATCACCCGTCAAAGTATACGGGTTTTTCAAAAATTTTGTGTGTTTTCTGTTCGTTAAAATCTCTATTTTCCGATCAAGAATCAAGAAATCAAGAAAACCCATTTTTTACCCTTAAATACCCATCCCCATACCCTTCCCGTCCTCAGATCGCCCGTAAATTATTTTTCCTTTAATTTTTATAATATTCCCCTCCTTTTCTAATGAGTTTCATTCTACTATAATCTATTTTCACTTTTCGTTAATTTTAAAGGCTTCTGCCCTGGACTATATAAGAAATTAATTGTTGATTTATATTTTGTGTCTTCTTAACTTGCTCACTTAAAATGCCTAAACGAAATAAAAAAAAAACACAAAAAAATTATACTAATAATTACTAAATATCGAGCAAAACTAGATGTTTAGATATTATTATATAATACGAAATTTGTCTTTGATTTTACTAAAAGTTTACTAAAAAAACGCAATATTTTTTTTATAATATAGTTTATAAAATACTGCTTACTATAATAATATAAACGCAATGCATACACCAAACATTATTTATATGTGTGTTTCTATTTTTTATTTGTGAAATTAGTTATCCCAATTTCGTGCAAATAATATGGTCAGCTATTCACCAACACTCCGCTGCACACGCACACACAGAAAGACACAATGTACTCGCCGCGCCCGCGCCCCTCTCTGAGTGCCGTCCGACAATAATAAGTAGTAGGTAATAATAAGTACACGAAATAACTACATACATTATGATTCATGATTTTTCTTTCCATCACACTTTTCAAGCTTTAGATTGTTGACATTGAATTTTCTTTTTAATGTGAAGCCAATATTGTATAATTACTGATTTGTTAAATTAAATTTGTAAATAAGAATTATTAAACAGCTGATAACGCGTGATTTGATTAGACACCACAATATCTACGACAAAGTCGGCGTGTTTAAATGGTGTGAATCAAAATATTAACAATAATTTAAAGATCATAAACAAACTTAGTTTAATTTGCACTCGCACGGCGTTGTCGTTTTAAAACATTTTCAAAATGTCCACCGCCTTGTTCAATGCACTTTAATGACTGTTTTCGCAATTGTGGTTTTATTTTAGACAATACTGCAGTGTCACTTTTCACTTTTACAAAGGCAGTTATTATCTTATTTTTTATTTCCTCGACATTTGTTATCTCTGTTTTATAAACTAGCGATTAAATTCGCCCTCACAAAAAAAAGTCGAGTCGCGTCAAATCAGCTGATCTAGGAGGTCAATGGACACGTGCGTAGGTATTTGATGTGTGCTGACTGTCGCTGTGCGTGCGTAAATATTTGTAAAATACTATTTTAGCCTTGAAACAAGTATCAGTTTTCTTTAATTGAATGATGATTACTAATTTAATATTTTATTTTAAAAATCTTAATTCCCTGACTTACGATCCATTTTCGTTTCTATGAAGTGTTTAGATAACTGTGTGTAGGGTGACTATAATTTACTTAGTTCTATCTTAATTTGAGAAAAAAAAATGACCTACATAAAAAACTATCAAAATCGATCCAGTATCCGATTCTGAACAAACTACTTTCAGGGTGTGAATTAATTATGTTACACGTTGTATATGTCGGTTTATGTGTTAAAGATTTTGACAGGAGTCTACTGTATTTTATTTCTTGACACAAAATCTTCATTTTCAACAGTAATTTCATCAAAATGAGTTCATTCTTATTTGATACTCTATTCTAAAGATAGTGATTATATATTTTCCCAATCTACACTAACAAAAAAAAATTAATTGTTGGTCTAATTTAAACTGAACGTGTATAAACTGTTCGCCTCTTTATTAAGGCTTCTCTCTAGAACGCCAGACCCGATTTTGATGGCAATTTCTCTCGTAAATAAATAATATTATTAGAAGGACCTGAAGATTCTTTTAACCATAATTTAATTAAAATATTTTTCTTAAATTACCTTAAGGCTGATTAACGAAAATTTTTTTACAGTCCAGACAGGTAATTTAAATGTCACCAAGACATTATTTGAATAAAAGATGTTTGAGAAACCGTATTAAGGTTTACTATGCAGGCAAAGTCACAGGCCACATCTAGTACACATTATTATTACTAGACTATTAATAAATAACCTTTAAAATTTGGTTCAGTGAGAAATATATTGTGTTAAAACATTACAGTAATTCAAATTTGAACTGCCATCATGAGAAAAGGGTGGGAAAGGGAAAGAGCAACCATCTGTCTCACTCATCGGACGAAACGCAGCCATTAAAGACTACTTCACGCCGATCTATGCAATTTACAAATAAATCTCATTTCGTCTTATATTCATTTTATTTCTATTATAATAATATCTTAAATAACAATGAACTTTAATTAAACTTATGGTAAATCTATCCAAAATATGAATCTTCGGATGACAATACATAATACTTTTTTACATTAATCGAAGATCATATTAAAAATTAACACCTTTTTTAACATTCGACTATGGAGAGTAGAAGAAAGGGGAATAGACTCTGTGTATTAAAAAGTATCCAACACTGTCTACAGTAGCAATTGAAAACATTTTAAAAAGCGCCACAAATTATTAGAATAGGATACTAAAATAAAAAAGGAAAGAAAGATTTCTTTTTGAATTAACAATAAAGTCATTAAAATAATAAGATTTAACAAAATTTCATAAAAAAAACAAATCACTATACAAATTATTTCTTAAATTATTAATTAAATGACAGTTTACTACGTCAATAGTTGAGATTTAAACTACTACATTTTTCTTAACTACAAAAGTCAAAAACAATATTAATTTTTTCTTGGCATACTTCACTCTGTTTAAAATATATCTAAGTTCATATCATTTCCATTTCCTACACTAGTGCTATTTCAACGAATGAATGTTATAATTTACTGTTTTTATGTAAACACTTTTTCCAGTTATCGCCCATTCAAGAAGATGTGTCTCTTTGCGTCTACTCTCCATAGTAACCACTTTTCAAATGTCAAAATTAGTTATAAATAGATACAAGGATATTGCGTTCTTCAACTTTTATGAAAGTTCATTCAGAATAAACAAACGAAATATTAAATAACAAATACTGTTTATAACTTTATATTATTATTTTCTTAATTATTAACTTCGATTACTTATAGTTATGAAAAAAATAAACTTTTAGAAATGAGTTTTTGATCGTATTGCATCAAAAATACCGATTTTTTCATATTATAACCTAAATTTTCTTACTAAACATAAAATAAGTTATTTCAAAGCTATTTTAATTATATTTTACATTTAAATCAGACAGAACAATAGGATATGTATATATAGGTTCTAAATTAATTCTACGTCTCCATTCACACTGAATTTCTCTAATATTTTGAATATGTCAACGTTTTTATTTATTCTCATTTATTTTTAATGGGTTGTCTAATAAATATACATATTAAATGATCGAGGATCAATCGTTTTTCTGTCAATAGATGTCACTACATGTCACTTCACAAACTGTCACGCCCCGGTCGGTCCCTGTTGCTGTAATAACTCCCAATACAAACCACGTTTGCGAACCAATTCTTCGTGCGTACCACTCTCAGCTATAACACCTGAAATATATATAAATATACATATAAGTATTGAAACTATTAAATTATTGTCAAGAAACTTACACTACAGAAATAATTAGATAAGTAACCAATCAAAGTGAATTATAAGAAACTTGTCAAATTTATTCAAATGTCAAATGTCAAAAGAGTCGTTAAAAAAATTAAATTCTCATTTAAGTATATCAAAAAACAAAAATCAATTAAATCTTTTTCAATATTAATGTTATTAAAAGCTAACAATCAATACGTTTTCTTTTACAATGAATGTGTATTTCAAATTTATTTAATTCACCTTGCATATGTTACTTATTTGTTAGATTGTTAGATAATGCACTTTATTTTTATTAATATCTTTAACGACATGAGTTAACGACGATGAATTCCAGTGTACGGAAAAACCAATATTGATTTATGAGGCACTGTAAAAACTTAGACATATATGTAAAAATATAAAAACATAATTGTAATAAATAAATAATAAATAAATTTTACCTTTGTCCACTACACATATAAGGTCAGCATGTCTGATTGTGGCGAGTCTGTGTGCTATGATGATGGTGGTTCTGTCTTTGGAAGCCACTTCCAAAGCAGCTTGGACAACCTGGTGATTAAATAGTATTTAATCCTTACTAATATTATAAATGCGAAAATAACTGTCTGTGTGTTACGCTTTCACGTCTAAACCACTGAACTG
Organism: Danaus chrysippus; assembly: GCA_916720795.1. Lineage (NCBI taxonomy): Eukaryota > Metazoa > Arthropoda > Insecta > Lepidoptera > Nymphalidae > Danaus > Danaus chrysippus. The sequence goes on from CAKASE010000075.1 coordinate 4,124,572, forward strand.
ATTTTAATGAAATTTGGTACAGACATAGAGTTGATCTTGAGAAAGAACATAGAATAGTTTTTATCCCAGACTTTTGAAAGGTGCTCGTGGAAACGCGATATAACCGAACTCCATGCAGGCGAAGCTGAGGCCGGAAAGCTAGTAGTGTCATATATGTAAGGTTATTTAGTGTGTTATTTTAATTACCTTCTCGCTAGCAGCGTCTAAAGCTGAAGTTGCCTCATCAAGTAGTAAGACTCGAGGGTTCCTGATGAGAGCTCTGGCGATGGCCACACGCTGCTTCTGACCTCCAGACAGGGCAGCACTACCAGCTTCTAATACGGTCTCGTAACCCTTATAACGATTTATAGATGATATTATAATCATAGAATCTAATTTGGGTGAGGTTTAATTCTTTTAAATAAAAATAATATCTTCAGATTACTACGCGTGCTTTCTTTTTGAAAAAAACTACATTCTCCCGACGTTTCAGTTACTTTTCATCAACCGTGATCATTAAGACGAGATGTGAATGTCTGTCAGTTGGTCTTGTTATTTATCTACCGCTATCGACTTCTTAATTTTCTGGCGTACTACTCTTGATGTATTTAATTCTAAGAAACTCATGCCCAAAGCACACAAGCTTTCATTTTTATCCTTTAGAATATATTTATACAAGTTAAAGAATTTAGTGTTTTTTACTCTTTATGATAAAAGGACTTCTCAAAAATGTTAATGTCAGTTTTATATAAGCATCTCTAAATAACTGTCACGAAATTTACACGTCAAAGGAGAAATAATTCTATAAGTATCCAATTAAAGCGAATTACATGAAACTACTATAAATTTATACAATTAATTGCTATCCACATATTATATTTGAATTAGTTAAAAAGAGATTCATGCAAGCATGGAAATTAAATCCTACTAATATTATAATTGCGAAAGTTTGTGAGTGTGTGTGTATGTTTGTTACTTCTTCACGCTCAAACGGCTGAACCGATTTTGATAAAATTTTGTATTCAGGAAGCTGACGTCCAGGAATAACATATAGACTACTTCACATCCCTGAAATCCCGAAAATATATAAACTATGCATAACTTAGGCGGTGATGCTACTAACTCACCGATGGTAGGCCGGCTATGAAGGCGTGAACATTAGCCATTTGTGCAGCAGTAACTATCTCTTGTATTGGTACTTCTCTAGTATTGTCTCCGTATGCTATATTCTCTCTGATGCTCCTCTCAAACATCACAGGTTCCTGCTGCACCAGGCCCAACTGACTACGTAGCTTCTTCAATGTCAGAGACGTTTTTATATCCCTGCCATCTAGCGTCTGTTTGAGGGAAACACATATATATAGTACATATACGTAGAATAGTTGCTATTGTAAGAAAAAATTAAATGAAACTAAAATTTTCGGATTAAAATTCATTAAGTACGCGATATAGTTGAAAATATTAGTTTAATTTAAATTTGAACTCGTGAAATACTAGATCTAATTATAAAAAATACTTTATTCTTTAAAAGTCATATCACTAGGAGAAGTAGGACTGTTTTTCCTGATAAAATAATACTTTTGATCACATATATTGTAAAATTCAAAAATATGAGCTGATTTTCTTAATAGCAAAAAGAGTCTTCTCAATAACTGACTCAATGAATAAGTTAAAATATGTAAAGTATATAATAAAGTATATGTATACAGACTTGAGAGTATATAACGAAGATAAACATTGCAAGTTATTTTAAATTTAAAAAATATAAGAAAATATTACATCATTTACTTACATAATAACAAAATTACTGTGAGTCTAGTTTTATTTGAGACTACGAATGTTTATGGAAAAAATATGAGTTATTCCAACACTATAACTACAAAAAGGGAAAATTTAATCTAGATTATCATTACTTTTTGCACCACTAAGTTACAAAAGCCATATTTTTGCATTTAAAACACTGTATTCTTAATAAAAGTTTGAATTATCAGAGAAAATTACTTTGTTCTAATAGTTTATTATACATAAACTATCACACATGATACCATTATGGTATATACATAACTAAAAAACATCCATTGTGTTGTAACGATAAAACTATGTATCCGTTCTAAAGTAATATTTTCGTATATAATAAGCATTTTTATAACTTTGATTACATGCTCCCTTCGCTTCGGTTACTTTGCAACTGCGAATTGCGATCACGAGCTAATGAGATAACATTACTATCATCATCATCATCAGCCTATCAGAGCCCACTGCTGAGCTGCCTCTTCTCACAGGGAGAAGGTTTGAGCATTAATCACCACGCTTGCTTAAGACGGATTGGCGATTTCAAACTTATAATTTGGAATTATAAGTCCATGTTTCCTCACGATGTTTTCCTTCATCAGTCAGTGATGTCTAAATACTCTTATAAAGTACATATGACTCGGAAAAATCACTACATTACTATCAGTTCTGTCGTAATACTCACCACATTACCGCTGACAGGATCGTAACTCCTCAATAGAAGATGCATGATGGTAGACTTCCCGCAGCCCGAAGGTCCAACTAATGCCAACGTACGACCCGCGGGCAGGTCCAGGGAGAGACCTCTCAACACCGTCGTCTCAGGACGAGTTGGGTAGTAGAAGTGTATGTTGGAGAACTTCAGATTACCGGTGGAAGTCTGGTGGAGAAGTTATTGTAATGTTATAACGTGTACGTGTATAATCTGCAGTAATTTTTTGGTTTGAAAAGAGTGAGAGAGAAGAAGAAGAAATATACTTTATTGCACTCAAAATTATAGGAAATAACATTACATATAAATACAGAAAATTTAAGGCAAGGGCGGCCTTATCACTACAAGCGATCTCTTATAGGCAACACAACAAATTTTGTAGAGACGGTAGTACATATTATGACATATACATTATACAAACAACGTAAAATACATATACATATACATACCAGAGTATGCATACACACAAATAAATATACATACATACATACAAACATACATAGATGGTCTATGCTTTCGGTCTAGCACTATCTCTTTCCTCATAGATGATTCTTGTATATTCGAGTAATGAATTAAAGAGAGAGATAATGATAGACCGAAACTTCGTTTCCTCTCTTTCTTTCGGAGTGCCACAATTCTCATCTCTAAGGCATGTCCATTAGTATATATCAATATTTATAGCCCACTTCCAAAAAGGAGGTTGTTAATATTCTGCGTTTGTTTTAGATACCGAATATCTTTCGACTGGAAAGCGATTTTAATGAAATTTTTTGGGTGTATCAAAATTTATTCAAAAATCTAAATTCATGGATAAATTATGTTAATATAAGCAAACACACTTTGTTTAAGTTAAATGCTATTTACTCATTATACTATTTGCTAATCAATCATCTTTTAAGTCCACAAGTCTTATTTACTTTTTATATACATATTTATATATTTGTTTTTCCTTATATATATTGTTAATGGATATTAAACTTACCCAATCGTCATCTACAGCGGTGGGTTCCGTGATAACTTTAGGTTTTCTTTCCAAGGCGCTGATGATTTTGGCGCTCGCCCGTTTACCGGCGAGCACTGTTGGCACGTAGGATAACGCTTCCGCAAACATCCATGAACCGAAAATCAGTTCTTCAGACACCCTAAATTGGAATTAATATTAATTTCCATAACCATTATGAGATCCAAGATTTTTGAGAGTATTCATTTAAATGAAACTAATAGTTTTCGGATCACAGGAATCTACACCGTGATCACAGTTGATGAAAAGTAACAGAAACGTCAGGAGTATGTAGATTTATCAAAGATAAAGTCACGTAGTATATCCGAAAAATATTAGTTACATTATATAACCATTACTTATTTTGTTAATATATCCATTATAACAGATTCAAACAGGAAAAATTTGGGTATCATGGTCCATTTTTCTTGGTAAATTTTTGGTACCATAAACAAGAGACAAATTTATCAATATATAAATACAAAAATGAGTATATTAATGCACCAGGATTTGTCTGATACTCACAATATAGCGTATTCATACGGCAAGCCCTCTCTGGCCACCAGGTATCCTCCGTATGCTAGTGAGAGAGCGTACCCAACCATCGGCACGGCCATACATATACCGTACACCGGACCACGCATGTACAGAGTCAACGTGGAAGTCCGTTGTAACTGTTCGGAGAAACGCGACAGTATCGTGCGTTCAACACCTGTGGAAGGGTGTACATGGGCAGTTAGTTAATAAAGTTCAGGTAGATTAGATGGTTAAAAAATACTGTAACTTTCAAGTGAAGATATAGAAAGTTTTTTGCGAATCTTTTCAAACTTTAATTTTTTAAAAATTCAATGAAATTCTTGTTAATGAAGTCAAAGATGAAATAATGCGAGAAAATTCCAGTCACGAAGTTAGCTAAATTCCTTCAAATTTTCCAAAAGCATGCTTTGAAGACCAATAATGTAAAATTTTAGGCATAGGCATAGGAACTATCAATATTTTAATAGAATAAAGATTGTATCATAAGACATATATTCCTATATCTTATATATAAAATTCTCGTGTGGCGGTGTTAGACAGAGAACCCCTCCGAAACGGCTGAACCGATTTGGATGAAATTTTGTGAGCATATTGAGAAGGTATGAGAATTGGGCCAACATCTATTTTTCATACCCCATAAGGGTTGTTGACCCTTAATTTTTTTTTCGGACGAATTTTTTTGTTTTTATTTTTTATAATGTAGCATCAAAAAATACATACAACCCAAACTTTTTACTTTTTCATTACCAACCCCTATTTTTATATGGCCAAACAACGTTTGCCGGGTTAGCTAGTATATCTATATATACAGGGTGACTGGTGAATTACTATCGATATTTGAGGACGTGATATTTGACGATCATATATGACAAAATAAAAATTAATATAACATAAATATTAATAAACTTCTAAGTAAAGTTAATCAAAAGTTATGTAATTAATTACGCATCGTATGAACACCCTACAGATTAGGTATACACACACACTCACACAAACGCGGCGGCGGCGTAGTGTTGTATCAGCACGCCGCCGCACGCGTCCACACTTGGAACACTTGGAACGTGTACACACTTTATTTATTTATACGGAAATTTGGTCAAAAATTAAGTTCCTATTTTTTTTACATAATTCGAATGAGAATCATGTACCGAGTATGCTCCTTAAATATTGATAGTAATTCACCAGTCACCCTGTTTATGTATACTGACCCAAGCTGTGTATTGTTCGTATATTGAGTACAGCCTCCGTAGCCAGTTGTGACGCATCTTCGAGCTCATCTCTGTCCTTTTCCTCACACTTCCTGGACGCCCAGCTCTCCAGAAACATACTCACTGTCACCTATCAGAGATAATAATATGATACTATTATTATATATAATACTAGTTTTTGCCCGCGACTTCGTCCGCGTTAGTTTGGTCAAGAGTAATATATGTAGGTATAGCTGACCAGGCGAACTCTATACCTCTACCTCCGTCTCAGAGGCCATAAATAATCAGGTTTTTCCTGTTTCAATCAAACAGAATGATTGACATATTAGTTAGTTGTCAAATCTAATGTCAAAAAAAAACGTTTGTATGGGAAATAGAAAAGGGCTGTTTTTAGGGTTTTCCTGGCAATTATTCCAATTTTTCTCACCTTTTATACCTTCCCTGGACTTCCAGGAGTATTTCAAGACTAAAATTAGCCAAATCGGTTCAGCTGTTCTCGAGTTTTAGCGAGACTAAGGAACAGCAATCCATTTTTATATATATAGAAGATAGAAGATTTAGGAAACATATTAATTTGAACCGAACCTTTAAATTCTCGAAGTGACGTTAAAGCGATGACATTTGGGGTGTGTACTTTTATGCGGGAATGTATTTTATCAACACGACTTGGGTTTTTGTTAATTTAAGGTGTATTGGTTTAAGATATTTTTATATTTTTTTTGTTCAAGTTAAGTTTTGATTTGTTATTAAAAGCACTAATAGCTTTATAAAAAAACTTAATTTTTTCATTTTGTTAGAATCCTAAATCTATAATTAATATATTGGAGTATATGCCAAATGTTTGGACATTAAAATGACTAAAATTCATTATAGCAATGAGCCATAATTGTATTTTTTACTAGATTCACTAGTTTAGTCCTATAATATATGTGTAAATTAGATTAATGCTTGTATTCTTCATTTTCAGTTGGAAAAAATAATTATATCCTATATTATACCACAGATATTTTTCTGTCATACAGTTTTTGTCAAACCAATAAACTAAATTTGAGAAATATGTATAATATTCTCACACAGGGCATGCACAGAAGACTGACGAGCGTTATTTTCCAGGAGTAAGCCATAGCGATCACTACAGCTAGGAACATGGTCCCAAATCCTTGTAACATCACACCCAAACCGGTACCTGAAATAAAATGGAAAATTATTTACTATTTACATATATTAGATTAAATTTTTGTTTAGTAAGATCTAAGGGTTTCATATAAATAAAATTAATATTTTTCGGATTATACTTTGCTTGTTTTATTGCACAAACTACATACTCCCGACATTTACGGACAGGCGAGATATCTGCCTATGAAAGTTTTTAGCATTGTAACTGTAATTTATAACCAATATATTTCCTTATTATTATTTATTATTTAAATAAAACAAAGGTGTATAAATTAACCAAAACTTCGACTTGTTTGTAAGACTGTAATTATAATGGGATCAATCTCTTTCAATAAATATATGATGAAGACAAATTGAGTTATTATTATTATCATAATCATTATTATTATTATTTTCTCTCACCAGTCCCTCGTTGAACAGCAGCGCAGTCTGTAGCGAGTCGCGCACACAGCGAGCCCACTGAATTCTTAGCAATGTCAAACCATCCTTGATCCTGTGACATAATGAAATATATAAATACATATATTAATGAAACTAAGTTTTTTGGATACTACGTGATAACGTAGGAATTATGTGGGAGTAAGAAGTATGACAGCTAAATTTGCCTACAACCTACTAAAAGACTTGGGCCTGTCCAGAACTAATATCAGTTAATTCTTGGAACGTACTTCGAAGACAGCCCTAGTTGGTTCGTTTCAAATTTGATAGAGAGAGGAGATTGTACGGTGGAGTCGAGCGTTTAACGTTAGATAGGGGTCCCTTAAACCTACACCTGGGTCACAAGTCCCAGTCACTGTTGAAGCTCCTCTCACTACAACGATGGACCCGACACACGCACCGTGAATACATGGAATGATGAGAGGTTTCGTCTCTTAAATAATCAAACACGCGTGGTCTCCAGAAAGCTTAGTTTCCTTTCGGTCTATCAATATTCTCCCTAAACAAGCTTCAAAACTTAAAAATATGAGAAATATTTAGACATAGGTAATTAGGTATACATAAGATGACCAATTCCATTTAGGTAATTTATCTTTTGTACTCCGTTTCCAAATATTATTACGGTTCCACTTAACCAATTAAAACTGACCCCTCTATTTCGTATTAATTAGTTCATCTCACCTGTTCCAAATAGTTCTTAAATGTGAGAGTTCTAAGTCTGTTGGTTAGTTTTGAACCAGCCAATCCCAGAAGCCAGGTCTGAATGAATGTTATGAGTCCACTCAAGACAGCACAACACGCAAACATAGCCGCGTAGATTTGTGATTGCTGGAGTATTGTCTCTGAATCAGCATCAGCGAATATCTGGAATAAAATTATAGGAAATATTAAATTTTGCCTTTTATATCTTGTGGATCATGTAATGAAAGGCAATTGAGTATAGATATTTGTATTGTAATATAATTTACAATATTTAATTGTTATGACGATTTCAGTTCGACGGTAGAATGGCGACTCTCCGACAGATCATATTGTAATAATGTATTAAATTTGACAATGTAGCATATCGAATATCGACTTGCTTCTAGGTGGCATTAGGGACGGTGATTTTTGCTTACATTAATAAAAGATAATACATAGGCACAAAATCAATACAGTAATCAATATTAATAAGTCTTATTGATGATTCTCCATGTGAGAAGAGGCCGTTGCTCAGCATTGGACTTTGATAGGCCGATGATTATGATGATTGAAGTTTTATTTTAACCTTATTACCTAAATAGGCAGTTTAAATCTAAATTAAAATACTTCATTGCAAACAATGTATAGAATTAAAATTTTATTGAATGTTTTGGTAAACTTATTATATTCCTATTTCTGCCAAGGTCCATGGTTCTAAAAGAGATTGAAAGTAAGTGAATAATTTGGACAAATGTTATTCTTTCCTTTGTTTGTTGAATTTGGTCTATATACCAATAATACTTCTGCATATCTGTTTACTATTAAATGGTTTTATGTATAAATAAATCTAAAGGTCTTCCCCTTTTCCCACCCTTTCCTCTCTCTCTACCCCAATCAAGGTCGACAACGCATCCGTAAAAATATTTTGTGGATGTCCATGAATGAATATACTACTTCCATCAAGTAGGCCGTCTGCTCGTTTGCCTTTGTCATAAATAAAGGTCACTCACCCCGAACATTTTGGACAGAAGAAGCGCGAAGGCTGGAAAACTGCAACTGATGATTAATGACGCTAGTATTCCACCAGCTAACTGAGGTAGCTCCTCTCTGTTGAAAGATATTAACTTCCACATGGACACCGGTTCCACTGGCTCCTAGAGTAAACAGAATAATTATATGACGTCATTTACAATTTAAAATAGTTGTATGAATGTAACTTATAAACTATATACTCCAGATAATTCTCTATTTTCTGACGTGCCCACCTCGTCTGACAAGATCACTGTTGCTGTAAAATAACCAAAACGTTTGGAGTGTGTAGTTAAAATAATAAACGCGTAGTAATACGAAAATATTAGTTTAATTTAAATGAATACTCGCGAAAGTCAGTGGTGGCTCAGTGGTTAAAGGGTCCGCCTCTCGGCCTCTCGTCGCCGAGGGCGCGGGTTCGATCCCGGCCCGGGCAAGTACCAATGTGATTTTTCCGAATCATATGTACTTTCTAAGAGTATTTAGACATCACTGATTAATGTTGATTCCCAAAAAAGGGTTGATGTCAGGCAGGCGGCCGGTCGTAAAAACAAATAGCCAAAAACTATTCACAACATGTAAGGCAGACCCTGGCTATAGCTGGGAAATTGCCAGGTAGAAGAAGAAGAAGACTCGCGAAAGTATTATATCTCATTATGGTTGTATTAAAATAATCAAATAGAAGACTTTAAGGTGTAGTTTTATCTTTTTATAATACCTGGGTATATTTATGTCAATCGTAAAGCAAAACTTGATTTTAATATTTATTTTTAAGTAATAGAACAATCGTCCTAATATTTTCTGTTATTGTCACAGGAATGTACCTGTATGTATGTACGTATGTAATTTAAAAAGTGTCATCAATATTGGACTTCATTTTAATGACCCAATATACTAAGTAAAACTTGCCATTCTTCTATTTGTTATTAAAAGATTACAGTTTTCTATTTTTTACTAAAAGATAACAGTTTTTTACTCGTAAATCTTTACAATCTCTAAGAAACGACAAAACGTTTCTTTGTAGTGACGACTGACGATGCAGATTCATACTAAGCATAAAACCGTTTAATAAAAACAAATCCTTGCGTTTTAAAAACCGTAGTCTTTGGACATAATCCGCATATTTATTATTGGCGCAAGTTGTATGCAAAAAGCTCTATATATACGTTTCATGTTACACTTCGTTTTATATACAGGGTGACTGGTGAATTACTATCAATATTTAAGGAGAATACTCGGTACATGATTCTCATTCGAATTATGTAAAAAAAAATGGTACTTAATTTTTGACCAAATTTCCGTATAAATAAATAAAGTGTGGACACGTTCCAAGTGTGGACGCGTGCGGCGGCGTGCTGATACAACACCACGCCGCATATATATAATATTTAACTCGTTCAATTCATCCTGGACTTAGACCCAGTTTCACCAATCAATGTTTGTTTAGTCTAATCACAGCATTTATTAACCAACCTTCAAAATTATAAATGTTTGTTAAAATATTTACGTCCCACGATGACAAATTAACAACGCATTATTAAACGTCATGTCAAATGACCGACTACCAAATTATTCGTTCTTGTTATAAGACGATCAAATGGAAACTATAACGTTTAATACGGCACGTTTGTAACGATGCACCACTTTATACTTTGATCGTATATATCCCTCGATACGTCACTTGTTAGGTAATGCGACCAAATTTTGTATATCGTTGGTTGCATACTATTAGCACACAAGAAGCTTTCTTTTCAATTTACTAGGTGTAACTTGTCAAAATCGTGCTGTCAATAAATTGTGTTATATATTATTGTGTTCAAATTATAAGAAATAATAAGAAAACTTAATTTTCAATGTTATAGAAAAGATGGAGGCAAAATCATCATAGGAAATGAATTTTAATTCACTTTATTAATAAGTACAAGGAAATAGTCGAAACTGACAAAACAGATGACGTTACTATGGTTACAAGAAATGAGGGCTGTGATTGGACAATTGACTTCTGATAATGCCATTAACATTGGGTTAGTCATTAGACGGAGCTCCAGAGCAGGAATTAATATTAGTGGCTAGTTAAGACACTTAAACGGACATTTGTGCGTGGTGGGACGCTCGATACATCTAACAGAGCATCAAACGCCTTGACACGATGTTACTTATTTAACATTGATTGGTGAAACTGGGTCATAGGCTTCGCTTTAAAATTAGTTTGTTAAAACTGATTTAACGATTTCTTCATCTTTTAAAAAACAAAATAGCATTATTTTAAGGACATTTTTACAGACGAGATTATTTTTATCAAAACACAATCAATATGCATCCCATTCTCATTTGGGAAATAAAGAAATAAGAACTGTTTTAACTGACAAGTATAAATATTTTTATATGAAGAAGTACAAACCTCGTCTTCCTCGTAAAACAAGTCAGGTAACTCTGGTATAGCTATGGACCCTAAGCGACGATTACCGCCGATGATGCTTTCACGGAGAGAACTCACTGGAAAAATACAATAGAATTAAACATTATCTATTTGCTTACTTCTTAGCACTCCCCAATTAATATTTAATAGTTTTTTATTCATAAATCTTCTCACTTTGTGGTATTATCGTATTATTAAATGAGAAACGGAAAACGCTTGCTAAGCAGTGTGATGCAAATGCAAATTTGTGTTAATTTTCAAATTAAACAAAATCGAAATAATACAGAATTTAAGAAAATCTTCATTTGAGCATGAACACAGAAGTTTTTTTCAATATTTCCAACTTTAAGTTCAATTAAGAATAATCAACAGTAAATTATAATTATCAAAAGTTTTGCTACTAAGTCAATATAATTAATAATTATGTACTAAAAACGGTTTTAAGTATATCTTCTTAATTCCTTATTAAAACACAAAACGTATGTAATAACTATACATTTTGTGTTTTGTAATAATAAATTTATATTAGTATTGCGGTATGTCAGTCGTATTAAAATAGACATTGTATATAAGACTACACTTTAAGTATTCAGTACTGAAACTATCCCAAGATCGGTAAAATTATCAAAAATCCCAACTTATTCTTTAACCTGAACATATTTGTATTCTTCTTCATATAATATACATATATGTACGAACCTGTTTTAATGGAACACATACTGCTGTTTCTTCTGACTCTACTTCTCTTGGTAATAGTTTCTTCTACCACCTCGTCATCCACTTCTTCTGCTGTCAAATTGGCAACACTTCTGTAATCAATAATATGCAGTTATAATCTAAGTTTATCTTATTACTTTTTGTATGACTGAAAAACCTATTATTATTATTTAAATGAAACTAATATTATTCGGATTAATATGTACGCGTTTTAATTATTTTAAAAAACTACATACTCCCAAAGTTTCCGTTGCTGAAAAGTGAAAAGTAAAAGTACTCGCGAAAGTCTTAGATATCATTATAAAATATATTTGTTTTATAGGTAAGATAGTATCTGCATATTTAAATTATGCTTAAATTGAGTATTAGAAATGTGGAATATCTATCAAGTCTTATTTGTTTTCTTCTTCTACCAGGCAATTTCCCAGCTTTAGCCAGGGTCTGCCTTACATGTTGTGAATAGTTTTGGCTAATTGTTTTTATGACCAGCTTCCTGTCTGACATCAACCCTCTTTGGGAATAAAGTCTTATTTTTTATGAATGTATAATGATGATTACAATGAACTGATATTAAATTTCTACTTTTTGCATTACAATACACTTCAACCCTGACCTGTGCGTCATGTCTTCCTGCAACAGTTTCCAATACGCTCCCTTCTTCTCAACCAGTTCTTCATGAGTTCCTTGTTCAAGAACAGCTCCCTGTTCCACGTAAACTATACGGGATGCTTTCACTATAGTCGACAGCCTGCAAAAGTTGTTTAATAATATCAGTTGTGGTGACCTAGAGCTTAAAGGCCCGCCTCTCATGCATGAGGCAGCGGGTTTGATCTTGGCAAGTACCAATGTGATTTTACCTAGTCATATGTATTTTATAAGAGTATTTAGACATCACTGACTGGTGAAGGAAAAAATTGTGAAGAAACCTGGCCTTCTAATTTCAAGTTATAAGTTTGAAATCACCAATCCGCCTTGAACAAGCGTGTTAATTAATGCTCTAACGTCTCCATGTAAAAAGAGGCCTTTGTTCAGCAGTGGGCTCTGATAGGCTGATGATGATGATGAATATCGTGTAAAATACCAAATGCTGTACGATAAACTGCCAACTGTGCGTTTTTAGTGATACGATGAATAACTATGTGAAGGTGACTAAAGATGAAATAAAAATAAAGGGTATAAAAAATAAAATTTAGTGATATTGTAATTAAAGTTCGAAATAAGGGCCTTTGAACTAACAAGTGCTTCTTGTTCTTTGTCAAGGGAATCATCATCTAGTTAAAGCAAAAAATCATGAAGTAAATTGTTTAAATTTTTATATTACCTGTGTGAAACGACTAGTGTGGTCCTGCCTTGGCTTGCAGAATCCAAAGCTGCTTGGACCTATAAATATATGTATATGTATTAATTTAATACTTTTTTGGGCACCTCGCAATAAAGACATAATAAAAAATTTGCTTAATATTGCAAGTTAATTCAAATAACCATAAGTCCTTATATTTAATATTAGTGCATATTCCTAAAGGAAACATTTCTTGAGCAAAAAAATATTGTCAGGGAAATACATACAGAAGCATAATACATGGAAATGTACGTATTTTTGAAAACAATTTTTTAAGGAATATCTGATTATGTTTAAATCATTGATGTGTCAGGGTACTTATTGCAATAAGTGCACTCGTATTGTGTACGGATTATATTGTATGTGCACTTATATAATTAACAATTACACACACACACACACACACACACACAAATAGACATATATATACATAAAACAAACCTGTCTTTCTGAAGCCGGGTCCAAAGCTGAAGTAGGTTCATCAAGCAGTAACACAGCTGGTTTCCTGACAAGAGCTCGAGCTATAGCGATCCTTTGTTTCTGTCCACCAGACAATTGGGCTCCACTCTCACCGAGAATCGTGTCGTAGCCCTGATACAATAGAGTATATCTTTATATATATAATTCTTCTGTGAGTGTGTATGTCACTGAACTTCTCTCAAACGACTGGACCGATTTTGATGAAATTTTTTGTATGTATTCAAGGGGATCTGGGAATGGTTTAGATTCACAATTTTGTCCGCTGGACAATGTTTTTTTAATTAAATTTTAATTTTTTAGTAGTTGTTGATTTTTTGACATTAGATTTGACAACTAACTAATATGTCAATCATTCTGTAGCACTCCAGAACACGGAGATTTATGGCTTTAAAGGTAAACTCCAAAAATATAAATAAAAAATGTAACAGATATTTCTTGATTATAGAGCGATACGAAGTTCGCCGGGTCTTCTAGTATTATATAAAAAACCATTTTCATTAATACCCAAATGGTAAGGTTAACAGGTAATATTATCTACAAATCGGTTTTTCATACAAAATTACTAACATTTTTTTATTAGACATACAAAATTTTTATTAATCTTAAGTTTGAAACAAATTTTTTGTTATTGTATTTGAATTGAATTAAATTTCTTTGCAATCAAGAATTACGTTCCTCTTATAATGCTGAGTCAGAATGAATGAGAGCAAATATGTCAATTATAGTAAAAAAAATATCAAAAACAAAATTACAAAAGTAAACCTTTTTAGTTAAATATCACTCACGTTACTAAGTTTGATAATAAATTGATGCGCATGCGCAATCTGAGCGGCTTTTATCATGTCAGATTCTGACACATTTTCGAGTCCAATGGTGATGTTGTATCTGATTGTTCCACTGAAGAGTACCGGCTCCTGGCCAACGACACCTGAAGAAGAGGAGGTAATATATATACAGGGTGACTGGTGAATTACTATCAATATTTAAGGAGAATACTCGGTACATGATACTCATTCGAATTATGTAAAAAAATAGGTACTTAATTTTTGACAAAATTTCCGTATAAATAAATAAAGTGTTGACACGTTCCAAGTATTCCAAGTGTGGAAGCGTGCGACGTCGTGCTGATACAACAAAACGCCGCCGCACGCGTATGTGTGTGTGTGTGTATATACCTTATCTGTAGGGTGTTCATACGATGCGTAATTAATTACATAACTTTTGGTTAACTTTACTTAGAAGTTTATTAATATTTATGTTATATTAATTTTTATTTTGTCATATATGATCGTCAAATATCACGTCCTCAAGTATCGATAGTAATTCAACAGTCACCCTGTATATATGGTTGTTCATTTCAGGCCTTTAAATAGATTCGTCGTATTAAACATGAAACATGATTCTATATAAAATTCTCATTAATTCGGAATAGCTTGCAAATTTATTATTGTAATAGAATTGGTAGAATAATTAATTTTACGACAGTATCCAGTGTGGCTCATTCAAACAAAATTAAACAAATAACTCACTAACTACAGAAAGCTGACCACTATTTATTTATGTACGTATTTTGTGAAAAAAGAACAAAAACCACTTCATGTAATTTGAAGATACATACTAGTGGTAAAAGTACTTCTATCTAATAGACGATATCTATTTTAGAATTTGTTACCTATCTATACTAGAATCTATCTATATTAGAGTATGCTTAACAAAACTGCGAAGTAAAATAGTATAATTCAATGTTGAGATCTAAGATTTTCGCGAGTACTCATTTAAATGAAACTAATATTTTCGGATTTTACTACGCGACTTTATTTTTGATAAAACTTCATACTCCCGAAGTTTCGGCTACTTTTCAGCAACCGTGATCATTAAGACGAGATGTGAATGTCTATCAAATCAAAAATAAAGTAGCGTAGTATATCTTAAAAATATAACTTTCATTTAAAATAATAAGACTCGCGAAAATCTTAGATCTCGTTTAGACTAGTATAATTCAATGTTATTTTACCGATACTTCTTCTATAGTGATGTAAGAGCAAGCTATCCAGTTTGTGTCCATCCAAGAAAATTTGACCGCTGTCAGGTTCATAGGCTCGTTGTAGGAGTTGCAGAAGAGTTGATTTTCCACAGCCAGATCCACCAACTAATGCTACCGTTTCACCTGCATTTACTGTCAGAGAAAGTCCTCGCAACACCTAGAATTGGAGTGGTTTATGATGGAATGAAGTAATAGTTAAAGTAACAGAAATTGTTTATAATAAATTGTTCTGGGATTTCTAGAAGTCTATGTTAACATTAAAAGATAATAGGATCACAATCTACAGAATTTGTTTTGTATATAGTTTTGTTTAAAAATACATGTAGGTTACATAAGAGAAAACGGATGACAATACTTGGAATTATAATTTAAAAAGAAATGAATTATGTACTTAGTTTCATAATTTACTTATAAATAGATTAATATTAAATATTGATTTATCAATATATAATGAAAAGTCATGTAAATAGACGTATTCCAAAATAAAAGAAAATCGCGTTAGTTACACTCTTTAAACTTATGAACGGATGTACCGATTTGACTGAAAATTTTCAAAGAGGTAGATTAGAACCAGGAAACGAAGAAAGGACATTTTTCATCCCGTTTGATGGAAAAAGAAATGAATATAATAAAATCCAAAATCTGCTAATTCACTGTCTGTAAGACAAAACAGGATTCGCCCAATCAACTACACATCTACTTCTGAAGCTGACGTAGACGAAGTTGCGGGCAAAAACTAGTGTCTAATAATGTTAAGAGGAAGCACTCTCATATTTTAACTCACCTTTACATCAGGCCTCGAGGGATAGTTGAAGTACAGGTTGTCAAACACAATATTCCCTTTGAAGCCTTCAGGTTTCGTTCCACTGTCTTCTAAAGCATTGATCTTTGACTTCCTCTCCATAATCTTGAACAGACTCTTCGCAGCGCCTTTCGCTTGTGAGAACACTTCTATATGAGGGTTGCAGAGAGTTATGTGCTGGGATGCCGTGTACGTGCAGAACATAATCTGTAATAAGATTTAATGTATCTTTTTTATTGATGAAAGGCATCTCCTAAGAAACAGATCAGATTTCAGAGTGCTTTTCAATGTATAGATTTTAAAAGCACTATCTACTGAAACACTTTTATCACCTAATCATTAAATAAAATCTTTTTGAAAGACTGAGGTATATAATTGCAATGAAAACAATATCACTTCGGTCACTGCCAACAAAAAATTTCAACAAATATCACAAATATACTATTTCAACTAGCAAAAATCAAAGAATCTTCTTCTTCTACCTGGCAATTTTCCCAGCTTTAGCCAGGGTCTGCTTTACACGTTGTGAATAGTTTTGGCTAATTGTTTTTACGACCGGCCGCCTGCCTGACATCAACCCTCTTTAGGAATGCATTAATCAGTGATGCCTAAATACTCTTATAAAGTACATATGACTCGGAAAAATCACATTGGTACTTACCAGGATCGAACCCGCACCCTCAGGCATGGGAGGCGGACCTTTTAACCACTAGGCCACCACTGACTAGCAACAAAACTAAAACTAGCAAAAATCAAAAAATATCTTACAGTAATCATGATGCCCGGATGATAATGTCCTTCTTCTTCATCTCTCACACACAGAGCTGTTCCGTAAACAAGAATCACTCCGTTCATTAAGAAAGTGAGGAACCAGCCAACCCCAGCTCCTAAGCCCGCCCAAACACTGCGACGGCTCGCAGCCTTTCTGGCTGGAGCAAGGGCTTTCGAATATCTAGTGACAAAACACAGTATGAATAAGGTCTTATAATAAACCTATTTATTAAGTTATTGCATGGCTTTGAGCGTTGAGACCGAATCCAGAAATTCCGTAACGAAAATCCCTAACACCTATTTTGTTCTTGTATGACATTAAATGTATATTTTTTGCATAATGTCGCAATACTAACGTAATATTTTGTTTCTAATGAATGTGACTTAATTATGTTAAGGATATGAGTCAGTTTTCATATCAAAAGACAATATATATCTCATTTTTCATATATGTTTTTTACGCGTAATTAAACTGTGTTGATAATCATACATAGAGCATTTTCTGTCCATACAATTATTATTTAAGTAAAATATTTATAGTTATAGTACCAGACCAGTGATAATACTTTGAAAGTATTCAAGCAAAAGGAGATCAACAAATTAAATCTATCTTTTCTAATCTTTTGACTATAGCAAGCCTTACTTGTCAACTTCTACGTGCTCGCCGGAGTATGCTCGTACCGTCCGTATAGCTGATAAAGCTTGCTCCACAATCCTACCAGCTGTTCCGAGAGACGAAACCTCGTCTGAAGAACAACGGGTTTGATACTGTAAAAGAAATAAATACACCTGTAAATATTACACTAAAAGTGGCACTTTTGGGGGACTTGGTTAAAAGATTGGTATTCTTTTGTATGTGCTTGGTTATTTACTGGTTTAAAATCTTTGGTATTACAAATACTGCATAAGGTAAGCCTTCAATTTTAGTGTTCTACTAAATACTGATTTTGAGTGGAACAAATTAAGGGCTTTGAGATTGAATAAGCTTCGATATTAAAAATAACTTATATACATAAAAAATATGTTAATTCATGTTTATCAAATATTAATTTAGCTGATGTAAAAAAAGACAAATAGTTTGAGATGATAAAAGTGAAGTAGCTTCAAGATATTTAACGATTTCATTTAACAACCATATACTAGGTTTCATTATTTGTTATCAAGGACTTCCCATGACTTGTATAAACAACTAACCAATTTTGCACAGAAAAGTTATAATAGAGCGTGCCAAAAAAACTAATTTCACCCAAATAAAATCAAGACTGTACACTTCAAATTGGTAGGTTTGAGAGGAATGTTGAATCCCAGTAACATTTATACGGAAACCATTAATTTGCAAACCTTGGTAACAGTGCTGACAGCTAATAAAGCTACTGGTATTACAGCCATCCCAGCCAAAGTGAGTTGCCATCCGTACGCAAGCGCTACTACCGATGACACTACTACACTGCTAGCCAAGTACGTCGTCATAGCTACATGTTGACCGACACCGTTCTTCAGCTTTTCTACGTCACTGGAAAAAGGTTTTGTTAATATTATAGAAGGAGATTAAAAGAGATTCAGAAAGATTTCGACTCAGCAAATTCTTGGAATTTCTTTCATTAATTTTTCGTCTCATATTATTTGTTCGTGGAACGATTGCAAAGTAAACGTCGGGAATATGTAGTTTAAAATTAATTGCAAACTAGTAAATCCGAACAATATTAGTTTTATTTCAATTAATACTTAGATCTCATTACAATTTATGATATAAATAACTCAATGATTCAGTATGAAGAACAATGCATTGGCCTTTTTAATAACCGCTGATTAAAGTATTTTATGGTACATATGGTTTTAATGTCACTTACTCTGTTAAAGTAGTCGCGAAATTCATAGAAGTATTTGTGTCGAAATATGCAATTTCCTGGCTCAAAACAGACCGTAGAAGATTAAACCTTAATCTGCAAGCCTGTGAAAAGGAATTAGAAGATGAGAATTGGGTAAATGAATTAACGAGAAAATATTGTCTCTATTTGAATTTGTAAACCTCATATATTTAGTTCTAAGATTCAATTATTACCAAAACTATCTTATATATTGTTTCTATGTACATATGTATATGGTACTGTTTTTTGATTTTCATAAACCTTTGTTTTTTTGCAAAATTAAATTCAAATGGTCTAAATTAATTTATTAATAGATCTCATCTGAGTGTACGTCTTCATTCGTAATGAGTTGCTCCAGAAAATAAAAATTGCGTCTACAAAAAACTACTTAATGCAAAACAAGGACCAATTAAATATGGTGATTCTTCTTCTTCTTCTACCTGGCAATTTCCCAGCTATAGCCAGGGTCTGCCTTACATGTTGTGAATAGTTTTTGACTATTTGTTTTTACGACCGGCCGCCTGCCTGACATCAACCCTCTTTTGGGAATCAGCATTAATCAGTGATGTCTAAATACTCTTTAGAAAGTACATATGATTCGGATTATGTTCTTCATTTATGTGGTCTCACCATTCTCATCGCTGCCCAGTTTGTTAGAGTGAGGGAGGTAGCTGCTGTAATCATTTGTAGTGCCATGATGATGACGCTGACTTTCAAGTAAGACACGGAGTCATCTACTAGCGCGTCCATGTGTTCGGTGCGGTTACTCTCGCCTCTGGTAATAAAAACAAAATTTATCATCAAATCAGCAACGAAATTTTGGACCAAAAAGATATATTGATGGAAATTTTATAGCCAAAAAACTTATTTTTTTTTGTACATCAAATCTATGACCGTCTAACCCAAATGTGATTTTATTTTTCATATAACATGACAATCAGTTAAGTGATAATATTTTTGTATAAACTTCTTCGTGAAAATACTTAACAGAATCATCCCCAACAACAAATGTGATCGATTTTTTTTTGTATTTAAAATATTTCAAACTATAATTTTCTTATAATTTTTTTTTAACCTATCAGAGCCCACTGCTGAGCAAAGGCTCTTTCTCTTATGGAGAAGGTTTGCGGTTGGTGATTTCAAACTTATAATTGTGAAATTATAATTTAAATTAGTTTTTGCCCGCGACTTCGTCCGCGTTAATTTCGTAATTAGTAATATATGTATAGCTGACCGAGCGAACTCTATTCCGTCTTAGAGGCCATAAATAATCAGGTTTATCCTATTTCAATCGAACAGAATGATTGACATATTAGTTAGTTGTCAAATCTAATGTCAAAGAAAACGTTTGTATGGGAAATAGAAAAGGGCTGTTTTTAGGGTTTCCTCGGAAATGAATCATTTTTTTTCATCTTTTAAACCTTCCCTGAACCTTCACGAACATTTCAAGACTATGATAAGATAAATCCGTTCAGCCGTTCTCGAGTTTTAGTGAGACTAAGGAACAGCAATTCATTTTTATATATATATAGATTTAAATGTTTGTAATGCTCCAAAAAATATTTTATAATATTATACAATATCTCTTATTTTCTGTGAGAGGTTGGCACTTGAAAACGTTTTTAAATTCCGTAAAAGAATACATATACCAGTTTATAACTTACACGACTCTTCCCCCGCCGAACACATTGAGTACAATAGTATTTCCTTCCACGCTCTTCTCATTGTGCCTCTTAATCATCAGACCTGTGATCTCAGCGTACACGATGACCGAAGCCACGGGAAATATTGAACAGATGAAGCTGAAGACCGCCCCGAGGATTGTGGCTGACCTCTCAATCAGTGTTGAATAGCGCCACTGGAATTAAACGGAACATAATTCATGAGGTTAAAAAGGTTTTCTATATAAAAAATTCCAAGAGAACCTTTCAAAAGTCTGGGATAAAAACTATCCTATGTTCTTTCTGAAGGTCAACTCTATCTCTGTATCAAATTTCATTAAAATCAGTTCAGCGGTTTAGGCGTGAAAGCGCAACAAACAGACAGACAGAGTTACTTTCGCATTTATATTATTAGTAGGGATTACACACATAACTTTTGGTTTGTAAATGAGATGAAACCATTTATCATTCAAAGTATTCACCGTGCGGGTACCGAGTCCATCGTTGTAGTGAGAGGAGCTTCAACAGTGACTGTGACTTGTAACCCAGGTGTAGGTTTAAGGGACCCCTATCTAACGCGTGTTAAAAGCTCACCTCAACTGTCCAAGGTCCTCTCTCTACGTAAGCAAATTTGAAACGAACCTACTAGGGCTGCCTTCGAAGTACCAAGATTGAATTAACGTGAGTTCTGGACAGGCAAAAGTCTATTGTATAAGTTAGTATAAGTTCATCGCTAAAATAATTAAAAACAGTTTTATAATATTATAAATAAGCCAAGTCTATTTTGGCAATGAACACTCGTTTTAAAAATGAGGAAATATAATACTTTAGGCGTTTCCGCAGTTATAAATATACATATGTACATCTGATGTATATTAATCATTGAGTTCAAATACAAAATAATCTAAATCTTATCGTGTGACACAAAGGTCATTGCTTTATCACGAAGATGGCAATTTATAAACAGATTAGAAGGTCGGAGGAAAGACGTCCTTTGACCCTTCTGTCTTATTTATTTAGTTATTTATATGAGAACGGTGGCATGAGCAAACGGTCTACTTGATGGAAGCTAGTCACAATACCCCATAGACATCTGCAACATAAGAGATATTGTGGATGAGTTGCGAACTTTGATTGTGGGAGAGAGGAAAGGGTGGGAAAGAGATAGATCAACCGTCTCTTTCACTCATCAGAAACGCAAATTAAAGACTACTTCACGCCGATCTTCAGTGAGAGGGTGGTACTTCCCTGGTCAAATCATCCTATATTCGAACTTTAGTTACTTGATCATAACTAGGCTATACCTTAAAACTTGTTATATTAATAGTTATAAATGTCTTGGCATTTCAGAAATTAGGACAAAAAATTGGCATCATTGAGAGTTCCAACACTTCTTTCTCTGACTACAGTTATTGAGAATAATCCAGACGTAGTATAAATACTACTATAAACGATATAAAAAATTAAAGACAGTTTTGTTAAACCGAAACTACTTATGCGACTTCCAACACGGTTGCGTTTAACGTTTAACGCTCGAAAGGATGGATAAAAAGGGAATGCATGTCACTCAAACGTATTCGGAAAATCAATTGTGACTTGTAAGTAATATTAATAAACTTTGTTTTAAAGAAACAATAAAAATTCCTTAAAAATCAATTTCTACCCCAACTGTTTTCATTCCAATATAACGAAGTTTCATTTCTTACTCCACGTACAACTATTTTTATTTTAAATAAATATCATTATACGATGCCTTATTATATAATAAACAAATAATAAAGATGCTATATATTTTTGAAGGCGATATAATTGTTTTGTCACAACAGAACCGGTCTGAACAAGGTCGTGGTTTAAGATTCCTATAAATCGATTAATTTGTATAATAAACAAGGAAGGAAATATATTCTCATACATTATATAACTTTATAATATAATATTAAAATATCACTAACGAACTCACTCGAAATAGGTTCGTCGTCGATTTGTACGCGGCAGAGGTGGGAGCGAGAGGTATAACAACGAAATCTTTCTACAACCTACTAAAGGCTTGGGTCTGTCCAGAACTCACATTAATTCATTCTTGGAACGTACGTCGAAGGCAGCCCTAGTAAGTTATTTTCAAATTTGGTTAGGTAGGGAGAGGAGCTTGTACGGTGGAGGTGAGCGTTTAACGCGTTGGATAGGGTCACTTAAACCTACACCTGGGTCACAAGTCCCAGTCACTGTTGAAGCTCCTCTCACTACAACGATGGACCCGACACACGCACCGTGAATACATGGAATGATGAGAGGTTAAGTCTCTTTATATGCTGGTATAAAAAAGATTATATACAACATACAATTATGATGCATTCCCGAACTTGTAATGTTAAGTTATTTAAGTACATATAATACGCATGTCAAATTAATATATATTATGATAAATAAATATAGTAGGTATATATACTAAATTATTATTAAAGTATTCCCAAATTTTATTATAATGCATTCCCAAAGAGGGTTGATGTCAGGCAGTCGGCCGGTCGTAAAAACAATTAGCCAAAACTATTCACAACATGTAAGGCAGACCCTGGCTGAAGCTGGGAAATTGCCATTGAAGAAGTATACATACCAAAAAAGATAAATAAATTTAAAATTTCGATTATTTAAGGTGTTTATAATAACTTCGTTTATTTTCGTAATCATCTCATGATTAATGAAATTATCAACATCATGCTTACTCTAAGTCTCACCGTCACTACACACGTAGCGTTAACAGTATTTCATTCATAACTTCTCACATAGTATTAACGTAGTATTGAATGAGAAACGTGAAACTATACGTGTGTAGTGTGACTCATACTTGTTATTATTATAGATAATTCAAATAAATTACAAATACTTTTTTAACAATTATTGCTTCCTTTATTACCTGAACTAATTGAATTTTTCCTCTCCAATATATTATAAGTGCAATTAAACATAATTTATTTCCACTAATGGCGCATTTTACCTTAAAACAATAGAAGATATTTCTCCTCAAAATTCTCTTAAAAAATGTATTTATGTATGATATTTATATTATTATGAGGAAATAAATAATAAAACCTTGATTTATTTAAAGAAATACCTCAAGAAACGTGTTTAACTCTCAAAATATTCGAAGGAAGGCAGAAATACAAATATATATATATATGTAAACATTTGGTTAAAAATTGATATCAAGTAACGAGAAGTATATATATATATATATATATGTGTGTGTGTGTACATATAGTAAGTATTTGTTTACGAGGCAATCACAGACACGAGTAATTAATTGTATACATATAAAACATTTTAGCTCATTAAACAACCAGCCTTTTGTAATTTACATGGTAACAGAACGATACATATATATATTTTTTAATTACAAACACACACACACACACATAATAAAACATATAATTAAAAAATATTAAACCTAGAAGACCCAATAAAAATGAACTAAAAATAAATGTAGTTACATTACTTACTATATAAATAATAAAGATATGAAAAGTATCAGAGAAGTCTCAATTCACATTTATTTCCAAATGCAAGTAAATAGAATTAAATATGTACTTAATATGAACAAAATATTTGTAGAAAACATAAATCAATTGATAATTATATAATCATATATATGTAGTATTCGAGCCATATATACAGAGTATTTAGACATCACTGATTAATGCATTGCCAAAGAGGGTTGATGTCAGGCAGGCGGCCCGTCGTAAAAACTATTCACAACATGTAAGGCAGACCCTGGCTAAAACTGGGAAATTGCCAGGTAGAAAACATAGTATTGGAGCAAAGAATAGTAACATCGCAATTCATCACAAAATCATCACCACATAGTATGTGACAAGATCAATATGACGACCCTAACTTTGGATTTCTTTTATTTTCGACTTCACTGTTGTTATTCGTAATATTTCCTAAGAATTTTAATGAGGATAGTTGGTAGTCCGAATAGGATCAACCCTTTAATTGCAAGCTTGAAATTATAAGTGGAATACGCCTTTTAAGGGCTTAGTGATGGCAAGGTACCTATGTGACAACCAGACAGAAAGATAAAAAGGCAGAACAATATATAAGAAATTGGAGAATGGTAGTTTGTGTGTAGTTGTGAGTTACATATGTTACATATTAAAAAATAAACGAACATCGCCGGGCCGACAGCGTTGTATGGATAAAATATATAACGAGTGACGCCGCTGACTCCGCGGAACGAACACCAAGCCGTGTGAACCAGAAGATTCCTGATACACACAAGCTATGGAATGGTATTGCTATCCTAACATCGGGTCAATCATGTAGTCTTAGGTGTAGGTTAAGTTTTAATATGTAATTCTTACTATAAGTAAGTTTCGTAGTTTTCCTGGAACCTCCGGTTACCACCCTATATAATTCATTAATGTCTGTATACCTGTAGTTATTTTGTAATTATGGTTTAAGAGCAGATCTTTAGGTCTTTTGCTACCTATCTGGGAATTAGGACAGGGAGTAGCCGATCTCATGATGATAAGGATTGAATTTAAAGTAGCTCTCCAGAAAATTCAAGTTAAAATTGTCTTGAAGTGTGTTGCTATATTGAAAAGTTTGGGATCAATGTGTAGATTGGTGTTCCTGATATACATTGGTAGAGCATACATTTTTTGCAGCATTTTCTGCTTGATAAATGCTTAATAACGACAGTAAATGAAGCATATAGATGGAAATATACAGGTTCTGCAAATTGTTTCCAATATTGCTAGCATATTATTACGTGTACGGTGGAGGTGAGCGTTTAACGTTAGATAGGGTCCCTTAAACCTACACCTGGGTCACAAGTCACAGTCACTGTTGAAGCTCCTCTCACTACAACGATGGACCCGACACACGCACCGTGAATACATTGAATGATGAGAAGTTTGGTCTAGTCTTAATGTAGGTTATTGAATGAGATATCTCCTTGTTAAGTGTCAACTAATATGGGTTTGATAATAATTCATGTTTACAATATACAACAATACGTGACATCAAAGACTATTAGATAAATAGTGCATCAAAAATATTTAAGTATATAGTAGAAAAGTAATAAAAAAAATAATAAAAAAGTACGACAGCCAAAGAAAAACCTATGCCTAGTTAAGAAAGTTCCATTAATAAAGAAATAATATTTACATTATTTATAAAGAAATAATATAAAAAAGATATGAGAAATCTGAAAATACTTTTCCGAGGTAAATTCCATAGAAATTATTTGGAAAAAGCCAATTACCGACTTAAATCACGTAATTTTCCATAATTTGCGTAAAATGTATTCGCATATTATTTACGCATGTTTAAATACTTTTCTTTGTTTTTTCTAGTCTATTTTTGTAAACTTGTTATTTGAAATAAATTTGTATTTTTTATAACCTTACTCTGCCAGTGTTGAATCAAGCACAAGAAAACTTATTACTTTGTGTAAACCATGCATGAATTTTGCCAAAATATATATGAAAAAATTGTTAATAAAATTCGTTTAAGATGTACATATATTAATAAAAACCCAAAGCTATTGATTCAGTTGAATCATTATATTATCAGCGTTGGAATTTTCTTTTTTTATATTTTAATATTTTTTTGTAAACAGCTACATTATTATTAACTGTTATAAAAAGTATAATATAATCTAGTTATACGACATAGTTTTATATTATTAAAATGTTTGCTAGCTTTTTCACGCGATTGCACTCGTGGTGTATTCTGGTTAAAAAACTTCATCATTATTTACAATCTCACATTCTTAATGACCCGATTATCGAAAAAAAAAACTTTGTTGAAGCCTATTTAAAACCACACTCAAATAAGCTTACCCGTTACCAAAGTTACTACAGAAACAGACAAAAAATACTATTAATATAAATAAAACCTATATTCTCAGTTTTTGATACTTCTATTCTACTTCTATAGTTGTAACGTAATATATTTCGTTGAACTATAGTTTAAATTAGTCTACTTATGTCTAGTATACCTTTTAAAACTTTTATCACAATTGGGAGTACATTTATATTCTAATGGTGTAATAATGTACGGTCAAAAAATTTAAATAAAATAAAGAAACTTTAGTCTTAGTCTAAATGAAACTAATATTTTTAGATTTATTATTCTTTTTCATTATTTTAGACTACATACTCCCGACGTTTGGTTACTTTTCAGCAACTTTGATCAAGAAGACGAGTCGAAATGAGATAAAAAACGTATTGCAATCCAAATATTTTAGTTTCATTTAAATGAATACTGTCGAAAGTCTAAGATCTCATTACATATTTCTGTTAATTATTATATTTGGTTATTATTTCATTCAAAATATACTTCACTATAAACTCTATAGGAAATTTTATATTCAACCTTAATTCGTCACCAAACAGGTTCTATAAATACAAAATTAATGGCACTTTAATTTTAATTTTTATATCATTAGCTTTTATTTATTCAATCTACATATAGGAGATTGAAATAACGAAAAGAACACGGGAAATATATGACGATAATAATTAAGATATATATATACTTAATAGGGGAGCCTAGAGGTTAAAGGCCCGCCTCTCATACACGCGGGCGCGGGTTCGATCCTGGAAAGTACCAATGTGATTTATCCGAGTCATATGTACTTTATAAGAGTATTTAGACATCACTGACAGATGAAGGAAAACATCGTGAAGAAACATGGACTTATATCAAATTATAAGTTTGAAATCATCAACCCGTCTTGAGCAAGCGTGGTGATTAATGCTCAAACCTTCTCCATGTGAGAAGAGGCAGCTCAGCAGTGGGCTCTAATAGGATGATGATGATGATGAATTACTTAATAATTTTCAAGAAAATATACTTATTAATCAATTTAGTATTACATATATACAGACAGTCATACAGAAACAACATTTAAATAGATTTACCCTTAAAAGAAAAAAAAGTATGTATTATTATTCGTATTTTATCTAATTTACTAATTTCTCCAGCCATAATTCATCGATTCCATATTTATCAAGTAATTTTGAAAGTTAAATCCATTAGTAGTTTATATAAATATAATTAGTACATAACATATGCGTTATCAATATATGTAAATGTCTTATAAGACGATAAAAGTTATGAAGGCAATTTAATACAGGCAATAAACCTAGTTTAATTAATTTTGAAACATACAAACAAACAATTACAATGTCACATATATATATAAATATGTATATATATTTTAAGTTTCTTTCTTAACCCAATTTCGAAAGCCACTAAGAAGAAATTATTTAAAAGACAAATCCTTCTTCTACCTGGAAATTTCCCAGCTTTAGCCAGGGTCTGCCTTACATGTTGTGAATAGTTATGGCTAATTGTTTTTTAGTCCGGCCGCCTGTCTGACATCAACCCTCTTTGGGAATGCATTAATCAGTGATGTCTAAATACTCTTAGAAATTACATATGACTCGGAAAAATCACATTGGTATTTGCCAGGGCCAGGATCGAACCCGCGCCCACTTGAGAGGCAGGCCTTTAACCACTAGGCCACCACTGACTATAAAGACAAATATATATGTAATATTTCAATATTATGTATAAAGCAGATTTGGTTACTACACGACTGAAAGTTCAAACCGAGATTATGTGTGTTATTTAAACAAATAAAACTCAAAAATTCTGCTTATTTCTTACGTTTTTTACATTGTTAGGAATTTAACGAATTAAGGGACTAATAAAATGGAATAATTTTGTACAAATTAGACATAAGAAATATTTCTTACAACCTGTTCTCTACTTATATACATATATATATATATATATATATATATATATATATATATATATATATATATATATATATATGTGTGTGTGTGTGTGTGTATCATCAATACGGTGATCTTGAAGCACGTTCTGCTTATACACTTACTTCCTTTTAGGTCAACGATATTGAACGGCCAAAGTTCCTTAAGTCCACATATACCTGTTTTGTATTTTCGACGAAATTTAATTTAAGCTAATTAATATGATATTATAGGAACTAACTAAGCCGTTTGAAAATCCGTTCTTTATTGTTGTTATTTTAGTCGAATATATATGGAAGAAACTTCTCATCATTCCATGTATTCACGGTGCGTGTGTCGGGTCCATCGTTGTAGTTAGAGGAGCTTCAACAGTGACTGTGACTTGCGACCCAGGTGTAGGTTTAAGGGACCCTATCTAACGCGTTAAACGCTTTCCTCCACCGTACAAGTTAATCTCTCTACTTAACCAAATTTGAAAATAATAACTACTGGTATTATTAATGGAAAAATCAAGATTTTAAAATGATCTTTCCACTGCAGCTTCAGAACTAACGCAATCGTATCATAAGAGAATAACATTTATCTTTCTTAAAGCATATTATGTATTTTTAGATCAAAGGAAAGCATTTGATACTAAGTCTATAAAAATTCCAGGATTGGGTAGAATATAAGAATTATTTTTTCTTTCAAGCATCCCATACTTTAGAGAGACTTTTTATAAATACTTCCCAGGTATTATCTAAGACTCGCGAGTATTCATTGAAATGAAACTAAAATTTTCGTAACTTTCTAAGAGTATTTAGACATCACTGATTAATGCATTCCCAAAGAGGGTTGATGTCAGGCAGGCGGTCGGTCGTAAAAACAATTAGCCAAAACTATTCACAACATGTCAGGCAGACCCTGGCTAAGGCGGGGAAATTGCCAGGAAGAAGAAATTAATATTTTCGTATTACGTGAATTTTGTGAAGTACTTCAAAGGCTGATTATTACCACTATTGGTTCCTTCTTATATTAATAGTAAATATACTTTGAAA
The DNA here is from genome assembly GCA_916720795.1 of Danaus chrysippus. NCBI lineage: Eukaryota > Metazoa > Arthropoda > Insecta > Lepidoptera > Nymphalidae > Danaus > Danaus chrysippus. The sequence goes on from CAKASE010000075.1 coordinate 4,154,048, forward strand.
TAACATCTAATTTTAGACAAATTTTTATCATAATAGTGTTAATTTTTTATTCTAAGTAGGACAAACAAATGTTTTTTTAAAATTTTAGTATCAATAATATATAAAAGAAACTTCAGCACCCTATAAATTTAATTTGTGGCGATAATCTTAATTAATAGTTGGTCTCCTCTTAGAAATGAATATATTTTAATCTGAAATTTAAAAATTCAAGAATTACGTAAATGTCTATCTCATAAACATGGACTATATTATTTTTAATAATATGAAATATATTACACGAGAATAGAAGAGAATAATATGAATTAATATGAAATATATGACACGAGTATTTTATATGTAAGATATGTATTGTTTTTATCCCTCGTAAAACATCGTATCTTAAGGTCTTATTTTGCCACGTGAGCCTCCAAAATACCTTTATCAATTGACCTTATTAGATGTAATGAATTATTACCCAAGAATAGAAAATCATATTTATTATAGTAAAGTTATAGTAATACATTAATTTTATATATAAAATTCTCGTGTCGCGGTGTTAGACAGAGAACTGCAACGAAATTGCTTGAGTCTTGACCGATTTTGATGTAATTTTGTGAGCATATTGAGTAGCTCTGAGAATCGGTCAACATCAATTTTTATACAACTAAGTCGAATGGATTGTTGACCCTTAATTTTTTTTTCGGACGTAATATTTTTGTTTTAATTTTTTTATGATGTAGCATTAAATATACATACACCCTAAAATTTTTACTTTTTTATCACCAACCCCTATTTTTATATGGTAAAACAACGTTTGCCGGGACAGAAAGTAACTTAGTAGAATAAATATTTAAGTAGTATATTGTAATGAGTTATAATATTTGTCGTATTAATAGATGTTTTGTAGTTAGGCTGATATAAAACTTTTTAATGTTAAATTCGTGCTCGGAAATTTATTAATAGCTAAAAATATAACAAAGGTATATGTTTAAAGTATATAGTATATTTAAAAAAGTCAGAATAATGTTTAATCCCTACTAATATTATAAATGCGAAAGTAACTCTGTCTGTCTGTTACGCTTTCACGTCTAAACCACTGAACTGATTTTAATGAAATTTTGTCCAGACATAGAGTTGACCTTGAGAAAGAACATAGGATAGTTTTTATCCCAGACTTTTGAAAATTTCTCTTGGAAACGCGTTATAACCGAACACCACGCGGGCGAAGCTGCGGGCGGAAAGCTAGTATAGGTATATTCTAACTTTGTAACTGCATACCTATATAAATTTTTATATGAAGGTTACAACATGCACACAATAATTCATGTTTGATATTTATTACTGATTAAATATTATTTCAATTTTATCATATATCTTCTTCTTTTTCTACCTGCCAATATTCCAGCTTTAGCCAGGGTCTGCCTTACATAACGTGAATAGTTTTGACTATTTGTTTTTACGACCGGCCGCCTCCCTGACATCAACCCTCTTTTAGGAATGCATTAATCAGTGATGTCTAAATACTCTTAGAAAGTACATGTGACTCGGAAAAATCACATTGGTACTTGCCAGGGCCAGGATCGAACCCGTGCCCTCATGCATGAGAGGCGGGCCTTTTAACCACTAGGCCACCACTGACTATCTTCCTCTTCCTGGCAATTTCCCAGATTTAGCCAGGGTCAGCCTTAAATATATTATATATACATATATATAGATAATACTGGAATGACAGTAACTAAAAGAAAAACATATAAAACTTGGACATATTATACTTAATAAATGTATTTTAATTCAATTACACAATTTATTTCCGCTCAATTGATTTCAAAGTGCGTAAATATGTTGATACACGTTATAATACTAAATCATCATCAGTCAATCAGAGCCCACTGCTGAGCTGCCTCTTCTCACATGGAGAAGATTAGAGCATTAACCACTACACTTGCTCAAGACGGATTGGTGATTTCAAACTTATAATTGTAAATTATAAGTCCAGGTTTTCTCACGATGTTTTCCTTTATTAGTCAGTGGTGTCTAAATAATTTTATAAAGTACATAAACTCGGAAAAATTACATATGTACTTGCCAGGTTTCGAACCTGTAATCTCATGCATGAGAGGCGGCCTTTTAACCACTAGGCCACCACGAATTATACCAAATAAATCAGTATAATGAAAGTAATATTTAATTAAAACAATCATTATAAAAATGTACCTAAATAGGGTATTAGATAAGAGTCCTTGGCTGTTCATTATTTAATTTCAAAAAATAGGTTAACTGTTAGTTAGTTGGAGATAAAAATATTTTAGAGATTCGTTTCAGCCTCCAAAAGGACCGCTGAATAAATAACATATTATCAGTGATGAATGCGTCATAAATTATAACTAATTATTTGTATTTTTTTCTTTACATTACAGCCGACGTAATTACGAAATTTTGTATGAATATGAAATGAATTTTCATTTAAAAATACAAATATTATTGGATAAATTTATTGTGAGGCAATGAAATTTAGTGTTCTAGCGAATGTTTGAACCAAGATAGTTTTGAGGACCAAATTAGGTCCCATCATAAGGCAGATCCTGGCTAAAGTTGGGAGGTTGCCAGGAAGAAGAAATTAGGTCCCATCGTGTGTTGAGTACTTTCAAGATGACGTTCATTTTGGGTTCATCTTAATTCTTTACATATACTTGGTGTTGTATAAACTACAGATAAATATTAACTTGAAAATCAATAAAAATTATTGCTTCTAATGAAACGTCATTTATATTCAATGACAGAATAACGTCATCGTTAATATTTATATTAAACTAGCTTTCCACCCGCAGCTTCGCCCGCGTGGAGTTCGGTTATATCACGTTTCCAAGGGAACCTTTCAAAAGTCTGGGATAAAAACTATCCTATGTTCTTTGTCAAGGTCAACGCTATCTCTGAACCAAATTTCATTAAAATCAGTTCAGTGGTTTAGGCGTGAAAGCGTAACAGACAGACAGAGTTACTTTCCCATTTATAATATTAGTAGGGATGTACACTTTTAAATAATAATTAATTTATATCAGACATGATAACAAAGTATTACTCGAAATCTAGTGCTGTTTATTACTGTGATCTAACTTTGAAGCTAAAAATTTTATAAATATGTACAAAAAATCATAAAAGAAGCAAAAAGTCACCACAGCCATTTACTATATCCATCACAGAATCATTCTATTCGAAATCACTAACAAAAAGGATTGATAGGAAGATTTAAAACTAACGTCATTGCCAGAGACAAAACGAAGCCTCTTATAATTCCATGTATTCACGGTGCGGGTGTCGGGTCCATCGTTGTAGTGAGAGGAGCTTCAACAGTGAGTGTGACTTGTGACCCAGGTGTAGGTTTAAGGGACCCTATCTAACGTTAAACGATCACCTCCACTGTACAAGCTCCTTTCCTGCTATATTTAATACAATTTACAATGCACTTGGAATATAAGCATTGAGTTAACGTCCTTTGAAAGCTTTTATCATGTGTCAACTCCTGGAAACTACTCCTCAAATCAAAGCACCAGGTCAACTATAACACAGTTATTTGAACTCTTAATTAACTCCAAAGATTATAATCTTTGAAGAAGGATAGATCTTAAAAATATATATAACAGTTATATATTAATACAAATCATTAAAGCATACATTTAAAAATTCTGATATAAATTGTGTTAAATTAAATTAACAATTAAGTCCAACATAAGGGAAGTGACTTCACTATCTAAATATATAAAGTCAGTGGTGACCTAGTGGTTAAAAGGCCCGCCTCTCATGCATGAGGCGCGGGTTCGATCCTGGCAAGTACCAATGTGATTTTTCCGAGTCATATGTACTTTCTAAGAGTATTTAGACATCACTGATTAATGCATTCCCAAAGAGGGTTAATGTCAGACAGGCGGATCGTAAAAACAAATAACCAAAACTATTCACAACATGTAAGGCAGACCCTGGCTAAAAGCTGGGAAATTTACAGGTAGAAGAATAAGAACATATATATGTATATATATATATATATATATATATATATATATATATACATATATATCTTGTTTGTGAGTATATCTTCCATGCTTGAGTAACCTTAATCGTAATAAACGCAGTTTTTCTTATATATAAGTAATTATATATACTAATGACGCGAGATGACTTGACTTATTGGAAATAATGAATAATTAAAGCTGAGATTCAATAAGCATTATCTAATTGTAAAAAAATATATTAATTTGCATATTATTTTGGTTTTTTCACAACATATTATGTAAATTTAGAATGAAGTGGGAGGGAGAGGTATAACAGCTAAATCTCTCTACAACCTACTAAAAGACTTGGGTCTGTCCAGGACTAATATTAATTCATTCTTGGAACGTACTTCGAAGGCAGCCCTAGTAGGTTCGTTTAAAATTGGGTAGAGAGAGAAACTTTAAGGGTGGAGGTGAGCGTTTAACGCGTTAGATAGGGTCCCTTAAACCTACACCTGGGTCACAAGTCACAGTCACTGTTGAAGCTCCTCTCACTACAACGATGGACCCGACACACGCACCGTGAATACATGGAATGATGAGAGGTTTCGTCTCTCTATATATATTAAACCTACACCTGGGTCACAAGTCCCAGTCACTGTTGAAGCTCCTCTCACTACAACGATGGACCCGACACACGCACCGTGAATACATGGAATGATGAGAGGTTTCGTCTCTCTATATATATTAAACCTACACCTGGGTCACAAGTCACAGTCACTGTTGAAGCTCCTCTCACTACAACGATGGACCCGACACACGCACCGTGAATACATGGAATGATGAGAGGTTTCGTCTCTCTATATATATTAAACCTACACCTGGGTCACAAGTCACAGTCACTGTTGAAGCTCCTCTCACTACAACGATGGACCCGACACACGCACCGTGAATACATGGAATGATGAGAGGTTTCGTCTCTCTATATATATTAAACCTACACCTGGGTCACAAGTCCCAGTCACTGTTGAAGCTCCTCTCACTACAACGATGGACCCGACACACGCACCATGAATACATGGAATGATGAAAGGTTTCGACTCTTTGGCTTTAAATCGTTTGAATCTAATTTAATAATTTTATTTACAGCCATATCTATAAGTCTTTTTTATTTAGTAATACCTTTTTTCCACATACAAAGCTTTGTTAAAATATTCACTATCAGGCGAAATTACGTGAATCTACTAATATTATATAAATTTGTATATAATAAGGGTACAATATGTTTCCATGTCCATGTAAAATATTAATTTATTAATTCTATCATACATTGTAACGCGTGTTACGTACGCGCTACATATGAAGAAAACAATGAACATCGCCGGGGCGACATCGTTGTATGTATAATATATAACTCTTGACGCCGCTGACTCCGCGGAACGAACACCAAGCGTGTGAACCAGAAGATTCCTGATACACACAAGCTATGGAATGGTATTGCTATCATAACATCGGGGCGATCATGTAGTCTTAGGTGTAGGTTATAACTTTTAATATGTACCTAATCCTCATTATAATATACATATAAGTATGTTTTGTAGTTTTATAATATATTATTAGTAACTTACTCCAAGTTTCATCATCACTACACACGTAGCGTTAACAGTATTTCATTCATAACTTCACACATTATAGTATTAACGTAGTATTGAATGAGAAACGGGAAACTATACGTATGTAGTGTGAAACTTAGAATACGACTAATGAGATCTAAGACTTTAACGAGTATTCATTTAAATGAATCTAATATTATCAGATTGCTACGCGTTACTTTATCCCTACTAATCCCTCCTAATATTATAAATGCGAAAGTAACTCTGTCTGTCTGTCTGTTAAGCTTTCACGTCTAAACCACTGAACTGATTTTAATGAAATTTGGTACAGACATAGAGTTGACCTTGAGAAAGAACATAGGATAGTTTTTATCCAAGATTTTTGAAAGGTTCTCTTGGAAACGCGATATAACGGAACTCCACGCGGGCGAAGCTGCGGGCGGAAAGCTAGTTGTGATAATAATTGTAAAAGTCTCACTAGATAACTAGACATAAGTAGATTAATTTAAACTATAATTCAATGAAATATATTACGTTACAACTAGGTATAGAAGTAGAATAGAATTATCAAAATTACTTCATTGACATTATTTAGGTCCTAGTTGTAAGTAATAAAAAGATTACATGATTATTATGTCTTGTAGTTAATTAAGTTGTTCCAAATATAATGCCCGAAATTTACTAAATGACATTGAGATGACGATTCTAAAATTTTATAAATTATCTTGAAATCATTTTATTAGGAAAAAAATAAAGTTTTATATATTAAAAACTATTATAATTAACTTATATAGAGATGTGATAAAAGCATATAGGTTTTCCTCTTCTTCTACCTGGCAATTTCCCAGCTTTAACCAGGGTTTGTAACGCATACATGTTGAGAATAGTTTTGGCTAATTATTTTTACGACCGCCCGCCTGCCTGACATCAACCCTTTTTTGGGAATGCATTAATCAGTGATATCTAAATACTCTTAGAAAATACATATGACTCGGAAAAATCACATTGGTACTTGCCAGGATCGAACCCGCGCCCTTGTGCATGAGAGGCGGGCCTTTTAACCACTAGGACACTACTGACTTGATGATGAAAGCATGTACATTTAATTTATACTAGTTTTTAACCGCGACTACGTCTGCGTTGCTTACAAAATAAGAAATATATAGACCGGGTGAACTCTATTCCTCCTTAAAGATAGAAGATAAGAAGATTTTGGATTTGATCAACTTATTTTACAATAGTATTAAAAGTATCGTATGTCCTTTTCCTTGTTCTAATCTATCTCTCCATCAATCTTAATCCAAATCCGTATAGTCGTTCTTGAGTTATATATAGTGTACTACTGTGTAGTATACTAACACGACTTTCTTATATATATAAAGATATATTATGGAAAATAATACACATTATCTTTTACACTAACCACAAATACATTTAACTTCAGTTTTTACTAAAACAAATATATTAAAATACAATAAAGTATTTGTTTCATTCTATAAAATGCTGATCGTTATTAAAATTTCCTAAACAATAATATCAACAAATATACATTTATAAGATTATTAATATATTTAAAGATAAAACATTACTAGCCTTCTCATTAACCTACTTAGTCTATCATCATTAGCCTATCAGAGCCCACTGCTGAGCCTCTTCTCACATGGAGAAGGTTAGAGCATTAATCACCACGCTTGTAAGACGGATTGGTGATTTCAAACTTATAATTTGAAAGTCCATGTTTCCTCACGATGTTTTCCTTCATCAGTCAGTGATGTCTAAATACTCTTATAAAGTACATATGACTCGGAAAAATCACATTGGTACTTGCCAAGATCGAACCCGCGCCCTCTATTTAGCCTATTCCATATTAAATTTTTTCTTATTGTGAATTCCTAAGTTATTATACATATATGTAATTTAAATTATTTTATATATAAAAAAATATTTTTATTGTTTTCTTGAAAAAAAATTAAAGCTATTTATTTTCTTATAAATAATGTTTGATTTATGTATGTGTTTTTATAAAAAATATTATATAAGCAAGATGATATATTTAAAATTGATAATATTTCTCGAAAGATATTGGTATATCAAATAGAAGGTTCTAGAAGAACGTAAAAAAATAAACAAAATATTAATAAAGAAAAAAGATTGATTAATTTAATTTAGATTTACATATAGTTATTTTAAAACCTATTTAAATTAATATGGATATATAATTTACATTTTCCTGTTTCATCATTCATTAACTTGCTTATAAGGTGAGTATGGTGTCGATTTTCTATAAAAAATATATATAAGAAAACTAAATGAATTACGTAATGAATAAAGCAATTAATAAAACATTATTAATACAAATAGATAATTATTATGGATATAAAAATGATATATTAAAATTTAAATGAAACTAAAATATTTTGGATATACTAATCGACTTTATTTTTGTAAAAAACTATATACTCCCGACGTTTCGGTTACGTTTCATCAACACACGTCTCGTCTTAATGATCACGGTTGCTGAAAAGTAACCGAAACGTCGGGAGTATGTAGTTTTTTACAAAAATAAATAGTTTGTAGAAAAAAAATAGCTTCATTTAAATGAATAAAACTAGCAAAAATCTTAGATTTAATTATATTTAAGTTAAATTTTCGTAATCAAAGTAAAATAAGTTTTCAATCATCAGAACACAAGTGTACACAAGTAATATGATATAACATACGAGGCGTATAGAATTATTTAAATATGGCGCAATAAAAATCATTCCTTACTTATAAGTTAAACGAAAATAAATAAAATTATGTTTAAGGAAAACAAATTTTTATTAATATTGAAATTAATGAAATAAAATCATTTGTAAATCTCAATTATTACAAAACAAGCGAAAGAAGTTTATATTTAAAATCTTTTTTACGTTTTGTACGTAAATTTAAGATAATTTGACAATAAGGAATATTCGAGGGCATAATGGCTTTGATAATATTCAGATTAAAAAAATATTGTAATTAAATAAAAAAAATTAAAAAAACATAATATACTGATAAAAAAATAACAAAACCGAATTAAAATAATGTATCAATTACCAAAACATTTTTATATATTTTTTTCGTTGTCAAATACTTCAATTGTAAAGCGTTTGAATATAACGATTGTCTAAAAATGTCCGTCTACCCACATATTAAATTTAAATCGATACAAAATAAAACTTAATTTACTACCTAAATTATGGAGATTATCCAATTTTATTTTTCATTAAATTCGTATTAAAACAAATAGCCAAAACTATTCACATTTAAGGCAGACCCTGGCTATAGCCGGGAAATTGCCAGGTAGAAGAAGAAGACTGTACTCACCAAATCAAAGAAGCCTATTCCGTCTCTTTTCTCCTCTTTATTTCCCATGTCATAAGCCTTTTGGCTCATAAACCTTTTATTCTGATTCTTCATCACTCATAAATTATTTTCACAATACACTTTAATACTAATAATAAGTCAAATATATATATATTAAGTCAATACGCGCGTTTACCACGCGATCTCAAACACTACTGATGGAAATAGACGCTGTTTTGCTATTGTTTACAATATAAATTTCAAACTTTAATTATACATAGATTATATTAAAAAAACTGGTCTCATAACATCTTTAAGGAACAGTTAGAATTTTAACATTAAGAATTTTATGTTATTTTCCATATTTATATTAAAAATAAACATGTGTTTTAATAAAACATATTTTAATACAGCGTTCGTAATGAAGATTTTTTTTTCTTTAATTTTGTTAAAATTGAAAATTCTGTAATTATTTTCACCTCAGCATTTTAAAATATTTTTTCTTAGTATTATTTAAACTTCTTAGTTTTGTAAATATTTATTTATTTTTTGGTAGAATAAAATCGAACCTAAGCCGTTTTAAAAAATACTTAAATTAAAAAAAAAACAAATGACATTGCGTCAAATTTGACGTAAAAATGTGAATACATTAAAAATATACTTAGGTTTTATAATTAAGTAGATAATTAGTAATAAATCACTTACTAGTAAGGCGTAAAAGATTATTATTAGAGTATGATAAATTTAAAAAATGTTAATAAGCATTAATATGTCTAATATGTTCCGGGTATGTGGAGTAAATTAAGTAATGTATAGCTAATTACCTGATTTTGTATACGCAAATGTATTTAACTAACTAGAAATATTATCGGAAAAATTATTACAAATACTTTTTATTTTATTTCTATTTAATGATTTAACGTAATTTATTATTATTATAATTTTTTAATACAAATTACTGATATAATTGTGAAATTATTTATTTGAAATGGGAGAAAATAAAATTATTTTATCATAAGTACTCTTATGTTTATCGGGAGCCTTGAAACAAAAAAAAATATTTAGCTATCGTTTTACGAATTAGCACAAAAATTATTTTTTCAATTCACAGCGCAATTTACAAATTAACCGACTCAGCAGAAACGGTATGAGTAGGTCAAATGTGATTTATCTATATAAACACTATTTGAGAATAGATGAAATATATCTAAAATTTACGTGGCTGGAAATTGATAATATTATACTTAGATATTTTTGGGCAACGGAAAAAGATGAACTTAGTAATGATTACGTATTGATATTGGACGAAAAACGTTAAACTATAGGTATCTAGGTATAGTTTCTAAACACTTTAAATGCACTCGTATAACAATTAAATATTACTAGTCATAAAATTTAAGTCAGTAATGGCTTAGAGGTTAAAGGTCCGCCTCTCATGCACGAGGTCGCGGGTTCGATCCTGGCAAGTACCAATGTGATTTATCCGAGTCATATGTACTTAAGAGTATTTAGACATCACTGATTAATGAAGGAAAACATCGTGAGGAAACATGGACTTATAATATCACAATTATAAGTTTGAAATCACCAACCCGTCTTGAGCGAGCGTGGTGATTAATGCTCAAACCTTCTCCATGTGAGAAGAGGCTCAGCAGTGGGCTCTGATAGGATGATGATGATGACGACTCATAAAAAGCATTAAGGATTTGAATGAAAAATCCTACGATGAATATTGTGACTTTATTTCAATATTAAATGAGAACACTTAGATGCTTAACCAATAAAGTAATAGTGTAAGTTAAAAGTGTACACTCGTACTAAGTTATCCAGTAAAAATATTATATATATACTAGCTGACCCGGCAAACGTTGTTTTGCCATATAAAAAAATAGCGGTTGGTGATAGAAAAGTAAAAATTTTAGTTTGTATGTATTTTAACGCTACATTATAAAAAAAATTAAATCACAAAATTTCGTCCGAAAAAAAAGGGTGAATAACCCTTATGACTTAGGGGTATAAAAAATAGATGTTGGCCGATTCTCAGACCTACTCATGCTCACAAAATTTCATCAAAATCGGTCGTTTCGGAAAACTTCTCCGTCTAACACCGTGACACGAGAATTTTATATATAAGATTAAAGTCCTTGAAAAATTTTAAGATATCTAACAAAACGAGTTGAACCAAAAAAACTGGTTTAGGTCTTTGATTCAATGAACTTAATATCAACATATACATATATAAACGATAATGGAAACATAATAAATATGTTTATTTGTTACTAGCTTTCCGCCCGCAGCTTCCCCCGCGTGGAGTTCGGTTATATCGCGTTTCCAAGAGAACCTTTCAAAAGTCTGGGATAAAAACTATCCTATGTTCTTTCTCAAGGTCAACTCTGTCTCTGTACCAAATTTCATTAAAATCAGTTCCGTGGTTTAGGCGTGAAAGCGTAACAGACAGACAGAGTTACTTTCGCATTTATAATATTAGTAGGTATAAGAAAATTCGCGAAACTTTAGAAAAAACACAATAAGGACTTTTAATTTGACAATTTTTCATTGAGTTTAATTCTGAACTATTACATTCAAATTATTTATTATAAATACAGTTTATTCTTAATAAATTAACAGCATCTAATTTCTTTAGCATTATAGTTTTTTTTTCAACTTAATATGTTTCTCTCTAAAATAACCATGGAAAATATGTATGTGACGTTTTATATATCTAACTGTAAGAATTTTATATTAATAGTTATAATTTACGCTCATAATTTTTTTATCTACTAGTTTTTGCCCGCGACTTCGTCCGCGTTAATTTCGGCATTAATAATATAATATGTATGGCTATTCTGCCCTAGAGACCGTAAATAACCAGATATTGGAATTTATTAAGTTTTTTTCTGTTTTGATCGAACTGAATTAAATATCCTATGTCCGTCTCCTTGTTCTAATCTATCTCTTCACAAATTTTCATTCAAACCCGTACAGCTGTTCTTGAGTTATAAATAGTGTAACTAACACAACTTTCTTTATCATAATCTGTTACGTCAAAACGTCATATCATTTGACAGTTTCATTTTTAAATGTCCTTAACTCATAGCCTTATATTTTCATTTAATCTTTGTCTTTATATTAAGTTTATTATACAGGGTGACTGGTGAATTACTATCGATACTTGAGGACGTGATATTTGACGATCATATATGACAAAATAAAAATTAATATAACATAAATATTAATAAACTTCTAAGTAAAGTTAACCAAAAGTTATGTAATTAATTACGCATCGTGTGCACACCCTACAGATTAGGTATACATACACACACACACACGTCGGCGGCGTGGTGTTGTATCAGCACGCCGCCGCATGCGTCCACACTTGGAACACTTGGAACGTGTCAACACTTTATTTATTTATACGGAAATTTGGTCAAAAATTAAGTACCTATTGTTTTTACATAATTCGAATGAGAATCATGTACCGAGTATTCTCCTTAAATATTGATAGTAATTCACCAGTCACCCTGTATATTAAATATAATATAGTTCTTAACATTTGTATTTCTGTAAAAATATAATATGTTTTATATTTCATAACGTCAAATGATCTAATTGGAATTTGTAAATAATGGCTTAAAACATTAAATAATAATAACAATTCTTCAATCTTATGATAAATAAATGCTTATGGATTCAGATGATTAGTTTTTAATGTGTATAATTGAATTTGAAAAAAAGATTTTTATAACATATTCTCTATTTTTAAGCATAAATCTATAACAAATTTTATATAACGCCACAAATGAGAATTTTTGTATGCTATGAATATTTTGCCAATGTGACGAAATTGTATTGTTATGTAAAACTTTAAGACATTTTTAAATTTTCGTCATCAGCTATTAGCGTCCACTGCTGAGCTGCCTCTTCTCACATGGAAAAGGTTAGAGCATTAATCACCACGCTCGCTCAAGACGGATTGGTGATTTCAAACTTATAATTGTGAAACTATAGGTCCAGGTTTCTCCACGATGTTTTCCTTCACCGTATGTCAGTGGTGTCTAAATACTCTTATAAAGTACATATGACTCCGAAAAATCACATTGGTACTTGCCAGGTTTGAACCCGCGCCCTTGGCAACGAGAGGCGGACCCTTTAACCACTAGGGCACCACTGACTTTTTGAATTTTGAATTTTTGAAAAACAGTAGGCATCACTATTTTTAATTTTCTTTTTTGGAATATATTTTACTAAGACCAAATAGTTGGAATTACTTTTAAAAAAGCCAGAATATTTTAATATCATTATTTGTTATTATTCAAATTACGGGTTTTTGGGTGATAAAATAACAAGACCGACTGACAGAGACTCACATCTCGTCTGTCCGTGATCACCGTTGCTGAAAAGTTTATAGTCACAAATGTAAAAATGCGTAGTAAATCCGAAAATCTTAGATCTCATTAATTACAGGTGTGTTCCTACAAGTGCTTAGTTCATATAAAATAACGAATTTTTGTATAAATCACAATTTACTTATCTAAATAGGTTGTTTTCAAAACTCCGCACAAATCCAGCGACATTATGAATTCTCTAAGTTATACAAACTTGATGAGAGATAACTTTCGCTAGTATTCATTTAAATGAAACTAATATTATTCGTATTACTACGCGTTATTTTATTATTTTAACTACATACTGTTACGTTTTGGTAACTTTGCAGCAACCGTGATCACGGGCAGACGAGATCTTGTCAACAATAATATGTAGAATACGTGTAGTATAATCCTAATAAATATAAGTTTCATTTTTATTCAAACTTGTTTTCGGGAGGTTTTAAGTAGATTGAGTTGATTTTTCCCTTATACAGAAAGTTAATGTTATGTATTCGTTCCAGCTATTATAATAATCTTCGCTTTCTAAAGCACAAGGACATGGTTTCATATACAGCAATGGATCAAGGTTATCTTGGCAGTTAGAAAACTCGATTTCATGTAAACAGCGTCAATACATTGCCAAGAAATTATCACACGACCCGAATTAAGGAAACGAGGCACCCATCGCGCTAACTCCGTCTAACTTTCACTCCCTGTGACGGCAGAAGTATTTAGACACCACTAACAGACGGTGAAGGAAATCGTAAGGGAACTTGGGCTAATCACTTCCAATTATAAAGGAGCGTTCAAATATTACGTAACGCAATTTGGGGGGAGGGGGGTCTCGTAAATTGTTACGATGCGTTACAGGGGCACGAGGGGGTGTCTCTTACAAAACGTTACGTAGCATTGTTTCTAAAAAAATATTAATAAAAACCCCCAAACTAGCAACTCTTTTCATATACGTTACACTATGTTGACCAGATTGTATTAGTCTGGTTGATATTTTTATTTGATATTCCAAGTTTGTATTGTAAGTCTTTTAACGTTGCTTCCGTGGTCAGTATTCGTTAGTGTTTATCCGTGAGTTCATATTATTGTTTATAGTGTAATTTCTTCAGAAGAGGGAGATTTGTCTCAATGATCTTTTTTCATTTTATAGATTAAAACTATACCAAACTATTACGTATTGTTTTATGACTTTGGATGAAATTAATCACTTGAGTGTTACGTAACTTTTTGAGAAAGGGGGGGGGAGCTTCAGAAAAACGTTACCACAAATCACCAATCCGTCTTGAGCAAACGTGGTGATTGATGCTCAAATCACTTCCATGTGAGAAGAGGCCTTTGCTCAGAAGTGGGCTCTGATTGGATGATGATGATGATGAAGACAGAAGAAGAAGAAAACCCTCGGCGTACCTCATCGCCTATGTAATGGTGCTGTAGGATCTTGCAAGCTTGGATTATCAACAATTACGGAAGAATTCCAAACATACCCATGAGCGAGCCCTGCCCGCAGACCCCTTAACGTATTAGGGACACAAACAGAAGTAGGCGCGTACGCAACCGCGCTTCTATCAGTTTATAGTTCTTCTGTTAAATATCCTGTTTCGTCTGATGAATGACAAAGCAACAGGATCGTTCTTCCATTCTCTCTCTCTCAGCCTTAACCTTCTGCGTCAAAACATCTTCACTGGATTTTCCAACCATCACTGAAGATGCTTGAAGATGATAGGTTGAGATCCACCACAGCGGTCTATATAGCCCGTTACGTGGAATACGACAATGTAAATAAGTAATAATAATAACTTAACTGTTCTATCACAGGTACTGTTCCTCCCTTATTACAAGTTATATGATTTTATTTACTTTCAATGTTAAATCACTATTTTTTTCCTTATAACATTATTTACTCGTTCGTTCTCATAAGATCAACGTACTTACATGATTACAAACCTCTATACATATCATGAACCAGCTTAGAACATTAGTAAGTGTACTACAAGATATAACTAATATTTTAACGGGCAGTCGAGATAAAAATCTTCTCGTCTGGCCGTGATCACGGTTGCTACAAAGTAATCAAAACATCAGGAGACTTAAAGGAGGAAAAAAATTTAGTACATCCGAAAATACTAGTTTAATTTAAATGAATACTCGCGTAAGTCTTAGATCTCAGTAAATGTACAAAAACTATACTAAAATCTATCCTAGCCGTACATTTCTACTCAATATATCTAAGCGCACGGTAGTGCGCCGGTCAAGTTCCACAGGCCGAGCGCATGCCGTGCACTATTTACACGAACCGTTTCGACCCACTTTTGACCCCCCTGTAGCTCAGTGCCTATTGCAAGTACAGAGATAAAATTGTACCTACGTAATCATATACTAGAACTAAAGCAGTATGCCTAATTTCATAGATAAAGCTTCAGTAGATCCTGAAATATGACCCTGTGAAAATAGCTAATTTTGGCACTGACTCACTGACAGGTAATCAAAACCTCTAGGCCACTTCCCAATGTTTTAGCATTATGAAATTAGGTACACAGGTTGTGTGTTATATGTAGATTAACAAAAAATTAAGAAATTTAAGAAATTGGTCAAGCGTGAGTTGGCTTAATCGAATATCGAATTTTTATTACACGCTGTATATTAGCATCACTTGTATGTTTGTTTGTTTGTATGTATGTAACTCTCCTTTTTTTTAACAAGCTTCTTATGCACTGCTGTGATATGGGTATCAAATGAAAGAGTTTGAGGAGAAGAATATGAAGATAAAAATAATGCAGGAATATCGGGACGATAAAATATCCGGACGACAAAAAGTTTTTCTAAAACTCAAAAGTATAGAATAATATCTATATCTATATATATAAAATATATAGGCGCTTAGCTCAGCACAATAAAATACATAATGATGAAATATTAATAATTAATAATATGAGTACATATAGATGTTGGCATTAGATTGGATTGGATTTCAACCCGATAGCCGATTGGAACTTGGCCCCCTTTTTAACACCCATGTTTTTGGTGAGATTTTATTCACTGTAACTTTAATAATAATAATCATGTAAAAGGTTATCATATGTAGTAAAAACACGTTACTTATACTTAGACACTATCTTTTTGTTGATGTCATCTTTAGGTATGTCATTAATTAATAAATCTTCTTTTTAATAAAGCATACACAGTAATTAATTGAAACATTAGAATTTGTTTGTTGGTGATATTTTAGCCATGAAGAATTAACGCATATACTATATGTATGCTTTTGTATATTGTTTTACATTCAAAAATCTTCGTACTTTATAGCATTAAGGTAGGTTATTAAATGAGTCAGAAATTTTGGGCATATGGGGCGATGATGCAAACTTTTGCTAAGAAATATGAACTTAAATTGAAATATAGACTTAAGATAACACTATCGTTAAGAGAAATTTGCATTGTAATATTCACGAAACGTTTCCAAGTGACACTACCAATACTAACTTACGCTCCCTTCTTAGTGTGACGATTTAAACTTGTAAAAAATTCAGTTTAGTTCACGTGAGTATTTCAAATTTTTAATCAAAACTCTTAGAAAATTATGAAGGTTTAAACTGTATCACAAAAAAATCAACAAGGTATATGAAACCAAACTCAATGAATAATCTTATAACAATAAAAGTAAATTCTTAGATATTATTTTTCCTCAATTACTCAATAAAAGAGTTTAAACAATTCATACCAGTATTAAAATTTGTCAACAATTTCTTCTAACTAAAAACGTGGAACATATGGAAAGTAAAACAAAGTCCTGCTTTGGTGAGGCATTTAATAAATGAACATACAAAAAAAGTTTTCAACATTATACAACTAGGATCACCTTATTCTATACTTAGGTATGTGATGCTTTATGATCTACAATCTCTTGGTAACACTATAGTAATACATCACAGCCTATAGGCATATATAAAAATACGTTTGGAGAGTTGTTCCCAGATAGGGGTCGCGACCCCCATATGAGTTAACTCAACCCCCATATGAGTTATCTTAACCCCCATATGAGTAAATTTCAACACCCTTGTGAGTAAATTCGTAACCTAACTAGCTTTTTGTCATATCAAATTTTATTTGCTCGTGTTGAAATACTATCCTAAATTTGAGTTAACCAAATCGTATGGCAGTGATAAACTATTATAACTCGAAATTCGTGTTGGCCGTATTAAAAGAATATAAAAATGTATAAAATAGCACCCAATTTTACTTACAAAGATATGTGTGCATTATTGATTGATTACAGACAAAGTCGGGAAGCAGACCTTGTTTTTTATGACACAACCAAATTCTCTTAATAATAAATAAGTTGAAATATTAAACTTATTGTGATAGTGGTGCTATTACATATATAAAACCAATTTAATATATAAAAAAAATCTGATTTAAAATTAATGATTTCAATTATTATAGCAATAGATACTTTTGTGTTACTTTACTAAAACAAATCTATGTGTCTTTAACAACATATATTCTGAATGTGGATCAAGTTTTGTATATAGGTGTGGGTAATACATACATATAGGGAGAAATTGTATTAAATATTTTATATAGATACATAATGTGGTTAAATTGGTTATTTGTATAGTCATTGTACAGTTGAGGCTTACAAATTCTGATACATAACTATATACAGGGTGACTGGTGAATTAGTATCAATATTTAAGGAGAATAGTCGGTACATGATTCTCATTCGAATTATGTAAAAAAAATAGGTATATATAATATACATACACAATTGTACTATAATAGAAAGGTGGGTTGTGTACAATATGTTGATTTGATTTTTCTTCCATAATTCTGATTACATTACAAAAAATTACAAGAATAAAGAAAAAAAAAAGTATTTTGCAATTAAATTTTTGTCTGATCTCAATATGCATAATAAGAAATTTGAATACAGGAATATTGATTAAAAAAAACTTTAAATGCGCTACTTAAAATATACAATTATTGTGTTGGTAGTAAAAAATGCTATATACATGATTAAAATAAGACTTAGTAAAGGATTCCTACTTAAATATAAAAATAAGGTACTTCAAGTACAATTGAGCTTTTTGATGTGGCAACACTGCCAGATTACAATAATTAAGAAAAAAAATATTTTCACTGGCAATCTATTACATACTTTTTAAATGAAAATAACGTAGAAATATTGTTACCAGCAACACTATATATCGGCATATAAAATGTCAGAGTATTAATTAAAATCGGAATACTATGAAAACTAAATATATATATAAATCCGTCAAAATTAGGTTTTACTTAGTTACACTTATATTAAATTCAACATATCAAGAACAAACATCCTGGCACATATCTTTTATGCTTAAATTCTGTATACTATCAAAATCACTAGCTCTATTAACACCATCACTCAAATCACTTTGTTTGAATTGCAAATCCGTTCGTAAATCACTTTGTTTGAATTGCAAATCTGTTTGTACGTCACTTTGTTTGAATTGCAAATCTGTTTGTACGTCACTTTGTTTGAATTGCAAATCTGTTTGTACGTCACTATGTTTGAATTGCATATGTTTGTCTAAACTAGATTTCTGAACACATCTATACGAACAGTGGGCACATTTGACCGATTTCTGTCTGGGTTTGTAGGGTTTGACTTGATTTTTTATGTCCATTTTGTCGCATTCAGTTAAATGGCGTTGCTTGTGTTTCGTTAGATTAGTCTTTTGAACGCATCTATAATTACACATATCACAACTAAAAGGCTTCTGATCTGTGTGCAAATACATATGTTTGACTAAATTAGGCTTCTGTACGGTTCTGTAATCGCAGTATGGGCACGCAAACGGTTTGTAACCCGTATGGGTTCTTTCATGAACAACTAAATTATTCTTTTGAGCACATTTATAATCACAATACTGACAGCTAAAAGGCTTCTGTTTCATGTGCACTAATATATGTTTCGCCACGTTATTCTTCTGACCTGATTTATAATCGCAGAACGTACACGCGTATGGCTTTTCGCCCGTATGAGTTCTTTCGTGTATTTTCAGAATCGCGGGTGATTGACATCTATACGCGCACTGGGAACAACTGAATTTACCCAATTTATCTAAATCACTGTCCGCACTTTCACAGTTTTTTGAGTGTTGTTTTAATAGTCTTTTCGATGGAAACACTTCGTTGCACTTGTAACACGAGTATTCACCTTTTATGTTCAACGCTAGTTCATCGTTAATTTTGTTATGGGAACTAGAATCGTTTTCATTTCTTTCGACGCTGACGTAATAGTTGTAATCGTAGTATAATTTATTTTGATCGTTCGGTTTCAAATTCTCTTTCGGATGTTCAATTTTGCTTTCTTTTTTGATATCTTCTTGTTTTTTCTTCGTTTCCTCAGCATATGGACTGTTGTTTTCGAATTGTTTATTTACGACTAGATTCTGTGGATTTTCCCGCGCAGTTTCTGGGTAATTCTGTATATATGGGGTCCGGGAATATAAATCTATGGAGTTTAGAGCCGGTATTGATGGATTATTGAACAAGGAATACATTTGTTCGTGTTGATTTGAATTCGTCTGACTGTGATCGTTTTGTTGTAGCTCATCTGAAATTATAATAAAAATTCCGATTAAAATATGTTTGCATACAAAGTTATATTATAATTTATAGTTAATAAAATTATAATACATTTTGACATCAGCTTTGTTGAAGAGATGTATATCTAACAAATCATTTAACTATTTCGATAAAAATTTTTAACTATTAATTACAGACCAGATTGATTGTTTTAGTCTTAAATTTACACCATGCTTCCAAATATACTCCTTTTAATTTTTGAATGGACTTAAAAGTGAAAACAGTCTTTTCTTATATACCTATATAAATATTTAAATGTTCATATTAAATTGGTGATCAAAATTATTCTATATGAAATGATTTAATTATTTAGTCTCAAATTTAAGTATACAAAGAAAATAAAAGAAGTCTTTTTAATTATATAAAATATATATAAACTTGCTCTGAATGTCAAAGTTAATATTTAAGACCTGTTCCTAATATGACCAGTTCTGTAAAAATGGAGAGAAATCTCAAGGTTACTTGGCTTTGAACAAAAACTGTTAAAAGACTTAAATTACTCACAGAAAGACTAAATTTTACTAGTATATATATGTACATATATTCTTATTTAATTTATGTATATGTATAATTTTTAACAAGTTCATGCGTTTTTAGTATTAACACTTTAAACATTGTATCTTAGTGTATTATATATATTAAATTTTTATATGAAAATTTTATCAAATACAAATATTTAAACTAGTTTTGTATGTAACGATGTATATTTGTTGCTTTTCACATGTGAATGCTTAACATATTTTGATGAAACTACACCAACATACCTCAGATGTAAGAATAAGAAATAAGACATACAATTTTCCCTCAATTCCGTGTACTTCCTGTATATAATGACTTAAAAGTTTTAATATATAATGTATGAGGACAGGTAACATATATATGTCACTACCATTTAGTCAACATATTATGTACTGTTTATACTTTATACATTTAAAACTTCCACGAGTATTCATATTTCATTTAAAGGAAACTAATATTGTTCGTGTATTTTGTTATTTTAACTACATACTCCCGAAGTTTCAGTTACTTTTCAGCAACCATGATCATGAAGACGAGATGTGAATGCCGTTACGGTAGTATTAAAAATATCAGTTTAATTTAAATCAAGCAAAACATTTGATGCAAATTTTGAGAAGGATTCGAACTTGCATAGACTGGAATATCAAATCTTAGTAACTTCGTCAACTGAGCTATTGCATCCCCATTATAATCATATGATTTAGCATTGAGTATGTAGAGTATGCTTATCACAACTTATCTACATGTTTATAAAACATATATGTAAAAAATCTATCATAGTTTTAGATATACTAATTAAATTTAACATATACTATAGCCAAACTTTACAAAATACCTCTAAATAACTTCAAATTGTATCTTAATCTTATATTTCATGATAAAAGTGTATACTCACTGTTGACAGAAGCGGTATTGATGCCTTGATTCAGGTTGTCATAGAAATAGCTATCGTCATCTTGTTCAGACTTTATGTGGAATGGCATGGGAAGTAAGTTCTCATTTTGTTCCAATACTCTATGATCGTGGATGACACCGGGATTGAGTAGTCTTTGATCCAATCTTTGCGCCAATGTTTGATCCAATCTTTGAGCTAATGTCTGATCCAAACGTTGAGCCAATGTCTGATCCAAACGTTGAGCCAATGTCTGATCCAAACGTTGAGCCAATGTCTGATCCAATCTTTGCGCCAATGTTTGATCCAACCTTTGAGATATTGTTTGGTCCAACCTCTCTGAATCCAATCGCAATGCAATATTCTGTTCCAATCTTTGAGCGATATGGTGCTCCAATAAATGATTATCAACCGAATGAATTATCGGACTTCGTCTTCCTTCATCATGATTTAACATATTCTGATCTATGTGTCTACTGAGTTGGGATAAATCTATTTCGTTAAGCTCATGTGGCATTTCCCGACCAATGTTCTGAGTCAACTCGTTAACTCGACTTAAATTCTGAGTGATCTCCGCATTCCTTGTCATTTCATGTTCATGCAAACTCTGTATCTGAGCTAAGCTATTCTGTAGTTCAAGTTCATTATTAAGATTACGTGCTAATGTTAAATCGAGATTCCTCGATAGATTCTGGCTTAGTATATCCTCGTGGCGCATTTGTTGAATATCATTTGGCATCGATAATAATTCCATATCTAGATTCTTTGATAGATGTGGCGGTAGATCATTGTAAGCTAGTGATCGTGTAAGATGATTGGTCTTCAGCATGAGTGTGGACATTTGACGAGGTGATATCGGTAATTGGAAGTTGTGCAACGATCCGTTATTAAGTGTTGACTGTACCGCTTGATGTAGTTGTTCCATTGATATTGCGGTATGCTGATATTCGGTTGCATCGATCTGATGTGATTTTTGTAGCTGGAATATAGAAAATAATGATTTTAATACATAAATTTGTATATAATATTTATTATAAGTTACTAATCGGTTTGATTAATATTGACATAATTATATACATTAATAAAATTATATAGGTTGGAAAGTTAGAGAAGAACTTAATCTATTGGTTCTCACATAAACCCAGATCAAAGATGAGATTTAAGTATCTCAGTGAGTTTTATAAACACTTAATGATCAATATTAATAATATTGAATTTAGATTAACTTTAAAAACATAATTACAATAGAATAGAAAATTATAGTATTTAATTAACCAATATTATTTATTTTTCGACTTTAATATACTCACGTATGGGGAAAAGCCTGGATGTACTTAAATATAGATTATTATCAATACTTAATTATTTTAGTAATATTGAAAATCACTCATTCAAGTAATATTGAAAAGTAGTTGGTCTTATGATTATATCTAAATTAAAATTTAAGTAGTATGTTCCCAAAAAAAACCTTCTATTTAAATTATATTGTTCAATTGTCGTAGTTATACGTAAAATAATATTTATATGAGTAATGATTAAAACTAGATGTTCAATACTATTAGGAAGTTTGTAATACTTTTTAATATGATTTAAACTATTAAGAATATACTTGGATTTATATTCCAGCCTTATTAATAATAATCTTTCTATTTACATGTTAAGTATTTACTTTTAAAGACGTCGTTTAACAAGAGTGGATATTTTCAATGTAATTGATTTTAAAACCTTAAAATCATGTTCTACAAGACACTTTTACTTACGTTTTGCATATATAACTTATAATTCTCTTCCTCCAACACATGATTATCCTCTCTTTTAACAAAATCCATTTCTAAACAACTTTTAAATTAAATAGAGAGTCTAACGTTCAAATCATAACCTAAGTATGCACCAAACTATTATTTATTAACATAAAACATTCACACAAATTTGTAAAATATGTTCGAATATTGAAGAGGTTACGGAATTACATGTTTCATTTAAAGGTCAAGTTTATTCGTAAAACTAATAAAAAGAAAAAGATTTTTTTTTGTTCGCTTGACGGAGGAAAAAAAAGGAAGCTGGTCGTAGACAAAGTAGAAAATCCGTCAACGAACATCTGTCGTTGTATTTGATAGGTGCTGCCATATAAAAACTCTTTAGTTTATTATAATTAGAATAATTTTACATAAATATATTTAATATAAATAAAGTGATATATATTTATATAATTATTACATTTCTTCAATATTATGTTTACATATTACACAACTATTATATAATCGAATATTCTAGATATGAGCAAACGACTTTGAAACTGACAGTTTACCTGATATTAATGTTTTTGTTACCGGTGAGAAGATTTTGCATTGAAACCTCAAAATTATTTTCGAATAGTTCTGTCATAATTCACTCAGTGCCTTCTGTTTTACATACGCAAAGAAAGTAAGCATTTAAAACAATATTCTTATTTCCTGTAGCTTATAAAAAAAATCTATATATAACTAAGTTATTTAAAGTATTTAGTAAGCGACTGGAAGTATCGAAATTCCGATATTTTCATAATAATAAATTAATTATTTGTCTGCACTTAAAACTGGATTATCATTTACTCAGAACAGTTATGCAAGTCTTACGTTGATAGGAAATTATAATAATTATACGTAGGTAATATTATTTAATCTTTATTTTATTTTTTTAATTATATTGATCAAATAATGATTTAAAGTTATA
Organism: Danaus chrysippus; assembly: GCA_916720795.1. NCBI lineage: Eukaryota > Metazoa > Arthropoda > Insecta > Lepidoptera > Nymphalidae > Danaus > Danaus chrysippus. The sequence continues at coordinate 4,178,088 of CAKASE010000075.1, forward strand.
TTAAGGATCTGAATAAAAATGCCTAAAGCAATCTTGAACTTTCAGAAGACAGTGAAATGTTTATTAATTTGTGTTATTCAAATTTATTGATACCCTATAACATTTTAAAGCTCTTTGTATGCAACAGTGCAATGAAAAGAAGAGGATAATGATTTTGCCAATTTATATACATTCAAAATACAGTTTAACTTATTTTATCAAAAATACTGTTTATTATAATATTAATAATATAATTACATAGTACCATATAGGATATAATCAGTAGTGTTTATAATCTTAATATACATAATTCTCAAACAAACATGTACTGAATATTTATTTAGTGATCTTTTAGTTCTCATATAGCTTTTAAGTGTAAACTGTTTTTAAAATACATACTATATTATTTCTTACTTATTGTCATAGAATTATAATTTTAATGCAATTACTGTCAAGAGGAATACTTTATGATAATGACTCGGTAAAGTTTTTTATACTAAGATCTAATGATTATAGATTATCGTCAGCTATGTCAAAGTCAGCATTGGTGATACTTGCTCAAGGAGCGGAGGAAATGGAGACTGTTATAACAGTGGATATGTTGAGGAGAGGCGGTGTAAGTGATAATTAAATGTATTGAAAAACATTGTATTTAAGTAATTAGAGAAGATTAATAGTGTAGTATTGGTTAGATAGAAATGAATTGAAAGAAAGTATGGTAAAAGTAAAATTTTATTTTATTTATTTATTAACACCAACAAGACATACATTAATAAAAGCGAAAAATACTAATCATAATAATCATAAAATCAAAATGTTGTCTTAATTATAGGTGTTTCACACATTTCAAAGAAAAATAGACACGTAACATGCATATAAAATTACAATACATTAATTGCACAAAGGAAGATTAGAAAAAAAAATACTAATAATCATCAATATAAACATTAAAATAATAAGATATTAAATGTAAAGAAAATAACAGAAATGTTTTCAACTTATAAAAAAATGGAAATGATTTTTGATAACCATGAATGAAATGTATATCTCATGATTAAGAGCAAACTACACAAAGAAATTGTTAACATACTCTTTACCACAAGTATGTAATACTAGCTGCGCCCCGCGGCGTTTCGGGATTTCCGGGAAATAAAGTAGCCTATATGTTATTCCTGGACGTCAGCTTCCTGTATACAAAATTTTATCAAAATCGTTTCAGCCGTTTGAGCGTGAAGATGTAACAAACATACACACACACTCACAAACTTTCGCAATTATAATATTAGTAGGACTAAATGTGGCGATTTTAAACAGCCAATAATTCAAAAGTATCTATGATATTTCTTTCAATAACAAAGTGATAATTTTAAGCCATAAAATAAAATACTTTACAACAAGAAAGAAGTAGTAAGTTACATATCTCAAAAGATCCATTAACTTAGAGAATGTATGTTTTTTCTAGTAATACTATCCAATATTATATTATGCTGATTTTCAGTACAGTACTGTGCATTAGCACAGCTTATACTGAGATTGACCCCCTTGCTACAAATTTAATTTTATTTTTCTTCTGTATAACTGTATAATATATGTAATATATGTGTGTTTTCTACCTGGCAATTTCCCAGCTTCAGCCAGTGTCTGCCTTACATGTTGTGAATAGTTTTGGCTAATTGTTTTACGACCGGCCGCCTGCCTGACATATCAACTCTCTTTTGGGAATAAAAATAAATTTTATATTTTTTTCAGGTGTCAGTGACCCTTGCCGGTCTGGACGGGGATTCCTCGGTGTTGTGCTCACGTCAAGTTACCCTCGTCCCTGATAAGTCATTGGCTGATGCGCTGGCAGCTCAACCACAGTATGATGCTGTATGTAACACACACACAGACACACACACACATACACACACACACAAACACACACACAGACAGACAGACACACACATAAATATGCTTTATTGTCATATATACTTGAGATTTATGTAACAGAAATTTATAACATTATTAGATGACCCGGCGAACTTCGTACCGCTCTATAATCAAGAAATATCTATTACCTTTTTATCTGAATGAAGTTAATTTCTTTATTAAATATAGATAACTCGACAGACAGTGTTCTGTCTTAACTGTGATTATTGAATTCTAATTGGTATATTAACAAATCAAAATTATTCCAAAAACAAAGTGTTTATTATTCTTACTACGTAAATAGTACTGCCAGTGACATATTATTTTAATTAAAAAAAGTGAAATATTCTAGTTATTTTTTCTAGTAATTTTCGTATCTTTTTCTTACATCAGACATTCTCCTAATAATAACAAATACAACAAAAAAAGAATTAGTGAAATCGGTCCAGCCATTCACGCATGATGACGTGACCAAGGGAAAAAGGGATTCATTAATATATATATCGATTTTGAAATTCATGACATAGAATACAATATTTATTCATAAAAGTGTTAAATTACAATACATATTATTATTTATATCTGCTTATAACAATAAAGCAATATATTCATATAAATTTAATAATATATATTTTTTCTTTTAATATAATTATATGTTTTAAGGTAATTCTTCCCGGAGGTCTTGAAGGATCTGAACGTCTCTCTAAATCCAATATTGTGGGTAGTTTGTTGAAAGAACATGAGAGCAGTGGGAAAATTGTTGCAGCTATATGCGCTGGTAAATATAATATAATATACAAGATATATATGGGGATAAATACCTTATTGTCATTATGTCATCATCCTATCAGAGCCCACTGCTGAGCCTCTTCTCACATGGAGAAGGTTTGAGCATTAATCACCACGCTTGCTCAAGACGGATTAGTGATTTCCAACTTATAATTTGATTATAAGTCTAGGTTTTCTTCACCAATACTTTATACAATTATTTTATTCAATCTATTTATTTTTCTCAAAAATAGCTAGAGTTGTGCTAAATATTACTGAACTATTATTGTGAAAATATTAACTAGCTTTCGGCCCGCAGCTTCGCCCGCGTGGAGTTCGGTTATCTCGCGTTTCCAAGAGAACCTTTCAAAAGTCTGGGATAAAAACTATCTTATGTTCTTTCTCAAGGTCAACTCTATGTCTGTACCAAATTTCATTAAAATCAGTTCAGTGGTTTAGGCGTGAAAGCATAACACACAGACAGACAGAGTTACTTTCGCATTTATAATATTAGTAGGTATTATCATATATGTACTTATATTATTTAATTTAATTTTCAGCCCCAACCGCGTTCGTAGCGCATGGTGTTGCCATAGGTAAGAGAGTGACGTCTTACCCCACAACTAAGGACAAAATAACTTCTGACTACACATATATTGAAGGGGAGAGAGTAGTTGTTGATGGCAATATTGTTACCAGCAGGGTAAGTAAAATATTATTGAAAAGCAGACATCATTTTAAGTCATATCTACTTGTATTATAAATTACATTAAAATCTGGCAATACATTTGAAAAACTATCAAACATGATAAAATTATTAATTTTAAGGCTAAAAATGCTTTACATGATTTTTAAAAAGAGCTAATACACTGCTAGACTGATTTTAACAAAACATAGCTGAGATCGCAAAGAAACTGGCTAAGAGAAAAAATATCATCGAAATTGGTCCATCCTTTTAAGAGTTACAATATCTCAGACATGGCAATCAACTCATAACACTATTCTTTTTGCGTTAGAAAAACCGTTTTAAATTCTCATAAGAATATTAAAACATTATATAATTAAGTGTCCTACAAATATACAATACAAATTAGAGCCATATTGATAAAATTTGTTTATATATAACCATTGTTGAGTATGATTGTGACAAACATACACACATACATAATTACTTACCATAGATAAACGACTTGAAATTATTGTTTTTAGTATGGGATACAATTGCAGTACAATTAAAATTTGTTTCTTTGGAGGAATGATATGTTACAAGTGGCGCCATCTGTGGCATACTAATTAATATACTATAATCCTTAAAATTATTTGTATGACTGATAATAATTAATAATAATACTGAACCATTTTAATGTATCAACATGAGTATCATGTGTTTGTAAACAATAAATTATGTCTTCAGATACTTTGTAAGATATAACTGGAAGTAATGAACATTAAAAATCAATACAAACTGTATTTTAAATAATTATTTATTACTAGTTTTTGCCCGCGACTTCGTCCGCGTTAGGTTCGTCATTTATAGTAATATATGTATAGCTGACCGGGCGAACTCTATTCCGTCTTAAATAACCAGGTATTGGTATTTATTAAATTTTTCCTGTTTCAATCGAACAGAATGATTGACATATTAGTTAGATGCCAAATCTAATATCGAAAAAACGTTTGTATGGGAAATAGAAAAAGGCTGTTTTTAGGGTTTTCCCGGAAATTAATAAAAAAAAATTCACCTTTTAAACCTTGCCTAAACCTTCACGAACATTTCAAGACTATGATGAGATTAATCCGTTCAGTCGTTCTCGAGTTTTAATGAGACCAAGGAACAGCAATTCATTTTTATATATACAGGGTGACTGGTGAATTACTATCAATATTTAAGGAGAATACTCGGTACATGATTCTCATTCGAATTATGTAAAAAAAATAGGCACTTAATTTTTGACCAAATTTCCGTATAAATAAATAAAGCGTGGATACGTTCCAAGTGTGGACGCGTGCGGCGGCGTGTTGTTGTATCAGTATGTGTGTGTGTGTGTATACGTAATCTGTAGGTGTTCACACGATGCGTAATTATTTACATAACTTTTGGTTAACTTTACTTAGAAGTTTATTAATATTTATGTTATATTAATTTTTATTTTGTCATATATGATCGTCAAATATCACGTCCTCAAGTATTGATAGTAATTCACCAGTCACCCTGTATAGATTTTTCTTTTATCCAGGGTCCCGGAACAGCCTATTGGTTTGGTTTAAAGCTGATTGAAATGCTCTGCGGTGAAGAAAAGTCGGCTCAAGTGGAAAAAGGAATGATCATTGTAGGCTACTAAGGATATATACATATAATGGAAACGTTTGACGTTTATTAAGAATAAATATATTTAGAACTGTTGTTTTTTATTTATTAAAATCTTATTTAGAATTGTGATGTAGAAGTAAATTATCTTTCTAATGTAGTCAGTGGTGTCCTAGTGGTTAAAAGCCCGCCTCTCATGCACGAGGGCGCGGGTTCGATTCTGGCACGTACCATATGACTTTTCTAAGTCAAATGAAACTTTCTAAGATTATTTAGACTGCTGACAGATGAATGAAAACATTGTAAAGAAACCTGGACTTAGATCAAATCATAAGTTTGAAATCACCAACCCGTCTTGAGGAAGTGTGGTGATTAATGCTCAAACCTTCTCCATGTGAGAAGAGGCAGCTCAGCAGTGGGCTCTGATAGGATGATGATGAAGTTATAGATATTATACTTGATCCTAGATTGTTTGTTAAACTACAAATCAATTTCTTCCTAAAGCTTTTATTTCCTTTTCTCTTACTTGCTTTAACACTGCTAAAGTCTACCATATTAAAATGAAACGCATAAGGCCTCTTATTGGTCCCAAAGGATTTTAAATTTTCATTCATATAAAAATAGACATAATTTGAAATATTTACAAACAATATACATCCATTATGAGTGTTATGTACACGCTACATATGAAAAAAAACAAACATCGCCGGGGCGATGTCTTTGTATGTATAAAATATATAACGAGTGACTCCGCGGAACGAACACCAAGCGTGTGAACAACTTTAACAAGTTTTTGAATCGTTATATCTCAAAAACGGCGGCTCTTAAAAAAAAGTATTAATTAGGTAATTCTTTGTAGATAATTTTATGATCTACAATTTTGTCTGTAATAGTTTTATGATAAAACTTACCGATTTGCTGAAAATCGCGACTCACTATGTTTACCTTTGACCTAGAATTAAATTTTTTCCTTACAGGGGAAAGATGGAGAACTTTCAAATTTTGTTTTTAATGATATTTTAAACAATCTTACCGATTTTCAGCTTGGTGGGAATTTAAGTAACTTTACTCTTCTTTTTTGGTCTGATTTGACCGAACTAAATGTCAATGAAGAAAAGTTTGTATTGTTTTTTCAAAATAATTATTACGTAATAAATATTTTTCCATAAAATTTCCATCTCGCCTTTTACAAGTATGTTTATTTTATTTTTAATCTGGAATAGATCTAGCACTTAAATTATGTATATATTAAAAATGTAATTCTAATAGTTTTTTGTCTAACTCTACTTTTACTTTCACTCACACAAATGCAAATCTCAGCTAAGTCTAACGAACTAGATAAGTTATAAGTTTTAATGTTTTATTCTTATTATAATATACATATAAGTATGTTTCGTAGTTTTCCTGGAACCTCCAGTAGCCACCCTATATAATTTGAGTTTTTAATAAAAACAGTATATTTGTATATAATTTAATTATATTCACAATAGCACATGATTTACAATACAAAAAAATATATTAAAAAATATTATAATAATAAATGCACACGTTTGAGAGCATCAACGTACAGACTTTGTTTTTATTTAATAAATAATAATAATTTTAAACAGATTCCAACATTTAAATGAAGTATTTACATAATATATTCATTTTTTGGCTTTGGAATCAATAATTATAACAGCCAACGATACGAGATAAATTTTGTAAATAAACTCAATAAAATTTTTATGTTGTAATGTTTTCGAAGTTAAGTCTACTTTGGATTTAATGAAACTTTTTTTAGCAAACTTTTGAACATTAGCCGACCTCAGAAAAAGTTCATTATTAAGAATTAATTGTTTTAAATTAAAATATCTAACCTATGAAAGGGTCCATTATTACAAATAATACAGAATATATGAGTATCTTTTACAAAATATTTCATAAATACGAATTTTCAGTTGTGTAATAAAACTTAGAACGCTCTGTATATAGTTCATAGCAGAACTTACAGTAACAATATCATATAGTTTTAAAACTACCAAACATTTCAGTATTTTAATGAAATGTACACGAAAAATACGAGTACCCATAATAATATATAAAAATGAGATTCATATAACATAAAATTACATTGCACGAAATTATTTTAAAAACAAACCTTAATACAAGTTCCACGACGAACGATTTTTCTGTTTTTGAACATTACTTAAACTACGCAAATGATCGTAAGGGCGATTTCAGACTAGCGTTTTTTTCAGCGCGTATACGGTCGTTTCAGTATACGCGCTTACACGCGCGCTACATTACGCGCTTCAAAAAACCGGACGCGCGTAAACGCGCATATTTCGGCGTGTTCGCTCGAACCGGTGGTATCGTGTCAGTATCAACATGGATTCTGACGAAGAAACATTACTTTTTGCGTTACTTATTCGGCTCGCGCTTATACGAGCTTAGAAGCGCGTCAACGCTCGTACGAGTTGAGCGTGTGCCAAAAGGCGCGCCTATACGCGCCTACATGCGCTTCCAAAAACCAGTTCATACGCGCGTATAAAACGCTAGTCTGAAACCGCCCTAATCACTGAAATACTGAAAACGCCGCGTGTGTAGTAAGCAGTATGTGAAACTTGTAGTAAGGTATATATATATATATATATATATTACCAATTATCTAGAAAATCATACCCGGTCTTGGGTAAAGTCTCTGTCAAAGTGTCCGTTGATGGGAAATCTGATGAAGAAGCTTGACTTGAAGATAGAAGACCACGATTCTCTTCAGACAAATCTGCAATATTAGATATATATATTGAATCTTCTCATCATTCAATGTATTCACGGTGCGTGTGTCGGGTCCATCGTTGTAGTGAGAGGAGCTTCAACAGTGACTGTGACTTGTGACCCAGGTGTAGATTTAAGGCCTCGGCCTCGAATTTTGCGGGCAGCGGAGCGGCAGCGGGAGCGGCAGGATCTTACGCGTATAATCAAATGGACCGACCCTCGAATACAGCGGTGCCCGCTGCCCGCTAGTTTGGAGAACAGTATGGCCTCGGCCTCGAATTTTGCGGGCAGCGGAGCGGGAGCGGGAGCGGCAGGATCTTACGCGTATAATCAAATGGACCGACCCTCGAATACAGCGGTGCCCGCTGCCCGCTAGTTTGGAGAACAGTATGGCCTCGGCCTCGAATTTTGCGGGCAGCGGAGCGGGAGCGGGAGCGGCAGGATCTTACGCGTATAATCAAATGGACCGACCCTCGAATACAGCGGTGCCCGCTGCCCGCTAGTTTGGAGAACAGTATGGCCTCGGCCTCGAATTTTGCGGGCAGCGGAGCGGGAGCGGGAGCGGCAGGATCTTACGCGTATAATCAAATGGACCGACCCTCGAATACAGCGGTGCCCGCTGCCCGCTAGTTTGGAGAACAGTATGGCCTCGGCCTCGAATTTTGCGGGCAGCGGAGCGGGAGCGGGAGCGGCAGGATCTTACGCGTATAATCAAATGGACCGACCCTCGAATACAGCGGTGCCCGCTGCCCGCTAGTTTGGAGAACAGTATGGCCTCGGCCTCGAATTTTGCGGGCAGCGGAGCGGGAGCGGGAGCGGCAGGATCTTACGCGTATAATCAAATGGACCGACCCTCGAATACAGCGGTGCCCGCTGCCCGCTAGTTTGGAGAACAGTATGGCCTCGGCCTCGAATTTTGCGGGCAGCGGAGCGGGAGCGGGAGCGGCAGGATCTTACGCGTATAATCAAATGGACCGACCCTCGAATACAGCGGTGCCCGCTGCCCGCTAGTTTGGAGAACAGTATGGCCTCGGCCTCGAATTTTGCGGGCAGCGGAGCGGGAGCGGGAGCGGCAGGATCTTACGCGTATAATCAAATGGACCGACCCTCGAATACAGCGGTGCCCGCTGCCCGCTATTTTGGAGGAATGTATGCGTTTTCGTGCCGCCGCCGCTGCCGCTCCGCTGCCCGCAAAATTCGAGGCCGAGGCCTAAGGGACCCTATCTAACGTTAAACGCTCACCTCCACCGTACAAGCTCCTCTCTCTACCTTTGAAAAGAACCTACTAGGACTGGCTTTGAAGTACATTCCAAGAATGAATTGATATTAGTTCTGGACAGACCAAAGTCTTTTAGTAGGTTAAAGAGATATTTAGCTGTTATATCTCTCGCTCCTATTTCTACATAGTACAAATTTACGACGAACTTATATCATTATTTACATTAGCGGGAATCGAATCAGCTATTTAAGTAATTCATACTTTTTCTATATTTTCAAATGATACGCAATGTATATTTGTACAGAATTACTATTAAAACAACTGTACCAACTCTTAATGTCCATCTATAATATTGGACTTAGATTAATATTTTGCAATTTCCCAAAAAATATTTTATGATATCTAATTATTTGAGTTAGGTAATTTTTATATAACGCACACTGATAGAAAAATATTCAAGTGAAGTATTTATAGGACGAATTCTTCCTTATAACATTAAAAACACAAATAATAAAAAATACATCTAATACTAATAACCACTTTACATATCAAATCCAATATCAAAATTTCTAACATACAATTAAAAATAAACTAAACTGCCCTAAGTACGCGTTACTATATTTTTTCAACCACACTTAAAGTTTCGTCGTTATCCACAAAAAACTAAAACGTAAGAAGACTCGTATTTACTTTAAATAATCGTACTAAACGTTCAAAGTTCATTTAGTATGCTTTTCACGGATGTTTTTACCGGAGTATAAATATTTAACAAACAAGCTACATATTTCTAATTTAATGCAACATTGCATAATTTTAAATAAATAGTTTACATTACTTCTTATACAGAAACTAACAAACATATCCACGAAAATAGTACAGTTTCGTAACATACTAGTTTTATCCCGCAACTCGTTCTTGGGTTGTGTTGATACAATTATTGTAAGTATTGAATACAAAACATTATTAAAATCGGTTCAGTAGTGGTTTTTTTTAGAGTCAGTGGTGGCCTAGTGGTTAATAGGCCCGCCTCTCATGCACGAGGGTTCGGATTCGATCCTGGCAAGTACCAATGTGATTTTTCCAAGTCATATGTACTTTCTAAGAGTATTTAGACATCACTGATTAATGCATTCCCAAAGAGGGTTGATGTCAGGCAGGCGACCGGTCGTAAAAACAATTAGCCAAAAATATTCACCACATGTAAGGCAGACCCTGATTATAGCTGGGAAATTGCCAGGTAGAAGAAGAAGAAGATAATTACTAAATATATTTTTAGTTCAATTTAAACTAGAAATAATATCGGTAATTTCAGTAATGTTTAATTCAAACACATGCACCAAAGAGAAATCATAGGAAATAGTTATTCTGACACTATTGTGTTAGTTTTTTATATATATATTGTTGTATAATAATCTGTAGGTATAACAATAGGTATTATGATTTAACAAAACGATAATATTATACAAGGGAGGTTTAGAAACTATGTATGTTATTTTGTATACACTAACTTTAAACTGACTTAGTTTCTTATGTAGGTATATATATATATATATATATATAAAATTACATTATTTAATGTATTGCTTGTGATAAAATTTTTAATGATATCTAAATATTTGTTTAATTTGTTAATTACAAGCTAAGAATGATATCGTCATTAAATTCAAATATGAGGAAGTATTTAATCAGTATTCAATTATTTAATAAGTTCTCATAAATGAATTAGTATTATTTTAATAGAAACTTATATTTAAAAAACATATATTATGTGAATAACACTCACCGTTACTAGATTTGGCGACACTATTCCGATACTCCTTATCAAATTTACATTCATTCGACGGACTTTTGAAATTTGTTCTAAAGAAGTTCTCCGATGATGCAACGATTTGTGTTACCGGCAAGGACGGCACCAGGCATTCTCTCTCCTCATCCTTAGTTTTAAAATTACCTATAAATTTACTTATGAAACCCGTTTGAGACACTTCTCGGTCATCTTTTTTCTCTTTATACGTACTTTTGAGTACGTCGTGAGATTTGAGAGCGTTTTTTAGTTCGTTCACGACTTTTGAATGAGATAAAGCTAACTCAGTCATAATCGGTGGTGGTGATGTGCATTTCACTTCCTTCGTAACTCTGTGCTCGCTCAAAATGCACAGATTTAACTGACTTTTCGTCTGATAGAGGAAGGGCGCAGAGTGTTCATCTCTATAAGACGTGTTTTCATCTTGAATTATTTTCAAACCATGCTCACGGCCAAAGAAAGACATTAAATTATCTTTCTGAACCGGTGGGTCGTTTATATCGAAATCCAGTGAGTCTAATAAAGCATATTTATTAGCTATATCTGGATTTATTATAGATTCGTTTATTATTTCCGCCTGAAAAGATTTTTATAATAAATTCTCAGTGAGTCATAATTGTAAATAAATGTATATACTGTCGTCTAAACTCGTGCATCAATATGTTTTGATACTTAAAAATAATTAGATTTGTTTATATTATGATCTATTTTATATTTATGTGTCTGCAGAAAAATGTGCATAAGATCAGGATTTTAGAAGAAAATATATTTTGTATTTTATTAATATACACTGTACACATTAAACTTAAAATGTTCGAAATTAATAAAAATACCTTTTCTTTTTCCGTAAGCGTATTCCAAATATTTTCGTAAGCGTTTTTAGTCTCCGTTATATCTTCGTATATTTTAGAAGCCAGGGGATTCATGGTCCGAAAATACTCATCAGCTATAGCGCCTAACGCCATAATTGCACGAAAATATAACTTTTTCACTCAGAATATTTGATTATTGATACAATAATCATGTAATTACATATAACTAATTGCGATTACAAATAGGAAATGCACAACCGATTACGTTCACGTCAAAATACATAATTGTGAAATAATCGAATAAATGACCAATTAAGTATGAACTATGAAAGAATTACATTCAAAACGTTACTTTGGGAAACGTTCCGTTCCCTCCAAATCAATTTTTTTATTGTATGATTCCATCAAAAAAACATTTTAAAAAATTTTTATAAATGTTGAAATTATCTTAATATTTGTATAATTACGATATATAATAATTAAAATACTTGATATGATAAAATTAAATTATTGCTTAAAAACGTAATACATACATCTTAAAAATTAATCATTTGGCAATAAAAAAAAAAGATTACAGAATAAATTACAATAAGAAGTTGTGACAATGTGATGATATTGAAATTTAACTAATTACTTTATTTTATTACTAAAATAAATATTTTAAAATAAAATATAGAGTAAAACTAAAAACTTATCCCAGACAGGCGTTTCCAGTCACCATATTTTACAGAAGATGTCAAAATCAAAATGGTTAATAGTGATGTTTATTTTGAGTTGTTGTAATATTTAATAAATAGTTAATATAATAAATTCAGTTAATATTTAAGATGTTACATAATACGGGAACATTTGATCAGAATGAAGTGCCGCTTAAGTCGAACAATCAAAACAATTTATCGTCTGAAGATAGAATTCTATCTAGTAACAATACTATGTCCAATAGTGATCAATCCGAACAAATACATTTTAATGTGCCGTACCAGGTGAATTTAGGACTCACTCCATACAATTCTGGATACCAAGTGAGTGCACAAACTTATCAAAACAATGGTCACCCATTGGATTTGAATCTACAGAATAATTCAGTTTTAACCAAAAATTATCCACAAGTGTTTACAAAAGCGTATCACAAACAAATGGATATAGATTATAATTACTTAAATAGCTATAATCAATCTAATTACGATGTAAATCACGTAAACACACCCAGCTTGCCGCTAACTTTACGTAAACACAATGAAGATACTGTTACAAGTGATATTAAACCACAGAGTGATATAATAACAAGAATTAGTCAAGAATCTAGTTATAAAATTGAAGTAGATTTATCAAGTGAACCTGTAAATAATGTAAGTACAGATAGTATCCCAGATTCAAGTAACAAATTACTAAGAGATGAGTCTAGGCAAAGGTTAGCTAATACAGTCAAGATTATAGAAAATATTATATCACATCCGTCAAATTCAAGAAAAAATAAATTGGAACAGAATATTAAGACCGAAAATTACGAAGATTTATCGGAAACATCAGAAACAGAGTTTGTTATAAGCGAATGTGATAATAATGATGTCGACGATAAAAGTATAAGCAAAACAGATACAAAACAACTAGACAATCTATTCAGTAGTGTGAAAACTGAGAATTGGTTATGTAATAATAGCAAAATATCTACCGAAGATGCTCAAGAGACTTCATCTAGAACGGTTTTGCTGCCGTCAATATTAAATATTGAACAAATCAATCCATTCCTTAAAGACACACACGGAGTGCAGGGCGATGAGATCAAGGACTACGATATTATCGGAGCTGAGAGCAGTATAAATGTTGCGAAGGAAATTATTAAAAAAGGTACTGATTTCATTAATTAAGAGGAAAAATTTTATATCAATACTACAAGTAGTTTTCAAGAAGTATAAGTATGGGATGTAATTTGTTTAACATCTATATTATTACATATTTATAAATGACTAGCTTTTGCCGCGGCTTCGTCCGCGTGGAATAGTGACTTCCGACAGATTTTTGGTTCTTCCCACATAGTTCCCGTTCTTGCGGGGTTTTCGGAATGGTCGAGTTCCCGTAGAATTTTCAGGATAAAACCTATGTTTTTTTTTATTCACAATGAAGTACTCTTAACCAACAACATATTTATTTGTTTAGTTGAATAAAGATTAATATTATTATGTTGATACAACTTAAACAAATTATTTCGACCAAATTAGGTACCATAAAAACGGTTTTTGTGAGTTAATCTCAAAAGATAGACATATACTGTCGCGGACTGTTTTTTAGATCATTAAAAGAGCTATTATTCTTTACTACATATTTTTTGTGTATCTTGAACCGTTTTCACGGCGCACGCAACGGAAGGCTTCAAAGATGAAATAATTTCTCCCGTTTTTTACACATTTACCACTATATCTTTGCTCCTATTGGTCGTAGCGTGATGTTATATAGCTCACAGCCTTCCTCGATAACTGGACTATCCAACACAAAAAGAATTATTCAATTCGAACCATTAGTTTCGGAGATTAGCGCTTTCAAACAAACAAACAAACAAACAAACAAACAAACTCTTCAGCTTTATAATATTAGTATAGATAATTCTTCATATATTATATACTATATGTATGTAGTTCCCTTTAAAAGTTAAATTAATCCAAAATAGTAGAGTTCCATTTTAAATCTCTACTCATAAAAATGTTAGATATCAATAATAATTTTCTTATTGCAAGTTGCTTAATTTTTCTAGTCATTATATTGAAAATATGTATATATATATCAGGCTTATTACACATATTACAACTTTAATTTAACAAAAACTTATCAAATACATTTCTTCTTTTTTTTAAATAGTTTCCATTATAAATGAAATATTTATTTGCATGTAAAAAACTAACTAATATTATTCTAATTACTACGCGAAACATATTATTTTAAAATTATATCTGTGATCATTGTTGCTGAAAAGTAACCAGAACCGTCGGGACTATGTAGTTTTGAAATAATAAAATACGCGTAGTAATCCGAATAATATTAGTTTCATTTAAATGAATAGCGAAAGTCTTAGATCTCATTGTCATTTTGCTAAAGCCTGTTTGTGATTTCAAACTCCTAATTGTAAATTATAAGTCCATGTTTCTTCAATAAGTTTTCTTTCATCAGTGGTATCTAAATACTCTTGTAAAATACATATGGCTCGGATAAATCACATTGGTACTTGTCAGGATCGAACCCGCTCTCATGCATGAGACTCGGGCAATTAACCACTAGGCCAACACTAACTTAATTTCATTAATCTAATTTTATCCAGTTTTAAACAAGACCTTTTTTCAGGTGCTTCACTAATATCGACGTACTTTGAATGTCCACACTGCAAACTATTCTTTAATAACGCAAAGAGATTCATAATTCATACAAAATGGCATACATTTGGATACATAACAGAGAAGAAACTTAGATCGCAGAAGGAGAAGATAGTCAAACCTAGAAACAGGAAGTATAAAGTTAGCGGTAGTGAGGAAATTACCGAAGAAGCTCTCATACCTTGTACCGATTGCAAGAGAACGTTCACCAATACACCGAGCCTCATGAATCATAGGCGGAAGTAAGTATTAGTATTGAATAAAACTATATTAAATTTGTAATATATACATATATATGTATATATATAAATATATCTATTTTTTGTTCTATTAATCATTCTTGTTACTTAGCACTATATGTATAATGTATATGGTAGTATGTAATTTTCTTATTAATATTATAGTAAACAATATTTTTGATATTATATGTATAAATACAACTGTACTTTGAATTTATATTAATTGGCAAATCATTATCTTTATTGTATATCATAAGAAGGTTTAATATGAAATATTTTCTAAATTAAAGACTTTTAAGGTAATTTTTTCACAATTTAGTAATAAATTAAGCACAAAATAATTACTATCTCTCTTCTTTCTTTTGATATATAATTAATTAGTCTGCTTCCAATGTAGATACATGGAATTGTCCAATGCTAGTTACGAGGATTTGCACTATCGCCGACTATATGCATCAACCAACTTTAAATATCAATGAATTTTGCTCTTTATAATTTTCTCTAGTTATACAGGGTGACTGGTGAATTACTATCGATACTTGAGGACGTGATATTTGACGATCATATATGACAAAATAAAAATTAATATAACATAAATATTAATAAACTTCTAAGTAAAGTTAACCAAAAGTTATGTAATTAATTACGCATCGTGTGCACACCTTACAGATTAGGTATACACTCACACACACATACGCGTGCGGCGGCGTAGTGTTGTATCAGCACGCCTCCGCACGCGTCCACACTTGGAACACTTGGAACGTGTCAACACTTTATCTATACTAATATTATAAATCTGAAGAGTTTGTTTGTTTGTTTCTTTGAAAGCGCTAATCTCCGAAACTACTGGTTCGAATTGAATAACTCTTTTTGTGTTGGATAGTCCAGTTATCGAGGAAGGCTGTGGGCTATATAACATCACGCTACGACCAATAGGAGCAAAGATATAGTGATAAATGTGTAAAAAACGGGAGAAATTATTTCATCTTTGAAGCCTTCCGTTGCGTGCGCCGTGAAAACGGTTCAAGATACACAAAAATATGTGTTAAAGAATAATAGTTCTTTTAATGATCTAAAAAACAGTCCGCGACAGTATATGTCTATCTTTTAAGATTAACTCACAAAAACCGTTTTTATGGTACCTAATTTGGTCGAAATAATTTTATAAAATCTTTATTCAAATAAACAAATAAATATGTTGTTAGTTAAGAGTACTTCATTGTGAATTTTAAAAAAAACATAGGTTTTATGGTGAAAATTCTACGGGAATTCGACCATCCCGAAAACCCCTCAAGAACGGGAACTATGTGGGAAGAACCAAAAATCTGCCGGAAGTCACTACTCCAAGCGGACGGAGTCGCGGCAAAAGCTAGTTTATTTATACGGAAATTTTGTTAAAAATTAAGTGCCTATTTTTTTTACATAATTCGAATGAGAATCATGTACCGAGTATTCTCCTTAAATATTGATAGTAATTCACCAGTCACCCTGTATATATAAAGAGTCAATTAAGTCAAGTCAAACTTAATCTGTGACTTTAAAGTTTAAGGGAATACGTAAAACATCTTATTCAGGAAATATTGTGAAACATATGTGCCTTTCTTTGAAATAAAAAAAGTGATTTTTTAGGTATAAAGGATGCCATAGTCTTTTACCTTGAAATAGCATTCTTCTATAGATTTTAATTATTTCAACAAATAATCCTTATGTATATATAATACTTATTCTCAGATATCACCCGACCCGTCTAAGAGATTGCAAGATCTGTGGTAAAACAATGTCTGGGATGGCAGCTCTGAAAGCTCATATGGCTACACACACCACAGAATCTAGATTTCAATGTGAAGACTGCCCAAAATGGTTCAAATATGCCCACTCATTGGCAAAACATAGAGACACACATTTAGTAAGCCCTCGTTTAACACAATATTAATGTTTTAGTACTTAATTCTGGTTTTTTTGAGGAAATTCTAACACCTGCAAGTTCTAAATTCCAGATCATTGTCAATATACTTGATGAGAGATAAATTTGTATGTAATAGCATAGAATAATTTTTTTTTGGTATTTATTTAAATGAAACTTATATTTTTCGGAGTTATTTTTGTAAAAAACTACATACTACCGACCTTTCGGCTACTTTATAGCAACCGTGATCAAGGGCAGACGAGATTTTTTTTTTATAATCCGAAAAATATAAGTTTCATTTAAATCAATGAAACTTGAGAAAATCTTAGTAGTTTTTTGGTATTATTGTATGAATTAAATTAATTATTTGTTTCTTGTTAGTAGATATTATGATTAATATTTATATTCCAGGAAAAAACCGAAGAATGTCCTCAATGCCCAAAAAAATTTGGTTCAACGGCCCTACTTAATGTACATATGAAGACACATGAAAGAGTTCTTCGTGGAGCTACATTCAGATGTAGCTATTGTGGAAAAGGATTCTTTGAAAGTTATAGCCTTCAGGTTAGTTAAAGAAATATTTATATTAATGGTAGTTGTATAAAAATCATCATCACCCTACCAGAGCCCAAGCCCACTGCTGAGCCTCTTCTCACATGGAGAAGGTTTGAGCATTAATCAACACTCTTGCTCAACACGGGTTGGTGATTTCAAACTTATAATTTGATAAGTCCATGTTTCCTCACGATGTTTTCCTTCATCAGTCAGTGATGTCTAAATACTCTTAAGTACATATGATTATAGTAATAAACTAAATTATTACAAGACATAAACTTAAATTCGTATTTCCTAATAATAAAGTTAATGTCCAAATAAATTACAATATGTTTTATAAAAGTAATGATTTAATTCTATTTTCCAGGCTCACGAACGAACTCATAGAAATGAAAGGCCGTTCGTGTGTGAGATATGCAACACTAGCTTCGGCACAAACAGCAGTCTGAAACGGCATCTGAAAGTTGTTAGTATAGACTTATACCAGACTAGTCTAGACTGGATCTATACTAGTCTAGACTTATACTATCAAACCCATATTTAAGAAAAGTAACAAGTCCGTAATTGACATCTAAGACTCTCGAGTATTCATTTGAATGAAACTAATATTTTTCGGATATACTTTTGTAAAAAAACTACATACTTTTCAGATAACGTGATATGTACAAAAATATCCTTGACTAGTATATTCGGAAAAATATTAGTTTCATTTAAATCCATAATAATATCAATTTACAGAAATATATACAAAAATATTTATATTTTTTTTTATACAAACTGGATTTGAATCTACGAATTCTTGAATTTCACTTCCACAGACTTTAAATACTAAATTATCATGATATATTAATATTTTTGATCATTTATTATAAAATATTATATTTTTAATAAGATAAAATATATTTTTGATATATGATATATATATATATATATATATAGCTTTCCGCCCGCAGCTTCGTCCGCGTGTAGTTCGGTTATATCGCGTTTCCAAGAGAACCTTTCAAAAGTCTGGGATAAAAACTATCCTATGTTCTTTCTCGAGGTCAACTCTATCTCTACCAAATTTCATTAATATCAGTTCAGTGGTTTAGACGTGAAAGCGTATTTTCCATTGTTTACCCCCCGCAAGCCCCCTTGTGGGTGGAATTTCGTAAAATCCGTTCTTAGCTGACATCTACTAGTAATAATCCTACCAAATTTCAAGTCGCTACGTCTTATGGTTCCAGAGATATCGTGATGAGTCAATATATAGGTGGAAATCTCTTATATATATGTATATAGATACATTATGATTTACATTTTTCTCAAGTAAGGAATATTTAGAGATAAATGTTATATTTATGATTAAACACATTAATTACTATGTATATATACTAATGTACATATATCTCTAGTCCCACAGTACATCAAAGCCGTTTGAATGCAAAACCTGTCACCGATCATTTGTATCCGAGAATATCAGGGATCGACACTTCATAAGGTTCCACGGGGACCCAGAGGAATTCAAATACATATGCAAATTGTGTCCGTGTAAATATTTAAATGCCAGAGAATTGAGGAGACATATATATAAAGTACATCCAAAACCCAAAATCAAGGTTGAAGTGGGCAGCGATTAATTAATTCATTATTTCATGTATTTGGATTAGAGATCTACCCACCATGCCATTGATCGGTCATGGAACATATCTTAGATATTATATAAGTTTTTGTAACATATTTCATTATTTGAAGTTTTTAATTAGTCATATGTAAATGTTTAGTATCTGAATCTTGGACTTCTAAGTGATTTATCACCACAGAGCCATAGTGTCAATGAGAGAATGCAGTTTTTCATAATAATGTGTTAAGATTAAATAATTTTTCAATAAATATATGTATATAGATTTTTGTGTAAATTGGTGTTGTGGAATTATTCACACTATACATGATAATTAGAAAAAAAACTACCAAAAATTATTCAAAAATTTAAAAGTCACCATTTTTGTACATACTTTTTACTTATCTTTCAAAAAACTTATTTATTATATTAACCAATTTATGTACCTTACTACTGTAGGTTAAAATCTGATTGTCTATGTATATGTTAGAAAAATCTAATTTATAATAAATTTACTTGAAACTATAATAAGAATTTACCAAAACTGTAAAATATGTTGCGAAAGAATAAAACTTTGAAAATATGTATTCACATTGTTTATTATTAGGACTCAACCCGCCGTACTAGTTAATGAGAGACTTGTGGGTCACAGAAACAAAACCTCTCATCATTCAATGTATTCACGGTGCGTGTGTCGGGTCCATCGTTGTAGTGAGAGGAGCTTCAACAGTGACTGGGACTTGTGACCTAGGTGTAGGTTTAAGGGGTCCCTATCTAAAGTTAAACAATCACCTCCACCGGCCAAGCTCCTCTCTCTACCAAATTTGAAAAGAACCTACTAGGTATACCTTCGAAGTACGTTCTAAGAAAGAATACCATATTATTAAGCCATTATTATCAGTTTTCTGTTAGCATTTGGGTATAAATAAATTTTAAACCAACATCAATATAATTTTCATTATTTATTCTTAATAATATCTTACAACTAAATTCAACAAATCGAAAAACAAAATCACACGTGTCAGTACGATAGATGAGTCGAGTTAATAACTAACTCAGATTTAAATAAGTGAAACACTTATAAGTATTAAACATATATGACTGAGAAAATTATGTTATAATTAAATGAAAAAAAAAAAATCTTTTTCCGAGTCATAATTGTCAAGGTGCACTTTACTTAGCGTTTATTTATGTTCGGCAAACTAAGACAATGTGTGGATGATTTATTTGTCTTCATTTGACATATTTGCACAAATAAGACACATACACAAATAAGCGAAAACGCGTAAAGACGTTGTTGACATGCCAAGTGTGGATGTAGTGTTTGCTCTATTTGGACTACGTACAAATATTTGGACAATTCCGCGAATAAACGCCAAGTGTAGTGCCACTTTTATATAATATATTGTTTACATTTTCTATCTTGTTTCGTTGTCCATACTGTAGTGTAATTTATACTAAAGTATTCTCAAAACATTATCATTTAGTGTTCATACATCTTTAATCTTTTATCAAGTCATTGTCATAGAATACTTTTAAATTGACATACTGTTAATGAAGATTACTAAATTATATGTGTATATATATATATATATATATATATTGTTGTTTATCAGGCTACAGGAATAATGAACTTGTCCAAATAAATCAATTATTGATACAATTTAGCCCGTTTTCAATAATTTGTACATGAGAACATTTTTTTTTAAACACCATCATTTTAATCTTAACCAGGTTTACACTAAATTAAGTATTATTTTGACCAACTTTTAATCAAAAATATCTATCAGTTGAAATGTAAGTTTTCAAAGATCTTACACTTTAAACCTTCTATATAGTCATCTTCTATATATATAAAAATGGATTGCTGTTCCTTAGTCTCGCTAAAACTCGAGAACGGCTGAACCGATTTGGCTAATTTTAGTCTTGAAATACTCCTGGAAGTCCAGGAAAGGTTTTAAAGGTGAGAAAAATTGGAATAATTGCCCGGAAAACCCTAAAAACAGCCCTTTTCTATTTCCCATACAAACGTTTTTTTTACATTAGATTTGACAACTAACTAATATGTCACTCATTCTGTTTGATTGAAACAGGAAAAACCTGATTATTTATGGCCTCCAAGACGGAATAGAGTTCGCCCGGTCAGCTATACCTACATATATTACTCTTGACCAAACTAATGCGGACGAAGTCGCGGGTAAAAACTAGTTTTGTATGAAATTCTTGAAAAAAAGCTCTTCTATATATATATTTTTCTTCATTTTATATATATACATATATATATATATATAAATATATATATGACAGTAACTTAAAATTTAAATAGACTATGTGTTAGAAGATTTAATATAGTGTAAACCCAGCATTAATTATATACACGTTAAAAAATCTTGAGCATACAACCAAATAGGTTTTAAAATATACTGAATTATACATTCAAGAAAAGATATATCGTCGGGGATACTTCAAATCCACATAACTAGCATTGTATAATTCCATGTATATACATGGGAAGCAGATTATCAGAAGAATGTTTGAACTGAAATATTTTGTATTAAGTTAATTTTTTCACAATCCTACTAATATTATAATTGCGAAAGTTTGCGAGTGTATGTTTGTTACTTCTTCACACTAAAACGACTGAACCGAATTTGAATTTAAAATTTTGTATACAGGAAGCTGATGTCCAGGAATAACACATAGGCTACTTTACATCCCGGAAATCCGCGGGGCACAGTAAGTTAGTAATAAATTAAAAACTAAATAATTACTCATTGTGAAAAATACCTTAAAAGTTGTCAATATAGAAAATATTTCATCTCAAACATTCTTCTGATAATCTGCTTCCAATGTAGATACTCGGAATTGTCTCATGGTAGTTACATTATAGGATTTGCACTATCCCGATGATATATATTTATTATATCCATATAATATATTATAGTTTCGTTGATAAATTTAACTCAAAATAATGAAGCAAAATAAAATATATCATAATGAAATTTAGTCACAATGTCAAATGTACAATAATCTGGTGTTAATAAATTTCAAGTACACTTTTACCTATGTTAATTTATATGCCCAAAATTCACAAAAAACATTTAAATTCTCAATCGCTCTGGCCGGCCGCTTGACGGAGAAGGACATATATTTTCTCTTTAATCCAATCCTTATTATATGGTGCATATGTATTTGTTGACTTTTGGTATACTAGACAACTTAAATCTGCAAGCTGAAAGATTTTATAACAATTATTAATGATATATATTTTTTATATAACTTAAAAATACAGTAATTTACGTGTATAGTGTTTTTCGTATCACTTAAAAAGTTTATACGAAATAATTTCATTTATTCTTCTAACAAAAGTATAAAAATATTTCTTTAGAGCCTCTTTTATTTATGATAATTATAATGGAAAACTATTAATTATTAGAGTAACATTTTTATATTGTTTTGAAAGCGTCTTAAGTTTAGTAAATATGTCACACGAAATTTAGCATTAGGTATAATAAAAATTAATATTTAACTGGCTAACCTGATCGACGAAATCAAACAATTGCGATATATCGTATGTTATGGTAGGAGTCGTAGGATTCCGCCTTTTCAGATGCTCTTCATATATTTTACAGACTCCCTCCATACAATCATTAACACTCTCGTAGTCTGAATATGTTCTCGTCTCAGGCTTAGGGCCCGGCTGCACCAACAAAATTGTGTGGGACTGAAAATATAACCCTATTTAGCGCCATTTTTCTGACATGTTATATTAATATTTTATACTAATTAATCACCATTTTTAATTAAACGATAAAGTTTTATCACTGTATATTAACTTAAATGTAGTAATAATAACGAAATAGCACAATTTCGAGAAATATCTATTGCTAGACGATTGACTTGAGTCTTGACCGCTGTTCAGTTGCACTCTTCAGTAACGCTTGCGTTCAGAAACTAATCTATTTTATTTAGAGTAACATATTTTGAAAACAATAAACAAGATTTAGTCATAAACTATTTGTTATTTTATATACAAAACGAATTTAAAAATTAGTTTAATATATAAGAAACTGATTTATAAAATAAATAAATAGAAATCTCATATAATTTTTGTAAGTTATATTCCATAATTTTCTCGATTCCAACAATATATTGTAAATATTATAAATTTTAATTTATATTACGTTCTTCATATTTTTGATTTTGACAAATTTGAAATTGGTTAAGTACCTATTACAAGTTTGATAATTGATTGACTTTGACAAAAACTACTTGAAGTCTTATTTGTATTTTGTTATATTTAGTTTTCGCGTTATTTATTGCGAATTAAGACTAATTCTTTTAGTAATATGGATCACGAGGATAATACGGATATTTTCGTTCATAAGTTACAAAATCGTAAATGTGCATCGTTTTCTGTGTACGGTGAAAACGGAAGCGATTCCAAGGTTTTTGACGAATTGAGAGTGGGAGATGTTTTGAAAACAATATCAAAGCAAATAATGACTATCAAAAATTCTGATTGTCTCAATCAAGATGTGCGAAAAAATAATACTTTATCTAGTCATAAGAAATGTGAACTTATACCTCTCGCTTCAATTCAAGCTGAAACAGTAAGTCAATAATTCATTAAAATGAATTAATAATGATTAAATTTGATAATATTTTTTAGGTGCACAGTATTAAATAAGCTTATTTGTTCATAAAAATATAACTATTTGCTGTAATTGAGGCATTACAAAGAAAACTAACCATTAAAAAAAATCATTTACTTTCTTTACAAATAATGATATACAATATTAAATTTTGTGATTATTTCTCAACTATAATACTTTTCTATGTAATATAAAATATTTTCAACCAACATTTAATTAATTATAATATTTTTGTCTTATAGTTGATGAACACTGAAAACAATTTCGATTCACAATGCAGTATGGACACCCAATTCATTGATATTGTTAGAAACGCTGAAGCTATGTTGCAAGAGGAAAACAATAGAGAGAAAAATAAATTAACATCTCCTGATGACAAAAATGCTAAAGAAATTACATATTTGGTAGAAAACGCACAAAATATTCCAGAAGATAATTCAGTATTAATTAATAAAGAAAGTTATTGTAAAGGAAACATAAATGATGAATGCTGTGATATTGGTAATAAGAATGATATTTATGACAAATCTGATTTAAAAGATTTGGAAGAACCAACAAGTCCTATATTGAGTTTTTCGAGACCTACGGCCAAGCCATTTGTATGTACGTTGGAAGAATTTGACAATTTCGAAAAGTTAGCTGCACCAGTAATAAAAGAATTCACCGATTTCAACGATGCAAAACGTGTTATACATACGCAGGTGAAAGCTAAAAACTTTATCCAAAGACATTCGGAATCGGTTAAATATGATCGGGATAAGGGTATCGGAGTCACTCAAAATCTTAATCAAGATGATGATTGTATGAAAGGCGCTATAGATATGAAGACTCAGTATAGTTTTGATGTCAAAGTCATTAATGAAGACAAAATGCTGTTCGATAGTGACGATGAAAATGAATTGCCGTTGACTTGTGTAGTAGAAACTCATAATGAACCTGATCTTCTTGACAAAACTCTATATGTTGGTTTCCAAACAGCTAGTAATCGGTCCATACAAATTCTGGCAGATTCTTTCAATAAAGCGAGGAGTATTTTTGATGATGTTAATCGAAGAGTGGTAGATAAATCTGTGACTGAATTAGTTCAGGATATTGATAGGAAATGTATCAAAGATAGATATAGTTTAAATCTACGAAATACATCAGAAAAATCTAGAGATATTGTCGACGAAAATTGCAAAGAAAATAGTATTATTGATATAGTAGATGAGAACTCTGTTGCGTATGAAAAATTCGCAAATATTAATGATCATAACGCAGAACATATAGAGGAAGAATTAATTAAGGATATTGATGTGGATTTAATTTGTAATAAAGATGTAAACAATAAAAAAATACCAAAACGAAGCCAAAATAGTGATAAAATATGTATTAATTCGGACAAGCAAAAAGATAAAAATGATGTTTTTAATATAGAAAATAAACCAGAAAATGCTTTGACAAAATGTCGCGATGTTTTAAGTGAAAATAGGGAAACGGGAGGTCAAAATTTCATTGGATTCAGAACTGCTAATAATAAAGAAATTTCAGTATCAGCTGAAGCTGTTTTAAAAACGAAGAACATTTTTGACAATATTGACGATGATAAATATAGTAAATATAAATCTATAAAAGTTTGCGAACCAAAATCTGTTGAAAAAATTCCAAGAAACCAACCAAAATTACTCAATACTAAAAATACTGAAATAACAAAAGACGTTTTTGGTAAAAATAAATCGATAGAAACAGAAAGATTTAGAGGCTTTCAAACTGCTAGCAATAAGGCTGTGTACATATCGAAAAGTGCTTTGGAAAAATCAAAGAAAATATTCGAAGATATTGAAACAAATGAAGACGAATTTAAAGCTTATGGTAAAAAGAAATTAGGTGAGGATATAGAAAGAAAAGAAATGTTAAATAAAATTATACCTTCAGTCAATCAACATAAAACTCAAACTACAATGCAAGGCTTCGTAACAGCTAGGAACAAACCAGTAACTATATCAGAAGAAGCTTTAAGTAGATGTAAGAAAATATTCCACGATATTTCCTACGGAGATGGGATACAAAATACGTCTTATTTTGATGAAAATAAGGTTCAAAATATATGTGAAGTAAAATCGGATAATATACTTACAAATAAAGTAGAACATATGAAAAGGAAAAGTTTGTCAAAAACAGGAATTATTGAGAATTTATCGATTCAAAATGCGAATAATTTGAAGAATTCAAACAACGAAGGCATTAAAAGTAAGATTTTGGATGATAAAGATTATAAAAATAAAGAAAATTTGTGTACAAAAACCACTTTCGTTGGATTCCAAACAGCAAGTAATAAGAGAGTTAAAATATCTGAAGAAGCGCTTATGAAGAGTAAGGAATTATTTCGGAATTTGGACGACGATTGTGATCATATAGCCACGAATAAATTAAACGTTAAAGATGGTTTTATAGGCTTTCAGACAGCAAACAAAAAACCCGTTAAAATATCTGAAGAAGCTTTGGCGAAAACCAAAAAGATATTTGAAGATATAGACTTGAATAAATTAGAAAGTGGATTTGAACTAAACGGACTAATGAGCAACAAAAAGGAAAATATATCAAAAGTTGGGCCTAAAACTGGGAAAAATCCCCAAAACTGTGACCAAGAACTCAAAAATCATATAAAATCCAAATTAAAAACCAATTCCATTATAACTAATAGTCCAAAAGATATAAAAGATAAACCCAAAGATAAAGATATAACTGACTACGAATTAAATATAGATGATCTTTTGAATACAGAAGTTATTAAGAATTTTGACGAATCTTTACACGTGGAAGAAAATTTTAAAGAAATTCCTAAATCGAAAAGATCAGGTAGTCCAATACTATCATGTCCTAGAGCTAAAAAGAAAAAGTTCGAACCACCAAAAAGTATTAATAGGAATATAATAAATAACATTGAAATCCCAAAAACTATACACACATACAAATTCAATGAAAACTATAAGAGAACTAAAAAATATAAACTAAAAGATTTGAAGAAGAACCTAACATATAATATAGATATATATATTATGAAATTTTCTTTCGAAAATCTACTAGAATTCCGTTTTTTTGGCCAACGAAATGACATTGACAGTGACGTTTGGAGCACAGATAAAATAAAGAAATATTTCACAGATAACGTCAACAATAAGATTTTGCCACAAGGCTGGGTTAAGAATCACATGAGATTAATTATATGGAAACTCATTTGTTACGAAACCTTTTTTGATTCAATGAAATATATATGTACAGTAAAAAATGTACTCGAACAATTAAAATATAGGTATGACAAAGAATTGTACGATGTTGAAAGGCCGGCGTTGAGAAGAATTTTGGAGAAAGATGATTTATCCACTAAAATGATGGTACTTTGTGTCGTCAATATATACGAAGATGGAATTATTGTTAATAGGTATGAAAGAAATTATATAAGATTTGTCGAGTTTTTCATTTAAATGAAACTAATTTTGGATTTAATTTTTGTACTCCCGACGTTTAAGTTACTTTTCAGCTACCGTGATCATTAAGACGAGTCGTGTAGTATAATCTAAAAATATTAGTTTCATTTAAATGTTTATTATTGAAGTGAAACTTCTAACGCAACTTCCAAATGTTGCGTTAAACATTCAACGCGTTAGGGAATAGAAAGAGACGGATCGAGAGTATGTATGGGTTGATTGTGAATGTAAGCAATGTTTATTAAGTCTTAAAACAATATTAGTTCACTGAAAATCAATTTCTAATTTTCCTATTTTCATTTTTACATTACGAAGTTTCACTTCTTCCCCGCATTATTTTTTAATATTTACGTTTTAGTATCAATAGCTATTTCAATTTTAATTTCTACTGAATAGTCTTGGACTATCATTCCACCTATAGGAAGTTGGAATTTGGAAACTTTCCAATAATTTTTTATTCATTTTCCAACTTTTCAATATAAATATTTCATTCCAGTGTTACAAATACCAGCAAAAACTTGGAATTATTACTCACAGACGGCTGGTACTGCGTGAAAGCGACTGTAGACAAAATGATAGAAAAACTTATAATTGATAGAAAAATAGTTATTGGAATGAAACTGGCGGTCATTGGAGCGGAGTTGGTGAATTGTGACCAAGGAATATCACCATGGGAGGTAATTAATTAATTAATTAATTAAAGCACATGATAATAATGTCTATTTGATAAAAATAAAATATGTTCATGTCTTAAATACTATATTTAAGACATGAACATATTTTATTTTATATTTTCAGTAGTTAATATTATATCTAGTAAGACTAGTGAGACTTGATGAGAAATCAATGGAAAATAATGTTTTAAGATCTGCCTGCCTCCCTTTTAATGACATGTTGTATTTTAGGTGACAGATCATATTTACAGAATTTACTTAAATTTGTTCTTATTAATAATTTAATGGATATATATGTATGTATATTAATTATTATGAATTTTCATCTCTTATATAACGACGCAAGTGACTGATATGTAATCATATCGGTTACCATGACGACCACGTTTTAACTCATTTTAATGTGATACTAGGTGATTATATTAAAAACAAACATTATTTTATTCAGGACACAAATGCCGTGCGCCTTAAATTATTCGGTAATTCGACCAAGCGCGCCCGGTGGGACGCCCGCCTCGGTTTCCATGGCAACGCCGCCATTTTGTCCCCACTGACAGCTGTCAGGATAGATGGCGGGAAAGTGTCGAAACTGAGAGTGTTCGTGACTAGAGTGTATCCTTGTTTGTATGTGGAGAAGTTTGAAGATGGCAGCACTGGTGAGTTAAATGCTTATAAAACTTTTTAAAAGTAAATAAATTACTACTCATGAGATTAACCTAGCTGCTATTGAAAGTTTTCTCAAAATCGGTTCAGCCGTTGCAGAGATTAGATGGAACAATGAGGTAGATCAACATTTTCAAACTGCATCTTCGGTGCTAATATGCATACATTTGAATATGTTTAGTGAGAATTTGTTAATTTTAAATTATAAATAGACACATATAATGTTATTTATTAGTATTAATTACGTCTTATGTACATTAAGTATTGATTCAATCAACTATATATGATTAACTAATATACAGGGTGACTGGTGAGTTACTATCAATATTTAAGGAGCATACTCGGTACATGATTCTCATTCGAATTATGTAAAAAAAATAGGTACTTAATTTTTGACCAAATTTCCGTATAAATAAATAAAGTTTGGATACGTACTCATCCTTGCCGGCGCCAGTGTGTCGCTACTCCCCAACCCCCGCCCCGTGGCTAGCGGGCCATTAGTCGGCTATTAGTCGCGCGAGCGCCGCCGTAAGGTCCGTACGTTCGTCTTCCCGCGCGCGCGCCTAGCGATCGATCTTACGCGTATACCTAATAATAATCTGTCGTGTGTGCGTGTGACCCGTTATTACTTATTAGTAATTAAATATGGCTTTTCAATACACAAATGCAGAATACTTGGACATGGTTTATGCGTATGCGCGTGCAAATGAAAGCTTGCGGGGCGCAATCAATTTGTACCGGGAGATGTTCCCCAATCGTCGAGTACCTACGGCCAGCGTCATCTTAAACGCTAATCAAAGATTACGAGACTTCGGACAGTTCCGTGTTCCAACACATGCCCAAGGAAACGTCTTGTGTATGCTACAATGTATGTCAACAGAGAGGAGTTGAAATTAAAAATCAATAGTGCTTTCGAAACTATTAAAAGTGACCCATTCGTATTAAATCGTGTGAAAGACAATATGTGTAAACGTGCCGAACTGTGTATCACACGAGAAGGAGCTCCCTTTGAACATTTGTTAAGGTTAGTGTAGTTATGTAGGTAAATAGGTAGTTTAATGATTGACAATTGTTGTAAATAAGAATGATTCCATTTTTAAATACGCCGGAAATACCAAGATAGGTAAACAGTTCATATTATTTTTCGTGTCAAGGTCACACCATTTACCTAGTCAGTAAATTGGTTGCTTAAACGAAAGAAATATCTTGGTATTTTTGCCTGTCCTAAGCCAGGATTAAAGTATGAAGGGAATTGGATCATTTTTGTTTATCTAAGGTCTAACACGCGGCGGCGCGCGGCGTTTGGATGTAGGTAAACTACCGCGCGATAACTACATATACCTACGTACATAACTGTTTTGTGTCGATAACGCAGCTAGGGTATCCACGCGATCCGTAATTAATTACATAACTTTTGGTTAACTTTACTTAGAAGTTTATTAATATTTATGTTATATTAATTTTTATTTTGTCATATATGATCGTCAACTACCACGTCCTTAAATATTGATAGTAACTCACCAGTCACCCTGTATATATAAGTAATATTTTCGTTTTTTTAATATCTTAACTGCATACTCTAATCTCATCTGCCCGTGATCACGATTTCAAAGTAACCGAAATGGCGGGAGTATATAGTTAAAAACAATAAATAAGGCGTATGTAGTAATCCGATAATATTAGTTACATTTAAATGAATATCCGCAAATACATTTTTTATATAGTGCACGTTTCTGTAATTGTATTTTTAATTAATTAATTAAAAACAATTCATAAATTGTAAATTAGAGATCTGATGATTTATGCAAGTAAAATAGAGTTTTAACAAATATTAAATACAAAAAACTAGGCAATGAATTAGAAATCTGTTAATTTATGCAAGAAAAGATAAAGTGTTTTAACAAATATTCCATGCACATAAAGTATATAAAAGAATATTTTTCTTTAATATATATATATATATATATATATATATATATATATATATATATATATATACTAGTTTTTGCCCGCGACTTCGTCCGCGTTAGTTTCGTCATTAGTAATATATGTATAGCTGACCGAGCGAACTCTATTCTGTCTTAGAGGCCATAAATAATCAGGTTTTTCCTGTTTCAATCGAACAGAATGATTGACATATTAGTTAGTTGTCAAATCTAATGTCAAAAAAAGCGTTTGTATGGGAAATAGAAAAGGGCTGTTTTTAGGGTTTTCCCGGCAATTATTCCAATTTTTCTCACCTTTTATACCTTTCCTGAACCTCCACGAACATTTCAAGACTAAGATAAGATAAATCCGTTCAGCCGTTCTCGAGTTTTAGCGAGACTAAGGAACAGCAATCCATTTTTATATATACTAGTCAAAATAAAATAAGGGCCAACATGTTTTTTTAGTGAATTAAAAGTAATATGGGATTTAGGGATATGAAAATGATTAGATTAAATTATTTAATCAATTTTTAATGTAAAGAGCAGCAGATATTGTTTTATTACTCTAAAATTATCATCCCTTTCTTTTTTTTTTGGAAAAATCGACTTTTTAACCTAAAATGCACAATATGAAAAAAGTGTCTAATTTTTAAAAAAACTGAACATTTGTTGAAATTTTTATTTTTTTCAGTAACGTGTGTGTCCTCCCCTTTTTCGAACACATTCTTCAAGCCTCGAAGGCATACTCTCCACCAGGTGTCGTATTGTCTCCAGAGGGATTTGTTCCCAGCTTGTCTTTAGCACGTTGATGAGCTGTCGTTCGTTAGTTACCGGTTGATTTGTGTCACGAACGCTTTTTTTTAATAAATCCCACATGTGCTTAATAGGGTTAACGTCCGGGCTATTGGCGGGCCACGGAAGCATCTGTACACCAGCTTCTTCTAGTGCTTCGGCAGTAGTCTATCTGTATGAGCGCGGGCATTGTCATGCATTAATTGGAATCCTGCACCAATTCTCTATGAAAATGACACCACGTGGAGTCTTATGACCTGCTCAATGTACCGTTGAGCCGTTACCGTGCCTTCGTTGAGAATTACGAGCTCGGTTCAACCTGATAGCGAGATTCCGCCCCACACCATTACGTTGGGACCCCCGAGTCTGTCACTTTCGTGGATGCAAGCATTTGAAAATCGCTCTCCTTCTCTTCTCCAAACTCTAATGCGACGATTATCACTAAAAAATTTCCTTTGGATTCATCTGCGAACAATACCTTGCTCCAATCATCAATGTTCCAGGTCTGGTGGTGCCTAGTGAACGTTAATCGCCTTGCACGATGTGCGGATGACAGTGGAATTCGCACTACTCATCGTCTAGAGAACTGTTGGTCTTCATGCAACCGATTCCTAATCGTTTGGTCCCTTACGCGGATGCCCGTCGCTTGGCGCAAGCGGTTTTGTAAGGAACGGGCGGTGACGACTCGCTCTCTGCGCGCAGTTAACCGTATGTAGCGGTCTTCCTGTGCTGTGGTTGCTCGACTCCTGCTTGATCCTGGTCTTCTGGTAACTCTCCCAGTCTCTTGAAACCTAATCCAAGCATTCTGGATCGCTCGCCGTGAAAAACCCAGCTGTAGAGCTACAGAACGCTGCGAATGACCCTGTTGAATCAGTAGTTATGGCCATAGTTGTGATCTGTATGTCCATATGTCTTCGAATCCTCGGCATTGTTCTTTAAAAATGATAATCACGCACTAACAAAGAGAATTCCTGCAGTTCACCAAGAACTCGACAGTTTAAATGACTCCAAAAGTCGACTTCAAATAGAGTAATTTTTAGTGACTTCGAAAAAAAAAATTCATAATCGACCCACTTCAAAAATTAAGTAAGTGATATACTCTCATAATGTTTGTCAACACTTAATGTAACGTCACAAAAAAACTTAACCGGTACCGATAGCTTAAAATCTATTAGATCGCTTCAAACGTCAAAATAAACAAGTGGCCCTTATTTTGTTTTGACTAGTATATATAGAAGATATATTATATAGTACTATTTGTTGTCAGTAACTCGTTCTGAACGACTGGAACTCCTGCATCAGATGAAATATGAAGCGGAGAAACAAATTCAGATGGAGAAACTGTATGAAGAAGTGGAGAAGATGATTGAGAAGGTCATTATTTAGATATACCTGCATTAATGATATTAAATTAGCACTTTTTTATACTGAAAAATAAATGATTCTAAGTCTTGGAAAGTCCTGGTGGCCTAGTGGTTAAAAGCCCACCACTTGTGCATGAGTGAACAGGTTCGATCCTGGCAAGTACCAATGTGATTGTTCCAAGTCATATGTACTTTATAAGAGTATTTAGTCATCACTAACAGATAAAGGAAAACATCATAAGAAAACATGAATTTATAATATCAAATTATAAGTTTGAAATCACCAACCCGTTAAGCAAGCGTGGTGATTAATGCTCTAACCTTCTCCATGTGAGAAGAAGCTCAGCAGTGGGCTCTGATAGGATGATGATGATGATATAAATGTATATACAGGGTGACTGGTGAATTACTATCAATATTTGAGGACGTGATATTTGACGATCATATATGACAAAATAAAAATTAATATAACATAAATATTAATAAACTTCTAAGTAAAGTTAACCAAAAGTTATGTAATTAATTACGCATCGTGTGAACACCCTACAGATTAGGTATACACTGACACTCACACATACGCGTGTCGTGACGTAGTGTTGTATCAACACGTCGCCGCACGCGTCCACACTTGAACACTTGGAACGTGTCAACACTTTACTTATTTATACGGAAATTTTGTCAAAAATTAAGTGCCTATTTTTTTTACATAATTCGAATGAGAATCACGTACCGAGTATGCTCCTTAAATATTGATAGTAATTCACCAGTCACCCTGTATATATGTTTATTTTCTAGGAATCTCAAGATTCTGAACAATTAACCCAGAACGACAATCTTGACACCGGCTCACAAATATCTAAGCTTATGATGAAGAGCAGAGACCCAGTAGAATACAAGGTGACATTAAAAATATGGTTTGTGATGAACAGAAATAATAATAAAACTAGCTTTCCGCCCGCAGCTTCGCCCGCGTGGAGTTCGGTTATATCGCGTTTCCAAGAGAACCTTTCAAAAGTCTGGGATAAAAACTATCCTATGTTCTTTCTCAAGGTCAACTCTATCTCTGTATCAAATTTCAATAAAATCAGTTCATTGGTTTAGTCGTGAAAGCGTAACAGACAGACAGAGTTACTTTCGCATTTATAATATTAGTAGGGATTGGCGTATCTACAATGGCGTAGCCAAAAGAGATGTAATAAATCTTTATTGATGATACTCATTATAATAACTTTTTATATAGACAAAAGTCAAAATTGAAGGATAATATATATATATTTCTCAGGCTACCCTCACATCGAGTCAAGTACAACGATTAGACGAACACACACACAAACAAAAGGAGGTTTTGATACAAAAAATACAAGAAAAAGTCAAGAATCTCATGAAAAAGAGAGGAATTGATATTTCCAGGAGTGTGGTGCCTCTAATGAAGATACGGGTAGCTGACCTACAAGACGATGTTACTACAGGTGACACTAACGTAACGTGACGTGACGTAAACTGACATAACGTGACATGACATGACATCTGACGTAACGTCATGATGAGTTATAAAAATTTTTTTTTACTGGTCTTTCAAAAAATGTTTATTCCATTCGGCAAACTCCTAAATGTTTCCTCCACACAGTACATAAGATTATTATTCATCCAACAAGTCAAAACGATGGCATTGGCGAAATATTCTATGAGACCAGTGCGAATGAAAAAAAATATTTCAACATTGTCTCATTGCTGAAAAATTTAAACATAAATTAATAAAAAAAGATGTTATATGAACTATTTCTTTACCCTCAAAAATTTTTTTTCTATGATTCGATTCTTTTTGTCCTTTTGGTCTTGAATATTGTGATAAAAGGAAAATTAACACACATATCCCACTAAATGTCACTAGTATATTGAAGACATAAGCTTTATCTCAATTGAATGCTATAACATTATACAATTTCATCAAATTCGTCGCGTTATATTTACATAATCAACAAAATCACACAATACAGGTCTCCTAGTGTGGGGTCCAAAGACAATGGAAATTTTAAAATTTATTGAAACATAATGCACCTCAACCTAATATTATATATTACTGTGTAAGCATTGTGTTTTTATTGGTTAGGATATATTACTGTGTAAGCATTGTGTTTTTCTGAATAAAGTTATTATTATTATTATTATTATTAATGCATCGCATTTATATATATTCCTACCTAAAAATTGACTATAATATTGATTAAGCTATTTTTCAGCTCTAATAACAATATGGAGACCGAACGAATCTTTACATGAAGTGATCAAAGAGGGCGCTTGGATCGACGTGTATAATGCTGTGCCTACATCAGTACGGTAAGAATATAAATACTAGTTTTTGCCCGCGACTCTGTCCGCGTGAACATCCGAATTGCGCGTACAGAGAAGTATATAGTGTGTTAAAACAATACATAGAGTAACCTATGTGATAGTGTTTACATATTAAATAACTTACATACAGACAGCGACATCTGTTAGCGTGATATGTAGAGCTAAACTATCTGGGGCTTCAGATGAATGCATACAAAAAATTTCATTCAAATCGGTCCAGCCGTTTAGGACTTCAGTGACTTACGCACAGTGGAATTATACAGGGTGACTGGTGAATTACTATCGATACTTGAGGACGTGATATTTGACGATCATATATGACAAAATAAAAATTAATATAACATAAATATTAATAAACTTCTAAGTAAAGTTAACCAAAAGTTATGTAATTAATTACGCATCGTGTGAACACCCTACAGATTAGGTATACACACACACACACACATACGCGTGCGCGGCGTGGCGTTGTATCAGCACGCTGCCGCACGCGTCCACACCCCTGTATACAGGGTGACTGGTGAATTACTATCAATATTTAAGAAGCATACTCGGTACATGATTCTCATTCGAATGATGTATAAAAATATAGGTACTTAATTTTTGACCAAATTTCCGTATAAATAAATAAAGTGTGGACACGTTCCAAGTGTTCCAAGTGTGGACGCGTGCGGCGGCGTGCTGATACAACACTACGCCGCCGCCGCGTCTGTGTGAGTGTGTGTGTATACCTAATCTGTAGGGTGTTCATACGATGCGTAATTAATTACATAACTTTTGGTTAACTTTACTTAGAAGTTTATTAATATTTATGTTATATTAATTTTTATTTTGTCATATATCATCGTCAAATATCACGTCCTCAAATATCGATAGTAATTCACCAGTCACCCTGTATATACAGATATCCTACATATATATTAGTCAAAGGTTTATAAACATAATTTATTATATGTATATATAAATATAACTATTATTTCAGATATTCCGAGATCCAAATATCAGCGGGGCGTCAATCAGTGTTCTGTAAGTCGAAATACAAAGAAACAGACAGACAGACGACGTTAAAACATACTTTGGAAAGGAAATGTTACAATATAAAAGATTTACAGAGTACAAATACTTCGCTGTACAACGAAATCGATACATTCGGTGCAATATTCCTCATAGAACCGGAGAATTATGATAGTAATAAACAATTATTCCAAAATATATATGTAAGTGGTATAAATAAAGATATAATTTCGATAAATTTCTGGGGTGGCATCAAAAAATTCGGTTACGAAAATATATTGAATATAGGAAATGTTGTTGCGTGTGTAAATATACAAAAAAGAGCGGGAAATACTAGAAGCATACCACAATATAGGGCTACGGAATTATCTTATTTCACGAAAACACCAAAATATGAAAAATTAAAAACAAATTTGACGGATTTCGTAACGAAATACAACAAAATGGACAAAATCAAGTTTATACAGGATTGTGTGGCTTTGAAAAACAATTATAGCAACATAAATAACGATGTTTCACCTTATAGGAATTACAATGATTTTAATATATCTAAAAATAAAGTGTTCATAGATTCACCATTAAATAGAAATTCTAATCTAAATATTGCTAGTTCAGTCGTAGAGTCGGGTTTTAATGAAGAAATATTATTAAGGAAGAAGAAAGAAGCTGAACAAAGAATTAATAAATTAAAAAAATACGGCGAACCACCACCTTTAAATCAAATACATATAAGAAATAAAGCCCATATTCAACCATACAAAAGCCCGCTAATTTCCAACGACGTTTCAACACGTGTTGCCAGTAATAATAATGTTGCCAGTAATAAAATATCTAGTCCAGTATTAAATAAAACATTCGTTAAAATTAATCCAGTTAAATTAAATTTTAATGTGGATAATGAGCCAGAAAGTCCGCCTTTAAGTTTAGATGATTCTTGATTGTTTTGTATCGTTGAATGATTTTTTATTTTATATTTGTTTACTTTTGTTATATAATATAAGATTTAATAAATATTTTAAATTATTTTTTACATGCTTTATTTAACCCCTCCATTAATTATTTAATAAAAGTAATATTTAGTCTTTTTATACAATTTTACAAAACTATTATCTTATACTTATCTTTTTAAAGTTTATTTTTCATACTTTAGTATCATATGATTAAAAAAAAACTCATTTTTTAAAAATAAATAAAAATATTTGACCTTCACTTTTCATCATTCAGTGAGCTTATAGATAGGTAATAATACTAAATCTTTAAGTGTTTCATCCATAAATAATATATTTTTTACAATATTTTAATTATTCCATACTTAAAAAGATAATAATTTGATTATTTTATCTAAATAGTTTTATATTTCTATCTAGCAATCTCGTATGATTTCAAGGTGACCTTCACCGGCGACTTTGACATTTGATAAAGTATTAAGCAGAGAACTATTGCGATTTGAATGTTCTACCCGCGTAGACATGTAGCATAATTTAAATAATATTACGTAAAATAAGTATCAGTAATAAGTATTTAAACAATCAGTGCCACGTGTGTGAGTGTAAAAGTGTACGAACCGGTCGGATTCAATAGCTTTCTTTTATTTTTATTTGGTAAGTATTTTCTTTTACGTCTTTAAAAGACGCCGGCGTGGTACAAAAATAGTTTCATTATCTTTTTGTCGTAAAGATCGGAATATCGTGATGGTTAACTGAAAAACTAATTATCGGTAATAATATGTGATTTTTAAATTATTCTTGAATGAAATTATAACGCGTGTTTATGAATAAATATAATTCTAATTTGATGATAGTAATCATACTATTATCCAATAATAATTTATTACATATTTAATTAACGTCAGTTCTATTATAAACTTTGTTATTTTATTTCGTAATTAAAAAACATTATTAGAACACTAAAATTAATAATATTATATAAAAACGTAAATGTTAATACAGATTTCTTGTTTTGTAGAAAAAAATGTGCAAATTTAATAATTTATCTAATTTTTAATTAATTAGCTTAGTTAATCCGTGCTTAAAATACGAAAATAAGTTTAATTTTGCGTATTACCTAAACTTATAGCCTATTTTCTAATAAAGCTTATACATATTTTGTATTTAATTTAATTTATGTCCTATGTATATGTATAATATATTGAATTTAATATAAATTTATTATAATATATTAATCTGAATTTGTATTATAGAACTCCATTTGTATATGGATTTATATGTTTTGAAGATTTCTATATATATTTTTTATTTCAAAATTTTTAGAACTGAAGGTCTATTTAAGAAGTCTATTAAGAATTTAATAAAATCATTTGAAAGAACTAGTCAAAATTGTTAAAAATATTGTAAAATTTGTAAGTAACTGTCTCATTCATTTATACACAACTTTAATCATTTAATACTATAGTTTTTATAGTTGGTTTGATGTCATTTTTATTGCTAATTATCAGTTATATTGATATATATTTAGTTTTTGGGATAACAAACTTAAAAAATGTAAAAATAAAGAGCTGTAGGGAGCAAATGGTATATTAGGATTTAATTTAATAGAAAATTTGAATGGATCTTTAATCAATCTAAACTTATTGCTGAAAAAAATTTAAGTTTCATCTCTTTATTACAAATTTAAAAAAAACTTAAATCAATAAGAATGTTTTCAATGTATTTCATTCACTGATTAAATTTTTATGTATCAATAATTCAATATATATATTTCAGTTTGTCAATTGAATTTATCTATAAACATATTCGTCAAGATTTTATGAGTTAATACAAAAATTATATTTCAACGAAAACACAGACAATGTTATGCTTAGCACAAGGTATATTACATTGTTTTACAACATTGAGATGTACACACACAACAAGTACAATTTTCAAGGTTTTTCTTAACAAATTAACACAATACCAATATACATAAGGAAAAAAGTGAAGAAAATAGTAAATGAAAATTGGACAAAAGCATCAGATTAAGACTAAATAGCTTAGTAACTGATGAATGTACATAATATTTCAGTTATCAGATGTTTTATCAGTCGCCATTGACCTAACACAAAACTGTTACACAATATCTCGAAAATAAATATTAATATATACTAACTACTGCCGGCGACTATGCTCGTTTTATGTAATGAATAAAATTCGTATTCCTTAAAAATATTTTACACTAGCTTTCCGCCTTCAGCTTCGCCCGCGTGGAGTTCGGTTGTATCGCGATTCCAAGAGAACCTTTCAAAAGTCTGGGATAAAAACTATCCTATGTTCTTTCTCAAGGTCAACTCTATGTCTATACCAAATTTCATTAAAATCAGTTCAGTGGTTTAGGCGTGAAAGCGTAACAGACAGACAGACAGAGTTACTTTCGCATTTATAATATTAGTAGGGATATTATGTGTTTTTTAAAACTAGTATTTTTAACCCTTGACGCAAAAACGACGTTGTTTTATAAGTTTGACGTGTCTGTGTGTGTGTGTCTGAGGCAATATAGCTCCCAAACGGCTGATCCGATTTTAATGCGGTTTTTTTTGTTTGAAAGGTATATCCGTCGAGTGTTCTTAGCTATGTTTGGTCAAAATCGGTTCAGGTGTTCAAGGTCATCAGGTCGTTTGTTAGGTGTGATAGGAATATTACACGCACAGTTTGCAAGCATATGTGGGTTCTGCAATTTGAAGCGCTTATGTCTTTCCGTCTTCTAATCAAACATCTCATCTTAATTATTATGGTTGCTGTAAAGTAACCGAAACGTCGGGAGTATGTGGTTTATATCAAAAATAAAGTTTCATTTAAATGAATATTCGCGAAAATCTAAGATGTCATTACACTAATGTCTTCTGGAACTACTGAGCTGTTCTGCTGTTGGGGCTCGAAGATAGGAGAAAAAACCTGGACTGCCTTTTAGTAAAACCATCGAGTTTGGGCTCGATTTTGTATTGACTGGTTCTCTTCATGTTTCTTATTGCATTGGTTTTATTAACTTTTTAATTTTAGTTGATTATATATTAAATATTTAAAAATGCATTATATACATATATACAGGGTGACTGGTGAATTACTATCGATACTTGAGGACGTGATATTTGACGATCATATATTATGACAAAATAAAAATTAATATAACATAAATATTAATAAACTTCTAAGTAAAGTTAACCAAAAGTTATGTAATTAATTACGCATCGTGTGAACACCCTACAGATTAGGTATACATACACACACACACGCGTGCGGCGGCGTGGTGTTGTATCAGCACGCCGCCGCACGCGTCCACACTTGGAACACTTGGAACGTGTCCACACTTTATTTATTTATACGGAAATTTGGTCAAAAATTAAGTACCTATTTTTTCTACATAATTCGAATGAGAATCATGTACCGAGTATTCTCCTTAAATATTGATAGTAATTCACCAGTCACCCTGTATTTTTAAGTCTAAAAATAATGTTATTTTGACGTAATGCGTGAACAGTTTTATATGTTTTACATTAATACTTAGTACAATGTACTGTTAATACAAATATATACAAATGGTAGTATATAAATCTGTCTTATAAATATTTATATAATACTGACATTTACCACAAGTCGCGTCTTCAGATTACATTTAGACAACAATTTTTCATTCATAATCTCCTCACGTTTACATAAACGTTATAACTTCGATACTATACGTATTTAGTTTCGTAATAATGACTCGTGGTAAGCGTATTTACGTATATATGACGTGTTTGCATACATAATATTTATGCTTTGGATGTACGCCAGTTGAGATGCGTTGTATTTTGTAGCGACATTGAAATTTTCTTTCATTATTACTAAGACTTTTATAAATTATTTTTAGTGTTTACAAGCTTCCGGCCGCGACTGCACTCGCGTCAATATTATATATTACATATACTAGCTTCCCGCCCGCAGCTTCGCCCGCGTGGAGTTCGGTTATATCGCGTTTCCAAGAGAACCTTTCAAAAGTATGAGATAAAAACTATCCTATGTTCTTTCTCAAGGTCAACTCTATCTCTGTACCAAATTTAATTAAAATCAGTTCAGTGGTTTAGACGTGAAAGCGTAACAGACAGACCGACAGAGGTTGCTTTCGCATTTATAATATTAGTAGGGATTAGTAGAGATGTTAAAATTTAGCGACATTTATTGGCTATGTATTTTGTTAATTTCTTTGATAGTAATTCAGTTTTTTTGTAAGAATAGAAAAAACATTCATATGTATATTTTTACGTTACATATTCGGGAATTTAATCTTCTACCAGTTACCCGACTGCGGTCATAATATAGGTTATGTTATTTACTCATATGTGTGTTTGTCTGCATATATCTCCTGACCAAAGTTATCATCATCGAAGATTCTTATAATTTTAATTACTCTAGATAGCTAAGATTTTCTCGTGCATATTTAAAATGTAACTGATACTTTCATCTCGTCTGTCCGTGATCACGGTTGCTGTAAAATAATCGAAAAGTCGGGAAAATGGAAAAGAATATTAGATTTACTTAATTTTATAAAGAATTCAAAATAAACAAGTCTGAAACGTAATAGGCAAGATCCAATTGTGTTTTAAACTTATCCGAAAAATAATTATGTAATAAAATATTATTGAGTGACTTGGAACAAAATGTATTTTAACATACAAAACGAACGTAATTTTTTTCTCTATTTCCATTAAGATATAACGATCAAAATGTTCTATGTCATTTGTTTTAAATTTGCCTCCAAAACCAAAAATATATTGCTCATATTTAAGTAAGCCAGAACTTTCTCTTATCAATCCACTCAAAATCTATCATACACCACATAGGGTATTTTAAAAATTAAACAGATTTCAATAGGTTATTTTTTTTGGGCATCGAAAATCATTTTTTAAATAGTACATATGTACTTCTGAGTTTAACTAAATCTTATTATATAGAGAATTAATAAACATATGTGAGGCCCTCATTAAAATAAATTAATGCTCAAGTATGGTGCAAATTTTTTTATACAGCCTGGGTGTAGATTTAATATGTCCTTATAAAGTCTTTTCTTGGGATATATAGTGTTTATTATTCATTAATTAATGCAATAAGTAAATAACTTATTTGGGTAAATAGTGTACTTAGCTTTCTTGCACGTACTTAAGTTTTATGCTAAACTTTTATGAAATAAAAAAAATGTTCTTGTTTTCTAGTATGTAATGACGTTTATATTTTTTGGTGGGACAATTGGGATATCAAAAAAAAGGGTTTTCTTGAACAAAAAGAAAATGATTGATACCAATTCAAATTCCGATCTTTTTATGAAAAATGGTCACACAAAATAAAACACATATAAATAAATAACCTCTTTAATACATAAGTTGGAAAAGTTTGTTATGAAGTTGGAACAACATAAATAAAATCCTCAAATGCATTCTAAATGTTTTACAGAAAAACAAAAATATTTCCAATGAGCGACGTATTAGGTATATATTTTTATTGTGCGATAGTTTGTTTCTATTACAATTATATATTTAACAGTTCTATTATTAGTTTTTCAATTGTAAAATCATTCCATTATCTTCGACTATATATGAGACTAAAGGCTTGCAGATTGCAGACTTCTTTATAAATCAACTTCTTCGTTATCGTAATTGTTAAAGTTCATTCAAATTTATTAGCTCCAAACACATAACTAACAACTATCCAATATATATGAGCAACAACAATACATAATTTTTGATTTCCAGGTAAAAATGTCGAGAGATAGATCATCACGGCGGTTTTACCGCGCTGAGTCGACCCATGACCTTTTGTCCTACATGGATAAGGGTCAAGCTGCTTGCGAGGAGAATAGATGGACCTTTGAAACAGCTTGGGAGGCTGCCAATAAAGGTATGATTTTGCAAG
Organism: Danaus chrysippus; assembly: GCA_916720795.1. Taxonomy (NCBI): domain Eukaryota; kingdom Metazoa; phylum Arthropoda; class Insecta; order Lepidoptera; family Nymphalidae; genus Danaus; species Danaus chrysippus. The sequence goes on from CAKASE010000075.1 coordinate 4,221,089, forward strand.
CAGTATGAACTTTCTCCTTTTAAATTTGAGGATATCTTAGTCAGTCCCAACACAATCCTGCATGCATTGTTGGATCGCTGGGATTCACCAATCTTAGGACACTGGATACGACTCCACGTAGTCAAGTAAAATATATGTCTTCTTTTAAAATTAGTTAATTAGTTAATCATAAATAAAATTGCTTTTCTTTTGTAAATTTACTAACAAATTTATTTATTAAGTTTAATTTGTACTAACACTATATGGATCTACAATATGGTCTGAAATAAATTATTATTATTATTATTATTAGTGTGACCTTTTGAACCAATAGCTAATGAATGAACTTGTATGGTCCGATTTTGCGTCTTTGGAAAACGATAATCATAGGTTGGTCTACATCTTCTTCTTCTTCTACCTGGCAATTTCCCAGCTTTAGCCAGGGTCTGCCTTACATGTTGTGAATAGTTTTGGCTAATTGTTTTACGACCGGCCGCCTGCCTGACATCAACCCTCTTTTTTTTGGGAATCAGATTAATCATCTACATAGTAAAAAAAAAATAAGTTAGAATATTTTTTTGTAACCTCCAGTAACGGTTGAAATACTCATCTTTGTTTGACGATTTGGGTTCGATTCCCCGTTTCCCAATATTTTAAAAGTCATGGATTATTAAGAGTGACTTTATGATGGACGCATGACGCAATGTGTGAGAGTGGTGGGCTTGGCCCATTCTCCCTACATGTCGTGTTAAAGCAAAATTTTCATAATATGTACTATAATTATTTTGATTATTATAAATTAACTTAATTAACTGTATATAAATCGATGAAAATATCGTCTATAAATCAACTTATTTGTTGTACATATAACTATTAATATATAGCTTCGTGGTTAGTGGTGTGGTTTATAAAGACAGCTGAAGCCACATTGTATGTTGTTTTTTGATGAAAACAGGACCAATTATATTAAAATTATAAATAAAACATTAAAAATCATCTGTTTAAGCAATTCAATGTACAGAAATAAAATAAGAGTTGTAATTTTGACAGGAATTCGTGAAATTAAAGTTTCAATTTGTTAAATACAACAAAAAAACTCGTTTAATATTTCCATTTATCTTTAATCTCATAAAAAGTCGTGCAGGTGTCGGTAAGGCGTTAATCTTCAATAAAATACATTGTTCTTGTTCACAACAACGCCATTGTCAGTATTCAGAGCGTATAGTGGAACTCGGATTACTTGTTAGAACATTTCTAGACAACACCAGACAGTATGTCGCTAAACTAACTACATGTGATTTTGAACCTTATAGCTGTCCACTAAATAACATAACATGTTAAATGTAAATATATTAGACTAGCTTTCCACCCGCGGCCTCGCCCGCGTCGAGTTCGGTTATATCGCGTTACCAAGAGAACTTTTCAAAAGTCTGGGATAAAAACTATCCTATGTTCTTTCCCAAGGTCAACTCTATCTCGGTACCAAATTTCATTTAAATCACTTCAGTGGTTTAGGCGTGAAAGCTTAACAGATAGACAGACAGACAGAGTTACTTTCGCATTTATAATATTAGTAGGGATTTGGGAATTCTGAAATATGAAGCTATTGATAAATATATCTAAAATAAATCTTAGAAAGAAGACTTTTAGCCAAAAATCGCGCAAAAAATTTACCATGGGACATAAAAGCTATTTTTGCTTGGCAATAAATTTAATTGTTTTTTTCTTAAACAAACACACGTTTATGCAAAGTCTTACTTTGTATATATTGTGTATTAGTTTATACACAAAGATATCCACTCGCCAAAAATAAATATTAGGTCTCATTGCCAATTTGTATGCAGATTAGTCGTCATCATAAACAAATATTGTATAGCCAACAGATGTTATAGTCGTAAATTAACCAAAATTTGTGGATAAAAAAATTATTATGTATACATATACAAATATATGTTTATATAAATAGATATTACTTAGTTTATTCCATCTAAGATCTTCAGGAAAGAAACGTAAAGGGGTCTAAAATTTTTTCGTATTTTTAGTATCATTGGAAGTATGTCTAAGATTTTGTCACGAAGCTTATACAAAGGTTTATGGGATATAGAGTTAATAAGAGAACCATATTAATTACTTTTTTATATCACTGTTGATGTTGATAAATAGTAACGATTTATGTCTTAACGTGTGTGTGTGTTTCGGTGGCATCGTAAATCTTAAACGGGTGGACAGATTTCGATTCGTTTCTTTCACTTAATAGTCAGTTTTTGTGAGCAGTTTTTTATCTACGTTTTGTCAATATCCATCCAAAATAGGAAGGGTATTAGGTCTTTTTGGCATTTGGTTACATGGTTGATTGACACACACGTGTCGTGATTGTTAAATGATAATTAAGACGCAGGTTTTTCTTTCTATTTATTGTATAAAATGTAATTGTTTTATTTCTATCATGTTTTAGTTGGTGGAATCTATACCGTTATAAGATCAAAGGCGTATGTGTCAACCGAGGAAATGGGGGATAACTACTGTTTATTGGGTATGTAAAAAAATCTTTAACTTAATGGCTATTTCTCAAATTGTTTACGTACACTTTGCCCCTATAAAAACAGTATCGGTTTTTGGTAGAAAAATCTTTATTACAATCATAAAAAGTAAAAGGCTTTGATCTTGGCAGAAATTGAGAATTCCTTTTGAGTCTTTTTGGGTAATCTTATTAATTGTATATACCAGGTCCTTATAAGGAGACCAGTGCTAGGACTGAAGTGGAAGAATCAGATTTTCCTCCAAACTCCCCTCTCACTGTGGCAGTGAATGCCATGAGAAGTCAAGGATATAAGGTAACTATAATATCATCTAAATATGCGTCCTAAGTTTTTACATACAACTTTGATTTGATAAAACTCTTTCTCAGTTATCAAATACTTAGTTTTATTACTAGGTGTTTCGTTTTAATTTTTGTACCTAATATGTTTTTGATAATAAAAATAACTAAGCATAGATCGTTGAAGGCTACATTCATATCATTATGGTACATTTATTTATATTTTCTTAACAATTAACATAGTGCTATTAGTATTAAAGCTAAAATTACGAAGCTTACAAGTGGAGTTAGTTTTATAATAAATGTTCTTAAAGCATCTATGCGAAGTATAAAATAAATCAGCTAACAAGTCTTATTATTCCTTTGAAAAATTTAACCAGACGTTAATATTTGAACAATACAGGGTGACTGGTGAATTACTATCGATATTTGAGGACGTGATATTTGACGATCATATATGACAAAATAAAAATTAATATAACGTAAATATTAATAAACTTCTAAGTAAAGTTAACCAAAAGTTATGTAATTAATTACGCATCGTGTGCACACCCTACAGATTAGGTATACACACACACTCACACATACGCGCGCGGCGGCGTGTTGTTGTATCAGCACGCCGGGGCACGCGTCCACACTTGGAACACTTGGAACGTGTACACACTTTATTTATTTATACGGAAATTTGATAAAAAATTAAGTACCTATTTTTTTTTTACATAATTCGAATGAGAATCATGTACCGAGTATTCTCCTTAAATATTGATAGTAATTCACCATTCACTCTGTATATTATAGCACTTCTTTCTAAAGCACTTACACTATTTTGTTTTGCGATATTATAAAAACTATGAATGAAACAATTAATTTTATAACCACTGGATAGTTTTTCAATATCATTCCATTCTTTGGAAGGTTGAAATCAAGTTCTAGCTGGTGAACTATCTAAGTAACAGCCTATTCACTTTTCCTAAAAACAAGACGTAGGCAAACTGTTGCTACCAAAATTTTCATTGGATGCCAATTTCCTAGCTTCACACAGGAACTTGGCTGGTGGATGGAAACCCTCAAATTATCCTTTTCGACATCGGTTCAGCTGCGTGGCAGATGGATTCCTTCAAGCAGGAGTTATGGGATACTACTTCTGTGGGAATACCGCATCTTGACATAGAAGCCAATGATGCAGTTATTTTGGGCTTCATGGTAGCCCAATTTATTACAGAGGTGAGATAGTTTTTGGGGTCACTTACACCTATTATTTCAAGTATTATACTGATCTAGATAAATTTTCCATAATAAATTAATGAATTTTCTTTTATAGTGTTAGATTGTGAATATAGGACATAATATTTATTTTGTATTTTTTTAATAATTGTATTGTTAGGTAAAAGCATTTTTTTGCAAGTTTCAGAATACTTCTACATGTCCATAAAGTATAGTATTACGAATTTTAATTCATTTGACATTAATAATATATACAGGTACAACTAAAAGTTTTTGTTAAAATGCTGCATTATTGTTCATACCGGGTTCGATCCCGGATTAAGCAAAATTTATGTGACTCTTTGTACCAAGATGTAATCAGTTGCATAACACAAAAATATCTAAATCTTGTAAGATATCCTAAAAAAGTTACTAACCAGCTAAAATTTGGGCCATGTTATCAATTTCTGTCCAAAATCTCCCAACTTTTTTGGAAAGCTGGAAAACTAATTCCAGCACTAATTCCATCATATTTCCACAATATTGGATGTTATTTTAATGAGTTTTCCTTATATTCTAGTTCAGAAAAGCAGCTGAGAATTACAGCGATACTCCCCCACGCGTGGTCGCACATTTCCACGAGTGGCAAGCTGGTATAGGTCTTATAGTTTTGAGGTTGGTGATCTAACAAATAATTTTTGAACAATAGCATATACTAAATTATATATATGTAAATTCTTTTAATTAAATTGTTCATTACTTTTAATCTAATTTTGATTATTTGAATAGATTATTGGTATTCGATGGATATACTATTCTTAGTATATATGTACAAGTTCTTGCCCACGACTTCGTCTGCGTTAATTTCAGAATTCGTAATAATATATGTATACTTAGCTGACCGGACGAACTCTATTCCTATATATCTATAAATAACTATTGGAATTAATTAAGGTTTTAATTTTCGATCGAACAGAATTAAATATCCTATATCCGTCTCCTTGTTCTATACTATCTCTCCGCCAATTTCAACCATATCTCTACAGCCGTTCTTGAGTTATAAATAGTGTAACTAAAATGATTTTCTTATATATATGTTTATATGTTTCAGAATCCGTCATGTCGACGTAGCGACAGTGTTCACAACGCACGCGACTCTGCTCGGAAGATATCTGTGTGCTGGCAGCACGGACTTCTATAATAATTTAGATAAGGTAAAATAAACAGTAAATATATATGTGAGAGCGAGGGGATCCTCGTGGAAGAGACCAAGAGCCTAGTACCTTGAAAGGCTTTCGGGTCCGGGCGTTTAGTATATCGGCGACGTAGCACGGGTTTCCATTTTAAAGAAAAGAGGGTCTTTACTTATAATGTTACTCGTTTATTGCTTAACAAATTCCCACAATGACTCAAGAATTGTTTAGCAGAGATTCTACCAGAGTGACCCCTAAGAGCGACCAATGTAGAATTAATTTACTAAGATTATGCTCGGCCTTTTATATGGTCGATTCTCTTTTACAATTGTAGGTACTTGAACAAAAATAATCACCTGATATTTTGCTAAGACTATTTACATTGATGAAGTGGGTAATTTGAAAACATTTACACTGGTTTTCTTAGAACAATTATTAAGACTTAAACGAATTCGCGGAAAGGCTTATTTTCTTGGTATGACGAATCTCCCGGCGCGACATATATAATATATATTTATTTATTAAGAGAGTTGTGATTATGTATGAATATGGGAGTTAATGCGAAGTGTGTAAAGGTATATGATATATACTCACACACACACTACCACGACTTTGACACACATATAATATGTCAGTGTGTGTGTGTGTGTGTGTGTGTGTGTGTGTCACTAAATGTCAAACATAATGACATTTATATTATACATACTATAGAAGTTAATCGCAAGGAAATGTCTAGTATATAATATTTTTAGTTTATTAGTAACATAAAAAGACATATTTTTGAATATATAATACATTTTGACATTTTTTAAAATTAATATCATCGACTATATGATAGAAGATGTTGCAGGCAGACATCATGATACAGACTATTCACAAACTGACTAGTTTAACTTTGCAATACAATAGCCCAAAACCTGGTCATTCATTAAAATATCATAATTCATTCAACACTACGCCATGACTCAATATCCCTATCTCTCTCTAGTTCTCTGTGGACGAGGAGGCTGGAAAGAGACAGATATATCACAGGTACTGTATGGAGCGCGCGGCCGCTCATATGACGCACGTGTTCACAACAGTATCGGATATAACAGGTGAATACTAGGATTAACCGACTTAGAAGTGTAGAAGTTGTGTATGGTGTATGAAATAATCATTTAATACGTAGATTCTGTTATAGATTTATATTGAACTAGCTTTCCGCCCGCAGCTTCGCCCGCGTGGAGTTATTATATCGCGTTTCCAAGAGAACCTTTCAAATGTCTGGAATAAAAACTATCCTATGTTCTTTCTCAAGGTCAACTCTATATCTGTACCAAATTTCATTATAATCAGTTCAGGGGTTTAGGCTTGAAAGCGTATTTTCCATTGTTTACCCCCAACCCCCTTGTGGGTGAAATATCATAAAATCCGTTCTAAGCTGACCTCTACTCCTAGGAATAATCCTACATAATTTCAAGTCGCTACGCCTTATGGTTCCAGAGATATCGTGATGAGTCAATATATACGTGGAAATCTCTTTTATATATATAGTTATCAGCCTATCAACGCCCACTGCTGAGCATAGCCTCTTCTCACATGGAGAAGGTTTTGAGCATTAATCACCACGCTTGCTCAAAACGGGTTGGTGATTTCAAACTTATAATTATGAAACTATAAGTCCATGTTTCCTCACGATGTTTTCCTTCACCGTATGTCAGTGGTGTCTAAATACTCTCAGAAAGTACATGTGACTCCGAAAACTCACATTAATACTTGCTAGGTTTGAACCCGCGCCCTCGGCAACGAGAGGCGGACCCTTTAACCACTAGGCCACCACTGACTCTCACTGATTATATATATAGATTTGACTAAAATTCGCTCTCATAAATACGACCAATGTACGTTGATACCATTTGCCTAAACATCACAAAGCAACTAAAGCCCATTTTAAACTGGTCCACAGGTTACGAGGCTGAACATCTCCTTAAGAGAAAACCAGACTTCATTACACCGAACGGCCTCAACGTGAAGAAGTTCTCGGCGCTTCACGAATTTCAGAATCTTCACGCGCTAGCAAAGGACAAGATTAATGAGTTCGCACGAGGACACTTTTACGGGTAAGCATGGGTAATAAGTAATCAATGGTAACCATGTGTTGTCAATTCAAAATCTCTAAATATATTTAAAAAACGATTAAGAACTCATCTTTACTAATATTATAAAGCTGAAGAGTTTGTTTGTTTGTTTGTTTGTTTGAAAGCGCTAATCTCCGAAACTACTGGTTCGAATTGAATATGTAATTCTTTTTGTGTTAGATAGTCCAGTTATCGAGAAAGGCTGTAGACTATATAACATCACGCTACGACCAATAGGAGCAAAGATATAGTGGTAAATGTGTAAAAAACGGGGGAAATTATTTCATCTTTGAAGCCTTCCGTTGCGTGCGCCGTGAAAACGGTTCAAGATACACAAAAAATATGTGTTAAAGAATAATAGCTCTTTTAATGATCTAAAAAACAGTTCGCGACAGTTTATGTGTATCTTTTAAGATTAACTCACAAAAACCGTTTTATCCTGAAAATTCTGAACTCGACCTTACCGAAAACCCCGCAAGAACGGCAACTATGTGGGAAAAACCAAAAATTTGTCGGAAGTCACTATTCCACGCGGACGAAGCCGCGGCAAAAGCTAGTATATTATATGATTTCACTGATCTTGTTTAATATCACTAATGTTTATGATTTGTAATTTTAATTGTAGTTATAGTTTTTATAATTTCCTCTGTAAGCGAACTTTGTTCTTTTTGGAAATAAACTTCTTTAAACCTAATCATAGTAATAAACAATGCATTTTTTAAATAATATATATATCTTAAATAATTTCAGTCATTTCAACTTCGATTTGGACAAGACCCTGTATTTCTTCATCGCTGGACGATATGAGTTCGGTAATAAGGGAGCTGATATCTTCATAGAGGCTTTGGCCAGGTTGAATCACTACTTAAAGGTACATATAACACACACAACCATATATACATATATGTGTATTATCTAACTATTAAAAAGAAAGTAGTTTTAATCGTTTAAAATCCATAGACCTAGCAATATATTTAATTTTTTTCCGTTCAGATGTTTCAAAAGTAATTAAGGAAGATTTATTATTAATTTTCAAATGAATCTTAGTGTTTGTTGGTCGCAAATACATTTTAGAGAAAGTATTGATACATTGTTAGATAAATCTCTCTGTACCAACACTACTCTGTACTAACATTATTCTGTGTTAACAGGCTCTTTTTTTTTTTTTTTTTTTTTTTTTTTTTTTTTTTTTTTTTTTTTTTTTTTTTTTTTTGTTGACGTAGTGGAAACTCTTTTTACGAGCCGTCCAACCGACCTTGGTGGGGACGGAAGGGATGTGTGAGGCTCGGCCTGGGCAGGCCCCTACTCACTAAAACCACTGCGAAAGCCATCGGCCGCTATGTCGATGTACCCCGGATCTGTCAGCGACAGGGCACACCAGCGACTGGCCGGTCCTGGCAAAGACCGGACTTACTCCCTCGGAGAATGGGGGCGATCCCGGCAATTAGGACCACCCCGACGACGCCGGGCTTTCAGAAGGGCCGGGTTACCACGCCGACCCCAGCCCGGAACACAGGGGTGCTATTGGAGGCGTAGGAATTGCCTCCGTCGCACCCCCGTACGTCGCCTGCGGGGGGAGGGAGCATCAGCCGCCCTCTCCCTTTCCCGCTGAGATGCCTCCTTCGTGGACATGACCGTCTCACAGAAGGAGGACACCGCCAACCAGGACCCATCACTCTCGAGCATCTTCTCCACGACACTCGAAAGCGACAGGTCCACTCCGCCGAGAGCCGCCACAAGGTCTTGGCGCTGCGCAGCCCATCTCGGGCACACCTCGAGGGTGTGCTGGGCCGAGTCCACCGCAGCGCCGCACTCATGGCAGCCTTCTCCCGGCTCTCTCCTGGCCGTCCGACACAGGTAGTAACCAAAGCACCCGTGCCCGGTTAAGACCTGCGTCAGACGGAAAGTGAGGGGTTTGCGTTTCCGCCTCATCCAACGCTCTAGGACCGGGCGAAGCGCTGCCGTTGTACGTCTACCGTACGGCTGCTCCGCCAGGTCCTCCCCCCACTCCCGCATAAGGCGCTCCTCCCCCTGCCGACGAACCGCTCGGATCTCCTCCGACGAAGGGTTCTCGCCGAGTGCCCTCCTACCCGAGACATAGGAGAACAACTCGGCTCGAACCGACGCCACGAGATCCCAAGGCGGATCGCCGGCAAGGGCAGTCGCTGCGGCCCAGGAGACCGTACGGTACCCCCTAATCACCCTCACCGCAGGAGCCCTTTGCGCAGAGCGCAGCAGGGCTTTGGTCCTGCGGCTCATTGGGCGATCAGCCCAAACGGGAGCACCGTACAGGGATATACTCCGACAGACCCCAGAGTATAGCCGCCTGCAAGCTGCGCTGGGTCCTCCGAGGTTCGGGAGGAATTTTCCCAGCGCACCTGCCGTCCTCACGACCTTCGGCCCCAGTTCCTTGAAATGAGGCACGAAGGTCCACCCTCCGTCAAGAGTGAGCCCCAGATATTTCATGGTGGGACTCACCCTGACCCTCCCTCCTCCAATGAGGAGGGTGGCACCCGGCGGGGGTCCTTTCCGCCCAGTCCCGCGGAAGAGGAGGGCTTCGGTCTTGTCTATTCTCACCCGAAGCCCCAACCTCTCTATGCGGCTGATCACGAGGTCAGTTCCGACCTCGGCCAGCCGCGCCGCCTCCCTGTAGTTTCGTCCCCGGGATAAGACGAGGGTGTCATCGGCGTAGCAGATGACACCCATCCCGGGGAGGAGACGACTCCGCAGGACCCAGTCGTATCCGACGTTCCACAGGACCGGTCCCAGGACCGACCCCTGTGGCACGCCGTTTTCGACTGTCCACCACTCTATGGACCCCCTCCGGCTCTCGACTGCCACCCTCCTCTGGGAGAGGTAGCTGTTTATCAGCCTCCTCAGATACAGGGGCACTCCGAAATACTCGAGTGCCACCTGTATCGCGCTGTGTGGGAGGCTGTTAAATGCGTTTGCGATGTCCAACGACACCGCAACCACTACCTCTCCTCTGCGTTCCGCCTCTTCCGTCACCGCCCTCAGGCGTTTGAGAGCATCGACGGTCGACCGATGGGCTCGGAACCCGAACTGGAACTCTGACAGTCCCGGGCCCGAGCCTTCCTCTAGATGCCGAACGATACGGGTGGCCATTATTTTCTCCAGGGCCTTCCCCGCCTCGTTCAGCACAACCACCGGTCGCCACGCCGAGGCCGAGTCCGGAGGCCGGTTGCCTTTTGGAAGAAGGCAAAGCCGGCCTTCCTTCCAGGCCCTCGGGAACTGCCCGGACCTCAGACAGAGGTCGAACAGCTCCTTGAGGGCTCCACCGAGGTGCACCAGGGAGAGAGCGAGAACTCTCCCGTGCACCCCGTCCGGACCCGGTGCGCTCTTCTTACTCTGGAGGCGAGCCAGAATCGCCTCCATTTCAGACTCCGTGACGGTGGGCAGAACGCGGTCGCCCTCATCCAGCGTCGGCCGGGCCATTCTGGGGGGAGTAAATCCCGCTGGAGCGTCGGGGAAGAGTTCCCCGACGATCCCCCTCAGAGCAGCCGGCTGGAGCACCTCCGTGATGGGGGCCGACTGGGCGCAGAGTTTGTTCCGCGCCCGCTTGTACGGTCGGCCCCAAGGGTCTCGATCGAGACCCTCCACCAGCTCCAGCCAGGCTGCTTCCTTGGCCCGGCGGATGGCCTGCTGCAGGATCAACTTCTTCTCCACGTAGATCCCGTACAGCCGACCATCTCGCTCCTCGTCCTGGGGGCGGCGTCGCCTACTCCGGGTGTATGCCCTCCTGGCCCCGTTGCAGGCGACCCGGAGGTCTGAGATATTCTCAGACCACCAGTATACCGCTCCCCGCGGAGGGGGACGTCCTACGGGGGGCATCGCCGCTCGGCAGACGTTTTGAAGAACGTCCCCAAAGCGGCTAGCCCCTTCATCCACCCCTGACTCCGCACCCTCCGGGAGACTCCAGCGACCGATGACGGCCGCTTCTTCAGCCAGTTCCCGATTGAGCTTTGACAGCGCCCAACGCGGGAACCGACTTCTCTCCCGAGGCGACGAGGAATTCGACACTGGACTCCGGCGACCGGCAGGAGTAGGAGACACTTCGAACCGTATGTAACGGTGGTCCGAAAGCGTCTCCACTCCTGCCTCAACCCTCCATCCCTCCACTCTGCGTGCGATGGTCGGAGTGGCGAACGAGACGTCCACCACTGAACCTCCCGACCTTCGCACGCACGTCTGGACCGTCCCCGTGTTGAGAAGGGACAGTCCGGCAGTCAGCGCCCATGCCTCCAGCTCCCTCCCTTTCGGTGTTGTGCGGGGGTTTCCCCACGCCGTGGACTTGGCGTTGAGGTCCCCCAACACAAACACCTGGAGAGGCGCTAACTGCCCTACCACCGGCCCGAGAGAGTCGAGAAATCTCTCGAAGGCCGGCAGGTCGCAGTTCGGGGAGAAATATACCCCGACGATGGCAATCTCCCCCCAAACCGCCGCCACATACCCGTGGCCCCTCGCTTTGACGGCGAGGGGGGGCCCGGCTCCCGGCCGCGTGACGATCGCAACCAAGCCGTCCGCGTCTCCCGCCCAATGAGGTTGGGCAGGGACACAGTACGGCTCAGCTATGACCGCCACGTCTACGGCCCACTCCGCCATGGACTGCAGGAAGAGATCCTGAGCCCCGGCGCAGTGGTTGCCGTTGGCCTGCAGGAACTTGAGATGTCCGGCCATTATTCGGACATCTCAGCTCCTGACGCCTGCCTCGAAACTCCCGCCCTTTTAGGCTGGTCGGGGAGTTTCCCACGGGTGGATGGAGGACGGCACGAATGGCCCCCCATCACATGGTCCGCCGGCTTACTCGCGTCTGTGCACACAGCGCAGTGCGGTGACGCGGTGCACTGGGCGGACTTGTGGCCCTCCTTGCCGCAGCGGTAGCACAAGCCGCTGCGGTCTTTTGGACTGGGGCACGCGGCCGCTACGTGCCCCATTCCCAAGCACTTGAAGCAGTGCTTGGGTCGTGCCTCCATATATGAGAGCCGCACTTGGCTCCACCCCACCGTTAGGCTACCCAGCTGCAGCAATTTTTTTGCCGCTGCAGCTGGCATCTCCAACAGGGCGGAGCCTGTGCCGCGAAGCCCAGGTCGCACATTGCGCACCTTTACCTGAGCTTCGGTGCAGCCCCCCTCCTGCGCTACCGCAGCTATCAGCCGGTCCGCGGTCGTCGCGTCGTTGAGACCCGTGACCCTCAGGTCTGTGAATTTCACAGGCCTCGACACCTCCACCTCCTCCGCTAGTGCGGACTTCAGCTTCTCGGCCAAAGCATCGGCTTTGTCCGCACTGGTGGAGCCGGGCACCTCGATGATGCGAGCCCCTGTTGCCGATGAACGGATCTTCAGGGGCCCTATGCCCAGCTCCTTGGTATTAATCTCCCTCTCAGCCTTCAGGAGAACTGACAAGTACGATGCCCCCTTGGCCGCTGCATCAGGCCGTAACTTGATAATTACGGCCTGTGAGCGCGGGAGCATCACTTTTTTGGGGCCCTCTTTAGGGCCCACCTTCTTTTGCTGTGGCGCCGGTTTATTGGGCACTGGCGCCACCTTCTTCTTCTTGGGGGCCTTGCGGCTGACTACCTCCGTCCATCCCGTCGTATTGGCCCCAACCCCCGTTACAGTTGGTTCGGCCCTTCCACTGGATGTGGATGGACCGAACGCGGTCCATACTACCTCCTTTCCTCCCTTGGACTTCTTACCTTTCCCGTGGGAAGGCGCAGGGAGGGAAGGGAATTCGGCCTCCGTTATAGCCGGTGCCGGAGTTTCCGAAGCCGGCAAAGGGACCGGTTTCTTGGCCCCCCTTTGCAGGGCCGCTTGGCGAATCGCCCTCCTGGCTGCCACGGCGACGGCCGAATTGTCCCCCGCCAGGGGGGGGCGGGAGACTTCTTCTCCTCGTAGCCGGGACTCCATCGCGGCAAGTCGACCATCGACCAGGTTGCCAACCAACCTGGCAATGTTCGACTCCAGCGTTTGGAGTTGGTCCTGGCTGACTGGGCCCTCCGAAGCCTCCTTGGCTGCCGCAACCCTCTCTTTTCTCATCTCCTCAAATTGGAGGCGATGAGCGCGCACCTCCTCCTTGAGACTCGCATTTTCCCTTTGGAGCCGACCGATGTCGGCTCTAAGGCGGTGGGTCTCCTCTGCCTCGGTGCGCGTCACCAGGACGTCGAGCACCTCCTTCAAGAAGGCGGAGGCCTTCATAATTTTGGAAGAGTACCCCCCTTTAAGGTTGGTACTCTTCCCCACCAAATCCTTAATCAGGTTGAGGCTTTTCTCCGCCTCAACCACGATTGCCTCCGCCCTCATCGTCTCCAGTTCCGGAGGGACCTCCTTTTCCTTTCCTTTCCCTTTCCCCTTTTCTTTCGCCAACTTCTTCTCCATACAGGAGTCGAAGGCAGCCTCCGAATCCTCCTCCTCCCGCTGGCGCAAGAACTTCCTGGCTCTAGCCAGGTGTCTACCTCGGCCTCGCCTCCCTACCAGCTCCAACCCTCGAGACATCCCGACCCCAGTCTCGGTATCAGAGCCAGACATCTCCGAAAAGAGACGTTTGGCCCCTAACGCCGACTCCGGACGAGACGACATCGAGTCGTCCACACCCGAAAACCCCTCTAAGAAATTGCCCGTTTCCCCCCCCGGGGCAGGCCCCCCCCCCATCATATTCCCTATCTCCCATTCCCTATCTCCCAACCAGAACACAAAACCAGCTTAGGTTAGGTTAGGTTAGGTTAGGTTAACTTATGTTAGCTTAGGTTAGGTTAGTGAATTAATATAATAATTTAGCAAGCGGCTCTCGTTACGGCATACCCAAATTACTATATCACACCAAGACGTCCGATCCCTACGGCGGCTCGAACCGTGTTAACAGGCTCTGTGCTAACATTACTCTGTACTAACATTATTCTGTGTTAACAGGTTCTGTGCTAACATTACTCTGTATCAACATTACTCTGTCTTAACAGGCTCTGTGCTCACATTACTCTTTATCAACATTACTCTGACTTAACAGACTCTGTACCAACATTACTCTGTGCTAACATTACTCTGCATTAACATTACTCTGTGTTAACAGTGCTCTGTGCTAACATTACTCTGTCCCAACATTACTCTGTGCCAACATAACTCTGTAGTAACAGTATTCGTGTGTCAGTCTTCAGGGTCAGACATGACGGTGATAGCGTTCCTCATCTTCCCCGCCAAGACGAACAACTTCAACGTGGAGAGTCTTAGAGGACACGCGGTGACCAAGGCGCTGAGGGACACCATCAGTGATATACAGCAGGACATAGGGCGGAGGATGTACGATACGTGTCTACGGTGAGAAGACGAACACACACACACACACACATAAAGAAATTGAGATACACACATACACACACGGACACTACATTAATATAGATACACGCACACACACACGTTCATACATACTAGTACGTTAATATATGTTAATACACATACCCTGAAGCAATCAGAGACTAATAATATGTACATATAGTCAGCGGTGGCCTAGTGGTTAAAAGGCCCGCCTCTCATACATGAGGGCGCGGGTTCAATCCTGGCAAGTACCAATGTGATTTATCCGAGTCATATGTACATAAGAGTATTTAGACATCACTGACTGATGAAGGAAAGTATCGTAAGGAAACATGGACTTAATCAAATTATAAGTTTGTAATCACCAACCCGTCTTGAGCAAGCGTGGTGATTAATGCTCAAACCTTCTCCATGTGAGAAAGAGGCAGCTCAGCAGTGGGCTCTGATAGGATGATGATGATACATAAAACAGTGATTTTATTTCCATCTATCTTTATATTAAATTGAATCTTAATACATAACATTATGGTATATTTTCCAGCGGCCACCTCCCGGAACCTTCGGATCTACTTCACAAGGACGACACAGTTCGTCTCAAGAGATGTATCTACGCTCTACAAAGAGACGGACTGCCGCCTGTTACAACACATAATGTTGTACGTACATACATAAGTATATATATATACACTAGCTTTCCGCCCGCAGCTTCGCCCGCGTGGAGTTCGGTTATATCGCGTTTCCAAGAGACCCTTTCAAAAATCTGTCATAAAAACTATCCTATGTTCTTTCTCAAGGTCAACTCTATCTCTGTACCAAATTTCTTTAAAATCAGTTCAGTGGTTTAGGCGTGACAGACAGAGTTACTTTCGCATTTATGATATTAGTAGGGATTTATTGTGTGATAGTATGTTAATACTCCACAAGATGGCGCTTAATGTGTTATTAAATATGTTTTTATATATTTTAATTGCAGGTAGATGATTGGAATGACCCCGTATTAAATTCAGTTCGCCGCTGTCAACTATTCAATACTGTAAATGATAAAGTCAAGGTGAGTTAGGACTTTAAATATGGTCAGCCATTTTGTATCACATTAATAAAACTGTAGCTCGAACTAAGATTTATATTCTTCTACCTGGCAATTTCCCAACTTCAGCCATAATCTGCCTTACATGTTGTGAATAGTTTTGGCTATGTTTTTACGACTGGCCGCTTGACATCAATCCTCTTTGGGAATGCATTAATCAGTGATGTCTAAATACTTATAAAGTACATACGACTTGGAAAAATCACATTGGTACTTGCCAGGATCGAAGCCGCGCCCTCGTGCATGAGATGCCTTTTAACCACTAGGCCACCACGTACTTTAAAATTAATATCATTTCCATACAATTCCAGGTTATTTTCCACCCGGAGTTCCTAACGTCTACTAACCCATTATTCGGTCTGGATTATGAGGAGTTCGTTCGTGGTTGTCATTTGGGAGTGTTCCCATCTTACTATGAGCCCTGGGGTTATACACCCGCTGAATGTACTGTCATGGGTATACCGAGCATCACTACCAATTTATCTGGTGGGTATACACACACACACACACATACACAGAGATACATACAGGGGCACGTACAGACATAATAATAATAATTATAAACGTTTATTGGATAAAAGATTACACAAATACTAAACAAATAACAAACAACAAAACAAAAACAGAGTAACCCTTATCTTATGTATACAAAAATGGAAAATAAAATAACATAACAAGTACAATAGAACAAATATTAAGTTAAAAATCAATAATAATAATAATAAGTGTGCAGTAATGTAATTTAACCAAAAGGAGAACCACTCAGTGAAAAATAGAAGCAATGTTGCTTCTACACTGATTTTCAGTGATCTAATGTTGAGGTACTGATACATACTTGTATATAATATACATAGTTTGTTCATCATCATGCAAAACATTTCTAAGATATTTTTTAGCAAGTTTTTGTAAATTTTTGTTTTATGTAAATTGTCTTAATTGTCAAAATAGCTCACTAACGGAGCCACTTTCTCTTGTGTCAATAGTTTAAATTATGTGTTGGCATAATAATAAATCTGAGTTTAGTAATTTAATCAATTTTTATCTTCGCCTATTTCTGTTTCAAGTGTTTTTGATTCTTTTTTTGATACATTAAATTTAACATCAAAAATTTAACCATCTTTGTCTGTAAATGATAAATTATTTAGTAGAATTAATAAACATGGCCTTGCAATTTATATATATATTAGCTGCGCCCCGCGGTGTTACCCGCGGATTTCCGGGATGTAAAGTAGCCTATGTGTTATTCCTGGACATCAGCTTCCTGTATACAAAATTTTATCAAAATCCGTTCAGCCGTTTGAGCGTGATGAAGTAACAAACATACACACACACTCACAAACTTTCGCAATTATAATATTAGTAGGATATACATATATATAAATTCTAAGTACTATAATTCCAAGATTATATATACTAATACATATTTCATACCCAGGGTTCGGCTGTTTCATGCAGGAGCACATCGCCGACCCGATGTCGTACGGCATATACGTGGTGGACAGACGATATATATCACTAGAAGGTTCTGTACAACAACTTGCTCAATACATGTTCGACTTTACTAAGTAAGTATGGTAATTTACTATAGAATTCGCTCTTTAACTTCATATAAATTTCTTTATTAAAGTACTCTATTCAATCGGTTGTGTGCCAGTGAAAGTTTTATCAAAATCTGTCCAACCGTTTCATCTATCAGCCTGACAGTGACATACAAACCAATCTAATTCATAAGACATCCATTTTGTTTTATATCATATATTTTATATATTACTAGCTTTCCGCCCGCAGCTTCGCCCGCGTGGAGTTCAGTTATATCGCGTTTCCAAGAGAACCTCTCAAAAGTCTGGGATAAAAACTATCCTATGTTCTTTCTGAAGGTCAATTCTATGTCTGTACCAAATTTCATTAAAATTAGTGCATTGGTTTAGGTGTGAAACAGACAGACAGACAGAGTTACTTTCGCATATATAATAGTAGTAGTAGGGATTAGTGATTTTTTTTTAATATATTGATATAAGCTTTAAGTTTCTCATATATATTATATGTATTTTATAACAGATTGACAAGAAGACAGCGTATTATACAGAGGAACAGAACGGAAAGACTATCAGATCTTATGGATTGGAGGAATTTAGGCATTGTAAGTATATATATATATATATATTTATATATATATATATATATATATATATATAATATGCTCGTTATAAATATACAGTATTACTTCAATCAAATCATAATTAATTAATTATTTACCATATAAAGAAGCTTTAATTATGATAATTTTAACTTATAATTAATATTCCGTGTAATTATATAACATGAACAAATTATTTGTTTTTAGTCACATAAATTTTGTTTGAAAGTGATTTAAATTATTACCAAATATATACATACATAATAAATCATTGTAAACGATTATTTCTGAGCAACTCAGCTATTTACCTACATATATACAAATTTAATCTTTAAGTACATATATCTTCTACCTAGCAAATTCCCAGCTTTAGCCAGGGTCTGCCTTACATGTTGTGAATAGTTTTGGCTAATTGTTTTTACGACCGGCCGCCTGCCTGACATCAACCGTCTTTGGGAATTCATTAATCAGTGATGTCTAATTATATATACATATATACTTCAGTAATCATATTAATTACATTTATTTCCATTTCAGTATTACCGCCAAGCCAGAGCCCAGGCTTTAAAGACAGTGTATCCTGACTACATCGATCATATGGACAGAGAATTGGGCAAAAGATTCAACTACCCTCGACCTATATCAGAACCACCCAGTCCCACACATTCTAGTAAGTAAATATACAAACAGCTAAATATCTATAGCCTACTAAAAGACTTGGGCCTGTCCAGAACTAATATCAGTTCATTCTTGGAACATACTTAAAGGCAGCCCTAGTAGGTTTTCAAATTTGGTAGAGAGAGGAGCTTGTATAGTGGAGGTGAGCGTTTAACGTTAGATAGGGGTCCCTTAAACCTACACCTGGGTCTCAAGTCCCAGTCACTGTTGAAGCTCCTCTCACTACAACTATGGACCCGACACACGCACCGTGAATACATGGAATGATGAGAAGATTCGTCTCTATTATTGATCGATTTAGTCATGTTCATTTCTATAAATAATCATCCTGATTATATATAATCAAAACAATAATGGAATACAATTGTCTTGACCATATTGGTCCTATTTATAACCAGAACTGATTATTCTGACCATTTTAGTCCTGTTTGTGTCAAAACTATTTATATTACCTATTTATATTCCTACCAATTAAGTAATTTTTTGAGTTCAAATTGAAAATAAGCTAAAATCAAGGATAAGATAATAATTTTTAATATAGTGCGTCGAAATCACGAAACATCTTGGTTGACTGCGTCGTATCACAAAGAAATAGAGCAGCATAAGGACTATAAAGATATCGCTGTTCAAACTGATGATTTGTGGAGGAAATCCTTGGAGATACTTGGACTATCAGATTCTGAGGGTCAAGAATTGGAGGTGACCTTCGAAAAGACCCTGGATCTGTCAGAAACTGACAGCTTCCAAACACCCACTGACCTCCTAGATGTGAACGAAGCTGAACAAATAGAAATAATGATCACGAAAATGAACGAAGATCCATAGATAGATAGATAGATATCTATCTAGATACCTATCTAGGTCTGTTGATTGTGTTGTTTAGATAGCAGCACAAAATTTTTGGTGATGGAGATATAGTTTTGATCTTCAATGAGTTTTTTATATAGGCATAAATTACTTTGGTATCACTTATCACTATGTTTGGATGATACAGCACATCAATATTCATACCATTTAAACTTATGTTGCATACTTATTTAGATTATTCTCAAAAAAATTAATTATTTTAGCCAAATCAAATATACAGGGTGACTGGTGAATTACTATCGATACTTGAGGACGTGATATTTGACGATCATATATGACAAAATATAAATTAATATAACATAAAGATTAATAAACTTCTAAGTAAAGTTAACCAAAAGTTGTGTAATTAATTACGCATCGTGTGAACACCCTACAGATTAGGTATACACTCACACTCACACATACGCGAGCGGGGCGTGTTGTTGTATCAGCACGCTGCCGCACGCGTCCACACTTGGAACATTTGGAACGTGTCAACACTTTATTTATTTATACGGAAATTTTGTCAAAAATTAAGTGCCTATTTTTTTTACATAATTCGAATGAGAATCATGTACCGAGTATTCTCCTTAAATATTGATAGTAATTCACCAGTCACCCTGTATATACTTTTAGTGTATGTTATAAAATTCAAATTCTTATATAACTGTCAATTTGTTCATACCCATTGATTTAGATAGCCATCACAGCATTTTTTCCTGAATCTCTATTCACTTCGTTAACATATATCCGAAAGTGTTCATACAAATAAGTCCCTATAACTGTTGATGGATAGCATTACTATAATATAATTTGTCTTATATTTAATATTGTCTAAGAACCACCATATAAAATCACCTTGGTTCTTCTTCCTGGCAATTTCCCAGCTTTAGCCAGGCATTGGCAGACGCCAAATGAAATAAAATCACCTTAGTTGTTTAATATAATTTTTTGAAATCTTTATCGTCCTCACACGACACCAAAGTCATTGAAAAGAATAAAAATTCTATTTTTATAGTAAAATATTTGATGATTTGTCGCACTTCAAATTTTTCACGATTGTTTTTACTGAAATCTTAAAACTATAAAATATCACGTTTTGCATCGTGTGTTTTTATCGTGTCATGTTTTGATTAACTACATAGTTTTGATCCACGATTTTCCTCACTATAGACATTTTTCTTCTTCTACACTATAGTCATGGATAAGCCTAAAATATTTTACTTCTAAGGAAACAAAAAAAGTTAATAAATGCAATGAATAAAGCAATCTCAAATGTTCGCAATTGTAGACATTAATGAGTCATTGTGACATTTTGTGTAGCGAAGGAAAATAAGACTTATGTCCATAGTAATAAGATGAATTTTCGTTCTGTACTAATTTCTATTCTTCTGATATAGGGGCCACAACCCCCGCCGCGTCAGTGCATGGATCTGAAGACGAGGATGAAGTTGATGAAGAAAAAGAATTGGCTGAATTGAGAATTACAGACAACTAGAAAACAGATTTTTGATCAAAAATATTCAAAATTGTCTCATAATAATATATTTTTGGGGAAAAAACAGACAACTAGAGAACAGATTTTAAATCAAAAACATTCAAAATTGTCTCATAATAATATATTTTTGGGAAAAAATCAGACAACTAGAGAACAGATTTTAAATCAAAACCCTTTAAAATTGTCTCATAATAAAAAAAATTGGGGAAAAGTCCGTTAAAAAGTAGAAAAAAAGCCCTAGATTTGGAAAAAAACCCAATTCTAGGCCAGTCCTATCATGCTCATTTAGATTAAGTGAATATATAATATTATATTTATATAAGCGTACATATCTTTATATTTTTTATATTTTTAAACAAATAAAGTAAATATATTGAAGTTATTGTAATAAATATACTCTTTTTATGGTTAGATGCTTGTCAAAAATTTTATTACAATATTGTATGCGGTTGTTATAAAGTAATAGATATAGAGAATGAAAAATATATTAAGAAATTTATATGTGGGTCAGTAAATTTATTAAATATTATATAAAATTACTAGCACAGTTTTTTTAACACAGATATTTCTCTGAAATCATTGAGTTTCTGAACATTTTTGAAATGTTAAGTACATTTAAAATAATAAATTTGTCCATGTCTATTATTTTTTTATTATGTATTTTTATTGTATTAAATCTTAGATAGTTATATATATACTTCCTGTAATGGTATTCGCCATATAAGTCTTGCCATATTAAAAAAAATATTCTCATACATATTATGTATTACAATAGACTGTACATAGAGACAGCTTTTAGTATCATGTTTAATGTTTTAATATTATATATAAGATAAAAAATAATAACTATTTATTAAGGTAATGTATTTTTATACAGAGTTTATTTACTCAATTAGTATGATACTGCCAATTCATATGTTTATTGTAATAAACCTTTCTTTATTTTGTTGTTTAAAATTATTTATTATTCCTATTATTCATCATCATCATCAGCCTATCAGAAGCCCACTGCTGAGCCTCTTCTCACATGGAGAAGGTTTGAGCATTAATCATCACGCTGGCTCAAGACGTGTTGGTGATTTCAAACTTATAATGTTAAATTATAAGTTCATGTTTCCTCGAGATGTTTTCCTTCAACAGTCAGTGATGTCTAAATACTCTTATAAAGTACATATGAATCGGAAAAATCACATTGGTACTTGCCAGGTTTCGAACTCGCGTCCAGGTGGAACCTGAAACCTGAAACGGAAACCTGCTCAGGCACGAGCATGAGAGGCGGACCTGTAACCACTAGGACACCACGACTTTCTATTCTTTATATTCTATTCCTATTAATTACAAGATATATTTTAAGAAAAAGAATAGGTAAGCTCAAATAAAATTCAATTTTATAAGAAAATGAATCATATTTTTATGTATACAAATATATGTAAAAAGTCCACTAAGAAGTGACTAGCGGCGCGTGCGCCGATCATGCCGTGTCACGTCATTAAGCCATCACTTAACCACGCCCACTTGTCAAATATTTCTAATACTACAACATTAGCTTGAAAACTAGGAATCAAAGAATATTTTTTTAGGATTAAGAAAAAATACAAAACTATCTTACTTCATAATGGTATATATTATGATGGAGACCTATTTTAATAGTAGACAAACAATTGTGCACTTGTCCATATAATGCTTGTTTAACTGACAACTTGCTATACAATTCCCAAGCGAAACATAACTTGTAAGATATTAATGGTATCCAAATGCATCATATAAATAATATTGAAAATTTAAATATATCCTAATTTAAACAAATTAACAAATATTATGTACATATATTGTATTGTCTATTTTTGCATCACGTAGCCTGAGGAGTAACAGGTGTTGTTGTAACATCGGAAACTGTTGCTTTGGCTGCATCATCGCTTGTTGTTGTTGTTCCATTAGTGTTGGAAACTTCTGTAGTGCTGGAAACCGGGGTAGTGCTGGAAACCTGGGTAGTGCTGGATACATCTGGAGTTACAGAAGTAGGAGTAGCTGTGCTACTACTTACTTCCGTTTTCGATGTAGTAGTCTCAGTGCCTGCATCTGTATTGTTGGCTACCTTAATATTGGCTAGAGTACTGTTGACCACTCTGCTATTGACAACAGTACTGTTGACAATATTACTGTTGGCTACGGTGCTATTTTCTACAGTACTGTTGGATACAATGCTGTTAGCTACAGTACTATTGGCTACAGCACTATTGGCTACATTGCTGTTTGGATTTTGAGTAGCATTATTGTTAGTAGGAGAACTTTCAGTTGTAGTACTCGTAGTAGTAGTAGTAGCAGTAGTAGATTCAGGAATAGAGTCTTTCTTCTTATCTATAAGATAATCAGCAGTTGTTCCTTCAGTAGGATTTGGTGTTGTTCCTTCAGAACTTGGTGTTGTTGCATTATTTTCATTAGTACTATTTTTTGGATTTTCCGCAACAGCATGGTTAGTTTTGTTCAATATATTCTCTAATGCTTTATGTGTTTCATTTGCTGTGTTTGGATAGAATATAAATATGTTCGTCACATGATCGCTATCTATGGCGTTTCCGTATATCGTGTGGGAATTAAGTTTGGGTGAAGTTTTTGGGACGTTTGTGTCATTCTTATTTTCCGGTGTTACTGTACTATTTGCTTTGATTGGAGTACCTTTATCGGTTCCATTTTTCGGTTCAGTCATAGTACTGTTATTAGCTGTTTGGTTTTTTCCACCAACATCTTTATTCGCTGTGACATTAGCCGCTTTCTCTTTCTTAATTTTAGCGTCAGTTATTTTGCGAATTTGTTTTGCAACTTCTTTTTGGACGAGACGTTCGATGTTCTATAAGAATAAGGAATATTAATTACGATCATACTTTAATATAAGATAGGGATAATAAATTTCATACCTCATTTAAGACTTCGATGTAAGCTGCTGTCCATTTTGTCAGCCATTGCCAAAACTCATCCTGAGGTCAAAGGAAACGAATTAGTAGTATAGTTATAATATTTTAAAATGTTCGTACAATCTCTAAACAGTTGAACTTCAAAATAACACAAATTTAAATGAAATATATCAAGTTATGTTATAGAACCTAGAACTTTTTTGTTGTTCTTAACTCTTGGTTTAAGTTATTTTGTCATTAGCACAACTTCTTAATTACGATGCTTCTTCCGTGACATTTTAATCTCATCAAAATAAACAAGATACTTATTTCTGGAAGCGTATTAAAATTTTGGATTATATAAACAATGTTTGTTTACCTTTTTCAAGAGATTATCGAGAGCGTCTTTTACGGCTTCATTATTATTATTGTCGTCTTTTTTCTGTTCCTGAAATTATAAAATCACAATTTAAAAAAATCAAACGATTTTTCAATTTAGAGGGAATGTATCGTAAAATACGAACAAGCCGTTGAATATTGAGATTCCTTATAAATAACAACAAACATTTTTTTATAATAATTTTACTTTTAAACTATAATGCTGAAAAGTTGCCATTACCTGATTTTAAAAAGATACATTATGAACAGTTTTTGAATAGCAATAATTGTATTTGAAATCCTTATTTGATTAAAATTATCTGTTTAAAGTATAAAGAACTTTCGTTTTCTACATGGTTCAGCTATTAAAATAAGCTAGTACTCAAGCTATATAAAACAATATCAAAAAAATAACTTTGTTGAAAGTGGTTATCCTACCTTATTAGGGTTTTCAGTTACAGCACTCTTTTCTGTGGTTACTTCGTTAATTTTTACGTCTTTTTCCTTTGGTTTGTTTTCTTTTACAATAGGTTCTTTCGGTTGATCAGGTTGTTTTGGTTCCGGCTTTGGTTTGACGATTTCAGGTTTATGTTTGTTTTCCTGTTAAAAAGGTCAAAACTTATTGTGATGTATAAATTGATAATAATGTAAGTAATTAATTAAAAGTTACTTTATCTTCAGTTGGTTCTCCAACTTCGTAATGGCTACCGGGATCCGATAAGTCCTGAAGCGTGAAAAATTAAATTAAACCTATCTTCAAACTTAATTTGTTTGGACTATCTAACCACCAAAGAAAATATATATGTTTTTCTATCCTTATTAAGACGAATCATGGTTACAATGAGAATAATAGTCTGAGATCTACTAGGCTTTAGGAGATCGTGATACCACCAAAATGTTTTTTCTACTCACATTCCACACATAGCCGTGGTCTCCAATTAATTTCAGCCCAAAAGTCTTTGGCGTCCCATCAAAAGAAAGTTGAGAGGGATTTCGTTCAATATTTTTTACCTTCGGTGGTATCACTTCACTCGCCTTGTTTATTGACGTTTCTATTTTATCTTTTATATTATCTTTGACGTTATTTCTTGATTTAGAAATCGGGTTATTAATATTTTCTGTTTTCTCATTAATTTTTTCTGATTTCGGTTTTAAATACTAAAAAATATATGGAAACACTTTATCATTCGTCGCTGTTAAGAATTCTAAGTAGTAGCTATTATTATCGTATGTTATTGGCTATTGGCTCATTGCTTATAAGTAATATTTTCTTACCGAATTTTTCTCAGTAGTCGGTTTGTTCTGATTCCAGTCCTTATTATTTTCCGTCACAGAATTAGGCTCCTTTGTTACTGGTTTTTTGTTATTGAGAACATTTGACGGTGTTGTAGCCTGCAAATTGATCAATACGATAAATAAGATATTTAGACCTGTTTATTTGTTGTGCGTAGAAAAATCCCTAAATTATTTATTACTACTTTTTAAGCAATTTAGAATTTAATAAAAATTGTAATATCAAAATGTTGATAAGACATAATGAGATCTAAGATTTTCTTGAGTGCTCATTTAAATGAAACTAATATTTTCAGATTTACTACGCGATTTTTTATTTTTGACTATAAACCACATACTCCCGACGTTTCGGTTACTGTAATGTAAAATATTAGTTTCATTTGAAGTAGAAAAAGAAAAGATGTGTTAGGTTAATAGAATATACTGTCCTTTTCCATGCCGTGATAACTTTTAATTGTAACAACACTTAGCTAAAAATGTACCTTTGTTTTAAAACCTATAAATGGTGTTTGTTTTGTAAGTTGTCCTTATATAAATAAATAAATAAGACAGTTAAAATTTCAGCACTTACATCATTAACTTTATCAACGTAGTCAGAATCATCAGCTTTATCACCTTCATCATCATTTCCAGGATTATCATCATCATCAGAATCATTACCGTCAGTATCGCTATCAGAATCATCTGGTACGTAGGCTGGCGTAGATTTTTCTATTCTTTCATCATTCTTATTAAGCTTATCCCGAATATATTTTGGCATGTCATATAAATGCTGAAAATATTTAATTCAAAATATAATAATATAGAAAATTTTATATGCGTAGCTATTTTGATGATGATATTTTGAAAAGACATTCAGATGGTAGATTTCCATTTGTTTTTGTTAGGTTGCACGGAAAGTTAAGTAAAACTGTAGTGAAAGACGGAAGAGAACTTACGTTGAAAACTGAGGCTTTATCTTGGTTAAGGTGAAAACCATAAGTCCTTGGACTACTTCCGTCCTGAACTGGTCTTTCTGGGGCAGTATCAGCCAGCATATTCCTCAAGCCCTGATAAAATGTGACATTGTTATTCTAAATTATGTAATTTGAAATATGTTACATATAATTTCAGTGCTATTATGTCTTACAAGCTTTTGTTAAAATATATGTCAGTACATACATTTTTTAAGACAATTTTTTAAGATACGGAGTTTCCGAATAATCGCAATTTAGAAAATATTTTTTGCGTAGCACAAATAGTGTATTTGACTTGATTAAAAACAGTCTTATTAGTAAGAGAACAAAAAACCTTTATTATTTGTAAATTTCAATACTGTTAATTTCTTTGATTATTTCTGAACAAAATAATTGAACCTACCGGTATGTTTGATATCATATTTCTGATGAAGCTGGGAAACATGTTCACGTCCATTGGAGGCAGGACGGGCGGCGGAGGTGGCTTCTGAAACCATTTAATAATAATATTTTTATTATATATAGTTTTTATACGTCATGTGTATTGTTTTACATATATTTTAGGTAGTAAATATCCTTTAAACTTCATAATATTACTTTGTGGAGTATTATATGACATTTTACTCACCCCAATTTCTCTTTTACGACGTATTTTTGTCAACTCGCTATTGTCTTCATTACTATGTTTCATATTTTCATTGTTTTCTTTCTTGCCTTCAATATCGTGAATCTCGATTTCTGGATCATCTTTCTTGTCTTCGTGTAATTCTTTCTTACCTTTATCATCTATAATTTCACTATTCTTGTTATCAGAATCCTCTTTTGGAGTTTCCTTGCTGTCTTTTTGGACTCCAATGCTATCTGTTTTACCTTTTTCCTCTTCTTTCTTACTTTCATATTTGTCGTCATCGCTATCTTTCTTACTTTCATTGCTGGGACTCTTTCTATCTTTCTCTTCTTTGCTATTCTCATCATCGGAATCGTCCTCCTTTAAACAAAATATTTTGATTCATTATCATATATTTATATATATACTAGAAGACCCGGCGAACTTCGTATCGCCCTATAATCAAGAAATATCTGTTACGTTTTGTTATTTATATTTTTGGAGTTTACCTATTAAAGCCATAAATATCCGTGTTTTGAAGTGCGACAGAATGATTTACGTCAAAAAAAACGTTTGTATCAACAACTACTAATAAGTTAAAAAAAATTGTCCAGCGGACAAAATTGTGAATCTAAACCATTCCCAGATCTCCTTGAACACACACAAAAAATGTCATCTAAATCGGTCCAGTCGTTTGAGAGAAGTTCAGTGACATACACACTCACAGAAGAATTATCCCTACTAATATTATAAATGCGAAAGTAACTCTGTCTGTCTGTCTGTCTGTCTGTCTGTCTGTCTGTCTGTCTGTCTGCTACGCTTTCACGCCTAAACCACTGAACTGATTTTAATGAAATTCGGTACAGAGATAGAGTTGACCTTGAGAAAGAACATAGGATAGTTTTTATCCCAGACTTTTGAAAGGTTCTCTTGGAAACGCGATATAACCGAACTCCACGCGGCGAAGCTGCGGGCGGAAAGCTAGTATATTATATAAAGATTTTTTTATTCCCTAATAATATTATTAGTAAGTTATATATATTTACTCACATTTTTTGGCCCGAAGACAACGAATTGATATCCGTGACTATTGGTGAAAGGTCTTATTGATTGATCTAAATCAGGACCTTCTTCTTTGCACGCCTTGGCCTATGTCATCAGACAATTCGATTAAAATACAGAAAAATAACAATATATTTATGTTTGGAGCCGATTGTGTTCTAGTTGGATATACAGGGTGACTGGTGAATTACTATCGATATTTGAGGACGTGATATTTGACGATCATATATGACAAAATAAAAATTAATATAACATAAATATTAAAAAACTTCTAAGTAAAGCTAACCAAAAGTTATGTAATTAATTACGCATCGTATGAACACCCTACAGATTAGGTATACACACACACTCACACAGACGCGGCGGCGGCGTAGTGTTGTATCAGCACGCCGCCGCACGCGTCCACACTTGGAACGTGTACACACTTTATTTATTTATACGGAAATTTGGTCAAAAATTAAGTACCTATATTTTTTACATAATTCGAATGAGAATCATGTACCGAGTATGCTCCTTAAATATTGATAGTAATTCACCAGTCACCCTGTATAAAGATAAATTCATTTAATTTTTAATTATTGGTTAGAATTTTTGTTTGAGTTATTTTCCTTAGACTATGATGGTCTCGAAACTTAAACACGAAGATTTAAGTGAGATATAATAATAAATCACAATATATTTTTATTCACTGGTTAAACCATCACCAAAAATAATGATAACAATTAAAGGTTCCATTGGTAGAATGTTTCTAACTAAATTATTAAATAAATCGTAACATAAAGTTTAAGTTTTGATAAATACTAATAAAATACATTATATGATAATGTTTATATAAAATAAAAATCAACTAAATTTGCTTTTTGAAGTATTATTAAATGAAAATGTTACATTATATTTAATATTTCATCTAATTTTTAGATTTAATCAGTAAGTTTACCTTTTCTGCTGCATTTTTGCAAGGTTTTTCAATTATTTCCAATATGAACAGTTCTCGCTGCACCGCTGGTTCTGTTTTTGGCTCTATAATCTCTATAACACTCGGCGTGTCCGCGATTTCCAAAATTTGCGACCCATTTTTTATCTGAAACGAAATGTTCATTTTATTAATTCTTATATTATTTTCATTAATATCATAATTACTTTCTTATTTGTTATTTATTCTGGAATATATTCTGAAAAATAAAGGACTTATCTTATATGTATATTATATAGGGTATATTGATTATTTATTTGGTAATCGGAGGTAAGAAGTACTTTGAGTTTTTATCGCATTTTGTTTTCTATGTTATAGGTTTAGTAACGCCTCGGCCTCGAATTTTGCGGGCAGCGGAGCGGCGGCGGCGGCGGCACGGCAACGCATACTGTTCTCCAAACTAGCGGGTAGCGGGCACCGCTGCATTCGAGGGTCGGTCCATTTGATTATACGCGTAAGATCCTGCCGCTCCCGCCGCCGCTCCGCTGCCCGCAAAATTCGAGGCCGAGGCCTAATGCTTAGTTCTTTCTAAATTGATCGTAAGATTTACTTTTAAGTTTTTAGAATAGAGAGACAAAAGGTTGATCAAAATTATTGGAATGAAAAAAAGGGTTTCCATTGAGCCGGATTTGACTTGAGTCCGCCAATTTACTCCATATACAAATTTATTAACTACATATATTATTACTTTAAATCATACTAATAAATATTATTATCAATCATTAATCTTTTATTTATTTAAATATTTTTTAATATGTTTTATCATTTAATTAAAATTTTATTACGTATAATAAAATATATTTTTTGACGAAAAAAACAGTAGTGTTATATATTATAGTACACCATTATTGGAATTTTTTATATTATATTTTTATCTATAACTTAGTAAAAACAATATGTTACCTGTATAGTAGGGAGGGTAGTTACAGACGAGCCCAGGGCGAACAGAAGAAGTATCATATAATTCTAAAAACATAATTTATATGTATATATACACTATGAACTTAAAATAAATAACACGATTTTACATATATATTTATATACAATTATGTTAATGTAATTAATTAGTCTAATTATTCAAATGAAAAGAAATATAAAAGAAATTGAAAAAAAATCTCAGATTTCAATTTAAAAATACGTACATTTAAAAACATTTTTCCAAGTTAACTTCACCACACAATAATCTATGAAGCGACTTATTTTCGGTTTAAATACTAACTAATGGTTCTCTTATCTTTTATCTTGTGATATAAATACCGTTACATATTAAGATATGTTGGAACTGGTAAAAGATATTATCATTATTTCTTTTTATCTTTGAATCACTAATGTATCTACAGCCTAACGGGAAAATTTGTTTCTCCCTTTCTTTCCAATTTTGCCTGTGTGTCCTATACATCGATTATAATAAACAAATAATTAAATCTAGATAAAATTAAGCATCTAACTAGATTAATTAATCTATTGAAATTAAACATAACAGTTAGATTTAAAATGTCATCAAAAAATTAAGGCAGTGTTCAAAAAATAACTTTCGTTTTTCTGTAATTACTTCTTTGTGTTTTAAAAATGAAATAATGTTACTAATATTTTTTGATACATATTTTTATTCATATGAAGACTGTATTTAAATTATATTATTGATCAAATATTAAGTGTTTTTAAATTCTATTATACGGCGACGTTATTAAAACAGGATTTGGATTTTAACGCACGTTAGATAGGAGCCCCCTACCTACACCTGGGTCACAAGTCCCAGACACTGTTGAAACTCCTCTCACTACAACGATGGACCCGACACATGCACCGTGAATATATGGAATGATGAGAAGATTGGTCTCTTTTTACATAATGTACATGGTTAATTTACTATAGTTTAATTACAGTAACTATTTATGAATAAAACAAATAATAAAATATACACCATTCAAGTGTTTAAATAAAAATAAGCATCAGTTGAATACAGAAGTTTGTTTAGAGAAAATAAAATGATTCTCTCAAACAGTTGACCAAGATTAATATGTAAGTGAATCTTCTTGAAGGGTCTTATCGTTGTCTGGTTTAAATTTTAATAATTTAAAAGCATTATCATCATCATCATCATCATCGTCATTTCAGAGCCGACTGCTGAGCAATGGCCTCTTCTCACGTGGAGAAGGTTTTGAGCTTTAATCACCACGCTTGCTCAAGACGGGTTGGTGATTTCAAACTTATAATTTGATTATAAGTCCAGGTTTCGTCACGATGTTTTCTAGTTGTGTTAGTGTTGTCTAAATGCTCTTAGACAGTACATATGACTCGGGAACATCACATTGGTACATGCCAGGATCGAAACCGCGCCCTCATGCATGAGAGGCGGACCTTTAACCACTAGGCCACCATAACTCTCACGTTACCAAAATGAAATTATATTTCATAGTATATATATTGATAGGGATTGGAAACTCCGTTTAAAATGAAGTTATTTATAATGAAATAATTATATCAATATTATTTAAGTGGTAATATTTTTAGTAGTATATGTATATATATGCCTGCTGTAAGTAATATTACATTATTTTAGTAAATTCCGTTGTTTGTACACAAAAATCTATTCAATAAAAAATCGTCAGAAAAGATAAGCTAATTAATAAATATATTATATGTGGATGATAAATAATTGTAATGGCTTTGACGTTAAGCAGATTTAATGACTATTTAATTATTATAATTATTACATAATCATATTTTAAAAAGTTTTGAAATAATTTTACATATCTCTATTTTTCATTAAATATAATAAAAGTATGTATCTGAGATTTAAATCAAAACGGAGAAATTTTTAATATTTCATTCAATAACACACAGTATATTAGGCAGCCCTAGTATGTTCTTTTCAAATTGTGTTAGGTAGAGAGAGGAGTTTGGACGGTGGAGGTGAGTCTAAACGAGTGTTAGATAGGGTCCCTTAAACCTACACCTGGGTCACAAGTCCCAGTCACTGTTGAAGCTCCTCTCACTACAACGATGGACCCGACACACGCACCGTGAATACATGGAATGATGAGAGGTTTCGTCTCTCTATATATATTAAACCTACACCTGGGTCACAAGTCCCAGTCACTGTTGAAGCTCCTCTCACTACAACGATGGACCCGACACACGCACCGTGAATACATTGAATGACGAGAGGTTTCGTCTCTCTATATATATTAAACCTACACCTGGGTCACAAGTCCCAGTCACTGTTGAAGCTCCTCTCACTACAACGATGGACCCGGCACACGCACCGTGAATACATTGAATGATGAGAGGTTTCATCTCATATGTACTTTTACATAATAATGAGGAATATATAAAAATATACAAAATATAGTTTAAAAATATTTATTTATAAAAATATGGTATATAAAAATTTGCATATGAAGTTAAAAATAATTATATATTAAAGAAAAATAATTAAAAACGTACATAAAAGTTAAAAGAATTACTTAGCAGACATTTTCTTCTACATACGTAGCGTTAACAGTATTTCATTCATAACTTCTCACATTATAGTATTAACGTAGCATTGAATGAGAAACGTGAAACTATACGTATGTAGTGTATGCGAATTTGTATTAAGCATACCTACATAAATTTGATGTACTTCAATTATGATGCTCTATTTTAGTAATTTTCTTATTTTTCCTAAACATTAGTAGTATTTATATTAATATTAGCTGACACAAAGGGCCCTGGTTTAGTTTTGAAATCTTCCATTTCATTGACGAAATACGTAGTATTATTTACGTCTTTTTTATTTGCTTTCATAAATTTATTATGGTTTATATCTTGAACCGAGTTTGTGTGTATGTGGCCGTGGTACATCAGGCTGGCTAGAGGTTGGTTTTTACCCGCGATTGGCATTTGTTGTTGATACGCGTAAATAAATGGTACTGTATCATTTTTTAATTCATCACCTGAGAAGAATGGGTCTTTAACGTTGTATAATTTCCAATCTTTTGCCATATCTAACTTTATATCACCGTAATTTTTCTCTTTGCTTTGTTTCTCATTGTCAATTTTATCACCAATTTTTTGTAAGAATGTTTTAAGTATGTTAGTGTTTGTGTCTATTTTTTTCAATATCTCATAAGTTACTTGCTCGTTTAATTTTATTGTATCAATAAGTTTAACTTTGTCGTTTTCGACTGGTATGACTGTTGTGTCTTCAGTAGTTGGGAGTAATGTCGTAGTTTTGTAAGTTTCTTCTAATTTTTTAACTGAATCTAATATTTTATTGATCTTCTCCTCTTTCAATCCATTGTCATCATCATCAGCCTTTAGAATGCTTATAGTTCCGTTTATATTTATCTCACTATTTTCTTTCATCATCGTCTCAAGATGTTTACTTTCTCTTAACAAATTATTCAACTGCTGGTCTACTCTCTTCTTGTGTAATCTCAACAAAGTTTTCATTTGCTGTTGTTGTGCGGTATTGATGCCATAATCATTTCTAAGATCGAATTTCCTCTCACTCCTATTAAGTTTTTCAACTTTGGATATTTCAGAAACATTTAAGAGGGAGTAATACCTTATGCCATCTTGATCGAAGCTTTTATTCACACTGGTGTGGACCTCTTTAAATCCTGAATTCGTTGAGATGTTTTTAGGTGTAACTTTGACTGATACTTTGTATTTAGCTCTTGATATCGGAGGCAGTAGAGCGTTCACGAAATCATTGACTTTCTGGTCTGGTGCGAAAATTCCAGAAGCCATAGTAGTCGCTTCAACTCTGTTATTTGCTCTTAACTGTTTTGGTCCATATTTTATTCTATACTGTTTACTTTTCGTTGTCCTCTCATTCACATAAGTGTCTTTGGAATCCTCACTTTTGGAGTTCGTCAAGTCATCCATAAAAATGTGAGGGTATTTGGACATAACGATATTTGGACGCACTTTTGTTTCATACTCGTTATCAGAAAATATAGGCTGTGCTTCTGGATTTTGCATTCTGAAGAAGTCTCCGAATGGAAATGTATCATCGTTTAAGTCATGTGTTTTTTTGTCAATAACGGTTTCTGGGTCTTCAATACCTCTTATGATTTTATCAGAGTAAGTATTTTCTCTGGATATTAAAAATATTTTCTCATCTGATTGTTTTGGTATATCAGAATGATCTCTTGCTATAATCCGTATTTTTTGGATTTCACGTTTATTTCTTTTGTTCTTTAGAAATATTTTCTTGTTTGCCATAGCCTTTGTGTTAATGTATCTGTTAAGTTTGATTTTAGATTTTAGATTTGATATTTTCTTTACGTTTAAAGCACGCTTTTTTCTTTTCGCCAAATTAGCTAGACTTAATATTTCGGAAGGTTTAAGTTCTTTATTCAGTAATTTCCCATTGATGACTATGGGTACATTTTTGTAATTATCATTTTTGACATCACTTATAACGTTTCCCTCCATGAACATTTTATATGTATTTGAATGGTAATCCGTATCCAAACCTTTGGCGTATTCATTTAAATCGTCTTCCACATAATCAGCATCTCTTTTTGATATTTTATGTATTCTCTGAACGTAATTATCTTCTTTATCAATATTAGACTCATTGCTTACATCTTCATGGTCATAACTCTTATGATATTCTCGTATAAGGCTTTCAATTCCGTTAAATATCCGCATACTATCTTTATCAGGCGGTTCTCCTACATACTGATTGATTCCTATAGAGAAACCGGTACCATCTATATCTTTGAAAAATAAGCTCATATTTCCCGTATTTGAATCAGATTTCATTGTAAATTCGTCATCATCTTTTACCTCTGCGTTAAGGGGCTGTTGTAATCTCTTAGGAATACCGTTTCTGGAAACAGCATCGTAATTTATATTTAACTCTCTCATTTCAGCCGAGTTAACAGATTTGGAAACCGTCAAAAAACTAGGTCCATTAACTTTTTTCTTCCACGATTTCCCAAATCTATTTATGACGTTCTCATGGGTCGTTAAAGTCTTTCCGATGGGATCCAGCATCCTTTCTGGAATCGGTTCATAAGTAGTGACTACTTTATTTAAAACAATTGAATGTTCTTTAAAATCAATTGGATCTTGAATTCTTTTGATAAACTTTATGCGTTCTTTGTCATGTGGTTTTTGTATGTCAGAATTGAGTGCCTTCTGAATTTTTTCAATAAGATTTTTAACTAACTTTTTCTTTTTTTCACCTTTTACGCCTTTCCCATCGAAGTGTGTCTCTATTTCTATATAAAGATCATCATCTTTAGCTTTTGTTTTATTGTGCAACTGTTTAGGTTTCACTGTCTTGTCGTCATTGAAATATCTTATTTTTATTTGTCGCTTCAGTCTCTTCGATTCGAAAGCCTTAATCTCACTGCCGTCTTCAAAGAAGTTAGGGAACGGATGTTTTTTTAAATATTCTTCTATCACTATATTAAGCGGGTTCTGGTTTTGTTTGTAAATATTTTGAATAGTAGTCGATTCCTGAGTAGTCACTTCAAGACTACTGGTTACACTGTTAACAGTAGTTTCTTCAATGTCACGATTATATTTTGATTCTTTCGTTTCCGGTAATTTTTCCTTTAACTGATTAATTTTTATCGGCTTACCATTGTATATTAGTTTAATTAATCCTTGAATGTTTTTTGGACGTCTGAAATATTTCAAGATACAAAATAAATAATACAATAATGAGTAGTATATCTTAGAATGTCATAATTCCATTGAAACTAATAAACTTTGTTTTAATCATAGTTAAAATCGTACTGGTTTTAAAATCCTAATTCAATATACATACTTTAAATATACATTTCTTCAGAATATTATATTAAATTGAGAGTTCTATACTTACGATGACTTTTTAGCATTGGAATCATTTATTTCAATAATAGTTTTTATAACAACATTTTCTTCTTTATCTAAACGAGAAACAAATATTATTTAATGTAATATATATTATGTATATATATATATAAGTATATAGTTCACCCGTTCTCCGATGTGAGGTTTCAGTTTTGTTTGCATGATTGCATTCATGATGTTCTGAGACAACGTCTTTTAAATTTTTGCAATTTAATATTTCGTCAATTAATTTGTGTTCTTCATAAGTGCGACTTGTTTCTGAGGTGATAGCCGCTTCTGT
Source organism: Danaus chrysippus (assembly GCA_916720795.1). Classification (NCBI taxonomy): domain Eukaryota; kingdom Metazoa; phylum Arthropoda; class Insecta; order Lepidoptera; family Nymphalidae; genus Danaus; species Danaus chrysippus. The sequence goes on from CAKASE010000075.1 coordinate 4,257,256, forward strand.
AGTTTCTTTCCATCCAGCTAGCGATTCAAAAACTTTACCTTTAAATTTTATATTTATATTTCTTATAGAGTCAAAATAAATTGTATTATTTGGGTTTTAAGTCAATTTGTTTTACCTTCGTCGATTGATGTGTTTTCGTTGAGATTTCTGAATAGTAAATGGACCTTTCTGAAGACGTCGTTCAAATCCATATGACCTACAAGACCTTGCAGAAGTATGTTATGCATGGCAAGATGCACCAGGTCTTCTCGTATGACGGTCTTCTGTAATGGCTTTCCTTCTGTTACCGTCACTTCCACTGTCTCTGTGGTGACATCCTGATGTGATTCTTCCTTTTGCTTTGGATCTTCTTTATCCATTTCCTCTAAAAGTTTCGCCAGTTTACTTGTTAACAGTTTTTTCATTAACGGATTTCTGACTTCAAGTAATATGTTTTCTGTTTCTGTTCCAAATAAATTTGTTATTTTTAATATATATTTTTGTAGGAACTTTATAGTAATATTTCGACTGACCTGTGGATCTTTTTGTTCTTTGTGCTGGACTGAAATCTCCATCGTAGTTACTATTTTCATCATAGAAAACATTTGACTGGGCGTCTTCGGACGGAATATCATTTTCCACTTTGGATATAGCATTAGAAACGTCAGGTACAGGAGGAAAAGCTGAAAAATTTCACTAGTATAGTTTAATATTCATAATACAACATCTTAATAAATGCCTACTCCGTATATTTGATCTGTCTCATTATGAGATTTAAGACTTTCGCGAGTATTCATTTAAATGGAACTAATATTTTTCGGATTATAATGTGAATTCACATCTCGTCTTTGTGATCACTGTTGCAGAAATATAACCGAAATGTCGTTTGTATGTAGTTTAAAATGATAAAATAGGACAAGTAATCCGAATTATATTAGTCTCATTACAATAAAGTGGGGTTGAAGATAACAGTTTTATTACTATTTCGTTTTTTATTATTTTTTATGGATATATGATATTAGTAAAACTAAAACGCACCCTTTTTCTTATTCGTCAAGAATCCATCGATGTCTATAAATATATTTGTCAGGATCAATGTGAAAATTATCGCCGTAGAAATCATTGTTACATAAAACATCCTGTGGAAAACAACGTCGTAGGTCCATCGTGGCATCAAAATTTTACAATTTATGTATGTATATATTTTTGTAAAATCTATTTCTGTAAGTTATATAGATATTGTAACTGTTGTTTTTGTAAGTTTTATAAATAACATTAATTCGTTACAAACGTATCTCGAGCACTAAGTTTCTAAACTACATATCTGTTTACCTTTGTAAAGGATGTTTTGAAAATAAAGCTATTAAATTTTTCATACAATGGGCTTTCTATTTTCAGTACATGATTTTTGTTAGTTTTTTATTATTATTATTTATTACAGGATTTCCGGATTTTCTACAAAGTTAGTGAATTATTTTTATATTTATTAATGCATGGATTTTCTTTCTTACAATCCAATGATCTGAACCAAGGTTTATATATTTTGGTATTTATTTTGATTTATCCAATGAGTCTTCTTATTTTAAGAGGAATATAACACATTCTTATGTAATTTTTGCGACTAAAGATGTTTTGTCTATGTACTATTTGATTTAAGCGACTGCGTAAGTAAGAATAGAATATGCTTTAATTTTGACGTTTTATAAACAAGTAAAGCTGTTTTTTTTGTAATTTTTTACATCGTCATCAGTCTATCAGAGCCCACTGCTGTGCAAAGGCCTCTTCTCACAGCGAGAAGGTTTGAGCATTAATCATCACGCTTGCTCAAGACGGGTTGGTGATTTCAAACTTATAATTTGATATTATAATTCCATGTTTCCTCACGATGTTTCCCTTCACCGTTTGTCAGTGGTGTCTTAATACTCTTACTAATTACATATGACTCGGATAAATCACATTGATATTTGCCAGGTTTCGAACCCGCGTCCTCAAGCACAAGAGGCGGGCATTTGACTTGTAAGCCACGAAGACAATTTTTAATAAAAAAAAAAACAATATGACAATTTGAAAGTCTTGTTTATTTTAAGCCTAGTCAGAAGTAGTTCATTAATCGTAGATATTATGAGATTTTAATAAGTGTATATAAAAAAATAATTCGTTTTCTTAAACCGCCCATTTGTTCACACTATCTGCACGTAATAATTAAAATTGCAAAAGAAATAATACACGAAGTCTTCAACAGAATAACTTATGACGGAGATATAAAAGTGTTAAGATAATTTTATAATATTTGTTGTGAAAACAAATATAAATAAAAGATTTATATGTATAATGTAATATATACAATAACGATAAATAATTTATCACCAAGTATCTAGGTATAATGATATCTAAGATTTTCTTTAATTAATATTACTATTACTATTCATTTAAATAAAACTAAGATTTTCGTACGTACCTACTCTGCTCGAAAGTATATCCGAAAATATAAGCTTTACTTATGGAATAACGAATATTTTTTAAAATTTAGACTTCTGTGAGAATTGCAAGACTTTAATTTACAAAATTCGGGTATTAAATTGTGTTTTTAATATTGTCATCAGCCTATCAGACGCCCACTGCTGAGCAAGGCCTCTTTCTCACATGGAGAAGGTTTGAGCATTAATCACCACGCTTGCTGAAGACGGGTTGGTGATTTCAAACTTATAATTTGATATTATAATTCCATGTTTCCTCACGATGTTTCCCTTCACCGTTTGTTAGTGGTGTCTTAATACTCTCAGAAAGTACATATGACTCCGAAAAATCACATTGGTACTTGCCAGGTTTGAACCCGCGCCCTCGGCAACGAGAGGCGGGCCCCTTAACCACTAGGCCACCACTGACTGTTTTTAATATTATGCTCCATTAATAAATTGTTTTAAACTTATCGGGGTCAAAATGAGTTGAGGTTATTGATATTTAAATTTTAAAATACTTTGATTTTATAATTATAATAATCTCAAACAAAAAGGAATCTGATGTTTTAAAAACGAACAATTCAATGTTTGTATTGATAGGTGAATGAAAAATACAAGTTGAACTTCATTATATGTATATTTAAATAATTTTAATTAGAAAGTTTTATTAAAAAATAATAAATTTTCTGAATTTTAACCATATAAAAATGAAGTATTTATTTAAGTTAACCATTTATTATAGGATCAAGGTAAGTCAAATATTTTCGATCTATCTGTCGCATGTCGCATTACAGTCATTGTAGCAGTGACTATGGCACATAAGTTGACCTTTGTGCAAAAAACAGCGTAGCATTATGTATCCTATATACAGGGTGACTGGTGAATTACTATCGATATTTGAGGACGTGATATTTGACGATCATATATGACAAAATAAAAATTAATATAACATAAATATTAATAAACTTCTAAGTAAAGTTAACCAAAAGCTATGTAATTAATTACGCATCGTATAAACACCCTACAGATTAGGTATACACACACACACACACTCGCGCGCGGCGGCGTGTTGTTGTATCAGCACGCCGCCGCACGCGTCCACACTTGGAACACTTGGAACGTGTCCACACTTTATTTATTTATACGGAAATTTGGTCAAAAATTAAGTACCTATTTTTTTTACATAATTCGAATGAGAATCATGTACCGAGTATGCTCCTTAAATATTGATAGTAATTCACCAGTCACCCTGTAATATCTTACATTCTTCTGAAAAAAATACACTTCAATACTGATCGATACTTGTTTATTGTTACTTCTAAATAATAAAAAAAATCATTTTTATTTCTTATTACAACAAACTTATTTACATTAAAAATGCTTGTATTATTTAATATTTATTAACAAATAATATAACAGGTGTGTTTAAGTATATACATTGGTAATTGCTATCTTTTTTATCATCCCCTCTTCATATTCATAATTTTTTCGTTTATTCTGAAACAGAAATTATTAAATTATTATTTTACTATTATGTTATAAATGTCACAGTTTTGTTCATGTTATTTCTTATTTTGTATATCGAATTATTCCGTCAAAACTTTTCATCATTAAAGTTTGGTTAAAGTAAAATTGTATTGCTGACATTAAGACCCGGTTTCAACAATCAATGTTAAATAAGTAACATCCTGCTAAAGCGTTTGATGCTCTGTTAGATGTATCGAGCGTCCCACCACGCACAAATGTCCGTTTAAATGTCTTAACAGCCAAGACTAAATTAAAACTATAGCGTTTAACACGACACGTTTGCCACGATGCACCACTTATAAAGTGTAATACTTTGATCGTATCTCTCGATACGTCACTTGTTAGATAATGCGACCAAATTTTGTATATCGTGGGTTGCATACATTTGGCACAGAAAAGGTCTCTTTTCAATTTACCAGGTGTATCTTGTCAAAATCGTGTTGTTAATAAATTGTGGTATACATATATTATTGTGTTATAAATATACACATAAATTGTGTTCAAATTATAAGAGATAAAAAGGAAATTTTAATTCACTTTACTAATAATAACAAGGAAATAGTCGAAACTGACAAAACAGATGACGTTACTATGGTTACAAGAAATCAGCTCTGTGATTGGACAATTGAGTTTTGACAATGCATTAACATTCTGTTAGTCATTAGACGGAGCTCCAGAGCAGGAATTAATATTAGTGGCTAGTTAAGACATTTAAACGGACATATGTGCGTGGTGGGACGCTCGATACATCTAACAGAGCATCAAACGCCTTGACACGATGTTACTTATTTAACATTGATTGGTGAAACTGGGTCTTAATGTTTAACAGTAATAAAGCCTTATTAGTTTTATATGCTCGTATATAGAAAAGATATTAATCCATTTTACTTAAATCGCACAAAGAGATATGAAATAATATTCTATTGCCCCCCCTTTAATGTTTTGTCCGATCTTTGCATGTAAGTACTTGAAAGCTTGTAAATTAGTTCAAAATTCACCTGCGAACATTGGCTCTCCTCTGGGCTTGAAGGTCAAACGCTAAAGGATCTACTTCGACCTTGGAGTTGCTTTCCAAACCAGGCATAATGTCTGAAAAACCTTCACTGTCTAAATCACCTGAAGGAAAATGTTAGAGAATTCAAGTATTCTTGATTGTTAACACTTAAGATTTGAGTTTTATAAACATTAAACGTATATGCTTTCATGGAGAGTTATATTTTTACTGACTTGTTTAATGCTGTTAGCTCTTTTAGACGTTGATACTACAAAAGGGGGTCCGAGTGGGACTTAGCTTCGAAATTTGGGCCTAAATCTCTAAAAGGCCAAACTTGGTATAAGACGACATTGAAGGGGGTTTGTACATATTAAGGGTATAATTGATAAATTACCATAAGAAATAGCACTGTAGGTTTTCAACCAATACTAAAATGTAAATATTTCTATTTTCAGAGTGTTAATTTCTTTTGTATAGATTAAAGTGAAGGCTACGTGATCGACAAATAAAAATAACAGATTTATACCTATGTTTGTGATCTATCTTTTTTTTATAATAAATGCAAGTGTAATATAAAATATTCACCATTTTTCTGTACTAGTCCAAGGTCACTGGCGTGTAAGCTACCGTCAAAATAAACTGTTCCCTCAGGATCGGGAATTAATTCTGTGGAAGATCAAAAATACAATTTAAATATCTTTTCCTCTTTTTTGGAGATAGAGCAATTGTTTATAAAGTAATAGATCCGTTCTTCAGTCAGTTCAGTTTCTTAAAGTACCATTTAAGTATGAAATAAAGCTTCAAAGGGATTTGCAAAAAACATTTGTTTAAAACAGTATACGCTTAGGTAAACAGAAATATTTTGATTTTATTAGTCATCGCAAAATTGCTTACCATATTCCTTTATCTTATTCTCTAATTCGTCGTTATCTGTAAATAATGAAATAATATTGTATATACAGTATATATTTCAAAAGAATAATAATTAAATTAACTCAAAAATATATTTACCAGGAAAAAACATAGTTGGGCCAGATGTCTCATTTGGTTTTGAAATAATTTTGCTATCGGATCTCAGCGTGCTAGTGAGCGGCATTATCGGTGTGGCTAAAATTATTTTAAGGGAACGATATATCGTAAGATTAAAATAAGATAAATCGTATCGTATAGTATAAATAAGGTTCTGCACTCACTCAAAGTTGTCCTGACATCTGTAAGTTTGGTTGTACTTTTCTCCTCGATTTTCTTCTTAGCCATAGTTGTCATTGTAAATGGCGCTACTAAATCTGCAACATATTCTTCCATTATTATAAGTTACTTCTTCTTCTTCTACCTGGCAATTTCCCAGCTTTAGCCAGGGTCTGCCTTACATGTTGTGATTAGTTTTGGCTAATTGTTTTACGACCGGCCGCCTGCCTGACATCAACCCTCTTTTTTTGGGAATCAGATTAATCAGCGATGTCTAAATAATCTTTGAAAGTACATATGATTCGGAAAAATCACATGGGTACTTGCCCGGGCCAGGATCGAATCCGCGCCCTCTTGCATGAGAGGCGAGCCTTTTTTTTTAACCACTAGGCCACCACTGACTTTATATGTTACTATTACACAAAATCTTCTATATACATATATAAAAATGGATTGCTGTTCCTTAGTCTCGCTAAAACTCGAGAACGGCTGAACCAATTTGGCTAATTTTAGTGTTGAAATACTCCTGGAAGTCCAGGAAAGGTTTAAACGGTGAGAAAAATTGGAATAATTGCCGGGAAAACCTTAAAAACAGCCCTTTTCTATTTCCCATACAAACGTTTTTTTTGACATTAGATTTGACAACTAACTAATATGTCAATCATTCTGTTTGATTGAAACAGGAAAAACCTGATTATTTATGGCCTCTAAGACGGAATAGAGTTTGCCTGGTCAGCTTCTTCTTCTACCTGGCAATTTCCCAGCTATAGCCAGGGTCTGCCTTACATGTTTGTGAATAATTTTGGCTATTTGTTTTTACGACCGGCCGCCTGCCTGACATCAACCCTCTCTTTGGGAATCAACATAAATCAACGATATCTAAATACTCTTAGAAAGTAGATATGACTCGGGAAAATCACATTGGTACTTGCCCGGGAAAGGATCGAACCCGCGCCCTCGGCAACGAGAGGCGGGCCCTTTAACCACTAGGTCACCACTGCCTGGTCAGCTATACCTACATATATTACTCTTGACCAAACTAACGCGGACGAAGTCGCGGGCAAAAACTAGTATAATATAATATATAGTACCTACCAATAGCTTTTAGTCTCCTCAATGCTTTTTCTATACACCATTTAAGTATTTGCAGGTTGACGTTCTGTCCTATTTCTTTGCAGAAATTGTAGGCCATAGTCATAAATGGATCATTATTTATATTATTTAAGTCTATAACATTCGTTTGGTTTCCACGGTCGGGTAAAACAGCTTTGTTCGTTCTGATCGGCGGCTGTAATGCAACTAGTTTCTTTTTATTTTTATTGGCATGTTTTATCCATCTTTTTCTTCTTGATATATTTTTATTTTCTTGTTTTTTATTCACAGGGAAGAGGACAGTTGTTTTAGATTTGTTTTCGTTTCTTTTTTTCTTGTTGTTATTATTATCACTGTTCTCATTTATGACACCGAAGGTAGCAAGAATTTTATTTTTCATAAGTTCATCTATGAACGTGTTGTTGAAGTAATATTTATATATTAAATCGTCGACCGTCTGTTCGTCTTTCTCTTCTAAGATTTTTTGATCTTGATTTTTTAGTTTATTTATCGATGGTATTGAAAACAGGTTTATTTTAATCGGTTCAGTTGTTGGGAAAGGTGCTGATGTTGTCAAAACTGTTAAAGGCTCCTCAGTTTCAATAACCGGCTTGGTTTTAGTTTTTGCGATCGCCGAGTTCAATTTGTTTGGAACCAATTTCCTGGATTCTGTGTAAATTTCTTTCGCTTTCTTGAAAATTCGTGCGAAATGATGCTGCCTACGTGAAATTTCGCTTTGCGTTTGCGCGATAACATTCTGTTTCAGATTAATTTTCTCGTTCTGCGCCAGCATAATTTTCTGCATGTTATAAAATTTTCTTTGCTGATCCAAGAACTTCTTCTGTTGGTTTTGGAAGTCGCGTAAGTTTTTGGATAAATCTCTTTCTCTCTTATCATAATTCACTTCTTTCTCTTTTATTTTAGCTTCAGAAAATCTAAGTTCATCGTTTATTTTCATTATTTGTGTATATTTCATATTAATATCTTCATATTTATTTGTCAAATCTTTGATATTCTGGATAAAATCGTTGTTTAAATTATTAATTGTGCCGTGAATTCTTTTTATATCGTGATGTTGTTTCATAATCTTCTTAAAGGTTCTCGTCAACATTGTCAATACCTTCAGTAGTCCTTTTTCAGATATAACCTTATTATTTACGTCTTTAGATTTAGGTAATACTTTATATGTGTTTATATCAGGTACCGTGCCTTGGTCTCGCCATTCCATATCTTCTGTGTCAAATACATTCCTATGTGTTTTATTATTAGCATCATTCAAGTCTTCAGTAAACTCTATTTTCTTTACCAATTCAGTTTCATAGTTGCGTCTGTCCATACTTCTTTTTGGTACAACTATATTTTTATGTGTACCATTCAAATCTATAATCGTTGTTAAATCTTTTGATACTTCATTGGATTTTGCTCTTATTTTATCATCTTGTAATCTTGAAGTTCCATTTTTGTCTTTATTACGTATATTTTTTTCTTTAATTACATTATTATCTTGTAAGTCCTTGTTATCCAGAAGAACAGCTACTTCGTAAGGGTAGTCATTGAAAACTGAAGCTGGCTTGAGGGTAGAAATGAATTTTGATTTAATTATGGATAAATTGTTAGTATTGAGTGTTTTGCAATCGTTATTTTCGCATCGCCTTGATCGATTTTGCTTGTCTGCAATAAATTATTATTTATTATTATAAAAAAATAGGTTTAAAAATAGGCTTAGGAACTAAAAACAGTTTGGATGAGGTATGCTATAGTATAATGGAATTAATAATTATTTATATTCTTACTACATAGATTCAAAACCAAAAAATCATTATATGAATATCCAACTTTACTATATAATAAAAATGCTTTAAAAAAACTGATTTTAAGATGTTCTATTATTAGTTGAAGTACTCACCATGTATCGCTCTTTTGTTTCTATCTAAATAGCTGTTAAAGATAGGAGAACTCTCAACATTAGTGCCTATAAAATCGAAGTTGTTCTGCAATATTTTATCTACGTCCATAGAATTCGCTCTAAATATGAATTCGTTGGGATTTCTCAAACTCTTTCGTCTAATCCAAAGACCTTTATTAACCACATTGTTCCTTTCAAGTTTCGGTTTAAGATAATTGGACTCAGCTTCCAAATACGATGTAGATATAAAATTAAATGAACTAAGAACTATTGTGACTAATATTTGGTTATACATAATACTTATTTTGACATCTCTCGTGAATGGAATGGCGATTGTTAGAGTTATTCACACTGTATACTAATGTCGAAGTTATATTTGTTTGAAAATACATTAGTGATGGGTGTTGATGTCGATGAATACTTTAAGATATAAAATTTTAAATTTTAATAAAACTTTAATATTTTTGTGCTATATTGAATAGATTTTCTAGTTATTTATTCTTGTAATACACAATAGATATATGCATTAAAAAGGAGATGATTAATAACAAGACCGATGGACAGACATTCACATCTCGTCTGCCCGTGATCACGGTTGCTGAAAAGTATGTACTCGAAACGTCTTAAGTATGTACTTAGTTTTTAAGGTAGTAAAATACGTGTAGTATAATCCGAAAAATATTAGTTACATTTACATAAAAAAAGTATTTAGGCTCTTCTATGTCAAATAATAATTGTTTTACTCGTAATAAAGTGACTGTTATATATATTATACACTTTAATATATATTATACAGTGATATGTATTTATTTAAACTAGGTTGTTAAAATTTCGTAAAAGTATCGATAACAAAAATGTTGTAATGTCAATTAATTTTGTACAATCTAAATAATATCGTTATTTCATTTTGAAACTATCATAGTTCTTAATAAATTTGGAAAGTACAGAACAAAATAAGACATATATGATTAAAAAACTAGTACTACTAAATTAAATATTTCATAATGATTATAGTCCCAAAGAGGGTTGATGTCAGGCAGGCGGCCGGTCGTAAAAACAATAAGCCAAAACTATTCACAACATGTAAGGCAGACCCTGGCTAATGCTGGGAAATTGCCAGGTAGAAGATAATCGTTCGTAAATATATGTATAAAATCGATGTAAAAAAAACCGTAATATTCGTGTTATATTATCGATAAAAGTGTACAACACTATTGTTTACTTCGCGCTTAAGAGTTTGTAAAATGTTTCTCTATTTGTAACATAAAAATATTCATGTTTGTAAACTGTTAGCACGTTAAAAATATCGTGGCATATATGATTAACAAGTAAAAGTATTTAATCTTAATAAGTTTCTTTATGTTTTTATGCATTAAAATATAAATTTTGAATTAAAAATTCGTTTACCCTATATTCGAACCTAATTCTTTCAAAATATTGTGTTTCAGAAGGAAATGTATGTACACCTCTCATCATTCCATGTATTCACGGTGCGTGTGTCGGGTCCATCGTTGTAGTGAGAGGAGCTTCAACAGTGACTGGGACTTGTGACCCAGGTGTAGGTTTGAGGGGGAAGGAGGAAGGAATTTCATTAGTTTTTTCGTAAAAATTAAAATATATGAAACAAAACAATGTTTAAATAGTGGTAGTCTTGGTTTGAGGAAACTAGTTTTGGTAGGAATCAGAGGTTTCACTTACTAGGATAAATAGCATACTGTAATCTAGACGTATTTTAAGAAATAAAGAAATCTATATATATCGCATCTATATAAAATGCTTATAGTTTTTCTCCCGACTTCGTACGCATTGTTTAACAATTCCGCCATTAATTTCTTTCACTTTTTATTTGTTTAATGAATTAATATAAAACTTTGTTTTATATGTCAACATGACAGTTATATCTTCTATATATATAAAAATGGATTGCTGTTCCTTAGTCTCGCTAAAACTCGAGAACGGCTGAACGGATTTGGCTAATTTTAGTTTCGAAATACTCCTGGCAGTCCAGGGAAGGTTTAAAAGGTGAGAAAAATTGATTCATTACTGGGAAAACCATAAAAACAGCCCTTTTCTATTTCCCATACGAAAGTTTTTTTGACATTAGATTTGACAACTAACAAATATGTCAATTCTGTTTGATTGAAACAGGAAAAACCTGATTATTTATGGCCTCTAAGACGGAATAGAGTTCGACTGGTCAGCTACACCTACATATATTACTCTTGACCAAACTAACGCGGACGAAGTCGCGGGCAAAAACTAGTATTAGATAAATTTGTTATCAAAAAGCTGCAACGGATTTTACGATTGAAGCATTACTAGTAACGACCTACAAATTTACCAATCCTTGATTCAAATGCATAATAATAATAGTTTCTTCTTTTTATACGGTGCTGTGGCGGTTGCAAATAGGACTGCTACCTCTTCCCTTGGCTATCTTAAAGACGACTAAAGGTAATATATACCAAGAATATGGGCAGTAGAAGCTCCGTGGAACATGTGACCCAGTGGCGTGCATACCAGAGATGCAAATAAGCACTGCATATACCCATATAACAACTAAACCTATATTGTTTAATTCTTACTTACATACTTTTAATAATACATTACGAAATACAAATGTTTACAGATATTTAAAATGACATTTGATTCATGATTTGTTGAAAGTGCCATCTATCAATGTAAATACGAAACATTTTCTATCGGTCGCTGCTAACTGCTAGCTCCGCTATGCAGCCAGTGCGGCGGTATGCGCAACTACTCTGCTTATTTTCCATACAAAAATTCTCAAGGACGATCTACAAATCTCTTGTATGTATGCAGGAAATGTGTGTATGCCTGAGTGTAAAACTATGCATCTGTTATGGTTCGAGAGGCTCTGCTTCTTAAACACTACTCGTTTAAAACATCATAGAAACTGTCAAATGAAAAGAGGCCAATAATGTTTTGGTATACTGTTTTGCTGTCTTTCTAAGCGCAAGTGAATTAGTTTTAATTAGCTAATGAGTAATTTTATTAATTAATTATGAAAAATTTTAGCTGTGAGCTCTGTACTGGTAATGTGTGTTTATCGATATTAATTACTAGTAGATTATCAATTTTCGTTTAATTTTTAGATTTGTCGTTTGTTTTTGTTTTGTGATAAAATTGCAATAATTACAAAAGGAAGGTGTGTGACCAGTTTAGATTTAAATGAAAAAAGTAATGTTATTCGTTTTAATAAAAAAGTATTATTAATTATTATAGTTATTATTAGCTAGCAGGTTGTGTATACAAATAAGTTATTTTGTTTTCCTTGTTTGTTGTTTTCAAACAGTAATAATAATAATAATGAAGATGACGATTTCTTCTCAAACTATCGTGTACATAACAATGTTCAATTAAGTTTAATATATGATTACATTTGTTCAGTTTTTTACATTATATAAACATTGATAAGCAAAAAGTGGAGTTAGTAGATGAACAACTTATGTACGTTATATTTGTGATTGTTATATTTGTGATTGTTATTTTGTCTTTTTTGGATGGACAATATCACTCATTAAAAACTAGTAGCGCCATCTAGCGTTAAGTATGTAAGTCTGTGGGTATGATCGTTTTTTCTAATAAAGATCAGCTATTGTCTGTCAATCAAGCGTTTAATTTATTAGCTTGATTACGTTAGAATAAAATAAATTAATTGTTACATAAAGTGTTTTATTTATATAAATATAATATATAAAACATTGGCTCTTTTGTAAATAATGAGTATTTTAGTGTAAATAATATTAAATATATATTGTAAGGACAATGGTTTTTTTTCCAGTTGCAAAGTGTTTAATTTTAGAAGCGTTTGTCTTCAGTATCTGTTTTCTATTGAAGCCTGATTTTTCCTGAAAAGTATAATCAATATTATAAATTTCTCAAGTTAAGTATTAAACTAATAGTAATATTTTTAATTTGGAATGAACTTTGGTCATAATCAAATTTGACAAGTCTTCTGGGTTCTATACCTCTTAAAGCATGGAAAGTCCCAGAATTTCTGTTCCTTTCCATAATTTTCTCCATCCTGTAATGTTTGCGGCATATCCTTTCCCATGGATTCTGGGAGGCAGAGGCACAGACAGCCGCCGAAGACGCCAATAGTTCCAAGAATCAGCAGAGGAATGATGGGAGATATTGTTGCCTGATAAAAGAATTATAAGCTTAATATGATTAACATTTTTTAATTTAAATGAGAAAAGAAGAGATCATACTATCGCGAGTTTTACTCATTTAAATGTAACATATTTTTCGTATATACTACGTGTACTATATTTTTGGTTTAAAAACTACATACTCCCGACGTTTTGGTAACTTTTCAGCTACCGTGATCACAGGCAGACGATATCTAATTTTATTACAAAAACAAAGCACTCATAGTAATTATATCCGAAAAATACTAGTGTCATTTAAATAAGAAAATAAGAGAGTAGAGTCAAGGTAATGAGTTTTTAATAAAAAAGAGCTTGCTTAACTTCTATTCTTTCATATACTTTAGAATGACGTTAAAATAAACGCTTGATCCTAATCCGTTAAAATAATGAGCAATATAATATAAAATTATTGTCAGAAAATACACACACACACACACACATATATATATATATCGGCGCTACCAGCTTTAATAACGGATGCGACTTGAAAATAATTTGAGGCTGTCATCAATTCTTATTAAACCTCATTAGTATTTATGATTATTGTTAAAAGTAAAACGAAATCAAAGGAGAATAGAACTATGTTTGAATCTTGTTATAAATATGACGTCTGGATGCACGACGGCGGAGTCCAGAATTGAGAATTCAGAGTTCACTGAGTGCGTATCATTGAAGTAGGTTAATATGAAGAATCTTTGAGAAATACAGGAGCATTAAGAACAATTGAAGTTTCATTTTAAAATATCAATGAACGTTCTAGAAGAAGTGACATTTGTAACGTCAGCGAGGCTGGCGTCCCTCTCTTTAAAATCAACGAATTTGTAATAAATCCGATATATATATATATATATATATATATATATATATATATATATATATATATATGTTTATATCTTACCAAATACACGATGTATGGCACAAGTATTGTGGCTAAATAACCAGTGATGTGTATTAGAGCTAATCCTTGGGCTCGAACCACAGTTGGTAATAATTCCGCTGCATACTGCATGCCGATGTTGAAAGATATGTTGACAGCAAAGCGACCGATTATAGCCAATGTTGCTGACGGTACACCTACAATATTAATACATATTAATATATGTATATATATAATTAAGTCAGTGGTGGCCTAGTGGTTAAAAAGCCCGCCACTCATGCATGAGGACGCGGGTTCGATGGCAAGTACCAATGTGGTTTTTCCGAATCATATGTACTTTCTAAGATTATTTAGACATCACTGATTAATGCATTCTCAAAGAGGGTTGATGTCAAGCAGCCGGTCGTGAAAACAATTAGCCAAAACTATTCACAACATGTAAGGCAGACCCTGGCTTAAGCTGGGAAATTGTCAGGTAGAAGAAGGTATGACTGATATATGTCGATATAATATTATAACTAAATTTAAATAATGTTTAAATCACAAGCAACAGCGCGATTACTTAATTGGTTAAGCAAGGTTAACTCAAAATATGTTCGTAACAACGAATTCAGTCTCCTTAATTTTTATTCGGCTATTTAATAAAATTTTCCGATTATTTAATACAAAGAAATATATATCCTGGAATTCGAATAAATAATATTCTTTATCCTTGTTCAGTAATTTTGCTATTCAAATCACATTTATGAATATAACGCCCATAGAAGCAATATTAATGATATTTTAAATAAAGATTATAAGTTTCAAGAAGACTTGGAATTGAGAAGATAATATCTAGCATATTTTCTTTATCACTAATAGGACATTTTTTACATAAACTATTCTTTTAAATCATCTCACCATGAGGGACGGTTGTCGCAAGAAAACTGAATATACCGCTTAGCACCATCGATCCGAAAGCAAGCCATCTACGACCGACACTGAAAAATAATTCACTATTAAAACATTATTAGTATATATTTTATTATTAAATAATACTGAGGAGAAACAATAAGAGAAAGATATTATGTATTTTTAGTCTACTGTTAAATATACATATATTAATGCAATTTTGTAAATGTAAGGATTGTGTATTTATATAGCAAGAAATCATTTTGTTCAAGGAATATTCCAAAATAGTTTAATAAATTCTACTATTAGTAATCAGATTTTTGTATGTCACTAAGAATGACAAAGATTTTAAGAGCTAAGACTTTCGCGAGTATTCATTTAAATGAAAGTAATATTTTCTCATTACTACGCGTTATTTTACTATTCTAAACTGCATACTCCCGAAGTTTTGGTTACATTGCAGCAATGATCACGGGCAGACGAGATTCATTTTTCGATAAAGATTTTTTAGGAGAAGTTACATTAGACAATTGTTACTTACATATCAAGAGTCAAAGTAAGCATCACATCAGCGGGAAACTCTGTCGCAGTAGCGACAGTGAATGTCAGGAAGATATCCAATCCCAAAGAACCCACGTTTCTGACGTGACCATCAAATACCATAGCTATTGACATCCAGATGACCAGCAACAGAAGACTATGACGACGCAGGCGAGGGGTCTTGAACAGATCCAGAAAGGAGTAATTCCTGATCTCCTCTTCAGCTTTTGCTATTTCTGTAGCTGTGTCCTGAAAATACAATTTTTTTTTATATAAAACTTCATCATCATCATCATCAGCCTATCAGACGCCCACTGCTGAGCAAAGGCCTCTTTTTCACATGGAGAAGGTTTGGTGGAAGATGAGGTTGGTGATTTCAAACTTATAATTGTGAAACTATAAATCCAGGTTTCCTCACGATGTTTTCCTTCACCGTATGTCAGTGATGTCTAAATACTCTCAGAAAGTACATATGACTCCGAAAAATCACATTGGTACTTGCCAGGTTTGAACCCGCGCCCTCGGCAACGAGAGGCGGACCCTTTAACCACTAGGCCATCACTGACTATAAAATAATACATAAAACTTGTCATACTTTAATTGCTATTGTCTCTTGAGGATAAAGATAGTGAAATTATTGTGATTCTTCAATGAAGTTCATTGTGATCTAAACTTTAAATTATTTCATGTTTTAGTGCTATATTAATGTCCTATCAGTGAGATAATAAATACGTAATTTTTACCTTAAATTCTTTAAATATTTCATCAGGTATCTTCTTCTTGTTTATTCTTTCGAACTTCTTCAATATTTTAAGAGCTTCGTCGATACGTCCCTGTGATATTAACCATCTGCAAAATATTTAGTCTAGTGAGTTCCAATTGGTCACGAAAAATACATTTACCTAAACACACTACAATATGCATATGTACCATGTCTTATGATTTACAAAAATGTACTCTTATAATTTTATTTATATTAAAAAAACTTTCACTACACTCTTTTATGTTATAAAAGTAGTAGGCATATGCTAAATTAAAGGGATAAAACTGCTAAAATTAAAAGAAATTTAAATTACTTCACTTGTTTAAACCGATACAAAAAACAACCCACATATTTTTGTCTTGTTTTAGACTAGCCAGATACTTTCAAATTTTAAGTAAACATATAAAACCAAGCACAATACCTAGCGCTTTCAGGAACCAAGCACGGCGTGAAAATAGCCAGCACCAATGGCACACTGGTTATCAAAGTGTAGACCTTCCAATCAGCTACTGCCAATGCTATCCACGGCAGAAGACATGCAGCGAATGTAAAGTATACTGCAATAGACATATTTGCGACGAATGTACGCCATTTCGGACCAACGTATTCTACAACTGAAATTGAAAGAATTTTGGAATATAATACTTGGCTTTGTTTTCTATGAAATAATTAAATATTATGTGTAAATTTTTTTGAAAATCATTCTTTACGTATCTTACATATTGACTATTTCAATAAGACCTTAAATTTTTGGGGTCTAAATATACTATCTAAATCTTTGTAAAAAAATTGGATAGAAACTCAACTTTTAACAAAAAGAGTTGCTATGATTTGAATATTATGGTAATGTTATTTCAATAAGATGTAACTCGGAATATTAGAAATATCACCAAAACTTAGAAATATTTGCTCTAGCTTACCAACTATGTACATGACCATAAAACAATTGTCATAAGCCAAGCCCACAAGAAATCTGCAGAGGCAGAAAGACCAGAAGCTGTTTGCAAACGCAGTTCCAACCCCCGCCAAGAAACCAGCCATATTCGTACCTGAAAAGACATTTAAATCTTATTATTAAGGAATTTTGACAAGACGACAAAGATAATTATTTGATATTCATATTTAGATAACAAAATTGTATTATTTTGAACCCACATATATGTATATTTTTGTCTCGGCGTATTCATAAACAAATTTAGTTAGGTCATAACATACCCAGTATAGCTGGAACTCGACCAAATTTATCAGCTACCCATCCAAATATTAGCCCTCCAACAATGGACCCACAAAAGAAAACCGATTGAGCAGTTGCGGGATAGTTGTCTCTGTCACACACCCAGTCGAGCTACAAAATAATATACAGGGTGACTGGTGAATTACTATCAATATTTAAGGAGCATACTCGGTACATGATTCTCATTCGAATTATGTAAAAAAAATAGGTACTTAATTTTTGACCAAATTTCCGTATAAATAAATAAAGCGTGGGCACGTTCCAAGTGTTCCAAGTGTGGCCGCGTGCGGCGGCGTGCTGATACAACACTATGCCGCCACACGCGTATGTGTGAGTGTGTGTGTATACCTAATCTGTAGGGTGTTCACACGATGCGTAATTAATTACATAACTTTTGGTTAACTTTACTTAGAAGTTTATTAATATTTATGTTATATTAATTTTTATCTTGTCATATATGATCGTCAAATATCACGTCCTAAAGTATTGATAGTAATTCACCAGTCACCCTGTATAGCTTACAGTCACAAGAAAATTCACTCAGGTAAAAATAGATCATGATGATGCAAAACTGTATAATAAACTACCCACATTTATAAAAAAATGTGAACTCACTTAACGTATTTAAAAAATAACTTGCTAAATATATATAATAATAAATAATCAAAACTAAGACAATATTTTAAATTAGTACTTAATATGGAAAAATGTTTTTTAGTTAGGGGTTATATTTGAAACAACTATTCATTATTTCATTTTTGTTACAAGTGCTATCGAACTGTATAAATAAATGTTTTGTTATAAATAACTATAAAATAGTTTGACTCCGATTGTTCTATTATCTTACCTGACTTGCAATCGTTTCGTAGGGGACATCGGTGTAATTATATTCCCATTGTTTATCACATTTCTTTACTGGCCAATTAGAATCCGGTGTTAGAACTCCCTTGTCTAATATCGTCGACCAATCCACGTCATATACAAGGCATTTCTCATATTTACTGTTATCTGTCATTGGGATCGAGAGATAGCGCCTAAAATGTTTACAGAATTGAAAATGATTTTAAAATACAAGAAATAATCGAATTATATTTTCTCCTTGTTCAATTTTTTTTGCAACCTATACCCATACTTATAGATTTATTTTTGTGATATTAGATAAAGCAGTCTAGTGTGACTATCAAAAACTCTTTAAATTATATTTCCAATATTATAGATAGAAATTGCATAAAATGTGTTACGTGAGAAAGAAATAATTGTTGGAGAATACTTTTTAAATTATCTTCCGATCCTGACACATAAAATTTTAATTTCTTTCAACATTTTTTAGGATATAATGTTCATGTTTATTTGCAGTGTGATCGAAAATTTCTATTTAAAAATGTATATCAAAACTGACCTCTCTTCCACAGTTAAGTTGGCCAATTCAGGGACAAAGCACCAGTGTTCCTCTGGCACAATGGTCATGAATATTTGAGAGAAGTAGACGAAAGCGAAGAAGAAAGAGTATGGTATCATGAGGAGGAACAGAATCCGTTGGTACCAGCCAAATTCTCCGATGTACGGAAACAAGTCGTCAAGATCTTTCAGCTGTGGCTTTGTTGGTCTTGAACCATTTACTGGGAAAAATAACAACTCTTTTATTCCATAATTACAGTGTGTAGGACTTATGAGCTATGTTTAATATGAAGTTGTATTAAATCTTTACGTGGAAGCTTAACAAATGTGTATTTTTTCTCACAAACTTTATGATTTGTAACACTAGTTTTTCTTAATGAATTATCTGCGTTACTATTGTGTTCAGAAATAAATTAATAATGTGTGCATAGTATGTGTTTTTACGCTGACCGTCAGCGACATCTTCTATATATATTAAAATTGATTGCTGTTCCTTAGTCTCGCTAAAACTCGAGAACAACTGAACGGATTTGGCTAATTTTAGTCTTGAAATACTCCTGGTAGTCCAGGGAAGGTTTAAAAGGTGAGAAAAATTGATTCATTACTGGGAAAACCATAAAAACAGCCCTTTTCTATTTCCCATACAAAAGTTTTTTTTGACATTAGATTTGACAAGTAACAAATATGTCAATTCTGTTTGATTGAAACAGTAAAAACCTGATTATTTATGGCCTGTAAGACGGAATAGAGTTCGCCTGGTCAGCTATACGGTCTACATATATTACTCTTGACCAAACTAACGCGGACGAAGTCGCGGGCAAAAACTAGTCTTTATATAAAACTTTTATGATATGATCCAGCTTGGTTTTGAAAATAATTAGTGAAAATATCTTTATATGTAAAAGAAAGTCGTGTTAGTTACACTCTTTATAACACAAGAACGACTGTACGGGCTTAGATGAAAATTGGAGGAAAGCTTTGAACATGGAAGGACATAGAATACTTTTAATATTTGAAAAAGAAAAAAATAAGTTGATCAAATCGAAAATCTTCTTATCTACTGTATTTAAGGAGGAATAGAGTTGGCCTGGTTAATTTCTAATTAAAACTAACGCAGACGAAGTCGCAGGCAAAAACAAATTATAATAAAGTTTCATGATAATTAAATCAGTATTTTAGGTAAAGAGCTACCAGCATCCATAAATCCACACATATTTTTCGCTTTTTATAGTACAATACGTCGCAATTAGAGTTGAAGAGCTATTTTTCCACCTATAGTCTAAGTAGTAGTAAATGTTTTTACCCCTAGTGTGTTGCATTTCTATCTGTCCATAGTCAAGGTCTCGGGTTCCCCCCAAGACCCCGACCACCTTCTCATGTGATTCCATCTTCAAACTCCGCTTTTCCCTTAAAAGACACTTTTTCTGACGTCTTCCTGGTAACTAAACCTGAATTTTTAGATATTGAGCTGAAAATATAATTGCAACAGTTAGAATATACCTTTATTTTGATTTGGAAAAGCATTTAAAGAAGTGAATAGCAAATTGATATGTATTATACTTAAATAAAGTATTAATCTTTTTTAATATAATAAAATACGCGTAGTAATCCTAATAATATTAGTTTCATTTAAATGAATATTCGAGAAAGTTTTACATTCATTTCATAGCATGAAAACGGTTGACAAATAAATAAAAGAATCTTCAATCCCTACTAATATTATAAATGGGAAAGTAACCCTGTCTGTCTGTCTGTCTGTTACGCTTTCACGCTTAAACCACTGAACTGATTTTAATGAAATTTGGTACAGACATAGAGTTGACCTTGAGAAAGAACATAAGATAGTTTTTATCCCCGACTTTTGAGAGGTTCTTTTGGAAACGCGATATAACCGAACTCCAAGCGGGCGAAGCTGCGGGCGGAAAGCTAGTAATATATAATAATTATACTGTTTCATAATTAGAATAAGTAAAGTCACGGTGAACAAATAGTTAATCAACAAAGATGGTTTTTATTCCATCAGTAATTTTTATTTAAATTCTATTCTCTATAAGAATATTTTAAATGTGTTTAAAAAAATTAATTATTATTACCAAAAAAATCATTCATTATTACTTTAAAGCGTTTTTTTATATAACTTTTTATACAGAAGTGAATTTGACTGAAAAATATTTAATTTAATTGAATAATACATAAACAAAACCGCAATATTCTTATAGTACAAGTATATTGACAAATAAGTGGTTTGAATAGCTGTTATAGCTTCAAAGTTTTTAATATTCTTTCATTATTTATAGCATATTATACTGTAAGGAATTTCGTGAGTTGCTGACAAGTGACAACACATGGTGTGCACTTGAGTAGCGACGGTCTGGCGCCGTTCTTCGCTGGTACCACATGTGATCGAAGTAGGCGTCACCGTGGCGTCACTCAATGCTAGCTGCTAGCTAAACAGAGAATCAGGCTCACCTCTCGGCGGGCTCTCGTAGTGTACGGACGTTTAGTGATAATCAGTGTTGATCGTTGTTGGGTCACGTAAGCCATTTTGTTTTTGTTAAATTGTGTTAACTCATTTAATTATTGAAGTTCGCAGTATTTGTATTAGGTATAACTTTTTGTTTGATTGTAAATTGTAATTAAATAGACTGATTTTACGTTGATTTGTTTTTTTAAAATAAAGTTCCACTTTTGAAACTAAAATCAGAAGTGGGATAAAGGACTCGTAGGCCCACATTAATATAATTAGAAAAATATTTAACTTTTAAATTCTGTTTTGTTTACAAGTACTGCTTACTTTATTTCTTTGATACTTTCGGCATTTAATTGTTGTCTTTAACTGTGCTAATGAGGCACACGAGGACGCCTAGTCCACGGAGGAGCCATTCTAAGGGTGGCTCGCGTAATCGTGATCGACGTACTTTTCGTACGTCTCGCGACCGTAGTGATGATAGATCGAACCGTGACTCGCGTGATAGGCGTCGTACATCGCAAAATGGCTTGCGGGTCCGAGATCGACATGATTCTCGCAATACCGAAGTGCATCGGGCGCATACTCGGATTAGGCGCGAATTACGTTGTAGAGATCGCTCTCGTGGTACTCACCGAATCAGATCGCGGTCACAATCCGGTACCGTGTCTCCTGGCGAGGAGCGTCCCGTCAATAATACCGATACCTTGCCGCCAGTCGTTGCTTCTACTTCAGATAATATCGCGCCGCGGCAGCAGTCCTTAGAGTCTAGCAACCTTCACTCAGAGGCGTCTAGTCTCGCTACCGCTTTGATGCAAGCAATTAAAACGATTCAACCCTCGCGATCGCAACATTATTACATATCAAATTTCGACCCATCGATTAATAACATTGAATCGTGGTGCGAGGAGGTGGATCGTGCTAGAGAAGTTAACGGTTGGGGAGACCACGAATGTTTATCTCGTGTCGCGATATGTCTTAAGGGAGATGCTAAGGTTTGGTTAGGCGAATGGGTTTCGAATGACCGAACTTGGTCTAACTTTAAGCGCGAATTCAAACCTCTCTGTCCTGATAAATTAGACTTTGCCAACATATTGTTCGAAGCAATGAATACAACTTCCGATAAATATTCAAGTTATGCTGAATACGCCCGTCGTACCTTATTACGCTTGAAAATAGTTCAAGGATTAAGCGACGACTTAAGAACCCTCATTGTGATACGTGGTATAAATGACGCTCAGGTGCGGGCCGCCGCCGCTAACGCAACCCTGGCCCCTGACACGATCGTCTCGTTTCTATCTATTTATAATAAACCCTCGGCAGGAAAACAGGACAGAGCGGTTGAACACAAAAAGCACAGCCAAACCACTAAGTCGAGTGGTACTTCCCGTCCGAAATGTTTTAAATGTAATCGATATGGTCATGTCAGTCGCATGTGTAGACAAACCGAGTCTAATGCATCTAATAGTCAGCCGTCTCAATGGGCATTCGATTCAACCATTCATACGCAACCGTCACAAAGCAAAACGTGTACATTCTGTAAGAAACCAGGACACACTGAGGACAAATGTTTCACTAAAGCGAAGTCAGAGCAACGTAACAAACGCAACGTCAATCTTTGCTCATATCGATCTAGTATTCCACAAAATAACGATATCACTTCAGCAGTAATAGATGGCATTCCGGTAGACGTACTTATCGATAGCGGAGCCCTTGATGTTTCTCTAATTTCTTCTGATATTTTAAAGTATTTCAAATGTCAACCTAGGCCAAGACATTGCGTACTGAAGGGTCTCAGCGATCGGGAAGTGATTGCGACATCTTACGTCACGCTC
This sequence comes from Danaus chrysippus, assembly GCA_916720795.1. Taxonomy (NCBI): domain Eukaryota; kingdom Metazoa; phylum Arthropoda; class Insecta; order Lepidoptera; family Nymphalidae; genus Danaus; species Danaus chrysippus. The sequence goes on from CAKASE010000075.1 coordinate 4,280,581, forward strand.
ACCGTAGAGTTTAGCGATATCTCTATTGAAGTAGACTTGGTAGTAGTTCCAACGTCTTTTATGAATGCGCCTATCATAATTGGAACTGATGTTTTAAACCGCGACGGAATTACTTACATCCGAACCAAAGAGAGGCAATATCTCACGCGCACTGACAAGGTTAACAAAGAAATTAACGTTGTCGATAGAAGTGACACGCTTCAATTAAACACACCTCTACAGGGGGCAGATTTGGAAAGTCTCATGTCCGTAATTAATGATTTCAAACCATTCTTGATAAAGGGTACTGCTGTTACTACAGTTCGAACAGGAGAAATGGAAATAAGAGTTACCAGTTCCACTCCGGTCGTATATAAACCGTATAGACTCTCGTACTCCGAAAAGCTTAAAGTGCGAGAAATTACTCAAGATTTGTTAGATAAGGGAGTTATTAGGCGGTCTAACTCAGAATATGCGAGTCCAATTATACTGGTGAGAAAGCGTGACGGTTCGGACAGACTGTGTGTGGACTTTAGGGCACTTAATCGAATAACGGTGAAAGATCGTTACCCGTTGCCACTAATTGATGATCATATTGATCGGTTAGGAAGCTTTAAGCTCTTTTGTTGTTTAGATATGGCTACTGGGTTTCACCAAATCCCTTTAAAAGAGGAATCTATACATCTGACAGGATTCGTAACACCTGAAGAACACTTTGAGTATGTGAAGATGCCTTTTGGCTTAGCCAACTCCCCAGTAGTTTATCAGCGGATCATTAATAACACTCTTCGAACACACATTAATGATGGGAATGTATTGGTTTATGTTGATGACGTCCTTCTACTAAGTAACTCTGTACAGGAGGGAATTGAATTACTACGTAAGGTGCTTCGGACGCTCACAAATGCAGGATTTTCTATCAATCTGAGCAAATGCTCGTTTTTGGTTACCGAAGTTGAATATTTAGGTAGACTTATAAAGCAGGGTCAGGTTAGGCCGAGTCCACGTAAGGTAGAAGCCTTAGTCAATACATTGCCACCTGAAAACGTAAAGCAGGTGCGGCAACTTTTAGGCTTGGCCGGTTATTTTAGGAAGTACATAAAGAACTATGCCACTAAAACTGCCCCTATTGCTGTCCTCACTCATAAAAATGTTAAATTTAACTGGTCCCCTGAATGTGAAACTATTCGTTTGAGCTTAATTAAGGAATTAACTAGTGAACCGATCCTTACTATCTTTAACCCAGACCTTCCCACTGAAGTTCATACAGACGCGAGCAGTATTGGATATGGCGCTGTCCTTTTACAAGTACATCCCGACTCAAAGAAACACGTAGTCGCATATTTTAGTCGTTCTACACAGGGAGCGGAAAGCAAGTACCACTCCTACGAACTGGAGACACTCGCGGTTGTCAAAGCCCTCCAACACTTTCGCCATTATTTAGTTGGCTTAAAATTCGTAGTAGTCACCGACTGCAATGCGCTCAAGTCTACTGAGCGAAAGAAAGATCTGTTGCCTCGAGTAGCAAGATGGTGGATCTACCTTCAAGATTTTAATTTCTCCATCGAATATCGTAAAGGAGTAATGCTACCCCATGCAGACTACTTGAGTCGTAATCCCGTGCGTGTAAATCAAATCTCGAAGCCCCGTAACTGGGCTCAGATTGCCCAATCAGCTGACCACGAAACCCAAGATCTAATTCAGCAACTTCATGATGGCAGACTGGACGCTGATCGCTACCATATCCAAAATGGAATCTTGTACTATAAGTACGTCCCTGTGGGTCAAGAAGCGAGGTTACTATGCTACATACCTAAAGGGCACCGACTCAGCCTTTTAAGGGTGTTCCACGACGAACACGAACACATCAATGCCGAGAAAACACTTGACCTTATTCTCCGACACTTCTGGTTTCCTGGTCTCAGAAAGTTTGTATCCAAATACGTCTCTCATTGCCTAGTGTGTATCTCTCAAAAGCGAGTTCCCCGAGCCCCATTACAGAACATCACCTCCTGGGAAAAACCCGATATTCCGTTTAATACGGTTCACGTTGACGCTTTGGGACCTCTGCCAATATCCGAAGGGTATAAATTCGTCCTCCTCATAGTAGATGGTTTTAGTAAGTACACGCTTCTCTATCCTATTCGCCGACAAGATTCCACAGAACTCAAACGCGTCATTACTCAGGCTATTTCCCTTTTTGGAGTACCTAAACTCATGATCACTGACAAAGGACGTATGTTTGAGTCTAAAGAGTTCGTGACCTGGATTAATGAACTCGGCTGCAACCTGCATTACATTACACCGGAGATGCACCAGGCAAATGGTCAAGCCGAAAGGTACATGCGGACAGTACTCAATATGCTACGCATCCAAGCCAACCACAAAAAACTACAATGGTCGGAGACTCTGTGGAAACTACAACTGGTGCTGAATATCACTAGACAAAAGACAACCCAAACATCTCCTTTAAATCTTCTCATAGGCACTGAATCTATAACTCCAGTCGTCCGAGCACTAGTGCGTGATGTGGCTATCGAGGGATCAGCACCTAACCGAGAAGCTCTACGAGAAATCACCAGAAGTAGAGCTCGTGAACTCCTCAGTAACAACCGAGCCAAACAAGATGAACGAGTCAATCAGAGACGAAGTGCACCACGCCAATTCAATGTAAATGACCTTGTCTTTGTCATTAAATACTCTCAGTCGGCAGGTAAACTTGACTCCGGCATGCGCGGCCCATACAAGGTGGTAGAGGTTCTACCTAGCGGACGCTATACTCTACGCTTGCTCAGCGGAAGTTATGGAAAAATAACCCAGGCTGCTGCGCAATATATGGTGCCATGGCGGGGTGAGTGGAACCCCGAAACGTGTGCCGCATTTTTTGAGAGTAAGTAAAACTTATAATGTTATTGTGGTCGTTATGGTGAGCCCATAGGGCAAGCCTCACATGTATGATTACTCTCTTTAGGCCTCACTTGTTTGAGTTAATCTGCAAGTTGAGATGCCTCAACGTGTAGTACTACGGTCCACATGTTGGGAAGCCTCGGCACGTTTGAATACGGTCTGCGTGCCGGGAAGCTTCACACGTTAGATTACGGTCTGCGTGTGGAATGTGCTCGTATGTTTGAATACGTTCTTCATACGAGTCGGTCTGTTTAGCTGACCATGTTATAGAGTGCCTCACTTGTTCGAGTTAATCTGCAAGTTGAGATGCCTCAACGTGTGGTACAAGGGCCCACATGTTGGGAAGCCTCGGCACGTTTGAATACGGTCTGCGTGCCGGGAAGCTTCACACGTTAGATTACGGTCTGCGTGTGGAATGTGCTCGTATGTTTGAATACGTTCTTCATACGAGTCGGTCTGTTTAGCTGACCATGTTATCCACATCCACTGGTGAAGAAATAAGGAAATCGACTGGAGAGACCGAAGCACTCAGCAAACCATTGGAAAAATAAGGAAAACATGTCTTATTTTGTTTTATTGAGAACGGTTTGTGAGTGTTACATGTGTGAGAATTGTGAGAAAGAATGATGAATGAATTGACTGAACGGAGACAGACTGCGTGGTCAGCAAGGTTGAATGTTTCCATCTTGTTTCTCCGAATGCTTACTAATGAATGTTTTGTATTCTTTTTTAGACGAAACTAATGTTGACGAACTGAATGATGACGAGGAAACTACACACGCAGACAGAGCTAATCCTACAGCTGCTCTATCCAGGCCCTTACTGGACGATGTGGCCGAAACCAACTCACCAACCTCTCTTGTGGCGGGTTCTAGCGGAGTTTCTCATGAAATTTGTGCCGAGGACGACTCAACGTCAGGAGAGGCCGTGTAAGGAATTTCGTGAGTTGCTGACAAGTGACAACACATGGTGTGCACTTGAGTAGCGACGGTCTGGCGCCGTTCTTCGCTGGTACCACATGTGATCGAAGTAGGCGTCACCGTGGCGTCACTCAATGCTAGCTGCTAGCTAAACAGAGAATCAGGCTCACCTCTCGGCGGGCTCTCGTAGTGTACGGACGTTTAGTGATAATCAGTGTTGATCGTTGTTGGGTCACGTAAGCCATTTTGTTTTTGTTAAATTGTGTTAACTCATTTAATTATTGAAGTTCGCAGTATTTGTATTAGGTATAACTTTTTGTTTGATTGTAAATTGTAATTAAATAGACTGATTTTACGTTGATTTGTTTTTTTAAAATAAAGTTCCACTTTTGAAACTAAAAATACTATATATAGAAGAATAAATTAATATTGTTTGTCCAGTTGTTATATATATGTATAACATGAAAATCTTTTCGCGAATCACGTGTTTATATGACACGTGTATATATATACCTAATAATTAATTTATATTTATTATATGATATATATTACTATATATAAAAAATGGTAATAATTTATTAAAATTACTAACTGATAACTCTCAATTCTTTGACGTGGTTTGTCTTATTACTTTTCAGCAAGACTACTAGTATTAATAAAAAATATATATATTTGTGTGTGTATGGGTGTGTGTGTGTGTGTGTGTGTGTGTATGTGTGTGTGTGTGTGTGTGTGTGTGTGTGTGTGTGTGTGTGCGTATTCCGTTCAAAACTGAGTTATATTTTGAAAGTACTGTAACATAATTTAACACGGAAAACCTGCCTCATATACATCCTAAGTAAATAAAATCATACTATCTACCAAAGTAAATATGGCTAGTTGTAAATGTTATTATCATATATGTATTGTAAGCCACGTAATCAAATATTTAAATTGTGTAGTTCACTTAATACATTGTAGTAATAATGTGAATATTTTGCCGTATAAATCTCGGAATACAGAAATGTTTGTAATTTAATAAAATATTAAAGAATTATATGTAACTAAACTTGCTTTTATATATTTCAAATTAAATATATCATCATCAGTCTATCAGAGCCCCCTGCTGAGCCTCATCTCACATGGAGAAGGTTTGAGCATTAATCACCACGCTTGCTCAAGACGAATTGGTGATTTTAAATTTATAATTATGATATTATAAGTCCATGTTTCCTCACGATGTTTTCCTTCATCGTATGTCAGTGATGTCCAAATACTCTTATAAAGTATGTACATATGACTCGGAAAAATCACATTGGTACTTGCCAGGTTTCGAACCCGCGCTCTTATAGGTACATGAGAGGCGGGCCCTTAACCTTTTTCCCACCACGATAATATGCATAGTGTATATTATCCTAAAATAAATGACTCTATTTTTTTTATATAACGTTTTTATTGATAAGAATTTTATTTAACTGTTATTTTAAATTTGATTTTTAAATTCATAATAAATAATATTCTTTGAAATAACTACTGATAGGGGTCTTTTAAATTCTTCCCATTACAGTTTTTTATTACTTTCATAAAGAATATACACATAATAATAAAACATTAATTTCTTTATATTTGAGGACAAAATTATCATAACTTCTATCACAACACTTATTCAATACAAAAATATAAAATAAAAAATATTAGATACATACACACCGATCTTTTACGCGAATAATTATTAAATGAAATTGATTTTTCCGAGTCATATGTACTTTCTAAGAGTATTTAGACATCACTGATTAATGAATTCCCAAAGAGGGTTGATGTCAGGCAGGCGGCCAGTCGAAAAAACTATTAGCCAAAACTATTCACAATATGTAAAACAGACCCTGGCTGAAGCTGGGGAATTGCCAGGTAGAAGAAGAACATACATATATTATTATATTCAAACTTACCTATATCTTTTAACTAGACGCACTATTCGATGAGTATCAAATCTCGTTTCAATGTCCGTCCCTCAAACACAGTTTAAGCAGAATGAACTATTCCATCAATTGTTTTAATATATAAGTATGAAGTAGTTTATAATAACAAGCGATTATAGTGCTTAGTGACTTATAATAAGGTGTTTAATGCTGTAACTGGTGCTATCTTTTCAGGAATTGTACTCGTAAAATAACTATTATATACCTTATCAACATAATTTAAGGTTCATAATCATATAATAAGTTTTTTGATGAAATATTTTAAAACATTTTCATGTTTGAATAAAATTTAAAAGATTATTTATTGTCAGAATAAATGAATAAATAATTTGACTATCTTGAAAGTATATAATAATTATTTATATAGGCATAGTATTATATCTAATCTTTCTTCGTTTAAGTTAATGATTTTTAAACCGTGTTTCTGGTCTAGATTTTAAACAATAACTATTGAATTACCAATTGCAATGAAGGAAGGTTAGTATAATCTTTAAAATGACTATAAATTACATATCCCTACTAATATTATAAATGCGAAAGTAACTCTGTCTGTCTGTCTGTTACGCTTTCACGCTTAAACCACTGAATTGATTTTAATGAAATTTTGGTACAAAGATAGAGTTGACCTTGAGAAAGAATATAGGATAGTTTTTATCCCAGACTTTTGAAAGGTTCTCTTGGAAACGCGATATAACCGAACTCCAAGCGGGTGAAGCTGCGGGCGAAAAGCTAGGTTGATGTATATGTTTTATTTTTTTAAGTATTTGTTGTTTTGTCACAAAATTTTCTTTTAATGTTTTTTATTTAACCTAAAAATATAGAGACTAAAATTACTGTTTGTTTCTTTGGTCATAAAACGTATTTTGGTTAAAATCATTTCTATAACCTATGTTTGATTTGTAGACTATAAAATAGGATAGTTTCATTAAAAACTGTTTAGTCTTATTGTTTGATTTTTCTAATATACTTTTTTCCATAAATAAAATATTGTAGGCAATTTTATAATAAAATGTTTTTTTAATCTTTTCGTTGTTCATTTTTGAGTTTTTGTTAATATTTTCTCTTTCATTACTTCTTTTTAAGATATTTTCGTCAGTCTAAAACTTGTTATTCTTGATATATATAATACGTTTAACTATTGATATGTTGGTTTAAGTCGACACCTATCCCATAATTTGTGAATATTTATGACTGAAAAACTTGAAACTCCGTCGGTAGTGTGTCTGCAAGCTTATGGTAATGATTAAGGTTATTCTTAAAAGCTATGAAAATATCTATCGTTAAAGTTTATTAAAATTGGTGAAACACTTATAAATGAAACTAATATTTTCGGATTTACTACGCGATTTTTTATTTTGACTATAAACTACATACTCCCGACTTTTCGGCTACTTTACAGCAACCGTGATCACGAGCAGACGAGATGTGAATATCAGTGAATATAATATCTATACTAATATTATAAAGCTGAAGAGTTTGTTTGTTTGTTTGAAAGCGCTAATCTCCGAAACTACTGGTTCGAATTGAATAATTCTTTTTGTGTTGGATAGTCCAGTTATCGAAGAAGGCTGTGAGCTATATAACATCACGCTACGACCAATAGGAGTAAAGATATAGTGGTAAATGTGTAAAAAACGGGAGAAATTATTTCATCTTTGAAGCCTTCCGTTGCGTGCGCCGTGAAAACGGTTCGAGACACACAAAAAATATGTAATAAAGAATAATAGCTCTCTTAATGATATAAAAAACAGTCCGCGACAGTATATGTCTATCTTTTAAGATTAACTCACAAAAACCGTTTTTATGGTACCTAATTTTGTCGAAATAATTTGTTTAAGTTGTATCAAAATAATAATATTAATCTTTATTCATATAAACAAATAAATATGTTGTTGGTTAAGAGTACTTCATTATTAATTTAAAAAAAACATAGGTTTCATCCTGAAAATTCTACGGGAACTCGACCATTCCGAAAACCCCACAAGAACGGGAACTATGTGGGAACTATTCCACGCGGACGAAGCCGCGGCAAAAGCTAGTAAATTATATAAAACGAATGTAATAGTGACCAATTCATTTCGCTTTGCGAATTGGGATCGTTTTTTCTTTAGTTCTTCTTCTACCTGTTAATTTCTCAGTTTTGGCTAATAGTTTTTACGACCGGCCGCCTGCCTGACATCAACCCTCTTTGGGAATGCATTAATCAGTGATGTCTAAATACTTATAAAGTACATATGACTCGGAAAAATCAAATTGGTACTTGCCAGGATCGAACCCGCGAACTTATGCATGAGAGGGCCTTTTAACTAGGCCACCACTGACTATTATATGTACATACATATATATATGTATGTATAATTATCTTTCGTCTGTAAATAGATGACATTGGTTTCGTAATAAGCATCATGAATCATCTTTAATCAATCCTATAATTCCAGCAATGGTTTATTTTTAACAACTAACATACTTGCGAGTATTTTTAGACTATCATAAATATTCCGATTCCTCTTTATTAATGATCGAATAATAAATTGTGCTTCATTTAAAATGAACGGAATAAAAGTGAAGTAACAATAAATAGAAACTGTTTTTACTATTGAAATACTTACATTAATTGTATTGAAAATTAGAAATACTTAGTTGATTTAGGTTAATATAAAATGAAATTAATCTATATACAGGGTGACTGGTGAATTACTATCAATATTTAAGGAGTATACTCGGTACATGATTCTCATTCGAATTATGTAAAAAAAATAGGTACTTAATTTTTGACCAAATTTTCGTATAAATAAATAAAGTGTGTACACGTTCCAAGTGTTCCTATTGTGGACGCGTGCGGCAGCGTGCTGATACAACACTACGCCGCCGCCGCGTCTGTGTGAGTGTGTGTGTATACCTAATCTGTAGGGTGTTCATACGATGCGTAATTAATTACATAACTTTTGGTTAACTTTACTCAGAAGTTTATTAATATTTATGTTATATTAATTTTTATTTTGTCATATATGATCGTCAAATATCACGTCCTCAAATATCGATAGTAATTCACCAGTCACCCTGTATATAGCTATAATTTAGATTCTCATTAAAAAGTTTATGTTAAGTATTAATTACCAAAAAACTTTTTGATATCATATATTTTAGTATGACAAAATTTTAATTTAATATACACTATTTTTTTTAATATTTTATATTAATTAATATACTCATTTTATACATTTTGCTTTTGTTAAACGATTTTTTTAATAGAAAATTACCCTATTATAGTATCAAAATGTTAAAAAAGTTATATAATTACGGTATTATCATCTGAATTATAAATAGACACGCATTAAAAATTTGCTTTTAAATTAATTATAAATTGGCTTGATTGTATCTAAAATCCAAATATCAATATTTTATTCTTCATTTTAATCTATTATTTTCTTCATCATCATCATCATCAGCCTATCAGAGCTCACTGCTGAGCTGCCTCTTCTCACATAGAGAAGGTATTCTATTATTATTTGAACTAAAATGCTCTGCTTATGACTTGGCGTCGCTACATGAATTGGTCTTTAATTGATGCCTTGTAATGAAACATCATAATGCAATATCTATTCAAAGGATATTATCTTCTATTTTTATACAAATAAAGGTTAATATTGAATAATTTGATATGTATTTGTTATATTTATTAAGTGTATTGTATTAAGAGTGATGCTATCTCGGCAGAACGGCGTTTCTTTGAGCTTTATATCAAGAACGACCTTGTCTAGTTTTTATTAGATAATAACTAAGACTAAATATAGTAGAAAATCTAATGATTTAATCCTTCATTCATTCTTCGTTATACAAAATACTAAAGTCGTGGTGGCCTAGTGGTTAAAGGCCCGCCTCTCATGCATGAGGGCGCGGGTTCGAAATCTGTCAAGTACCTATGTGATTTTTCCGAATCATATGTACTTTATAAGAGTATTTAGTCACCACTGACTGATAAAGGAAAACATGGTGAGGAAACATGGACTTATAATTTCAAATTATAGGTCTTGAACAAGCCTGGTGATTAATGCTCAAACCTTCTCCATGTGAGAAGAGGTAGCTCAGCAGTGGGCTCTGATAGGCTGATGATGACACAAAGTACTATCAAACTCAGTTATAAAAATATCTTAAATATATCTCTTAATATTTAAAATCTTTACCAAATAAATGTTATCTGTTTCCAAGTGATATTTAATTATAAGTTTTACTTGATCATTATTCAAACATACATTATGCAATAGTGTTAATAATGCCATATTAAGAATGTAATGACAAATATGGCATTGTGACCTTGTGGCATTAAGTGACATCTTGGTTTCCTATGAAATAATTATGGCAAACATGTTAAGAATTTGAATTATTGAGTGAAGCGGGATCTATACTGGCGACTTCGAGATGATGTCGACAACCGAATGTACAGAGACGAGGTTTTTGTCCGATAGACCAGTTATCTAGGAAGGTTTTATCCTAAAATTGGAGATCGGACCACCAAATTTAATTTTAGAGCCAAAAAACGACACCCTTGTCCAAAAAAACGATTCAGTACCGAAAAACTGAGGACGCTTCACTCAATTAACGTAATTTTTTCTAAAAAATTCTTATTTCATCTTCTAGTACCTACAATGTGGTGCTTTATATACATACATTTGATGAAACTACTAATTTTAATTGTACTCTTGGAAGTCGATGCATACAACTTGCAACTAGAAAAAACTGCGGAGGTTGTCTTAAAAATAATCCTAACTTTTCTTAATATGTTAAATTTAGAAAGTCTTGTTCTGCCTTTATATATTTAGGATTATAAGAACGTGCGTATTCTGCAAATAAATTCATTTACATATAAATCCGAATATTTATTTTTTCTTAGCAAACGCCGCGATACCGGTAATATCTTGATATAAAATTTGACGTCAACAGATAGTACTTAAGAAGATTTATTTCAGTTATGTTTACTATCGGATTTAAAGCCAGATGCCTTTTAATGCTTAGTATGAGTTATCGTTAACCAAATAGTTTGCGTGAATAACTCATAGTTTAATGATGAAACGATGAAATTGTGAGTTTTTATGAGGAAACAACTATTATAAAAGAGATCAAAGCTATGTAAATAATGTACATATATACTTGTAGCAAAGTAAATACTATTTATTACGCATATGTGACAGAATTTTCATCTTAACGCAATCATGATTAATCTATAGCAACAGTTGGCATGATTGTTAGGTAAAAAAGCTTGGAAACGTAATATTATTTAACTAGTAAAAACATTTATTTATTTATTTCATTTATTTATTTCTAGGCTAGGCCTGTATCGTGGACAATAATATGAAATAAGAATATGCCTGTAATATGAAATAAGAAAAATCTTGAATTCTCAAATCTAAATTTGCATTACTATCAATTTTCTTAATTTTTTATAAAAACTTGAATTAAAGTAGCAAATGGTTTACTAAAAGAGACGAAACCTCTCATCATTCCATGTATTCACGGTGCATGTGTCGGGTCCATCGTTGTAGTGAGAGGAGCTTCAACAGTGACTGGGACTTGTGACCCAGGTGTAGGTTTAAGGGGTCCCTATCTAACGTTAAACGCTCACCTCCACCGTACAAGTTCCTCTCTCTATCAAATTTGAAACGAACATACTAAGGTTGTCTTCGAAGTACGTTCTAAGAATGTTACTTCATACATTCTATATGTGTATAATGTAACATAATTTACAATGCACCTTTTAAGATATATAAATAAAAGTCATAAATATGTCATATATCTAGTATATTACAATTACTATCACAGAGATTTTTTCGTGATCAAAATACGGGAAAACGTTTAGAAAATTCTTTAAAAAATACATTTCTATTTAAAATATATGATTTTGTCCAAAATATCACAATTTAAATAAACCTAAACTACACATTCTATACAACACTTAGAATTATTCTAACTTACTTAATGTTACATTCATTAAGATTCTTTTAAAATCATCACAAATTTTAATGTCCGAATAATGTTTTCAAATGACCAATAAATAATTTACTTAACAAAGCAATCGAGATCTACCCACAAGTCTTTTATGGAATATTTTTCATTCAAACAATATACAGGTCTAATTTACACTCCGTTATCCTCATTTCTCCTGGATCTTGTTGAAAGTCTGATAGACGCTCTCACAGATGCTCTGGAACCAGAAGCTGGTAAAGACCTGATGAAATTATCTTCCTTTACAGGCGAGGGTATGTATTTCTCTGGTGATTCTTTAGTTTTTCTGGAAAATAAAAGTATGTTTAGTTAACCACTTTTTTTAGACTATCGGAGCCCACTGCTGAGCAAGTCCTCTTTCTATCATGGAGAAGGTTTGAGCGTTAATCACCACGCTTGCTCAAGACGGGTTGGTGATTTCAAACTTATAATATATATATTTTTTTAAATTGTAAGTCCAGGTTTCCTCACGATGTTTTCCTTCACCGTCTGTCAGTGGTGTCTTAACTATGTAAATCACGTACTGATGCCTAATTTACTTTTTTTTTTAACTTAAAACGTATTCTATATCGCAAAAACTTACGTCGGAGATAAGTGTTGTAGTAAAATAATTGAAATGATGTAAGGTAGTATGTAAAAATGTTATTACCTTACACAGACAAGCTCAAACTATTCATCAACGCTCATACGCTCTCTTTCTACTAATATTATAATTGCGAATGCTTGAGAGTGTGTGTATGTTTGTTACTTCTTCACGCTCAAACGGCTGAAGCGATTTTGATAAAATTTTGTATACAGGAAGCTGATATCCAGGAATAGAACATAGGCTACTTTACATCCCGGAAATCCCGGAACACCGCGGGGCGCAGCTAGTATTACATATATCCAATTTACCTCGGGAAGCAAGGGTTGTCCCAGAACTGCTGGTCCTTCCCAAAGTTCTCTCCATCTTCCAGGGTTTGTGGCATCTCCGTGTCCATAGTCTCTGGCAGTAGCAGACACAGACCTCCACCAACGATGCCCAAAACACCCAGTATCAAGAGAGGCAGATCAGGAGATATGTTGGCCTATTAATAAAAAATAGTTAGACAAAACCATCAACATTTCTTCCATTAAAACTTGTCCATATTTTTCTATTTATTGTAAATGTCTTTTCTTATATGTATACAATGTATTTTTATGTGAAATATTTAGTCTATAATATGTGTTCACATAGTTGTTGGGTTATGACTCAGCTTATTTATAATATTAGGTTGGTGCGTATGAAATGTCGGATTCTCTTTACATGCGGACGTTTGTCTCCCTGTTTTCGTTATACTTTCGTCTTTGGCATAACCTCACTCACAGTCGTATTGTCCATTGCCAGAGACTCATTTCAGCAAAAAAGGTTTTCTCGAAGGTCTTCCCTTTTGTTATTTATTTGAGTTTATTGCCGATATGAATTCTGCCGACATTCGCCTCATTTTCTTATATGAGTACAAACTTGGTAATAATGCTGCAAAAGCTGCACGCAACATAAACCAAGCCTTTGGGGAGAATACGATTAACGATCGGAAAGTGCAGAGTTGGTTAAAAAAAATTCCGACTGGCGATTTTTCACTGCAAAATGAGCCACGCGGAAGACCCAAAACGTCTGTGAAAAATGATGACCTGAAGGCTCTAGTGGAAGCGGATCCAGCCGTATCCACGAGGGAACTTGCTATCAGGATGAAAGTTGACCATACAACGATATTGAGACACCTTTCTGAGATTGGCAAGGTTAAGAAGATGGACAAGTGGGTACAACGCTCGGCCGCATACATCGCACAAAACAATTGCGAAACTGAACGAACTGGAATATGAAGTTTTGCAGCATCCACCATATTCACCGGATCTCTCGTCGACCGATTTACATTTTTTCAAGCATTTAGAGCTGTTTTTAAGGGGCAAACATTATGAAAATGAAGACAGTCTAAAAAACTCGATATCAGAGTTTTTTAATTCTAAAGACCAAATTTTTTTTAAGACAGGCATCTACGCTTTAAAATCTCGTTGGGAGAAGTGTATTGAAGCGAATAGAGCATACTTTGATTGAATAAACAGCTTTTGAAGAAAGATATGCAGTTTTATACAATCACTTAAGAATCCGACATTTCATACGCACCAACCTAATATTTACTTATCAATAAATTGTATCTTTAGTTATAATCTGTTTCGTGAACCGTAAATAGATAAATAAATAAATTAATTAAAAGTATATTTCTTTGCTCCGTTTAGTTAACGGGGTCTTTCATACCACTTCTAGCCTAATGGGTATACATTCTAAACTCAGTAAAAACTCCAGATTATTTTAAGTTAAAAATTAGAACATTTTGTGACGAGCATAAAAGAAATAAAAAACGAAAAATAAGTTAGAACATCATCCATTAAAATAACATTTTTAATTTCATTACAGTTTAATAAAGAACGACTTTTCCCTCCTATTCTTTAGCTTCTGTAGCATATTTATAATTACGGTAGTAAATAAGATAAAATTTAAAGACAAATTTAAATACTTTATATAACAGAAAATATATTATACAAATTATTATCAATTGTATATACCTCTTCCAAAATCACGATATGTATATACAGGAAACATACATTATTACGAATGGAGGGAAAAAATTTCATTGGAATACAAATTCTTCTTCCTGGCAATTTCCCAGCTTTTTCCAGGGTCTGCCTTCCTACTTAAACTCTTCCACATTGTAAGGTTTTTGGCAAAAATTAAATGATATTAACCACTAACTAGATATAGAAGTCATATTTACCAGATATACTACGAACGGTGCTACAATAGACGCTACGTATCCCATAATATGTATGAGAGCCACGCCCTGGGCTCTCACTACAGTTGGGAGAACTTCTGCGGCGTACTGAAGTCCTATGTTGTAGGAAATATTGACCGCAAACCGACCAAGGATCGCCAGGGAAGCTGATGGACCACCTAGATGAAGGATACTCAATGAAGATCAGAAGTTTCAGTTTAAAGGACTTTATTCTCATTACGACAACGTCATTTATTTGAGAACTCATAACTAACTTATATATATAACAATTCGTTCGAATCAGCAAAACAGATGAGATAACATTTTCCATTTATTTTAACAGAGAATCGTTATACAGAATGTGGTTATAAAGTCGAGATTTAAACATAGAAAAATTTGTTAGAACTTTTACTTGTTTAGGTAAATTGTTATAAAGTTTACGTTAATTAATAGCAAAAATTACCTATAAAGGCCCTAAAATAAGCTGATGATGGTACATTACATTGATTTTGGACTTTAAAATAAATAGTAATAAAGTTTTTGTTCTTAATATAATGGTTATTACATACCAATTGGTACCGCGGTAGCCAAAAGACTGAAGATGCCGCTCACTACCATCGATCCACATGCAAGCCAGCGACGACCCCATCTGGAATGAAGAAGGAATGAAACATTAATTATATGGAAAACATAAAATACTTGGGTCATGGAAATATATCATAATATTAGTAAAATTATCAAGATTATTCAATGTCTAACCTATCAAGTACAACAGTTAGAAATGTGTCCGCTGGGAATTCGGTAGCAGTAGCGATAGTGAAGGTCAGGAAAATATCGAGTCCTAGAGAACCGACATTCCGTACGTGGCCATCAAAGACCAGAGATATTGCCATCCAGATGACTATCAATAATAAAGCGTTCTTCCGTAATCTCGGTGTCTTGAAGATGTCCAGAACTGAATATGACTTGTGTGCAGCAGATTCTTTGATTGCTTGTTGGGTTGCTTCCTACAAAAATGTAGAATACAATAAGTTATCTATCTAGAATCTATAATGATGATTTAATTACAAATTATGCTTTAGTAACAGTTATGTACAAGTATAAATTATCACATTTCTGATAATGTTATGCAGCGCCATCTATTATCAGATAGATGATAATTTATACTTGTACAGAACTGTTAAATTGTACAATCTTTTGTTACTCTTTGACCTACATGCAACGTATAGTACAAGAATAAACTACTTACAGTGAATTCATTTAAAACTTTGTCAGGAATCTTAGTTTTGTTAACTCTTTCAAACTTTTTCATTATAACTAGAGCCTTGTCAATTTTTCCCTGTGATAGTAACCATCTGAAACAAAAAAATGAATTGTTAATTCTTAAGGCATTATTCTATATATAATATTTATCAAAGAAAAGTAATTTTGTATGCAATATTAAAAAAAAATGTTTTATAATTGAAACAAATTCATAATAGTGAATATTAATTAAACTTCATTTAAAAGCTAAGCTAAATTTTGTATTATTATTTACTTTATTAATATTTACTTCGAATTTTATGCTGCAAATTACTTAAAAAATAAATAAATTTCTTTGATGTCAAACTGTCTATTTAATGATAAGATAAGGGCTCTTCTGTCCGGTTTGGGTTAGAGAAGTATTTTCGAATAACCCAAGCATAACAATCAATCAATATGGTAACTAACAACAGTAATAGTAAGTTGTATTTAATTCTTTTGTTCTTTATTAAACTCTATAGAAAGTTCTTTTATTCGTACAAGAATTCAAACATACACAATGATTGATCATGCAATGGAGATATGAAATAACATAATGAATTATGTTTCGAACGAATTTTTACTATGAAATTTGTTTGACGCGTTTTATTCTTAACTGAAAGCTATAAACAGTAAAAAAATTATCTCTACATTAAATTAAGCGCCATCTGTTGTTGAGTACTGAAAACAATCATATCAGCGCCATCTGTTGTTGAGTACTGAAAACTATCATATCAGCGCCATCTGTTGTTGTAACTGAAAACTACTTTCTATATTTACTATATTATCTGACCTGGCACTTTCCGGTACAACCCAAGGTGTAGCAGCCGCTATGATGAAGGGCGCGCTAATGAAGAGAGCGTACCGACGCCAGTCACCCGCCCACAGAGCGACCCAGGGCAGCAGACTCGCGCCCAGCGTGAAGAAAATAGCTATTGACATATTGGCGACAAATGTACGCCATTTTGGTCCTACGTATTCTAAAACTGGAATGAAGAAAATGGCATTAGGTTATTATATATTTTCAAATTTGATTAGATAGAGGTAGGAGCTTGTACAGTGGAGGTGATCGTTTAACGCGTTAGATAGGGACCCCTTAAACCTACACCTGGGTCACAAGTCCCAGTCACTGTTGAAGCTCCTCTCACTACAACGATGGACCCGACACACGCACCGTGAATACATTGAATGATGAGAGGTTTCGTCTCTCTATATATATTAAACCTACACCTGGGTCACAAGTCCCAGTCACTGTTGAAGCTCCTCTCACTACAACGATGGACCCGACACACGCACCGTGAATATATTGAATGCTAAGAAATTTCGTTTCTCTTTGTCTGTTATAAATCCACGAAGATAAATATTCATTTATATAATAAAAATATTGCTATATTCTTACGAGACGTCAATAATAAGAACAAATAATTTTTTTAAGTACCTTTTTGAAATCTGTTGTTACTAAAGGAATTTTATGAAATATAAGGATTACCTAAAATATACATCATGGTGAAGCAGTTATCAAACGCCAGGCCAACGAGGAATCTGCACAGCGTGAAGGTCCAGAAGGTGTTGCAGAAGGCGGTGGCAACACCGGCAGCAAAACCAACGAGGTTTGTACCTGAAAGTAATCATCATCATCATCATCAGCCTATCAGAACCCACTGCTGAGCAAAGGCCTCTTCTCACATGATATAAGCATATTTTTCATTATCTTGGGCTTATGAAGTAATATCTCGTGATCAAAGAGTATACTAAGTATTCCTTTAAAACCTGTAGTTGAAAAGGATATCTAGAACTTTAGTATTATTATCCATTTTACTAAACTATCGATATTTCCAACGTTTACATCACAAATTAGTCATTAAATTCTTATCATTGAAGATTTTTTATAAACAATATCAAACCATTTGTTTGGTTAGCAATTAAAACTTATGGTAAGCTTGGTCTGTTCATCAAAAAATCCAATCGGCTTATTCGATTTCCTTATATTCCTTTTAAAGTTTACACTAGCAAAAATAAGGTTAAGAAAAGGTTTTCCAATTATGCCCCAAATGTCTTGCATCATAGCTTGCCTCATAGTCTTTAAAACTCTTTTCAAGCTGTACGTATTTTATAAGATTAAAATCATTATAATTCTTACCTACTAAAGCTGGTATTCTTCCATACTTATCAGCGATCCAACCAAACACCAAGCCTCCGACAATTGCACCACAGAAGAATATTGCTTGGGCAGTCGCTGCATAATTGTCTTTGTCACAAACCCAGTCAAGCTAAAACATTTATATTTATCATTATAACATTTTTCATTTATAGTTTTTTCTATTTTCCATTTGACTACCATAAAAGAAGGTTTCTAATTCCTTTTGTGCATATATTTGAGATTTTTGTGAAAGCTGCTTTACTATTTGTTAAAGACATTAGTTACTTTCAGCTTAAAATATTACTGTGAATTGTACTGTATAGTCCCATACTTTAATAAAACTATATTTAGTGCATCTTACAAGCATGAAAAGTAACTCAGAAATAAAACAGCTAAATATGATAATATGGTCTAGTGAAGAAAGGATACACATTATTAAAGGAGCAAAACTAGTACACAGTAAATTATTAAAAGACTAAGACCCAGTCTCACCAATCATTGTTAAATAACTAACATCGTGTTAAGGCGTTTGATGCTCTGTTAGATGTATCGAGCGTCCCACCACGCACAAATGTCCGTTTAAATGTCTTAACCAGCCACTAATATTAATTCCTGCTCTAGCGGTCGGCCAAATGACTAACCCAATGTTAATGCATTGTCAAAACTCAATTGTTCAATCACAGCCCTGATTTCTTGTAACCATAGTAACGTCATATGTTTTGTCAGTTTCGACTATTTCCTTGTTATTATTAATAAAGTGAATTAAAATTTCATTTCCTATGATGATTTTGCCTCCAGCTTTTTATAACATTGCAAATTAAATTTTCTTTTTATCTCTTATAATTTGAACACAATTTATGCCTATATTCATTACATAATAATATATAACACAATTTATGGACAACCCGATTTTGACAAGTTACACCTAGTAAATTGAAAAGAAAGCTTCTTGTGCGCTAAATGTATGCAACCAACGATATATAAAATTTGGTCGCATTAGCTTACAAGTGACGTATTGAGAGACATATACGATCAAAGTATAAAGTGGTGCATCGTGGCAAACGTGCCGTATTAAACGCTATAGTTTCCATTGGGTCGTCTTATAACAAAAACGAATAATTTGGTAGTCGGTTATTTGACATGATGTTTAATAATGCGTTGTTAATTTGTCATCGTGGGACGTAAATATTTTAACAGACATTTATAATTTTGTAGGTTGGTTAGTAAATGCTGTGTTTAGATTAAACAAACATTGATTGGTGAAACTGCGTCTAAACATTTTGTACATTTTAAACAGTCTTTTTATAGCAGTTAATTAATTATAATTGCAATTGATTAAAATAGCAATCATACGAACATTGTATTTTCTATTTTAATTCATAAGGCATCAACATCGACACAAAAGCATTTTAAGTATTTTACATTATAGAAAACCAATTTCTCTTGAAATTACTTTAAAACAATTATGTAGATGCGAGAAGTTATTGGTTAATGTATTATTTATACTTTTTAGCATCCAAGACAGCAAATTATTTGGCTTATGAACGAATTGTCGATGTAACTAACCTGTGACGCAATTGTTTCATATGGTACATCGCTCCTATTGTACTCCCAGCCATGAGAACAAGGTATGATCTTCCACTCATCATCAGGAGTGGTTCTACCCTGTTCCAAGGCCAGTGAGAAGTCCGCTGAGTACATATGACATCTGTCATGGGCAAAGGGTCCATCTGATTTAGGTGGGATGGCTAAGGCTCGCCTGGAAAAAAACATATTATGCCAACATTGAAAAATCAGAATAAATCGTCTTAAGAAATGTATGTGTATAATACTGAAAAGTTCTGTAAAGATCTAGTCTGTACTTGTACTTGAAAAATTAGGAAGTATTCATTAGGTAGAGGTGCTTGTACGGTGGAGCTGAGCGTTTAACGCGTTAGATAGGCACCCCTCAAACCTACACCTGGGTCACAAGTCCCAGTCACTGTTGAAGCTCCTCTCACTACAACGATGGACCGGACACACGCACCATGAATACTTGGAATGATGAGAGGATTCGTCTCTTTTTTATGAGAACCTTACTAAATACGTACTATGATAATATTTTTTGTCCTAAATATAAACCTCTAATTTATGAGCTATGAATCTCTCTTGTTTGTCCTTATAAACAAATGTCACTGTCATTTGTCATTTTAATAAATTGTCGCACTTTTTACTCCGTAGTACTTTTTACGCCGAAATAATATATTACATGTATGAAATATATTTAAATAATTTAAATCATTCTTAACATAAAATTATTTTTATATTTTATTCCTAAAACCTCATAGTCATAGAATTTATAAGCATTGCTAGGCAAGTATTTGTTAGTGAGCGTTTAAAACGATTGCTGTAACAAAATATTCAAGTATAAATAGCGGAACTTACGCACGAATGAACTCGTATAAAGAAATTAAATAACAATTTTGATATACATACATAGTATAAAAAATTGGTAAAAAATATTAAAAACTCTGAATTTAATGTTCAAAACATATTTTTTGTTTATTACAGGTCAGTTAAATTCATATATAATTTGCTTGGGTGGGTTTTGCTAAATGAATATACCTAATAGTTTTTATAGAGTAATCTTATTTCGTTTGAAATGCCTTTTTTATTATGTGTCATTACGAATATACATATATACATATATGTATGTATACTGGGTATAGTTAAAAGCAGTTTTGATCTTATTTAGTTTATAACAAAAAAAGGACCATTATATTCTTATTCTATCTGACAATTTCCCAGCCTTAGCCCGGGTCTGCCTTACATCTTGTGAATAGTTTTGGCTAATTGTTTTTACGACCGGCCGCCTGCCTGATATCAACCCTATTTGGGAATTCATTAATCAGTGACCTCAAAATACTCTTAGAAAGGGCATATGACTCGGAAAATCACATTGGTACTTGCCAGGATCGAACCCGCGCCTTCATGCATGAGAGGCGGGCCTTTTAACCACTAGGCCATATAATTATATTACTTCAATATAATTTCTTATAATTAAAAAACATATGTTTTGTCATCTTTTAGCTGTTCTTTGGATGTTAATTTAAGAATTTTTTCGTATAGCAACACAATTAATTAAAGTTGATATACAAATAAATATTAATTCCTTGGTAGATCAGTCAATAAATTAATCTTTTGCTGACGTATCATAAGAACCGTATTCATAGTACGAGTTACATTTTCACACTACATACGACGAGTTTTACGTTTCCTTTCAATAAACTCCTGTAGGTTAAGGCTATATGGCGCGTTAAACGCTCACCTCCACCGTCCAAGCTCCTCTCTCTACCAAATTTGAAACGAACCTACTAGGACTGCCTTTACAGTACGTTCCAAGAATAAATTGATATTAGTTCTGGACAGGCTCAAGTCTTTTAGTAGGTTGTAGAGAGATTTAGCTGTTATAACTCTCGCTCCCAGTTCTACCGCGTACAAATTTACGACGAACCTTTTCTTAGTGAATTCGTGATTCTTATCGACCTTGATGGCATAGTCTTTGGGTCTATTATGTTAAATTTTACGAATGAAAAATTGTTAAGACTATTTTTCTTATGTACTATAACAAAAACAAAGAGTTAACAGTTAATATTAATTATTAAAAAAACCTTTTCAAGGCCGAGGGTAAATACAAAGCGTCATCTTAAATCACCGGTAATCACCTGTTCCATCATAATTAAGATTTGACATTGATATACTGTGATCAAGAATAAATAATTTATTTATTCATATGTATACATAAATGGTAAAATATTCCATAATCAGTGTTGTAAAGTATCAATCAAAATTGATTAATTGATTTAAAATCAACACAAATTTATGTAACTGAAACTAATATTTTTGGATTTACTACGCATTTTTTTTTTACCATAAACTACATACTCCCGACGTTTCGGCTACTTTTCAGCAACCGCGATCACGGGCAGAAGAGATATATGTATTTCAATCTTCTTTTATCAAAATGTATCCTAATTCTTCTTCCTAAAAATCTACTTATTGTTTTTAATTCCGAATTTTCTATACTATAGCTAAATGTACCCTTAGCATTTGTATCAAACGTTATACAGTCAGTTTAACAGTTTTATGAAATAAAATTGAAAAATATATGCTATGTTTTACCGTATCAGCACACACAATCTAATATCTTCTTCTTCTACCTGGCAATTTCCTAGCTTCAGCCAGTGTCTGCCTTACATGTTGTGAATAGTTTTGGATAATTCTTTTTACGACCGGTCGCCTGCCTGACATCAACCCTCTTTGGGAATGCATTAATCAGTGATATCTAAATACTCTTATAAAGTACATATGATTCGGAAAAATCATATTGGTACTTGCCAGGATCGAACCCGCGCCCGTAAGCATGAGAGGCGAACCTTTTAACCACTAGGCCACACAATCTAATATGTCCTTTGATAAATATATATTTTAATTATTTTGCTACGTGCATTTATATATTCTGTCGAGGTTAAGTTACTTTTAATAATATTTAATAGCTTTACAATTGATTATCATGGTCCAATAATCACTTGAAGGTTCTTCCTTAAACGAGTCTCCCTATTTAAAATCATTCTTCCGATGACTGCCAAAAAAAAAATGTCTAACCCTTTGATAATATTTCTTAATTTTATTAAGTCGCTAGCAGATTTTATAGGTACAATTTAAGCAAAAAACCTAATAGAAACTATATTTATTTTCTGTCTGATATTTAAATGAATATATATATAAGTATTTTTTTGGTTGAATATACTTTAATTGTTCTATGTTTCTTGGGTAACGGAAGGTAATGATTAATGGGTGACCTTCCTTGACCAACTCAATAGACGTCTAACCTCAATAACTCAAGTTCACTGCGAATCGTGAATTATGACAATTTTTCGTTATTTATGTAAAGGTGGCACTTCACTTGGCGTTGTATATTCCCGTATTTGTTGTTTTGGCCAAATAAGATCATATATGGATGATTTATTCGTCTTCATTTGACATATTTGCACAAATATGACACATACACAAATAAGCGAAAACGCGTAAAGACGTGTTAATACAATACGATTTTTTATTCTTATTATTGGATGTAATTTGAAATTATTTATATGCAATGAGTTCTAAAACTTTCGCTAAATTTAAAACTAATATTTTTGAATTACTTCGCGTTTTTTATTATTTTTAACTACATACTCCCGACGTTTAGGTTACTTTGCAGCAATGATCACGGGCAGATAAAATGAGAATTTAAAAAGCGTGGTAAATAAGAAAATATTAGTTTTATTTATATTTACATGTATTTATTATGACATAGTATATTGAAATAGTTTACGGGGTTATGCAAAGTAAATATTTTATGACTTGTACGACAATTATTTTTTGATAAAACTAGACAAAGTAACATTACATCCTTTGTATTTAAAAATGTTCGCTTGTTTGAATTTAACTCCAAAAGCAATAAAATTACACTCATATACTATATATTTTAACTTCTTTTTCGATAACTTCCCAAAAGAGTCAGTAAAACTTATTTAGAAAATGTATTCAAGCGCGCTTTTTTCCTATATATGCCAAATTTTTGAGACAAAATAAAACTTATTAGCTAAAATATCTAATATATATAGTTTTTATCAATAGTTTTTCAATTTATCGTCACGAACACACGAATAGTTTTGTAGTTACAAACTGCGGTAATTACTATCAAGTCTGAGTTAATTTATTCTTAACTAGCTTTACGCCCGCAGCTTCGTCCGCGTGGAGTTCGGTTATATCGCATTTCCAAGAGAACCATTCAAAAGTCTGAGATAAAAACTATCCTATGTTCTTTCTCAAGGTCAACTCTATGTCTGTACCAAATTTCATTAAAATCACTTCAGTGGTTTAGGCGCGAAAGCGTAACAGACAGACAGATATACAGAGTAACTTTCGCATTTATAATATTAGTAGGGATTTACTAATGTTTAAAAGACAACATCTATGACATTGAATATGAGTTTCTGTAATTTGTGAGAATAATACGAGGAATTTTACGGTCAATATGGCCAGGGTCACTTGAACTTGAGAATACTGATTGTGTTGTCGAAGGAGAGATTATGATTCAATAAAACAATTTTATTAGCTGAGTCTATTGTTGAGTTTTTATCTGAATTCATTTGGGTTAACTTGGTTTACTTTCTTATGTACTTGATGAGGAAAAATGTGAGCCATTGAATGAGAAGAATAAAAATAGCTAACTCAGAATTTCTATTGATCTTACAATGATTGGTGATGAGAGGCGTTCTGGCAATTCTGAGGACCCTAAAGATGAAGTAAAATGCTGCTACATATCCATAGGTTTACGTTGATTAGAGAAATGTACCATTGATAGGAAAGCAAGGATTTTTTCATTCTTTAAACCTTGGAAAGTCACGTACAATGCTTCGAATTTATCTCCCAATAATTGCTATTTTTAATTCACTAACTTTGAAATGAATTAAAGGACAAAATATCTCCAAAAACAATGATAAAGCAGACGCCCTAGTTAGGTGAGTTTCGTATTGACAAGTAAGCAATGAAGCTATCAATTAAATTTATATTAATAATTAATTATTAATTGATATCTTTATTCTATCTTCTTCTTCCTGGCAATTTCCCAGCTTTAGCCAGGGTCTGTCTGGTATCTTTATTCTATATCCAATATATTAAATGATACAATAGGTCTTGCTGACTCTCTACTCATCCAACCTAGTTGCTTTAATCGTTTAACGTATTCTCTCCAATCAAAAACTTCTACTATCAAAACATAAGCTGCTCAATCTAGCTACATGTATGACGGGTCAAGCATATAAAAACATATAATTGTTGTAGGCATCAGGCATTAATGACAGCTAACTATGTCATTGTTCATTTTATTAAAAATTACAAGTCAAGAAACTTAAAAGTTTGAAATGCTTATATTGATTTTAATACAATAGAATTATTTTGATTCAAGAAAATCCCCGAGTCCCATAATACGTATTTTAATGTCTTCAAATTTATAAGTTCTTAAGAAGCGTTACATTTTTTGTGCTTCTTTTGTTGAGAATGCCATCACTATTTAAATCCGGATTACATTTTGGGAACCGCGAATGCTTGGTTAAAACATACATATTGTTTTTATTTAGGAGGAAAAATTATAAGCATTAAGTTTGAAACTGATTCACGTACTTATGGTTCCGTAGTCATTTTGAATTAAAATAAATGCTTAAAGTAAAATAGGTAATATATACGATTTAACTGCAAGTTACTTTATGTCTTAATTTCTTTGTTTCATGTAACTTGCATATCAAGATTATAATGAGAAGTGAAAAATATTGAAATTCAACTTAATTGACATTCGTATAAATTATTAATACTTTAGAAAATGATGATTAATTTACTATAGAAATAAATAGAATAATGAGTTCTTAAAAACTTATTAACTTGTACGCCATTGTTGTTGGGAGATTTTGATCTTGTTCTTGCTAAACCGCAATACTTGATCAATCAAATTCATTGGAATTTAATTTTAAAAAGAAATAGATAATAATATCATAATAAGGCGGAATTGAACCTGTAAACGTAAATCCTTAATGGTAGAGTATTTAATTTGGAGACTTATGATTAGATTATATGTTCGTTTCAAATTGTGTTAGGTAGAGAGAGGAGCTTGTACGGTGGAGGTGAGCGTTTAACGCGTTAGATAGGGGTCCCTTAGGCCTCGGCCTCGAATTTTGCGGTCAGCGGAGCGGCAGCGGGAGCGGCAGGATCTTACGCGTATAATCAAATGGACCGACCCTCGAATACAGCGGTGCCCGCTGCCCGCTAGTTTGGAGAACAGGTATGCGTTGCCCGTGCCGCCGCCGCCGCCGCTCCGCTGCCCGCAAAATTCGAGGCCGAGGCCTTAAACCTACACCTGGGTCACAAGTCCCAGTCACTGTTGAAGCTCCTCTCACTACAACGATGGACCCGACACACGCACCGTGAATACATTGAATGATGAGAGGTTTCGTCTCTCTATATATATTAAACCTACACCTGGGTCACAAGTCCCAGTCACTGTTGAAGCTCCTCTCACTACAACGATGGACCCGACACACGCACCGTGAATATATTGGATGATGAGAATTTTTTTGAAAATCAGTATCTAATGTGTTTCTGTTTTGCTAAACTTTGTCAAAACTTAATTTAATTATCTTAAATGCATTGAATCTCAGATGTCAGAATTTTAATTTTGTTGCCATAAATCGATGATAAAGTGAGACTACGGAAGAGTTTTCTTTAATTATAAAAGACTAGCTTTCCGCCCGCAGCTTCGCCCGCGTGGAGTTCGGTTAAATCGCGTTACCAAGAGAACCTTTCAAAAGTCTTGGATAAAAACTATCCTATATTCTTTCTCAAGGTTAACTTTATGTCTGTACCAAATTTCATTAAAATCAGTTCAGTGGTTTAGGCGTGAAAGCTTAACAGACAGACAGACACAGTTACTTTCGCATTTATAATATTAGTAGGTATATAGTGAGTGTGAAAAAGGTATGAAAGAACGTTTAGATACATAATAATATGTATATATACATTGTATACATAAATTTATTTTTGAACATTTATAAAATTCGGGTATAATATCAAAACTTTCCTTCATACAATTCTTAAATTACGAAATCATCAATATTTTTCAACAATATTATTATATATCCATAGACATTTGTCAATCTGTCATCATGAATGAGTTTTAAAGCTAAATTTAAGAGTGCCATCATTATAATGTGATTATTTAAAATAAGGTAAATATATATGTTATATTAATTCTCTTTGTTATTATAAAACTAGCAAAATATTGTCATATTTAAATGAAAATATTGAAAAAATTATTAACCTAAAATGATTATATTTAAACCACTTCATATTGAATATTATTATCTTTTCTTATTTTGATTATAGTCAATATATTAATTGAAAAAACGACAAAACTGACAGTAATGAGTTTCATGGGAACAAGTAATAAGGATAGTACGAGTGTTATTTGGTAAGAAATTTAAAATATTTTAACAAATTATAAATGGTCTTTAAAAATCGTATAACATATAATTTTATAAACTATTTTTAGAACAAAATATAGTATGAAAAGTATACTATAATATTGTAAAGCTAAGTAATGTAATTTATTATATCCTGAATCTAAAATACATTTGCAATACGAGGATTTATCGCTAATATTTGCATATTTATATACGGATGTGATCTTATTAGTATTTTACAATTACTGTTAATTGAATATTATTAATAAATACTGTTGTGTTCATAAGTAAAAAAAATCTGGTAAGTAATTGATACCACTTCATTAATCTCATCATTTTCATCACTCTCATCATTCTCATAATTCTCATCATTCTCATAAGTTTCATTATTACAGTGAACAAATGTAATTTTTAAATATTATACAACAAGTGCCTCCCATTTATATCAACCTCTATATGTTATTATACATTTTCAATGCCATAGAATAATTTAGCTATGTTTTGTACTTCCGTATTTAATTGATCTGTAATACATTTTGTAAGGACTTTTGAGATCTTTTAATGACAAAGAATTGTATTGAGAATGTTCACAAGTATAGCTTTTACTCGAAAAAATCGTTAAGGTAATTTTTTATTTACTATAAGTGTCAAAACTATGTTCAATTTTTCGCGGGAAATAAAGCAAAATTTTTGATTTCCGACTTCAATATATAAAATAATTATGTTCTTCTTTTTTAAGTTCCTTAATTATTATTTCGCTAAGCAAAAAATTTTCAATTTTATCAAAATGATCACATATTTTTATCATAGTTCTTATAACTAATGTCTAAAGTAAAATAATATAAGTTGGCTCACGTTTTTGATATTAAATTGACCTTTATATTATTTATCTTGATTACCTTTGATTTAGAGCAGTTTTGTATAGAATATAATTTATATTAAGAATATACAGGGTGACTGGTGAATTATTATCGATACTTGAGGACGTGATATTTGACGATCATATATGACAAAATAAAAATTAATATAACATAAATATTAATAAACTTCTAAGTAAAGTTAACCAAAAGTTATGTAATTATTTACGCATCGTGTGAACACCCTACAGATTAGGTATACACACACACACACACACACACGCGTGCGGCGGCGTGCTGATACAACACCACTTCCACACTTGGAACACTTGGAACGTGTCCACACTTTATTTATTTATACGGAAATTTGGTCAAAAATTAAATACCTATTTTTTTACGTAATTCGAATGAGAATCATGTACCGAGTATTCTCCTTAAATAATGATAGTAATTCACCAGTCACTCTGTATAGTGATAAGTAACTGACCTTTCTTCTGCCGTTAAATTCGCGAGCTCAGGTATCCAGCACCAATGTTGTTCAGGTACAATCGTCATGAATATTTGTGAAAAATATACTATAGATACGAAAAATGCGAACGGTATCATTAGTAGGAAGAGAATCTTTTGATACCACCCAAATTCACCGATATATGGCAATAGATCGTCAAAATCTTTGACTTTTTTTGCATCTTTGGGCCCTTCTGCATTATTTTTTGTATTTACATTATCAGTAACGTCATTTGTGAAAGCTTTGTTAATGAATCCATTATTTAGATCAATGTTCGCCAGATTATCTTCTTGGCGGGAACCTTCGCAGCAAGTTGTACGTTCTTGTGGCGCCATCTCGTTGTTTATATGCACATACTATATATATGTTTGATATCTGTAACAAGAAAGAATTAAAATGATTTATGTTATAATACATATTAATGAGGAAAAATTATGAGAGCTTTTCGTTGTGGAACAAATTACTTTTCTTACACAGTAATAGTGTCGTCTTCTTGCTGGCAATTTCCCAGCTTTAGCCAGTTTCTGCCAGATCAAATAGTGTATCACGTAAAAACGTTTGCGTAACACTGATTTAGATAATCTTGCGTCTAGTTCAAGCTACGACCAACGGGGTCAATGTCTTAAACGTTTTTGTCAATGTTTTAGAGAGGAAAATCTATGTACATATGTCTATTACGCAAACTTGGCTCCAGTCAAAATATTTAATTAGTACCTTCCTTATATTATATTAATCTAGATTTATATACAGGAAGACTTAATATGCAAAAATAAGTTTTAATAAAAAAATCACACAAAAAATAAAATAAAGGTCATATTATATATTATTTTCGAAAAGATTACATATATGTTTTTGATGAAACTTGAAAATTTTGATGAATTTTTTATAGCGAGGTCGGTACAAGTTGTTATATGTAGATATATATGTATAAGAACACTTATAGAATTTTAATTACGAATTAGCTTAACAAAACATTTAGTTTATAGACTAACTACGGTAATATATATATATATATACTTATACAGCAGGAGCATACTTGGTACATGATTCTCATTCGAATTATGTAAAAAAAAATAGGTACTTAATTTTTGACCAAATTTCCGTATAAATAAATAAAGTGTGTACACGTTCCAAGTGTTCCAAGTGTGGACGCGTGCGGCGGCGTGCTGATACAACAACACGCCGCCGCCGCGTCTGTGTGAGTGTGTGTGTATACCTAATCTGTAGGGTGTTCATACGATGCGTAATTAATTACATAACTTTTGGTTAACTTTACTTAGAAGTTTATTAATATTTATGTTATATTAATTTTTATTTTGTCATATATGATCGTCAAATATCACGTCCTCAAATATCGATAGTAATTCACCAGTCACCCTGTATATATATATATATATATATATATATATATATATATAAAACCTAAGATTGTAAGATAAGTGTTTGTTAGTTCAAAATTATTAAGTTATTTTACATAATGTTAGACAACCTTGAAGAAATATTGCATATATATATAATCATTTGACAAACAAAGCCCTGACGATAATGTTCTACATTACTACCTGTCTTTACTTATATAGTTTAGATTAAATGAATTAACATTATTATTAAATATTGAACTTGTCCCATTGCTTTCAAACTAATATATCTTCTTCTTCTACCTGTCAATTTCCCAGCTATAGCCAGGGTCTGCCTTATATGTTGTGAATAGTTTTGGCTACTTGTTTTTACGAACGGCCGCCTGAGTGACATCAACCCTCTTTTGGAAACTCTTATAAAGTACATATGACTCGGAAATCACATTGGTACTTGCCAGGATCGAACCAGCGCCCTCGTGCATGAGACGCGGGCCTTTTAACCACTAAGTCACCACTGACTCATACTAATATATCTGAGTTATAAATTACTGTCGTCTTAACTGACAGTCTGTACGTATACGTAATCTTTATTGTTACAATACTCATATATCCATTGAGTTGCGTAAAATTTTTAAGTAAGTCAGTAATGGTATAATTAAAATTTATTATTAAATAATTGTTTTAAAACTAAGTGGATTATTTTAAACATTTTTTCCTTTCTTGGTCAGTAAAATTATTATGTAAATCTTGTATGCCTAGAAGGCTATTTATTTTTATTTATAGTAAATATAAATAATAAAAATTACCTAATTTTAATATTTTAAGTAACTTCATTGTTTGAATTGATTTTTAAGTATCTTTTAGTTCTAAAACTCTTTGTTATATAATAATATTTTAACAGCTGATAATTTAAAAACTAATTTAAATGATTTTTTTCAAATTTAACTATTGTGACATCTTAATAAATTTTAATATACATATATTATTGCAACAAATGAAGTATATCTTTACGACTTTATCTATTATTTTAATTTAAAGACTTCTAGATAATCTCAAGAATTGTATAGAAATCTATATTCTATACAAGGAGTTAAAAATCTAATTGTTACGTGTATCTGTTATAAAATTTTTGATTGTTTTTTCCCCGACACGCACAAACTATTCAACATTCAAGGTGCTCTTGCGTCACTGTCATTCCGGCCTTAGACGCTAGGCCCAGTAATTATTGTTTAGCAAATTAAAATAGTCATTTGGTTTGCTATATACATATAGAATAACAATGTATGTACATTATTTGCATTTCTGTCCTCTGATATATGGATTTTGATGTGATTTTTACGTATCAATAGTTTGTTATGCGGAAAATATTGATTGGAAATATATTAACTATTTAGTCAGGATTAACTCTTAAAAATTTTATGAGATCGAAGACTTTTGCGAGTTTTATTAATTTAAATGAAATTAATTTTTTTCATTATACTGCGCAGTTTATTTTTGTAAAAAACTAAATACTCCCGACGTTTCGGCTACTTTTCATCAACCATGATCATTAAGACGAGATGTGAAAGCACGCGTAGTATATCCGAAAAATATTAGTTTCATTTAAGTGAATAAGACTGGTGAAAGTCTTAAATCTCATTACAGTATGCTATGTGAAAATATTAGTGAGGATTTAGTAAGCCTAACTCTTAAAAAATATGTTTTAAATACACCTATATACTAAATAATTCCTTGTAGCTTTATTTCTATAAACTGATATTATATATTTATTTCTTATTACACATAAGATCCTTGATTTAAAACAGACTTGAATCAAGACAAAGCAACTATTTGTACGAACCCAAGATTATTATGGAGTACACATACGTAATTAATTACTATAAAGAATATGAAATGTTCATTAAAACTAGAGAAACATAAGCAAAATAATTATATAAAACATAACTATTGAATTAAAAAAAATAAATCCCTACTAGATAATATTATAAATGCGAAAGTAATTCTATCTGTCTGTTACGCTTTCACGCCTAAGCCAGTGATTTTAATGAAATTTGGTACAGACATAGAGTTGACCTTGAGAAAGAACATAGGATAGTTTTTATTCCAGACTTTTGAAAGTTCTCTTGAAAACGCGATATAACCGAACACCACGCGGGCGAAGCTGCGGGCGGAAAGCTAGTCTATTATAAATTTTTGTAAGAGTAAATGACTGTCAGAACATTTAAGATGACTGTAGATTAAGAATTCAAGTAAATACGAAATTGCTAAAATGGATATTTTGATATTAAACGAAAATGTTTAAATATTATAATTAATTATTCCTCAGTGCTCTATAAATATTCTAGGTATAAAATCCAGTCACTGTTGAAGCTCCTCTCACTACAACGACGGACCCGACACACGCACTGTGAATACATGGAATGATGAGATTCGTTTCTTTAAAACCTGATTTGGTATAACTTTATAAGAAGCATTTATAAAAGATAACATTTGCCTAAAACTATCATAACTCAAAATTTAATATGAAACAAAAATTAATTTAAGCTTTGCCCATACACATAATATTTCATCCAAGAAAACCCAAAAAATGAATTAAATTTTACATAAATATTGGTTTAATATTAAAAAATATTAAATAATAATTGTATCAACGACCTCGCCACAAATTTCGTCATAAATTGCTCTGCTAACATTATATAATTCGTTTTATAATTTTCTAGGTCGTGGGTTCGAGGTTGGCTGGCTTGATACATTGTATAAACAACGAACTTCTAAATAACTAAATAGTCTAATAGATTGTACTACTTATATTAATAAGTATAATTGTGTGTTTCTTCTTCCACCTGGCAATTTCCCAGCTTTAGCCAGGGTCTGCCTACATGTTGTGAATAGTTTTGGCTAATTGTCTTTACGGGCCGCTTGCCTGACATCAACTCTTTTTGGGAATGAAGTATGAATGTGTGTTTGTTACATAATAACTAATAAACAGGTAGTTTTATACTTAAATATAGTTAGTATAATTCCCAAATAAATTGCATATTCCGTTTAATAACTTAATATTGTGCGAAGAAGTAGAAGTTGAAAAAGTACTTCTTGCTATTTATTTATCTAATTAAATTAAGGTTAATTTCTTTTAGTCTCATCTATACGGGGAAAGTAGTGGCAATTGGTATAGTTTAAATTGAAGTTACAATCTTTTTAAATAAGTTTTTTAAGTAAAATTTTAACTAATACGGCCACGGACGTAAACGCTAGACAAGGCAACCTAAATAAATTGTGACTAATACCTGCTTTACTAACTGTTTTTAAATTGAGTCTAGTCAAATAAATGATAAAATATTAAAATGAAACAAATGTTATGCGAGCGACTTTACACAGGAAATGATTCTTTAAACAATTTAATAAATATTAACGAAAAATCTTCAATGAAATTAAATTTAACCTTCATTTGAAATATGATTTAAATATTAAAGCAAATTTTATTAAATTAACTTGTATACAATTAATGATAATATAATTTGTATCATCATCATCAGCCTATCAGAGCCCACTGCTGAGCCTCTTCTCACATGGAGAAGGTTTGAGCATTAATCACCACGCTTGCTCAAGACTGGTTGGTGATTTCAAACTTATAATTTGATTATAAGTCCAGGTCTCCTCAGGATGTTTTCCTTCATCTGTCAGTGGTATCTAAATACTCTTATAAAGTACATATGACTCGGAAAAATCACATTGGTACTTGCCAGGCTTCGAACCCGCGCCTTCATGCATGAGAGGCGGGCCTTTAACTACTAGGACACCACGTCTTGCGTGTATACTCTACTATAGTATAGTTATTATAAATATTTTTATAAATTATACTACAATTAACTTCAATGAATGTTGCCTTATAAGCTGATGTATTTTCAAGCTGTCTGAAATGGCATAAATATGTTTATAGTTTGAAAACTATAAAAACTAATGGTTATTATAAAAAAACACATTTTTTATAGAGAATTCTTTCATTCCTTATTTTTCACACGCCCGTAATTCCTGCATACCTTTGTTCAATAACAAAAGGTTACAAGGCCAATCCAACAACTATAATTTCTATTCAACACTATACAGGGTGACTGGTGAATTACTATAGATATTTGAGGACGTGATATTTGACGATCATATATGACAAAATAAAAATTAATATAACATAAATATTAATAAACTTCTTAGTAAAGTTAACCAAAAGTTATGTAATTAATTACGCATCGTGTGAACACCCTACAGATTAGGTATACACACACGCACACACGTGTGCGGCGGCGTGGTGTTGTATCAGCACGCCGCCGCACGCGTCCCCACTTGGAACACTTGGAACGTGTCCACACTTTGTTTATTTATACGGAAATTTGGTCAAAAATTAACTACCTATTATTTTTACATAATTCGAATGAGAATCATGTACCGAGTATTCTCCTTAAATATTGATAGTAATTCACCAGTCACCCTGTATATCGTATACCACAATTTAATGCTAGTTTTGCAGTTAAAAATAATCGTGAATTAAAATGGTTAGGTTAATGTTAAGGTAATTTTAACTTTAAGTTATAAATAAATAACTTTTATGGTTAGGTACTTTCAAAATGAAAGATATAATATATATGTATACAATACTTGAACTTTATTACGAACTAGCTGTGCCCGCGACTTCATTCGAGGTGATTCTTTAATTTGACATAACTTTTTTATTTATGAAACGATTGACATGAAACAAACACTAAAGCATAACTGAAGCATACCACGATATATTCGTGAAAACCGCATCCAACTCGGATCAACCGTTTCTGAGATTAGCGTGAACAGACAAACAGACAAAAAAAAAGTTAATTACATTTTTGGGTTCGACATCGACATAACAATAACCCCTGCTATTTTTGTTTATTTTTATTTTCAATGTACAGACAGCACTTTCCTACAATTTTTTTATATGTATAGATTTCTCATATTATTTTCCATAAAACTAAATTTTTTACGACACTTATTTCTAGAATATAGTATATACAAAGTTCTACATTCCTACTAATATTATAAATACGAATGTAACTCTGTCTGTCTGTTACGCTTTCACGCCTAAACCACTGAACTGATTTAAATGAAATTTGGTACAGAGATAGAGTTGACCTTGAGAAAGAACATAGGATAGTTTTTATCCCAGACTTTTGAAAGGTTCTCTTGGAAATGCGATATAACCGAACTCCACGCGGGCGAAGCCGCGGGCGGAAAGCTAATATAATTATATACAAAGTAGAGGGTAATGGCTAGTACATAATGAATGTATAACATAAAAACAAGAACAAGGAAATCAACTATATGTCCGTAATAATTAACATAAATATTAATAGAACATTTTTTATTATGTATGTATATTGATGGAGAAAAAATAACTACATTGTACTGCATCCTTTAGACTAATTCATAAGATCTAAAACCAGGAATTATAAGATATTTTGATGTTTATATAAATAAGGTAGAAGGAATGTAATATTATCTTCTTCTACCTGGCAATTTCCCAGCTATAGCCAGGGTCTGCCTTACATGCTGTGAATAGTTTTGGCTAATTGTTTTTACATCAACCCTCTTTTGGGAATGCATTAATCAGTGATGTCTAAATACTCTTTTACAAAGAACATATGACTCGGAAAAATCACATTGGTACTGCCCGGACCAGGATCGAACCCGCGCCCTCATGCATGAGAGGCGGGCCTTTTAACCACTAGGCCACCACTGACATCATGACATTATATGATATACTAGCTTTCCGCCCGCAGCTTCGCCGCGTGGAGTTCGGTTATATCGCGTTTCCAAGAGAACCTTTCAAAAGTCTGGGATAAAAACTATCCTATGTTCTTTCTCAAGGTCAACTCTATCTCTGTACCGAATTTCATTAAAATCAGTTCAGTGGTTTAGGCGTGAAAGCGTAGCAGACAGAAAGACAGACAGACAGACAGACAGAGTTACTTTCGCATTTATAATATTAGTAGGGATATAGTATAATAAAAAGAAATAAATGGATTACAATGTTTAATTTCAGTATTAATTGTATATACATATACCAGGTATTTACAAATGAAAATGTTATTGAAAAATATCAAAAAACAATAAAAAAATGTATATTTGAAACAGAACTATTAAAGTAATGAAAAATTATTAAAATATTTTCAATATATACGAAAGGAAAAATTAACAAAAGGCACTTAATAATTTGAATATTGAACCGCAACTTAACCAAATTACCGCCACTCTAACAACTGAGATATAATGTACAAGTTTAGGTTATATACTAAATTATAATATATTTTTTACAATACATATTAGTCTAAATATGTATATATATATATTCTACAATATTTTTCTGTCTTTTCAGTCTTACGAGAAACCTTTTCGTGAGTAATTTAGGCTATTTTTTTATATATGTTTTTTAATATAAATAATAATAAATTCCCAAAGAGGGTTAATGTCAGGCAGGCGGCTGGTCGTAAAAACAATAAGCCAAAACTATTTACACCATGTAAGGCAGACCCTGACTAAAGCTGGGATATTGCCAGGTAGAAGAATGTAAATAACCAATAAAATATATATTATATATAGAATGAATTAATCATATTTATTTTGTATCTAAATTCTATTATTTAGATGAAAATCAATTAATTGTTACCATTAAGACATACGTAAGGTTCCTTGTCTGTCATAAATCACTTCTTCCCTTTCTAAAGTAATTGTAATAAGATATTAATTGTTGACCTTTTATAAATAGACTTAGTAAATGTTACATTATGTATATATATATACATATAATTATGTATAATTATATACATAGGAAATCTATATTGATCTATCTATCTATAGAATATCAAATTGGCTATTATAGTTTAATTGTATAATTGAAATAAAATAAAAACTATATTGTAATTTTAGAAAAAAATCATTTGATAGTAATGAAAAATACACTTAGTGTGGAACAAGCTTTATAATTAAATAGCTTTTAAATTTTATGTATGTATAACCAGAATAAATTATTTTTAAGGTTTTCGCAAATTCAAAGAATTCTAAGTAATATATATATACATACCTATATATTATATAATATAAATAAATAATTTATAATTCATAAATAAAAAGTGGTATTATTTTATTGTTTTATATCAATATTAATTGAATGTTTAAAAATATTTTTAGTGACTCATTTTTATTTTCATCTCAATTTAACTTCTGTTTTTATTATTATAATGTATAATCATAGTAAAAATTAAAATTTATAGCATTCATGTAATTTCAAAATTATAACTTGTATTTGACTTTAATTTAAGGATTATATTATATTAAAAAACGTAAAGTATATTGAAAAAATTTAGACTTAGGGGTATGAAAAATAAACGTTGGCCGATTCTCAGACCTACTCGATATGCTCACAAAATGTCATCAAAATCGGTCCAGCCGTTTCGGAGGAGTTCTCTGTCTAACACCGCGACACGAGAATTTTATATATAAGATTATTATTTTATATATAGTATTATTTTTGACGTTATTTCATGACATACATTTTTACCAACTAATATTTAAAAAATTATACACTCACCTTTTATCGGTAACCGACAATTTTTTATCCAAACCAAAAAAATCACAACACTTTTTTAAATTTCAAAAAATACACTCACAAGTAACTAACGTGTACGTGAAAATTTACTTGTGTTTTTTTTTTCAACTCAACAGCAAACGCGTACAACCGCGTCTACTTCGCCACTGAGACGACTCGGTCTATCACCCTAATAAATAAGCTGTGATTTTTCCGCTGCGACCTTCTACCTGCCGCCCCTGCACTTCCCGTCTAATCCATTGATACAGGAAATTGGATCAAAAATCTTAAGGCCGTATACATTTTTTGAAGGCTATAATTCTATCTAATGTCATTTGACCTACAGTGTAATTTTTTTTTGGAATTTTTAATACATAAATTTTTGTTATATATAAATATATATATTAACGATTAACGTTAAATGCGTGAGAACTCTTAAGGCTTCAAAATATATCTATCACTCTTGCATATTTTTGTGTTCCTTTGTGATAGTGACATATGTACTTTATAAGAGTATTTAGACATCACTGATTAATGCATTCCCAAAGAGGGTTGATGTCAGGCAGGCGGTCGTAAAAACAATTAACCAAAACTATTCACAACATGTAAGGCAGACCCTGGCTATAGCTGGGAAATTGCTAGGTAGAAGAAGATATATATAAGAGCATAATCATAAATATTAATATTATTTATACAAATGAATATATTTTTTACGAGGCAACATAAAAACGAACTAATAAACCACATACATATAAAAGGTTTGTTAAGTGTGTCAGTTTAAAAATAAACTTGTTATAAATAAACATTTAAAAATAACCGAATTATTTAAAAAATCTTGCTTGTGAACCAAATGCAGTTAATTATTTATGTAACCTTGTGTCATTTATATTTATATAAGTATTTACAATACTTTAAGAAAGGAGTAAGTTTTGGCTTAACTAGCTGTGTCCTCGACTTTGTCCATTTAAATATATATGTATATGTATTGAAATAAAAATAATTTAAGATTCTAAATAAACTGAAAATAGACTTAATCTTTAGGCAATTTCAGACAGTAGCCCATATACAGACAGAAAGAAAGACAAGAATTGTATACGTATTATTTTGGTAAATGTATTCATTTAGAAATAATTAGTAGGTACAAAATGACCGTCGATTTCATTTCTTAAAACTTCAATAACATATAATTACTTGTGTATGTTTTTTATAAGTTATTTAAATAAAAGTTTACTTATAACTTCATCATCATCAGCCTATCAGAGTCCACTGCTGAGCCTCTTCTCACATGGAGAAGGTTTGAGCATTAATCACCACGCTTGCTCAAGACGGGTTGGTGATTTCAAACTTCTAGCTTACTTGGTCACAAATAAAATATAATATTAGTCATTATAGTATAGAAAAAATGACAATTCTTTAATTTAATTTCATATATGTATATGGAAAATAAATAATTTTATTTTATAATTGTTTACACAATATAAACAAAACATTTTATTGGTTTTAAGTGGAGTAATTGAATGATTTTTGGATCATAAAATGTCTTAAAACGGATTTCCGGTATAGCCAAGGTAATGGGTACGTATATAATATATACATATACATATATATATATATGTATATATCATATATCAATAAATGACTACTATGTACCAGCCTTTTTTGACCATATGACAGATTATTCGTAACCCAATAGTTGTCGAATTATTTTACATTTTTTCTATTTAAAATTATTATATAGTGTATAACTATATTTTTACATAAAACTAATTTTATATTCCCAAATTAATGAAATAAAGTTTCATGTATGTCTTTACACAAATATCCTTACCACAAGTCTTTTTGACGTGATAACGTCTTTAAAATCGTTTTAGTCGGGTGACATGTTCAGGAACTTGTGTCACACCAAAACCTCACGAGCGCGATCGCAGGTATAACGAGAGACAGAGAGAGGCGGACCGATCTCCCGTCTCATCTCGAGCGCTGCCAGTCATTCCGTGAAACTTGTCACGCGGAATCCTCACGAGCGGAGGCAGGCACAGCGTTCGAGTGAGTGGACTGATCTTCATAATGTATATCATAGTCGAATAAGTAGACTTGTCATTTTACACCCGAAATTTATCATCAAAAGTGTGAATAAAACGATAGATGTAATTTAAAATTTGAAAAAATTGTTATCTTCATTAATTCCTTACTTCCCAAAAACTTATATGACCAATAAGACGTTATCACGTAAACATCTCGATCGTAAACCTACTTTACAAACAACCAATTTTTTTTTTCATTCGAAAATCTTATCACTTTGAAGTTTCGAACAGTTTATTCGTGAACAACTGGAAAACTCCGTACATATGACGATTTATACCAAAAAACGTACAGTTTTTAGGTAGACAATTATAATTCGTACTAAGGGTAAATGTTAAACTAAAAAGTATTTAAATAATTTATTTTCATTTGTGAATAATAAACTATTTAAAACTACATATTAACTACATACATATGTCTGAGTAAGTTATTATTTAGATTAGAAATAAATAATCAGATTCCAATATCCTTAGTACATGTAAAAATTATCAAATTAACAATTTTAACAGTCTTACTGTACTATTGACGTAGATTACAACGAGAAACGTGAAACGTATCGTCTTCAGTGACGCAAACTCGTACTAAGCTCTGTTATATTTATTGCCAATGCTATTGAAGAGAGAGATAAAATACAAATAATTACACAAATAAATAGTTATTTATTTGTGTGTGTGTTTGTTTATTGTTATATATATAAGTATATATATAGTAGCTGAAACAGTAAAAATTTTAAGTTGTATGTATTTTTTAAAGCTACATTATTAAAAGACATCGTCTGAAAAAAGTAATAAAAAAATAAGGGTCAACAACCCTTATCACTTAGCTTAGATTCTCAGAGCTACTCAATATGCTCACAATATTTCATTACAATCGGTCCAGCCGTTTCGGAGGAGTTCTCTGTCTAACACCGCGACACGAGAATTTTATATATAAGATATATTTTATTTATATATGTACTAGAAAACCTGGCGAACTTTGTATCGCCCTATAATCAAGAAACATCTATTACGTTTTTTTATTTATATTTTTGGAGTTTACCTGTAAGCCATAAATCTCCGTGTTTTGAAGTGCGACAGAATGATTGACATATTAGTTAGTTGTCAAATCTAATGTCAAAAAAAACGTTTGTATGGGAAAGAGAAAAGGGCTGTTTTTATGGTTTTCCCAGTAATGAATCAATTTTTTTCAGCTTTTAAACCTTCCCTGAACCTCCACGAACATTTCAAGACTAAGATAAGATAAATCCGTTCAGCTGTTCTCGAGTTTTAGCGAGACTAAGGAACAGCAATCCATTTTTATATATATAGAAGATACTGAGTCATTAATTTGTCAACCATGACGGCCTTTGACATAATCATTAATTACCCTTGTATTTTCAACTTTTTACGACAATTAAAAATACAGGCGTCCTAATTAAATAGATTGTTACGGATGAATTAATGAAAACACTGAAAATAATACAAATCAAGTTTAACTTTAAAAGTAAGAAAAACTTTAAAATTATTACCTAATATGATGATTGTAATATTAACTTTATGTAATGTTAGTTGAATGAGTTCATACACATACAAGTATTCGTACTTATATGTGTGTGTGTGTTATGTGTATCTTCTACCTGGCAATTTCTCAGCTTTAGCCAGGGTCTGCCTTACATGTTGTGAATAGTTTTGGCTACTTGTTTTTACGACCGGCCGCCTTCCTGACATCAACCCTCTTTGAGAATGCATTAATCAGTGATGTCTAAATACTCTTAGAAAGTACATATGACTCGGAAAAATCACTTTTGTACTTGCCTGGGCCAGGATCGAACCCGCGTCCTCGGCAACGAGAGGCGGGCTCTTTAACCACTAGGCCTTACATTTTTAAGTACTTAGTATTTGTCTTTTAAAAGCTTGAGATTAAAATGACTTGAGCCATTGAAGATTCATTGACTGTACAGTGCTGGCACCTCGAAGTTTGTATCTTTGAACTGCTGGAATACCACAATCGCGAATTTATCCAGCTCTTGTAAGCCCTTAATGCTTAATACGAGTCGCATACACTACATACGTATAGTTTCCCGTTTCTCATTCAATACTACGTTAATACTATGTATAATGTGAGAAGTTATGAATGAAAATTTATTAAGAGTTTACTGAAATTAAAGATCATTTCTGAGAATGTATTTCTTTAATATAGTAATATATAATGGTTACATCTCTCTACAACCTACTAAAAGACTTGGGTCTGTCCAGAACTAATATCAATTCATTCTTGGAACGTACTTCGAAGGCAGCCCTAGTAGGTCCTTCTCAAATTTGGTTAGGTAGATAAAGAAGCTTGGGCAGTGGAGGTGATCGTTTAACGCACGTTAGATAGAGCCCCTTAAACCTACACCTGGGTCACAAGTCACAGTCACTGTTGAAGCTCCTCTCACTACAACGATGGACACGACACACGCACCGTGAATACAAGGAATGATGAGAGGTTTCGTCTCAATATAAGTTCTAAAGGTTAATGTATATTATATATAAAACATTCTTTAACTTAAATTATCCCTGAAATTATAACACAATTTAAACACGCCACGATAATAAAGTTACAAAGTTATTAAAACTCGTATTATCTCAACTATCATTACCCACAAATAATTTATTGAGGATCAATTTAAATATATTTTTTCCAACAATCCTTTCTCCGAAGATCATTATGGGATCATTATAATGAGTTATTATCAATAAAAATCATTTTTAACTATCGCTCCAATTTTCTTTGTAATGATCCGTCTTATCTTCGAGGCTCTGTGATAACAAGATTTACCTACAAGTATATAATTATAATAATATTGATTACAATCTAGTTTCAAATTAAATTTTACCTTCTATGAAACTGGAATAGAATTAAAATGTATTGAATGTCTATACCTACTTATTAGAAAATATATATTTTGTATATAGTGATGGCCTAGTGGTTAAAGGTCCGCCTCTCATGCAGGAGGGCGCGGGTTCGATCCTGGCAAGCACCAATGTCATTCGGAGTCACATGTACTTTATAAGAGTATTTAGACACCAATGACAGATGAAGGAAAACATCGTGAAGAAACCAGGACTTATATCAAATTATAAGTTTAAAATCGCAGATCCATCTTGAGCAAGCGTGGTGATTAATGTTCAAATCTTCTCCATGTGAGAAGAGGCAGCTCAGCAGTGGGCTCTGATAGGAAGATGATGGTATGTATATAAGTAATTATTCTTATGTCTTAAATATACATATATACCTACAAAAGAATTTGTCAAGTGTTAAACATTAAATATTAAGTATCATTAAAAATTTTCGGACACTGTAATGACTGAGTTTAAGAAAAACATACACACAATTCTTCTTCTACCTGGCAATTTCCCAGATTTAGCCAGGGTCTGCCTTTCATGTTGTGAATAGTTTTGGCTAATTGTTTTTACGACCGGCCGCCTGCATGACATCAACCCTCTTTGGGAATGCAAACATACACACAATTAACTTGTATAAAACCGTTTACAAGTTGATCAATTCACAAAACTTACTTGTTCTTCACAAATTTAATTATATTTTTATATATAAATAATCAAAAATATACAGAAGAAAGACTATTATTAAAAA
Organism: Danaus chrysippus; assembly: GCA_916720795.1. Lineage (NCBI taxonomy): Eukaryota > Metazoa > Arthropoda > Insecta > Lepidoptera > Nymphalidae > Danaus > Danaus chrysippus. Next base: position 4,323,622 of record CAKASE010000075.1, read on the forward strand.
TTGCTATATAAAACATATGTAAGTTTGTTTGACTGAAAGGGAATTTTTTTATGTAAAATAGGTATGTATAATAACATACATTTACTATTTAAAGTCAAAACTACTATAATTATATCTTTATATATATATATATATATATACATTTAATCTTTATATTGGCGTCAACGTAAGGCCAACTACATAATGGACATAGCTTATTGTGTATAATGAAATATCAATTTAAATATATATATATATATATATATATATATATATATATATATATATATATATATATATACATACTATTAAATACATGGAAAAAAGGCGTATAGTCTAACAAATTCTTATAGAGGAAAGTCGCCAAGCGGAGCAGTAGTTAAAAAAATAATTAAAAAAAACAGACAAAACCGGGTGTCATTCCTGTATACAACCTCTATGATTGATACTCACTGAATTAATCATTGGTTTATAAATTGATACTTTTTTAATAATAATAAAAAGATTTTACAAAATCTTTCACGGTCAAATTGTTGACAACATGACCTTACAAGGTCAAATAGTATTTTTGACATTACAGGGAAACAAATGAGGCATTGTGGTATAACGGGTAGTTTGTTAAGAGATTTTCTGTTACAATTTATATCTATGTATATATATATATACTAGATTTCCGCCCGCAGCTTCGCCCGCTTGAATTTCGGTTATATCGCGTTCCCAAAAGAACCTTTCAAAAGTCTGGAATAAAAGCTATCCTATGTTCTTTCTCAAGGTCAACTCTATGTCTGTACCAAATTTCATTAAAATCAGTTCAGTGGTTTAGTCGTGAAAGCGTAACAGACAGACAGACAGACAGAGAAACTTTCGCATTTATAATATTAGTAGGGATATATTAACTGACCTATCACATAGTTTTGATCATTAAAATAATCTTCCATGATTAGTCGTACACAAAATATCATTAGTAAATTAGACATGACTTCTCCCCTTTTTAAATTACATTTAAAATAACCTATGCACCAGGAAGGCATCGAGTCGAGAGGAATGGCATCGAATTGTGAAATGGATGACCGCAACCACTCTGTCAAGAGTGATACAGACTGAGAATAAGAAAAAATAACTTAGCGAAATATAAGAGAAAATAAAAGTCAGCCAGTCAAAATAAAAGTGGCCTCTCATGCATGAGGGCGCGGGTTCGATCCTGGCAAGTAACAATGTGATTTTTCCGAGTCATATGTACTTTCTAAGAGTATTTAGACATAACTGATTAATGCATTCCCAAAGTGGGTTGATGTCAGGCAGGCGGCCGTTCGTAAAACAATAAGCCAAAACTATTCACAATATGTAAGGCAGACTCTGGCTAAAGCTGGGAAATTGCCAGATAGACGAAGAAGAAATATAAGAGAAAATGTGATTCTTGATCAAATTATTTCATACATGTTATTCTTCTTCAATAATAACATGGAATAAAGTTGAAGAATTGCTGAATAAAATATTCATTTAAACTAACAATTTATTATATTATAATTATCGTATAGGCATTGATCAATCAAAATTTAATTTCTCAGTAATGTCACGTTCAATTGTAATTAGGCGCTTGAGAACCAAGGTTTAATGATATATTGTACATAAAATAATAAACGGTTATTAACCTAGATTTACTATAAGGCTTTGTTTTTCCATATTTTAACTAATAAAAGTATAGAGACGAAACCTCTCATCATTCGTCATTCACGGTGCGTGTGTCGGGTCCATCGTTGTAGTGAGAGGAGCTTCAACAGTGACTGTGACTTGTGACCCAGGTGTAGGTTTAAGGGACCCTATCTAACGTTAAACGATCACCTCCACCGTCCAAGCTTCTCTCTCTATCTAACCAAATTTGAGTTACAGAAATTTGTCGTGTGTATTTAATACGCCTTTTTAGAACCTGTCTGCCTTGAAATAAAAAATAGTAGCCGAAAGCAATACTGATATTGATGGAATCAAAATCCAATTAATCCTTCAACATTGGTTAGATATAGAACCAGCATTCAGATATTGCCAATTTTTTTGACACCATTAACCTTAGTACGTGTTTGCATTACATTAAACAAGATACGTAGCGTATCCAGTTACCCATTGATGTTTTTCCAGATATAATATTAACAAATATATATACATAAAGTATGCTTTTTCATAATTTCTGCTATTATATTTTCGTTTAATCATATAATATCGTCAGTCTGTAAAAAATTTTTAGCGACGACATATATAAATATATATTTCTTCATCTCTAAAACGAGTTGGTATCAAATTTAAACTATTGAGGATACATATATGTGTATATATATATATATTTTCTTGTATATAAATTACTCGTCAAATATATTTTTGCCTATTACCTAATACTTATTCAAGTTATGACTTATTACTTTTAACCCTAACCTTCGATTTATTAATTATTATTTGTATTTGATAAATTGTACTTTCAATAAAATATTATTCATTAAAGGTGCAGTTTTTTTTATTACTACGACGGTTGAAGAATTATGTGGGGCAAGGTTGCGACAACTGAGTAGTATAGTTAAAAGTGGTAGATAATACACATATATATACAAATAAATACATATTAAAAAGAATCTTAAAGGAAAAATATTTTGATAACATTTTTATTATTACTGAAAATTTACAAAAAAAATATTGATTTATATAATATATGTATAAGTAATATTGAAATATATAAAAGATAAAACTTTTATATTTTTTTATATATTATATATGCTATATCTATTTATTTGTCATATACTACACAGCATTGTAGTAACTCACTGGGGAATTACTCACAATCACTACGAGCGTGATCTCAAATAGAGAGGATTTAATATATTAATACAAATATGAATTATATGAGTTATATAATACATATGAGTTATAACTCATCACATTCACAAGTATTTCCTAATGCTTATTTATGAAGCATAACTTAATATATTATATAAGTACGTATTTATATTGAATTATATAAATCGGTCTGCATACTTGTTACTTAATATTATTTTTAGTTAATATATTCTATAGTATATATTGAATATTTACTTTACAAATATATATTATATTCACGACCTCCTGAGATCTCTAATCCTCTTAAATCGCTGTCACTGACACCACGAAACAAAACAATAAAACAAAGTCACACCTCTCATATAGCGAGTCGTTTAATGAAACATCATTTCTTGCTAAAAGATATTTTAAATATTTCAAAACGGTTAAGCTTTTAAACTTAGAAATATCCAGAATATAATACACGACATATAAATCTATTATAACCGTAACCGAAGTTTCTACGGTTACAATAAGATTTGAAACGCCAAAAGTAATGTTTATATTTAACTAGCTTTCCGCCCGCAGCTTCGCCCGCGTGGAGTTCGGTTATATCGCGTTTCCAAGAGAACTTCCAAAAGTCTGGGATAAAAACTATCCTATGTACTTCCTCAAGGTACATTCCTACTCGATCTTTGTACCAAATTTCATTAAAATCAGTTTAGTGGTTTAGGCGTGAAAGCGTAACAGACAGACAGAGTTACTTTCGTATTAATAATATTAGTAGGGATTATTACAGAGTAAACAAATTCTGACTCGTATAGTACAACGTCAGTTTTAATCACTGAAGGACTACATAATTAAGATGATTGAATAATTAAGTGATTGATAATCCAATTAAGGATTAAAGTAATTAAATGGCGTAGTAATCCGAATATTAATTCATCTAAAAGAATACTCACGAATGTCTTAAATCTCATTAGATCTAGAAAAGAAAAATTAATTAGTAAAAAAAACAACTGCTTCTTATGGAAGAATACTTAAGGTAAAAGAAATTGAAGTATAACATGCAAGTATTTAATATTATTTTACTCAATAGTACAATTACAAGTGTATAATATTGGTATATATTGTATATTGGTATTGAAAATTTATTATTTTAAATTTAAAATTGAATATATTCTCCAAGCTCCTCTTTCTAACTAACCGAATTTGAAAGAATCTACTAAGGCTATCTTCGATGAATATTGCAAGATTAATCAAAATTTGTTCAAAATTTGTTCAGTTGAATCAGCCGTTAGCGAGAGCCCGAGCTACAATTTCTTTTTAGGATTATTTAGAAGAATGTATATGAAATCAAGTTGAAAACTATTTTCGAATAGATTTACATTTAAAACATCTGAAGATTTCGGTTACGGTTAGAATTACAGTTAAGCTTAAACAAAGGTTATATTGTTGGTTGACAAAAGGTTCATATAATACTAATCATTTGAAAATACAGTTAATAATATTATTATCTATAATGAAAGATCTAATACTTTGATGCTGTTCATTTTTTTTTATTTCTTCGTTAAACATATAATTTTAAAGAATTTAAATATGTAAGCAAAATTTTCGCTATAAATTTCAGTTTGAGAAGAAGATATTTACGTTGTTCATTCCATATGATATATATATATGTAAATAATATATGTATATACATATACATGTAGTACTTAGTAAATAATAATCTTCTTTTATACCCTCATGCAATTATAATACATTTTATATAGAAATTAAAAGCAAATTGAATCAAAATTCCTTTAATTCAACATTATATGTACCTTTGTATTTTATGAAAGCAATATTTCCAGCCGTGGGATATTATGAAGATATTTCTGATTATGAAGTGTAATGTTGATTGTTTTTGTTCCGTTTGTTGCTGTTTCATGAATTTGAACCTTTCTCACTATATAAAGGCAAATTTAGACGCCACATGTATAATATTTTCAGTATAATACTAAATTTTGTTATAATTTATCCGTTCTGTCGTCAAATACTCATCATCGGCCTATCAGAGCCCACTGCTGAGCTGCCTCTTCTAACATGGAGGAGGTTTGAGCATTAATCACCACGCTTGCTCAAGACGGGTTGGTGATTTCAAACTTATAATAGTGAAATTATAAGTCCAGGTTTCCTCACGATGTTTTCTTTCGTCAAATTGTAATACAATTATATTTTAAAATACTTTTGTCTCAATTTTTGTATTAAATAAGTTTTAATGAAGTTAAATTATGTGTTTAAAACTATATTGTCATGTTTTTGGATATAAAATTAGAATTATTATTGTCTAATTTTATCTTTGAGTACACAGGTAGGTATTGACGAGAGGTTTTAATTGTTTTTGCTAAATACTTCATTTTGTTTTATAGATTTAAAATTATGATTTTAACTGTTTAAATTTATAGCAAAAATGAAAAAAAGGCATAAAAAAACAAAGCATTATAAAATAACTGTCGTTTTTTTCAAATGTCAGATGATTTCTTCTTCAGTATGAACAAGCCTTAATAACCTGTTGTAGTTGTGAGTCTAGGTCTTAATGCAAGCCTCTAACGATGTAAGAAGTCAAGTGTCAATTATGTAATTAATTAAATTTATTTACATATGACAGTTTTAATTATCTTCATTAAATATATGTGAAAATTTATTATTAATATTTTAACAATATATGAATATGAAGGACTCGTGTAAATATATATTTTTATATGTATTTATAAGTTTAAGTGATGCTGTACCAAACAAGATTGAATGTGGATATAAGGTATGTCTTCGTAAAATTAAACTTTATTTTTCATTATAAAATCAAATACATATTTTCTCGTAAAAGTGTTATTGATACGAGACGAAACCTCTTAGCATTTAATGTATTTACGGTGCGTGTGTCGGGTCCATCGTTGTAATGAGAGGAGCTTCAACAGTGACTGGGACTTGTGACCCAGGTGTAGGTTTAATATATATAGAGAGACGAAACCTCTCATCATTCCATGTATTCACGGTGCGTGTGTCGGGTCCATGGTTGTAGTGAGAGGAGCTTCAACAGTGACTGGGACTTGCGACCCAGGTGTAGGTTTAAGGGACACTATCTAACGCGTTATACGCTCACCTCAACCGTACAAGCTCCTCTCTCTACATAACCAAATTTGAATCGAACCTATTAGGGCTACCTGCGAAGTACGTTTCGAGAAAGTATTTATTCATTTTAATTATTAAATCAATATTTATATAACTTATATAGTACTATCGTTTATTAAATTCCCTTTTTGGTCTGTAAAACTTTTACACCGGATTAAAAGAGTATTTTTGTATTTTTTTCTTTTAGCAATGCCCTCCAACAAGAGATGGTGCTTTAAATGTACATCTAATACCTCATTCTCATATGGATGCAGGTTGGGTGAAGACTTTTGATGAATACTATCACGGCAGTAAGTTATCATTGAGTCCAAAGAAATTTTAGTATCATCACTTAGATTTACAGTTATAGTCCAACTCATAAAAACTATTCCTAAATATATACCTAGATTAAACTAAAGATATTTTAGTTTCGATTCAGAAATCTGGAAAAATAAACAATTGTAATCGAACTAATTTTACATACATATAATTTACGTCAACGCGACATTTTGTTATCAAAAACAGGAAGATTTAAAAACATTAGAATTAATTAACACTTATAAATGTCAGCGATTTTTGTGTGATCGAAAAACAATTATTTGTTAAATATTTCCACTATACATATTTAAAAACAGCATGATGTAAAGTATGTGTTTTTTTTTAAATAAATGTAAAAAACCCATTGTTTATTATGTATTTAATATTTCAGCCAAAACAAGCGTGAGTTCAGCTAATGTCCAACTCATATATCATTCTGTTCTATCAGAACTTCTTCACGATAAGAGAAGAAAGTAAATATAAATTATATTATAATAATTCTTCTAGAAGAATAAAATATAGTATTTTTCTGACTCTTTTATGTAATGCGTCTGATGGATATTTTTGTTCATTTATTTTTGTAGTAGTGTCTTTATAACAACTGGATACTCTCAATTATAGGAGTAGACGTTAAAAGTACTATAGTAGATATTTGTGTCTATCGTAGATAGATATTTGCTATAATTATATGTACCATAATAAATATTATTTATATTATACATATGTATACATTCTGCAGATTATTGCATGATAAAGAAAGTCTTCTTTCGCCTTAATAACTAACCTTTTATAACATTTCATTTCGTTCTTCAATTACAAACGCAATTATATTCAGCAATATTAGATTCTTCTTTTTATATTACTTATCATATCATATACTTTATAACCTGTTAATTAAAACCAATCAATTAATACATTTTTTGTGTTTATAGGTTCACTTTCTCGGAGACAGCGTATTTTTGGCGTTGGTGGAAGGAACAGCGCGGAACAACACGAGCGACCTTCAGGTCTTTGGTGGCAGAAGGTCGGATTCAATTCGCTGGTGGCGGCTGGGTGCAGCCTGATGAAGCTACGACGGACTACCTTCAACTACTGGATCTATATACTTGGGGGTTAAGGTTTGATACGATATTGACTTTACTTTTGTGAGGAGATATAGCCTAGCTAGGGTAAAGTTACTCCAACTCGAAAATGGGTCAGCTCGACCGGGAAAATACCACCCTCTCTCAGAAAATCGGCTTGAAATAGCCTTTATTGGCTGCGTTTCGTCCAGTGAGTGAGAGAGCCGGTTGCCCTTTCCCTTTTCCCACCCTTTCCTGTCCTTTTAAGGATGTCCAAGAGCGACTACTACTACTGGTACTACTATAAAAAAAAAACTACCAAAAAATATTCTTGGCACATGTGCCAAAAGATTTGTATTTGCTTAAGAACATATTTTTACGTAATAAAAGTAGTTATTTGCTATAAAACATAGTTTAAATTGGAAAATTACTCGAAACCAAGTAAAACAACTCCATTTTCTTATCGCAAAGACAATAATTGAATTGTTCTATCACAAATTATAAGCGTTTTTGAATTTTCGTAGGAAACTGAATGACACTTTGGGCCCTTGTGGCAAGCCCAAGGCTGGCTGGCAGATAGATACTTATGGACATTCAAGGGAACATACATCTTTATTAGCACAAATGGGCTTCGATGGACTATTTATAGGTATTTTTTTTTTATTATTAAAAAAACAAAAACAGAATTCCATAATAGGTAGAAAGGTTTTTTTTCTAATTATGTAAAGTAATAATTAAGAATTAAACATTAATAATAGGTAGAAAAGTTTTATTAAGTTTCAGACAGAAATAGACTAAATTGTAATTGTTACTTTTCGTAAACATTTTGCATCATAGAGAATATATTGAAAAAAGGTCCCATTTTAATTTTAGTGTTGTGATATGATTGCAACAAAATCTGTACTAAACTCAAAATCGTATTTTAACTATAGCAGTAAAAGTATCTTAGTTAAATATTTGAAAGCCAAGATTATCTTTTAAGGTTAATTCAAATTTATTTTACAGGCAGAGTGGATCACAAAGAAAGGGAATCGATGATGGATGAAGGCAGAATGGAGTTTATGTGGCGAGGAAGTGACGTTTTGGGTACTTTTATATGTCATAATCTATGGCTATAATATTAAAAAATATCTTACTAAATACTCATAGATATCGATAATATTAATATTTACATACATTTTATTACTTATCAGATAAAAAAAACTTTGCAAAAAGATTCAACGCTCTCAATAAAATTTACATTTACGCAAAACTGTACTTTTCAGATCCTATACTAATATTTTTCCAAAAAATCGCCATTATCTACAATTATATAACAAAAAAATATATTTTACCCAATCCCTACGAATATTATAAATGCGAAAGTAACTCTGTCTGTCTGTTACTCTTTCACGCCTAAACCACTGAACTGATTTTAATGAAATTATATTGGTATAGACATAGAGTTGCCCTTGGGAAAGAACATAGGATAGTTTTTATCCCAGATTTTTGAAAGGTTCTTTTGGAAACGCGATATAACCGAACTTCACGCGGGCGAAGCTGCGGGCGGAATGCTAGTATTTTTATCAATATTTAACTCAAATTATTGCCAAATTCTAATTATTTTTAATAAATCCAGGTAAAATGTCGGACATCATGACGCATACGATGTTCAACTTGTACAACGCTCCCGAAGGGTTTTGTTTCGATTTTCTATGTAATGATGAACCAGTTGTGGATGATCCTGATAGCAAAGTATTCAATGCTGATAAATTAGTAAGTACATACATATATGATTAAAATTGTCAGCGGTGGCCTAGTGGTTAAAGGGCTCGCCTCTCGTTGCCGAGGGCGCGGGTTCAATCCTGGCCCGGGCAAGTACCAATGTGATTTTTCCGACACATATGTACTTTCTAAGAGTATTTAGACATCACTGATTAATGCATTCCCAAAGAGGGTTGATATCAGGCAGGCGGCCGGTCGTAAAAATAAATAGACAAAACTATTCACATGTAGACCCTGGCTATAGCTGGGAAATTGCAAGGTAGAAGAAGAAGATATATGATTAAAATAATCTCTTACATCAAGTACAAGCTATAAATTATTGTGATTTTTCTTCGGTAAGCAATTAATCTCTAATTTAAATGAAAATAATATTTTTCGGATATATTACGTGACTGTTATTGTAAAGCTTACTTCCGACGTTTTGGCTACTTTTCAGCAACCATGATCACGAAGACGAGATGTGACAAAATTTCTTTGAAATTTATTTAGCATCTTGATTAAAAGATTTGTAATTTTCAATGGTTACATATAGAATTACATTTTATTAAATGTCGATAAATTAAATAATAGATTTCCATTTCAAAATATATTACTTTAAATCTTCTATATATATATATATATATAAATGGATTGCTGTTCCTTAGTCTCGCTAAAACTCGAGAACGGCTAAACCGATTTGGCTAATTTTAGTCTCGAAATACTCCTGGAAGTCCAGGGAAGGTTTAAAAGGTGAGAAAAATTGGAATTATTGCCGGGAAAACCCTAAAAACCCTAAAAAATAAAATTATAATTTTTCTAAAATGTCTTACGTAAATAATGAAATATATCATTAATAAAATTCGTAAGATAAAAACAAATTTGATATCATTTGCCCGTGATCAAGGTTGCTGTAAAGGAACTGAATCATCGGGAGTATATAGTTAAAAAAAAATAAAATACGAGTTGTATCCTAAACTTAGTTTCATTTCAATGTTTACTTGCGAAAGTCTTAACTAATATTATAAGATGCACTTCCTTATAAACTAGATATTTTCGTAAATATCTTTATTTTATTAAAATTTTAAATGATTTTAATACAAACCTTTTATTTAAGACGCATACCCTTTTTGTTGATATTCTAAGTAATTTCAATATTTCATGACATAATGACAAACAGACGAGAGTTTGTGATCACGGTTGCTGAAAAGTAACCGAAACGTACGGAGTATGTAGTTTAAAGTAATGAAAAACGAGTAGGAATCTGAAAAATATTAGTTTTATTTAAATATACAAATAGTAATTAATATGTTTATTTTCAGGTTAACAATTTTATTAGTCAAATAGAGAGACAAGCTAAATACTACGACCACGACACTATTATGGTGACTCTAGGAGGAGACTTTACTTATCAAAGTGCAGCAAATTGGTTCATGAATATTGATAAATTAATAAAGTAAGTAATTTTCAATATATTTATAAGATTTAACACATAATTATCAAAAAAAAAACTGTGCATGCACAAAAGTGTAACTTTGTAATGTTGGAATGAAAACAGTAAGGGTTAGAAATTGATTTTTAACGAATATTTGTGTTACTTTAAGACAATCTTTAGTAACATTACTTACAAGTCACTATAGATTGCCCGCATGCTTTCCAGAAACACGCATTGCCTCTCACTCTGTCTCTTTTTATACCCCCAGGAGCGTTAAACATTTAACGCAACCCCATTTTAACTCACATAAGAAGTTTCAATTTTAATAAGTCCAGGAAACTTACTTATATGTATATTATAATAAGAATTACATATTAAAACTTATAACCTACACCTAAGACTACATGATTGACCCAATGTTATGATAGCAATACCATTCCATAGCTTGTGTGTATCAGGAATCTTCTGGTTCACACGCTTGGTGTTCGTTCCGCGGAGTCAGCGGCGTCACTCGTTTTATAATATTTTATCCATACAACGATATTATTCCGACGACGTTCGATTAATATTCAATACGTGACGAGTACTCAACAAAAATCTTGATTGATCTGTATCAAGCTAAACTTATTTAAAATTATATTATTTGTGCGATAACATGTAGCGAAGAATCTATGAAACAAAACTATTAATATATACATAATTAAAGATAATATTATTTACTGAAAACAATAGTTATCTTTAATCAAATGAAATCAATACAATTTCGATTGATACGTTCAAGTTATACTTTCAAATCATCTTTAATCACTACTGCAATATACAATGAATAAAAGAGTAAACGAAAACTTCTATAATATCCCTATTAATATTATAAATACGAAAGTAACTCTGTCTGTCTGTTATGCTTTCACGCCTAAACCACTGAACTGATTTGAATAAAATTTGGTACAGACAGAGAATTGACCTTGAGAAAGAACATAGGATAGTTTTTATCCCAGACTTTTGAAAGGTTCTCTTGGAAACGCGATATAACCGAACTCGACGCGGGCGAAGCTGCGGGCGGAGAGGTAGTTGTTATATATATAAATACACTATAATGGCATTGACAATGACCTTATTGCTTTTTGTGGTTTAAACGTTACGTACATTTTAATCATACTTACATGACGGAAGTGTCGCTTACATAAATTATTTCAGTGAGCATGTTACGTATACTTAAACAGGAAACGACTTATTTTGGTAAAGCTATGAAGTTATTATTATAGTGAAGTTTATGACATATTATGCGGATGAATGTCATATAACAAGAAGAATATAGATAACAATGTGGGGGGAAATGTGGGTCGAGGTAGACCTAAGAAAAGATGGATGGATTGTGTGAAGGATGACATGGCTAAGAAAGGGGTAACAGATGAGATGACGACTGTAGGCGAGACTGGAGAAGAACATGTTGTGCTGACCTTATATAAAGTGGGACAGGGCAGGAAGAAGAAGAGTGAAGTTTATGATATGTTATACTAATATAAGTGATAAGTATGCTTTAATAAGTTAGTGAGTTACCGCTCAGTCTAGACTAGCTTTTAATAAGTCTACGATAAGCTCGTTATACTGTGGAGTTTTCGGGAAGTCTCCATAAGCGTATTTATATAATAAAATCCAAGGTATTTGTGATATCACTATGCGTTTTTTTATTATTTTGAGTACATACTTTCTATGTCTCTGTTAATTTGCACCAACCGTGATCACTGGCAGACGAGATGTGAATGTCTATAAGTTGGTCTATTTATTCAATACTGGTAGTAATATTCGAAAAACCTTGGTTTTATTTAAATGAATACACTCAAAAATCTTAAATATCATTATATATAAAATAATAAATAAGTATATATAATACAAGTCAATGGTGGCCTAGTGGTTAAAAGGCCCGCCTCTCATGCACGAGGGCGCGGGTTCGATCTTGGCAAGTACCAATGTGATTTTTCCGAGTCATATGTACTTTCTAAGACTATTTAGACATCACTGATTAATGCATTACCAAAGAGGGTTGATGTCAAGCAGAAAAAGAAAATTATTCACAACATGTAAGGCAGACCCTGGTTAAAGCTGGGAAATTGTCAGGTAGAAGATATAATATATACAAAACAAAATGCCAATATGATTAAATTATTAATATATATCTATATTTCTTTGTTACCAGCTACGTCTCATCACACCCAGCGAATATGTCAGATGTCAATATATTTTATTCTACCCCCGCCTGCTACCTTAAAGCTATTTATTTATATGGAAGACGAGATAAAGCAGTTCACACGGAAAAAGTAAGTGTTAATTTATTACTAAAAATCATTGAAATACAATTTGATAGTTTCACTTATTCCATTATATTTCTTCTCCTACCCTAATAAATTTTGCTTAAACTACCGTGGGTCTTGATTCATAAAAGTAAAATGTTTTGTTTCTGTATATAAGATATAGTAGTAAGTAGTTTCTGTATATATTAAAAAATGAATAAAAATATATATGCGTGGAGTCCCTGCGCGCAATATAAGTGAAACTTCGTAATATTGAAATGAAAACTAGAAGGCGTAGAAATAGATATTTAAGGATTTTTTTGTGTTTTTTTTAGACAATTTTTAAACAAACTTTATTAAAATTACTTACAAGTCACTGTCGCATGCTTTCATTCTCTCTCGCTCAAGAAGTTTTAAGTGGTATACGAAGTTTCACTTCAAAAAACGATAATAATAATGCCGCATCAAAAATATTGGTCATAATATTTCCTATCTTTCAGGGAGACCATCTTCCATATGGCAGTGATCTAAATACGTATTGGACAGGCTTCTATACATCAAGACCATCTTTAAAATATTTAGCGAGAAGAGCTCACGTATTTCTTCAGGTTTGATTCAAATTTAACTGATTATTATTTCAATACAGTTAATATATGTAAATTTAGCTGTTTAAGATTTGGTTCAAAGTCTACATAATGTACTTAAATAAAATATAATATGAATGGAAAAATCCAACACAATAAGACAATTTAACAAAACAGTACTGTCAAATAAATATAATTATTTCAATTTTGAAACAAGTTTAAGCTATCTTCTTGTTATTTTTGATAATTTTACTTAATTGTTTATCGTTTTTCATGTAGATCGTGAAGCAGCTGACAGTTATTTCTCGTATGGGAGATTTTTACGAATTACATTTACTGCGCCACGCCGCAGCATTGGTTCTTCACCATGATGCTATTACTGGTAAAACTAATATTACAATATATATACAGTGGTTATTTGATATTCAGATGTACACAGACGTAAAGTAATACACGCACACATGCTTGCACAAAGAAGCAGATGTAATAATATACGCAAAAGTAATCAAAATTGAATCAAAATTAAAATTGAAAAATTCCAAGAACACCAAAAAATGATCAATAAGATTCATACATGTTTTTTAAATACGTTATGAACAACTTTTAAAATATAAAATATGTCATTACGTTCAATTGAAAATATTTTTAATAAACATTTATTATTATTAGACACATGATTTCATAATATACAAGGTCTAGAAGATTACGAGAGGGTACATTTAAAAATATTTAACAATAGGTAAGTAGAATAGTTTTTATGAATGTTATCAGGATTGAATTGCGTAATTTTAAGCATATTTAATAGTGGATGACGGTCATTCAGTGAAATTTTCGTGTAGCAACGCCGCAGGAATACTCTAGTATATGTTGATTACAAAGAAATATTTTTCTGACACCGTATTTCAAGTTGATGTTATAGCCCTATTTTGTTTATTAAATTAAGCGTTGACATACTAATTATATTGGGTGGCAACCGGAGGTTCCAGGAAAACTACGAAACATACACACTTATATGTAAATTATAATAAGGATTACATATTAAAACTTATAACCTACACCTAAGACTACATGGTTGACCCGATGTTATGATAGCAATACCATTCCATAGCTTGTGTGTATCAGGAATCTTCTGGTTCACACGCTTGGTGTTCGTTCCGCGGAGTCAGCGGCGTCAAGAGTTATACGACATTTTACCGATACAAAGATGTCGCCCCGGCGATGTTCATTTTTTTTCTTCATATGTAACATACTTTTTACTTATTATATCTAATAATATATTTAATTACAGGTACAAGTCAACAACGAGTGTCCGATGATTTTATTAGAATTATATCGGAAGCGATTGACGCCTGTTCCAAAAAAGTTTCACAGTTTCTAAGGTGAGTTAAGTTATACTCGCTAGTCGACATTCGCGAAAGCTAAAATTAAATATTAATAGTCTCTTTTATCAAACCTACTGGTAATAAAGATTTTTGGAGATTATTTCATATTTTGGATTTTTGCCGAAAAAAAATAAACATATACATATAAAATTATTCTTGACTGCAACTTGTTTTTTGCTCTATGACTAATTTCTGAACAATGAGTACGATAATGAGATACATCTTTATATCAATACTACTTAATATAAAAAATATCATAGGAATCCATTTCATAAAAGTTTTGACATTTGTATACTACAGTATTCTAACGCCCACGTGGGGAGCGAGTCGACGGTCTAAGAACCACCAACAGTTTGTAATGTGCCATCAACTTAATATGAGTCAATGTAAAGTAAGTTTAACTTTATTAGAATAAAAAAACAGCAGTTAAAATATAGTTTGATTAGTAGGAGCGTCGAAGGCTTTTGGATTTAGAAGAATAATCTATATTAAAATATAAATATTGGAAGTTTTGTCTTGGTTATTATAGCTGACGACCCATTTAGATACCTCGCCTTATTCGTCGTTTAAAGTCACCAGATAATTGTCTTTGATACCGCCTATGATCAGTAATTAGATTTGTTTCCTGTCAGAAAAGTCTTCATTCCATTCTGCAGGGAATATAACACTCATTTTCAGTATAATGTTCCCGCCAGCGATAAATAAAAGCCCTAGTTAAAAATGTGCAAATAATTAAGAATTTGGACCAAAAATAATAACTAACTTCTCTTATATCATGCAAACAGTGTATTGTTGACGCAAAATCCAGCACAAAAGTTAAAATTAAGTTATTCTAAATGTGCTAAGGCTATCCATTCGCCTGTCATAATCCTATAGATTGAAGAGTCACTGTTACTAGTTTTAATTTATGTTAAGGACTGTTTATACTGCAACGAAAATAATACCATCATTTAACTTTTCCACTCTATGTTTTTTTGGTCAAAGTTTTTTAAATTTTATCGAATGAGTCTTGAAATATTAGGAGTGGCTAAAATAGTATAATTTAATGGAACAGATCGTGGCTTATTTTGATATTAATTTACATCATTTCAGTTCTCCGAGACTCAAGAATCAATTTTGCTGGTAGTTTACAATCCCCTCAGCGTTAAAACGTACTCTCACGTGCGTCTACCAGCTATAGCACTACACTACTCTATCAGAGATTTTAACGGTAAGACTTATTATTGGATTTTGATAGCGCACTTGCTATCACTTTGATTTACTTTGCTTAGAGATTAAAAATAGAAATATCTCTTTGTTGTCTCACCCAAAAACTAAATAAACATTGGATTTATATTGAAATTTTAAATAATAATACTTAGATTACATAACAGCTTAATAAAAATTTTGCTACCTAAAAATCCATTCGTCGATAACAAAGAATTCAAAAATAACTACATATATATAATATATCGAATTCATGTAAGAAAATAACGTATTTATGTAGTGAATTTTTCACCCAAAAAAGAATTAATACAAAAATAAAGCTAAAATTACACGGGAACAAAGTTGAGACCAACAACTATGCAACTTTTTTCAGATAATAGAAACGAATGCACAAAAGATAAATAACTTTTATAATTTTAAATTCTAACAAAATTTAAATTAAACTCATATTTTTCGGATTATACTACTAAAATTATACTATCTGCTGCTGAAAAGTAGCCGAAATGTTCGTAGTATGTTGTTTTTACAAAAATAAAGTCTCGTAGTATATCGGAAAAACTAGCTAAAATCTTGGATCTTATTATATTCTAACAAAATCTTGGTCTGCTTATGTTTATATATTGGTGATCATCATCATGACTTACAGATGATGAAGTGGAGTATCAGCTAGTTCCTCTGCCTGCTGCAATCATCAACCTTCCAGGACGCAGTTCCACCGCCATCCAGGAGTTAGTCTTTGAGGCTGAAAACGTGCCACCGCTGGGATTCACTTCCTACCACATATCACCAATACGAGATCAACTGGTGTCTATTTTTATCTCTAGCTTAGTCATCCTTGCTAATACTATAAATGCGAAAGTAACTCTGTCTGTCTGTTACGCTTTCACGCCTAAACCACTGAACTGATTTTAATGAAATTTGGTACAGAGATGGAGTTGATCTTGAGAAAGAACATAGGATAGTTTTTAGGTCAGACTTTTGAAAGATTCTCTTGGAAACGCGATATAACCGAACTCCACGAAAGTGCAGCTGCGGACGGAAAACTAGTATTGAATAGAATTAGATTTTCTAAATAATTTTTCTTGTTCCTAATTATTAATTTGTTTAGTTATGTAGTAAGAAATTGAATTCGTTATTTTTATTTTCGATACTTAAGAATTTTGTTATTCATTCGACAAAAAAAATTAAGCTTATATTATCTGAGGAAATTCACAATTATTTTGTTCCATTATTAGTATGAGTAGGAAATGATCAGTTAGAATAGACAGTTGTTAATCCAATTTAATGTTCATCCTCTTAGTTACAACACTAGTTTAAATAGTGTGATTTTTGCCCAGGAATTTGGTCCCCATACAAGGATTTCTCAAAAAACATTGCATATGTATTAAATATAAGATTGATTAACCACGTATATAATAAAAAAATTGAAATTAGTTCAGCAGTTTTCTCATAATAAACTTAGAAACAAATATTGATAACTATAGCGTTTATTTATATAGATTAATTTTTTGCAGGCTGAGAGCCAATTCTTGAAGAAATCTCAAGACGTCGAACAAGACCTCATTAACTTTATTTCTAATGAAGTAAGTACTTAATGTAAATTGTGAAGAATTTTGTCATAAATTAGAGACGTGTTTAGTTTTGAAACACAAAGAATTGTCACTTTAGTTATTTCAGAGTTAAAATGTACATGTTAAAAAAATGCCTTAATTCCTATATTTGTAGGAAAATATTACCTAAATTAAAAATGCTTAAAATTTTTCAGTATATCAAGATAACTGTCGACAAAACCACTGGTCTGCTGGAATCTTTCCAGCATGCTGACGGGATAAAAATAAGTCTATCCCAAAATTTCTACTTCTACAGTCAGACTCAGCAGGTTTTACAATCTGGGGCGTATAGCTTCAGACCGGAGAAAGAGAAACCTACACCAGTGAGTTTACAAAAGATTACTTAATACTTTATTTTTTTCTCATAGTACATTTACTATTAAAGAGATTTATAATAGAATCAAAAATCTTATTCACTATATTTCTCGGGATAAAATTTTATTGTCCATCTTTATATGGTAATTTTGTTATTAATGAGCAGGATCTCATATTTATTTATGATTCCTGTTTGCTGTCAAGTTGATCTTAAATGATTTACAAACAATAAGACAAGAAAACCAACAATCTTTATTGCTATTATTTCACGTTACATAGTTATTATATGTAGTCTAAGTACATGCATATATTTATTTAGAATTGGCAGGTTTAAAATCTGTTTCGTAATCAATTCTGTTTTGAATACAAAGTTTAGCAGAAAACAGAAAATAGTTTCTTTGGGTTAAGTTTTAATCTTCCTTTTGATTATTTTGGCAAGTGTAATTATAAGGATGAACCTATAAATTTTTCGGATGTACTACGGGACTTTTTCAACCGTGATCACGATTACTGTAAAGTAACCGAAACATCGGGGGCATGCAGTTTTTACAAAAATAAATATGCCAGTATAATCCAAAAAATATTAGTTTCATTTAAATTAATACTCGCGAAAATCTTAGATCTCATTATGTAATTGTAAGGATTTTATTTTCCAAGGTGACTGACAAAGTGACCTTCCACACCATACGAGGTCCATTAGTGAAGGAAATACGCCAGCGTTTTAATGATTGGATCACACAAGTGGTTCGTCTCCATCGCGGAGAGGAGTTTGTGGAAATAGAGTGGATCGTAGGCCCTGTACCAATAGGGTGAGTTTAAATATAAACTATTTACTTGATTGCCAAAAAATTTTTACTTACGTATCGTCAAAGGCATGACAATGATATAAAAACATGATTATTTATCAGTGACACTATTTGCTTTCCCAAATCATTACGTAAAGAACGTTAGACACAGATTTTAGCCAATTTCTTTAAATTTGATTATTTATAACTCAATCATCTTTTACTTTTCGTTAAAGGAGAATTTTAAAAAGATATGACTATTTATCAGTGCCACTATTTCCTTGAATAGATTACTAAAGACACAGATTTTAGACAATTTCTTTATATTTGTTTATTTATAACTCAATCATTCTTTCAGAACTGATCTTGGCAAGGAAGTTGTAACAATATATCAAACCAACATCAGCAATAACGATATCTTCTACACCGACTCCAACTCAAGACAAATGATTAAAAGATCGTGTTGGAATGAATCTTCAAGTAAGTTCCTGTTATTTAATTATGAAATAAATTTTGAATATAATAAAATAAATACACTTATCATATAAGAAATATTGGTCTTAGGAAGTCAGGACACCATATAATGTATACACTTACGACAGTACTTAAAACAACATATATTTTGTATGCTTGGACAATAACTAATATTTCAAATTTAGTTGAGAAGCATGCTCTGTAATTTCAACAAACATTTCCTTCTTTAGTGATTATAAATGCCCATAACATTACAATAACCTATTATTGTGTCCAATACAATCAGATAATTAATTTATCATACTTTCAATAGTAACACAACAAAAGAAACCAGTGTCTTCATGCTACGCTCCAATTACTTCTCGTATCTGCATCGAGGGTAACAGCAGCGATGCTATGTGCGTACTGACGGATAGAACGATGGGTGGTGTGGGGCGCGATGGTGGCATTGAAATCATGGTATGAAAAATTATTTTAATTTAGCTATATTGCCTACGTGGTAGAACCTAGCTGTGGTTAAGTAACTACAGAACTTGGGCTAGCTCGACAGGGAAAAACCACCCTCTCACAGAAGATCGACGTAAAGTGGTTTTAATGGCTGCGTTTCGTTCAATGAGTGAGAGATATGATGGCCCTTTTTCCACCCTTTCTACTTCCTCTCCCACAATCAAGGCGACGCATCCGCAACATCTCTTAAGTTGCTATCCTTTATGTGTGGTGATGACTAACTTCGTAGGTAGGCTGACTGCTCATTTATCACCTTTGAAATAAAAAAAAGTTTGTGAATAATACACAGTGGAAACAAAAGCTGTGCTACAACTTAGTTTATTTATTTCTTGATTGTTCTTTCTTCTAAACGTGTTTTAGTCAACGTAAGGAATAGCTTATTATTATATACGGTACAATATTCTCGAACGAGACTTGAAGTGGCTAAAATAAGAGAGTTCGTTCTGAAAATTACAAATACACTTGAAAATGTCCCTTGTCCCTTTTTATACTACAATACCTGCGTAATATATTTTTTCTCTTCTGATGTTTTATTGCTGATTGTACAATCTTAAAAACCAGAACCGAATTCACTTTTTATTCAACGAAGTTCGATACAATTTCACTACTTATTTATTTAATGTACACAAAACTAAAAATAACTAACTTTAAACTATGTAGTTTTTATGATGAAATCAAATCTGACTATAATACAAATGATAGATTTGAACACACAAGAAATCTGTAATCTATTAATGTATCACATCAACGCGTTCAGAATGAAGAAGAGTCCTGATCTTCTCTGACAAATATATTATGCGGTTCGCTCCTCTCCTACCTTCAGATATGACTACAATATATATTACAATTTATAGGTCCATCGAAGATTACTAACAGACGACGGCTTTGGTTTAGACGAGTCACTGAATGAGGAAGCTTACGGAGTCGGATTGGTGGTGAGAGGGAAACATAGATTGTACGTGGGAAACTATCACCAAGAAGGTTAGTCGAATGAAACTTGTCTTTCTAATGAATGAATTAAAAAATATAAGCAATTAATCTTCTTTTCAGTTGACGACCAAACATTCTTCGAAAGAACAGCACAATTGGCGAGAAAATGGATGTTTGAGCCCTGGCCGTTTATGACTTCCGCTGAGAAGATTAACAGGAGGAAATGGCAGAATATTAGAAACAAAAGGGTGGATATTGTTTTTGTTTTATCAATTTCTTTTCATCCGAACTCATTCTTATACAATTTTTGTTACAAACCCACTACTCTTTTATAAATATCCTTAACAAAGAACTCTTATTTTATCTTCTAGGCTATCGTCAATATTTTTATAGGATAATTTATGTGGAAAGTACTTTTATTCAAATAAAGCTTTTGAGACTGCCTTATATAATAAAAATATAATGTCACATATATACATTCACTGCGTCCACAATTATTCCCAAAATAATAATAATGACAGAATAACTTTTATATTTTCGTCAGTTTTCTGCCCTTCGTTTGCACGGCCTGCCGCGTCATATACACGTGCTTACTTTAGAGCCGTGGAAGGGAGGCTCGGTTCTGTTACGACTGGAAAATACTCTGGAATCTTATCATGGTACTAAAACATTCATCCTACTAAAATTATAATAGCGAAAGTTTGTGAGTGTGAGTGTATGTTTGTTACTTCTTCCCACTCAAACGGCTGAACCTATGTATTTTGATAAAATTTTGTATACAGGAATCTGACGTCTAGGAATAAGATATAGGCTACTTTACATCCTGTAAATCCCAAAAATTCGCGGGTAACACCGCGGGGCGCAGTTAGTATTTGATCATTTGAAACCATACCAAGAGATTTCCAACAATAATATATTAATTAAAACTTTATCAGAATATTTGATGTTTAAACGCAAATAGGATGGCCTTACATAGAGATATACGATTAATTTTAATCTACATATCAAAAATATAATATAGGTATTAGAAAACTAATAGTCTTTATTGTCAGTCAAACAAGGAAAAGATTTGCCTGATGATGTAAGAAACGCCCACATAACGGTCGAACTCCGAAAAATATTTCTCCACGCTGTGATCAAATCAGTACGAGAGACAACGCTTGCAGCCAATCAATGGTTGGAAGATGCTCGCCAAATGGATTGGAGCACAAGGTAGATTATACATATGTAGCTTTTTTCTAAAATTACTACCGTATCCATTAATTACAGATGAGTTGAAAGTGACAAAACAGTGTTTATTATGATATCCCATGAATAAAATCAATTCTTCTATAAGATGTGTTAATAGGAAGAGTTTCAGTTATTACATAGTGAAAGTTTCCGAGAAAATTAACTATGTGGTGATACTTCACTACCGAAAACTTGATATCCTTGGAAACATACTTTATTCATATACTGCTGCAATCCTCTTTTCTTTGTCAAACAAGACACAGTACGTAGAGTACTGCAGTCATGTTTGTACAGGTTCTTCCTAATGTCTAATACAGTCTTAGTCTCCTTGGATACAAGCAAAAATTGGTAATCATCATGAAATTAAAACGACTCTATTTAGCTTTGGGCACAGATAAAAATAAGATAGCATTCGTCATTAACAATATATACCTTATGGATATGATTCTCCTACCATTTTTTAACAACGGATAAAGAATCGTACGGCCAGTCTTGTAGAAGTTCCTTATATATACCTTCATTCTTTCTCATCACAGGAAAGCTTTGAGATTCCCTACCACTTTCCAACTAGAATTTCGAGATTTAAAAAAAAGTGAATAGATTTTAACTGAGGTAGTATCTTCATCATCTAAAGCAACAGTTATGCTTGCCTAAATGTATATAAGAAAATTATGCTAATTACACTGTTTATAACTCAAGAACTACTGTAGGGATATAGCTAAAAATTGGTAGCCTAGAAACCAGGAAACAGACGTAGAATATTGAATTCTGTTCGATTATAAAAGAAATATACTTAATAAATTCCAATCTTGGTTATTTACTGCCTCTATGACGAGTTCTCCCAGTTAGCTAAACATATATTATTAATGCCGAAATTAACGAGGACGAAGTCGAAGGCAAAAACTAGTATATAAATAAAGTATACAATTTTCTGTATCCCTGTTTCCAGATACGTCTACGCTGGTGGTGATGACGGTATACTACCAGAAGACAACCCAGACTATATCGATGATTTGAAATTCAATAAGCAAGCCGACAATAAAGAAAATGGTAAGGATATTTAAAAACATTATTTGAAACTAGTTTAGTAGAATAAAAATAACTATATTTTGGTCCTAAATCATAATTTTTCTTACAGAACAAGATATGGAGGAGAGATATCCCAGAAGGAAAGAAGCAAAGCAAAGAAGCGCGAAAAAAGATGATTCTAAACCATCAACTAAGTACAGTTACAGAACAAAAAGATCTTCAAATAACACAGATTTAATTCAAACAAATTACACAAACGAACAGACAAGAAATACCACAGACAGCCGTCCACTATTGGGTTTCGAAAGCAGGACTTTTGTACCGAAAAATATTAGTGAAACAGATTTGGATATTATTAAAACAGAAGCAGTTACGAAGAAATATAAAAAATCCAAATATAGGTCCCTAAAGGCTCGACCGCTGAAGTTTTTTAGAGATTTAAGTAAAGAGAGCGATGAAGATGATGAGGATATGCCTGTTAACTTAAAAAAACGATCCTCAAAAAGAAAAAATACAACAAAAAAGTTTACGTCCTATACTTTGGATGGTGAGTAGTTAGCGTATATCCATATTAAGATTTCAATAGTAATATTTACGAATATAATAAAATAATAAAATAAACATATAGAATGCTTTTCATAGAAACATTTAGTAATAAATAAATGTATTAATTTCGAAAAAAATCAAATCTTACGGCTCTCGAATGTTCTATACGACTATATAGAAATATACATATAGAATGATTTTCATAGAAACATATATGTAGTATTAAATAAATGTATTAATTTCGAAAAAAAATCAAACTTTACGGCTTTCAATGTTCTATAAATGATTCCTGACAAAATTACCATTTGATAGTACATTTTTATACTTGCTACTGGCTAATATTTCGTATTTTAACTACAGAAAAGTGGTCTGCTTCTATCTTCTATTTCAGATCTATGCAAAGAAGATAAAGACGACGGTATAACCAAATCAATATATGAAATGTACTACAAGGTGAAGCCACGAAAAGGTTCTTTCAAACCCTACATCAGAAGCTCAGAAGTGACGGAAGATAGAAGAGTTAAGAGAATTGATGACTATTCTAGTGAGGAAGTCGTCAATAGAAGTAGGAGGCGGAAAGGAGGGAAATTGAGAAGTTCTGACACCTCGGAAAGAAGACGTGACCATGGAAAAATTTATTCACACAGAGGTTCGTGCTATTTGATTAATTTTTGGTATAAGTGACGAACAGATTGTCTACCTTTTGAGATATCTATATCCATAATCAAATTATACACTCTAGATTCTGTAGGTAAAAGTATTTCAAGACTAAAACACAAGAGATAGATGTGTATACTGGTATATTCTTATAAAATTTTCAGTTAACAGTGATAGGAGGGGGTTTCTATAAAATAATAATGTCAGCCGTCAATAAAACTTTTACCTTAATTAGTGAATAAACTAAAAAAAATATCATGTCCTCTGAATATTAACTAGCAATATTTTTTTTTTTAATTGCCTACAACGGCAACAAAATATATACATATAATTTTATTTTGTAAGCAGACAGAGAAAAAATCAATTATATTAAACTTAATACAATCCTGTAAAACTAAGTATTAGCTACCTATAGTTATATTATTTCTCTTGTAAAGTAATTTTATTTCCAATTAAAATATTAAAATATAGATAAGAAAATTTTCCGCTTCGTACGGTTTGATTTGTAATTGAACGAGAAGATGAGATAATAATTCTAACGATGCTTCTCCCAGAAACCAAATCAAAAACTTCGGAAAGAAGAAGGAGAGGTCGGCGGGAGTATCTCGACTACTCACAGGAGGAAGAAGTGAATTCACCAGCTTATGAAGATTATAACGAAGAGGAAACATACACCAGAAACAAAAGGTAAATAAAACTAATATTTTTCGGATACACTACGATGTGTCATCTGGTCTTCATGATCACGGTTGCTAAAAAGTAGCCGAAACGTCGGAAGTATGTAGTTTTTATTGAAAATAAAGTCGAGTAGTTTATCCGAAAAATATTAGTTTCCTGTAAATAAGACCCCCGAAAATCTTAGATCTCAAAAAGTAAATAGGTACTTCGAACATCCAAAATCACAATAACACTTACTATCACCATCAAACCAAAGACTATTAAAATAAACCAAGAATTACATATAACTATATTTACCTATATATTATTTATTAATGTGAGAAGAGTACAGACAGTGAATATAAAATGTTTGGCAGAAACTATTAAGAAGAATTCTTATTATTTTAATGCAAACAAATGTTAAAAGACAGACATACATAGATATAATGTTACTTAGTAAACAACCTAAGAAATTCTTTTATATGACATCACTGATATAACATTTACCATATTCATATCTTATGTATTGAATATGAAAAATGTCTACGTATTTACAACTGCATAATATTTATTATTTTTCAGAGCAACCCAGAACGACGAACAAACTGACCAAAGTACTGAGGAGGCAGATCAAGATTACATCATCACTCTCAAACCCACTCAAATAAGAACATTCGTTATTTGGTTCGAAGAAAAGAAACCATATACTCTATAAGAAATTAATTAATAGGCATAAATGTATTTATTTTTAAAGTATATACGCATACTTTGTACCTATAGAAAAATAAGCTAAATAATTCTTACTTATCAGTCTTACAAGAATTCAAGAAATTTAGCTATAATAAAGCAAATGGAAAAAAATCACAATAAAATCTTGTCTAAGACTATTTTGAAGTAATTTAATTCAATATTACCAGGAAAAAAGATTTAAAGCCTATAAAATACTTTTTTTACAATAAAAATATATTGATTATAAAGTAGTGGATAATTTGTTACTAAACTAAATTGTTATTTTGTTTTCAATAGGGTGGCCATTTAAAGCTCAAAAACTCTGAACTCTTTCGAACATCGAGGCCAAGAACAATTATGGCAGCCCCACAAATCTAGCTTCATATAAGAAAACATTGACTTAAGGCGTAGTGGCTCAAATCTTCCAATGAATTAATTAACCTTGTATATTCTTGAAAACAAAGTATAAAATAATCAATAAAAACCCACCATTAATACAGAGATTATGCGAAAGTGTAGCGATTTTTTGTTAGTTGGAAAATCCATTCATAAACAAGCCATGACATTGACACAATTGTGACGAACAATTGAAATGCAGCGATGAAAATGATTAACATATTAATTAGATGATGATAAAATAAATTAAACTAGGAAGAAAATACGTTTCATTGTATGTAAAATATTATTTATTATGTATACGAATTAGTTAAATATCTATTTATGGTTATTTCACTAGTGGTATTTAAGATTCTAGCTGTGTAATGTAATAGTAATATAACTGTTATTACCAAATATTACTGTACTAGCTTTTGCCGCGACTGCGTCCGCGTGGAATAGTGACTTCCGGCAGATTTTTGGTTCTTCCCACATAGTTTCCGTTCTTGCGGTGTTTTCAAAATGGTCGAGTTCCCGTAGAATTTTCAGGATAAAACCTATGTTTTTTTTATTCACAATGAAGTACTCTTAACCAACAACATATTTATTTGAATAAAGATTAATATTATTATATTGATACAACTTAAACAAATAATTTCGACCAAATTAGGTACCATAAAAACGGTTTTTGTGAGTTAATCTTAAAAGATAGACATATACTGTCGCGGACTGTTTTTTAGATCATTAAAAGAGCTATTATTCTTTCATACATATTTTTTGTGTATCTTGAACCGTTTACACGGCGCACGCAACGGAAGGCTTCAAAATGAAATAATTTCTCCCGTTTTTTACACATTTATCACTATATCTTTGCTCCTATTGCTCGTAGCGTGATGTTTTATAGCCCACAGCCTTCCTCGATAACTGGACTATCCAACACAAAAAGAATTATTCAATTCGAACCAGTAGTTTTGGAGATTAGCGCTTTCAAACGAACAAACAAACAAACAAACAAACAAACTCTTCAGCTTTATAATATTAGTATAGATTAAAAAAACAAGTCCTTAATGTATGTACTATAAAATAAATAAAAATAAATGACACTGCCATATAGTATGTTTATTTATTAAATTTATCTTTTCTCGCTGGCCTTTGTACACAGATTATATCCTAAGTGTGATATCAAAACGGTTCTGAAACGTCAGTTAAAATACCACATGTGTTCTATGTAGTTATTTATTACCAACCCTCAATACTAATGTTAATTCAAAATATATAAAATGTTTTTTATGTGCTGAAGGATATTTAAGGACTCTTAAACCCATCCTGACGTTGTGAAAAACAAAAAACTAGATTTGCAGTAATAACAAACTTATTCGAAATGAAACATAATTTGCAAATACGGTGATATATGTTTATGTGAGACAAGAAGGGACCTTCTAATTTTTTCACTCGTAGATTGAATAGATATTAGGTACAGCACTTACCTCCATATTGTTTTAGATATTCAGGTAAAAATATGTCATTTACAGATAAATTTTTATTCATAGTATCCGGAATACACGTCATTTTAGGTATAGAAGTGCGTTGATTATCAAAATTTATGTTTTTAAGTATATGTATGTAGTATAAAAAAGTTTTTTCGGGAAACTTACCGGAAGAAGGCCGAAAGGCAGAAGTATCAGCTATCACATGTTTTCCAATATACTTAAATTATATGTATGTAGTACCTACAGCAAAAATTAAACTGATGATCATTGAGACTCAAAACTACTTACCTAATTAACGAGGAATTTACGGGTAGGTTAAGAATAGGTAAATAAAAGTGTAATGTATTAAGTGAAGTGTCACGAGTGAATATTCTCATATATAGATCCTTCAAATATAACTTTTAATTTTCGATACGTTCACCAAGGACTCAAACACTCTAGACAAATCTTCAAAAAATATTACGAACAACAACTAATCTTAAACTTTTCCTAATATTAGACTTGTACAATAATGCTGCCATTAGATAAATGTTTACCATTTCCCACAACTCTCCCTGTATGTGAGAATGAGTACCGAGGGTCTAGTCTGTCCGTGATCACGGTTGCTGTAAAGTAGCCGAAACGTCGGGAGTAGGTATGTAGTTTATAGTCAAAAATAAAAAAATCGCGTAGTAAATCCGAAAATATTAGTTTCATTTAAATTAGTAGTCGCGAAAAACTTAGATCCCATTATGAGTAACGAGGGCTTAGTCATTCCACATAAACTTAAATCATATCCTTAGCCTTCCAAAACTGCGTAAATTAACCGAGACATAATTATTAATAAGAAAATAAGAGTCATTTAAAGATAGTTTACATTTTATACATCTTTATATATATAATTCTTCTGTGATGTGTATGTCACTGAACTTCTTTCAAACGACTGGACCGATTTTGATGAAATTTTTTGTGTGTGTTCAAGGGGATCTGGGAATGGTTTAGATTCAAAATTTGGTCCGCTGGACAATGTTTTTTAATTATTTTTTTATTTATTAGTAGTTGTTGATACAAACGTTTTTTTTGACATTAGATTTGACAACTTACTAATATGTCAATCATTCTGTCGCACTTCAAAACACGGAGATTTATGGCTTTAATAGGTAAACTCCAAAAATATAAATAAAAAAACGTAACAGATTTTTCTTGATTATAGGGCAATACGAAGTTCGCCGGGTCGTCTAGTATACATATAAAAGAGTTCTGGTTTATACAAATCACAAATATGAGAGAAATAATTTAGCAACTTGTTGCATGAACGGCATATTTTAAAGGTTTGGTTTGTTTCGAATTGACTAATGCTGTTACCCCTAATGGCTTTCACAGCGTCACCGAGAGGGGTGGGTGGCCTTGATGGGACCGACCCGATTTAATTCGGTCCCAAGGGTGCCTCTAAGAGGCCGGACCTCGGCTTAGGAGGTCGTTGTAGTGGAGGGATTGGTCGGACGATGGAAGCCGGTGTGTGTTTGTGGTGTCTGGTGTTGTGTTGGGGTTGTTGTCTGTATTATCTGTCGTGATATTGTCGTCAGGGTTTAAGAAGACTTCTTTGGGACGCCTCTTACATATCGGGGATATTTTGAAGGAGCGCGAGGGGTGACAATAAAAAGACTTGATGTTACTTAACATAATTGCAGCGACTATGGCTTATTAGATATTTTTATCTTGAAAATATAATCTCTTTAGAAGTTCTTAACTTTTCTCGAAAACTTAAAAAATAAAGCTTTTTGGGAGATCCAATGCAAGCTGTATGTATTTAGAGCATAAAATGAGAAATAAAGAAATAGTTGCAGAGTGACACAAAACTAAACTAGACTTGTTGATACATTTCACTTGGTTCTACCGGAATCATTGTTGCTAAAAATTATAACGCATAACAAATGGTATAACGAGAGCAAATGAGAAAAATAGTTTAATATAAAATTTAAAAATTTCTTATAGGGACTTATCTGCAGACCAACACTATCGGACCTTTAACTTTTACAATAAATGTGTTGGAAAGTGTTAATATAACAAAATCAACTCAAGGGACCAAAAATATGTATCTGCGATAGATAATTAAAACAGTGAAGATTTATCATTCCATGTATTCAAGGTGCGTGTGTCGGGTCCATCGTTGTAGTGAGAGGAGCTTCAACAGTGACTGGGACTTGTGACCCAGGTGTAGGTTTAAGGGACCCTATCTAACGCGTTAAACGCTCACCTCCACCGTACAAGCTCCTCTATATATGCAAAAATTTACGTTATGTAAGGTAGCTTAGAATAGAGACAGAATAGTGATGAGGTTTTAGTGAAATAATTATTAATTTATCTTAAGAGATGCTGGCTAGAGGAGTTCTTACTGTTAATAGCAAAGACTTCAAGAGGAGAGATTAAGAAGAATAGAATAATTATTCTAAAAAGGTAAGGAGCGTTCATGAGTTACCCAAGAAACAAATCATTTATTAAGCTGAGTACATAGTGAGAGGAAATGTAATTTGTATTTTATATCTTACTAGCTTTCCATCCGCAGCTTCACCCGCGCGGAGTTCGGTTATATCTCGTTTCCCAGAGAACCTTTTAAAAGTCTGTGATAAAAACTATCCTATGTTCTTTCTCAAGGTCAACTCTATCTCTGTACCTAATTTCTTTAAAATCAGTTCATTGGTTTAGTCGTGAAAGCGTAACAGACAGAAAAACAGATAGAGTTACTTTCGCTTTTATAATATTAGTAGGGGTTACCTACTAGGGCTGACTTCTAAGTACGTTCCAAGAATGAATTGATATTAGTTCTGTACAGGCCCAAGTCTTTTAGTAAGTTGTAGAGAGATTTAGTTCTTTGCTTTCTTACCTATTTCGAGTTAGTTCGTTAGTTAGCTCGTAATATTTATTGACCTTAATGGTATGGTCTTTGGGGATGTTGGTTTCCCAAGGAAATTTTTCATTTGTTCAAGAGTGCTGGAAAAGGTAAACCATTCTTACTACCAATATATAGAAGAATTTGATTTAATCTCATTATTTTGTATCTTGTATAACAAGACATTGAAGTTGTCGATTCTTCATTGTTTTTCTTATTATCCTGAAAAAAATCTTTACAGCCGTAGCTGAGACGTTTCTCGTGAAACATTGATCATTTATTGTGGCGGTCGCATATTTTTTTTATTCAACAGCCATTTTTTTTACAAAAAAAAAAAACAAAACCACAAGCTTCTCTTTTCTTGTGTTACATTCATATAAACAAGCAACCGCCTTTCAAAAATATGCACTGACTTCGTCAAAAAATATTTTTTCCGCCACTATTCATTCTTTTAACGGTCGATGTTATTTTTTTTTTTCATCATATATATATTTTTTTCATTACACCTAAGTCAGTAACACGCGACTACAACTAATAATTACAATTTACATATAAAGAATTAATGTAAGAAAACAAAGCTGATGCAAACTTTATGGAGGCGACTGAGAGTTTATAATGGGGGGAATATATTTGATAATATATTAAAACTTAGATAGTATTTAAAATTAATCTTTCATATAGATTATAATGCAAACATTACTCTAATAATATTGATCATAAATCATTACATCTTTACTATAAAAACATATTTTCAACAGTGTGACATCAGCTTAATAATGAATTAATTTCTACCCCCCATCATAATATCAGTTAGCTCCATAATCACATATAATAAAATCTATTTAAAAATACATCTACACGAACACTCAACAATACAAAAATCAAACTTAAACCGACACGCCCTTAATATAAGTAACAAATAAAAATCGTTTTTTACTGTCACGTCTACAGTTCGATACTGTCAAACTGACAGTAAGATCGACTACATCGCGCCAATATAAATATATTACAAAAAAATATTGAATAAAACATGTACCGCTGTACGTACAGATTTCAAATATAAATTAGTCACAATGAAATATTATTTTTGTTTAACCTTATAATATACATTTCAGAAAATAAACTCGATTGTACTAGATCTCGCTCGCTTTCTCACACATTTTAAAGTTATTAATAGTATTCATTAAGTACTATGGAAGCTTTAGTGTATAACCCGCCACGCGCGACCCGGCATATATATTATTGCTTTCATGAGGTATATAATATATGAAACGCTTCGAATAGCTTTAATCTAATCTTAAACTATGCTATATATGTATAAATTTCAAATCACTAGCGGTTTTCTAAACTATACATATATATGTATATATCTACCCTACATATATAATATATTCTCAATCCTAATCAATATAGTTGTAGCGAGCGTATATATATTTTTTTAAGAGTTTCGTTCGAAATGTATATGTTATATATTAATTATTAAAACTTCCATATTATAGTATAAAGTTTTCTTTTAGTATCGTACAAGTATAGTTTACATTAGTGTAAACAGGCGGTAACTAGATAGTATAAGGCTTGTGTGTGCGTGAGGGCAGGCGGGCGGTTCTGTTTCCGTATCCGGACCTCTGGGTGTTGTTTCCGTATCCGGAGCTCCGGTTGTTGTTTCCGTATCCGGTATCAACGTCAGCGCCTCCAGGAGCGATGCTCTTCATCATCTTCGTCCTCATCCAAACGGGCTGGCCTCTGTTGATATATATATAAGTGATGAGAGATCATTATTGGTGGTTAATAAAATTATCAAACACTATATTAAAATTTTTGTTAGTATGTATATATGTATTATCTCAAAAACGAATGAAATGGTTCGAGTATATTTTATTAATATTATAGAGCTCATTAAAGATTTCGTTTTTATTTTATTACAATCTTTATGAAATATATATATGTATATCAAAAGATAACCTTGTTACAATCTATTTTCAAGTATAAAATCTATAGAATGATTGTACGAATGAATGATTAATAATTATAAGCTGACCCTAAACTCAAAAATACCAAACAAAAATAGCATTTCGACTCTCCAAATTGGTCAAATGTAATTTAAGTTACACCTTATACTTTATTAGAATTTCCATCTATACTAATATCTATTGTTCTGAACTTTATATATATATATATATATATACTAGAAGACCCGGCGAACTTCGTATCTCCCTATAATCAAGAAATATCTGTTACGTTTTTTTATTTATATTTTTGGAGTTTACCTATTAAAGCCATAAATCTCCGTGTTCTGAAGTGCGACAGAATGATTGACATATTAGTTAATTGTCAAATCTAATGTCAAAAAAACGTTTGTATCAACAACTGCTAATAAACTAAAAATAATTAAAAAAACATTGTCCAGCGGACAAAATTGTGAATCTAAACAATTCTCAGATCCCCTTGAATACACACAAAAAATTTCATCAAAATCGGTCCGGTCGTTTGAGAGAAGTTCAGTGACATACACACTCACAGAAGAAGTATATATATACATATTTCATACCGTGACATCCTTCGTCTCGTGAGTTGAGTCTCCGTTTAGCGCGGGCGCTGCAAGTGGCTTGTTATTCGTTACCCACGTGATCTGAAAATAGTTTTGTTATATATTATATCTATTTAGATATATAAAATAATTGACATAAATATTTTTTCAGATCTATACAATAATTTCTAAATGTTTTTCGTTATAAATATTATGAATGTTTATTTTAGATAATGACACGTTAATGCAGATTCAATTGCTAGTCATTAATTAATTATTAATTATAAATATATAGAGCGATCATTTATTAGTTTGTTCTAGTTAATATAAGTTTATTTAATACCGGCTTTATAAGGCAAGCATATTCTTCAATGATTTTGTTAGAAATGCGCATAGAGGTCCCCCCCTCTCTCCTTCTAAAGATTGATTTGTCATATAAAGTATATTACGTTTGATTTTAGCTGAGCTTTGCATTTGTGCGAGTATATGGATAGTGTAGGTGTGATGTCAAATTTTTGTATGCCACGTTCTTTTCTAGGTTTTAACCAATTTATTTTGCTTCTACTCCGCCCCGCACTTTCCTCATTTCACCCCTTGTACTGGTAGCAACGTCAAATGTTGAAAACGCAATGTCAAGTGAAGAAGAATTTATAATTTTTTCGAAATTTTTACTAATTAATAATTTTTTATTCCCATAATATTTCCATCTGACCTTTACAAGTTTTGCTTATTAAATTTTTAATCTAGATAAACTCTCGCGCTTATGTTATGTATCTATTTAAAATATAATAAAATTTTATTCTTAAAGTTTTTTGTCTAACTCTACTTTTACTTTCACTCACACCAATGGCAAGCTGAGTTTAAGTCTAACGGACTATACTGGCTTTAATAGACATCTATATTCTTTGACGATTCTGTCACAGTCCTAGGTCTGTACGTGTGTGTGTATGTGTCTGTGTGTGGAGCTCCCCCCTCACCCCTCATAAGGATGATTTGTCATATACAATAGCGACTTTAGTAGACATCTATATTCTTTGATGATTCTATTAGACTCCTCTCTCTATATATATATATATATATAAGTCTGTGTGTGTGTGTGTAGCCCCCCTCACCGAGAGCGTCCTATCACTATAGTTCCTCGCCGCGTGCAGCGCGTGCTCGGCGTGCTGGCGCGCCCGATACTGCACCACGAGCTCCGGCACCGACAAGTTCACTTCCTTGCCTGTGATCTCACCGAATTGCTGTAACACACATACGAACTATTATTAATGGGTATTAGTTTAATTAAGTAATGGTAACAAGTCGTTATAAGGACTTCGTTTAGAACTGTGTATTCGCCGGGTGGCGATCATTGGTGACGGATCTAGATTAGACGTCAGCCATATTGTTTTCCTATTTAGCATAAGTTTGTAATTTGCATATCGTTTAAATTGTTGGCTAAAAACACTTTACGTGATACTGATTTCTTTTTTCTTTCATTAAAATTCCACATCAAACACTACAACTATATCAATAATATAAAACTTGGTAAAGTATGCATGTTCGTATGTATGTGTGAGCGTGTGCTTCTGTGTCTATTTCTGTGTGTCTGTACTCTATACTTGTGTCTCTCTGTCTGTGTATATAATTGTGTGGGTTCGATTGTTTATCTGCGCTTGTGCATCTGTCTGTGTATGTATATGTGTCTCTGCTTGTGTGAATATCTGTAAGAGTGTATCTGTGTTTGTGCGTCTCTGTCTATGTCTGCCTGTGTGTGTGTGTGAGCGTGTGATTATGTATATGTGCTCGTGTGGATACGTCTGTCTGTCTGTCTGTGTTTGTGTACTAACCGCGAAGTGCGCCAACAGAGCGTCGAGCTCATCCGGTTCGAATCCTGATACAAGCAGCGCCCTCGGCCGGTGGTCCACGGACTGATTGACGCTGAACACCTTCGACGTGCGGGAGAAACGCATGGCCGGGTTGAAACGACCGCCCCTGAATACAAACATACCGTTATATACATACATACATATATATATCTATATGAAAATAAATTAACAACAATCTATATAGGACAGATAGATTAAATTTTACCTTCCATGAAACTGAAATAGAACTAAAATGTATTGAATATCTGTATTTAATAGAATTTATATATATTTATTTAGTGGTGGCCTAGTGGTTAAAAGGCCCGCCTCTCATGCATGAGGCCGCGGTTTCGAAACCTAGCAAGTACTAATATGATTTTTCCGAGTCATATGTACTTTATAAGACTATTTAGACACCACTGACTGATGAAGGAAAACATCGTGAGGAAACCTGGAGTTATAGTTTCACAATTATAAGTATGAAATCGCCAACCCGTCTTGAGCAAACGTGTTGATTAATGCTCTAAACTACTCCATGTGAGAAGAGGCAGCTGAGTAGTGGGCTCTGATAGGCTGATGATGATATAGGATACAATTCGACATAAAACCCTCCTATTAGATTGCCGGGTTGAAACCGTACACTGTATATAATATCAACTCCATAAAATCAAATCTTTTATATTTTATATTCGTATTATTTGTGACATTAAATTTCTTTAAAATATACTATATGACTAAATAATAATGAAGATTTAACCTTTTAAATTATTTTAAGAGACTGAACGACTTTTTTTGGGTATATATACCAACATACTGGATTAAAATGTCTATATATTATAAAAAAATATATATAAACATATGTATATTGATGGGTCCTATGTATAAATGCCAATGTAGTAATGTAGCAATTTTAATTTTTTTGCTTTAAACACTTCATAATATTGTATTCTACAACATCCATTTAAAAATGTGTATTTGTTGGTGGAAAGACTTAGTTTGTATTGCAGTAAAAAGCTTGTAACACACTTTTTAGCGTATAAGGGCTTTTATACATTATTTAAAAAACTAGTTGGTTTCCAAAAAAAGTTAATCAATCTTAAATGACGTACATGTATGTCATAGTTGCTATACAAAGTTTCAAAAGCATCAGTTGTATGTACAAGATACATTGAAATCAAACTTAAAACGCCTCTACTGAAAAATTGACATTTTGCACATCGGCCTTTATACATTCGAGCCATCAATATATGTATGTATGTTTTTTGTTCCCTATTATACTAACAATGTTTAAAGTAACATGACTCACCATGTTCATCATATGTTTACATAATATAAAATGATTAGGTAAATTAAAATAATATATGTATAACAATATACAGCTTACAACTTAAAACATTCTCATACAAATTTTCTATATACTAGAATATTCCTATAAAAACTTAAGGAATATTCTAAATATATATATAAAGAAAAGTATCAAATTAAATATTTCTATAAAACTATCATTAATTTTCATAATTTTGATTTGTTCTAGTGAAAATAAAAAACAAGCCAAGCAAAAAAACTTGCTATAAATGATTTTAGAACTTAATAATGATGTAAATTAAACAATATATATTTCAAACGTTCGTCTTACCTAATCTTTCTCTTCACAATTCGGTAGCTTGTTGTATAGAATGGGAAAAATCTGACATTAAATTAATGTAGCGAAAAACATACTATGTAACTCTATGTAATATTATATCCTTGCCTTAGTACAAGTTTGATACGTGAAGACTTACAGTTAGTAGTTTTTATAAACTTGAAACTTTAGGTTTTGTGTTCAAAGATACAAACTTGTAATAATTGTATTGATATTAATTATAAGATATAAAAGTAATCAATTTATTACATAGATCAAATTTTTCTATTAATAAACAAACTAGTAATTCTATAGATAATAAAAACT
Organism: Danaus chrysippus; assembly: GCA_916720795.1. NCBI lineage: Eukaryota > Metazoa > Arthropoda > Insecta > Lepidoptera > Nymphalidae > Danaus > Danaus chrysippus. The sequence continues at coordinate 4,360,092 of CAKASE010000075.1, forward strand.
ACGCAAATTTTTTAATTAAGAAGTGAATATAATTTTATGTCATCAAAACTACCCTCATATTAAATTCAAAAAACACTTGTCAAAAATATCTATATCCCAGTTTTTAAACTAGTCAAATATAATCCATAGTATGTTATATATATAACATACTATGTTCCCTGTATATGTCTGTATGTACGTATTATTTTCTTATATATAGTATCTACCTATTAGTCCTTCTAGGAGCGAGCGCGGCCGCCGCCCTTCTTAAAGCCGCTATACGCTGAGACAATTCTGACACGTCTTGACCCTCCTAGGGAAATGATGAAAGAAAAATAATATCAGTATATACAAACAAATAATTGATTAATTATTAATTGATTAATTTAAAGAAGCAATCAAACAGTGAAAAATTTAACTCAAAATATAACAATTGTGTAATTTAAGTAATGAAACATATAAACAAATAATCAATGACTTAACTAAATTAATAAAAGCATCATGAATTCAATCAATCAAGCATTCATTCTGACAATAATTTATTAAAATTAATATTATTGTACTTTTGAATTTTGCAAATTAACTAGAGGGAAAATCATATGACCGACTTGTTATTAATTTTGTATGCATGTATAAGTGTGTGTGTATGTTTGTATGTGTATATATGTATGTGTATGTGTGTGTATGTGTTACCAACCTGTTGTTTCGTTATTATGTCTAGTTCTGCATCCAGTATCTCCTTCTGCGCCTCTTGGGCCGTTTTCGGTTTCTTCACATTAGCCTGAAAGACAGACAGACCGTATTAATTATGTATATATAATAATCATATTTCAAGTTAGTGATTAGCACAAATGCATTTTGTACAGCGCACCCAATGAATGCTTAATTATTTATATGACAGACAGATGAAACTTATCATTCCATGTATTCACGGTGCGTGTGTCGGGTCCATCGTTGTAGTGAGAGGAGCTTCAACAGTGACTGTGACTTGCGACCCAGGTGTAGGTTTAAGGGACCCTATCTAACGCGTTAAACGCTCACCTCTACCGTCCAAGCTCCTCTCTCTACATACAAATGATACATTTTGTCCCATATGTATGTATGTATGTTTTGTTGATTAAAACTTATACCTTCTCATAGTTTCTTTACACTACTTCTCGTATCTAACATAATTTTATCTACTCCTAATTAAATAATCTACTTTATAGTAACCTAATTAACTAATTAGAGTTTATACTTTTATGAACCGACTTCAAAAATATATAACAGAGAATTTGGTGATCATATTCATATTTTTAATGAAAAATTATATCTTTTTTATGTTTGAAATTGAATATTAGTATATCTTACAATATTTATAGAAGATGGAGAATAAATACCTACAATTAAGAAGATTATTTTTTCATTTAGTGATCCGGTAATCCCTACTAATTTATAAATGCGAAAGTAACTGTGTGTGTCTGTCTGTTACGCTTTCACGCCTAAACCACTGAACTCATTTTAATGAAATTTGGTACAGAGATAGAGTTAACCTTGAGAAAGAACATAGGATAGTTTTTATCCCAGACTTTTGAAAGGTTCTCTTGAAAACGCGATATAATCGAACTCAACGCGGGCGAAGCTGCTGACGGAAAGCTAGTTTTGTAATATTTGTATATTGAAGTCGGTTAGTTATACTACTAATAATTTTAAATCAATTTTTACATGTTTTATATATTAATTTAAACTAAGTATACTATATAAATGTTCTGTATATTCGTTTGTACGCGCATGCGTATGCCATGCTAATATATTTTCTTGTTTGATTAAATAATTTGATTTTCCATACATATAATGACACTCGTACAAGCTTTGAAACCACGACATATAGATGACATGCCACACAAACGATTATGATGTATAGGGACGTTACGGGTCTACCGTATACGGTAACGTGTCGTAAAAATGATTTACTGTAAAACGGATGACTTGACATTTTGTAAAAAGAGTCACAATTAATTATGATTTTAATGTAAACCAAAACAAAACATTAGTATGACGAATTAATGTTAAGTGGAAAGCATATATAGTCGGGGATAGTGCAAATCCTCGTAACTAGCATTGTATAATTCCACTTTATATACATTGGAAGCAAATTATCAGAAGAAAGTTTGAGATGAAATATTTTCTATATTAACGACTTATAAGGTATTTTTTTCAGAATTAGTGATAAACTAAACACTAAATAATAATATAGAAAATATTTCAGTTCAAACTTTCTTCTGATAATCTGCTTCCAATGTAGATACGCGGAATTATACAATGCTAGTTACGCGGATTTGCACTATCCCGGCTATATATATATATTATCCGTAACGTCCCCATATGTATGTATGTCTGTCTGGTACGTGTTAATCGTTACGTCACGTCCGGCATGTGCATGTCAACATGCGCATGCGCCGGTACCTGTAGTTGTAGCCGCGCCAGGGACCGGGCGACCGTATCCTCCTGTTTAAATCACTCTGTTGTATGTATATGTATACACTATGCTAATACTCTGGGTTCGTTTGTGCTCATTTAGAATGTTTTCTATACAACGATCGTCATATAAGAGTTAAAACTTATAATATACAACTTGTTCATATTGGGATTATAAAAATAATACTTATTATATATTTAATAACTAATTTATCGCCATTTGTGTCAGTTACATGGTCTATACTCTGTACGTGAGTTGTGTCACACCGACATATACAAATGGACATGCCGTACACGTATAATCTGCAGTAATTTTTCGGCTTGAAAAGAGTGAGAGAGATGGCCTATGCTTTCGGTCTAGCACTATCTCTTTCCTCATAGATGATTGGGGCTCAGTTTTCATGACAAAAATTATCCAGAAGGGGCTCATAACGATTTAAGTACGGTACTATTTTAGCGAGATAAAGATAGACCGAAACATCGTTTCCTCTCTTTCTCATGCCACAATTCTCATATCTAAGGCATGTCCATTAGTATACAGTAATACCCCGCTTAACGCGACCCCGTTTTGTGCAGTTTCACTATAACGCGATTTTCAAAAATTTATTCAGGTTGGGACATTGCAGAATATAAACAATAAAGATGACCGTGTCTTGAACGTGTGTCAAAATATTAAAAACAGTGTTTGGTGTTATGAATGTATTATACAAGAACGTAAACAAAACGCTACCCAAAAGACTACATGTATTTTTTCGTAAAAAATAGGAGTACCTATGTATTGTATAGTGTTCTTAGAATTAATGTGATTGATTAAAATGATTTTTATATTGGTGTATTAAATTTTGACTGTGTTTAATCATAAACCTCGATATACGCGAATTTCAGTTGGCGCGATTTTCTTCGGAACGTATTCCTCGCGTAAAGCGGGGTATCACTGTATGTTCGTTATGTGTCATTATACACTATCTACTGTTCTTATACAGTGCAATAATCACCTGCATCTGTGCTCTCATTCCATTATAAGCAACCAATTGTTCTCTAAGTTTCTCTATACCGTCGTGTGAAGCTTTTATAGCGTCCATTAAAGCAGTTCTTTGCTGTTCTGATAGTCCACCGGCTTCTAACTTCTCAATCATTAATCTTTGCTGTCTTAGCTGTGACTGTAGCAGTTCCTGCGCGCGTCGATGATGTTCTGATAGTTGCCGAGGATTGGGACGAACTGCGGGAGTTTCGTTACCGTTTGACTGTTCTTTGGTATTCTGAAATTATAATGTTTTTATTTTATTTATTTTGGGAAATAAACAGTATTAAACAATCAATAAAAACGATACATACAAAAATAGATAAACCAAAAAGGTTCCACCGATTACAATTTTACTTGGAGCAAAATAATATGAGCAAAATAATGTTAAATATTTAATTGTATTTCCTATGGTTTTTATTACATTTCCGTTTTTTTGTTATACTGGTAGTTTTGATTTATATAATACTTAAATAAAACTAATATTTTCGAATTTTACTTCGCGTTTTTTATTTTTGATTACAAACTACATACTCCCGACGTTTCGTCTACTTTCCAGCAACTGTGATCACGGAAAGACGAGATCTAAAAACGCGAAGTATAATCCGAAAATATGTATTAGTTTTATTTAAATGAGTACTCGCGAAAATCTTAGATCTCATTGTATAATACTTATTGCTGTTTTATATTCTAGCAAGATAAGTATAGTTTTAATTAGAGATTAACCCATTTTTATACATATACTAGAAAACCCGGCGAACTTCGTATCGCCCTATAATCAAGAAATATCTATTACAATTTTTTTATTTATATTTTTGGAGTTTACCTATTAAAGCCATAAATCTCCGTGTTTTGAAGTGCGACAGAATGATTGACATATTAGTTAGTTGTCAAATGTAATGTCAAAAAAAAACGTTTGTATCAACAACTACTAATAAATTAAAAATTTATTAAAAAAACATTGTCCAGCGGACAAAATTGTGAATCTAAACCATTCCCAGGTCCCCTTGAACACACACAAAAAATTTCATCAAAATCAGTCCAGTCGTTTGAGAGAAGTTCAGTGACATACAGTGTGTATGAGACATGTACACAGAAGAATTATATATATAAAAATTATGTAAGGAACAAACCTTTTCAACAGTTTTGTTGTCAGCCGTTGCTTTCATATTTTCTCTGTTGATGAGCACTTTGTTGTGTGACATTGGATGTGAGTTCTGTCTGTCCGTCTGTTTGTTCGCCTGTTGTCCCGGTGGGGCTGTGTTCTCTTGCTTATTCTGTGGAAAATGGAATAATATATAATAATGCATCTACTTGCGGAATAGGTATTATTATAACATACTACATATCATGTACTTGAGTACTGTTTCATAAACTAACATGAAAACAATTTGGAAATTTTCATATAAAAAAAATGTATTAAAATTACGATACTTTGAAATAATGTGTCGAATCTACTATGTAGGTCTTTTGTATATATGTCTCATTGTATAAGTATACTTTCTTAATGACTAGAACTATGATATAGCCTATGTCTGTTAATAAATATATGTATATATATGTATGTATTGTAATTCTCACCTCAGGGTTGTGCCAAAACACTTTAATGAATCTATTATTGAGAACAGCCTCCGTACTCTTGTAAGCCACGTTAGCCTCCGTTGGGTTAGAGAATGTTATAAGAGCCGCTTCTGGATCCCCCTCAAAACAGACCTGCATACATTAATATATTAATTATATATATGTTTACTAATTATTATTAGAGTAATTATATTGGTAATTACCTTATTGTTATGTAAATAGAGTAATTACAATGTAATCATAATGACAATTCATTACATTCTTGAAATATCAATAGTAAATAAATTCCATTGTTCATAAAAAGATAATAGTTAAAAAAGAAATTGAAGGGTCAATTAATAAGTATATTATGAAAAATACATTTATAGTTATCTGTTATTTACATTAGTGTGTTGTTAATAATATTCATTTGTTTATAATTTGTATTATTTTAAAACTTATTTATTTATATGCACTATTTTAGTATTTCCAAATTCTATTCCAAGGTAGGTAACCTATAGAAGAGCTTTATTAAGTGATGTACTATGTCAGTGTATAAATAAAACTTTATATTTTCAGATTTCCTAAGTTTGTTTTCACATTTTAACTACACACTCCCAATGTTTCGGTAAATATGCAGAAATGATCATGGACAGACGAGATGAGAGTATGTTTGTCAAAATTATAAAAAACGCGACTTAAATCCGAAGAATTAGTTTAACTTAGATGAAATTACTAGTGAAAGTCTTAAATATAATAAAGTTATTATAAACCTTGATATTTAAGCTACAATTTTCTATAGCGTGCTTAAGAATACATCCTTATTATTATATATTAATAAGTATATTGACCTGTATATTAACAATTTTGCCGAATTTACAGAAGTGATTGTTCAGATGCGTTATGTCGTTCAAACCGCGAGGCACTTTCTTCACTTCTAAAGAACAGTTTGCGTTTGACTGGAAAGGGCGTGGCGGACCTGAGGAAAAATAAGATTTATCGTATATATATATATAGTATATATATATATATATATATATATATATATATATATATATATATATATATATATATATATATATACTATTAGTTAAAACACTATATGAAATAATTCAATTAAATAACTTAACATATTTAGAAGAATCACATCTCATTAATGTTAATAATTCTTTCATTAAGTACATATATACTTTCTATTTGATTTTTTATATAAATATATACTTCAATATTGGTTTTTAATACTCTATATTTGATTAATTAAACTAAAATTCATACTTGTAAAGAATATCTATTCACCAAGATACCTCTAACAATATCTCTTATATATTTAAAATGAGTTTATATGTATGTTCAGACACAACTAATATGTTTAAAGATAGTTTATATGTAATGTTTACAATTATTTTTATATATTACCTAATCTGTTGTATTCAAATGTCTTTTTGGGTGGAGGGGGATGTCTTGGTGGGGGCGGCATAGCTGCTCCTAATGGGGGCTCGTGACGGACACTGGAAATGATAAAAATTGTTAATATACATATTTATTATAATTAAAAATGTATTGGAAAATGAGAGTTTTCGATTGGATGTTTCTTTTTCTAATAATTATATAGTTTTGTATTTCTTTCTATAAAAATGTATTAACTTTTGTAATTGTTATCTTTTTGAATAAATTGTGTAAAAACACCTATTTAGTATAAAATTTTTAATTTTTGTACTGTATGGATGTTTTCACATCTCTATAGAAATCTGTAGCAAATTAATAAATACATTTTGGTAATTTCTTTTACTTAATAATTAATATATATTTATATAAAAATAATACTTATTAGTGCATATCTTTATCTATATACAATGCTGTAGATATAAATACATTGAAGAGATTTTTCATGAAATGCTCGTCATCAGCCTATCAGAGCCCACTGCTGAGCCTCTTCTCACATGGAAAAGGTTTGAGCATTAATCACCATGCTTGCTCAAGACGGGTTGGTGATTTCAAACTTATAATTGTGAAATGCTCACAAAATACTTTCATTATATATATTTACCGTGGTATGGGCACCAATTCCCGGGGCGCGAGGTGGTGCGGCGGCGGTGGAGGGGGGAAAGCGCCCACCACTCCGCCAGACCAGATGTCCGGAGCGGCGGGATTGTATTCTGGAAAGGTGGGTAATATTTATCAACGAATATTCAATATGCCTATCATCATTGGCCTTTTCATCTATTACAGATGATTTGATTTATGAGAGTGTGTGATTATAATAGACACTATACGTTAATAGGTTTGACACTATTTTACAATATTAATTAAGTACATTAAACAGAGATGAAACTTCTCATCATTCCATGTATTCACGGTGCGTGTGTCGGCTCCATCGTTGTAGTGAGAGGAGCTTCAACAGTGACTGTGACTTGTGACCCAGGTATAGGTTTAAGGGACCCTATCTAACGCGATAAACGCTCACCTCATTGTCCAAGTTCCTCTCTCTAGCAAATTTGAAAAGAACCTACTAGGGCTGCCTTCGATGTACGTTCCAAGAATTTATTTATGTAAGTTCTGGACAAGCCCAAGTCTTTTAGTAGTACTGAGTTAACAATCCATAGATTTAATCGTAATATATGTCCAAGGCGACATTTTTTCAGTCTAAAACAGTTTTCTACATTCTTTTACACACCATCAAACTTATGTCGTGTCAATTTATGTATGTGAGTCTCGGTAAGTCTGTATGTCTGTAAATTTTTACTTTCGCTTATATATATCAGATGTCTCTCTGTCTGTGTGTGTGTATATCGTACCAGCGAGTGCAGGAGGTCCAGCCAGTACCCTGGTTAAGGCGGCGTCTTCCAACACTACAGGGTCCGCGCCGTGGTCCCACTCGCAGAGGTCGCCGCGCATACAGTAACCCTTCACTGTAAATGACAAAAACAATATTATTAACAATATTACATACCATATTTAATGGCTTGAAACAGTTATATTTCACCGTCTTTAAATATGAAATTATTATTTTTTAAATCAACACATCATATACACATTGAGTAGAAGAAATAAGAATATCTATTCGTCAATATTGATATCAAATACATATCATGAGTTTAAGAATCCATTCTAAAACAATTAATTATTGCTAATAAATTATTAGTAATAATTGATATTTTATATTGTATACAACACTATGTGGTAGAAGATTTAAAATGAAAGAATTGTAGGAAAATGACAAATACTTGAATCACTTAAATTACAAGACATGTATGATACTTCATTACATATTGTTTAGTAAATATATTTTATTTATTTAATATTTAATTGAAATATTGCTTATACTTATACTGAACTAAATTAATGACTCAGACATTAGTTAGTAGAAAATAACTATTTCAATATTATAACACTATATTACAACTGTGACTTTACTCATACATTTAAGTTATTTATATGAATATTTATGTTTAAATATTTGCTGTGTGTATTCTATATATGTTTTTAATTAAATTACACACAGACACACATACATATAACATAATATGTTCATACATACCATCAAAATCTCTGCATCTCCTCTTAAACACATCGGCATGCTCGATTCTTGTCTCATGTGGTGATATTGATCTGTCTCGGGACCTATAAATTAAATTATTGTTTCATTCATTTTGTTGTACAAACATCATGAGGAAATTAATTTCATATACAAAATTAGCGATTTTCGCTTTGTTGGTGAAATTAAATTACGTAATTGTAATAACTAATTACTAACTGTAACATATACATCTTTATCTTTATATATATAATTCTTGTGAGTGTGTATGTCACTGAACTTCCCTCAAACGACTGGACCGCTTTTAATGAAATTTTTTGTGTGTGTTCAAGGGGATCTGGGAATTTTTTAAATTCACAATTTTGTCCGCTGGACAATGTTTTTTTAATTAATTTTTAATTTATTAGTAGTTGTTGATAGAAACGTTTTCTTTGACATTAGATTTGACAACTAACTAATATGTCAATCATTCTGTCGCACTTCAAAACACGGAGATTTATGGCTTTAATAGGTAAACTCCAATAATATAAATAAAAAAACGTAACAGATATTTCTTGATTATAGGGCGATACGAATTTCGCCGGGTCTTCTAGTGTGTGTATATATATATGTATGTTTATGTCTCTCACCGTTCTCTATCCCTGGAGCGCGTGATCCTATCCCTGTGCTCTCTGTCCCTCGACATTCTTTCTCTTTCCATCTCCCTCAGAGGTCTCATTCTGTCTCTCTCCCTCTCCAATTCTCTCTCCCTAATCGGGACCGGCGATCTCGATCTGAAGATATATATTAAACATTAGACTAAACACATATATTCTTCTACCTGGCAATTTCCCAGCTTTAGCCAGGGCCTGCCTGACGTGTTGTGAATAGTTTTGGCTAATTGTTTTTACGACCGGTCGCCTGCCTGACATCAACCCTCTTTGGGAATGCATTAATCAGTGATGTCTAAATACTCTTATAAAGTACATATGACTCGGAAAAATCACATTAGTACATGCCAGGGCCAGGATCGACCCCGCGCCCTCGTAAATGAGAGGCAGGCCTTTTAACCACTAGGACATCACTGACTCTAAACACATATATTACATATTTGTATTTTAATATGATAAAGATACATCTTATTTAGGCACAAACCATTAAGTAATATATAACCATAATAATGACACAGTATTGTTCAATATTGTGCGGAGTGACAGGGACGTCATACAAATACGCAAGTTAATTGCACAGTAATTGCTTTACAAAAGAAAGACGTTACTCGGGATGTAGCCCGCAAGATAATTAACAAGCATATATCTTTATATATATATAATTCTTCAGTGAGTGAATGTCACGGAACTTCTCTCAAACAACTGGACCGATTTTGATGAAATTTTTTGTATGTGTTCAAGGGGATCTGGGAATGGTTTAGATTCACAATTTTGTCTGCTGGACAATGTTTTTTTAATTAATTTTTAATTTATTAGTAGTTGTTGATACAAACTTTTTTTTTGACATTAGTTTTGACAACTAACTAATATGTCAATCATTCTGTCGCCCTTCACAACACGGAGATTTATGGCTTTAATAGGCAAACTCCAAAAATATAAATAAAAAACGTAACAGATATTTATTGATTATAGGGCAATACGAAGTTCGCCGGGTCTTCTAGTATATATATAGCGCATTCAAACTATGTAACTGTAAGTATGATAGTATACCGTGATCTGGAGCCGTGTCGGTCGAGCGTCGGCGGGCTTCTGTTGCGATAACGACCGCGGGGAGACGGGGAGCGGGACGAACGTCTGTGGAACATACGGACATACATACATTATAATATATATAAAAGAAAGTTGGGTTAGTTATACTATTTATAACTCAAGAACGGCTGTTCGGATTTGGAGGAAGATTGGTGGAGAGATAGATTAGAACATAGAAAGGACATAGGATACTTTTCATATGATTGAAAAAAGAAAAACAAATACGTTGATCAAATCCAAAATTATCTTATCTACTGTCTTTAAAGAGGAACAGAGTACGCTCGGTCAGCTATACATTTCTATTCCTGAAAGTAACGCAGACAAAGTTGCGGGTAAAAACTAGTTTATATGTATAATTTTAGACGAAAATATTACAATCATTAAATAATATTATAACTATGTTATATAGTAATTTATTATATAATATGTTTTTTCTTATGATTTAATGATTTCCAGTTTGTAATGCCGGGAATCGAATCCGTAACACGCAATGAGAATTAATTTTCCTATGAGTCTATATACAATGTAAAACTATGAAATATTGTGATAAGTCGTCAAATTATCATAAATTACACGAATATTATGGTTAAAGCCATAGTTTTCAATCAAAAGAAAGATATAAAAAGAACTATTAAAGAGTTTTTTCAAACATTTTGCAAAATGTAAGATGTTTTTGTAAACACGGAATTTACGAGAAGAAAATTCAAAACGTTATGAATAATTAGTAATATTAAAATATCAATTAGATATATAATAAGACTCAAATCACTCCTCCAACAAAACAAAATAGTATTTTATTCATCAATTACAAAAATAATGAGATCAACATTACAATGTGATTCGAGCCTTATTTTTCAATATGTAAATATAAGGCTCAATTCACATTGCAATACTGATTTTTTTTTAATTATATGTAAGTATTTGTTAATACAATATTAATATTATGTATTAATGATCTTATAATCAACGGTTGGAATTAATTTGATGAAATTTGATTAGTATGAAATGTTAATATGTACTGAGAGAAAAAAGAACATATATTTGTGTAAAGTGCAAATCCTCGTAACTAGCATTGGATAATTCCGCGTATATACATTGAAAGCAGATTATCAGAAGAAAGTTTGAACTGAAATATTTTATATATTAACGATTACTAATTATTTTGTGTTTAATTTATTACTAATTGTGAAAAAAATACCTAAAAAGTCGTTAATATAAACAATATTTCAGCTCAAACTTTCTTCTGATAATCTGATTCCAATGTATGTGTATATATGCGGAATTATCAAATGCTAGTTACGCGGATTTGCACTATCCACGACGATGTTTTATTTATACATACATGCATAAACAATACCTGAAAACTCATTTGATATCAGATTTATATATTTATATACGTTTTTCTCTAAATACAATGTATTTATGTGAACACAGTTAGTGATGTACCGGTATATATCTATGTTAGTATCGTACCTAGCGCACCTTCGTCTAGCTCTTCGTTCCCACGACCTAGATCTACGACGACGGCGGTCCTCTTTATCGCGAGCCTGAAAAATACGTCAAACTATCAGTATTAACGTTAAACTATCAATATTACCCTTACTACTAGTCATCCTACTAATATTATAATTGCGAAAGTTTGTGAGTGTGTGTATGTTTGTTACGTCTTCACGCTCAAACGGCTGAACCGATTTTGATCAAATTTTGTATACAGGAAGCTTACGTCCAGGAATAACACATAGGCTACTTTACACCCCGGAAATCCGCGGGTACCACCGCGGGCCCAGCTAGTAGTCATATAATGGATGGTATGGAATTTAAAGTTTTGTCGTTCTTAAATTTTCGTACCTACGGTATTAACGTGGGTGTGCGAGTAAAATACTCTAAAAATCTATGTTTGTAGTCTGAATGTGTAAACTAATAGTAAGATAATAGATATAGAAAAAGTATTCAAAAAAAATCAGATACTATAAATTAATGATTTTTTTAAGCCATATCATCTATTTACATGTTAATTTTTATTGTTATTTTGTTTAAATTTCATAAATTTACAATATAATTATAACATAAATTACATCTATATTATCTCCCAAATCTACACCATCTATAAATCTGATAGATGAAAGAGATGACCTCTAAATGAACTATTGAATGGTCAACAATATATTTTAATTTTAATAGCATACAAGTATTCTTCTATATATATTTTACATACAAAGCCTGTTGGTAGTTTTTTGAGATATTTTCAACCAAATAAACTTGTATTTTTCATTATGTAGGCAAAACTAGTATTGTTTTGAATATTTATAGCTATATCATCATCAGCCTATCAGAGCCCACTGCTGAGAGGCCTCTTCTCACATGGAGACGGTTTGAGCATTAATCACCACGCTTGCTCAAGACGGGTTGGTGATTTAATATTTATAATTGGAAATCAAAGGTCCATGTTTCCTCACGATGTTTTCCTTCATCTGTCAGTGATGTCTAAATACTCTTATAAAGTACATATGACTGAAAAATCACATTGGTACTTGCCAGGTTTCGAACCCGCGCCCTCATGCATGAGAGGCCTTTAACCTGTAAGTTATCTATGTATATGTTTATATGTATATATACTAACAGAATCATTTCTTCTGTCTCTCCTTCTAGGTGCATCTACAGGTTCTTCTAGAAGTTCTGTTGGTAGCACCTGAAAATAAATATATTTTTTAATACAAATATATCAGAAATAAAAATATACTTATTTATGTATATTTTTATTTAATTCATTGAGGTTTTCATACTTCGTTAGATCAGTCTTAATATTGTAATGTAAACTCAACTAGATTAAGAAATAAGCACCAAAGTATCTTTATCTAATTTAGTATAGAAAGATTAGTTATATGGTTTTATTTTGACGAAAATATATTTTTACGATCTTATAGCTTTATAGTAAAAAAGCTTTTGTATTCTATGCATTAATTTTGTATAACTACAATAGTAATTTTATTATGTTTTGTACTTAAGTAAAAAGAATTAATTATAATAATTGATAGCTTTATCAAGCCTTATTATTTTGGATATTTCTGTCAAACAGGAATCGAACCTGTTACACTATTATTTTTAATGCTCATCCTCACATCCGTTTTAATACTTCTGTAGTACATTGCTTCAAGATTTAAACCTGTTACAAATTGGATATTCCTTTTTAAGAGTGACATATATGGTAAGTGGTAGATTTTAGCTGTGGTCAGTTACTACAGCTCGAACATGTTCTGTCTCGACCGGGGAAGTACACCCTCTCACTGAAGATCGGCGTGAAGTAGTCTTTAATGGATGCGTTTCTGATGAGTGAGAGAGACGGTTGATCTTTCTCTTTCCCACACTTTCCTCTCTCCTACAATCAAGGTTCGCAACTCATCCTCAACATCTCTTACGTTGCAGATGTCTATGGGGTAATGTGACTACCTTCCATCAAGCAGACCGTCTACTCATTTGAAACCTTTCTCATAATAAAAGACCAAGTTCTACCTTAACGAGAGTCTGCTCATGTTGTGGATGTTGTCTCATTCGAGGGACCACTACTCTATGGGGAGGTGAACGACGCATCGGAGGCTTCTCAGCAACCGTAGTAGGCGCTGTTGATACTGGAAATTAAATGTATAGCTGTTAATAATGATGAAACTACAAATATTATAGTATCCTACTAATATTATAATTGCGAAAGTTTGTGAGTGTGTGTGTATGTTTGTTAATTCTTCACGCTCAAACGGCTGAACCGATTTTGATAACATTTTGTATACAGGAAGCTGACGTCCAGGAATAACAATTACATACTTTACATCCCGGAAATCCGCGGGTAACACCGCGGGGCGCAGCTAGTGAACAAAGAAATCAGAAACTATACACTGTATTTAGTTTGACACGATAGAGTTGTGGTAGGCATTGTCTTGTATTTATTATATGTTATAATATTAGATTTTTGATTAATGTTATTTATGAAATCATGATGATATTATTTATAATACATTAAAATCTTCCCGCGACTTCCTCCCTTAAAATCGGTATTGTTCATTAAAACAATATTATGTTAACCAACTAGCAGCGACATCTATAGTGACTACAAAAATCATTATTTAATGATTCCGCTGTAAAAACACGGAATTTCGTGATAAATTCTAGCCTATCTCTCATTCTATAGTCTAAGCTACATCACTGTAAAGTTTCATCAAAATCCGTATAGCAGTTTTCATGTTAAAGAGCAACACACATACCCACAAGCTTTCTTCAATAATATTAACATGTTATATCACCATGGTTTTCTTGTTCGGGCTGTTTGTCAGGTTCTGTGGGCTCGGGCTGCGGTGACGGCTCCCGGGCCTCGCGGGGCTCCGCTGACGGCTTCAAGTAATCCTGACTCTCGAGGGACTTGAACAGCATGTCTACGAACGGCTTCGTCTCTGGAACGTGATATATACAATGGTAATTTTGGCGGGTAGGTTATAAAGTTATTAAATTAGTGACCCATTTTAATATAGCCAGGTAAATATTCTACACTAGCTTTCCGCCCGCAGCTTCGCCCGCGTGGAGTTCAGTTATATCGCGTTTCCCAGAGAACCTTCCAAAAGTCTGGGATAAAAACCATCCTATGTTCTTTCTCAACGTCAACTCTATCTCTGTACCAAATTCCATTAGAATCAGTTCAGTGGTTAAGGCGTGAAAGCGTATTACAGACAGACAGACAAACAGACAGAGTTACTTTTGCATTTATAATATTAGTAGGAATATATCTCATGGGTTCAATTATAACAGTTTACTTGTGGAACTAAAGGTACTATTCATTAAGTTCTCAAATGTATGTTTCGCGAATAATCATTTAAATCAAACCAATATTATCGTATTACTACATGTTTTTTTATAATTTTAACTACATACTGATGTTACGGTTACTTTGCAATGATCACTTGCAGACGAGATGTGAGTATGTAGTTTCAAATAATAAGACAACAGTATATTATACATAAATATCAGTTTCGGTTACAAATTGATATCAACTTATCATGATGAAGTGCATCTTTTGTTGAGATCTAAGATATTCACTAATATTCAGTCAAAATAACGATATAACGCGTAGTAATACGAAAATATAAGTTTCATATACATGTTGGTACCAATTTCTCATGATGAAGAGCTTTCTACTGTATGATCTACTCACCCTGTTGAAGAAACACATCCAACTGATCCAACATTCCATCCCGGAGTTCATCCAAGGACTTATCCTTCTTCACCAACGCGTACACATACTTCGCTAACGCCGCTGGATCCGCGTCACATCTGAAGATAATTTATTAATATAATTATATTATTCAATCATCATCATCATCCTATCAGAGCCCACTGCTGAGCCTCTTCTCACATGGAGAAGGTTAGAGCATTAATCACCACACTTGCTCATGCTGTTGGTGATTTCAAATTTATAATTTCAAATTATTTTAACCTCTAGGCTACCACCACAGTATTCAATAAACCTATATTAAATTCGTCATATATATTTTGTCTAAGTAACAAGACTGAATTATAGAGCCTAATATAACAAAGTATCCCTATATTATACTTGACATTATATTATGATTAAATAATATGGAACAAGTATAACTAATACACAACAATCATTAAGCATACAAATACTTTAATAGTTAAAATTAACTCATCTAATTTTTACAATAAAATCACAATTTATTTTAGCATATTTTTTATAATGTAACCATAGTATGAGCAGCTTCCTGATCTAATAATGTATTAGAGAGAGTTCACTTCATCACTGTAATATTAGTTTCAAATATTGACTTAAAATTATCTACACTAACTAGCATGTACAATACCTACACATATAATATATTTTGTTTATTTTTGTGTCTTTTTAGCTGCCTGATTATTAAGACTAGTATCAAGTATCAAGAAATGCTGAACCATTTATGATAGAAATTTAAATCGCAGGCAATGTCAGAGGGAGTAATATAGGCAACTTTTAAACAGTCATAAAACAAGGAAGCTAACAATTTGATTAGATACATACACTGTTGCAGTTAAAGGTGGCTTTTCAATATTATGTCTTATTAACCGTCTCAATTAATTTCCACAGTCACCAAGTCAGAATTTGATTAAAAGATGTTCAAGAAATCCAATTAAACCTCATAATGATAATAATATATATCTTTTAGTCAGTTAACGTGGGCAAAGACACTGGCAATAGTTAGTTATATTGTGAGCCTTATGTAAGTTTACTCTTTAACTCGATAAACTGTTCTATCATAAAGTTCTATTAGTATGAATATAGCCATTAAAAAGATTACTGATAGAATTTTTTCTTTAAATTATTATTATTATATATATAGCATATTATGAAATAACAAACATAAAATATGTTACAGATACATGAAAACTTACTTCATACAAAATTATCTTAGAAACGAGATTACATATTAACGGTGACACAACTGATAAAAAGTTCCGTAACTGATAAGGAATTGATGAAATATGTATGTGTGGACATTTTAGAGACAATTGCAATACAAAAAACTCTTATAAATTGTATGTTAAAATAATATATATACATACAATTTTTTTATTGTTTGCAAATAATAATTTTCTTATAAAGCTAAATTATCTTCAATTATTATAAAACTAGCTGACCCGGCAGACTTCGTACTGCCTCAATCAAGAAATAGATTATTTCTTAATAATTTTTTTTGGAGTTTACCTTTAAGCCATAAATCTCCGTGTTCTGAAGTGCGACAGAATGATTGACATTAGTTAGTTGCCAAATCTAATGTCAAAAAACCCGTTTGTATGGGAAATAGAAAAGCGCTGTTTTTAGGGTTTTCCCGGAAATTAATTTTTTTTTTCAACTTTTATACCTTCCCTGAACCTCAACGAACATTCAAGACTAAGATAAGATAAATCTGTTCAGCCGTTCTCGAGTTTAAGCAAAACTAAGGAACAGCAATCCATTTTTATATATATGTATAGATGTATAGATAAAAATAATAATATTTCTGATGTTAAAATGCCACCATCAAGTATGAAAATAGCTTAAAAATTATTATCAACGGATTCTAAAATTATATCACATACCAACACAGAGTTTATTTGAAATTAAACACAGAAATAGATTTCATAGCTTTGTGTGAGTCTTGTGCTAATTATACACACACCTACACACATATATATACATTTCTATATGTCCATACACACATATATAATATATATCTTCTTCTTCTACCTGGCAATTTCCCAGCTTTAGCCAGGGTCTGCCTTACATGTTGTGAATAGTTTTGTCTAATTGTTTTTACGACCGGCCGCCTGCCTGACATCAACCCTCTTTTGGGAATGCATTAATCAGTGATGTTTAAATACTCTTATAAAGTACATATGACTTGGAAAAATCACATTGGTACTTGCCATGGCCAAGATTGAACCCGCGCCCTCATGCATGAGAGGTGGGCCTTTTAACCACTAGCCACCACTGACTTATATATATAGTTTAATTAATTTTTTATTTAAACATATTATACTAAGCTATTTAAAAATATATATTATTTCTAAGGTATGTAATAGTTTATACATTTAATCCTATTAAAGTTTTAATTCCATAGACAAAGTTTTATAAAATGTATATAAAATAATAGTTTATATAGAATAAAATAATAATTATATAGAATTATATTTACCAACACTAATTTAATCTATAACTGGGACTTGGTTTAAATATCAATTAAAATTTCTTATAAACAAGATATAATTTTTACATGTAACAGACACTAATTTAGTTATGAATTAAAGATATACACATATAGGTATGTATGTTTGTTTATAAAAATTATGAATTTTAAATTAAAATTTAGTCTAAATATTATTGTAGATGCCAATTAATTGATGTATGAGAAATATATAGAGATAAAACATTGTATTGACTTTAATAATTAATGATTTCTTTATACCAGTATTAATTGATAGTTATATGTAATAAAATCATTTAACTTTCACAAATTGACCATTTTTTAAATAAAATTGAGGAGCATTCATGTATACGGGAATGGAAAATCTTGGGTGGTAAATATATTATGGTGAGGAGATAGTTGAAATTTTTGTCACATCTAGGCTATTATACATTTTTTATGGTTAATTCTCAGCATTGAGTTCTAAGCCATATTATGATTAATAAAAAACAAATGAATGCTTTCTTTACAATAACTTTGCAATCAGTAGGGATTGTTTATATTAACTTAATGTATTTTTATGAAGATAAATAGAGGGAGGAAACTTTCAATAATTTGATCACAATAAGTGGCTGTCATTTTCGTATCTATATAATTTCTAATCGAATATAATTGGAAAATGATACGAGTTATATGACCTCAAATAACAGAAATTTGGATTGATAAACAATTGTAACAAGTTGTTTTTAACTTAAAATGCAATTTTATGTAAATTTAATAATATTGTAGACCAGATAAGAATATTACGAAACTGTAATGTGACACCTGGACAACTTTTAAAAACTTAGGTTAGATTTATTATTAACTAAATATATTGTACCTTTAACACCAAATAAACGTAGTTTTTGATATTATTAAGTTAATATATATTTTAGAGCATCAATGGATTAAGCTAAACAAGTTACAAATAACTCACAGTGGTTCCAATATGGACGTCAGCCAAGATTTGAAAGCGTCTGGGTTCTCAATAATCATGTCGTAATTTATATATAATACGACTTCAATAACGAATATTCATGTATAAACACCTAACGATAACTTAAAACAAATTAATTGTACTACTGAAAATTAAATAACACAAGATTTTTTATCACTTTTGCGAACACTTCTCTTTTCAAACTTTTATTTTTTCCGTCCTCAAAATCGAGTCACTTCAAGAAATGTCATTCTAATTCTAGCGGAGCAAGTTTGTCAAATGGTGTTTCCATGTTCACTCTCATATTTTGACAATGGCAACACTTTCGTATTTCCTTTAAATATTTTTATAGTTTATCATATATAGATAAAATAAAATTTATTTTAAATAACATAAAAATAATTTCAGTAGAGGAAGTTGCAAAAGAAGAAAAGTACAAATAAAATATAATTTATTGTTATTACATAACAGTTTTTTGACATTCAACTTCACCGTTTCGCACGGAACCGTTTTTACTATCATTGTAAAATATTAATGAAAAACAACAATATTGAACATTCACAGAAACGATTGCAGAATCTTCCAAAATCTTTATTTTCGAATTACATTATAAACAGTTACAGCAATAATTTCTAATATATCAATTTTAGTTATTAGAATTAATAGTCATATTTTCCTGACGAATTTTAGAAAGCAAGCAAAGAGGTTTGATAAAAAAATCTTTTAAACTAATATGATTCTTAGATAAAAATGATTACTTTTTGTTATTTAAACAATTTAAGTATTGTATTTTTATTACTCAATGTCTGTGATACGTAACAATTCAAAAATAACGAGGTAATAAAAGACGTTGTTAAAAGAATGTTTCATTGTTAGAGGATTTAGTTATCATGTTTTCGCGGGGTAATTAATATTATAAATGTTACATATTGCCATAAAGTTCCTTTTGAAATAAAAATCCTATATATTTATCATGCATACAGGAAGTATGATTAGTTTATACAAATGGGATGTTCTTATAGACATTCGTCTCTTTGTTAAATCTAAAAATAGGGAGCAATAATCGTTATATTCTTTTAAAATGTTTTCTGGATTTACAAGCTAGGAATTAATCTTAACTGACTCTTTAAATCTATATGACAATTAAATTGGTTTTATACAATTTTACTTCTCAAAAATAGACATTGTATCTGTTACTAACCAACATTATCTATAACTCACAAGTAAATAAACATTATATTGGATTAAATCACGTATATTTTACATGATATAACAAGATACGACCACAACAGTTTTGCTCTATATAGAATTGTGGCTGAATAAAAAACAAAATATTTTGACCGAAACAGCTGACAGGATCCTGCGGTTGATGTAGCAAAAACTGTCAAAAATTACTGATATTTATGACAGTTAAAGACATTAGAGAATTATAAATTACTAGTTTTTGCCCGCGACTTCGTCCGCGTTAGTTTCTTCATTAGTAATATATGTATAGCTGACCGGGCGAACTCTATTCCGTTTTAGAAGCCATTAATAATCAGGTTTCTCCTGTTTAAATCGAACAGAATGATTGACATATTAGTTAGTTGTCAAATCTAATGTCAAAAAAACGTTAGTATGGGAAATAGACAAGGGCTGTTTTTATGGTTTTCCCAGTAATGAATCAATTTTTTTCAGCTTTTATACCTTCCCTGAACCTCCACGAACATTTCAAGACTAAGATAAGATAAATCCGTTCAGCTGTTCTCGAGTTTTAGCGAGACTAAGGAACAGCAATCCATTTTTATATATATGTAGAAGATAATTCTATAGAGAAGATATGTTATAGTAAAGTAAAGTAAGCCTTAATAGCTGTCTTGGTTGATCGTGATGAAATGCAAGGCTAGCGAGCAAGATTGATGGTAAGGGTTGCCAATAGGTTGCCAATCGGCTGAATGACAACAACTATATCATTATAAACGTCAAAAACTTACAATGACAGATTCTTTTTTTAAATTCCAGTTATAATAGAATATAGATTTTTTAAAACATTTTAAGATTTTCCAGCCAAAAAGTTATTAATATATATTAAATTTTATATATAACGATAAATTTCAATTAAATGGCAATGCACAAGTATAAATATTATATATCTTAGTTTAATGTATAATTATTGAACTATGACCTTTCATGATCACTTTATCTTTTGCAAATATTTGCTTTAATTAGTTGGAAAATTACTTTGCTATGGTATAAAGTACAAACATTTTTAATTATCAACATCCAAAGCGTCCTTGTCTAAATGAAGGTTCATTTGCAAAAAAGGTGTTATATGTATTCATAACAATATATATTAAAGGTGGTAGAGCCTAGCTGTGGTCAAGTTACTACAGCTCGAACATGGTCTGTCTCGTGGAAGTACCACCCTCTCACTGAAGATCGGCGTGAAGTAGTCTTTAATGGATGCGTTTCTGATGAGTGAGAGAGACGGTTGATCTTTCTCTTTCCCACCCTTTCCTCTCTCCCACAATCAAGGTTTGCAACTCATCCATACATCTCTTATGTTGCAGATGTCTATGGGGTAATGTGACTACCTACAAGTAGACCGTCTGCTCGTATGCAGCCTTTGAAAGAAATTAAGAAAGGGATGGATTAAAAAGAATCAATGGTACTTCTGGAGTTCTCAACCATCTGGTAAAAGCTGCAAAAATAGCTTATCATCATCTTGAGAAACTATATCACACGATTAATAGGTTTATCTCTACTCTACTTTGAGAAATAGAAAATATTTTCATTCCACAAGTTTTGTGGGCTTACTTTTTGGATAATTTGACAGAAGAATCTTGTTATTAAGTGTGACAAATTTTTGTTTAGTGGAAAATGGTTTTTTTCCCAATTTTAATAGAAATGGTCCTCAGTTCCGCAAGATGATGATAAAGTTAAACTTGAAATGTTTTGCAAAATCATTGCAAATGAGATGACCAACGTGGCGTATTTACCTTGACCTGAACTACAATCCTAAATACATAAATATTTGTATAAAAACTAGCGATAAATAGAGAATATTATATACTTTCAAATATTAATGGTCCAAAAAACTACGATTTTTTTGTACAAATAAAGTTAATTTTCGTCCCATTAAAGCAATTTTTATCCTTTAATAATTATATTAGTGTTTTAGTTTTGAAAGAATAATTTAGTAAGCTCTGTGATTTGGGCATCGTCGCAGCGAAATGAAGAAAATATTTATTAAATTTTTTATTAATAACCCAACGATATAATTTTGTTACAAATTTTCTTAGTGTCCTAAGAAAGGAATGTGACATTTTTTTCTGATTCGCTACCAATACATAGTTTTTATTTAGTGAAAACAATCTTCCAAAAAGGTTTTATCAGGATAAATGAATAATGAAAGGAAAGAAACGAATAAAATGTATTTTAAAGGCCTTACACCCTCGTCATGCCCTTACTATACCCTTCTTTTACCTGGCAATTTCCCAGCTATAGCCAGGGTCTACCTTACATGTTGTGAATAGTTTTGGCTATTTGTTTTTACGACCGGCCGCCTGCCTGACATCAACCTCTTTGGGAATGCATTAATCAGTGATGTCTAAATACTCTTAGAAAGTTCATATGACTCGGAAAAATCACATTGGTACTTGCCAGGTTTGAACCCGCGCCCGCGGCAACGAGAGGCGGGCCCTTTAACCACTAGGCCACCACTGACTCTTACCACCCTTACTTATACCCTTATTATATAAAATACACTGGTTGTCTTATTAAAACAATGTTAATTGTAGCGTGTAACAGATAGTACGAGACTAATCGACATAATCTTTATAACCACAACCAAAAACCTGATAAAGAACTGCCATCAAAATTGCAAGTCTCTGGCCCAAAACACCAAGAAACAAGTGATTAGCGTCAAAATTGTGTATCATATCATACATCTCTGGCTCAATATACTGTGTTAATCGAAAATACAATGAAAACTATTCAATGTAATCAAAAATAAATCTAGTACTCTCAATCAATGGTCATGAATGTTATTTTAGTACGTATTGTTATATATTTTTCAGATTTTTACATAAAAACACCAAGACACAGGTGGTTAGCGTCAAAATTGTGCATTTTACCATACATCTCTGGCTCAATATCTGTGTTATTTAATAAGGCAATGAAAATTATTCAATGAATTCAAAAATAACCGCAAATTAAATCTATCAATATATTTGTGCTATACAGGGTGACTGGTGAATTACTATCAATATTTAAGGAGAATACTCGGTACATGATTCTCATTCGAATTATGTAAAAAAAATAGGTACTTAATTTTTTACCAAATTTCCGTATAAATAAATTAAGTGTGGACACGTTCCAAGTGTTCCAAGTGTGGACGCGTGCGGCGGCGTGGTGTTGTATCAGCACGCCGCCGCACGTGTATGTGTGAGTGTGTGTGTATACCTAATCTGTAGGGTGTTCACACGATGCGTAATTAATTACATAACTTTTGGTTAACTTTACTTAGAAGTTTATTAATATTTATGTTATATTAATTTTTATTTTGTCATATATGATCGTCAAATATCACGTCCTCAAGTATCGATAGTAATTCACCAGTCACACTGTATATTTTTCAGTCTTAAATAAAAAACACAATAGTAATGTCAAGAAACGAGGAATGATAACGTAAGATGAAATGCTATTTAATCTTGATAACAGATATCAATGGAAATTGTATTCTATTATTACTTAATTATGGTCTAATTTACCTTATATAGCTTTAGTCATAAAAACTTTTCATTCTAATTCCTACGTACATTGTTAGAAATACAATAGCATGTTTGTATATTGCAAAAAAAAATCTTTTATTATATATTTCATTCATGTATTTCTATTTAAAAAGATAATAATTTAAAATACTAAAGAAAAAAAAGAAAGAGTTTGTATATACTCATGCAAGAACATTTAAAAAATTGCAATATACGAAAGTATAAACATGATAAAAAATGTGTTTTATAATAATAACTGAATTGCAATATATGTTACTTTATTTATATAGTAGTTTGCTATTAAATAAATACCAAAAACATTGCCTATTTAGACGGTAAAGGAAGAAGGAATTATTGGCAGAGTAGAATTGGATCAGGGCCTATTTAGAAATTACGAAACTGCCCTATAAAAGCATATACAATAGATGCTTGACTGTTATCTGTCAAATTGATATATACAACATACAGCCAATGTCCATATAGATTTACAAACTTAAAATGGACGTAAAGTAACAAAATTTAATTTAAAAATGCATAAAAAACACGTATATATTAAATTCAAGATATTAACTTAGAATCTGTTACATATAATACATGTTTTATTTTTGTTTAAATTATTATATTAAACAAAAGTACGAATACACGTAAACCAAATTTTTTGTTTTGTATTTATCCATTAAATGATAATGAAAATGTGAATAATATGCTAATTGCCACAATACAGTTAACTTAATTATATTAATATTTTTTGTAATATAAATAAATTAAAAAAACGTCATATAATATAAAAGTAGTAAAAACATAATTATATATAAACTTCGGTACAAAAGGAAGAGGTATCGTACGCCATGTGCTTTTTATACGCAAAAATCCAGACAATTCCGTGTAACTAAACTAGTTTCCTATGGAGCAAGGTTATTAATAAATTAAGTTCCTCCTTTATTCCGATCGTACGATAACAGCTGACAGTTCAGCGTAAAGCGCTTTAAAAATACACGTACATTTTTTCTAAGATTAGACGTCACTTTCTGGATACAGCGAGAACCGCTGGATGTGTCGGAATTTTTTGGCGGAGCTGTCACATTTTACTGCGTGAATGGAGCGTGTAGTGTGTCGTGTTATGTAAAAAAATAATGATTATAAATACAAATGATGGTCATACGTAATAGTGTTTTTAATTATTATATCGTATTAAATTTAATCGGGTTATAGTTCGTGCTTTGACGTTTGATAATATCGTGCTAGTTTGTGTTCTGCGTACAACTTTGACATTCGCCAGTTAAACGGTTGGCGGGAAGACGTTCCAAATTCGGATTTTTTTTTTCATTAAGTGCTATGATGTGCTACGGTTTTGTTGATTGATGCTTACAATTTCGTTCTTTATTAGTGCTGTATTTATTTATTATATATTTAAGTTATTTAGCAAGGATACGGAGGATATAAACAGTGAGTTATATTAATATTTTTTTTTATATAAAATAATGATTTTGAATTTAAAAACTATATAACACAAGGGTACCAATAGTTGACATTTGATCTTTTTGACGACAATGCTCATACGATTAGCATTCAATAATGCATATATTACTTAGTCAAAGTGTAACGAAGTATTTATTTGTTAAATTCTGTTAAGAATATATAAATAATTAAATATATATATACATATATTTTTTTACACGAATTTAAGGGAAAAATACGTAATAAACCTATTAACAGGTTATGTAAATTTTTGTATAGATTTTTGCGAACCGGTAACACTTGTTTGGATTAAAAGAAATATTTATCTAATTGAGAATGTAGGTCAAGTTTTTTGTTTAGTATAAGTCTATCGGTAATGTCTAATATATTATATAGATATATTAAGTAATATTAATGTATTTAACAATAAGATTAGGATAAATCCTTTAGTAATAATTTTAAACAGTAGTAGAGCATAAATAACTATACATGTATATTTATTAAGCGAATGTTTTTTCAATTTCTATGATTGAATTCATTAAAAATAATCATAAATTTATATAAGAAATATATATATATATATATGTTTAAAATGTTTTGAATATTGATATTTTTATATCACATATTGATATACATATATGTATATTATTGCATTTTTTCTTTGTTTTTTCCAAAGATTTCCATTCTTATATGGAATAAATGAAAAAATACTTTGTATTGTAATTTTAATTTTTTTAAGTCATTATACACGCGATGTCTTTCGCAATATACGAGAATTATCAATACTATATTACTTACTCCAAGTTTGATAAATTACTATTTACTTAGCGTTTCACGTTTTTCGTAACTTACGTTAATGCGAAGTTTTATGAGTGAAAAACTGTTGACGCGACGTATGTAGTTACGATGAGTACTTGGAGTAAGAATTGAGAACTACTTAATAGAATTAGCTTGTACGTTTTAAGTTATAAAAGTTATAAATTTTGAAATTAAAGGTTGATAGTATACTAAAATAATTGTTGAAGATTACTATTAAATACTTAAATATATACATATATTATGAGAAAGTATCAGATTTAAAATTGTCCGTCAGTTTAAAGTAGAGAAATTTAAATAAATATATAAAATATGTAATTATTACATACTAAATATATAGAATTAACATTAAATTAGAATTTATTTTAAATATATGTATATATTAAATATAATACAAATACTATGCTTCGTAATTTTTAACTTGGATTTTTTTATTACCGACAAATCAGTATATTTTGATACATAAGACACATCACTGTATATACACCTTCATATATATACACCTTCATATATACACACGTCTTGTACTGGAATTTAAATAAACTACTGAATTACAAATAACTAAGAAACAATGAAAATAATTTAAATAGTTTGTTCCATTGTGAAATAAAAATTTTATGACATAAAAATGATTATTGAGTATACTGAAAAAACCGGTTAAAATATATTTCGCCATAATTCACATAATCATTAACTAATGATCGTTTAAGTAAAGAAACAATTTCTTGAAACTTAATCTAAAACAGAATAACATATCTATTAAAATCTTTAAATATATGTTACTATCTTTCCGGTTAGAGTTCGGTTATATCGCGTTTCCAAGAGAACCTTTCAAAAGTATAGAATAAAAACTATCCTATGTCCTTTCTCAAGGTCAACTCTATGTCTGTACCAAATTTCATTAAAATCAGTTCAGTGGTTTAGTCGTGAAAGCGTGACAAACAGACAGACAGAGTTACTTTCGTATTTATAATATTAGTAGGGATTATTTTGTCCTCTATCCAACATCCCATACTGTCCTATTTCACCTTCAGCTGTCAGTCTGACATCTGAACTTGACACCCGATAACAGATGATAAATAATAATTAGATGCATTGCTCTCAAAACAGATCTACTTGGTGATTATAATATTATTATATTATGACTAGTTTTTCCCCGCGACTTCGTCTGCGTTAGTTTGGTCAAGAGTAATATATGTAGGTATAGCTGACCAGGCGAACTCTATTCCGTCTTAGAGGCCATAAATAATCAGGTTTCTCCTGTTTCAATCAAACAGAATGATTGACATATTAGTTAGTTGTCAAATCTAATGTCAAAAAAAACGTTTGTATGGGAAATAGAAAAGGGCTGTTTTTAGGCTTTTAAACCTTCTCTGGACTTCCAAGAGTATTTCAAGACTAAAATTAGCCAAATCGGTTCAGCCGTTCTCGAGTTTTAGCGAGACTAAGGAACAGCAATCCATTTTTATATATATAGAAGATTAGACAAGGTTTTGTTTCATTTAAATGAAACTATTTTTCGGATATATTAGTCTGTTTTTTGGGAAAAACTACATATTCCCGACGTTTCGGTTACTTTACAGCAAACTTAATCACGGTTAGTAGTGTATCCGAAAAATATTAGTTTCTTATGAGCTAGTCTAGTTCCTGAGAGGTGAACTATTAAATTATTATGATTTCATCAGATTCGGTTTATCATATTTTGTTTAATGGAACAAAAACTTAAACATACCTTCATTTTTATTGTAGTTTTTTCATATTAGTTATTTATTTTCAAAACATATCTTCAATTATAGGATATATTTTAAAACTACTGATCCGATTTTTATGATGTTTTATACAAGTTAAATAGATACCTACAAACCGGTAGTATTTAGTTTAACTTCGTGAACTTATAGTAAGCATATTTAATACCAAGTACAAGTCAGCTGTATTTAAATACAATTCAATAAATGTAACATATAAGTACATATAAGTCAGTGGTGGCCTAGTGGTTAAAGGGCCCGCCTCTCGTTGGCGAGGGCGCGGGTTCGAATCCTGGCAAGTACCAATATGATTTTTCCGAGTCGTATGTACTTTATAAGAGTATTTAGACATCACTGTCTGATGAAGGAAAATATCGTAAGGAAACATGGACTTATTATCAAATTATAAGTTAGAAATCACCAACCCGTCTTGAGCGAGCGTGGTGATTAATGCTCAAACCTTCTCCATGTGAGAAGAGGCTTAGCGGTGCGTTCTGATAGGCTAAAAAGTGAAAAAATATATTATGTAGAAGATCAGGCATAGATGAAGGACGGATGAATGAAGAAGTGAGGTCAGATCAATGGTCAGTTATTTATATTGGAGATATGATAGGATGGTTGGAGCATTAGATCCGGGGTACACCGACATAGCGGCCGATGGCTTTCGCAGTGGTTTTAATGAGTAGGGGCCTGCCCAGGCCGAGCCTCACACATCCCTTCCGGCCCCACCAAGGCCGGTTGGACGGCTCGTAAAGAGAGTTTCCCTGCGTCAACAGAAAAAAATGGTTGGATTATTACAAAATCAGTATAAACTAACAGTTTTTCATTCATAACTTCTCACATTATAGTATTAACGTAGTATTGAATGAGAAACGGGAAACTATACGTATGTAGTATGACAAACTTTAATAGGACTGATATCGTATATTAAAGCAAATGTTAAATGTTAAACCATTACTTTCCCTGAAACTAAGTATTAACATAAAAAAAAATATTGAGTAAATTATTCCGTTTAAATATAACACTTTGGTGTTTTTTGGAAATCATTTAATAATTAACTAGGTGATAACCGTGATTTCGTCTTGTTTTTATTTATTACTTTTGAGATGCTGTACTGATTTTAGTGTTGTTTACAATAAATATAGTTTAAATCTTTAAAAGGTGTATATTTTATACTTAATATATAATGGTAGACGTTAAAATATTTATATCAATGGAATCCAATATTGATGAAATGGAATGAAATTCCAGCAATTCTTATATTGGAGTCCGGATGAAAATTCCATGGCTTTGGAATTTTCCCATTATAATTTCTACTGAGAACTGCGTACTAATCTATATAGGTACCTATATAAATCTCTACTTTTATATATATATATCGATTAAAAAAAATTTATTGTATGTTATTAATTTAAACGAATTATTCCTAATTCTTTCTTTCTTAGAACCAATTGTAATATTTTTGTGGTTTTACTTATTTTAATGAAATTAATAACCAAAAAGCACTTACACGAGTGTAGGTATATATAACTCGTTAAAATTAATGTTTAATTTTTTATATATATGTACATATAAAATAATATTTATATATATTTATATAACTCTAAATCAATATATATGTATATATTAAAGATTAAATATAAAAAAAGCATTTTAAAATTACTAAAATCGTTTGACAAAACAATTGCTATATTTATTCCACAGGCGTTTTAATTACAATATCGTTTATCTAAATTATATTATTATTGAAACTTTTTTATATAAAAAACATTATATTTGTATTATAAAATAAAAAAGTAATTATTTTAATTCTTAAGGTATAACAAATAAAGTGTTATAGTTTTTAGTTAAAAGTACCAAAATATTTTTTTTATATCATCATGATGATCTTATCTACTTAGTTCTTTAAATAAACTTCTATTACTTATAATGATTTAAAATTGTATATTTTTAATTTTATTTTATTGATAATAATTGATAGTCAGAATAGCATCAGTGGTGGCCTAGTGGTTAAAAGGCCCGCCTCTCATGCACGAGGGCGCAGGTTCGGTCCTGGCCCGGACAAGTACCAATGTGATTTTTTCCGAGTCACATGTACTTTCTAAGAGTATTAGACATCACTGATTAATGCATTCCCAAAGAGGGTTGATGTCAGGCAGGCCGCCGGTTGTAAAAATAATTAGACAAAACTATTCACAAAATTTAAGGCAGACCCTGGCTATAGCTGGGAAATTGCCAGGTAGAAGAAGATAGTTCAGAATATTTTTTTAAGCTAAGGCTTCATTTGCACTGGAGTTGATAAATATTTTGCTAATGTCAATGTTCTTCTTTGTTGAACGAATCATCTTGAGTACTTTGTGGAAAAACGTAGGAGTTTGTCGAATGGAATAAAAG
The DNA here is from genome assembly GCA_916720795.1 of Danaus chrysippus. NCBI lineage: Eukaryota > Metazoa > Arthropoda > Insecta > Lepidoptera > Nymphalidae > Danaus > Danaus chrysippus. Next base: position 4,390,220 of record CAKASE010000075.1, read on the forward strand.
CATTTATTTAATTACTAGAAGACCCGGCGAACTTCGTATCGCCCTATAATCAAGAAATATCTATTACGTTTTTTTATTTATATTTTTGGAGTTTACCTATAAGCCATAAATCTCCGTGTTCTGAAGTGCGACAGAATGATTGACATATTAGTTAGTTGTCAAGTCTACTGTCAAAAAAAACGTTTGTATGGGAAATAGAAAAGGGCTGTTTTTATGGTTTTCCCAGTAATAAATCAATTTTTTTCAGCTTTTATACCTTCCCTGAACCTCCACGAACATTTCAAGACTAAGATACGATAAATCCGTTCAGCTATTCTCGAGTTTTAGCGAGACTAAGGAACAGCAATCCATTTTTATACAGGGTGACTGGTGAATTACTATCAATATTTAAGGAGCATACTCGGTACATGATTCTCATTCGAATTATGTAAAAAAAATAGGTACTTAATTTTTTACAAAATTTCCGTATAAATAAGTAAAGTGTGTACACGTTCCAAGTGTGGACGCGTGCGGCGACGTGTTGATACAACACCACGTCACGACATGCGTATGTGTGAGTGTCAGTGTATACCTAATCTGTAGGGTGTTCACACGATGCGTAATTAATTACATAACTTTTGGTTAACTTTACTTAGAAGTTTATTAATATTTATGTTATATTAATTTTTATTTTGTCATATATGATCGTCAAATATCACGTCCTCAAATATTGATAGTAATTCACCAGTCACCCTGTATATATAGAAGATTATTATTATTAGTATTAATATAATATTCTAGTTATATTTTGACTAGCACCAAAGGTGATAATGAAAACAATTTATACTGTCCCATTTAATCAAAGTTATTGTCTAAGTACTTATTACTAGCTTCAGTAATAAAAAACGTGAAACTTTTCGTATTTAGTTTCACGACGCAAACTTGTTATAAAGCTACTGATCCTAAGTACGTGTTAATTACTAAATTATCATCGTTTTTGTCTATTGAAAAAAATTCAATATCTTCTACCTGGCAATTTCCCAGCTTCAGCCAGGGTCTGCTTTACATGTTGTGAATAGTTTTTGCTAAACGTTTTTTCTACCTGCCGCCTGCCTGACATCAACCCTAAAAAAACATTGTAATATATTTAAATATATATATGATACATAAATGATTTTTTTTTATTTAGCAGAGAATATGGAGCAAGAAGAACAGCGGCATTCGTCAAGCGAGAGTGATAACTTTGAAAAAATTGACTCCGAAGACATATCAGCTGATGGTGTAAGTAAAAAATATCAAAAATAAAATATTTATATATATTTAAGAAGTAAACTTACCAATAAGTGTATAGATTGGGCATTTTTTTTTGTCAGTACTGATTTTTTTATTTAACTCACATTTAATCATTCTTTAATTTCTTATTTATCTTTCCATACACATACATATATAGACGTTATAATAGGATAAATTTTGAATCAGCTAACTTTGGGCATATAAAGGGTGACTGGTGAATTACTATCAATATTTAAGGAGAATACTCGGTACATGATTCTCATTCGAATTATGTAAAAAAAAAAAATAGGTACTTAATTTTTGACCAAATTTCCGTATAAATAAATAAAGTGTGGATACGTTCCAAGTGTTCCAAGTGTGGACGCGTGCGGCGGCGTGCTGATACAACACTACGCCGCCGCACGCGTGTGTGTGTGTGTGTGTGTGTATACCTAATCTGTAGGGTGTTCACACGATGCGTAATTAATTACACAACTTTTGGTTAACTTTACTTAGAAGTTTATTAATATTTATGTTATATTAATTTTTATTCTGTCATATATGATCGTCAAATATCACGTCCTCAAGTATCGATAGTAATTCACCAGTCACCATGTATACATATATGTGTATCTTCTTCTTCCTGCCCTGGTCCCACTTTATATAAGGTCAGCACAACATGTTCTTCTCCAGTCTCGCCTATCAGTCGTCAACTCATCTGTTACCCCTTTCTTAGCCATGTCATCCTTCAATCAATCCTACCATCTTTTCTTAGGTCTACTTCGACCCACATATCCTTCCACATTAATATCTAACATTCTTTGTTCCTGTTCCTTAGTCTCGCTAAAACTCGACAACTGCTGAACGGATTTGTCTTATCTTAGTCTTGAAATGTTCGTGGAGGTTCAGGGAAGGTATAAAAGCTGAAAAAAATTGATTCATTACTGGGAAAACCATAAAAACAGCCCTTTTCTATTTCCCATACAAACGTTTTTTGACATTAGATTTGACAACCAACTAATATGTCAATCATTCTGTCGCACTTCAAAACACGGAGATTTATGGCTTACAGGTAAACTCCAAAAATATAAATAAAAATACGTAATAAATTTTTCTTGATTATAGGGCGATACGAAGTTCGCCACGTCTTCTAGTATACATATTATATATTATTGAAAACAATTATATACTCTACATAAAAGTCATGTAGACTTTATTTATTAAGCCTGTGAAAATATTCTTAGCAATTACGTAAAGTTATGTTGTTCTTGATAAATTTAAGACGGCGTCAGATTAGGTACGATCTCACCTATTTATTCATTGACCTTTGCAACAACTGGTTTTATATTAAATATTTATTATAATAATATAAAAAAATATAATAACGTGTATAACTTTGTCATAGACTGTAAAAATTACTATACTTTTGTCTCATTATTTTCTAAATGGATTTAAAAATATATATTTATATATTATATTAGTTATTGCTTGCGACTCTGTTTTTTCAATTTGTCGATTACGTTTGATTTAGAGTTTGGGATTCGGGATCAAGATTAAAATTAGCCTAAGTCACTCCTTATTACATTAGCTATTTGCCAGTAACAGTTCCGTCAAAATCGGTCCAGCTATGTCAGAGATTACTAGGAACAAACAGACAGACAGACGAAAGTTGTAAAAAAAAACGACGAAGGCTCCATCGTTGTAGTGAGAGGAGCTTCAACAGTGACTGGGACTTGTGACCCAGGTGTAGGTTTAATATATATAGAGAGACGAAACCTCTCATCATTCCATGTATTCGCGGTGCGTGTGTCGGGTCCATCGTTGTAGTGAGAGGAGCTTCAACAGTGACTGGGACTTGTGACCCAGGTGTAGGTTTAATATATATAGAGAGACGAAACCTCTCATCATTCCATGTATTCGCGGTGCGTGTGTCGGGTCCATCGTTGTAGTGAGAGGAGCTTCAACAGTGACTGGGACTTGTGACCCAGGTGTAGGTTTAATATATATAGAGAGACGAAACCTCTCATCATTCCATGTATTCGCGGTGCGTGTGTCGGGTCCATCGTTGTAGTGAGAGGAGCTTCAACAGTGACTGGGACTTGTGACCCAGGTGTAGGTTTAATATATATAGAGAGACGAAACCTCTCATCATTCCATGTATTCACGGTGCGTGTGTCGGGTCCATCGTTGTAGTGAGAGGAGCTTCAACAGTGACTGGGACTTGTGACCCAGGTGTAGGTTTAATATATATAGAGAGACGAAACCTCTCATCATTCCATGTATTCGCGGTGCGTGTGTCGGGTCCATCGTTGTAGTGAGAGGAGCTTCAACAGTGACTGGGACTTGTGACCCAGGTGTAGGTTTAATATATATAGAGAGACGAAACCTCTCATCATTCCATGTATTCGCGGTGCGTGTGTCGGGTCCATCGTTGTAGTGAGAGGAGCTTCAACAGTGACTGGGACTTGTGACCCAGGTGTAGGTTTAATATATATAGAGAGACGAAACCTCTCATCATTCCATGTATTCGCGGTGCGTGTGTCGGGTCCATCGTTGTAGTGAGAGGAGCTTCAACAGTGACTGGGACTTGTGACCCAGGTGTAGGTTTAATATATATAGAGAGACGAAACCTCTCATCATTCCATGTATTCACGGTGCGTGTGTCGCGTCCATCGTTGTAGTGAGAGGAGCTTCAACAGTGACTGGGACTTGTGACCCAGGTGTAGGTTTAATATATATAGAGAGACGAAACCTCTCATCATTCCATGTATTCGCGGTGCGTGTGTCGGGTCCATCGTTGTAGTGAGAGGAGCTTCAACAGTGACTGGGACTTGTGACCCAGGTGTAGGTTTAATATATATAGAGAGACGAAACCTCTCATCATTCCATGTATTCGCGGTGCGTGTGTCGGGTCCATCGTTGTAGTGAGAGGAGCTTCAACAGTGACTGGGACTTGTGACCCAGGTGTAGGTTTAATATATATAGAGAGACGAAACCTCTCATCATTCCATGTATTCGCGGTGCGTGTGTCGGGTCCATCGTTGTAGTGAGAGGAGCTTCAACAGTGACTGGGACTTGTGACCCAGGTGTAGGTTTAATATATATAGAGAGACGAAACCTCTCATCATTCCATGTATTCGCGGTGCGTGTGTCGGGTCCATCGTTGTAGTGAGAGGAGCTTCAACAGTGACTGGGACTTGTGACCCAGGTGTAGGTTTAATATATATAGAGAGACGAAACCTCTCATCATTCCATGTATTCACGGTGCGTGTGTCGGGTCCATCGTTGTAGTGAGAGGAGCTTCAACAGTGACTGGGACTTGTGACCCAGGTGTAGGTTTAATATATATAGAGAGACGAAACCTCTCATCATTCCATGTATTCGCGGTGCGTGTGTCGGGTCCATCGTTGTAGTGAGAGGAGCTTCAACAGTAGAGTTTCTCTTCGAGAGTTCTCGAACCGAGAATTCCCGGGAAATTTTGCCTTACTCGAGACGAGAAAAAAGTGGTCGAGAAATCGAGAAATCGAGAAATTCAGTCAAAAATTTTAAAAACTTAATAACGCGCTTGCGCTTGCGCGCGGCTCTGTCACGCGGTGTGTAAGTGACCGACAGTGCCCCGCTCCCTCCCCGTATTGTTCGTACACGCCAGTCAGTTACAAGGCATAGTGGACTAGCTTTTGAAGCAGTTTCAGCTTTAAATTGTGATTGTAATTAGTCTAAGATTATTAATTATTTTTTAGGTTCTTATGTTTACTTACGTAACGAAAAAAACTCCATTATAAACAAATATTGAAAAGTTGGACTAAACTAAGTTACCTGTACCTTATTGTTATTCGTAATTATGAAGCTAGTCTGATTGTTATTTTTTATATCTAATTGAAAAACTGTCGTTTCATGTTACATAATTGAAGAGTTTGTAGTACAGACAGAGACTAAAGTAAATTATTTAGTATGTAAGGTACTAAATTTTATTGTGGTGACATGATGACATTGTTTTTAGAAGATATTTTATTTGTTTTTTCCAAAGAAGAAGACTATGTAGTCCTAAAGTTGTTTGTAGAAATAATGACAAAAGATCTCGCTAGAGTTTATTTCGCTTAATTAAAGTTTTATATACTTACTTAAGTTAAAGTCACATAAAACTTAAAATAAATGTTGTTGAATATTGCATAAAAAGCGTAGTTTTATTGTTAAATCACACATATTTTTGAAAATTTCCATATTTCTCGACAACCCGGGAATTCCCGAGAAATAGTGGTCGAGAATTCTCGTGCTCCGGGAAATAAAAAAGGTCGAGAATTGAGAAACCCTATTCAACAGTGACTGGGACTTGTGACCCAGGTGTAGGTTTAATATATATAGAGAGACGAAACCTCTCATCATTCCATGTATTCACGGTGCGTGTGTCGGGTCCATCGTTGTAGTGAGAGGAGCTTCAACAGTGACTGGGACTTGTGACCCAGGTGTAGGTTTAATATATATAGAGAGACGAAACCTCTCATCATTCCATGTATTCGCGGTGCGTGTGTCGGGTCCATCGTTGTAGTGAGAGGAGCTTCAACAGTGACTGGGACTTGTGACCCAGGTGTAGGTTTAATATATATAGAGAGACGAAACCTCTCATCATTCCATGTATTCACGGTGCGTGTGTCGGGTCCATCGTTGTAGTGAGAGGAGCTTCAACAGTGACTGGGACTTGTGACCCAGGTGTAGGTTTAAGGGACCCCTATCTAACGTTAAACGCTCACCTCCACCGTCCAAGCTCCTCTCTCTACTATTTTATCTTCAATTCAATATTACAAACTCATTCCAGTCTTCAATATTATCTATATGTTAGCCAATTTCATATAAATTTATCATAGTATACTAATATGTTAATACAGGCTTCTCCGCCGGGCGATGCTCGTTTCATAGTTGGTGATGAAGAGGTCCAAGATGAGGGTCCATCCCACGAGGGTAGGGACTCCTTCCCTAACGCACCACCACCCAACTTGAAGCCCAAACTGACTGTAGCTCAACAATTGGCTTTGGCTGAGAAGCGAAGCAAGTTACGGTACGTAAAATTATTATAATACTAGCTGCGCCCCGCGAATTTTCGTAATGTAAAGTAGCCTATGTCTCATTCCTGGACGTCAGCTTCCTGTATACAAAATTTCATCAAAATCGTTTCAGCCGTTTGAGCGTGAAGAAGTAACAAACATACACACACACACTTTATATGTATATAATACATTACATAAAATAAAAGTAAGTATAACGATCTAAATACTACTCACGTTTGATGTGCGTAGAATTTTAATTAACCTCGACATAAATTATACGTTACCGAAATATATTATAAAATATATTTATAAAAAAAAATATTAAACAAAAATTACATCTTAACGAAGTGATGATGTTAAAAATTGCCACAAATATATTACATAACTATATACTATTATTTTAATATAACTAATTTATTTAATTAAATATATTTATTAATGTTGATTCCCAAAAGACGGTTGATGTCAGGCAGGCGGCCGGTCGTAAAAACAAATAGCCAAAACTATTCACAACATGTAAGGCAGACCCTGGCTATAGCTGGGAAATTGCCAGGTAGAAGAAGATTAATATATAACAAAAATACAACATTGAGTTTTTGATCGCGTAATTTGTGTACACGTAATGGCGGGAAAAGTGAAAACATCTGTCAGTAGCGCATCGACTGTCGACAGAGACGGTTTGATTCTCGGTTGTTGAAATAAAATAAAATAAATACTTATAATATTAGTGATTGTGCTATAATAATTGTGTTATCAAATTATTGTGTTGTCTATTTTCCGAATATATTTTTTTAATATATTTTATGTTGAAGTTTGTAGTGATGTATATTTTGTATCGATAGTTACTATATTTAAGTCAGTGGTGGCCTAGTGGTTAAAACCCGCCTCTCATGCATGAGCGCGGGTTCGATTCTGGCAAGTACCAATGTGATTTTCCCGAGTCATATGTACTTTAGAGTATTTAGACATCACTGACAGATGAAGGAAAACATCGTGAGGAAACTTGGAGTTATATCAAATTATAAGTTTGAAATCACCAACCAGTCTTGAGCGAGCGTGGTGATTAATGCTCAAACCTTCTCCATGTGAGAAGAGGCTCAGCAGTGGGCTCTGATAGGCTGATGATGATATATAATATATCAAAATTAAATCAGTATCACAATTAGTTATCGATTAGCATTTTAATCAATCGCTATCGTATTATGAAAATAATATTTTGATTCCATATTATTTATATAAGCAAATGATTGTGTATATTTTTACGTCAAATGAAATATTAAGTATTAAAAAATTTACTAATTTAATACCAAAAAATATTTTCTAATACATTTTAAAATATCTAAAGCTTCTAGAACATTTTTTTTCGACGTCTGTAATTTTTAGGTAGTTTTTTTTACCGTTTTTAATAATAAAAACTTTGATATGTGGTTATATTAAAATAGAATTTATTTTATAATTTTATTAATACATACATAATTATAAAAAGTGAGCACTATGCATTAATTGTCTTATGTAAGAAATAAGATTGTAACTGAATATAAATTTTTGCTTATAATACGGTCAATGAACATAATATATTATCTTTCTTTTATATATATATATTTTATTTAAAATAAAATTAATTATATTCAATTAAATAATTCTCTAACTCTCAGTATAGTTATTATGTTCACGGAAAGTAATTTTAAATCTACTCATATATTTTTTTTTCTTAAAAAAATTGTCTTCTATATGTATATAAGCTATATGTTACATATTAAAATTTCCAACATTTGAAACAGCTTCAAAACCGAAATATTTGAGAGGCATATTTTTCTCTTTATTCTTAGTACGAGTTCTCACATAAAATCAATACGAACAGTTTTTACGTTTTCGTAAAATAATATGTGATCTTCTTATAATATTGTACTGCAAAACTATGTGAGTTAAATTATTATTGAAGGGAATTTTTTGCTAAAATCTAAGACGAAACACACACACAGATATATATATGTATATATATATATGTATGATGCAGACTTATAGTAAAGCTTATAGATGCTTACTACAAGTTCGTCACTACATACGTAGCGTTAACAATTTTTCTTTGAATTGAATGAGAAACGGGAAACTATACTATTTAAAAGATATAAACTAGTTCTTTAAAGTTCAGAAAGAAAATAAGTAGGTATAATCAATCAATGCAAAGTTAATCAGTCCTTGTAACTGTTTTAACGAACTTATTATTGCTAACCAAACGACCTCGGTTTACCCATAAACGATTTAAGACTACGCCATCGTAATTTAACTTTAAATTAGTTAAAATTTAATCTTCTTCATAACTTTTAAATCGTCAAGTATAAATTATTAATTGTAAGTTGAAAATAATAAAATAATGATCACATTCCAGTCTTTCAACATCGATCACGTTTATATTGTGTCGTTTAGGTTCTGTATAATTTTAATTTTGTATTTTGTACATATTTTAGTTCTTTTTGTATAATTTTAATGTCCCCTTTTGTACAATTTAAGTAGAAAAAAAAAATCCAAGCCGTGATAACTTATAACTGAAACAACACTTAGCAAAAATGTAATTATCTTTATTTTTTTTTAAATTTTAAATGTTGTATGTTTTGTTAGTTGTTCTTATATAAATAAATAAATAAACTTTATACAGGGTGACTGGTGAATTACTATCAATATTTGAGGACGTGATATTTGACGATCATATATGTATGACAAAATAAAAATTAATATAACATAAATATTAATAAACTTCTAAGTAAAGTTAACCAAAAGTTATGTAATTAATTACGCATCGTGTGAACACCCTACAGATTAGGTATACACTGACACTCACACATACGCATGTCGTGACGTGGTGTTGTATCAACACGTCGCCGCACGCGTCCACACTTGAACACTTGGAACGTGTCAACACTTTACTTATTTATACGGAAATTTTGTCAAAAATTAAGTGCCTATTTTTTTTACATAATTCGAATGAGAATCATGTACCGAGTATGCTCCTTAAATATTGATAGTAATTCACCAGTCACCCTGTATAAGAGAGTCGTGTTAGTTACACTATTTATAACGAACGGCTGTAGGGATATGGATGAAAATTGGTGGAGAGATAGATTAGAACAAGGAGACGGATATAGGATATTTAATTCAGTTCGATCGAAAAAGACAATAAAATAATAATAAATTCCAATATCTGGTTATTTATGTCCTCCAAGGCGGAATAAAGTTCGCCCGGACAGCTGTACATACATATATTAGTAATTGCGAAATTAACGCGGACGAAGTCGCTGACAAAAACTAGTATTGAATAAATTGTAATTTGTTTTTTCTTCTATATTTTTATCATAGAAAATTTATTTCGCTTCAAGGATGAACAGAAAGTGATGTAACATTTAAGATATGGATTGGTTATGCTAATGAATTGATTTCTTATCAGTAATTATCGGTTTTTTGACACCAATTAACATTCTGATGTTGGTCAATATATTATTTATGAGAAAAATATGAGAAAAGTATCTTTTTTTAATATATAAGTAAGATCTCCTATTGATAACTATGATAAAATATAGATTTATTCTGGACTAGCTTTCCGTCCGCAGCTTCGCCCGCGTGGAGTTCGGTTATATCGCGTTTCCAAGAGAACCTTTCAAAAGTCTTGGATAAAAACTATCCTATGTTCTTTCTCAAGATCAACTCTATGTCTGTACCAAATTTCATTAAAATCAGTTCAGTGGTTTAGTCGTGAAAGCGTAACAAACAGACAGAGTTACTTTCGCATTTATAATATTAGTAGGGATTTAAACCAAACTCAAATCACATAAATCACATATTTCATATATTTACATTATAAAGCAGAACAAATGATTTTTTTCTATCACAAGTGTTAAGAATCAATAAATAAATACTACAACATACTACAAGGATGTTTATTTAACGATTACGCAACTGTAAGCGAATTAACGCGTCGCTGCACGTTTATACATCGATAATATTAAGAAATATACCATTTTTTTAATTTATTTATTTGGGAAACAATTTAAAAACACTGTAATGTAAAACAAAAAATAACAAAAATTACAAATCAATCAAGTTTCCACGTAAAGCCAATACACAAAAAAAAAGAAACAAATTGAATTAAATTAAATTTAAATTTAAATTAAAACTTCATTTAAAAGAGTTAAAAACAATTAGCATTTCAAGATATTAACAACCGCACATTTAAAAACATCATTTTTTGGGCAAAAAATATCTAAGTTTTGGAATTTAATATTATAATTTAGGAAATAACGGTATAAAAACAAATTCTTTGTAAATTTATTATTACATGAGGATAAAAAGAACAAAGAATTATTTCTAGCACTAAGACTAGGATATTTTATCGATACTTAAGTTGGACATCATTAATACGAAATACAATTGTCATTTAGACTACCAATCAATGTTAAATAAGTAAAATCTTGTTAAGGTGGCACTCCACTTGGCGTTATTGTATTCGGCCAAATAAAACCATGTGTGGATGATATATTCGTCTTCATTTGACATATTTGCACAAATAACACACATACACAAATAAGCGGAAACAAGTATAGACGTGTTGTGATGCCATGTGTGGATGTCGTGTTTGCGCTATTTGGACTACGTACAAATATTTGGACAATTCCGCGAATACGCAACGCCAAGTGTAGTGCCACCTAGAAGCATCGAGCGTCCCACCACTCGCTAATGTCTGTTTAAATGTCCTAACAAGACATTAATATTAATTCCTGCTTTAGAGGAAACTATCTTTCCGCCCGCAGCTTCGCCCGCGTGGAGTTCGGTTATATTGCGTTTCCAAGAGAACCTTTCAAAAGTCCTGGATAAAAACTATCCTATGTTCTTTCTCAAGGTCAACTCTATCTCTGTACCTAATTTCATTAAAATCAGTTCAGTGGTTTAGAAATGAAAGCGTAACAGACAGACAGACATAGACAGAGTTATTTTGCATTTATAATATTAGTTGAGATAAATTTTATAATATGTAACAATTTTATCCTTAAGTATTTATATAAAAAATATCCTTAAAACGGGAAAATACACATAAATATATATGGGAAAACACATAGTAAATGATGGAAGTAAATATTGAGTCCAAAGTAATAAGTAATGCTACATCAGTATTGTAAAGCATTTGAGGAAGATTCATTTCCTCATGCTAGTGACACATTGTATTGTTAGTATGGGGTTTAATAAATTCAATTGGAGGAATCATTTCAATTTATTAAGCTCTTATTATGAGAAAGAATCGAGTAGACGGTCTACTTGTAGATCACATTACCCCATAGACATCTGCAACATAAGAGATGTTGTGGATGAGTTGCGAACTTTAATTGTGGTAGAGAGGAAAGGGTGGGAAAGAGATAGATCAACCGTCTCTCTCACTCATCAGAAACGCTTCCATTAAAGACTACTTCACGCCGATCTTCAGTGAGAGGGTGGTACTTCCCTCTACAAAACTTTTAGTCCCTAGTTCTTGGCAAAATTTCATGGAATTTTCCATTTCCAATTAATTTTGGATGCCAGTCAAAAAATTCGAATAAGGCTTTGACGATGTCAAAAAGAGAAAAAAATATATAGATTTTTAATAGTATTTCTACCACCATATAATATGCTAATGATATGATTAATAACAGGACCAACTGACAGACATTCACATCTCGTCTTAATGATCACGGTTGATGAAAAGTAATCGAAACGTCGGGAGTATGTAGTTAAGAGACGAATCCTCTCATCATTCCATGTATTCGCGGTGCGTGTGTCGGGTCCATCGTTGTAGTGAGAGGAGCTTCAACAGTGACTGGGACTTGTGACCCAGGTGTAGGTTTAAGGGACCCTATCTAACGTTAAACGCTCACCTCCACCGTACAAGCTCCTCTCTCTACCTAATTAGTAAAGAACCTACTAGGCCTGTCTTCGAAGTACGTGCCAAGAATGTATTAATGTGAGTTCTGGACAGGCCCAAGTCTTTTAGTAGGTTGTAGAAAGATTCGCTGTTATAACTCTCGCTTTATAAAAAACGCGTAGTTATCCGAAAAATATTAGTTTCATTTAAATGATATTGATTTCTAGAATTTTCTATTTCCTGTAATTCTTATTCTAGTTTATATATTTTTTTAATACGTCTTTTAAGTTTTCTTCACTAATGTTATTTACGAATAACAAACAATTTAGTTTTCTGAATTGCCTTCCTATATGTTGGACTTATTTAACACATATTTTTGATCAAATTAATGTTTTTTTTATACTTTAATTACATTATTAAATGATTAATGATAATAACTTTTTCTACAATGAAAAATGTAAAGAATATTTGTATTTTTTTGTAAGTATCGGAAGTTTTAAATAGTGACGTCAAAGCATACCTATATATGATAAGAATTATTAACTGTTGCACTGAAAACAATTTTTAATATAAATTAATTATTCATCTTTTTTGTACTGGTAAAGTTTCTGAATATAATTTTATTAAAAGTTCTAAAACACGTGATAAATTATTATCAAAAAATTATTTAAAATAAAAAACAGTTGGCATCGAAAATTTATTACTAGAATCACATTTTTAATAGAAATGATCTCATAATTAAAATTATTAATAGTGATTTTTTATATAAATTAAATCTGGTATTATAAAAGCGAATTCGTGGTATAAATAAATATAGAAAACTTATCAATGAAAAATGAGTTCTGAGATCAATGACCTTGTTATTTTTACTACATACATATTAAAATACATTTTAGTTACCTTTCCTCTCACTACTCAGCTTAAGAAATGATTCGTTCCTTGGGCAGCTAATGAACGATCCTTACCTTGTTAGAATAACTTCTTCTTCTACCTGGCAATTTCCCAGCTGTAGCCAGGGTCTGCCTTACATGTTATGAATAGTTTTGGCTATTTGTTTTTTACGACCGGCCGCCTGTCTGACATCAACCCTTTTTTGGGAATCAACATTAATCCGTGATGTCTAAATACTCTTATAAAGTACATATGACTCGGAAAAATCACATTGGTTGGCCAGGATCGAACCCGCGCCCTCGTGCATGAGAGGCGGGCCTTTTAACCACTGGACCACCACTGACTTGTTAGAATAACTATTCCATGATAAATTAAACACAATTACTTATTGTGACAAAATTATCTTAAAAGTCGTAAATATATAAAATATTTCATCTTAAACTTTCTTCTTATAATCTGCTTCCAATATAGATACACTGAATTATAAGATTCTAGTTAGATTTGCACTATTCCTGACGATACAGGGTGACTGGTGAATTACTATCGATACTTGAGGACGTGATATTTGACGATCATATATGACAAAATAAAAATTAATATAACATAAATATTAATAAACTTCTAAGTAAAGTTAACCAAAAGTTATGTAATTAATTACGCATCGTGTGAACACCCTACAGATTAGGTATACACGCACACACACACAAACGCGTGCGGCGGCGTGGTGTTGTATCAGCACGCCGCCGCACGCGTCCACACTTGGAACACTTGGAACGTGTCCACACTTTATTTATTTATACGGAAATTTGGTAAAAAATTAAGTGCCTATTTTTTTTACATAATTCGAATGAGAATCATGTACCGAGTATTCTCCTTAAATATTGATAGTAATTCACCAGTCACCCTGTATAATACTCTTCAACTTAAGTCTCTATGTATCTTCTTTCCTTTAACTGGAAGAATTAATTCTTAAGTTACTTCTCGTTTTGTTCTTAATTATCTTCTATGACGTTCTTTATTCTCTTCTCTTCTATTCTAGTTTAGTTTCTTTATGTTATAAATCTCATCAAAATAATTAGCGATTTTCCTTCTATGAACACTATATTTACAATGTAACATTTGTCCATATATATTAATTCGCAAGCTACATATGTTGAATGTTATATGATAATTTATATACATATAGTGACACAAACATCCCTACTAATATTATAAATGCGAAAGTAACTCTGTCTGTCTGTCTGTCTGTCTGTCTGCTACGCTTTCACGCCTAAACCACTGAACTGATTTTAATGAAATTCGGTACAGAGATAGAGTTGACCTTGAGAAAGAACATAGGATAGTTTTTATCCCAGACTTTTGAAAGGTTCTCTTGGAAACGCGATATAACCGAACTCCACGCGGCGAAGCTGCGGGCGGAAAGCTAGTATATATATATATAGATATAGTTGACACATTGTAAATATATTAAATCACATATAATCTCTCATTATGTGTTTGTTTTCGTGAATAATATATGATAACTCTTTGTACACATATGATTTCATCTGAGAAAGACCACAACATATTATATACTAGCTGTGCCCGCGACTTGGTTCGCGTTTAATAGTGACTATGAGCAGCGTTTTTTTGACATAGCTTTTTTATTTATGAACCGATTGACATGAAACAAACACTAGAGCATAACTGAAGCATACCACAATATATTCGTGAAAACCGCATCCAACTCGGATCAGCCGTTTCTGAGATTAGCGTGAACAGACAAACGGATAAAAAAAAGTTAATTACATTTTTGGGTTCGACATCGACATAACAATAACACCTGCTATTTTTATTTTCAATGTACAGACAGCACTTTTCTACAATTTTATTACATATATGTATAGATATATGTTACAGTTAAATCCGTTTTTGGTTACAACTGGTTTTAACTAGTTTTTTTAGTTAATGTCTACTTTCAACTAGGAAATATGCGTTCTATCTAAGAACTGGTTCTAACTGTAACATACATACATTATATATATATATATATATTAATATATATATATATATATATATATATATATATATATATATATATATATATATATATATATATATATATATATATTATATTAATAAAAACATATTTTGCGGTTCCTTATCCTTGCGGATAAATTTTGAAATCCCAATACTTACAATAATTCCATACATATATATTATAATGAAGGAATGAAAGATTTATAGACTGTTACATATATATAATATATTTTTAAAGATCTCCTCAATTTTAGAATTTTATATAGGTATATATATATGTACCTATATATAAGTATGTATGTAAGTCAGTGGTGGCCAAGTGGTTAAAAGGCCCGCCTCTCACGTATGAGGGCGCGGGTTCGATCCTGGCAAGTACCAATGTGATTTATCGGAATCATATGTACTTAAGAGTATTTAGACATCACTGATTAATGCATTCCCAAAGAGGGTTGATGTCAGGCAGGCGGATCGTAAAAACAATTAGCCAAAACTATTCACAACATGTCAGGCAGACCCTGGCTATAGCTGGGAAATTGTCAGGAAGAAGATATACATTTAAATCTAACATCTATACATGACATTACTATAGTAATAAAACTTATTTCATACACTATATTTCCATATAGTTTCCTTGAGGTTTTTTTTATTTAATCAACGAGGAACTCTGTACTACAAGGTCGAGTAACACTCAAACCTCCAAGTATTTGTTTAACAACTATGCAACTTTACTTACGTAATCTAACGTTGAACTTACCACGCGTTTTTACGTTAACTATTAACGCGGCGTTAACGTTTATATGAATTCGTTTATATATTTTTGTATTACGGTTTTAATGAGATACGGGAAACGCGTAGTGTGTAGTAATGAGAACTTATACTAAGGATATAGTTACTTAACTTGTTGAAATTTCAATAGTTTGTTGAGTTTTAAGTGACTGGCATTTTTAAAAGTCGTTCAAATGTTTGGTTCAATTGCTTAGTTAGATTTTTACCTTAACAAGTTAGTTATGGAGATATTTTAATTAAAAACTTTATACGTTGAATCATCTTAGTACGGGTTCGCGACGTTAAACGTAATACTATCAGTTTAGTCGTTCATACATCTTTTAATGTTAAACTATTAATTATTTTTTAAAATATTTAAACTGACAAGTTAATTTTTAAACTATAATTGAAAAACGATTAATTATTACAGTGTTTTTCGTTAAGATCTCAAATAAGAAAACGTACTAATATGTGTTTTATACTACGAACTTGTAGTTTGACGTTTTTTACTCAAAATACTTAGTCATTATTTGTATTTAATTAAATTTTACAAACATCACTATTGACTTAAATATTTATATAATCTTATCTTTTCGTATCTTTGTTTTCAAAATAAAGACGTAAATATATTTGATGTAGTGACTTTGCTTATTTTTATATTACTTTAAAGGATTATAAACAATAAGAAAGATAAGTGAATTAACGTGATTTTAGTGTGAAAATAAGATAAAATTGAACACATGTGAATATATGAGCGAGAATTTCGGTTATTTTGGTACAATTGGAAGATATCTTTGTGAGTTTATCATGCTGAAGAGACGTACGTCGAAACGGTTTGTGCTGGGTGACACTTCTGTTGATGAAGGGGACTGGGATGATGAGGCTACGGACGTGATGCCAGCAAATATTCTGCAGAAGTTCCAGGTCACTATTGATTCAGAACCAGATGGAAATAAAGAAGATGATGACCTGGAATTGGACAGAAGGCTGCTTAGGCCGCCTACAACCAGTACCTTGCAGTAAGTGATCAGTATAAAAGGTTTATGTTTATATACAGGGTGACTGGTGAATTACTATCAATATTTGAGGAGAATACTCGGTACATGATTCTCATTCGAATTATGTAAAAAAAATAGGTACTTAATTTTTGACCAAATTTCCGTATAAATAAATAAAGTGTTGACACGTTCCAAGTGTGGACGCGTGCGGCTGCGTGCTGATACAACACTATGCCGCCGCACGCGTATGTGTGTGTGTGTGTGTGTATACCTAATCTGTAGGGTGTTCACACAATGCGTAATTAATTACATAACTTTTGGTTAACTTTACTTAGAAGTTTATTAATATTTATGTTATATTAATTTTTATTTCGTCATATATGATCGTCAAATATCACGTCCTCAAGTATCGATAGTAATTCACCAGTCACCCTGTATATATAATTCTTCTGTGAGTGTGTATGTCACTGAACTTCTCTCAAACGAATGGATATATTTTGATGAATTTTTGTGTGTGTTCAAAGGGATCTGGGAATGGTTTAGATTCACAATTTTGTCAGCTGGACAATGTTTTTTTTTAATTTATTAGTGCATAGTTGTTGATACAAACATTTTTTTTTACATAAGATTTGACAACTAACTAATATGTCAATCATTCTGTCGCACTTCAAAACACTAAGATTTATGACTTTAATAGGTAAACTCCAAAAATATAAATAAAAAAACGTAACAGATATTTCTTGATTATAGGGCGATACGAACTTCGCCGGGTCTTCTAGTCTTTATATATAAAAGAAAGTCATGTTAGTTTCACTATTTATAACTCAAGAACGGCTGTACGGATATGGTTGAATATTGGTGAAGAGTTAACTTAGAATAATATTTTTCAATCTTTTTGATATCGCGACCCCTTTACGGCTTGAAAATTTATTCGACTCCCTTGTACCATACATAGCTAAAGAAATTATAATATTATAAGTCTAAAGACATATTACAGTTAAAGACATTACCTGCAATGGTTGTCATCAAAACAAAAAGAAATAAATTTCAATTACAAGCTTATTTTATAGTTATTATTTCAAAAATATCACCACGATTTGATATGCTTTTAAAAAATATACAAGCACATCCTTTTCATTAAGATATATTTTTTATTATAGTATAGAATTTTACCTTTTTCTTTTTGCTGGCGACCCCGCAAAGTCTTAGGGGTCGCGACCCACGCCAGGCAAGTTCGCGGGTGTAAGCGCAAGGAGTAGGTAAAGGGGTTTTTAGTCAGTAGGAGTCTGACACTCCCTCTTGCCCCACCCAAAACAAAAGGGGTCATTTGATGATTTGGGGGTCGCGACCCACAGTTTGAGAAACACTGGCTTAGAAGTAAAAGGACAGGATACTTTTCATCCGATTGAAAAAATAATAATAATCAAATCCTAAATCTTCTTATTTACTGTCTTTAAGTAGAAATAGAGTTCAGAGTCAGATATTTAAAAAAAATAGTTTCAAATAAAACTAGGCTTTCGGATATATAATTGTTTTATCACGTCTGCCTAGATTATGTTGTTGAAAAGTTACCGATCGGGATGTATGTAGTTAAAATAATAGAAAACGCGTAGTACATAAGTCATAAAATATTAGTTTTAATGACATTTAAGATTTTCGCGAGTATTCATTTAAATAAAACATCTCGTCTGTCCGTGATCACGGTTGCTGTAAAGAGTAAAGGAACCGAAACGTCGGGAGAATGTAGTTTATAATAAAAAATAAAAATCGCGTAGTACATCTGAAAAATATTACCTAGTTTTATTTAAATACTAGAAATCCCTGGCGAACTTCGTATCGCCCTATAATCAAGAAATATCTATTACGTTTTTTTATTTATATTTTTGGAGTTTACCTGTAAGCCATAAATCTACGTGTTTTGAAGTGCGACAGAATGATTGACATATTAGTTAGTTGTCAAATCTAATGTCAAAAAAAACGTTTGTATGGGAAATAGAAAAGGGCTATTTTTATGGTTTACTCAGTAATGAATCAATTTTTCTCAGCTTTTATACCTTCCCTGAACCTCCACGAACATTTCAAGACTAAGATAAGATAAATCCGTTCAGCTGTTCTCGAGTTTTAGCGAGACTAAGGAACAGCAATCCATTTTTATATATATAGAAGATTAGTTTTATTTAAATGAAAATTCGCGAAAGTCTTAGATATCCTTAAGTATTGTTATTCCATTTTCTGATTAGAGCTATGTCTATCTAATGCTGTCATTTTGAAAATAAAGTAAGGTTTATTTCAGAATACCTAACTATTAATATATACTATGTAGTATATACCTCATAATTTTATGTATATGAATTTGTTTTTACTTAGCACTTGTTTCTTATTATTATCAATTTTAAATTTGATGATCCGAACTTGTTTTTTATAGTTAACGACATTACTTTCAGTTAAAACGTTTTTCGCCTTACTAAATAAAATATTGTTCATATTTTAATTCATGAGTCGTGGTAGCCTCGAATTTAAAGGCCCGCCTCTCACCCATGAGGGCGCGGGTTCGATCCTGGCAAGTACCAATGTGATTGTTCCGAGTCATATGTACTTTATAAGAGTATTTAGACATCACTGATTAATGAACTAAATCAATTAATCAATTTATAAGTTTGAAATCACCAACCCGTCTTGAGCGAGCGTGGTGATTAATGCTCAAACCTTCTCCATGTGAGAAGAGGCTCAGCAGTGGACTCTGATAGGATGATAAATTGATGATGACGATATCTTAACTATCATTTTCCTGACAATTTCCAAACTTTAGCCAGGGTCTGCCTTACATGTTGTGAATAGTTTTGGCTAATTGTTTTTACGACCGGCCGCCTGCCTGTCATCAACCCTCTTTGGGAATGCATTAATCAGTGATGTTTAAATATTCTTAGAAAGTACATATGACTCGGAAAAATCACATATCTTATCTTATCTAATAAATTAAATATTATATATCTTATCTTTAAAACGGAAATGAGAATGAAAAAATGTGTTTATTTAAACAAATGTCACGGTTAGTCTTAAATATTACTTATTTATATAATTTAGGTAAACAGATATAAGCTTATCATGAGTTTCGTCACTACATACGTAGCGTTAACAGTATTTCATTCATAATTTCTCACATTATAGTATTGACGTAGTATTGAATGAGAAACGTGAAACTATACGTATGTAGTGTATGAAAACTTGTGGTAAGCATATACATAGTATATTTTTGTAATGAAACATATGTCTAGTGCTTTATGAAAAACATTTTTATCTGTAATAATAAATATTTGATACATATTATTTTCATCAGATCGTTATAGGGTGATTTGTTTTTTCTAAACGTAATTATATGCATTTTGTTATGTATATAAAATTAATTGATTTTAAAACAACAAACTATTATTGATAAAAAACATGCCGTCACAGTTTATACAAAAAATAGGTTTTTCCCGTTCTTTTATTTCTTTTATTTAATCGTATTTTTGATCGAATGAAAAATTACAGTCTTGGAAACAAACATGTGATATAAAAATTAATTAATTCGATGGGAAAAAACGTTGAGTGACGTCAATATGTAAGCGTGGCAAAATAATGCCTTTGACATAAAACCTTCAATAAGTAACAAATTTATTTATTTACAAACAACTTATTGATTTATTTATATTATTGGTTTTATCGACTTTGTAAGTATCGATAAGATATTATCTGGACCTCTCACATTACTATGCGAAAAACAATTTTCTTATGCAATCTACATTATTTGTCAATTGTACTACTATATTGCTTGCTCTTTCTTACTCGTATTAATATATCTGTGCGAGCGAGATAGAAGCATCGTACGATTCCCGGCCTAAGTTCATTGGCAGTTAGTACGTCAGGCGAATTAAAAACAAAAACTGATTCCGGCAAAGAAATGTTTCATTTATGTTATATTAATAATTATAATATAATAAATAATTATTATTTGTGAATACAAGTTATATATTATTGAACTTTCGTTATGTATCCAACGATGAATGGACTGTATACGGAAAGGAAGCACAGGTTAGAAAAATCATGAGTAACGTTAAAAAACGTATTTTTTTATAATATATATTACATATTTAAATCTATACAAATATTTTATATACAATTTGTATATTATTTAGATATATCTGCGTTTTACATAAGTTAAGTATCACTTTTTTTCAATTTTTCTTAGAATGAGACATCAATTCACTCTGAAATTATTAACATGAGTAAATATATATATTATACATTATTTTTTATGTATTATGTTATCATTTTATTGTTATTTTCCTGTAAAGTAACTATATGTAACAGAAATATATGCTTAATAGGGAAATTTACAATATATATTGGTAATATATTTTATATGTGAAACTTTTACATATATATTAAATAAAAAAGAAAGCTTTAATGAATAAATATGTTATTAAAGTAATATTTTATTCAAATAACAGTTTCTCAAGATAAATTGAGATAAATAAATGTATCTAAATGTAAAATACATACTATTTATTTTAGGGTTTTTGTGAATTAAGTTTTGTAAATATACTACATAAGGAAGTGGAATGCGTCATTATTTACACTACTAATGATGATTATGAATTTTTTTTTCATGAACTCATTTATTTGTGAAGGTTGGATCGGTAGATTCTAAACAAAATGTATTTATTTTTTGTTTAATAGCTATACAAACGAAATACAAATATTTATATATATATATACATATATATGTGTATGTCTACAATTATTATGTTTCATGATGTTTAAGCATCACTAAAATATATGGATTTTTAAAACTAAGATACTATTCCATTATAGAAACTTCTTAGTTTTTTCTTTGATAGTTTTAATAAGCATATAACAATTGGTTTAGTTAGTAAAAATGTTCACTATATGGAAAACCCTGGCTAAAGCTGGGAAATTGCCAGGAAGAAGAAGAGTTCACCGTATCAAAATATACCATGATATAAAGGAGAATTATAAAAAAGGTTATTCTAATAAGAGGCTTTACTTCAGCTTTACCCTTCGATAGACTAATGTAGAAACTACTGGATAATTATTACAGATTTTGACGATGTATATATTGTTATATAATATATGAGACAAATATAAAAATAAACCCACTGAGTTTCTTTCGCGGGTTCTTCTCAGGTCAGGGTATTTTGTTTTCCGAACCAGTGGTAATGTCTCAAGAGTCAAGTGACCATCAATAAGAAAGTGTAATGCTTCTATATTGAATAAAGTTATTTGAGTTTGAGTTTAAATAGTACACTATCATAGTACGGACATAACCGCATAAAATAACTAGTAATTTAATTAAGTTTATTTTAATTCCAGGCCGTCTATGTCCCAAGGTACTGTGATTCACAGCCAGCGTTTCCAAGAGAAGGACTTCACTGTTGCCACCCCTGAAGAGTTTGTAAGACGTTTTCAAGGCACCAGGGCCATTAATAAGGTACATCATACTAGCTTCCCGCCCGCAGCTTCGCCCGCGTGGAGTTATTATATCGCGTTACCAAGAGAACCTTTCAAAAGTCTTGGATAAAAACTATCCTATGTTCTTTCTCAAGGTCAACTGTGTATGTACCAAATGTCATTAAAATCAGTTCAGTGGTTTAAGCGTGAAAGCGTAACAGACAGACAGACAGAGTTACTTGAGCATTTATAATAGTAGTAGGGATTTGCAGTAGGTTAAATGATGTCTTAGTTTCTTTGAGCATGTATTGATGTATGATTAGTATTTTTGTACATAACTACTGAGACGATTTTGATGAATCTATAGGAATGAAGGCTAGACATAAGAATTTGTTGATTTGTTTTTTTTTAATACATATATAAAAATATATATATTGAGCTGAGTATGTACTACTTTTTCTCTGTTGATCAAATTAAACTGATTTTTTATTGTTAACATGTCTGAAAACATAATTTTAATTTTGAAACATTTTGAATATTACTTTCCTATTGGAACTAAATAACTTGTGTTTATTACTATTATACTAAAAAAGGTGATAATTTCCACCAAGTACCTTTCATTTTATGTAGACTTTTGCAATTCTAAAAGGAGGTTCCAAGTAAAAGAGGTTTTTCATTTAATGTTTTTTTATAATAATAATGTTTTGTATTCCAGGTGTTGATAGCTAATAATGGTATCGGTGCTGTTAAATGTATGCGCTCTATAAGAAGATGGTCTTATGAGATGTTCAAGAATGAGAGGGCTGTACGCTTTGTTGTTATGGTAAATAACTTTATATGTATATACAGGGTGACTGGTGAATTACTATCGATATTTGAGGACGTGATATTTGACGATCATATATGACAAAATAAAAATTAATATAACATTAATATTAATAAACTTCTAAGTATTAACCAAAAGTTATGTAATTAATTACGCATCGTGTGAACACCCTACCGATTAGGTATACACACACACACACACACACACACTCGCGCGCGGCGGCGTGTTGTTGTATCAGCACGTCGCCGCACGCGTCCACACTTGGAACACTTGGAACGTGTACACACTTTATTTATTTATACGGAAATTTGGTCAAAAATTAAGTACCTATTTTTTTACATAATTCGAATGAGAATCATGTACCGAGTATGCTCCTTAAATATTGATAGTAATTCACCAGTCACCCTGTATATGAAATTACAATTAAACTATATATACAATATATGTACATATATTACCTTCTCCATATGAGAACACTTTACTTCCTGATAGGCTGATGATAATATGCATATAATCACACTAAAATAAACTTAGTTAATATGTTCTTAAATCACTGAATACATTTATACAATACATACAGAAACATTCTTAAAATAATTGTTTTGTGTTCCACTTCATTGAAAAACTCCAACAATAATAAATGAAACTAATATTTTTCGGATGTAGTATGCGAGCTTTTTAATAAAAAACTACATATTTCCGACGTTTCTGCTACTTATCAACCATCTTTTATCAAAAATAGAGTTGTATAGTATACCGAAAATATTAGTTTCATTTAAATGACTAATACTTGAGAAAATCTTAGATCTCATTATTCAACAGTAATACTTCACAAAAACCTTCTATGGACACATTTTACAATTTATTACACACATAATCATTTAACCCATGCAATTAAATAATATAGTTTGCAACATTACTCTTGTATAGAATAAAAATTTCTTATTTTTGTCGATTGTTAATATAATATGATCTCCATTCAGGTAACTCCCGAGGACTTGAAAGCTAATGCTGAATATATAAAGATGGCTGATCATTATGTTCCCGTTCCTGGTGGCTCTAATAACAATAATTATGCCAATGTTGAACTTATTGTGGATATTGCTATACGGACACAAGTACAGGTACAAATATGTTTTGAACCCTAGTACTATGAAAATAGAGTGCATTTAGTGTAATACTAGCTTTCCGCCCGCAGCTTCGCCCGCGTGGAGTTCGGTTATATCGCGTTTCTAAGAGAATCTTTAAAAGTCGTGGATAAAAACTAGCCTATGTTCTTTCTCAAGGTCAACTCTATGTCTGTACCAAAATTTCATTAAAATCAGTTCAGTGGTTTAGGCGTGAAAGCGTAACAGACAGAGAGAGTTACTTTCGCATTTAAATATTAGTAGGGAAATTAGAAGGGGAATATTTGGTCGGTGATAGTGCAAATTCTCGTTGATACCATTGTATAATTCCGCGTATCTACATTGGAAGCAGATTATCAGAAGAAAGTTTGAGATGAAATATTTTCTATATTAACGACTTTTAAGCAATTTTTTTTTACAATTAGTAGTTATTTAGTGTTTAATTTATTACTAATTATGAAAAAAATACCTTGTTAAGATTGCTCTTTACTATATATATATATATATACTAGAAGACCCCTCGAACTTCGTGTCGCCCTATAATCAAGAAATATCTGTTATGTTTTTTTATTTATATTTTTGGAGTTTACCTATTAAAGCCATAAATCTCCGTGTTTTGAAGTGCGACAGAATGATTGACATATAAGTTGTCAAATCTAATGTCAAAAAAAAAAGTTGGTTCAACAACTACTAATAAATTAAAAATTAATTAAAAAAACATTGTCCAGAAGACAAAATTGTGAATCTAAACCATTCCCAGATCCCATTGAACACACGCAAAAAATTTCATAAAAATCGGTCTGGTCGTTTGGGAGAAGTTGAGTGACATACACACTCACAGAAGAATTATATATATATAAAGATAGATGAAATTTAACTGTAGTTGTGTATTAGTTATACTTGGTTGATGTTAAATAATATAGATAGACTACCATATAATATTAAGATTGCTATTTACCATATATATATTAAATATAGTTATGTTATTGTAGTATATAATTATTATTTTCATCTATCAGGCTGTATGGGCTGGTTGGGGTCATGCTTCAGAGAATCCCAAGCTGCCAGAACTTCTCCATCGAGCTGGTGTAGCATTCATCGGACCACCAGAAAAAGCTATGTGGGCTTTGGGAGATAAGATAGCTTCATCAATAGTAGCTCAAACAGCTGATATACCGACGTTAGCTTGGAGTGGCAGCGGTATAAATATTTTTTATTTTATTTTATTTTTCTTAGGAACACTAATAGTACACATAT
Source organism: Danaus chrysippus (assembly GCA_916720795.1). Classification (NCBI taxonomy): domain Eukaryota; kingdom Metazoa; phylum Arthropoda; class Insecta; order Lepidoptera; family Nymphalidae; genus Danaus; species Danaus chrysippus. The sequence goes on from CAKASE010000075.1 coordinate 4,415,731, forward strand.
GCAACATTTACACTAAAATATAGCCAAAAGTATAGGTCTTCATATCTATACCTATTACAGGTATTCAAAGCATTGTCTAAAAAGTTCTTAACAACAACAACACCTTAATCTAATTAAATTAAATTACTTTATTTGGCTAGCCAACAAAAGAAAACATTGTTAAATTCATTACATTATTAAACTATTAATAATAACTTAAATGTCCTTTTAATTATAGGCTATCACATCATGCAGAATATAATAATTGTAGTAAATCAAAATTTAAAATTAAAAAACAATAATAATAAATTAATAAGACATTACATAATTATCACTAATATATATACATATATATATATATATATATATATATTATACTAGTTCTTGCCCGCGACTTCGTAATATATGTATTACTAACTGGGTGGACTATATTCCGCTCTAGAGGCCGTAAATAACCAGATATTGGAGTTTATTATAAATTTTTTTGTTTTAATCGACAGAATTAAATATCTTATGTCCGTCTCCTTGTTCTAATCTATCTCTGCCAATTTTCATCCATATCCGTATAGCCGTTGTTGAGTTATAAATAGTGTAACTAACACGACTCTCTTTTAAGTATATAGTTTAGAACAAGGGTTTCCAAACTTTTGGTCTTTATCCAACTTTGAGAATATATTATTTTTTAATACTATATTTTGCTACTGAATAACCACTATAACTATACTTAAAATCACAAATTATCCCCAAGGTCCATTTTTTATGGGCCTTTTACTTCCATTTAAGCCTGCACCACTCACAAGGGGCCGTTATCACTTTTGGTAAAAGCTGTATTATAGTTAATTACACTAGACTATTAAATTTTTTTATATCACAGTAAATATATAGAATTTTTATGCTAATATAATGTTTTACAGAACTGAAAGCTGAGTATAATACAAAGAAGATTAAGATATCATCGGAATTGTTTGCCCGAGGCTGTGTCTCAACTCCTGAGCAGGGATTACAAGCGGCTAATAAGATTGGTATGATGTATATATATATATATATATATATATATATACATATATATATAATTCTCTATCTGTTTGTTATAATCTCAAGAACTAATTTATAATATAATATTGTCTATATCTATTGAGAAAAATATAACAAAATTTAGTTATTGATATTTTTGTTTGTTCTTTAAGCTTAGTTTTTGAGGTAATTCTTTTGAGATCTGGAGTTTAAAGCAATAGTAAATATTTTATAAACAACATGTATATTATATATAAGTTTCTGCCCGCGACTTCGCTTTAATTTCGGTATTAGTAATATGTGTATAGCTGACCGGGTGAACTCTATTCCGCCTTAGAGGCCGTAAATAACCAGATATTCTAATTTCTTATGTTTTTGTTTTCTGTTTCGATCGAACAAAATTAAATATCCTATGTCCGTCTCCAGGTTCTAATCTATCTCTCCGTTAATTTCCAACTATATCTCTACAGCTGTTCTTGAGTTTTAAATAGTGTAACTAACAATATAGTCCGTTAGACTTAAGCTGAGTTTTGCATTTGTGTGAGTGAAAGTAAAAATTTAAAATTCAATTCTATTACATTTTTCATTGTTACATGACATAAGTGCTAGTGATATTCTAGATTAGAAATAAAATAAGCAAAACTTGTAAAAGGCCAGATGGAAATATTATGGAAAAAAATAATAATAAAGTAATAAACATTTTGAAAAAATCTATACAAATTCTTCTTCACTTGACATTGCGTTTTCAACATTTGACGTTGCTACCAGTACAAAGGGTGTAGTGAGGAAGGTGCGGGGCGGAGTAAAAGCAGAATAAACTGGTTAAAAACTAGAAAAGAATGTTTCATTCAAAAATTTGACATCTCACCTACACTATCCGTGTGCACTCACACAAATGCAAAGCTCTGCTTAAACCAAACGCATTATATTTTCTTACATATATATATATATACTATTATTATCCCGCAGGTTTCCCCGTCATGATAAAGGCTTCTGAGGGTGGAGGTGGTAAAGGTATCAGAAAGGTTGAAGTTCCTGATGATTTCAGCAACATGTTCAGACAGGTCAGCTTACTAACATTGTATTCAAATAACTACCTTATTATTTTATGAATAAAGTTGCATTTATATTGTTACAGTATAACTATATGTATAAGTTTTAAATTAGTTGAATAATTTCATACTCAGATGCAGATAAATTTATTTTTGCTGGAATGAAAATAATATCAATGTTATATTCACATACTATATTTATGGAAATTATTAGGGGATAAAAATATAAATATAAATGTATGTATATATATTAAGCAATGTTTCAAGTACTAATTAATATTGTTATATCAGATGTATGAAAAGAAAACTGTACATGTTGTTGTTATATATTAATTTCCATTCCAAGTTAAATAGCTCAGTGAATAAAGGTTATATCAAGGAAAAAACCTCATTAAATCTATAATTGAATTGTATATATCTCATTCATTTATCCAGGTACAAGCAGAAGTACCAGGTTCTCCGATATTCGTGATGAAGCTTGCTCGGTCAGCCAGACATTTGGAAGTACAACTATTAGCTGATCAATATGGTGAGTTATAGTTTGATTAATAGTTATATAGGGGTCCCTTAAACCTACACCTGGGTCACAAGTCACAGTCACTGTTGAAGCTCCTCTAAGTAATATTAATAAATATAAGTACTACTTTAGGACAGAATTTGTTTAGGATTTCAGTATTGAGTAGAGAGAGATTTATAATGTATACATAAATAAAGATATTGTAACCGAGTAAAGCGCCATCAATTGGTACATCATACTATTATTTCATCACTTCAAATTTAAATCAAAACTTATTAAGTATTTTTATATGAGAGATAATACATAAAAATATCCGAGTCATATGTACTTTATGAAAGTATTTAGACATCACTGACAGACGGTGAAGGAAAACATCGTGAGGAAACCTGGACTTATAGTTTCATAATTATAAGTTTGAAATCACCAACCCGTCTTGAGCAAGCGTGGTGATTAAAGCTCTAACCTCCTTCATATGAGAAGAGGCAGCTCAGCAGTGGGCTCTGATAGGATGATGACGACATAAAAGTACATCCCTAAAAGCTAACAATTTTTTGTAATTTATACTCTTAGTACTATTTAATAGTAATAATAATGTGTATGTGTGTGTGTAGGTAACGCTATATCTCTATTCGGGAGGGACTGTTCAATTCAACGAAGGCATCAGAAGATCATTGAGGAAGCGCCAGCGGCTGTCGCCAAGCCGGAAGTGTTCATTGAAATGGAAAAGGTAGGGGGGGGATTAAAAGAAATTAAACTTAGTAAAGTATAAATAATAATAGGAAAGGGTAGAAATAGATTTTTGGTGAACTCATTGTTTCAAGACTAACTTGTAAGAAAATAAATACAAATAAAGATAGTATCACAATTGAAATAAATGTAATCTATTCTACAGTCTGTTGTTGGCAAGAGTTTCGTTAATGAACCACAGATAATATATATATTTTTTTATTTTATTTGGATAACCAACAAAAGAAAACATTATTACATTCATTACATTATCAAATTATAACTTAAATGTCCTTTTAATTATAGGCTATCACATCATGCAAAATATAATAATTGTAGGAAATCAAAATTTAAATTAAAATACAATAATAATTTGGTGTTTGTTTGTTTGTGTTTAGTATTTGAAAACATCGTGAGGAAACATTGATTTATTATTTCAATTATAAGTTTGAAATCACCAACCCGTCTTGAGTAAGCGTGGTGATTAATGCTCAAACCTTCTCCATATGAGAAGAGGCAGCTCAGCAGTGGGCTCTGATAGGCTGATGATGATATTATGATGATAATAATAATAATAATGATATATTTTCTTCCCAGGCGGCTGTTCGTTTAGCGAAAATGGTCGGTTACGTGAGCGCTGGTACTGTGGAGTATCTGTATGAGCCGCTGACAGGAGCCTATTACTTCCTAGAACTAAACCCTCGCCTGCAAGTAGAACATCCTTGTACGGAAATGGTGGCGGATGTTAACCTACCAGCCGCGCAGCTACAGGTGAGTAGACCGACACAGTAGACCTAGTAGACTTAGTAGACCAGATAGATGAGACTAATATTTTTAGATTACTAGGCGTTTTTGAATATTTTAATTACATACTCGCGACGTTTCAGTTACTATGCAGCAATCGTAAAGTAGACCCAGTAGACTAGAAATTTAATTGATACTAATATTATAATTATGTAATACGTTTTATTTTATTATTTTAACTACATACTCCCGAAATTTCGGTTACTTTGCAACAACCGTAATCATGGACAGAAGAGATTTTAAGTTTAAGTAGATTAAATTTCAGTAGAATATTAAATCATATAGATGTAATCACTAATATTTAATCTTATGATCTTCACTTAAGCCTTTACTACTAGAGTATATAAATACAATGCTGTTTTTGATCTATATAGTATATACAGGGTGACTGGTGAATTACTATCAATACTAAAGGAGGATACTCGGTACATGATTCTCATTCGAATTATGTAAAAAAAATAAGTACTTAATTTTTGACCAAATTTCCGTATAAATAAATAAAGTGTTGACACGTTCCAAGTGTTCCAAGTGTGGACGCGTGCGGCGGCGTGCTGATACAACACAACGTGTGTATGTGTGTGTGTGTGTGTATACCTAATCTGTAGGGTGTTCACACGATGCGTAATTAATTACATAACTTTTGGTTTACTTTACTTAGAAGTTTATTAATATTTATGTTATATTAATTTTTATTTTGTCATATATGATCGTCACAAATCACGTCCTCAAGTATCGATAGTAATTCACCAGTCACCCTGTATATACTAGCTTTCGCCCGCAGCCTCGCCCGCGTCCAGTTCGCTTATATCGCATTTCCAATAGAACCTTCCAAAAGTCTGGGATAAAAACTATCCTATGTTCTTTCTCAAGGTCAACTCTATCTTTGTACTAAATTTCATTAAAATCAGTTCAGTGGTTTAAGCGTGAAAGCGTAACAGACAGACAGGCAGAGTTACTTTCGCATTTATAATATTAGTATGGATATATAGCTGATTCTAAGACTATATATATACTCTAATAATAAATATATCTAGTTTATACGTTCATAATGATCTTCAGATCGCCATGGGCCTGCCCTTATACCACATAAAGGATATACGTCTATTGTACGGGGAATCCCCGTGGGGAATGACGCAGATAGACTTCGACGAACCCAAGCAGAGACCTTCGCCCTGGGGACACGTCATAGCTGCCAGAATCACCTCCGAAAACCCTGACGAAGGTTACTACACACATATATAATAATAATAATAATAATAAATAAACTTTATTAACAAAACAATGCTTACATAATAATAGATTAACATATAATGATACAATTAATCTTCTTAAACTTAAACTATTACAGTGTTTTCCTTTGGACCCCATTCTAGGAGACCTGTATATAACCTGTATAACTATAGTAGAACTAGATTTCCGGGATGTAAAGTAGCCTATGTGTTATTCCTGGATATCAGCTTCCTGTATACAAAATTTCATCAAAATCGGTTCAGCCGTTTGAGCGTTAAGAAGTAACAAACATACCCACACACTCACAAACTTTCGTAATAATATTAGTAGGATAATGATAACTATAGTAGGGGCCATACATGAAGTACGTCACACGTTAGTGTGAAGGGAGGGGATGACTTAAGTGTGAGAAAGGGCGTGGTGGGGGTAATAATTTTATGACGTCACATATTAAAATTGGATTTTGTTGGTTTTATTAGACTATTATTTAATGATAATTAATAAGTAAAAATGAAAATTGCTGTTGTTTCTTGGTTATTTTTAAATACATACATAAATTTAAAAATGTATGACCTCACATTTTGAGGGGGGGGGTTATAGAAATGTGATAATCTGTGATATGGATTGGGGAGGGGTTAAAATGTTGTAAAAGTAGTGTGTTGTTTATAGATGACTCCATATCTGTGAAATTATTTATATAAGTATATTTCTTTAGCAATGATATTAAAATATGTATTTTTTTGGTTCATTTTTAAATGACATTCTTATTTTTTTTGTGTTTAAATATTGAAGCAATGTTGATTATTGTTGTTAGTTTAATTATAATTAATATACATAAAGAATAATTTTCTTTAAGCTGTATTTGAACCTATGACCTCTGTAATAGTGTTATATCTACTTTACAATCTAAGCCATCATGTTTCATACTTCCCAGGTTTCAAACCTTCTTCCGGTACGGTCCAAGAGCTCAACTTCCGGTCTTCAAAGAACGTGTGGGGTTATTTCAGTGTGGCTGCTTCCGGTGGCTTGCACGAGTTTGCTGATTCACAGTTTGGGCACTGCTTCTCTTGGGGCGAAACTCGAGAACAGGCTAGAGAGTGAGTTTGTTAAGAATATTATTATAGAGAAAAAAGATATAAGATTTATCATATGTATACATAGTAAGTAAGGAAAATTTAGACTATAGTAAGAATATTTTGCTCTATAAATATAAAAGCATAAATTAAAATTTGAAACAAAATTATGTCAAGCTAAAGTAAAATATTAAATTTCGGTGTATAAATGGAACTAATACTTTCGGATTATTTTTAAAAACTAAATACTCCAGATTTTTCGGTTATTTTGCAACTGTGATCACAGGCAGACGAGATTTTTAAAAATAATAAAATATCCATAGTAATCAGAAAAATATTGGTTTCATTTAAATAAATACTCGCGAAAATCTAAGACCTCATTATGGAATGATATATTTGCTATGAAATACATAGGTTTAGACATCACTGATTAATGCATTCCCAAAGAAGGTTGATGTCAGGCAAGCGGCCGGTAAAAACGATTAGCCAGAACTATTCACAACATGTAAGGCCTGGTTAACCCTGGGAAATTGCCAGGTAGAAGAAGAAGAAGATAAATGAAACTAATATTTTCGGATTATGCTACATGTATTTTATTATTTTTAGAAACTACATATTCCCAAAATTTCGTCTACTTTACAGCAACCGTGATCACGGACAGACGAGATGTAATTTTCAGTTGGTCTTGTTAATTATCATCTAATAAAATATATGTAGTAATCCGAAAAATATTAGTATTATTTAAATGAATACTCGGCAATGTTTTACATCTCATTATGTAGGTATAAATTTACTATGGAATATATAGGTTTATCTAATATATGTGTGTATTTCAACAGGAATTTGGTGATAGCTCTCAAAGAGTTGAGTATCCGAGGAGATTTTAGGACTACAGTTGAATATCTGATTACACTGTTGGAGACGCCTGCCTTCCAAGATAATAATATTGATACTAGCTGGCTCGACGCTCTCATAGCAGAGAGGGTAAGTGGAGGGGATGAAAAAATAAGGTTTTATAACATAGTATATTATCAGACTGTACTGATAGTCAATTTATATGTATAGTATACAATAATAGAACATAAAAGAAATGATAGAATATGTATCGGAAACATTTATTAGAATATTTATATTATAATTGTTTGACCATATTTAATCTCTTCTACCTGGCAATTTCACTGACTTCTACTTCTAAGACCATATTTAATGTTTCTATATAATGTCAGAACATAATGAAGGCTTATGATAATTAATATTAAGTCAGTGGCGGCCTAGTGGTTAAAACGTCCGCCTCTCATGCTCGATTGCGCGGGTTCGATCCTGGCCCGGGCAAGTACCAATATGATTTTTTCGAGTCATATGTACTTTCTAACAATATTTAGACATCACTGATTAATGCATTCCCAAAGAGGGTTGATGTCAGGTAGGCGGCCGATCGTAAAAACAATTAGCCAAAACTATTTACAACATGTAAGGGAGACCCTGGTTAAATCTGGGAAATTGCCAGGTAGAAGAAAAAACATCATAATTTATATAAATGTATGTCTGTGTGTTCAGGTTCAGTCTGAGAAGCCGGACGTGATGCTGGGCGTCATCTGCGGCTCAATCCTAATAGCTGACAACCTCATCACAGCTCATCTGTTGGAGTTTAAGAGCGCTCTGGAGAAGTATGGATATAAATTAATTAATATTACTATAGAATGGCAATATAAAAGATGTATTATATATATTATATACATGATGCTTATAACACGTCTGATGTAGTATGCTTTACGTCCTACATCTCAAATAACTTTCCACAAAATGATGATTACAATAATAAAGACTAATATAGAGCGCGCTGTAGTTACATTTAATATATTAATGCTTTTATATATAACAAGAGCAGTAATTCGTTTTTTTTAATAAACAATATCTTATATAATTAGTAATATATCATGTAAATTATATTAGTTTATTTAATGACCAATTACTATAAATGTCTCTGATGTATAAATTAGTCTATTTAAAATCAAAAATTCATAGTATATTACCAAAATCTTATATATTATTTTATTATAACCCAGGGGTCAGATTCAAGGGTCAAGTCAACTTTCAAACACTGTAGAAGTGGAGCTTATACATTCCGGGCACAAGTACAAAGTACAAGCAACTAAATCTGGGCCTACCTCCTACTTCCTGGCTATGAATGGAAGCTTCAAGGAGCTTGAGGTTCATAAGCTGACTGACGGCGGTGAGTAGACCGAGTAGACCAGGGAGATTATTGAGTAGACCAAGTAGACTGAGTATACAAAGTAACAAATTTGTCGATTAGTTTGAGTAGACTGAGAAGTCTAAAAAGGCAAAGTAGACTAATCAGCCAGAAATAAATAAAAAGAAGTTTAATTTATTTCTTACTTTTTAATATAATACTCAAATAGACTGCACTTTAGTAAACATGTAATGAGTAAACAAATTTATTATTGTACACAAAGTGATTCTACTATTGAAAGATATTTGAACTATAATTAATTATATACCAGAATTTATTAACCATATGTATATTATTATAAGTGCTAATTTATATTATACTATAGGTACCCTACTATCAATCGACGGTGCGTCATACACAACGTATTTGAAAGAAGAAGTAGATAAATATAGGATAGTGATCGGAAATCAAACTGTGGTCTTTGAAAAGGAGAAAGATCCTTCTAAATTGAGGGCTCCGTCTGCTGGGAAACTTGTTAATACATTGGTAGAAGACGGAGGGCATGTGGACAAGGGTCAGCCATACGCTGAGATAGAGGTGAGTAGACCGAAAGAACGTAGTAGACCGAGTAGACCTGAAAGACTTTCGTGTATATTGATTGATCTGTAACTGAGTAGTTGGTTTTGGTAACGTGTCTCGTTTAAAACTTATGTATATATCTTAAGAATATATTTTTAGTTATAAAACATATTACTTAATCAGTAAGCTAATGATGTTAATGTTTAAAGTACTTTACAATTTTATTTTTCATCATCAGGTGATGAAAATGGTGATGACTCTGTCAGCGCCAGAATCTGGCAAAGTGTTCTGGAATCTAAGACCTGGTGCTGTGTTAGATATGGGAGCATTGATGGGTACACTAGGTCAGTATAAAGATTAGTCTAGACTAGGCAGGTCTATATGTGTACGCTATAGTCTAAACCTAATCTACTAAAAAAAACAATTCTAAACAAAAAACTATTCTATTCTTATTAGGACACGAAGTTAATACAATTCTTTTTTTATTTTATTTTTGAGTTATGTACATACTATCATATTCACTTTGAAATATTATGATAAATTTTGTAAACAATATGAATTTAAATGTATTGTATTCTTATTAGGACACAAACTTAATACAATTCTTTTTTATTTTATTTTTGATTTATGTACATGTATATCCCTACTAATATTATAAATGCTAAAATAACTCTGTCTGTCTGTTACGCTTTCACGTCTAAACCACTGAACTGATTTTAATTAAATTTGGTACAGACATAGAGTTGACCTTGAGAAAGAACATAGGATAGTTTTTATTCCAGACTTTTGAAAGGTTCTCTTGGAAACGCGATATAACCGAACTCGACGAGGGCGGAAAGCTAGTTCAGTTATAAATATTAATAATTTTAATAGTTTTCATTTTATATATGTGTGTTTGTATTATATTTCAGAGTTAGACGATCCGTCGCTAGTGACCACAGCCCAGCCCTACAAGGGTCAGTTCCCACACGAAGATAATCCCAACTTAACAGAGAAATTAAACCACGCACACAACAAATATAGATATATACTGGAAAACACACTTGCTGGTATGTATATATAATACGTATGTATAGTTTTTTGACACCATTACTTCGTACTTTGATTATTTAATGTAATTCTTATATAGTTTTACTAGCTTTTTTCCATTTTTTTTTCCATTGTAATCATGTTTTTTTTACACAATTGAATGTCTATTATTTTTATAAATTGCATGCTGTAATTACCTGTAAGTAAAAGAACAATTGAAATGTATTACTAAAATTACTGCTGTACACGAATTATTGTATCTTTTGTTGGTAGTTCTAAATTAATAAATAAATATTAATAGTATGTGAGGAACTAATAAATCCATGGATTTAGATATTTCATGTTCATATAGTATTTCTGCAGTTGCTATAAATAATTAATTTGTGTTATTACATGTAAAGAAATAATAAGGAATTATATCCAACAGATGACCTGAATCTCACTACTATATGCTTCATGAAAAGTTTTTTGTTCATTGAAGTGTTAATAAATTACTGTGTATGTATCTGTACTTGTGTGTAAATCAGTGGTGGCCTAGTGGTTATAAGGCCCGCCTCTCATGCACGAGGCCGCGGGTTCGATCCTGGCAAGTACCAATGTGATTTTTCCGAGTCATATGTACTTTATAAGAGTATTTAGACATCACTGATTAATGCATTCCCAAAGAGGGTTGATGTCAGGCAGGCGACCGGTCGTAAAAACAATTAGCCAAAACTAATTACAACATGTAAGGTAGACCCCGGCTAAAGCTGGGAAATTGCCTGGTAGAAAGAAGTATCTGTACTTGTGTGTGTGTGTGTGTGTGTGTGTGTGTGTGTGTGTGTGTGTGTGTGTTACTAATACTAATAATGACCTGTCTGCCTGTCTGTTCCAGGCTACTGTCTCCCCGAGCCTTACAACACTCCTCGTCTCCGCGAGGTTGTGGAGAAGTTCATGTCAAGTTTAAGAGACCCCTCGCTGCCCTTACTGGAGTTACAAGAGGTTAGTAAATAAATATATTGTATGATAATAAGTAGTAGTACAGGCAAAGTCAGAGTTCTTTATATACATATACTTATCCCTACAAATTTTTTCCCAAAAGAGGGTTGATGTCAGGCAGGCGGCCGGTCGTAAAAACAAATAGCCAAAACTATTCACAACATGTAAGGCAGACCCTGGCTATATCTGGGAAATTGCCAGGTAGAGGAGGAGGACTTATCCCTACTAATATTATTAATGCGAAAGTAACTCTGTCTGTCTGTCTGTTACGCTTTCACGTCTAAACCACTGAACTGATTTTAATGAAATTTAGTACAGACATAGAGTTGACCTTGAGAAAGAACATAGGATAGTTTTTATCCCAGACTTTTGAAAGGTCCTCTTAAAAAAAAACGCGATATAAACGAACTCTTCACGGGCGAAGCTGCGGGCGGAAAGCTAGTATATGTATATTTTGTTTTACTTTTCATAATAATATCATCCACATACATGTACATATGTTATAATAGGTTATTATACAAGGATATAACACTATACTAGCAAGAGTCCGTATAATTGAGTGTCTATTACAGTACTGAATAATTAAATCAAATGACATAGTATTTATACTAGGCACAGGTTTTTCATGTCAAACCAAATTAAATAATACTTATATTGTTGTATTATTTACTACTAGCTTTCCGCCCGCAGCTTCGCCCGCGTGGAGTTCGGTTATGTCGTATTTCCAAGAGAACCTTTCAAAAGTCTGGGATAAAAACTATCCTATGTTCTTTCTCAAGGTCAACTCTATGTCTGTACTAAATTTCATTAAAATCAGTTCAGTGGTTTAGACGTGAAAGCGTAACAGACAGACAGACAGAGTTACTTTCGCATTAATAATATTAGTAGGGATAAGTCCTCCTCCTCTACCTGGCAATTTCCCAGATATAGCCAGGGTCTGCCTTACATGTTGTGAATAGTTTTTATCCCAGACTTTTGAAAGGTCCTCTTAAAAAAAAACGCGATATAAACGAACTCTTCACGGGCGAAGCTGCGGGCGGAAAGCTAGTATATGTATATTTTGTTTTACTTTTCATAATAATATCATCCACATACATGTACATATGTTATAATAGGTTATTATACAAGGATATAACACTATACTAGCAAGAGTCCGTATAATTGAGTGTCTATTACAGTACTGAATAATTAAATCAAATGACATAGTATTTATACTAGGCACAGGTTTTTCATGTCAAACCAAATTAAATAATACTTATATTGTTGTATTATTTACTACTAGCTTTCCGCCCGCAGCTTCGCCCGCGTGGAGTTCGGTTATGTCGTATTTCCAAGAGAACCTTTCAAAAGTCTGGGATAAAAACTATCCTATGTTCTTTCTCAAGGTCAACTCTATGTCTGTACCAAATTTCATTAAAATCAGTTCAGTAGTTTAACCGTGAAAGCGTAACAGACAGACAGAGAGAGTTATTTTCGCATTTAAAATATTAGTAGGGATTACCGGAGCACTAAATGTAAAAATAATCTTGTTAGTTGTAGGTATTTATTCTCCGTCTTCTGTAAATATTGTAAAATGTACTAATACTCAATTTTGAACAGTAAGAAAGATATAATTTTTCAATAAAAATATAAATGTGATAATCAAATTCTTCATATATATATTCTTCTATTGCAGGTGTTGTCATCAACGTCGGGTCGGATCCCGGTTTCAGTGGAAAAGAAAGTTCGCAAGTTGATGGCGTTGTATGAGAGCAACATAACCAGCGTGCTGGCGCAGTTCCCGAGCCAGCAGATAGCCAGCGTTATTGACCAGTGAGGAGATACAATCTACCACTTAACAAACCACAAATTATTTTTATTTTACTCAGGAACACCAACAGTACACATATGCAACATTTACACAAAAATATAGTCAAAAGTATAGGTCTTCATATGTACACCTATTACAGGTATTCACAGCATTGTCTAAAGTTTTTAACAATAACAACACCTTAATCTAATTAAATTAAATTACTTCTACAAAAAAAACAACACTAATTAATAAAAACAACACTTACAAACCACATAGTTATTTACTTATTTAATTAAAAGGTACATCAACATCACACATAAACTAAAATAGAAAAAAACAAATCTAGGACCTGATATGAGTGACATTACAGATGTACACAACATTCACACAAATAGAAGTTGAATTTAAGTGATAATTATATAACTATTAAAGAAAAAAATCTTAAGACCCAATATACGAAATTACAAGAAAAAAAATTTATATATAAATATATATATTTTTATATATAAAAGAAAGTCATGTTAGTTACACTAGTCATAACTCAAGAACGACTGTACGGGTTTGGATTTGGATGAAAATTGGTGGAGAGATAGATTAGAACAAGGGAACGGACATAATATGATATTTTTGATTCGATTGAGAAATAAAAATTAAAATCCAAAATCTTATTATAATATTAAAGACATACTAAAGACGGTAAGTCTTTAAAGAGAAATAGAGTTCGCCCGGTCAGCTATACATTTCTATATCTGAAACTAACACAGAAAAAATCATTGCCAAATACTAGTTTTTTATATATATGTATAATGTTATATTTTTTCGACTATTTCAGCCACGCGGCGTCACTCGCGAAGCGCGCTGACAGGGACGTGTTCTTCATGAGCACGCAAGCCTTGGTGGTGCTAGTACAGCGGTATAGGTGAGTTATTATGAACATTGATTGATTGATTGATTGGAACCACTCGGAACGTTTAGTATAACGATAATTAGCTATTCCTTAATATTAATTAACTATCAGAAGTTTAATTAATTGAAGATATTTGTCTAATGTGGTTAAATTACTGGGTTTGAAAAGAAACGTCCTTGTAGCTTTAAGTCATATTTAATAATAATAGAAGATTTTAATATAACATAAAAAAAGCTTGGGCCAATGGGTGGTCCACCATATTTGGATGTATACAGGAGATGTTTTATAAAGGTGACTTTACACTAGACTTAATTTTATAATATAACATACACACTATATTTATTACACTTCATTTGAAACCAACTATTGTACTTTCAAAGTTCTGTCCGTAGGTAATTTGGGACATTAATGTGTACCAAGCCTTATAATGACGTCATAACTCTTCTATAATGTATATAATGTAACAGATATGACTTAATGTGTATAATAGAACAGAAATAACTTAGAAACACCTAAAACTCGGCATTAAAACTATTTCATTTGAAGGAGCACAGCTGTATAAAACTCTTTGCCTCTAAGTGTTGTCAATTCAAAATCTCTAAATATATTTAAAAAAACGATTAAGAACCCATATATTATATGATTTCACTGATCTTGTTCAATATCACTAATGTTTATTATTTGTAATCTTAATTGTAGTTATAATTTTAAAAATTTCCTTCGTAAGCGAACTTTTTTCTTTTTGGAAATAAACTTCTTTAAACCTATGTATTACCCAGGAACGGAATCCGCGGCAGAATGAAGGCTGCTGTTCATGATCTATTGAAGCAGTACTACCAGGTCGAGAGCAACTTCCAACTGGGTAAGGGATTTAGGTTTAATGAGCTAAAATTACGACAGAACTTAACGATAATTATGGATAACGTCCTAATAATATTATATTACAAATTATATATGTAGGTCCAAGAACTACGAAACATACTAATATGTATATTATAATAAGAATTACATATTAAAACTTATAACCTACACCTAAGACTACATGATTGACCCGATGTTATGATAGCAATACCATTCCATAGCTTGTGTGTATCAGGAATCTTCTGGTTCACACGCTTGGTGTTCGTTCCGCGGAGTCAGCGGCGTCACTCGTTATATATTATACATACTAAGATGTAGCCCCGGCGATGTTCATTTATTTTTTAATATATAGCGAATACGTAAAATACAGAATGGATGTATGGATGTCTGTCACACTTTAACTCGAAACATACTGAACCGATTGTAATTAAACTTTTGAATAGATAGTTAATTTATCAGTATAGAATATATTATGTAGATTATAATGTATTACAATAATCCCTTTAATTGTATTACATACGAGGTACATAATCGTTGTATGTATACCTGATATGATAAAACGACAAATAATTAATTATTTAATTAATGTATTATATACATTTATATTTAGTACATAGCTTGTCAAGCAGTCATTTGATTTTGATACTGAATAAAATAGTATATAGTTTGTAATATAAAGCTTATTAACTAAGTTTTGTATATCCATAAGTATATTAATAAATACATATATATAGCGCTATATATTAATATTGTTAATTATTAGGTTCGTACGACAAATGTGTAATGGCGCTACGTGACCGTTACAAGGACGACATGCAGGCCGTCGCTAACATCATTTTCTCACACAATCAAGTAGCCAAGAAGAATCTACTGGTTAGTAGACATAGTAGTTTTTTTATATTAAAGGTGTCAAACGAGTAGACGGTCTACTTGATGGTCAGTAGTCAATGACGACCATAGATATCTGCTAATTAAGAGATGTTGTGGTTAGTTGTTGAGGAAAAGGGAGGAATGGGAATAAGGAATTGTCAGAAAAGGGAGGGAATAAGGAAAGGGCAACCGTCTCTCTCACTCATCAGAAACGCAGCCATTAAAGACTACTTCACGCTGATCTTCTGTGAGAGGGTGGTACTTACGGTCGAGACAGAACATGTTCGAGATGTAGTAACTAGATTTCAACTAGGCTCTACCATCTCAAAAATATATAGTATACTTACAAGATTCTACTTAACATGAATAAAATAATAATTAATTATTAGTAAATTTATTTATTAATTCTTATAGCTAATTTGAACTATTTCTGTTCAATTGTATGTCTAAAAGTTATTTTTGTTTAGGTAACAATGTTGATAGACCATCTGTGGTCTAATGAGCCAGGTCTTACCGATGAGCTCGCGGCCACTCTCAACGAATTGACCTCGTTACACCGAGCTGAACACAGTCGGGTAGCGCTGAGGGCTAGACAGGTACGGTAGACCGAGTAGACCGAGTAGACCTTAATAGAAATCAGTAGACTTTAGAAAATCTGAAAGGTTTTGAACAAAATCTGAGTTACAAAGTGTATGAAAAGACTAGTTATTCCAATTCATTATTGTTATTTTTACCATTGAATATAGAAAAACAATGAATTATTATTAAATAATAAATATTAAATATATTTCTCATATTAAGTATGTTCAAATACTATCTTTTATTAATTAATCAATATTTGAATATTATACTTATAAATTATGATTAACATTTTAAGCATTTCAATTCATCATATATATTGTTATAAAAAAAACCCTGAAAAGTCAGTTAAAGCGTTATATGATTTTAAATGTTGTAAATATATTTATCGTTACTTATATTCTCTATAATAGATTTAAATTATATATATACCTTTATCCAGGTGTTGATAGCGGCCCACCAGCCCGCCTACGAACTACGTCACAATCAAATGGAATCAATATTTCTATCCGCGGTGGACATGTATGGACATGACTTCCATCCGGAGAACCTTCAGAAGCTTATCCTCTCTGAGACATCGATATTCGACATACTACACGATTTCTTCTATCACACGAACGCGGCGGTGAGTAGACCGAGTAGACCATAGTAGAACTCAGTAGACCAGTTAAAAAAATAGTAGACCGTGACTTTTTGTGAGCTAATACAGTTTAAATTCTAGGTTTTATTTTAAATATCGAAGTGATTTTTAAAATTAAGTGTTTATATATTTGTTGAAAATCGAATATAATTATTAAATATTCAGACAAAATCTGTGCAGTTATAAGAAATGTTTTATTATGATTACAAAGCGTTGCGTTTTATCTAAGATCTAAGTAAAGTGTACATTGAATATGAAGAATTCATTATCTGAAACAAATAAGGCAATTATAACATAAAGAATTCATTTTTAAAAGAACTTTACTTGGTACAGTACATTTAAAATGTAATATACTTCATACTCACTCTGACAAACAGATTCATGTCGAATATTAATATGTTTATAGCTGTTATTTCTGTAGGGATCTGGAAATTACAAAAATATTGACATTATATATATATATATATATATGAGAAAATTATAATTTAATCATATATTTTTTAATATAAAATTCTACTATCAATTTTCTTCTGCTTATTCAATGAATACATACTTTTGATCTAATTATTATGTTATTACTATATGTATATATAAATAAAACATGCAAATCAATCAATTCAATTAATATATATGTAAGTACCTGGGCTCGGGCTATCATGAATAGTATCATTCTTCGTATAGTCTTTGAAGGAACATGTTCCCAGCCCGAACAGTATATAAGAGTCGCTGTATCTGTAGACTGGAATATGTATTAAATAATATTAAGTAGTGTGTGTGTATGTGTGTGTGTGTGTGTGTGCGTGTGTGTGTGTGTGTGCGTGTGTGTGTGTGTGTGTGTGTGTGTGTGTGTGTGTGTGTGTGTGTGTGTGTGTGTGTGTGTGTGTGTGTGTGTGTGTGTGCGTGTGTGTGTGTGTGTGTGTGTGTATTTTCCGTCATCACAGCCACTTACCATATCTTTCAGCTTAGCCGAGTATCTACACGGCAGATAAATATGTATTATGATCCCTATAGTGAATACAATGTATTTAAAATCCATGTCACCGCCCTGGAATACATAAATATACTACATAAATATTTTATATTACATAAATATATTATATTACATAAAATTTATATATTTTTTTATAATAACATGTATAACATACAAACATATATAACTTAAGTCATTGAGCGATATCTCACTAGTCAAAGGATCGAATGATCCTACGACTAGTGAGATATCGCTATGTTTATAGGTTTTACAAAAAAAACATATATTAGAGCAGAAAGGTCAATATAAATATATCTTGTACACATTTATTGACAAATTAAGTATGTTATGATTATAAATACTACTGCTTAATTTCTCTGTATATATATACATACATACCTCTATTAATTTGAACATACAAGTTCCTATCTGTATCATAGTAGCCAACAATATGATGCCCAACCATATGTTAAAAGTCTCCTGTATCAATTCAGTATATCTGCAAACCATACTTTTAACATTATAAATAATTAATATAATAAAAAAAAGGTAAACTAGACTTCTGCTTAATATAATAGCAAAAATACTAATAATTCCTGAATATACATATGTTCTCTAGTATATATTTTTTTTTATTTAAAAAGTGGCAAACGAGCAGACGGCCCACTTGATGGTCAGTAGTGACCGCCGCCCATGGATATCCACAACATAGATGTTGCGGATGCGTTGCCAACCTTACTTGTTGAGGAAAAGGGAGGGGTGGGAATGAGGAAATACAAGGAAAGGTTGGGAACAGGGAAAGGGCATCATCATAATATATATATATATATATATATATATATATATATATATATATATATATATATATATATATATATATATATACTAGCTGCGCCCCGCGGTGTTACCCGCGGATTTCCAAGATTTTCGGGATGTAAAGTAGCCTATGTGTTATTCCTGGACGTCAGCTTCCTGTATACAAAATTTTATCAAAATCGGTTCAGCCGTTGGAGCGTGAAGAAGTAACAAACATACACATACTCACAAACTTTCGCAATTATAATATTAGTAGGATATATATATATATGTCTTGATCACCTCGCTGTCCTGTTCTGCTCCCGTATAACTTCAACGACAGCATTCCTCATCATCACTTCGTCATCCCCACCCAAAGCCTCTTCAACAGCTTTACAATACAACTCCATTTTCAGACAGGCGTGATTAACACACAGACCAAAGAAACCATCCAAACCAACAAAAGTTACGATGAATATAGCGCATATATATAACTGGTACACAAACATCGGCTCATAAACTGGCGTTTGGTAATTAGTTTCCAGTTCTATGTATGGGATTGCGACCTCATGTATCATGACTTTTTGGCAGTCAGAGAATAGGCAGTTGTATATGGTCGTTACAACAGCGGTTCCTGGGAACACCATGGTGCATGTAACAACAGTCAAAACCCAACATTTCTCGCTGTAAAATATATTATCAGCTATCCTGATGTCAATGATTTTTGTGTAATTTTTTGGTAGTTTGCAAAATTTCTGATAGTCTTTGTCGATTTCATCCATTAATGCTTTCGCTGTGTCCGTCTTGTACAGCATTATGAACATCTGGAATATGTTTTGCATATCAGTGAGACGAAACCTTTTAGCATTCTATGTATTCACCGTGCGTGTGTCTGGTCTATCGTTGTAGTGAGAGGAGCTTCAACAGTGACTGAGACTTGTGACCCAGGTGTAGGTTTAATATATATAGAGAGACGAAACCTCTCATCATTCCATGTATTCACGGTGCGTGTGTCGGGTCCATCGTTGTAGTGAGAGGAGCTTCAACAGTGACTGTGACTTGCGACCCAGGTGTAGGTTTAAGGGACCCTATCTAACGTTAAACGATCACCTCCACCGTACAAGCTCCCCTCTCTACCAAATTTGAAAAGAACCTACTAGGGCTGCCTTTGACGTACGCTCCAAGAATGAATTAATGTGAGTTCTGGACATAAGTTTAAGGTTCAAAAGCGAAAATTCTTTAACGTTCATATTTTAAAACATATAAAAATAATCATCATTGCTAGCAACAATCTGTCAAATCTATGGAGATTCTGTCAAGAATTTTCTACATCGTGTTGGCAAGTATTCTTGTACCATGGTTGTCAATTATATTCTAAAAGATATCATAATTGAGTTTACTTTGAGTAGTCCTCCAAAGAAAGGTCCAACGATCGTGCTATGCCTTATGATGTTGAAAATATCTCTTCTCCAGAATGAGTTGTAGATGTCTACCAATATTATGAAACACATCGGCGCTGTGCTCAGTAACACGAACACTGAAAATATTCAAGACATAAATCTATTTCTAAGTGTACTGTTTGCTTAGAGTATATATTTCCCAAAAAGAGGGTTGATTGGCCCTTTCAAGTACCAATGTGATTTTTACGAGTCATATGTACTTTCTAAGAGTATTTAGACATCACTGGTTAATGCTGATTCCCAAAGAGGGTTGATGTCAGGCAAGCCGCCGGTCGTAAAAACAATTAGCCAAAACTATTCACAACATGTAAGGCAGACCCTGACTATAGGTGGGAAATTGCCAGGAAGAAGGTGTGGGCTTAGATTATATTTGGCCGAATCTTAATTATAGTACAATTTTACAAAGGATATGTTTGCTGAGATATTAAATTTAATTACGTAAGTGGTTTGATTAGACATTTATATTCTGAATGAGGTATTTTTTGTCAAATATACAAAACTTGGAATACGCGTTCTTCAAGATATTCCCTATCATTCAACCCCAATGGTTTTTACGTAGTTCTTCAAGGTTTTCTTCAAAATTATTTCCAAATCCTCATCATCTCCATTTAATACTGGATGGATTATATTCCTAATCTTAACCAATAGGTTTTGCAAGAGTGCATCTATGCAATTTGTTAATAGAACAACAAAACAGCTATAAAACAAAATAAAGGTTATTCAAAACTTCCTTATTGTATTTGTAGGCGTTTTTCAATACTGTTTTCAAGTCTTCGATGTCCTTAACTAGCTGTCGTAAAAACTAACAATCACTTATAAATACAATTGAGTGTGGTTGGGATATGTTTAGTTCGATCTAGTTTTATTTTTCTTCTGTCTATCCGTCCGTGGATCCAAAATGTTTTTTTGAATATCAATATTTTTTTTACCTATCCTTTAAGGGTTTTGAATGTGAGCAATCATAAAGTGGCACATTACTTGGCGTCTATTGTGTTTGGCCAAATAAGACCATGTGTGGAGGATTTATTCGTCTTCATTTGACATGTTTGCACAAATAATACACATACGCAAATAAGCGGAAACGCGTAAAGACGTGTTGTGATGCCAAGTGTGGATGTAGTGTTTGGGCTATTTGGACTACGTACAAATATTTGGATATACGAATACGCAACGCCAAGTGAAGTGCTACCTTTAGAATCATACGTGGATTTTAGTTTCATTTCCAAATATAAATTTTACAAAACTAGATTTCAGTTGACTAGGTCCGAATTCGCACTTGATTTTGTCTTATCTAATTCTATGACTTTGTGACTCGAAAATAGATATAATATGCCAATAAGAAATTAAATATCTCTTAATTATGTATCAAACCAGTTATGCTAATATTATTTTTATGATAATTGTGTTTCAATGCATAAAATAAACCCTCATCTTTTAAAGTCCAAAAATGATTGTTGAGCTGTTTCTCTATATTTGCCAAACCCATTAACTCAGTTAAAATTTTACTACCGTCCTTATATAGCAAGATTATTTTGTCCATTAATTACGTACTAGTTCTTCTTCTTCCTGGCAATTTCCCAGCTTTAGCCAGGGTCTGCCTTACATGTTGTGAATATTTTTGGCTAATTGTTTTTACGACCGGCCGCCTGTCTGACATCAACCCTCTTACGTACTAATTAAATAGTGATTAACTCACAGATCACAGTAATTCGAAGCTTGATGTTTTTTGGGTTCGGATATATCATGCCGACTGTCATCATGAAGGCTACGATCTTGTAGGTGTCCTTGAAGGATTTGTAAATCTTATCATCTGTAATAAATGTTAATATTACATATATATTTAATCACTGTCTTCCCTATAAAGAATCTTAATATTTATGGATTTATTGGATACTTTGTTTTTGAGGGTAGGCAGTTAAAAATATTGAGTTGGTGCTTTAAAAAAAGGCAGTGAAGCTTTCATGTTGATAATAATGTCAAAGATTCTTTTGATACTTATCAGTATCCTAAATGCGCGTTTTAATTTATTAAGATTCATATTTTTTTACATATCCCGGACAATAAGGAACTTATGGTCCATTAATTAGAAACTTTGAAACTCGCAGTATAATCGTAATGTAAATTATACTAAGAGTAATAATAAAAAATAAAATCATATATTCAATGTATAACGCTATTTTTTTAAGGTTTTCTATACTTTAAACAGTTAGTTAAAACAATCTCATCATAAAAAAACATTTTTATCAGCAAAAACACAAAAACTACATACTAAATAATTGGTCGTAATCGAATTTTTAGTATTTTTTAAAGAAAAATACCTTTCCAACACTCCATTTCTGAATAGTATATTAATTTATGCATATTCGACGTTCGTCTTATATAAAGACTTCTATGTACAGTATGTTCATATTATTACACTTGATAACTCTTATTATATGAAAAATATTAAACAAAAATAAAGTTACACCCTGTATACTCTGAACGCCTTAAGCTAAACGACGATAGCTTTTTAGTTAAAGAGAATAAAATATTATATTATAAAAACCAGTTGTCTTGTAAGTAATTTATGCAATTTAATTATGAATTATAAAATTGCAAAATTGCAATTTAATTTGTTCTTATTATTAAACGCTTTATATTACAAGGATCTTAATCATCTTTCTAAAACCTGTAATTTATGTGGTTTTGAAATAATGAATACTATTTTTCCCCCTGGCTTCGTTTGCGTTATTGTTCTTACTTTCAATATCAGTATAATTCATTATGTGATATCTATGAAGTGGAATGTAGTCTTTGTTATTCCATTTTATGATTTCATTTTTACCTATTTTTTTACCAATAGAGGCAAAAAAAAACTTTTGAATGTTATACTTTAAATGATACTCTAATTATGGTTCATAACGACTGATGAAGTTTTAATAGCATTTCCACGGGATAGAGTAACAAGTGATAGGATATAGTGTCTTAATAATCTTCAAAATGTTAATGGTTTTAATTCTCTATACATTTTAAGATATATTTTTTTACGATAGTTTGTGAAAGATATGATGATGAAATATTTCTTGAGGTGTGCAAGTTTTCCGACGGTTTTATGAATGTTTTACATATTATTATTTATTTAAATGAATATATGCTACATACAGAATTTTTTTTCTTGTATACGAGCCTAAAGTTATAAGTGACTAATTAATATTAATAACTAGGTGTGTAATGCTGCCTTGGAAGTCTATGTTCGTCGCGCGTACACATCATACGACATAACATGCCTCCAGCACCTGGCTTTGTCTGGGGAATTGGGTGTGGTTCACTTCCAATTCGTGCTCCCCACAGGACATCCGAACAGGTAAGATTTTGGGGGAAGAATTTTATTACTATGGAGATGTAGGTAGTTGCAAAAAATTTATTCAGAAATAAAGCGATAGAAAAAAATTTAGTAAGCGTTTTTCTTTCAAATAATTGTTTGGTATACAATAATAATGTAAGCCTTTATTCAGACCTTATTATCAGTTATTGAACAAAAAGTTTCTTAATCTAAAAGGTAAACTAAGTATGTTTGCTTTTTTTGGTATGTATGTTAAACTGATTAATTGGAACTGAAGTACTGTATAAGAAAATTTAGAAGTTTGTTATTGAGCGGAGAAACAATTTAATTTCTTGATAGAAGATTTACGATCACAAGCAGGTTACTCAAGTATTTTTTGTCTGCCATTTGTATAACACGTTATTGCTATATTATATTTGATTTAACCTATCATCACAAATCGATGATCCCATGCAAAAAAATACAAAAAAGTCCCAAACAAATTTTCCAGGATACCTATCAGCCAATCAGAAATCGAACTAGCATCAGCCCAGGATCAAGAGGGTGTACCAGCGGAACTATCAACAGCTGCGATGAGGAAATGTCACCATAGAACGGGGGCTTTGGCTGCATTCAACTCATTCGAGCAGTTCGCAGAATACGCTGATGAGTTACTGGATTTGGTACACGATTTTGCCAGCTCAGCTACTGTTAGACGTGAGGTTAGTGTGATGAAATAATCTAGATTATATCCTTATATATGAAAGAAAGTCGTATTAGTTACACTATTTATAACTCAAGAACGGCTTTACGGGTTTGGCTGAAGATTTGTGGAGAGATATATTAGAAAAAGGGAAAGGACATATATTAAATTCTGTTCTCGTTATTATAATATCTCGTTATTTATCGCCTCTGGGTCGGAATAGAGTTTGCCCGGTTAGCTTAACATATATGTATGTATATTACGAATTCCGAAATGTCGGACGAAGTCGCGGGCAAAACTAGTTATATATGAAAAATATATCATAAATATTGTCTAAGCCTTCTATCAGTTTTTCTCAAAGTGAGCGCTAACACCCCCTTGTGGACACTGGACGCCTAAAGCGGTAAGAGACCCAGAAAAATATTGAGAAATTATGTAGAGGCGTGAATAGTGATTTTGTAATTTCATTTACATATATAGGATAATAATAGTACTTTAGAAATAAGGCTGCTCAAAAGTCATTTATTCTCAAAATGAGCACAACAGCAAGACATCGACAAAATGAGCTTGAAAAACCCCCTTTGCGTTTTCTTTAAAAAAAATTACATTAAATTATATTTGATTCTATGTAATGCAATATTTAAATCTAACTAGCAATATCGCATATTAAAGTATATTGATTCATTAATAATGTTTTCTGATCATATAATTGGGGAAAAACATTTTCGTCATACAGTTATTTATATAACAATCATATATAATATGTGGGTACTGTATTTCTGATATGTAGTATATGTTTGTATGTGTTTATGTTCCCAGGACCTCCAAGCGCTGCAGGAGGGAAGCGAAAATCGTGACAGCACCAGCATCAATGTGGGACTTGATCTGAAACCGAATACTGAAGATGAAGTGGTATATTATATACATATACAGGGTGACTGGTGAATTACTATCAATATTTAAGGAGAATACTCGGTACATGATTCTCATTCGAATTATGTAAAAAAAAATAGGCACTTAATTTTTGACAAAATTTCCGTATAAATAAGTAAAGTGTTGGCACGTCCCAAGTGTTCAAGTGTGGACGCGTGAAGCGGCGTGCTGATACTGTTGTATCACGTCACGACACGCGTATGTGTGAGTGTCAGTGTATACCTAATCTGTAGGGTGTTCACACGATGCGTAATTAATTACATAACTTTTGGTTAACTTTACTTAGAAGTTTATTAATATTTATGTTATATTAATTTTTATTTTGTCATATATGATCGTCAAATATCACGTCCTCAAATATCGATAGTAATTCACCAGTCACCCTGTATACATACATCAGAACTTCATGTAAAATAGAATATAATAATAGTATGATTTTAAAATTAATGTAATAATTAATTTATACGTAAATTAAAATGAACATCCTAAAATCTGGAATGGAAAGCACACCGACTAACAGATATTTATTAAGAATTATATTGTGATATGAACTCCCTGAATTATGTTCAGAGATATATGTACTTAATATATAAAATATGTCAACTACTAGACCCATCTATTGTCAGTATATAAGACTTAAACAATGAACGGGTATATTATTATAGAGTTTCATGAAATAGAATAAATATACACATGTTCTTAATCACTTTAGTTTCAGTTTACAAATCCTCATATATTGTTCAATCAATTTTCTTCCCCTAAACCTGCTTCAATATTAACCAATCAGTTATCCCACAGGAGTTGGAGCCGATCCACATCTTAATGATCGGTGTCCGGGACAACGGGGAGAGTGATGACGTCACCGTGTCCCGTCGGTTCGGACACTTCTGTAGAGTACACATGAGGGAATTACACCACAAGCGAATAAGAAGGATCACATTCATGTTGCTCATCAAGTTAGTATCAAGTTTCACAAGCAAATCCGGGTTGAAAATATACAGGGTGACTGGTGAATTACTATCAATATTTAAGGAGCATACTCGGTACATGATTCTCATTCGAATTATGTAAAAAAAATAGGTACTTAATTTTTGACCAAATTTCCGTATAAATAAATAAAGCGTGGGCACGTTCTAAGTGTTCCAAGTGTGGACGCGTACGGCGGCGTGCTGATACAACAACACGCCGCCGCGCGCGTATGTGTGAGTGTGTGTGTATACCTAATCTGTAGGGTGTTCATACGATACGTAATTAATTACATAACTTTTGGTTAACTTTACTTAGAAGTTTATTAATATACATATATGTTATATTAATTTTTATTTCGTCATATATGATCGTCAAATATCACGTCCTCAAATATCGATAGTAATTCACCAGTCACCCTGTATAGTTGCATGAGTTAATTACTGGTATGGTGTTCGTACCGGACAATGAATATATGTAGTATATCTTTGTTTCCACTTACAATTTTGTAAAACTAAGATGCCCTAAGAAGAGACTATGTTCTAAAGAGGTCATTAACCTCAAGTTATCATTAAAATTTTATAAAACTTAGATGCCTTAAAGGAATAGTTTATTTCCTAAAAAGGTCATTAACCTGAAATTACTAAATTATCAGTTTATTCATTATTCTATATCAATTAAATGAAACTAGTATTTTGCGGATATACTACGCGACTTTGGTTTTGATAAAAACTGACAGATACTCACATCTCGTCTTAATGATCACGGTTGCTGTAAAGTAGCCAAAACGTCGGGAGTATGTAGTTTTCATCCTACTAATAATATAATATAATTGCGAAAGTTTGTGAGTGTGTGTGTATGTTTGTTACTTCTTCACGCTCAAACGGCTGAACCGATTTTGATAAAATTTTGTATACAAGAAGCTGACGTCCAGGAATGACAAATAGACTACTTTACATCCCGGAAGTCCCTTAATCCGCGGGTAACACCGCGGGGCGCAGCTAGTCAAAAATAAAGTCGCGTAGTATATCCGCGAAATTAGTTTTATTTAAATGAATAAGACTAAAAATCTCATCCCAATATTCTATATTAATTCCAGGCGTCAGTTCCCCAAGTTTTTCACGTACCGCGCGAGGAATGATTTCTCTGAAGACACTATTTACCGTCATCTCGAGCCAGCATCCGCTTTCCAGTTGGAATTATACCGGATGAGGAGTTATGAACTAGAGGCTCTGCCTACTAGCAACCAGAAAATGCATTTGTATCTAGGAAAGGCCAAGGTACTAGATCTTTATATATATAATTCTTCTGTGAGTGTGTATGTCACTGAACTTCTCTCAAACGACTGGACCGATTTTAAAGAAATTTTTTGTGTATGTTCAAGGAGATCTGGGAATGGTTTAGATTCACAATTTTGTCCGCTGGACAATGTTTTTTTTTTTTTGATTAATTTTTAATTTATTAGTAGTTGTTGATACAAACGTTTTTTTTGACATTAGATTTGACAACTAATTAATATGTCAATCATTCTGTGGTATTTCAAAACACGGAGATTTATAGCTTTAAAAGGCAAACTCCAAAAATATAAATAAAAAAACGTAACAGATATTTCTTGATTATAGGCCGATACGAAGTTCGCCGGGTCTTCTAGTATATATGTAAAAGAGATTTCCACCTTTATATTGATTCATCTCAGCGATATATTGACTCAGCTCAGCGACTTGAAATTTGGTAGGATTATCCCTTTCGCCGAGTAGAGGCCTGCTAAGAACGGATTTTACGAAATTCCACCCACACCCCTTGTGGTTGCGGGGAGTAAACAATGGAAAATACGCTTTCACGCCTAAACCACTGAACTGATTTTAATGAAATTTGCTACAGACATAGAGTTGACATTGAGAAAGAACATAGGATAGTTTTTATCCCAGACTTTTGAAAGGTTCTCTTGGAAACGCGATATAACCGAACTCCACGCGGCGAAGCTGCGGGCGGAAAGCTAGTGATATATATTTTTTGTAATAGGTGAAGAAAGGTCAGGAGGTGACGGACTACCGCTTCTTCATCAGATCCATTATCAGGCACCAGGATCTCATCACCAAGGAAGCTTCCTTCGAGTATCTGCAGAATGAAGGGGAAAGGTGATAAAAACATACATATATACATACATACATACACCTATTATATAAGTCAGTGGTGGCCTAGTGGTTAAAGGGCCCGCCTCTCATGCATGAGGGCGCGGCTTCGATCCTGGCCCGGGCAAGTACCAATGTGATTTTTCCGAGTCATATGTACTTTATAAAAGTATTTAGACATCACTGATTCATGCATTCCCAAAAGAGGGGTGATGTCAGGCAGGCGGCCGGTCGTCAAAACAATTAGCCAAAACTATTCACAACTTGTGAGGCAGACCCTCGCTGAAACTGGGAAATTGCCAGGAAGAGGAAGATACATACATATTATATAACTATTACTGATTTATTTTATTCTAACTTAGTCATATTTTATATAAGTTTTTATTGAACAATGATTATGACTAACAAATTAACGTTTCAATACTCAAATTTTATGCCTATCTGGTTTGATCATAAATGTATTTTATCAGAATGAATCTCATATTACAACTATAAAAACTTCTACTATAGTTTCATATTACAATTGTAGTAGTATTTTCAACTATAGTTGAATGATGTATTATTTTTCAGATCACTTCTAGAAGCAATGGATGAACTAGAAGTAGCTTTCTCACATCAGCTCGCCAAGAGAACTGACTGCAACCATATATTCCTTAATTTTGGCCCAACCGTCATTATGGATATTGCTAAGGTGAAAATTATATGAAAATATATACACAGTCCAGAATCGAACCGACTACCACACAAATAGTATATTACAGTCACTCTAACAACTGAGCTATAATGCTTGAGTATTAACTCAACTTGTTTTATATTAGATATTAAGTCGTGGCTCTAATTACTGGACTAAATACAGCTCAACTAAATAGATTGTATAATTTTTAAAACTTAAAACCAATATATCTTGACCTGTAACCAATAACCATATAGGTTTTCTTAATAATGTTTGTGTATGGATATATTTTGTAATAATTTTCAGATTGAGGAGTCCGTGCTA
Organism: Danaus chrysippus; assembly: GCA_916720795.1. Lineage (NCBI taxonomy): Eukaryota > Metazoa > Arthropoda > Insecta > Lepidoptera > Nymphalidae > Danaus > Danaus chrysippus. The sequence continues at coordinate 4,444,809 of CAKASE010000075.1, forward strand.
GGAATGGTAATGAGATATGGTCCTCGGTTGTGGAAATTGAGAGTGCTTCAAGCGGAAATTAGATTCACTTTAAGAACAGGTAGGCAGGGAAAAACGGGGGATTACACTAGTATATTAATATTATCTAATGGTGTATGTGATTGTGATGAAAAGGATTCAATCTCAATTATTTCATGTTTACTTTATGATCAAATATGACTTATGAAACAGATGAATACTTGTAATAATGAACATTTAAAATCTCATGTCTGTATATGAACATATATGATGATATTTTAATAGAATATAATGATATACAAAAATAAGGAAACTATCTCAAATGACTTAAACTAGAATTTAAAAAAATTGAAGGTTGTTTAGTTTAGTCTATTTTGTAATTCAGATTTTACAGTTTATACTAAACCTTAGACCTTAATTACATATACATAATTAAATATAAACCGCTTTTAAATGTAAGTAATATTTTCGGTATTACTTTACATTTTTTGTTATATACTACATACTCCCGACGTTTCGGTTACTTTACAGCAACCGTGATCATTAAGACGAGATATGAAACGTCGGTAGTATATTGTATTTTACAAATATAAAATTGCTTAGTATAATCAGAAAATATTAGTTTTATTTAAATGAATAAGTCAGTGGTGTCCTAGTGGTTAAAAGGCCCGCCTCTCATGCACGAGAGCGCGGGTTCGATACTGGCCCTAGCAAGTACCAATGTGATTTTTCCGAGTCATATGTACTTTATAAGAATATTTAGATATCACTGATTAATGCATTCCCAAAGAGGGTTGATGTCAGGCAGGCGGCCGGTCGTAAAAACAATTTTAAACATGTAAGGCAGACCCTGGCTAAAAAGCTGGGAAATTGCTAGGAAAAAGAAGAATAAAACTGGCGAAAATCTTAGATTTTCTTATATATATACAGGGTGGCTGGTGAATTACTATCAATATTTAAGGAGAATACTCGGTACATGATTCTCATTCGAATTATGTAAAAAAAATAGGCACTTAATTTTTGACAAAATTTCCGTATAAATAAATAAAGTGTTGACACGTTCCAAGTGTTCAAGTGTGGACGCGCGCGGCGGCGTGCTGATACAACACTACGTCACGACATGCGTTTGTGTGAGTGTGTGTATACCTAATCTGTAGGGTGCTCACACGATGCTTAATTAATTACATAACTTTTGGTTAACTTTACTTAGTAGTTTATTAATATTTATGTTATATTAATTTTTATTTTGTCATATATGATCGTCAAATATCACGTCCTCAAATATCGATAGTAATTCACCAGTCACCCTGTATAATTCTTTTTATTTCCAGGCCCCGGCGTGCCTACGAAGAATGTCCGTCTTTGTCTGTCAAATGGTTCGGGATACTCTCTGGACGTGTATACATACGAGGAAGTAGTCGACCCACGGACCGGAGTGGTAAAATACTACTATACTATACTTCTACTATAATAATTAAAAAATTCTACTATAACTTTGGTAGTACTAGGCAGTAGATTTGTAGCAAGGTTATATGTATTATATATCGATGGTTCCTATGTATAAGGTCCAATGTGCAAAATGTCAATTGTTCAGTAGAGACGTTTTAAGTTTGATTTCAATGTTTTTGTACATACAACTGATGCTTTTGAAAGTTTGTATACCAACTATGATATACATATACGTCATTTAAATTGATGAAACTTTTTTGTGAACTTACTAGTTTTTTAAATAATTTATATACGTCTTTATAGATTAAAGTGTGTTACTTATGCCCTTTAATTGCAATAAAAACTAAGTCTTCCCACCAACAAATATGTTTTTTCTAAATGGATTTTGTAAAATACATATTATGAAATGTTTTATGCAAAAAAATTTAAATGTTCATATTGCTACGTTGGTCCCTATACATAGGACCCAGCGATATATAGGTTTAAAGAATATTTATTTTGTCTCATTAAGAACATAGTCACTTACATAAGAAATTAATAATTAAAAAAAATGTAGGTAAAATATAATTGTTCAGTAGTTCACATATACATAGTAAATAAATTATTTTATATATAGTCATTTATATATATAATGTTTCAGATTATATTCCAATCCTTCGGCCCCAAACAAGGTCCAATGCACGGTCTGCCAATATCGACGCCTTATGTCACAAAGGATTATCTACAGCAGAAGAGGTTTTTGGTATGTATGTTTATTTGTTACATGCAAGCTCATATAAATACATGTATAATTTTATAACACGACTTCGAATGATTGCACATATATTTGTTATACTAGAAAGTTGAAAAATTTTGTTATAACTATTCATTCTTAATTTATAAAACTCATTCTTTGATCTTTGAAAATTAATTCATTACCAAGTATAGTTCGTTAGACTTAAGCTGAGCTTTGCGTTTGTGTGAGTGAAAGTAAAACAAAAAACTTATTGAATTAAATTTTATTATATTTTAAATAGATACATAACATAAGTGCTATAATAACATGTAAGTTTGTAAAAGGCCAGATGGAAATATTATGAATATTATGGAAAAAAAATTATTAATTAATAAAAATTTTGAAAAAACTATACAAATTTTTCTTCACTTGACATTTTGTTTTCAACATTTGATTTTGCTACCAGTACAAATGCTGAAGTGCGGAAGGTGCGGGGCAAAGTAGAAGCAGAATAAACCGGATAAAACCTAGAAAAGAACGTGGCATTCAAAACTTTAACATCTCACCTACACTATCCGTGTGCACTCACACAAATGCAAAGCTCAGCTTAAATCATACGCACTGTACTATGGTTTTGTGCAAGTTACATATATATATATATATATATATATATATATATATATATATATATATATATATATATATATATATATATATATATATATATATATATATATATATATATATATATATATATATATCTCATGTATCTCATATATCTCCAGGCTACATCTCAAGGCACCACGTACGTGTACGACATCCCGGACATGTTCCGACAAGTGGTTGAGGGACACTGGAGGGACAGCATTGACGAAGGGATCGTGGACGGTCAGAATACATCCCTACTAATGTTATAAATGCGAAAGTAACTCTGTCTGTCTGTTACGCTTTCACGCCTAAACAACTGAACTGATTTTAATGAAATCTGGTACAGACATAGAGTTGATCTCGAGAAAGAACATAGGATGGTTTTTATCCCAGACTTTTGAAAGGTTCTCTTGGAAACGCGATATAACCGAACTCCACGCGGGCGAAGCTGCGGCCGGAAAGCTAGTTATAGTTATACATACATATACAGGGTGACTGGTGAATTACTATCGATATTTGAAGACGTGATATTTAACGATCATATGTGACAAAATAAAAATTAATAAAACATAAATATTAATAAACTTCTAAGTAAAGTTAACCAAAAGTTGTGTAATTAATTACGCATCGTATGAACACCCTACAGATTAGGTATACACTGACACTCACACATACGCGTGTCGTGACGTGGTGTTGTATCAGCACGCCTCCGCACTCGTCCACACTTGAACACTTGGAACGTGTCAACACTTTATTTATTTATAGGGAAATTTTGTCAAAAATTAAGTACCTATTTTTTTTACATAATTCGAATGAGAATCATGTACCGAGTATTCTCCTTAAATATTGATAGTAATTCACCAGTCACCCTGTATACATATATAGTAGAAACTGGCTTTTACGAGAGGTATATATGTATATAGGATTCTAACAAAATCATTAAAAATAGTTTTCTTATAAGGCCAGTATTTTTAAATAGCAAATCAAATCTTAACAAGAACAAACTAATTATCATCTTAAGCCAAAACACCTTGAATAAGTTCAATTCAATTTACAAAGACAAATTGCGTCGACAAATACTTACTAGTAAAAATGAACTAAACAAATGTCATCGCTTTAACATCACTTCGGTGAATACGGGAATTTAAAGGTTCATGTATACAAAATTTATCAAAATCGGTTCAGCCGTTCGAGTTGAGTTTGAGTAGATTAGTTGTATTTAAATTAAAACCCATATTAGTGTCATTCCTTTATTCGTGTATTCTCCATATTAATATAGTAAGTAACCCATATATTTGCACCCTAGGTCCGATGCCCGACACAGTAATGGTTTCCCGTGAACTGGTGGTGGAAACTGACGGAGAGAGACGCATCATGGAGGTCACCAGGCTGCCCGGACAGAACACTGTGAGTGAACTTCACTTCAATATATACTTCACTTCTGAAACTATAGTCATTGAATCCCTCAAATTGATTAATAGATGGACATAGAACGCCGTCAGTATACAGATATACTACACTATACTTCACTTCAAGTTATACTTCACTTCAAGCTATATTTCATTTCTGAATCTATTGTCATTGATTCCCTCAAATTGATTTATAGATGGACATAGAACGCTGTCAGTATACAGATATACTTCACTTCTACCAATACTTCACTTCAAGCTATACTTCACTTCTGAAACTATTGTCATTGATTCACTCAAATTGATTAATAGATGAACATAGAACACCGTCAGTACAAAGATATACTTCACTATAATATGGTCCTTGCACCATTTTTCTACAATTTTATTAAATTATTTGGACTAGACTACAATTGTACTGAATATATTGTCATTGATTGCCTTAAATTAATTAATTATACAGTCATACAGTAATTCACTTGCTTAACTGATCAAATTTCATATTATAGGCAATAATTTGGCAAGGCATGTAATTTGGCAAGGTTTTGTCCTAGTGGGGATACATTTGTTCATGTATAATTGTATACTGAGTGTAACAAAAAGTGGTCACTTTTGATGCTAATCAACAAAACCTCGTAACTTTTTTTAAGTGCTCGCAAGTGTACACTAGAACGTCATATATATGACCGCTAAAAATCTTATTGAGATCATCTATCATCTTTTCCCAAGTTACATGGGTCTAATATACCCGATACTAGTTCTATTTCCTATTATTCTTTTTAAGATAACTAACTAAGTATATAACTAACGCTAAAAATTGATGTTTACCCACCAGGTCGGCATGGTGGCGTGGCGGTTGACGCTCTACACTCCCGAAGTGCCGTCGGGTCGTGATGTTGTGCTGATAGCGAACGACCTAACACATTATATGGGGTCATTTGGACCCCAAGAGGACTGGGTGTATTATCGTGCTTCAGAATACGCTAGAGAACTCAAAATACCCCGGGTATGTTATGGGGGTATTAAACACCCCTAAAATATCTTAAAATAATAATTATATGTAAATTAAGACACTAGAAATATTTTATTTTGAATAAATTGTATTTAAAATCATCTTATTTATGATGGGTTTAATATCGAATTATAAAACTAGCAGGCTTAACCGCGTCATAATAATTTAGTTATTTAATTTAGTACAAAATTAAGTTATTAATATAGACAAAGTCGGTTTCAGAGACTACTTTGTTTATATATATACATATATCTAAGGCAGACGCTGGCTAAAGCTGGGAAATTGCCAAGTAGAAGATATATATATATATATATATTTGTGTATTCTTCTTCTTCTTCTTGACAATTTCCCAGCTTTACCCAGGGTCTGCCAAATATATCCATGTATTAATTATAATATATTTCCAGTTATACGTGAGCGTAAATTCCGGCGCACGTATCGGCGTAGCTGAAGAAGTGAAATCAGAATTCAAAGTAGCCTGGCTTGATTCAGAGCGCCCCGAAAGAGGTTTTAAATATTTATACCTCAGTCCAGAAGCATATTCACGGCTGGGGGCATTGAACTCTGTGAAGACCGAATTGATTGATGATGAGGGAGAATCCAGATATAAGATAACCGATATCATAGGTCAGTGACCCTGGTATAATGTTTTTGTAGGGTATTCTTGGTTTTTTGCTTATATATGGACCATAAACTTGTGGGTTTGAGTGGGAGTGTTTGTATAAAAGATAGGTCTCTACAATATTAGTAATAATATTTATGTACTGTTTGCTAAGGGAGGTAGTATGTTTGATATAAAAAATATTTTTAGTACAGAAATTAAGTAAGTACATGAAAAAAATAAATTGTTCAAAGTAATAATTGAGTTAAACTGTATATCCAATTATTTATTTCATTTCATTTTATAAACTATCATGATTTTATTGCGATTTTTCTTTCAATTTCTTTTTCTATATCTTAAAAAGATAATATTTTCCAACAATTTTTAATCCCCGCCTAATGATTTGTAACTTGCATACATCTACATTAAATTCACAGAAAATCCAATTACAACTAACTATATTAATTCATATACATATATAGTCCAATCAAATAATTTAATATAATAATAATTTATTTTCCAGGTAAAGAAGACGGTTTAGGCGTGGAGTGTTTGAGAGACGCTGGCCTCATTGCTGGGGAGACGGCTCAGGCCTACGAAGATATAGTTACCATCTCTATAGTGACATGCAGAGCTATTGGCATAGGGTCATATGTTGTGAGGTACGAGGGAGATAGATATATTGGGAGGGAAAGAGATAGAATATATAGAGAAATAAGTAATTAAATTAATTGTGTAGAGATAAATATGAGGTTTGAGGACATGAGAGAGAGAATATATGCATAGAGTGAGATGGAGACATTATATAGAATGTCATTAGTATATATGTATTAATTGTTATTTAACATTAGATAAATCTCACCAAACACTTAATAGCATAATAACAATATAATTTCATCATATAACTTATAAGAGTTAAATATAATGTAACTAGAATAATAATAGTAGGAATATATAAGATTATGTAACATATATATAAACCAAATCAATTTATATAGTTATATATATAAAATTAATTTCAACTCAATTATACAATATAGATTATAAAGCATCCTTTATATAATCTGTGTCTTAAATTTTACACTACATACAAATTATATATAATCTATTCGCACAATAGCTTACATATACATACAATACATATTCTATAAGTCGACTTCGAAATCGATTTGATTAAATAAATTCCTACTTCTATATATTAATTTAATTCCTATATTAATGTATAATTAATTCCAGGCTCGGTCACCGCGTCATCCAAGTTGACTCCTCCTACATAATTTTAACGGGTTACATGGCGTTGAACAAAGTTTTGGGTCGTTCAGTGTACGCATCGAACAATCAATTAGGAGGAATACAGATCATGCATAATAACGGAGTGACACACGCTGTGGCGCCATCTGACTTGGAAGCAGTGAGAACGGCGCTCAAGTGGCTGGCATATGTACCTAAGGTGAGCAAACCCGGGTGGGGGAACTAGTATGATAGATAGGACCTAATATATATAGCCTATGTGTTATTCCTGGACGTCAGCTTCCTGTATACAAAATTTTATCAAAATCGCTTCAGCCGTTTGTGCGTGAAGGTGTAACAAACATACACACGCTCACAAACTTTCGCAATTATAATATTAGTAGGATGTATATCTCTACTAATATTATAAATGCGAAAGTAACTCTGTCTGTCTGTTTGTAACGCTTTCACGCCTAAACCACTGAACTGATTTTAATGAAATTTTGTACATACAGAGTTGACCTTGAGAAAGAACAGGATAGTTTTTATTTCACTTTTGATAGGTTCTCTTGGAAATGCGATATAACCCAACTCGACTCGACGAAGTTGCGGGCGGAAAGCTAGTTCATATGTATACCTTAAAAGAAATTTCTAAGGAATAACCAATTATATTATCAATATAAAGTTGTTTTATATTCTTTTTCTATTATATATATTTCCATAATTTATTTATTTATATAAGAACAACTAACAAAACATACACCATTTATAAGTTATAAAAAAATAAAGATAATTACATTTTTCGCTAAGTGATGTTTCAGTTAAAAGTTATCACTTCATGTATTTTTTTTCTACTTAAATTATACAAAAGGGGACATCAAAATTATACAAAATTAAAATTAAACATAATATAATTATTTTTGTATATATTCCAGGACAAACTAAGCATGGTCCCCATACTTCGTAGCGCGGACCCTATAGATCGGCCAGTAGAGTGGGTCCCGCCCCGCGCCGCTCACGACCCGCGACTAATGCTGACCGGAGACGGCGTGCGAGCCGGCTTTTTGGACATGGGGTCCTTTGATGAGATCATGAGGCCGTGGGCGCAGACTGTTGTTACAGGTACATATATATATACATATATAGCATTCTTAGAACGTATTTAGAAGATAGTCCTAGTAGGTTCTTTTAAAATTTGGTAGAGAGAGGAGCTTGGACAGTGGAAGTGAGCGTCTAACGCGTTAGATAGGGTCTCTTAAACCTACACCTGGGTCACAAGTCCCAGTCACTGTTGAAGCTCCTCTCACTACAACGATGGACCCGACACACGCAGCGTGAATACATGGAATGATGAGAGGTTTCATCTCTTAAAGATATATTTATAAACAAGAAAATAAGTTGATAACTAAATCATTTAGTAATGTAATGTTTATAAATATGAGATATAGGAACAAATGATAGGAGTTATAAAAGTATAGTGTTTTATCATATATATATAGTGGAGATAGCTATTAACAATGAATAATTTCATATTCAAGCCATATCTCCTATACAGCCAAAATTCTTATTTTTTATTCATGTATCTGGAATGTTTTTTAGTGTGTATTTTATTGGTGATCTAATAAATAAAATTCTATACATAATTCTGTGCATAATATATATTTCAAAATTCTTTTATTTAGGGGGACAGTCTCAAGTGATATAGTATACTATGTATAGAGAATATTTTTATTGTGGTAAAGTCTAGCTGTGGTCAGTTACTACAGCTCGAACATGGGCTAGCTCGACCGTAAGTACCACCCTCTCACAGAAGATCGGCGTGATCTTTAATGGCTGCGTTTCTGATGAGTGAGAGAGATGGTTGCTCTATCCCTTACCCACCCTTTCTTGCTATTTCCTTATTCCCACCCCTCCCTATTCCTCAACTATCAAGGTTGGCAACGCATCCCTAACATCTATGTCGCGGATGTCCATGGGCGACGGTCACTACTGACCATCAAGTGGGACGTTTGCTCGTTTAATGGCTGCGTTTCGTTCGATGAGTGATATATTTGTATATGTATGTGTGTATGTATATGTATGTATGTCTGTGTGTAGGTCGCGGTCGTCTAGGCGGTATCCCGGTTGGCATCATAGCAGTGGAGACTCGAACCGTGGAGCTAACTTTGCCCGCCGATCCCGCCAATTACGACTCAGAAGCAAAGACTGTGCAGCAAGCGGGACAGGTAAATATATAAAATATTATACATAGGTACATATATAAAATATGATTTAAAAAAAATTTCGCCGGCCAATGTCCGATTTATTAATATTCAAGACTAATTAGGACAGAGCTTCTCTCAACAATAGTTGAGAACAAAAAGTGTCAGATTGTCAGTAATGGCGCTCCTTATATAGTCGGCTTGAGGGTTGATAGATTAATAATTGACTATCATCATTAACAATAACTTTATATTTATATATAAAAGAAAGTCTTGTTAGTTACACTATTAATAACTCAAGAACGACTGTACGGGTTTGTTTGAAAATTGAGCTTAGAACAACAGAAAGGACATAGGATATTTTTGATAAGTTTAAAAAGAAAAAAAATAAGTTGATCAAATACAAAATGTTTTCTACTGTCTTTAAGAAGGAATAGAGGGCGCCGCCACAGCTATAGATTTCTAATTCTGAAACTAAAACAGATGAAGTCGCGGCTAAAAACTAGTATGTATATACATGAACCAAAAACTGTAAAAGCTATAATCTCATATTATATTGATTGCTAGGTGTGGTTCCCCGACTCTGCCTACAAAACCTCCCAAGCCATCAATGACTTCTCAAGAGAGAACCTGCCCATCATCATATTCGCAAACTGGAGAGGATTTAGTGGAGGACAGAAAGGTACATAATCATTAACTATAGACACATCATCATCAGCCTATCAGAGCCCACTGCTGAGCCTCTTCTCACATGGAGAAGGTTAGAGCATTAATCACCACGCTCGCTTAAGACGGGTTAGCGATTTCAAACTTATAATTTGATAAGTCCATGTTTCCTCATATTTTCCTTCATTAATCAGTTATGTCTAAATACTCTTAAGTACATATGAGTCGAACAAATCACATTGATATTTGTCAAATTCGAACCAACGCCCTTTAGTTGCGGGCCTTTAAACACTAGGCCTTATAATTATCCTAAATAATATTATATCAACTCTTATAAAGTACATATGACTGAAATATCACATTGGTACTTGCCAGGATCGAACCCGCGGCATTTAGTTGCGGCCCTCTAACCACTAGGCCTTATAATTATCATATCATATTAATTTTATTTCAGATATGTACGAACAGATATTGAAATTCGGTGCTGAAATCGTTCGGGCCTTACGCGGGGCCTCGGCCCCAGTATTAGTGTACATTCCTCCCGGGGCCGAATTAAGAGGCGGGGCCTGGGCCGTTGTAGACCCGAGCGTTAATAACTTGAGAATGGAAATGTATGCTGATAATGAAGCACGGTCAGTTGAACATATATATACTAGCTGAGCCCAATATCCGGGATGTAAAGTACCCTATGTGTTATTCCCGGACGTCAGCTTCCTGTATACAAAATTTCATCAAAATCGCTTCGCCCGTCTGAGCGTGAAGAAGTAACAAACATACATACACAATCACAAACTTTCGCAATTATAATATTAGTAGGATATATATAAATAATATGTTTGTTACAGATAAACTCAGAAACTAGTTGTTAATATTGGTATATAGTTTCAGTATTATATGTAATAATGAGATCTACGATTTTCGAGAGTATTCATTTAAATGAAACTATAATATTTTTCGGATTTGACGCGACTTTGTTTTTATTAAGAGGGAAGTATATAGCTTTTTACCAAAAAGAACTCGCGTAGTATAATCCAAAAAATATATTAGTTTCATTTAAATTAAATATAAGATGTATTAAGGAAGGGCACTTTAATATAATATATGTATTAAAAGTAGAATAAAATGATTTGAATATATAAGTTATAGAGGCATGTGGATTCATAAATCGGTTGAGTAGTTATTACACTTAAAACTAACAGATATATAAACCATTATATATTATTAGGCTAAATAGATAATAATATTTTAATATATGTATGTATATATATTTCAGTGGCGGCGTTTTAGAAGCAGAGGGTATTGTTGAAGTGAAGTTCAAACAACGAGACATACTCAAAACTATGAACAGGCTCGACCCCAACTTACTGAGACTCAACTCAAGAGTTAGTGGTGAGTTACACACACACACACATACACACATACACATATAAACATATATATGTCACTAATAATATTATGTTCTCTTGTGATATTGCACATATTATTACAAATAGCGCCATCTGTGGCATACTAATTATAATCAAGACAAACTATATATAATATTTATCACCTTCCTATTTCATATACATAACATATATATATACTATATATTTACAGAAATTAAGGAACAAATCAAAGATATCTCAAAGAACTTGGACAGGCGGGGATCCATTGATGACGTGCTCATAAAGACTGAGTCTGGGAAACAAGGTGATATATATATATACATACATATTAATATATATAATATATATACATATACTAGCTTTTGCCCGCGGCTTCGTCTGCGTTAGTTTCAGAATTAGAAATGTATATCTAACTGGGCGTACTCTATTCCTCCTTAAAGACAATAGATAAGTTTATAGATTTGATCAGCTTATTTTATTTTGTTTCAATCGGATGAAAAATATCCCGTCCTTTTCTTTATTCTAATCTATCTCTCCACCAATTTTCATCCAAACCCGTACAGCCGTTCTTAAGTTATAAATAGTATAACTAACACGACTTTCTTTTTATATGAAGATATATAATAATATATTATTATTGCAGCCGAAGCTAAAATACACGAATTGGAGACAGAATTAAGTACTGCTGAGAAATCTATAAAGGCCAGAGAGAAGGAATTAAGTCCTATATATCACGAGGTAAGCATAATATATATCTTTATATATATAATTCTTCTGTGAGTTTGTATGTCACTGAACTTCTCTCAAACGACTGAACAGATTTTGATGAAATTTTTTTGTTTGTGTTCAAGGGAACCTGGGAATGGTTTAGATTCACAATTTTGTCCGATGGACAATGTTTTTTTAATTAATTTTTTATTTATTAGTAGTTGTTGATACAAACTTTTTTTTTGACATTAAATTTGACAACTTACTAATATGTCAATCATTCTGTCGCACTTCAAAACACGGAGATTTATAGCTTTAAAAGGTAAACTCCAAAAATATAAATAAAAAACATAACAGATAGGTATTTCTTGATTATAGGGAGATAAGAAGTTCACCGGGTCTTCTAGTATATATATGTATATATAACATTAAATCTAGATTTTTATACACTTATATACTATATGTAAATTATACATGTATATTCCAGATAGCGGTACAGTTTGCTGAGCTCCACGATACAGCTGAGAGGATGTTGGAAAAGGGTTGTATATTTGTAAGTAAAATATATAATTTTATATACAAATTTTATTAATATTCTTGTATGTATATTGTCTATGACTGAAATATATATGTGAGTCATGACAACATTTTTTTTGTAATTTTAAAGCTACTGTCACATAACATTGTAATGGCATGTATTATTTTTTATTGTCCTTCAAAAAAGATATTAATGTCGAGACTACTTCACGTAATTTATTATGTTTAAAAACTACATATATCTCAATGTTTTGGTTAATTTACAGCAAAAATTGCTATCTATAATAAAATATGCTTAGTACATCCAAAAATATATATATACATTTCAATAAATCTCATTCTTCTACCTGGCAATTTCCCAGCTATAGCCAGGGTCTGCCTTACATGTTGTGAATAATCTATTTGTTTTTACTACCGGCCGCCTCCCTGACATCAACCCTCTTTTGGGAACTATAAATAATTAATCAATCAATAAATCTCATGAATATATAGAATCAATCAATCCAAGTCAGTGGTGTCCTAGTGGTTAAAAGGCCCGCCTCTCATGTTCGAGGGCGCGGGTTCGATCCTTGCAAGTACCAATGTGATTTTTCCGAATCATATGTACTTTCTAAGAGTATTTAGACATCACTGATTAATGAATTTCCAAAAGAGGGTTTATGTCAGGCAGGCGGCCGGAAGTAAAAAACAATTAGCCAAAACTATTCACTCACAACATGTAAGGCAGACCCTGGCTAAAGCTGGGAAATTGCCAGGTAGAAGTAGAAGTATATAATCAATCAATCAATAAATCTAATTATATTATTATCTCTATCCCCAGGACATAATACCATGGCGCGAATCCCGTAATCTACTACACTGGAGGTTGAAAAGGTTATTACTACAGAACGAACAGGAGAGAAGAGTACAAACAGCAACCCGACCAGCTAAAATGGACCAACGGGCAGCGGCTGCCACTTTGAGAAGATGGTTTACAGAAGACCGGGGAGAAACACAATCACATCAGTGGGAGCATGATAATAAAGCGGTCTGTGGCTGGCTGGAATCACAAGTAATGGATAATGAATCGGTTCTGGAGAGAAATCTGAGGGCTATCGCTGAGGATGCTGCGTTGCAGGCATGCAATGAGTTGGTTCGGGTGAGTTAACTAGTGTTGTATATATAGTGTTGTATAGTCAGTGATGGCCTAGTGGTTAAGGGGCCCGCCTCTCGTTGCCGAGGGCGCGGGTTCAAACCCAGCAAGTACCAATGTGACTTTTCGGAATCATATGTACTTTCTGAGAGTATTTAGACATCACTGACAGACGGTGAAGGAAAACATCGTGAGGAAACCTGGACTTATAGTTTCACAATTATAAGTTTGACATCACCAACCCGTCTTGAGCAAGTGTGGTGTTTAATGCTCTAACCTTCTTCATGTGAGAAAGAAGCCTTGCTCAGCAGTGGGCTCTGATAGGCTGAGATATATATATATATATATATATACACAAGAGATATTTTAAAGAGTTTTGAGACAGCCCTATAATCAAGCCCTATATTTACAAAGAAAAAGTAAATTTGTTTTGATTTTTTCTTTGTTTTAATGTCAACTAAGTCAATATTACATATTGCCAGTGACACATTATTTTGTTAAAAAAAAGTGAAATATTGTATTAATTTTTTTTTGAGTAATTTTTTCTTACATAAGAACCTTCTCCTAATAATAACAAATACATCAAAAACAGAATTAATGAAATCGGTCCACCCATTCACAAGTGATGCGGTTACCAAGGAAAAAAGGATTCATTTTTTATATAACTTTCAAAGTTTCTTTACTTTTTATACTATATAGAGTATTTGTTAAAAAAAAAATCATTATATATTTTTAAATTATAAAAGCTTATATATATAATATTTTTCCAGAAACTGAGTCCATCACAACGAGCAGAGTTCATCAGAAAGATTACAGCATTAGATATGGAGACGGAATATAATAATTAGATGAAGAAAATGAATGAAAATATTTACAACATAGAATAATATACTTGGGGATGCTATGTTAAGTACCTTGATATGCTCTCAAATTATGTTAAGTAGAAATTATATACATATATATATGTATATGTAACGAACAAACACTTAGTTAATTTGCATGCAATATTAGTTGTTTTTCTATATATATAATTTTAGTTATCCCTTTATATTTAATCGAACAAATCGTAGCCATATTAATTTCTATAGTTCACACTTGTTGCTGTAAAAAAAATATTATTTATATACCAAAATTATTATATCGTGCCTTCAAGACCTTATTCAATGCTAATAAGGTTTAAAAATCGCAAGTGAATCATGTGAGACGACTATTTTTATGGGAAAGTTGCATAATTTTCAGTCCGTCCGTTTTTTAAACCGAACGGCCGTTTTTTCTCCAATAGAAGTGTGATTGTGATATTTTTTTTCTTCTTACTTTTTTAAACACTGGGTCCAATTATTAAAATCTCCAATGCTTTTATTAATTATATATTTTTTATTTAATTAAAAACTATTTAATATAAATTAAACATGGGTTATTATGATGTATGTTTTATAATGCGGGTGTGTGTTTATATTTAAAGCATATATGTTGTGTTTCCGGGGTTTGCTTACTGTAGTTGTAATATATCATGTATAGAGTCCGTACAGTGATTAGAACTATTAAGTTCCTTATTAATGCTTATTACATATCAAAAATAAGTCTTTATACACAGTGCCAATAGAATTGATACATTATTGAAACTTAAACACATGTTTTGAACATTCCTTGTGTATTTATTGTGGTTGTATTGTTTTTTTTACTGGTATGGCTACTGGTAGCTTGTCTGGCTATTAGTAACTCATTCGGCTATCGGTATGTCATTCGGCTATCCGTAAGTCATTTGGCTACTGGTAACCAGAATCGAGATATGGAATAAGTTGTACTAGAAAACATTTTTGTTAGGATCGGGCTCACGTTATCTGTATAAATGTAATTAAATATTTAATAATTTTATTGATGTTTTATTTCGTTCTCCCCACCACTTATTCTCACACATACAAAAATATATTAAATGTTACTTTTCAATGGTTTAGTTAACAAAGTTTTTATGGTAAGGTAAGGTAAGGTCTGCAACATAAGAGATGTTGTGGATGATTTGCGAACCTTGATTGTATGAGACAGAGGAATGAGTGCGAAAGAGATAGAGCAACCGTCTCTTTCACTCATCTGAAACGCATCAATTAAAGACTACTTCACGCCGATCTTCAGTGAGAGGGTGGTACTTCCACGAGACAGACCATTTTCGAGCTGTAGTAACTTGACCACAGCGAGGCTCTAATATTTACTAAATAATAATAATATGTTATGTTATTAAAAAAACATCAAAATTATGGTAAATGCTTATAATTTTCTGTGATAGGACAGTGGGAGTGTCTGCAGATAAGTTTTTATTAGTGTAGGTCAGATGTAGCGCATTCAATAGAACTAGCTATGCCTAACAGAATATAGTTGACACAGATTTTTAACTGAGTTATCCATATACCACATTGATGTAGTAGTAAGTCTCTAAAGATTACTTTTATATTACTTTGTCTGCTTGTTATTGATTGGGTATCTATTAAATTTAAATTTCTACTTAATAAATAATAAAAAGTTAAAATTGTAATACCAAGTATTGTGAGAATTTGATAGTGTGTGGATGGAGCCTAAGAGTTATTTGTATCCGTAATTAATTGATATGAATGTATGATTTCTATCATCTTCTATCCTTCTGGATAGGTAGTAAAAATAATGTTATTGAAATAATACGCGCAATAAATGTAGTACAAAATAATTAATGTAATAATGCATTCCCAAAGAGGGTTGATGTCAGGCAGGCGGCCGGTAGTAAAAACAATTAGCCAAAACTATTCACAACATGTAAGGCAGACCCTGGCTAAAGCTAGAAAATTACCAGGTAGAAGAAGATACAAAATAATTAATGTATCTAAGGTAAACAGGATAAGAAAGTATTGTGTTTTAGAAATCCTACTAGTAAATAGTCATTTTTGAATAATTTGTTGGCGTTGGTGCTCCTCACTTATTGATTCTTCATCTTTCCTTAAGAAGACCTTTCTATTAACAAACAAAACATGTATGATTTAGTTTTAGCTAAGTCTGGACCTAGAAAATTAAGTTTAGAGGCAGGGTTATGGAGAAAGAGATGCAAATAGCTTCGGCCTTATGACCGTACCAGGAACATAACTCTTCGCTAATTATGTTTTAATTCTAAGCAGTTTTATTTTCACAAAATCTAATTATTTGATAAATAATGAGAGATTCCTTCAGCGTCCATAAATACTTGCTATAATTGCCGCACATTTAAAACTCCATGTTTCAATTAGATCTCATAATCATAATATCTCATAAAATGTTTCCGTGATCAAGCTGTTCCCGTCTTGAGTCAGTGAGATCTATGTCATGCCCACTTTGAGAGCATGATCCAAAGCATATCTGTGGATCTTACAGTGCCTTAGCTTGTACCAGATTTATATCAACGAGTGCTGATACAGACTCTTAAAGTTTACGTACAAGCTGATCCACTTCCAAGGCTTCGCTGAATGTCCTCGCCACTACACCACACCCGATCATTAAGCTGTGTTTGCTTCATATGTTCGAGGTACCTATCTTCATATCTAACCTCCAAAGCTTGTAGGCGACTTCTATCCCTAATGCCTTCAGTGTGGGCAAAACATGGTATTAAAGACCTAATGTGAGTGCGATTACTTGAGCTTTGGTTCACCGGTTGACTTTCAAACGTGCAAATATAGAATTCTTCCACACAAACCATTTTAATGACCAAAAATAAGGGTTATGTTAAAAATAAGCACTCGCTATATGTATATATGTCTTTATTGATCAAGCAGCAACATATCACAATGATACTAACATATAGTAATACTAAGCCGGCTTAACTCGTGTTATATACGAGTAGATATAAAGTATATAATATATTGTAAATATATAATTCGTTAAAGCACTGTATTTGTATTATAATCGCACTTCGTGAATGTCAACATTTAAGGACGGAGATTTTTTTTTTATAGAAAATAGTAAATATGAATTATAAATATATTTATTATATTAACCATATAACTGATAATTGACTGATCGGTTATTGAACATGTAATTATAAATATTTAAATATTTGTGATACTATTATAGTAACATATTTTATGGCCTCGAAGTGGCTTAATATTTAAATGGTAACACTGAAACGACCTCGACTAATATTGATAAGAAATATTTGTAAAAATAAGTTTTAAACTTTGGTCTGTCATTAAAATCTCTATGAAGAAATAACATTATTGTAGATTTTATAAGTAACAAGCCCTCATTTGCCATTTCCTACGGAGTGCCAAACATAACCTAATATTTTAAATTAAACAAAATACTATTCGGAATTAACTTATTTTCTATAAATATTAAGTCATCTAAGTACAGAGTTAGCGGAAACGGAACCTGTAATATATTTTAACTAAGAAACATCGACCCGCAATAAGTAAATAGGTTACGGAGCTATATACGGATAGCCAAACTAACAATTTAAATTAAACTGTCGTAAATTCACTGTTTAGTTAACAATTATTCTAACTTATAACAACTAACAACATAATTTCGCTAAAAGTTAAATGCTTCACAATGAAGTAACGTTATAATTAACTAGTACAGTTAAGTCTAACTGCTCTCTTTGACCGCGCGATGTCAGCACGTCTTCTTCTCCATCATACGATCGTAACTCTGTGAACAAAACGAAAATATTTTAAGTTCAATTCAAGAGTTCTTCAAAGTGAATTTGTGTGTTATTTTTATGGAAAAATTATGTATGTGTGTGTGTTCGTTTGTTTGGGATGCGTGTATACATATATGTCTGTTTTTATATGCGAGTGTGTGTCTGCTATGAGTATGTCTGTTTGTGTGTCTGTTATATGTATGAGTATGTCTGTGTGTGTGTGTGTGTCTGTGTGTGTGTGTGTGTGTGTGTGTGTGTGTGTGTGTGTGTGTGTACCTCCTTGGCGAGCGTCATGAGCTGGTCGGCCGTGGCGCGCCCCGTCTGCTCCACCAGTGACCGGAACAGCCCCAAGTATT
Source organism: Danaus chrysippus (assembly GCA_916720795.1). Lineage (NCBI taxonomy): Eukaryota > Metazoa > Arthropoda > Insecta > Lepidoptera > Nymphalidae > Danaus > Danaus chrysippus. Next base: position 4,463,488 of record CAKASE010000075.1, read on the forward strand.
CAGGTGCTTCCGATCTGAACATGAACATAAACTCATCAATACTATTCATGTATGTAGTATACTAACTTAAGTCACAATAATTCAGAATCATATTAGAAGTGACTAATATAATAGAAAGTCGTGTCAGTTACAATATTTATAACTCAAGAACGGCTGTACGGGTATGGATGAAGATTGGTGGAGATATAGATTAGAACCAGGAGACGGACATAGGATATTTAATTCTATTCAATCGAAAAAGACAAAAATTCGCAATACATTTTGATACTGGTTATTTACGTCCTCTAGGATGGAATGAAATTCGCCCGGTCAGCTATACACATAACATATAGTACTAATTCCGAAATCAATACAGACGAAGTTGCGATCAAACACTAGTATGTTACATAACAATGATTTTCATAATATAACTAATATGTTCGTGTTCTTATAACCCAACCTGTTGGAGTATGTTCTGTGTCTTGATGACGTCATCAGCGGCGCTCCTTCCTCATCCAGCCTCTCAGGAGCCGCGAGGAAGTCTTCAGGCAACGCGAGCGGAGCCTGGAAATTAAACTAGGTTAACTGACTGCTTGATAGAGGGTGCTTGTTGAAAGGTCACTGACCTGGGTCTTAGTGGGCGGGGCGCGGCGCGAGGGATCTTGAGGGTGAGTTAACAACTCGTACGGATGACCAGATTCTACTACACGACCCCTGAAATAAAATGTATTATGTATTATACTTGTACTTCTACCTGACAATTTTCCAGCTTTAGCCAGGGTCTGCCTTACATATTGTGAATATTGGCTAATCGTTTTTACGACCGGCCGACATCAACCCTCTTTGGGAATGCATTAATCAGTGATGTCTTAATACTCTTAAAGTATGTACATAGGACTCGGAAAAATCACATTGGTACTTGCCAGGATCGAACCCGCGCCTACACGCATGAGAGGCGGGCCTTTTAACCACTAGGCCACACCTGACTAAACATATAATACTTGTACGTCAGTACTATATCTATTTCTTTCTATTTCTATATATCTGTCTCTCTCTATCTATATATATCTGTCTCTCTCACTCACTTGTCCATTACAATGACCCGGTCATAATCCATGACAGTGTTGAGTCTGTGAGCGATGGTCAGTACGGTGGAGTCAGCGAACTTGGTGCGAATCGTTCTCTGGATGTGTTTGTCTGTCCTGTAAAAATATATATATAGTGATGAAAACTATGATTATATATAAATATATATAATAGATAAACCATCCATTCATTCTTAGAACATACTTCGAAGGAAGCCCTAGTAGGTCCTATTTAAATTTGGTAGAAAGAGGAGCTTGTACGGTGGAGGTGATCGTTTAACGCGTTAGACAGGGTCCCTTAAACCTACACCTGGGTCACAAGTCCCAGTCACTGTTGAAGCTCCTCTCACTACAACGATGGACCCGACACACGCACCGTGAATACACTGAATGTTAGTAGTATCGTATATAATATATATCTCACTCTGTGTCAACGTTAGCTGTAGCTTCATCCAGTATAAGCACAGCTCGTCTCGCCAGCGCAGCTCGAGCCAGACACACAAGCTGTCTCTGTCCGCTGGACAGGTTCCCCCCTCCGTCCCCTACTTTGGACGCCAGGCCGCCCGGCAGACCAGACACTAGGCCTTGGAGCTCCACCTGGAACCGGACAGACGTTACAGATTATACAGGTGTAGTTATTATGCTGTATATAGTCATGCTGTGATTACCTATAAAAAGAAATACAATTATCAAGTGTGATCAATTGTTAACTATATAATATTTGTAATACTATTGTCATTTCTGTTGGTGATCCTATAAAATAAATAAATAAATGATCTTCTTCTTCTTCTTGGCATTTTCCCAGCTTTAGCCAGGGTCTGCCTTACATGTTGTGAATAGTTTTGGCTATTTGTTTTTACGACCGGCCGCTTGCCTGACTATCCAGGTGTATTGTACCTTACTATGACTGACCAACACTATTTACGATTACAATTACAATACATATATGATAGTTATAATATCGACAATATTAAAATGATACAATTATTAAAACGAATACAACGATACAGCAACTCACAAATTAGAATATGCTTGTGGAGAATGTAGATGAATTTAATTATCTGTACTGTATAGTTGGATTTTAGTCAGATTAGTTATATATAGTATTTGTAATATTTCGAGTTTAAACGAGACTAACTTTTTCATACGCATTTTCTATTATTCTACATCTACATGATCACAACTTTTCAGTTTCTTTACAGCAACCGCAATCACGAACAGACGGGATTATATACATATAGACTAATTATAAACGCGTAGTATCCAAAAAAACTTAGGTTCAATCAAATATACTCTATAAAATCTAAATTAAGTATTATAACGAGTAATATATAGTTTTGTTAGGTGGTAGAGCCAAGCTGTGGTAAGTTACTACAGCTCGAACATGGTCTGTCTCGTTGAAGCACCACCCTCTCACTGAAGATCAGTGTGAAGTAGTCTTTAATGGCTGCGTTTCTGATGAGTGAGAGAGACGGTTGCCTATCTCTTTCCCTCCCTTACCTGCTATTTCCTCATCCCCTCCCTATTCTATTACTCTTTCTCACCTCATTCAGCGCGGTATATATCTCAGCGTCAGTGTATTTCCTCTCAGGGTCTAAATTATCTCTGAGCGAGGCGGCGAACAACGCGGGCCGCTGCGGCAGGGCGCAGAGACGAGCCCGCCACGCACGCAGACCCGCCTCGTCTGACGTGATGTTGTCGACAGTCACGCGACCCGTGATCTTACTCAGCCTGGTGGGTTACACATTTAATGAGAACATTTAATAGAATTATATGTAGTTACAGTATTAAAAATAATTAGGTGATACATAAAATATATTGACTCATCACAATATATCTGTGACGATAAGAAGTAGAGACTTAAAATTTATCTGGAATATTTCTTTGGAAAAGTAGACGTCAACTAAGAAAGAATATTTCAAAATTCCACTAACAAGGGCTGTTGCGGGATGGGCAACGATGAAAAATTTTGATTTTTAAAATATGGCTCCTACATACTCTAAATATTTTATATAATCAAATAAATAAATTTCTTTTGAGATGTATATCTTTTATTTTGAAGCTAAATTATTCGTCACACTCAAAGGTAAAAATAAGTTAGAACTAACTGCATCACAATCCTACTAACATTATAATTCCGAAAGTTTGTGTGTGTATGTTTGTTACTTCTTCCCGCTCAGACGGCTGAAGCGATTTTAATAAAATTTTGTATACAGGAAGCTGTTATCCAGAAATAGCACATAGGCTACTTTATAACCCAGAAATCCGTAACACCGCGGGGCGCAGCTAGTATATATATTCTTACTTGAATAATGCCGCTATGAGTGAGCTTTTCCCCGCGCCGGTTCGTCCCACTACAGCTACCTTCTCTCCGGCGTTTATCTTAAAGTTCACTCCTTTTATAGCGAAGGCCGGCTCCGGGTCGACTTTACCGTCACTTTTCGGAGGCTTTTCGTATTCCAGAGATACATTCTCGAATATTATCTCGCCTGGAAATCATAAATATATGTATATATATATAGAGAGAGAGAGAGAGAGAGTATGATGTTATATAAAATGTTGCAAAAACTTTTGAAGTCTGTTAAAGTATGTACTTCCATCAATTTTCTTTGAAATTACATTCATATTTGGATACTACTAAAATATTTGCATATATATGTCCTATGATGAAATTCCATTGTAACAAAGAGGACAAAACTGTCAAAATATGATCTATTTTTATTTAGTACATTATCTATTTCTTAAAGAACTAAAAATACTTTTATTATTTATCAAAATTTGTGAAAATCAAAGATTGTATTGATTTTAAATAACTTTTTTAAGCTGTTTTTATCATGCTCGTAATATTATCTGCCGTACCTTCACTCGGCCACTTGCTGAAATCAAAGCCAGGGTGTTCATTCTTCAGAGCGCGGTTGTCAGGCTCTACAGGGTGCTCCGCCGGGAGGTTGATGTATTCCAAAATTCTTTCAACCTAAAACAAATATATATTTATTATTATTTGTAACAGCTTAAGAAAATATAATGAAATTAGAGAGTGTATGAAAAAATATTAAAAGTATAAAATTAATGTATTGAATCATGATGTTAATTTTTTCAATAGCTCAGATAATAGTGACAATAAAGCATAAACTAGCTGTACTTAGTTTCAATTACAATTAGTTTTATATGTATTTCATTACAAATATTCACAAAAATTTATATAAATACATATATTTAGGTATAATAAACTCTTGATATTTCATAAGTACATTGAGATCATGTAATCTAATTCTATATCTATTCTTCTTCTACCTGTCAATTCCCAGCTATAGCCAGGGTCTGCCTTACATGTAAATAGTTTTGGCTAATTGTTTTTACGACCGGCCATCTGCCTGACATCAAATTTTTTTGGGAATGCATTAATCATTGATGTCTAAATACTCTTATAAAGTATACATGATTCGGAAAAATCACATTGGCACTTGCCAGGATCGAACCCACGCCCTCGTGCATGAGAGGCGGGTCCTTTAACCACTAGGCCTCCACTAACTATAATTCTATATCTATTCTATGTATCTATATCTATATCTCACAGAAGTCATTTGGTTCTCCACTTCGGCCGTCTGCCTCATTCCGTATTGACACATGCCAACTAAACCCATCACTTGTGTGATAGCCAGTCCCACGTTACCACCACTCGAGTCTGTAACAAACGCAACACTGTCAGTTTGTCAGTAATAAAACCTATAGTAATATGAATCATACTAAGGTAATTGGAGAAATATTTCGTTAAAGCTATCATTTATTTGTCAGTTAGAGAGGATTTTTATCATATCTCATCTTAATGATCACGGTTGCTGTAAAGTAACCGAAATTTCGGGAATATGTAGTTCATATAATAAATAACGTGTAGTAATCCGAATAATATTTATCATTTAGGAAGGTTTTTCATAAATTTATATATAATTAAAATTTATGTTCACAAAACATTACATAGAGTTTTGTCTAGATAAAAAAAGTTTTGCAAAAAGGTGAACTATACTTTGTAGCAAAGGTTGATATTTAGATGCTCACCAAGTTGTCCGAAAAGATTAAATGTGTTTCTACGATAATAGACCTTATTGCGTAGGACTAAAGGTTGATATTTTATTTCTCACCTTCTTCACTGAAGAAAAAGAAGCTAAATGTCACAGCAGCTAAGTATAAGCAGCAAGCCATGTCCATCCAATAGCCAAACGCGCTGTTAGTAGTGAGGACTAAGGTCCAGGCGGAGGAATGCAGGTCTTGTAGTTTATCGAACTCCTTAGCGAGCGTCACCTGCTTGTGGCAGGATCTAATTGTGGTCAGACCATGGACCGTACCACCACAATGAGATAAAGATGGACTACGGGCTGAAAATATCATTATTATGATCAATTAGTTTAAAAATCAAACAGCCTATATTATTCCTATTCATTAAATCTAGCGACCGTTCGCATCGCGAAAATTACCGACCTATCAGTATTTTGTCATGTTTCTCCAAAATCTTCGAATCTATAGTATACTATAAAATTTATCATCACCTATATATCCAGTACTCTCTGAAAAACAGCATGGCTTTGTAAAAACGACGCGATTGATAGTATTGACATTTTCAACAATAACCTAAATGTATTTATAAAGCAATTGGTTTCAAATAAGAGCCAATAATAGTGATTAAATATATTTTCTTATCCATTATTTAGTTTGTCACTTCGTAGGTTATAAGTTTTAATATAATTGTCATACATATAAGGTTTCGTAGTTCTCCTGAAACCTATTGTTGCCACCTACATAATTTACATCTAAATAAACAATAATAAAGATCCTTATCTTAATTATTACGTAATATTTTTCAAGTTTCCAATACTACCAATGAAATATTATTACTATTAAAATGTAATAGCTATCATATTTTGATTAATTTAAGACTTCTTACCTATAGCTTCTGCTCTTTTTAATTCTCGACTTGTATATAAATAAAGAGATCTCATGAGATGCAGAAGGAATGCTAACACAGCGGTTGGTAGAAGCAGCCACCAGTTAACAATACATACTACTGCCAGGATCGCTATCACCTCAAGGAAGAACTGTGGAGAAGAATAAAGAACATGAATAACAATATTGAAGAACATTACATATTTATTTTGGAGGAAGATCAAAGTTTAATTAGTATTCATTAGTATTGGAAAATTAAATTAATAATTAATATTATATAGTTTTTTGCATAGACGTTTTTATCAATGAGTTAAAATGAAAAACTACAAAACTTAATTGATTTTGATAATAATTTTGCGATTTTTTTTAATAATATTAGATGATGATGTATTTCGGTAGTAGATAATAGCAAAAATATCCTTAACTCACCCCGAGACAGTCAACCAACGCCACGGGAAGTAACGTGTCTATTTGTCCCATGTCTTTGGAGAAGCGGTTCAAGATACGACCCGACGGGTTGTGATGGAAAAACCACATCGGGGCGTTCGTCACACCTCTGGTGATGATGAGAAAGAATATTATGACATATTAAAGATCATTTATTATGTACGACAACAATATTTGTATAAAAAGGACCAAGAAAACATTTTCTTATATTTTCTTTCATTTAATTTCGGACATTATTTTAATTGTAAAACATTAAGAAATATTGTAATTTTTTTAATATGTCTTATCCTATATCTTTAAATGAGCAATTATTGTGTATATACATATATATATTTTCATGAAATTTTGTATGTAGGGGATTTCGGGGGCGATAAATAGATCTCGCTAGGAATCATTTTTAGAAAATGTTATTTTATTAAAAAAAGAATACAAAAAGGAGTCGTTTAAAATATGACTCTTCCTGACATCTATTGGCGAATAGTAATACTACTTGCTAATTGCTTTTACTAATTTCTTTAACGACACAACAGCAGATGGCGCTGTTAAGTACCAGGAAGTCATCGAGTGTTTGTTTTGACGTTAGACTAAGAAATTAATTGTTAAATATTGTTTTGTGTCTTCTTAACGTGTTCACTTAAAAATGCCTAAACGAAATAAAAGAAACACAAAATAAATACTAATAATTACTAAATACCGAAAAAAGCTCGGTAACCAAATATTTGTTTATTAATTTTGGACATTATTTTAATTGGAATTTATTAACAAATATAAGAGAATTAAACGACTTTATTTAAAATTGGGTCTTGTTCTTCCTGGCAATTTCCCAGCTTAACCAGGGTCTGGCAAACAGAAAATGTTATAGATAGTTTCGGCTAATTGTTTTTACGACCAGCCGCCTGCCTGACATCAACCAATTTTGGGAATGTTCTAAGAGGTATTTATAAGTATTTTACCTGAACATAGTATCGTGGAGTACTACGGAGGCTTTGATGCATGTGTTGTAGAACACGAGCAACTTGTTCCAGGTCAGAAACATGGACACCACTATGAGGGCCGCGTAGATGTATATACACTGCTCACGGGATAAGTGGAACAAGTTTGAAGGGAGGTCTTCGTAGCGGAGAAGGCTGGAGTTGGCTGGGAGAAGGAGAAATGACCAAAATAAATATATATGTATGAATAAAAGTAATTAATTTACACCTCCGAACCCCTTTCGTAGAGTATTCATCCAAAGGTTGTCTGGAAGAGATCTCTCTTTTAGCGATAAGACCGCCTTTTGTACCGTGTTTTCTATTTTGTTGTATTGCTTCTTATATTTTTTTTGTTTCGGTGTACAATAAAGTATATTTTCTTATCTAATATGATAGTTCTCTATTTATTTTGGAGACCTGTAATAAACTTATTCTTATACCCATCACGGGCTCCAGTCTCTCACAAATGTCTATTTATATAAGATGTCTATGTGTATCAAGTATTTTGTGAAGAGAGAGAATAAATGACTTTAATATCGTTTAAGAGATATAAGAAATATTTAAATGAAACTTATATTTTTTGGATGTACTACGTGACTTGATTTGACTTGAGTTTACTTTTCAAATTTGTTTAGAGAGAGGAGCTTGTACAGTGGAGGTGAGCGTTTAACGCGCGTTAGATAGGGTCCCTTAAACCTACACCTGGGTCACAAGTCACAGTCACTGTTGAAGCCCCTCTCACTACAACGATAGATCCGACACACGCACCGTGAATACATGGAATGATGAGAGGTTTCGTCTCTCTATATATATTAAACCTACACCTGGGTCACAAGTCACAGTCACTGTTGAAGCTCCTCTCACTACAACGATGGACCCGACACACGCACCGTGAATACATGGAATGATGAGAGGTTTCGTCTCTCTATATTTATTAAACCTACACCTGGGTCACAAGTCCCAGTCACTGTTGAAGCTCCTCTCACTACAACGATGGACCCGACACACGCACCGTGAATACATGGAATGATGAGAGGTTTCGTCTCTCTATATATATTAAACCTACACCTGGGTCACAAGTCCCAGTCACTGTTGAAGCTCCTCTCACTACAACGATGGACCCGACACACGCACCGTGAATACATGGAATGATGAGAGGTTTCGTCTCTCTATATATATTAAACCTACACCTGGGTCACAAGTCCCAGTCACTGTTGAAGCACCTCTCACTACAACGATGGACCCGACACACGCACCGTGAATACATGGAATGATGAGAGGTTTCGTCTCTTGTAAAAGACTATATGCTCACGAAGTTTTTACTACTTTTCACCAAGCGTAATTATGGTTATAAAACATTAGATTCATTTAAATGTCGTGGAAATCTTAGATCTCATTAGAGATATTAATGATAATCTTATAGGTCTATGTCCTAAAAGTATTAGCAAAAACATATATAAGTATATAAAACATAAATTTTCATACTAAATTAAGATACAATATAAGTCTTACCAGCTATTGCAGTAGTTATGTTATCTATTATAGATGTATTTTGTATTGTAGATGTGTTGTTCATTATTGATGCATTATATATTGACATATTCATTTTGCTCGCTTTATCAGCGCTCTGCATCTCTTCTATGGTAACCCTGGAAATAAATAAAATATCATATTTTTACATATATTAGTGTTCCAAAAAAATGTATAGTATTTAATTATTAGAAACTAGCTTTCCTCAGGTTCGCCCGCGTGGAGTTCGGTTATAACGCGTTACCAAGAGAGCCTTTCAAAAGTTTGTGATAAAAACTATCCTATGTTCTTTCTCGAGGTCAACTCCATCTCTGTACTAAATTTAATTAAAATCAGTTCAGTGGTTTAGGCGTGAAAGCGTAACAGACAGACAGACAGAGTTACTTTCGCATTTATAATATTAGTAGGGATAGAAAAAGACTATTTAATTTTAGTTCGGTGTTACGCTTTTCTTTTTTATCCACAATAATGAGATACATTAATGACTCAAAAGTAATATATCGTTTATCTATTTTTGGGGATATCCTTTAATATATTAGTCTGTAAAGTATTCTTCTTATATTATATTCTTCTCACCAATCTTTGAGCCACACGTCCGTAGCTGAGTAGAAGAACTGAGCGAAGACGAAAAGCGAACCCAGAACTAGCATCGTGAACTGGGTTCCGCCGCTCTTTATAAACGAGAAGTATACTCCGAAGTCTACTGAACCCTCACTCTGATTTTCACCTAGAAGGAGAGAAAACTACGGCTATATATACGTATAACTTATATATATATAAAATTCTCGTGTCGTAAAATTTTATGAGCATTTGAGTAGGTCTGATAATCGGATAACATCTATTTCCATACTATATCATAAGGGTTATTCACACTTAATTGTTTTTCAGACGAAATGTTTTGTTTCTTTTACATACAACCAAAAATTTTTACTTTTTAATCAACAACCCCTATTTTTTTATATGCCAAAACAAAATTTACCGGGTCAGCTAGTATATAGTATATTTACGTCCTTTTAGTTTATTTAGATATTTTGTAGTGTAGAATAAACACTTAAGGACTTATTCAATAAAATTATATAAAGAAATGTATATTACAAATGACCTTACCACCTGTTTGTAATATCAAACAAGACAGATATAACTGAGTATAGTTATCAATTCTTAATTTCATATACGTAAGTCATTTCGAGTTTAATGTGTCTTACAAACAAATAGTAAGTGCTATTCTATTATTCCCAAAGAGGGTTGATGTCAGGCGGCGGGTCGTAAAAACAATTAGCCAAAACTATTCACATGTAAGGCAGACTCTGGCTAAAACTGGTAAATTGACGGGAAGAAGAAGAAATAAGGGCTATCATCACAATTACCTTCAAATTCCGGTCCAATAATATTTTCTCCTTCCGTGTTGAAGGACAGTTGAGACACCTCGGACATTGACCTCTGTGAGCGGAGTTTGTGGCCGTGCTCCTAAAGGTAAGGGTCTATTAGTTGAGTCTACGATATTATAACGAACACTATCAGCGACATAAGGAGAGATTAGCTTGTACGGTGGAGGTGAGCGTTTATCGCGCCAGATAGGGTCCCTTAAGCCTACACCTGGGTCACAAGTCACAGTCACTGTTGAAGCTCCTCTCACTACAACGATGGACCCGACACACGCACCGTGAATACATTGAATGATGAGAGGTTTCGTCTCTATTGTGATGTTTGAACTAAATTATCACCAAATTTCATATATTTATTATTGATATTTTAAATAGAATAATAAAATTATTTTAATATCAGTGTTTGTTACATTTCACTATTACTACATCAGTTATAATGTTAAACAGTTCCATTACATACTCTTTTACATTCATTAATTTCCTAATAATTACGTTCATTCATTCTCATAATGTTTAACAATCAATTATGAGTTGAATTCCAATACAGTCATTAATATGACTTGTCAAGACTATTGGTTTCCTTGTCATTCTTCCTTGTCTACTCCCTATCACTCTCTCTCTCTCACACACACACGCACGTACGTACACAAACTCTCTCCCTCTAACGCACGCACGTACACAAATTCTCTCCCTCTCTCTCTCACACACACACGCACGTACACACACTCTATCTCCATCTCTTTCCCTCACCAGACTGTCCTGGTTCTCATACGAGGCTCCCTTCTGCTTCAATTTCTTCTCCTCGTCCTTGGCCTCCATCTCAATCAGCTTTTCAAACTCCTTGACATCGTTCTTCAAGTCGTTGTAGGTCCCTTGAGCTACGATCTGTTGAATTTCATATACATTTAATAGATGATTTCGGCAACCGATTGTAGGTATTCTTGTTCGATAGCCAAGTTAAATATGATAATTATTACAACAAAAAAAATTTATGGTACCACCAATTACAATTTTTGTGCTTGAAAAGGGAACAAATATCAAAAAAATATACATTCATGTCCAAAATGTGTACCGAGAGCTGGAAAGGTGCATTTCTTAGTTAAATCTGAGGATAGCTTTACTTAAAGATCGTTTTTGTTTGGCGCACACGTTAACTACTTCAAATGATGAATTGTCTGGGAGGTTTGATTTGCTCCTTTTATACATAATATATTTTAGTTTTGTAATAATTATGTACTCACTTTGCCCAATTTCATGACACACACTTGAGCCGCGTGCCGCGCGTACTGCACATGATGAGTGACCAAGACTGTGGCTTTCTCACGAAGGAAAGACCGGATACACTCCTCGTATATAGCTTGGGCTACCTGGATATATATAGGAATTATTAACACAATAATTTCATTTGGTCATCATCCCTACTAATATTATAAATGACAAAGTAACTCTGTCTGTCTGTCTGTTACGCTTTCACGCTTAAACCACTGAACTGATTTTAATGAAATTTGGTAGAGACATAGAGTTGACCTTGAGAAAGAACATATAATAGTTTTTATCCCAGACTTTTGAAAGGTTCTCTCGGAAACGCGATATAACCGAACTCCACCCGGGCGAAGCTGCGGGCAAAAAGCTAGTAACATATACATTTTTAAAATTTTGGTGACCCAAAAAAAAGAAAAGCAATAACAGAAGTCTTATAAAGATTACATATTTCCTACTACGTCCCAAAATAAACGAATATTATATACTTCATCTTAATATATAGGTTTAACAAAACTGTTTAATTTCATACATTAAATACCATTATACAAGACAATTCTTTGTCATTCTTTCAACTGAATTATTAAAACTGCATTTTATATCTTTAAAGAGTAATTTTAAATATAATAATCGCGGTCACGACCAATATAATCAGACCCTTCATTACCTTAGCATCTACAGCTGCCAGCGGGTCATCTAATAGGTACACGTCTGCATGTTGATACACACAGCGAGCCAACGCGATGCGAGCCCTTTGACCTCCAGATAATGACGCACCTAGAGAAAGGTCAAAGGTCAGAGGTCAATTGATAGAGGTCACTCCAATAACATCAATACACAACACAATACAATTACTATGAATGACCTTCGTGATACGTGAATGTGAAAACACTCGACGGAAATAGGTACTGAATTATGAGTGACTTAACGCGCACCAGATATTCATAGCTTAAGATAAACAAGTTCCTAGTACAAAAGAAGTTCATATTTTTGGCATCACAATACTATTTTTTTATTTGTGAATCATTGTATCTTCAGGTGGCACTTCACTTGGCATTGCGTATTCGCCGCATTTGTCCAAATATTTGTACGTAGTCCAAATACCGCAAACATGACATCCACACTTGGCATACCAACACGTCTTTACTTGTTTTCGCTTATTTGTGTATGTGTATTATTTGTGCAAATATGTCTAATGAAGACGTACAAATCCTCCACACATGGTCTTATTTGGCCTAACATAACAAATACTCCAATACGCAACGCCAAGTAAAGTGTCACCTTTCGTGTTAAATATTGACGAACAAACAGATAAACTGTCAGTATTACGTTAAATGAGCACTAATAGTACGGATTTTCATTAAAATAACAGCATGTGTACATTATAATTGTATGAATTTATTATTATTAAAGTATCTACACACCTCTCTCGCCAACAACCGTCTTATCTCCATAAGGCAGTATTTCCAGGTCACTCTTCAGCTGGCAGCATTTAATGACCTGCTTGTATCTGCGCAGGTCCAGGTCTTGACCGAATAGAATGTTCTGGCGGACCTGCAAGGAGAGTATCATAGTATGTAATATATAAAAAGATTCTTGAGTCAGTGGTGGCCTAGTGGTTAAAAGGCCCGTCTCTCATGCACGAGGGCGCGGGTTCGATCCTGGCCCTAGCAAGTACCAATGTGACTTTGACAAGTCATATGTACTTTATAAGAGTATTTAGACATCACTGATTAATGCTGATTCCCAAAAGAAGGTTGATGTCAGGCAGACGGCCGCTCGTAAAAACAATTAGCCAAAACTAATTCACAACATGTAAGGCAGACCCTGGCTATAGCTGGGAAATTGACAGGTAGGAGGAGATATAAAAAGATTCTTGAGATACAAAGTATAACTCGGTTTGTTATATAGTTTGGTAAAAAGATGTTTTATAACTTTATGAACAGTATACTTAATATGAGAGAGAAATGAACTAAATATATAAATGTATAAATATTGTAGCGTTACTTCTCCATAATTATTGGACGTTATGATATTACAAGTTATTAATTTTGAAACAGATCAATAGGTTTGTTTTGTGAATGGATTTACGTGATTTGTGAAGACCAAATATTGTTTTGCCAAACAGATAAGGAATCTTAGTTTCACGATAAGTTTAAATCGTAATACTCAAAATTACTAATTTCAAATTGTTCTTAGTTTTGTGTAATTTTAATAAATTGACGGCAAAATTATATCGAATATTATTTTTAACAAAGCCAATTCTGGTCTTGTTCCCAATAATATTTTAATAGTTAACTCACGGAGGCTTCAAATAGCCAAGGTTCTTGCGCAGCGTAGGCGATGGTCCCACGGACAGAGAGGTGACCGGAAGTAGGCGATAGTTCCCTCAACATGGCGAGTAGCAGGGTCGACTTGCCCGAACCAACCGTGCCCACTATAGTAGTCAAGGTTTCCGGTTTGATCTGTCATGGAGGGTAGTTAGAAAATTCATTAGTACTGAAAAAATAACGCCAGAGAAACATTTATTATTAAAAAAATATATGTATTTCACAAAATTTTGGTTTAGTTATGTTATAAAAGCCATCAAAATGATCTATGACCCAAGTGTATTAACTTGATATTGTAATGGGTCAATTCATTTTAAACTGAAGTATGACCCAAAAGTGTATGAAAAGTCATATATTGAATATTTTATGAAAAAACTTATATATTAGACTTTTTATTTTCTTTTATAAATAATGAGAAACTAAGGACCAAAATTTATATAATCTTTATATATATAATTCTTCTGTGAGTGTGTATGTCACTGAGCTTCTCTCAAAGGACTGGACCGATTTTGATGAAATTTTTTGTGTGTGTTCAAGGGGATCTGGGAATGGTTTAGATTCACAATTTTGTCCGCTGGACAATGTTTTTTTAATTAATTTTAAATTTATTAGTAGTTGTTGATACAAACGTTTTTTTTTGACATTAGATTTGACAACTTACTAATATGTCAATCATTCTGTCGCACTTCAAAACACGGAGATTTATGGCTTTGATAGGTAAACTCCAAAAATATAAATAAAAAACGTAACAGATATTTCTTGATTATAGGGCGAAACGAAGTTCGCCGGGTCTTCTATAAAAACCTAGTATGAGATATATCGTTGAACTTAATGAATACTGCCAAACTGTAAGTATGGACGTAATTACGTTTAAGTTAATGTCGTCGAGCGCCAGTACTCTATTCTTCACATCTTCGTCTTCCGAGTTCTTCCAGTGCGCGGTGTAGTCTTTAAAACTAATGAAAACAGCCGGCTTTAGCTGCTCCAGACTAGACTCAGACTTAATGTACGCCTGTTGTCTAAAAAAATACAAATTAATGGCTTATTAGAAAAGACTACATTTAATAATCATGCTTTGTATTTGGTAATATTAGGTTTTGGGCATAAAATTCTGATTATATTACGTATCAATGAAAAACAAAGCAGAAATTAATGGCATATTAGAAAAAAGTTGGTATGCTAGATTATGATTAATAATAATCATACAAATTATTTTTGATTATTTTTTTTTTAGTAATATAAGTAGACTATTAGAAAGATTGATGTATATTTAAGTTAAACTTTTGGGGAAAAAATTCTAATAATATATCAATAGAAAAAAACGAAATATCTAGATCAGGAAATTCTTTAGTCAATCCTATTATATATATAACTTCAAATCTATTGTTTTTATTGTTACTCAATATCTACTATTACGTATATATTTAATAACAAAACACAAGCCAATCACGAAATTAAAGTACATTATATTAGATAAAAACTCACCCGTTGCCAATTTTCTCGAAGATTCTGCTCATAGCTACATTTTTTGGGCCTTCAATAGTGACGAGGTCAGTTCCATCACAATTATCGACTTCTGGCAGCATGAGGAACTCCTGCATCCGATGAACACTGACTTGAGCCTCCAATGTGAAAGATATTGCCAAAGATAGGAAGTCCACGAGGGAATACTTCAAGATATTGTAGTACGAAAATACTACGAACACTTTGGATGCTGTGAGTTCGTTCTTGAATGATATGAACGAAACCAGGGTCAGAAATATAGCGATCTTTGAGTTTAACTTCACACAAGATATCATAATCGCTCGTAACCATGATATTTTCTTTATGATGTTCATTTCTTTCCTGTAATGTAATAATAATGTATTAGAACGATTATGATTAAAGATTTTATGTAATAATGATTCTTGAATGGATTCAAATTTGAGATAAATAGGGAAACACGTTTTGGTCTTTCAGCAAACTAAGCCATCGTGTCTATCTATTAAAAAATGATAATGGTTAAAATTTACTTTGAGTTCAAAGTTATTTACTAGACATTGATACAAAAACACCAACTAAACTTCATTATGAACTAAATTTATAATTTACTTATTTATGACCAAGAAAATCTTATTCTAATTGATAAGATCGTCCAAATTTCATATTATATGAAATTATATATGAGTGTACGTCAGAAAACGTAAAAAAGGACTAAAATCACTATTTTTCCTCTATACCTAATATTAATAAGCTTTTTCTTTTTGGAGATATATTAACTTCTTAATCAATGTCTAACCAAAGACGTGTATTAATATGGTGACAGTATGACGATGTATGTACAGACGCCACGCGTTTAACATGTCCTACCTCCTGGCTTCGCCTATGATCCGTGCGAACGCTTTCTCCCACGCGTACATTTTGATAGCCTCTATTCCTTGTATAACTTCGTTCATCAATCGTATTCTATTATCAGTTCTAATCGCTGTCTGGTGTCGGAGTCTGCTTGATATTTTACCCAAATAAGCTGTTAAAAGTATATTTATAGTGATAAAAATGTTATTCTACTGGAAATTTTATTTAATAGACATAAAAACTAGTTTTAACTTAAATATATCACAAAAACAATGATTTCGAAGTCTTATGACTGACAAACAATAAAGTTAAGTTTGTATGAAGTTTGAATTGTTTTGAACGATTTGAAATTATTTTTTGATAATGATATATGCAAAAATGAAATTTTACTCTTAATAAATGCCCTTTAGAATGTATTTTTATCATTCAGAGGACTATGATGATAAAAATTACCAAAAAATTTAGCTTATGGGCCATCAATACAAAAACTCACCTTGAAGTGGTATGATGAGGAAGAGCAATGAAACTCCAATGAATGTTGACGCACCGACTTGTTTGTACATCAGATAGGTCACAACCACGCCCTCTATCGGAGTTCTTATGAGGTCCATAATGAACAAGGAGGCCATGTCGAACCTTTGGGCATCGGTGGTCAAGAGATTGATGGCGTGACCAGAAAGACCTTCGGAGGCCTTGCCGCCAGCGTTTATATCAAGACGGAGAATCTGAAGAGGTCATAATACGGGTCAACGACCTTTGATTCAATTTTCATATAGTATAAACTTGCTAGGTATACATAGATTTTGAAGAAGATACTATGAATTGTAGAAAAAATAGCGTATAGTCCAAGAAAATTACTTATAATTTAGGGGTGCCTGGCTGGGTTTCCCACCTTACTAAGTGCCGGGCAATTTACAGCGTGATCTAATATTATTACGATGAAAATATATCAAAACTGAATTTTGTACTAAGAGGAAAGTGAAAGAAAATTTTATACACCTTAAGAACGTGTTACCTGCCAAAGCCACCTCGACCCAAATTTCATAGGTGGGGATCGTGACTACCTATATTGGGTACATCTATACAAAAACTTTCAGCTTTTGTAAATTAACGAATGCCTGGCTGGCCCTGGCTCTTGCTCTAGTAGTTTTGTCGTGCGTAAATGTTTTGTTTTTTTGTAAAATTACTCTAACATTTCGTTGGAATCCAAGCAGAAAAATATTTCATTCTCCTTATAAATTTACTTTTGTGAGAGGTTCGTACTTCAAATATGGTTACTATTATTTTTCATGAGTTATTTCGTTCAGAGGAAAATGGTTAATGTAAAAACAACAGATCTATCAACCAACGGTCATGGACATGGGTGTGTCATGACATAAATTATGAAAATTATAGCCTATATCCTCTTCTAATATTTGAGCTACACTACAATAAAGTTTCATCGAAATCTGTTCAATAGTTTTTCCGTTGAAGTGCAATAGACACCATCACAAACGCATATATATAATATATAAATTACCTTTCTATATATGAGCGAACACGTTGCGACTCGGACCCTCATGGAAATATCAAATAAATATAATATGGTCGGCTGCATTATGACGGCGCTTATGAAAGTTAATCTGGAATAAATATAATAAAATATGAATTTACATGGAAAGTCATATATAGTCATTGATGGCCTAGTGGTTTAAAGGCCCGCCTCTCAAGTACGAGGACGCAGGCTCGACCCTGGCCCTGGCAAGTACCAATGTTATTTTTCCAAGTCATATGCACTTTATAAGAGTATTAAGACATCACTGATTAATGCATTCCCAAAGAGGGTTGATGTCATGCAGGTGGCCGGTCATTAAAACAATTAGCCATAACTATATACAATATGAAAGGGAGACCCTGGCTAAAGCTGGGAAATTGCCAGGTAGAAGAAGATTAAGATACATGGAAGAAAAATTTCGTTTCCTAGGTTTCCTATTTCCTATCCGAGGCTTTTTTTTTGGTAATTTTTATTTAAAACTTCACAAAAACGATAGCATAAAATACGTGTATCCTCACTAAAAGTTGATCTTGAAGTAAATACAATGGTCTCATTTTGAATACTTAATAAGTTTATATAGAAAATCTTCGAATCTAGAGCTTATTTGACAGACCGTAAAATATGAAATTGCTTTTTTTGTTTTAAATAAAATAAAAAAAGAAGATTTTATACCAACTAAAATAATCTAAAAGTGAGTTTAAAATGACTAACAGTTTAAACCCTTCAAAACAGATTTATATATACAGAGCTCAATATTTGATAGTTATAGATAGTTCATTGTTTAAATCACGCATGAGAGTGCGGGTTCGATCCTGGCAAGTACCAATGTGATTTTTCCTAGTCATATGTACTGTATAAGAATATTCAGACATCACTGACAGATGAAGGAAAACATCCTGAGGAAACATGGACTTATAATCTCAAATTATAAGTTTGAAATCACCAACCCGTCTTGAGCGAACGTAGTGATTAATACTCAAACCTTCTCCATGTGAGAAGAGGCTCAGCAGTGGGCTCTGATAGACTGATGATAGATAGTTCATTAGTTTAAGTGTCAAAGACATACATACCCCAAAACACCAACAGCGTACATGTAGGCATCAAACTTTGTAACACCGGATGTTGAAGAAAAATAATTTATCAAGCCTTCAAGGCAGGTGGGTATAATTATTCTGCAAAGAAAGTTATATTTATTATTCAAGAATATCTAAGTTTTTCGCGAGTGTTCAATGGAATAGAACTAATATTTTATTGATTTTCTATCCGTGATTATTGCTGCTTAAGTCGAAAACGCCGGGAGTATGTAATTAAAATTATCAAAATCACGCTTGATCAATACTAGTTTAATTTAATTATTTTTAATATTTGTATAATACAGAAATGTTTAGAAAGTCCCACTTACTTAGCTGATGTGTCCACAACAGAATACAGGGTGTTCACTATCGTAAATTCCAAACCAAAAACACTAAATATAGCTTTCATCAAGGATGGCTTCTTTCCGATACCTGGTAAAGAAAATATAATAAAAAAATGAGTTTTTCGCACCTAAAAAGCTATCAGTAAGGGCTAAATATTTCAAATTAATTGTATTTTTAAATAATTATTAATAATATTGTATACAGGGTGATACAAACAAACATTTTCATTACCAATTGGTTCTTATAGTGGCATGCACACTATAGACGCAAATAAGCACTGCATATACCCATATTACAACTAAACCTATATTGTTTAATTCTTACTTATGTACTTTTAATAATACATTACGAAATACAAATGTTAACAGACATTTAAAATGACATATGATTCACGATTTAGAGGATAAAGGAGGAAATTATCTTGAAAATCTTTATTTTTTCTTTCAAATATATATTCTGCTTACTCTACCAAATCTCTACGCACGCCCCTGCTTATTATGTTAAGATTTATGAATGAAATCCCTACTAATATTATAAATGCAAAAGTCACTCTGTCTGTTACGCTTTCACGCCTAAACCACTGAACTGATTTTAATGAAATTTGGTACATACATAGAGTTGACCTTGAGAAAGAACATAGGATAGTTTTCATCCCCGACTTTTGAAAGGTTCTCTTGGAAACGCGATATAACCGAACTCCACGCGGGCGAAGCTGCGGGCGGAAAGCTAGTATGAAATACTTTTAACGCAACGTATCTTGTAACGACGAAAACTTGTTGTAGGCATACTGATTTAATAAACTACAAGATTGTGAGTTATTTGTTCGTGGGTATATTAATTTTTTTACATCCCACTTACTAATATTTTTAATATATTTGTTATCAATATAAAGCTTTGATAGCAGAATATTAATAACTTATCGATGTTGAATCGATAATAATATCGATTTTAGACTTCCTGGCTTCTTATAATGTTTTTAACCAAGATATCTGATGATGATGAATAAATGATTTAAATTCAGTGGTGGCCTAGTGGTTAAGAGGCCCTCATGCATGAGGGCGCGGGTTCGATCCTGGCCCTGGCAAGTACCAATGTGATTTTTCCGAGACATATGTACTTTCTAAGAATATTAAGACATCACTAACTAATGCATTCTCAAAAAGGGTTGATGTCAGGCAGGCGGCCGGTCGTAAAAACAATTAACCCAAACTATTTATAACATGTAAGGCAGACCCTGGCTAAAGCTGGGAAAATGTCAGATAGAAGAAGATATCTTATGCTGAACGCCTTTACAAGTCAACGGGAAAGCTATTACTTTAAGAACCTTACTACGAACTGGAAACTGAAAGTATAAACGTATTTATTCTGACAATAGAAGCTTATGTTTCATTCCCAAAGAGGGTTGATGTCAGACAGGCGGCCGGTCGTTAAAACAATTTGCCAAAACTATTCACAACATGTAAGGCAGAACCTGGCTAAAGCTGGGGAATTGCCAGGTAGAAGAATAGAAGCTCATGTTTTAATTATACATATATATAGAAAGATTTACAGTAAGGAAACTCTTAAGCTATCAAACATATACATATATAGTAATAAAATTAAGACATTAAAATAAACAGAAAATATACGAGGATTGAATTTAAATGACATATAATTAATTTAATGATACGCTTATTTGAATGAATTTAAATAATTTACAATAGTTTAGTTTAATTAATGATCGAATTTAAAAGATAATTATACGAAAATAATGTATAAAAAATAAATTTTAATAAATTAATTAACTTCATATAAAATTCCCAAAGAGGGTTGATGTCAGGCAGGCGGCCGGCCGTAAAAACAATTAGTTAAAACTATTCACAGCATGTAAGGTAGACCCTAGTTAAAGCTGGGAAATTGCCAGGTAGAAGAATTAAGTTCATTTAAAATACATAATAATCACAGTATATATAATTAATTTTGCCTCTTAGTACACGTAGCAGAATATAACATAGTTACTACATACCAATAGTTTGCCGTTTTTACTTAGTAACCTCCGTTAATACTATAATGTGAGAAGTTATGAATGAAAAACTGTTAACTCTACGTGTGTAGTGTAATGCAAACTTGGGAAATACTTAGTTTTTAAATATCGTTATGCCTAGTCCAAGAAAATATTTGTGATAACTTTTGCAACTAGGACAAACAGGAAAAAATTGTTATCTCTAGAAAAAAAGAATAGAAAAGATATTTAATAAATTTACTGTTATTGTCACAATTTCAAACTTATTTTTTTCAAAACTTTTATATTTATTTTACAACAACGCTTTTATCATACAAAACGAAAATGCCACAAACATTTGTACTACAATCTACTATGATGTATAGTTTTCATTGAAAGAAAAAAAAACAATTTATAAACTTGGATCATAGCTATTAGTCTAAGCTTTGACAGTTTCCCCAAAAAGTGTGAAATGAAGATACGGTTGAGAACTTCTCTTCAAAAAAATGATCTGAAAATACCGAAAATGTGATTGCTTCTTTATGATAAAGAGAGTAACTGAGCAGACGGCCTACCTAATGAAGTTAGTGCGTCATGGACATCAGCAAAATAGATTTACGTATGTATTTCCACCCTTGATTGAGGAAAGAAGGGGAGAAGGTGGGAAAGAGAGAAAAAAGGGAAGGGCAACCGTCTCTCTCACTCATCAGAAACACATCCATTAAAGACTACTTCACGCCGATCTTCTGTGAGAGGGTGGTACTTCCACGAGACAGAACATGTTCGAGCTGTAGTAACTTGACTACAGTTTGGCTCTACCATCTATAAAAGGGTACCAAACCCTTACCAAGCTTACAAAACCATATATATGACCTAGATTTAGTACGTAGTTTAAGAGAATTTAAACTAAAAGTAGACCCTACATTCATCATGTACACCAAGCCTTATAGATTAACAAAACAAAACAAAGGATATAAAATAACAAAACAAAGGATATTAAATTCATTATCAATGTTATTATAACAAAGGATGTAATAAAAATCATTTGCTGTTTAACAACCAACACGTTGAACAAACATTTGGAGAGCTTTATCGACGCTGTAAAAACATTGTCTATTATAATACAGCGGCTTTAGATTATAATCTGAATTATATATAATAATACGTCAGTTTGTCTGTATATACAGGGTGACTGGTGAATTACTATCGATATTTGAGGACGTGATATTTGACGATCATATATGATAAAATAAAAATTAATATAACATAAATATTAATGAACTTCTAAGTAAAGTTAACCAAAAGTTATGTAATTAATTACGCATCGTATGAACACCCTACAGATTAGGTATACACACACACACACACACTCGCGCGCGGCGGCGTGTTGTTGTATCAGCACGCCGCCGCACGCGTCCACACTTGGAACACTTGGAACGTGTCCACGCTTTATTTATTTATACGGAAATTTGGTCAAAAATTAAGTACCTATTTTTTTTACATAATTCGAATGAGAATCATGTACCGAGTATTCTCCTTAAATGTTGATAGTAATTCACCAGTCACCCTGTATAAACATTTAAATATATAAAAGAAAAATATTTGGAGAAATCATAAAATAAAAATGGTATGGAATTCTTTAAAAATACTGAAAAAAATAAACTATTGATTTAATCAATTTTAGTTTAAAAAAAACTAAAAAAACACGCTTTTAACTAATATTTATTTTACATTTTTTAGTATGATTGTTCCAAGTGTTCCAAGTGTGGACGCGTGCGGCGGCGTGCTGATACAACAACACGCCGCCGCGCGCGAGTGTGTGTGTGTGTGTGTGTATACCTAATCTGTAGGGTGTTCATACAATGCGTAATTAATTACATAACTTTTGGTTAACTTTACTTAGAAGTTTATTAATATTTATGTTATATTAATTTTTATTTTGTCATATATGATCGTCAAATATCACGTCCTCAAATATCGATAGTAATCCACCAGTCACCCTGTATATGTTTAAGATAAATAATATTTAAGAATAATTTAAAATATCTGAATAGTAATATTATATACGTAAAAGTATTTTATTACTTCACGTCACCAAATTATTAGGTTAAGTGGTTCTATTTGTCAGTTCATAATATTCCTTAACTTGGCGGCACTACTTGTATTGTGCGAACAGAACGACGTCCGTGAAAAAGACATAAAAACTACATAAGTGCAATTTTATGACCGAAATATTCCACTGGCAAGAAATTTTACTGAATCTGAATTTATTACAGACGCTTAGATGAAAGGTATAAAAGGTTTACTTAATTTTAGGGTTAAATTTAAAAAAACTGACTAAATAACCATAATTGTTGGAAATAACGAACATATAACTTCGGCTGAGCCGATTTTGATGGGAATTTTTAATAAAAATAGGATTTAATATTTTGACACGTTCGTGTATTAAAGTTATATATTATAATAGCTTACTTTGTTTATTAAGTTGTTCCTGCCATTTCGCGCCAAGCTGGTCTCCCAAAGGTGAGGATCTGTGTTCTGGAGAACATCTGGAAATTCAAAAACCTTCTTATACCACAAACCTCATTAAATAATTTAATTAGTGTTGCCCAAAATCGGTCTTGGTCTTGAAGACTTGGTCTTGGTCTTGCATTTTTACAAGATCAAGTCAATGGTGGCCTAGTAGTTAAGAGGCCCGCCTCTCGTGCCGAGGGCGCGGGTTCAAACCTGGCAAGTACCAATGTGATTTTTCGGAATAATGTACTTTCTGAGAGTATTTAGACATCACTGGCATACGTTAAAGGAAAACATCGTGAGGAAACCTGGACTTATAGTTTCACAATTATAAGTTTGAAATCACCAACCCGTCTTGAGCAAGCGTGGTGATTAATGCTCTAACCTTCTCCATGTGAGAAGAGGCTCAGCAGTGGGCTCTGATAGGCTGATGATGAAGTCTTGCGAGACTCTTGCTGCAAGACCAAGACTGGCCGTCGTATTCTTGCATTTGGGCAACACTTATTCTTGTATAGTATTAAAGTATATTATACATATATACTATATCGAACCTTAAGGCTTACATTATTAGGTATAAAATACAATATTTTTATTTATTTTCATTCCAAAGCACCTAAACTTTTTAAATAGAAATCTATCTAATTTATAGTTATTAATAAAAATGTAGAATTAAGTCTAACAATGATATTATAACTCATATTTAAGTATCTCACAGAACACGGTAAGTACATGAGTTGTTGACTTCATAACTCATGTGACTTGATGTAACTCATAATTTAAGTAGTAAATTATAGTACAGATACTACGCAAGGCAAAAAATAGTATATATAAATATATATTTATATATATAGTATATGCTATTAGCTTTCATAGTATGTTTAATCCTGTATACATATCAATTTTCATCAAGTCATCGTAAAACAATGTCATTACATTGTACAAAAATACAAACAAATGATTCTTAGAACGTTCTAATGCTTACTTTTAGTGTGAGTCGTCATATGAATACTTACATTAAGTTTTTATTCATCTCTGTCTGTCTATCTGTTACGCTTTCACGCCTAAACTACTGAACTAATTTTAAGGAAATTTGGTACAGACATAGAGTTGACCTTAAGAAAGAACATAGGATAGTTTTTATCCCACACTTTTGAAAGGTTCTCTTGGAAACGCGATATAACCGAACTCCACGTTGACGAAGCTGCGGGCGGAAAGCCAGTATATAATACTATTTATATTAAAATTCTTATTTACCTGTATACATCAGATATACTAAGTTGTCCCTTCCTTCCTTTAGCGAAGATCGGCAGAATGTACCTTTAGTAGGAGGAAAAGAAATTATTATATATGTCATACGAGGTGGTGGAGTAGAGATAAAAGGCGCCTCTCATGCATGAGAGTGCGGGTTCGATACCTGGCAAGTACCAAAGTGATTCCGAGTCATATGTACTTTATAAGAGTATTTAGATATCACTGACAGATGAAGGAAAAAATTGTGAGGAAACATGGACTTATAATCAAATTATAAGTTTGAAATCGCCAACCCGTCTTGAGCAAGCGTGGTGATTAATGCTCTAACCTTCTAGTTAAAAGTTCCTTACTGATAAAAACTCGTCTGTCAGTCCATATATATATGTATATAGTTACTACGTGTTTCAAACTAAATACAGAAAGTTAACGTCTATTTAAATAGTAAATCTTAACTATTGTCGTAACCAATTATGTATGAACGCTTTACTGTCGGTTTGAAAGTAGAAACTTTTTATAAGGATAGTATAATGGAAACAAAATTGTATTTTAAAAAAAGTATCATAATTAATTAATTGAATTAATATTTATATTAATTCAAAAGATAATTGATTAATTGCATTAATATTTTGTTTCAAGATTACAATTATCTTACCAGAACGTGATTTTTGAAAATATGTTTGCTTTCTCCCGAGGATTTTGTTTCCTCTCCGCATCGAAATAGCCAGGATCCATTTTTTCTGGAAAAATACAAGAAGAATAGTTTATTCAAAGAAGAATTTTAAAGGTAAATGAATTCTGATAATTATTTTCTTTACAAAATATAAGCAATTCCAGGCTAAATACCATAGTTTAATTAAGAAGTATTTTCTATGTTACATAAAAAAGAACTTACACGTTGTCTTCAATGTGCATAAAAAGTTATTGTCATAATTCTTATCTGGAACAAAAGAAGAAATAAATCATTATATAGAATAACTAATTTATGACCGCGACTTTGTCCGTTTGGACAGTGAAATAGGAATTAAAGAGATATATGTCTTCATATATAATATGAATATTATGTACAGAACCCGAAAAAAATATACGGAACTCTGAAATAGTTTACCTAAGCTTTATTTTGATGTATGTTTTATTTCAAAGATATTTCCGCGTCTAGAATTTTAGTAGAAAAAGGGGAAAATGGTAGGAATTTTGTTATAACTTTATATTATTCAATAATTATACACAAAAAAATATGTAAAAAAAAATTATATAGACCTTACCAATTACATCTTAACTTAAACTACAATATACTTAGTTACACGTCAATACTGATCGTATTGAGTTTGACGATAAAAACTCATGCTAAGGAAATTATTGAAAAATAATAATAGGACTATTGAGATGAAATTTATTGTTGATATCTTATACTTTACGTATTTTTTAGCCAAAATACATTACAAATGATTCAGCCATTCAAAGGTAAGATAGGCATAGTAACACCTACATATGTATTTGTAAAATTTAAATATATTTTTGTTGTGCTTTAGTAGAAATGTGAATTCATAATTAGTTGAATAAAAATGCCATAAATAGATTCATCATCATCCTATCAGAGCCCACTGCTGAGCTGCCTCTTCTCACATAGAGAAGGTTAGAGCATTAATCACCACGCCTGCTCAACACGGGTTGGTGATTTCAAACTTATAATTATAAAATTATAAGTCCAGGTTTTATCACGATGTTTTCCTTCATCAGTCAGTGGTGTCTAAATACTCTTATAAAGTACATATTATGACCCGATAAATCACATTGGTACTTGCTAGGATCGAACTCGCGCCCTCATGCATGAGTGGCAAACATTTAACCACTAGGCCACCACGACTTAATAAATAGGTTAATGAATATAAATTAATGCCAATTAATAATAATTAATATATATAGTTAATGATAATTAATTAATAAACTTGCAACCCTCAAGCCATACACATATATAATGAGCGTTATTGTTGACAATCTGACACTTTTTCTTCTCAATTATTGTCAAGAGAAGCTCTGCCCTAATTAGTCTTGAATATTAATAAATCGGCCATTGGCCAGCGATGGTTTTTTTTAAATTAAACCATGTTTTCTTTTCGAACTTTTTATGTATATAAACTTTCAAGAATTGAATTTCCTGAGGAAACCAGGACTTATAATTCACAATTATAAGTTTGAAATCACCAACCCGTCTTGAGCAATGGTAATTAATGCTCAAACCTTCTCCATGTGAGAAGAGGCTCAGCAGTGGGCTCTGATAGGATGATGATAAACTTGAAAACTGACCGTATTTAGTTGGCTATGCAAACTAGTGGTAATTTAGCTTATCAGTCAATTGATTGGCATTGTAGCTGTGTTTGAAAAACCTTGCGCAATACTATACTATGAATAATTTATTTCTAAAACAGATGACAGTCATCTATTCACAGTAGATATTACAATATTTTTCAAATGAACTAAGTTATTTTTCATTTTTCAAACAGTAGACAATCTATACTAATATTATAAAGCTGAAGAGTTTGTTTGTTTGTTTGTTTGAAAGCGCTAATCTCCAAAACTACTGGTTCAAATTGAATAATTCTTTTTGTGTTGGATAGTCGAGTTATCGAGGAAGGCTCTGAGCTATATAACATTACGCTACGACCAATAGGAGCAAAGATATAGTGGTAAATGTGTAAAAAACGGGAGTAATTATTTCATCTTTGAAGCCTTCCGTTGCGTGCGCCGTGAAAACGGTTCAAGATACACAAAAAATATGTATCAAAGAATAATAGCTCTTTTAATGATCTAAAAAACAGTCCGCAACAGTATATTTCTATCTTTTAAGATTAACTCACAAAAACCGTTTTTATGGTACCTAATTTTGTCGAAATAATTTGTTTAAGTTGTATCAAAATAATAATATTAATCTTTATTCATATAAACAAATAAATATGTTGTTGGTTAAGAGTACTTCATTATTAATAAAAAAAAAACATAGGTTTCATCCTGAAAATTCTACGGGAACTCGACCATTCCGAAAACCCCGCAAGAACGGGAACTATGTGGGAAGAACCAAAAATCTGTCGGAAGTAACTATTCCACGCGGACGAAGCCGCGGCAAAAGCTAGTATATTATATATATAGGTGTGTGTATTGAGATAAAGATATATAAACGAAACTAATAGGTATTTTCGGATTTACTACGCGATTTATTTTTGATTTCAAACTACATACTCCCGACGTTTCGGCTACTTTACAGCAACCGTGATCTCGTCTGCCCGTGAAAATATTAATTTCATTTAAATGAGTACTCGCGAACTTCTAAGATCTGATTATTTGATAAAGATATTATTTGTGAAATTTCAACGAAAAGGCAAATATACATATATATGTATATTTGAAGACGATTGAAGTATTTTATTTTTTACCTTAGTATTGACAATTTATATTTTGTCCTATGTTCGGAAATAGGAAACAAATTGACAAATCAGTTAGAAAAGACATACTTATATACTGTGTATATATATATATATATGTACACGTGTATGTTAATGTAAACAAAGCGAGCATTAGAGTAACGATAAATGTATAACATATAACATTTACGACTGTCTGTTTGCACAACAAAAACTCTTAAACTATAAGCTTAGTATAAGTTGGCATGGCCACACAATACACAATATTATAAAAGTCAAAGTAACTCTGTCCGTCTGTCTGTTACGCTTTCACGCCTAAACCACTGAACTGATTTTAATGAAATTTGGTACAGACATAGAGTTAACCTTGAGAAAGAACATAGGATAGTTTTTATCCCAGACTTTTGAAAGGTTCTCTTGGATACACGATTAATCGAATTCCACGCGGGCGAAGCTGCGGGCCGAAAGCTAGTACTATATAAAATACGTAAATAAAATAACTAAGAGTAAGCACAAATATTTGACAAATAATTATCTCGTTTAAACTATAAGTTTCGTCGAATGAAAGTATATTAAAAAGTTGTATTAACATATTATTATTATTTTATGAATTCATAATAATAATAAAAAATATTTAAAAAAAATATTTTAGACATAATTTAAGATATACTATACAAAATGATTAGACAATTTAAAATCAATATACTATATTATATATAAGAATAAAAATTATATATATATATATATATATATATATATATATATATATATCTGTATATGGCATATAACTCACCGGCATTAAGACGACAGAACGACTGATAATTTCATAGTTTTCACCAAGTACTAACATCCACTTACAGATATATGTTATGAAGTGTATTTTGTCATTTTATTACACCATATAATTTTATCGTATTTCTAAGAAACTAGCTTTTATCCGCGACTCTGTTCAAAATATTTTGTATCAATATCTCCTGGCACGATTGATAAAATTGAAAGATTTCGTCCCAATTTATTAGATGTGAAAATTTTTGGAGTTATACTATTCAATTTTCATTGTATGTTCTTTTTCTTTCTGAAAATTTCCCAGATTTAGCCAGGTTCTGCCTTACATGTTGTGAATAGTTTTGGCTAATTGTTTTTACGACCGGCCGCCTGCCTGACAACAAGCCTCTTTGGGGATGCATTAATCAGTGATGTCTAAATACTCTTAGAAAGTACATATGACTTGGAAAAATCACATTGGTACTTGCCAGGATCGAACCCGCGCCCTCGTGCATGAGAGGCGGGCCTTTTAACCACTAGGCCACCACTGACTTCATTGTCATTGTATATGTTATATTTAATATTGTTTAAAAACAGGTTTAATTAAAATTACCGGTTTTTTGTCAAGCTATAAATAGTATTGATAAATCTATTATTATATATACTTTTAATTAAAATTAAATTTATGCAATACGGAAATGATTAAAAATGTATACTAATAGGGACAATGAGGAGGGTAAGGCTATAAATTTGGCATTTTTCTAACCATAATTGATTTACAATATATAAAAATTTGACACTACTTCAAAGTCCATATTTAGTCCATAAATTAGTGGAGCTTAACCTTGACTTGAGATGGTTTTAAGATAAACCAGATTGGTTTAAAGGAAAAAGATATATTTATCTTTTATATAGAGGATCTAATAGCAATTAGACATCACTGATTAATGCATTCCCAAAGAGGCTTGTTGTCAGGCAGGCGGCCGGTCGTAAAAACAATTAGCCAAAACTAATCACCACATGTAAGGCAGACCCTGGCTATAGCTGGGAAATTGCCAGGTAGAAGGGATACAGGATACAATTAAAAGCAGTACTTATCTATAATAGTTTATAAGTTTCTCTATGTATTACGACCTTGTACTTCGTTTAAACAATGAGTACTTTATAACTACATACTTCACTCCTAAGTCGTAAGTCTCCAAGCAATTATTGAAATTATAATATATGTAGATAAAGAAAATTATTATCTAATATCAGAATATTATGAATATTAACTTTTTTACGTGACTATTAAAATGAATATAATTTTATCAAAAGTACGTTGAGATATGTATGTTCGTTTCAAATTTGGTAGAAAGAGGAGCTTGGACGGTGGAGGTGATCGTTTAACGTTAGATAGGGGTCCCTTAAACATACACCTGGGTCACAAGTCACAGTCACTGTTGAAGCTCCTCTCACTACAACGATGGACCCGACACACGCACCGTGAATACATGGAATGATGAGAGGTTTCGTCTCTCTATATATATTAAACCTACACCTGGGTCACAAGTCACAGTCACTGTTGAAGCTCCTCTCACTACAACGATGGACCCGACACACGCACCGTGAATACATGGAATGATGAGAGGTTTCGTCTCTCTATATATATTAAACCTACACCTGGGTCACAAGTCCCAGTCACTGTTGAAGCTCCTCTCACTACAACGATGGACCCGACACACGCACCGTGAATACATGGAATGATGAGAGGTTTCGTCTCTCTATATATATTAAACCTACACCTGGGTCACAAGTCCCAGTCACTGTTGAAGCTCCTCTCACTACAACGATGGACCCGGCACACGCACCGTGAATACATGGAATGATGAGGAGATTCATCTCTTTTCTCTATATATATACTTATTGAATAAATCATTAAATAGTTTTATATATCAAAGATTTTATTTTAACAGAATTATTATAAAGAGCGTTTTCTTTTATTTCCTATATATTATATACTTATTTAAAATAAATTTTATATCATTACATAATGAAGTACAATCCTATTTTTATCATGCATTATGTTTTATATAAACTTTTAATATATGTATGTATTCAATTCCGGATTAGCTCATAAATAAAATAAAGATATATAATCTCCAACGTGCCTGACATACATTAAATAAATTTCCACATATAGTTATATATAAAAAATAATAGTAGTACATGTATATATGACTTATTAGTATGTCATTTGAATGGA
This sequence comes from Danaus chrysippus, assembly GCA_916720795.1. NCBI lineage: Eukaryota > Metazoa > Arthropoda > Insecta > Lepidoptera > Nymphalidae > Danaus > Danaus chrysippus. The sequence goes on from CAKASE010000075.1 coordinate 4,494,871, forward strand.
AAGTTTTGGCTTAAATTACTTTCACTGTTGAAATTACTATGTAATATGTATCTTCTTCTACCTGGCAATTTCCCAGCTATAGCCAGGGTCTGCCTTACATGTTGTGAATAGTTTTTGGCTATTTGTTTTTATGACCGGCCGCCTGCCTGACATCAACCCTCTTTTGGGAATCAACATTAATCAGTGATGTCTAAATACTCTTAGAAAGTACATATGACTCGGAAAAATCACATTGGTACTTGTCCGGGCCAGGATCGAACCCGCGTCCTCGGCGACGAGAGGCCTTGAGGCGGGCCCTTTAACCACTGAGCCACCACTGACTTTTGTATGTATATGATACAAATTGTAAAAAACATATATATATGTATATATGTTGATAAAAATAGACACTTCTTTGTTTATCTTTTTAGGTCAAATACCGGGAACTTTACATAAGTCCTTGACACTATGGGTTAGGCGTCCAATCAATACTATGTTGCACGAACGCAAAATTAATCATAACATATATATGTATATATATGATAATACAATATATTTTTGTAACTCCTAACATTTTTTCGTATATATTAACTAAATATTTTCTTGTTTATATATATCTAAGAAAGACGAAATTTTATCATTCCATGTATTCACGGTGCGTGTGTCGGGTCCATCGTTGTAGTGAGAGGAGCTTCAACAGTGACTGTGACTTGTGACCCAGGTGTAGGTTTAAGGGACCCTATCTAACGCATTAAACGATCACCTCCACCGTACAAGCTCCTCTCTCTATCAAATTTGAATCGAACTTACTAGGTCTGCATATAAATTATTTAGTTTTCAACGTATTTTCTTGTACATATAAATATACGTAATTTATTTCTCTAGTAAGTGTTGCTAGAGACTAACGTTTAAATAGTGTAATGTTACAATAAATAAATTATTCATACATTATTATCACATTGTTGAACGCGTGATTCTCTTATGTACTACATATATATATATATCCATATATATAAATGAATTGCTGTTCGTTAGTCCCACCAAAACTCGAAAACGGCTGAACGGATTTATCTTATCTTAGTCTTGAAATGTTCGTGGAGGTTCAGGGAAGGTTTAAAAGATGAAAAAAATTGAATCATTTCCGGGAAAACCCTATAAACAGCCCTTTTCTATTTCCCATACAAACGTTTTTTTGACATTAGATTTCGTATAATACCTGGTTATTTAAGACGGAATATAGTTCGCCCGGTCAGCTATACATATATTACTAATGACGAAACTAACGCGGTCGAAGTCGCGGGCAAAAACTAGAGTATATATATATAGTATATGCTATTAGCTTTCATAGTATGTTTAATCCTGTATACATATCAATTTTCATCAAGTCATCGCAAAACAATGTCATTACATTGTACAAAAATACAAACAGATGATTCTTAGAACGCACTTATGCTTACTTCTAGTGTGAGTCGTCATACTTACGATAAGATTATCATAGATCCATACCAATATTATAAATGCGAAAATAACTCTGTCTGTCTGTCTGTCTGTTACGCTTTCACGCCTAAACCACTGAACTGATCTGATTGAAATTTGGTACAGACATAGAGTTGACCTTGAGAAAGAACATAGGATATTTTTTATCCCAGACTTTTGAAAGGTTCTCTTGGAAACGCGATATAACCGAACCCCATGATGGCGAAGCTGCGGGCGGAAAGCTAGTAATATATATTATAAGTTCAATGAGAAACGTGAAACTATACGTATGTAGTGACGAAGAAACTTGTAGTAAGTATAATGGTGGTTTTATTGAAGATTTTATTAATTACACACACATACACACATTTTTATATGTACATGTGTATGTGTGTGTGTGTGTTTGACTTTCACCTAAACTTTTTAGCTTTATATTACAAACCAATACACTGTTTAATTCAGTATGAAAAGACGAAATATTTGTCAATCTATGTATCAAATGATATGTATAATTATTATGTGTATATTAAGGAAACAGGATGTTAGTTTATTATTGTAATTAATAAAAGTAATAAGTCAAAACACTATCTTATTTTTAAGGTAAAAGTCGTATTTCGTGTACATGACTCGACTAAATAACTTACTCGTTTAAAACTGATAAACTAAGTTATTTGAAGGTGCTTCAAACGGGTTTATTTTAAAACTATCTATAATTTAACATAGCAATTAATATTATCAAAGTTTAAATACTTTTTTGAAGTTTAATTAATATGACCTTCCATGGTAACATGCAAGTCATGTACGTGGAAAGTTACAAAGTCATGCAATGGATATTTATCAATCAATTTCCTGATGATGAAGAGCTTCTTGTTTTCATCACAAAGATGATATCCAAGTATAAAGATATAAGACAATGTAGTCAGTGGTGTCCTAGTGGTTACAAGGCCCGCCTCTCATGTATGAGGGCGCGGGTTCGATCCTGGCGAGTACCAATGTGATTTTTCCGAGTCATATGTAGTTTCTAAGAGAATTCAGACATCAATGATTAATGCATTCCCAAAGAGGGTTGATGTCAGGCAGGCGGATCGTAAAAAACAATTAGCCAAAACTATTTACAACATGCATGGCAGACCCTGGCTAAAGCAAGAAAATTGCCAGGTAGAAGAAGAAGTTTTGTTACGACTTAAATTCTGATTATTACTACATGTGAGCTCCAAACTCAATACGTACAGTTTAAAGTCATAAACTGTTAGCAACAACGTAAATCATAAATTATACTATCAGTCATTTCGTAAATATTCCAGGACTATTGAGATTTGAGATAAATTATTTTTCATCAAATGATATAGGGATAAAATAATGTTTTTTTGTAAAATTTTCCACGAAAAAGGGACTTTTTTGAGATATAATCTGTTATCAGATAAAAATTATAAAAAACAATCTTCAAAGTATTTATTTCAAATGATAATTGTCTCAATTTACATTTTTATCAAAGATTCTTCATTTCCTTGTAACACTTAAAATAACGCCCTTTATCTTATCTTTGGCTAAATATTTCCTTAAATTTTTAATGTTCCCTTTTTCTAGTTTCTATATTTTTACGTAGATTTATTGTCATTAAATTTTTTTCTTAACATGATTAAAATAATTTTGGGCTCTTCTTCTATCATTTTGAAATATCACCAAATAATAAAAAAATATCTGATACTGATAATTTTTGAGTAAGTTAATAATTATATTTAAAGTTCTAAAAAGAGTACTTTTATTTCCAAGATTTTATTCCTATCACAATCTGATGAAGTAAAGGTTCTTAATAATCTTCATGGATTACTAGGATAAAGACTTTTATCCCAAGAAATAAAAATAATTAAACCTAATGTAATAATAATTTAGAACTAGCTTTCCGCCCGCAGGTTCGCCCGCGTGGAGTTCGGCTATATCGCGTTTCCAAGAGAACCTTTCAAAAGTCTGAGATAAAAACTATCCTATGTTCTTTTTCAAGGTCAACTCTATGTCTGTACCAAATTTCATTAAAATCAGTTCAGTGGTTTAGGCGTGAAAGCTTAACAGACACACAGACAGAGTTACTTTCGCATTTATAATATTAATATATTTAGAATTAAGCGATTATTATAAATATATTAATGTAAAATAATCTGTTTGAACAACTGTCAAACAACTGATAGTTAAGTAAGACTTTTATACGTGTAAGAAAAAGTTAAAGCAATTATTATATTTTTTACTAGTTTCAAGACAAATTTTTTGCATATTCTTTTGACTTTGTAGTAATCGACTTCTAAAGTAGGTCTTGAATGAAACATTAAATTATTTATAAGGAACTATTATTGTTAGAATAACATAACTTCATTGAAAATGCCATAAGTGTACGCGTGTGTTCATCGATATGTTTTTTCACGTATTTCTCCTAAACTATTTATTGAGGTAGATTTTTTATCGTTTCTTGGAACTTTTGAGTTCTAGAGGAAAAACTAATTTCATATAAACAGTCAATAATTTGATGATATCTATGTATTTTATTATTTTAAACTACATACTCCCGACGTTTCGGTTACTTTCCAGCAATGACTACGGGCAGACGAGATGAGAATGTAACTGTTAGAAATTTAATTTAAACTTAAATAATAATAAAAAACGCGTTGCTTTCCGAAAATATTAGTTTTATTTCAATCAATAACTGGAGCTTGTGTAAAATATGTCCTTCTTCTCCTTCTACCTGGCAATTTCCCAGCTTTAGCCAGGGTCTGCCTTAAATGTTGTGAATAGTTTTGGCTAATTGTTATTACGACCGGCCGCCTGCCTGACATCAACCCTCTTTGGGAATGCATTAATCAGTGATGTCTAAATAGTCTTAGAAAGTACATATGACTCGGAAAAATCACATTGGTACTTGCCAGGATCGAACCCGCGCCCTGATGCATGAGAGACGGGCTTTTTAAACACTAGGCCACCACTGACTTTATGTGTGTAAAATATGTATAATGCAATTATCCTAAAGAAATATGTTCCTCGCAAGAGAACTTACGGGAATTGGTAGTTTAAAAATATTTATCAAGTAATTAAAGCCATTAAAGCTATTTAGTTTAAGCCATATTTCTCATGATTTCACCATAAAATATGAACCTGACTTTCCACATTACCAGCTCTTTAAACTAGATTAAAGTTACTAAGTCACATCTCGTCTGCCCGTGATCACGGTTGCTGTAAAGTAACCAAAACGTCGGGAGTATGTAGTTAAAATAATAGAAAATGCATAATTTCTGATAATATTAGTTTCAAATGAATATCCGGGAAAAAAATATGTCATTAAAGTAAGTAAAGTTTAGATTAATATCATATTTTTACATAATATTTGTTAGTTCATCTTATAATCCCTACAAATATTATAAATGCGAAAGCAACTCTGTCTGTCTGTGTGTCTGTTACGCTTTCACGCCTAAACCACTGAAATGATTTTAATGAAATTTGGTACAGAGATAGAGTTGATCTCGAGAAAGAACATAGGATAGTTTTTATCCCAGACTTTTGAAAGGTTCTCTTGGAAACGCGATATAACCGAACTCCACGCGGGCGAAGCTGCGGGCGGAAAGCTAGTAAAACATAAGTATTATTTTCATTCGTCCCCTTACTATAAGTTACCATCGTGTAACTCAAAACGTATAGTTAACAGTGCGTACATAAATCGTATACGAAGATACGTGAACGTTTAATTATACTTTGCAAACTAGTGGTAAGTTATTATACAATTGAAATATGTACATGAGTATGGCTTATAGTATCGATTATTTTGATTGGTTTTATCGATAATCGATATACGATAGTCGATGAGTGGAATCATTATTCGAGAGCTCTTGGCTGATATATCTTTAATAACATATCAAGTAGCTTCAAACTACACTTGTACCATCAAGATTAAATAGGATTTAATGCGAAAAAAGTTAATTAAATGAACGTGGTAGAGAGAGTCAAGTTACTACATTTCGAACATGTTCTGTCTCGAGCGTAAGTACCACCCTCTCACTGAAGATCGGCGTGAAGTAGTCTTTAATGGATGCGTTTCGTCCGATGAGTGAGAGAGACGGTTGCTCTATCTCTTTCCCACCCTTTCCTCTCTCTCTTCCACAATCAAAATTGGCTACTCATCCACAACATATCTTATGTCTATGGGCGACAGTGACTACCTTCCATCAAGTAGACCGTAGTTCATTTGCCACCTTTAGCATTAAAAAGGTACTTTTAAGTAAGATCTATACGCTTAACCCAAGTTTGCTGCATCATACTATAGAAAAAGAGTTTCCCGTTTCTACTTCAATGAGACGAAACCTCTCATTATTCCATGTATTCACGGTGCGTGTGTCGGGTCCATCGTTGTAGTGAGAGGAGCTTCAACAGTGACTAGGACTTGTGACCCAGGTGTAGGTTTAAGGGACCCCTATATTAATACTATATTGTGACAAAATTAATAAACGAAATACTTCTAACGCTGCGTATTTAGTATGAACAAACATGTAGTAAGGCTGTTCCTTTTGTGAATTAATAAATTTTTTTAACTTTAACACTTGTAAAATATATCTGTCTTTTTAAAGATACCCCAACTTTCGTTTTCTTATTTCATAATATTTAAAGAAACGAATTTGATTGTGTAAATAAAACTATATATTTAATAGTTAAATGTTATACATAGCATTTGTAACTATTAGCGACCTTGGTGAGATAAGAACACGTTGTCTGAATCATTACGCACAAACACTCATACGTAGAAACAGATGCATATACATAGATAGATATAGATATATACAGGGTGACTGGTGAATTTGTATATATATATATATATATATATATGTATTCTGGAGATCCCCATTAAAAGGGATCATAAAAAATCTGGCTAATATTAGTAGAAGAATAAATATTTAAAATATACATATAGTCGGAGCAATTGTGTCATTATTTTTGACTATGGTTCTAGTATGTAATGTTATTTAGGGTTACGATTTCAAAGTTAAAATTAACAAAAATAATAAAAATAACAGAAAAATTGTTACAGTTTGACCGAATTTCTGTTTTTCTCATATGCCCGTAATTGTTCAAAGTGTATAGGATAGTTTTTTTCTGATTTTTCTCATGATGGTTACAATCAATACTGTCTGCCCGTTTCGGTTTGACGTTGACTTCTTGGACACCCTGTATTTATACAGTACTAGCATTCGCCCACGTGGAGTTCGGTTATATCGCGTTTCCAAGAGAACCTTTCAAAACTCTGGGATAAAAACTATCCTATGTTCTTTCTTAAGGTCAATTCTATGTCTGTACTAAATTTCATTAAAATCAGTTCAGTGGTTTAGTCGTGAAAGCGTAACAGACAGACAGACAGAGTTACTTTCGCATTAATAATATTAGTAGGGATATATTTTAATCCCAGTATCATTTTCACAAATGATGAATGTTATATACACCCAAAGGAGTTCCCTTCCTCCACTTCTTGTTTCCAAGTCTAATTTTCGGTTTCCTATTATCTTTTATATACACGCTTTGCATACTTTTGATAAATTAAATAATAATAACTATTTTATTCCAGGAATAACTATATCAAAAGACGCAAAAAAAATTGTACATAAAAATAGATGAGCTCATAAATGTTGCCACTACATTTAGAATTTTTAATTTATTAACTAGTTGGTGCCCGCGACTCCGCGTGATTAGAAAGAAATGTATAGTGTGTTAAAACAATACATATAATAACCTACGTGATAGTATTTTTATATTAAATAACTTACATACAGACAGCGACATCTGTTGGTATGATATGTGAATCTAAACTATCTGGGGTCACACACGAATACAAAAAAATATATGCAAATCGGTCCAGCCGTTTAAAAGTTCAGTGACATACACACGTACAGCAGAATTATATATATATACTAGAAGACCCGGCGAACTTCGTATCGTCCTATAATCAAGAAATATCTATTACGTTTTTTATTTATATTATTGGAGTTTACCTATTAAAGCCATAAATCTCCGTGTTTTGAAGTGCGACAGAATGATTGTCATGTGTCAAAAAAAAAACGTTTGTATCAACAACTACTAATAAATTAAAAATTAAGTAAAAAAACATTGTCCAGCAGATACAATTGTGAATCTAAACAATTCCCAGATCCCCTTGAACACACACAAAAAATTTAATAAAAATCGGTCCAGTCGTCTGAGAGAAGTTCAGTGACATACACACGTACAGTAGAATTATATATATATAAGGATAAGTACGTGACTAATTGACAATAATATATATAAGTCAGTAAGTAAAAATGATTTTGATATATTCTCCTACTTTGTACATATTTACGTTGAGAGTAGATTTTATGTAGATCTTATGAAAAGAATCCGTATTTAAATAAGGTAACAAGTTACTTCAACCTCCAGGTAAAATACCTGTTTATTAAAACTATTAAAATGTATATAATTTTAACTCAAAAGTACGTGGAAATATGTATATGTTCGTTTCAAATTATGTAGAGAGGAGCTTGGACGGTGGAGGTTTAACGCGTTAGATAGGGGTCCCTTAAACCTACACCTGGGTCACAAGTCACAGTCACTGTTGAAGCTCCTCTCACTACAACGATGGACCCGACACACGCACCGTGAATACATTGAGTGATGAGAGGTTTCGTCTGTGTAATCTTCGTCTATTTATTATAAAACTTAACTTTTTTCTTATAAAGTATCTATAAAGGCGATTATTTTAATTAGATTTTGATGTTTTGATAAATTATTTACTTGAACAGCAGTTTGTATCGCCAATATCGACAGTTTAGTTTCATTCATACTATTCGTTACTATTGTGTGTTATGTATGTATGCCAACTCGTAATTTAAAAAAAATCATTTATTTCATAAATTTTATTTATTTTTATTATGAAAACTTCATCACAATAGATTAAGTTTTTTTTTGTCTTATACTAGTAAGGAAATATTAATGTATTTGTCATTTAAATGTAAATTTATGTAGTTTCAAAATACGTTTTAAAATTAAGAAAAATACTACAATAGTATCATGCAAATTTCGTGAGTACAATGACCTCCAAAAGTTTTGATCAAGCTAAAACTCAAGTCATTGACTCCGCCGGTATTTTGCTTAAATGGGCTTTGCACTTTCAATTTCATTTTAAATATTTTACAGGTTTATTTTGAGGCTAATATATACATATATATAATGAGTTCTTGATATATATATATATATATATATATATTTTTATTAATATTTCTATATATTTTTTTCTAATTATAGCATGTGGTCGTGATGTCCTAGAGGTTAAAGGCCCGCCTCTCGTGTATGAGGGCGCGGGTTCGATCCTGACAAGTACCAATGTGATTGTTCCGAGTCATATGTACTTTAGAGTATTTAGACATCACTGACTGATGAAGGAAAACATCGTGAGGAAACATGGACTTATAATTACAAATTATAGGAAATCACCAACCCGTGTTGAGCAAGCGTTGTGATTAATGCTCAAACCTTCTCCATGTGAGAAGAGGCTCAGCAGTGGGCTCTGATAGACTGATGATGATGTAATAATAATAACATATGCCACATCCTTACTTCAAGAGTCCATCTTCAGACTAAATATATAACGTTTTTGTCTTTCATTCATCATATTATGAAGAAATAAATGAACATCGCCGGGGCGACATCGTTGTATGTATAAAATATATAACTCTTGACGCCGCTGACTCCGCGGAACGAACACCAAGCCGTGTGAACCAGAAGATTCCTGATACACACAAGCTATGGAATGGTATTGCTATCCTAACATCGGGACAATCATGTAGTCTTAGGTGTAGGTTATAAGTTTTAATATGTACTTCTTATAATATACATATAAGTATGTTTCGTAGTATAATTTAGGAACGTCGACTGTTTTGTAAACTGTAACTTGTATGCAATCATATCGGGGGACAAGTCTCGTGATAAATCCGATGATTTTGAATGTATGGAGCTCATTTTATTAAACAAGATGTCTTCTTTCTCGCTAATTAGACGATTAAAATTAGTTGGACAACTAATTGATATATTAACATTAGCAAGTACGGTCCGCAAAGAAATTATATCTATGTAATTTCGAACGAATACTATAAACTATCAGTTTTTAGACTACGCGAACTCGTCTTAAGTTCTGTTTATCTATCAAGTTCATATGTCAAATAAATTCAAGTTATAAATAATAATAATTAAATTAAAATAAATAGTATAGAATAATATTAAGGAATATGTTTGCTTTCGAGACTATAAATACTAAAATTGTTTCCCAATAACTACTAACATTATAAATGCGAAAGTAACTCTGTCTGTCTGTCTGTTACGTTTTCACGCCTAAACCACTGAACTGATTTTAATGAAATTTGGTACAGATATAGAGTTGACCTTAAGAAAGAACATAGGATAGTTTTTATCACAGAATTTTGAAAGGTTATATTGGAAACCGAACTAAACGCGAGCGAAGCTGCGGGCGGAAAGTTTATAATATTTTAATATAAATATAACTCCCTACTCAAAAATCAGAAATTTCGAAACAAATAAATTTAACTAGATATATAAGACAGACAAACTATTTATTTATTATTATTATATTACGTAAAGACGAATATCAAAAACATAACACCTATTTCTTGGAACGTTGTCGGTTGAATCAAAATCTTTTTGTCACATAAAAAGACTATTTCCCGTGATATTTTCAATTTGTAATCCGATGTCTGTAGTTTGAGGAAACTGTTTCAAAACAACTGTAATGTTGTGAGAATATCAATCTTCACAAATAACACTATTATATTACTTTATACATACACTTAAAATTTTGTTATTACATAAAAATTATGTTTTCATCATCATCAGCCTATCAGAGCCCACTGCTGAGCCTCTTCTCACATGGAGAAGATTTGAGCACTAATCACCACGCTTGCTCAAGACGGGTTGGTGGTTTCAAACTTATAATTTGATAAAGTCCATGTTTCCTCACGATGTTATCTTTCACCGTCTGTCTAAATAGTCTTATAAAGTACATATGACTCGGATAAATCACATTGGTACTTGCCAGGTTCGAACCCGCGTCCTCATACATGAGAAGCAGACCTTTAACAACTAAGCCACCACTGACTGGTACACTGATATGTAAACATTATATATTTCATTATTACATAATGCAACACAGATGAAGTCACGGCTAAAATACAGTCAGTAATTATTATAAAGGTATTTTATGTGTCTACTTATAATATATGTGGCGTTTATGTATGTCTGTCAGAATATATAACATATTATATACATATTGTTAACTATTCAGATTTTGAATAGGATTCTTCTTATATTAAATTAAATTGAGATTTTCTGTTGAATCAAACTAGAAACTTAATTCTTCACACGTTAGCAGAGAGCACACAAGAGACACTAGTTAGACTAAACTAAATATACATAGATAACAAAATTATTTCTTACTAGACGACCCGGCGAACTTCGTATCGCCCTATAATCAAGAAATATCTATTACGTTTTTTTATTTATATTTTTGGAGTTTACCTGTAAGCCATAAATCTCCGTGTTTTGAAGTGCGACAGAATGATTGACGTATTAGTTAGTTGTCAAATCTAATGTAAAAAAAAACGTTAGTATGGTAAATAAAAAAGAGCTGTTTTTATGGTTTTCCCAGTAATGAATCAATTTTTTTCAGCTTTCAAACCTTCCCTGAACCTCCACGAACATTTCAAGACTAAAATAACGTAAATCCGTTCAGCCGTTCTCGAGTTTTAGTGAGACTAAGGAACAGCAATTCATTTTTATATATATAGATGATATATATATAGATAAATGGTCTCCTCAGACGGATTAACAAATTCACCCTATTTCTATATGCTAAATAAAATAATATATTCAACATACATATATATGTAAAAGAAAGTCATGTTTGTTTCTCTATTCATAACTCAAGAACGGCTGTTGGGATATAGTTGTTGTAGTAATTCCGAAATTATGGCGAACGAAATCGTAGGAAAAAACTAGCAAGTAATATAACTTCAATTAAACTATGGTTTTGTAGGATACAACGCTTTTTTTATTATTTTTTAACTAGTGCCAAATCTTACCTACATCTCAGTTTCATGATCACGGTTTTTGTAAAGTAATCGAAATATGAGATCATGTAGATATAAAATAATAATAAAAAACGCTTAGTATAGGAAAATTAGTTTCATTTAAATGTATACATGCGAAAATCTTAGTAGTAATATATACAGGGTGACTGGTGAATTACTATCGATACTTGAGGACGTGATATTTGACGAAATAAAAATTAATCTTCTATATATATAAAAATGGATTGCTGTTCCTTAGTCTCGCTAAAACTCGAGAACAGCTGAACGGATTTATATTATCTTAGTCTTGAAATGTTCGTGGAGGTTCAGGGAAGGTATAAAAGCTGAAAAAAATTGATTCATTACTGGGAAAACCATAAAAACAGCCCCTTTTCTATTTCGTTAACAAACGTTTTTTTGACATTAGATTTGACAACTAACTAACATGTCAATCATTCTGTCGCACTTCAAACCACGGATTTATGGCTTATAGGTAAACTCCAAAAATATAAATATAGAAACGTAATAGATATTTCTAGATTATAGGGCGATAAGAAGTTCGCCAGGTCTTCTAGTACTACTTAAAATTTTATTATATCCTGTTGCAAGTGAATTTTAACTTTAATTATCACTAATACGAAAATTCAAGGAAAAAATATGAGCGGCATTTTTCATGGAATATTGTTGAAATGTTGAATTATGGTACATTTGAAATAAATGAAGCATTGTTGTTAGAATTAAAATGTGTTGTGTAGTTTTTTATTGGTATACCTAAATACGTGTTGGTCGTTTACTGATATACTGATAGTTTGATGTTAATTTAGTTGACGATACGTAATTAACTGTGATTTTATTCATGGAAGACGTGTAACTGACTGTTTGTAGTTTGAAGTGTACTGGTGATAAAAATATATGTATATACTAGCTGACCCGGCAAACGTTGTTTTGCCATATAAAAGAAGGTTGGTGATAAAAAAGTAATAATTTTGAATTGTATTAATTTTTTAATAAAAAAATTAAAACAAAAAATTTCGTTCAAAAAAAAAAATTAAGGGTGAACATTTTATGCCGTTTCTCAGACCTACTCATTATGGCACATTTTATCATAATCGGTTCAGCCGTTTCGCAAGAGTTCTCTGTCTAACACCGCGACACGAGAATTTTATATATAAGATAGGTAAAGATGTGTATGTAAGTTTTGCAACTTGTACATAACTTATAAATTAAATAAAGATTATGTCTCATGAAGATAATTTCGTAATTTTATAAGTCATTAAAATATTTTGAAATCTGCTTAGATAGAGGATTTCATCACAATATATAAATCTTTAGATTTATATATTATTAACGTAGTCAGTCAGTGATGGCCTAGTGGTTAAAGGGCCCGCCTCTCGTTGCCGAGGGCGCGGGTTCAAACCTGGCAAGTACCAATGTGATTTTTCCGAGTCATATGAACTTTCTAAGAATATTTATACATCACGGATTAATGCTGATTCCCAAAAGAGGGTTGACGTCAGGCAGGCGGCCGGTCGTAAAAAACAATTAACCAAAACTATTCATAACATAACATGTAAGGCAGACCCTGGCTATAGCCAGGAAATTGCCAGACAGAAGAAGAAGATTATAGTATTAACGTAGTATTGAATGAGAAACGTGAAACTATACGTATGTAGTGACGAACGAACTATCAGTACGCATATTACAAAAAACATATGTTTAAAATAACTAAATATAAAGTTTTATAGTATTATTTTCAACAAATCCTTTCATTTGATAACTTTATTGTAGAATCCCATAAAAAAAATTAGCGAGGACTCCCTCTGCGTGAAAAAAGTGAAACTTCGTAATTTTGGGATGAAAACTGGAATGGAAATTGATTTTTAAGGAATTTTTATTGTTTCTTTAAAATAAACTTTATTGACATTACTTACAAGTCACAATTGATTGCCTGAGCGTTAGAGCCACACGCATTCCCTCTCTGTCTCTCTTTATACAGGCGCGTTAAACGTTTAACGCAACCTTATTGGAAGTTGCATAAGAAGTTTCACTTTAATAAGCCCGCCATTTTGGATATACCACCATATTGGTTAATGAATGCCATAACAAAGGTAACTTAATATATTGTGGAAAAACTTATCTTTCTCTTAAAATAAGCTTTAATATTAATTTAAAAAAATATATTTATGAAATAAAAGGCTTGAAATGCAAAATTCTTGATACTTTAATACCAGGAAATAATAAAATATATATAATTAGGATAATAAATTAAATGATTTATCACGATATTAAAGAAAATATTATACAGGGTGACTGGTGAATTACTATCGATACTTGAGGACGTGATATTTGACGATCATATATGACAAAATAAAAATTAATATAACATAAATATTAATAAACTTCTAAGTAAAGTTAACCCAAAGTTATGTAATTAATTACGCATCGTGTGAACACCCTACAGATTAGGTATACACACACACACACACACACACACACACACACACACACACACACACACGCATGCGGCGGCGTGTTGTTGTATCAGCACGCCGCCGCACGCGTCCACACTTGGAACACTTGGAACGTGTACACACTTTATTTATTTATACGGAAATTTGGTTAAAAATTAAGTACCTATTTTTTTTACATAATTCGAATGAGAATCATGTACCCAGTATGCTCCTTAAATATTGATAGTAATTCACCAGTCACCCTGTATATGTACTATAGATATATAATGAAAATTTAATTATGTATTAAGTATGTAAAGGAATTCATATATATATATATGTATATATAATTTAAATCGATCGTGAACATAACTCCACATAACTTAACGCTTTTTAAAATACTTCTTATTTACTTTACAATATAATTTTGCACCTGACAACTGAGCTAACAGTAGCATATATATGTCTTTTTATATATTCTAGTACATTTTCTGAATCAAAAACAGTATATTTTTACAGTATAGATTTACATAATTATTTAAAAAAATGAAATTATCAAACTAAGCTATCAACGATAACATAATACATATTTAGGAAAAATGCAAAAATGAGGACATACGAAGAGGAAGTATAAGAACATTTACTGGCATGAATACATCTTCTACCTGGCAATTTCCGAGCTTTAGCCAGGGTCTGCCTTACATGTTGTGAATAGTTTTGGCTATTTTTTACGACCGGCCGCCTGCCTGACGTCAACCCTCTTTGGGAACGCATTAATCAGTGATGTCTTATAATATTCTCAGAAAGAACATATGACTCGGAAAAATCACATTGGTACTTGCCCGGGCGAGGATCGAACCCGCGCCCTCGAGCATGAGAGGCGGGTCTTTTAACCACTAGGCCACCACTGACTACATATATGTACATATATATACATATACATGTGTGTGTGTGTGTGTATGTATGTGTATACAAAATACTCACAACCTGTCAGTTCCTATTTCACGACAAATTAAACCGAAACAATTATAATTAGACACACTCCATATCCTTAAGATAAGGCTTATATTAACAAATATTTAAAAATATCACAACTAAGAGTCACTGACTAAATACGGTCAGTCTGAACGTGTGTCAAAAATTGTACCGTGTAGATACATTGTAACTGTAAGTATTGACGTATTAATATAGATATTGATTTGATAAATATATGGAAATTACGAAATAAATTTTGATGTTTTAAGTTAATTTTAAAATAATAATTATTTTGCTTGTAATAAAGAATATTTATGAAAGTAAGATTACAAAGAAATAAGTTATAATAAGTTTAATTTTCCATTTATCGTAATGGAATCTGGATTCCAAGAAATAATAATGGAAAATTATATATATTGTGATTACCACAAGTTTGCATACTACATACGTATAGTTTCACGTTTCTCATTCAATGTGTTAATACTATAATGTGAGAAGATATTAATGAAATACTGTTAACGCTACGTATGTAGTGTACGGCGCATTTAGAGTAAGCGTACCAGCTAAGAAGTACATTTGCAAAAAACAAAAATTGCGATACTATTGAATATAGTCAGTGGTGCCCTAATGGTTAAAAGGCCCGCCTCTCATGCACGAGGGCGCGGGTTCGATCTTGGCAAGTACCAATGTGATTTCTCCGAGTCATATGTACTTAAGAGTATTTAGACATCACTGATTAATGCATTCCCAAAGAGGATTGATGTCAGGCAGGCGGCCGGTCGTAAAAACAATTAGCCAAAACCATTTACAACTTGTAAGGCAGACCCTGGTTAAAACTGGGAAATTGCCAGGTAGATGATAGTAATATATAGTGTATTTCAATGAATGAACGTATCAATAGGACATACTACAAGGAAAAAAGCCAATGAATATAGGATTTTTATATTATAAATATATCTTTAAGAATTTCATAATAGTTATGAAAGGAGGAAAATTTTTTAAAACTTGAACAGTTTGTATACGATTCAAGGCTTTCAGTGGCCGAATCTATGCCAGAAATAAAACCTGCCAAGTATTGAACATGTATACAGGGTGACTGGTGAATTACTATCGATACTTGAGGACGTGATATTTGACGATCATATATGACAAAATAAAAATTAATATAACATAAATATTAACAAACTTCTAAGTAAAGTTAACCAAAAGTTATGTAATTAATTACGCATCGTGTGAACACCCTACAGATTAGGTATACACACACACTCACACACACGCGTGCGGCGGCGTGGTGTTGTATCAGCAAATATTGATAGTTAGATACTTAAATATTGATAGTAATTCACCAGTCACCCTGTATAAAAGATTTTGAATGATATATTGACTCATCACGATGTCTCTAGAACCATAAGGAATACAGAATTGATATTTCGGTAGGAATATTTCGTTGGATGGGTAGAGGTTACTAAAATCGGATTTTTTGAAATTTCACCCACAAAGGTTGTTTTCAGGATCATAAACAGTTTCAAAATATATGTACAGAAATGTATTTAAATGTATACCAAGGTGAATCTTTATCATAATGACACCTAAAATCTAATGATCTTCATTAAATCCTTATATATAAAATAAAGTCATGTTAGTTACACTATTTATAACTTTAACGGCTGTAGGGGTTTGGATGAAAATTGGTGGAGAGATAGATTAGAACACAGAAAGGACTTTTCGTCCAATTGAAAACGAAGAGAAAAATAAATTGATCAAATCCAAAATCTTCTTAAACGAGTTCGCCTAGTACATACATACATTTCTATTTTTAATACAAACGCAGACAAAGTCACAAGTAAACACTAGTTTTAAACAAGTAATTCTTTGAAAGAGTTAATGTTGACAATAAAAAGATTAAAATCATTTTATACTACGCATAAAATGAATTAGGGCAAGTACCATGTGTATTGACGCGTTGCTAAGGCAAGGTCATAGTCATTCAAATTAAAATGACAATGACTCGAATTTAAATAAGTATGTGGTTTAAAAATTTAACTTTATATTACAGAGACGAATCCTCTCATCATTCCATGTATTCATATGCGTGTGTCGGGTCCATCGTTGTAGTGAGAGGAGCTTCAACAGTGACTGGGACTTGTGACCCAGGTGTAGGTTTAAGGGACCCTATCTAACGTTAAACGATCACCTCCACCGTACAAGCTTGTAACGAAAAGAATCGAATCATTTTTCTATAAAATAGCCATAATTTTTATTACAGTTTTAATTCTTTTATAATTATATTGTTTTTTTTTTGTAAGCTAAACAATAAACCAATTATATACTTCATAATAAAAGATTATTTTCTCTTTTTTACGAAATTATTTTTCTAGTATATAGCGATATTCAACCACTTGTTCATATTTAGGTCAAGAGTCGTGTGATGGATGTCATATTTTTGTAACTTGCAACATATTCATAGACAAATGTCAATCATTTTTTATCTCATATAACATATATTTAGGTTGAGATAGTACTAGAGTTATTTTTCTATCGTATAACTAGTTTTCGCCCGCGACTTCGTCTTAGAGGCCACTCATAGAATATCGAAACTACTTTTTCTTTGTTTTGATTTTTTTATTTTTATTTTTGGAGTTTACCTTTAAGCCATAAATCTCGGTGTTCTGAAGTGCGACAGAATGATTGACATATTAGTTAGTTTTCAAATCTAATGTCAAAAAAAAATTGTATGGAAAATAGAAAAAGGCTGGTTTTAGGGTTTTCTCGGAAATGAATGAATTTTTTTTCAGCTTTTATACCTTCCCTGAACCTCCACGAACATTTCAAGACTAAGATAAGATAAATCCGTTCAGCTGTTCTCGAGTTTTAGCGAGACTAACGAACAGCAATCCATTTTTTAATATATAGATAGATAGACTTTTAAATTATATTTAAATCTTTTTTTATGTAAAAAACCTTATTTTACCTAAATCAGATTTATATAATCTGGCGAATAATTAAGCAGAATTAATGAGATACTAAATAAGATGTCTATTTTAAGATTTATCACAAAAAAAAACGTTTTTTATAGTATACTAAATAAGATGTGTTGTTAAGGAAGTAATTTGTGTTCTATTGTGAAGACTGATTTATTATTTAACACAATTGATCTTTAAGTAATACATGAATTTATTGATATATTACGCTATATATTACAATATATATATACTAGCTTTCCGCCCGCAGCTTCGCTCGCGTGGAGTTCGGTTATATCGCGTTTCCAAGAGAACATTTCAAAAGTCTGGTATAAAAACTATCCTATGTTCTTTCTCAAGGTCAACTCTATCTCTGTACCAAATTTCATTAAAATCAGTTCAGTGGTTTAAGCGTGAAAGCGTAACAGACAGACAGACAGAGTTACTTTCGCATTTATAATATTAGTAGGGATATATGTTTGTTGCTTTACCGTACATAAATAACTAAATTTATTTCAATGAAACTTCATAATAATGTAGTTTAGACATCAGAATAAGTCATAGACTATAATGTATCGTATAGTCGTGGTGGTCTAGTGGTTAAAGACCCACCTCTCATTCTTGAAGGCGCGGGTTCGATCCTGGCAAGTACCAATGTGATTTATCCGAATCATATGTACTTTAGAGTATTTAGACACCACTGACAGATGAAGGAAAACATCGTGAGGAAACATGGATTTATAATCAAATTATAGGTATAAAATTGCCAATCCGTCTTGAGCAAGCGTGGTGATTAATGCTCAAACCTTCTCCATGTTAGAAGAGGCTCAGCAGTGGGCTCTGATAGGCTGATGATGATTGAATATATCTCTTATTGAGTTCCCGTTCATCATATCACATATATTGTATGTAAGATGTCACGTAACACACTATGTATATAGATCACTTTGGTTAACATAATATCTATTAGAGCAATATATTATATACTAAATGAAGAGATGGAGAACTTATTTTTTAATGGAAAAAAACATATTTAATATTTTAGTATTATTGTATACAGTAAATGTTAAAATATGTTAAGTTATACCGTTGGTCAATTCTCAGGTACCGGGTGTTTTAGTAAGTAAAAATTTTACTTACTTTACTTATAAGCTAAAGCTTGATTTTTACATATGTTGTAGGAAACATTGTGAACAAGATCAAATGAATACTGACAGACGTCTTCTGTGAAGAGATTTTTTTGCCAGACACTTTAAACATCGATAGCAAAAATAACAAAAATTCTTATAATTTTATGATTACTGCAATCGTTTGAACAATTACATTATAATAAATCATTTGGTTATTATTAAAATGTTCTTTGGATAAATTACAAGATAATTATAATGGAACGATATTAAAATTACTGTCCATCAGAAAATAAATAAGGTTTTGCGACCTTCGTATCTTGGGCAATTTTTTGTACATACTTTATAAGAGGACGTATTCCGAAGTCCACGGACATAGCCGCGGGCAAAAACTAGTTTTTAATATAAATATAATTCTACTACAACTAATTTATTATATAAAATGTATGTATTTTTAACGGCGGATTTCAAAGCTTTAACAGAGATACATACATACATGTATATAACTTCTATATATAAAAGAAAGTCGTGTTAGTTACCCTATTTATAACTCAAGAACGGCTGTACGGGTTTGGATGAAGATTGGTGGAGAGATAGATTAGAACATAGAAAGGACATAGGATACTTTTCATGCGATTGAAAAAGAAAAAAAATAAGTTGATCAGTCTAAAATCTTATCTACTGTCTTTAATTAGGAACAGAGTTCGCAAGTCAGCTATACATTTCTAATTCTGAAACCAATGCAGACGAAGTTGCGGACAAAAACTAGTTTATATATATATATATATATATATATATATATATATATATATATATATATATATATACAGGGTGACTGGTGAATTAATATCAATATTTAAGGAGAATACTCGGTACATGATTCTCATTCGAATTATGTAAAAAAAAATATGGACGCGTGCGGCGGCGTGCTCATACAACACCACGCCTTCGCACGCGTGTGTGTGTGTGTATACCTAATCTGTAGGGTGTTCACACGATGCGTAATTAATTACAAAACTTTTGGTTAACTTTACTTAGAAGTTTATTAATACAATTTATGTTATATTAATTTTTATTTTGTCATATATGATCGTCAAATATCACGTCCTCAAATATCCATAGTAATTCAACAGTCACCCTGTATATATGCTCTCTTTTTGTATTGTCACAATTACCACAGACCCCAACTCTAAGTTTATTTACATGAAAATACTCCAAATTATAAGTATTTCATTTGACAATGTAAAGTCTAGTTGAGGTTACAATGCCCTCACAAATTATATCGTTTTTTTATATGAAAGGCTGCAAACGAGCAGACGGTCTACTTGATGTAAGGTAGTAACTTCGCCTATGGACATTCGTAACGTGTTTGTTGCGGATGCGTTGCGAACCTTGTTTTTTAGGGATAGGGAGGGGTGGGAATAAGGAAATGATAGGAAAGGGTGGGAATAGGGAAAGGGCAACCGGCTCTCTCACTCATCAGAAACGCATCCATTAAAGACTACTTCACGCCGATCTTCAGTGAGAGGGTGGTACTTACACGAGACAGACCATGTTCGAGCTGTAGTAACTTGACTACAGCTAGGCTCTACCACCTAAAAAACGTTAATACATACGTATTGTTTCACATTTCTCATTCAATACTACGTGAACATTATAATGCGTGAAAAATCAACGAAAAACTATTAACTACGCGTAAGTTTTTTTATACTACAAACTTGTAGTAGGAACGATTTTTTATTCTTCCTCTTAATATGTATATATCTGATAATTAGGAAATTATCATCATCATCAGCCTATCAGAGTCCACTGCTGAGCCTCTTTTCACATGGAAAAGGTTAGAGCATTAATCACCACGCTTGCTCAAGACGGGTTGGTGATTTCAAACTTATAATTTGATATAAGTCCATGTTTCCTCACGATGTTTTCCTTCATCTGTCAGTGATGTCTAAATACTCTTAGAGAGTACATACTACATATTAACTTTGATTTTTCCATTATAAATATATATTATTTTATATTAATGATACTGTTACATAAATTCTATTTATATGTATATATGAATTTCTTAGTTATTTTACGTTGTTGAGAATTATAAACACATTCCTTGTAAAATAATATTTTATCGAATTTTATTAAATATAAAGATATTTTTTTTCTATATAAGTCTTAACTAAATATTGACAATTTAGTGAGATTTAAGACTTTCGAGAGTTTTATTCATTTAAATGAAACTAATATTTTTTTCACTGACAATTTAATTGAATGCATCCATTAATCTACTAATACATGTATCAGATTTATTATAGTGCACGTACACCGGTACGATCTAACTGTAAGTATTATCGTAAATATATTCAAAGTGTTCCAAGTGTGGACGCGTGCGGCGGCGTCCTGATACAACACTACGCCACCGACGCGTGTGTGTATACCTAATCTGTAGGGTGTTTCACGTGTTTCACGTGTCACGATGCGTAATTAATTACATAACTTTTGGTTAACTTTACTTAGAAGTTTATTAATACAATTTATGTTATATTAATTTTTATTTTGTCATATACGATCGTCAAATATCACGTCCTCAAGTATCGATATTAATTCACCAGTCACCCTGTATAAATGGTTATATGAATAAAAAACTCGATACTGCAAGTATTTAGTTTGCACGAACATGTTGTAAGTATGTTTTACGATGTGAATGCAGTACATAATTACATCTGTTTCCATATCTGTTAAATACTTCGCAACACAAAGTTTAAAGGTCCAATAAAATGAGTTATAAGAAATTATATCTATTACGTTAAAAACAAAAATATTTATTTAAACCTAATGACTGAACCTAGGTAGAAATTATAGCTTTTTGACTAAATAAAAGTTTAAAATAATTTTACGCGGACAGTCAACATATCTGATATTTAAAGTTTTGTCATTAGTAAATTAAAATAACTTAAAGGTATGACAAATCTTATTTTTTCCGTAACTTTTCCTTTATTTTATAGTGTTGTCTAACTGGCAATACTTAACGCATTTAACCTAAAACTTATAACTGTAAGACTTGTAAATAGTTTTATAATTATTAAATTCAAATGACAAAACCAAACAGTATTTTTTACATATAGTTACAAAGATAAGAACATAATTATATGTTAAATACAAACACTTATCTAATACCTATATATATGTAATTCTTATGTATATATGCATGTAATTATTCTCGGTGACACAGCATTTGTGAATTGTAACTATAATGACATTTGTATGACAAGTAATAGTTTTTTTTTTTCGTAAAGATTTAAGTCCAAAACAAATTGATCTCACATTAAGCAAGAATAACTAAGATTACTTTGGAGTTTGGACTTATTGCATAGAAATAATAGTTTTAATTTATTAAAATTATTGGACGATGTTCAAACTATTGTTGCAATCCTAGTTTCAGAGTTTTCGCAAAATTATGCAATACGCACAATGTTTTCAGTGACAAAAACTAATAATACAAATTAAAATATTGTTTCAATTGGTTTTCAAAGTTATAATCAATTAAGTTCAGGATTCTTATAACATGATTACGTACTCAAAAAAGTTTTTTTCTAAGCATCGGAAGAATACCAGAACCAATAAAAAAATAAACAGGAAGAAAAGTTTTTTCACATCTCGCTACTAGGTAATTCTATCGAACAATCATCCACGCCTTACATTTGTAAACATTTTAACATACAAAAAGTTATTGTAACAAAAAATATATACCAAATTAAATATAAAAAAATATTTGTAATGTCTTATTACTTGATTTGTTTTAATAAATCTCGAAAATAGAAATCGTTGTGCAATCCAGTCTCATCTAACATAAGATTCCTTGGTTAAAATTAACCAAAATAATCACTATAACTAACCTTGCTGTCGTAAATGTAAACGATATATTTCAGTTTTTCATCTTAAATCCAAGTTCATCAATTTATTACTAATACTCTAAATCTAATAAAACTTACCGTGATAAAATCTTCAATATTAACTTTTTATAAATTATAACTGACCACAGCACTAACTTTAATATATTTTGTTTTAAAAGCGGGAAAATAACACTATTATATACAACTATCATCAACGAATACTTGATTCGTACTAAATCATTGTTTGACGGGGACTGGCCGAGTTGGGAGATATAAAACCTCAATCGAGTTTGAAGTTAGGTATCAGTGTTGCCATGACAAAATACAAATGACGTTTAGCTTTTGGTGGGAAAAATTAAAAGAAAATAATAGAATATCATTCTTAAATAAACTTTATGAATTACCGATAAAAATTAGTTTTAAATATAAACCAAATATACGATTAATATACAAAAATATGATTAGGTAGAGAGGAGCTTGTACGGTGGAGGTGAGCGTTTAACGTTAGATAGGGTCCCTTAAACCTACACCTGGGTCACAAGTCACAGTCACTGTTGAAGCTCCTCTCACTACAACGATGGACCCGACACACGCACCGTGAATACATGGAATGATGAGAGGTTTCGTCTCTCTATATATATTAAACCTACACCTGGGTCACAAGTCACAGTCACTGTTGAAGCTCCTCTCACTACAACGATGGACCCGACACACGCACCGTGAATACATGGAATGATGAGAGGTTTCGTCTCTCTATATATATTAAACCTACACCTGGGTCACAAGTCAGTCACTGTTGAAGCTCCTCTCACTACAACGATGGACCCGACACACGCACCGTGAATACATTCAATGCTAAGAGATTTCGTCTCTTTTTTTAATAAAAGACCATTACTTATTTACAAATACTTTTATTTATTAAAATTTATACAGGCAAACGACAAACCACGGTTGTATATATAAAAACTTTTTGGCATTATCATAAATTGTACCAGCAACAAAACCAATAGAAAAAAAAAGCGTAATTTACATGCAATTATTATTTCATGCAGTTATTATTTCACTGCATTATAATTTATTTACAAAACAAAATTTAAAACAAATGTCAAATTATCTTGTCAAAATTATTATTATAGCTACATAAGACTACACAAAACTCAAGAAAATTCATCCAACAAATAAAAACGTAAACATTAGCTAAATATTACACGATTCCATTGGAAATGAAGCCTCTTTTGATAAAATAATAATATGTACTATCAATTATTAATAAAATGAAATTAAAAATATATAATTCTAAATCATTATAAGTAATAGAAGTTAATTTCGAGAATTCAACAAGTAGGTATATCTAAAACATCATGATTTTTGTAAAATAAATAATAATATATTATAATTATTGTGTAGTATTTCTTTAAAAGTTGATATAATAAAATCCTTCATTGGTGTCTAAGCTAAATTGTCAGAGAAATTCTCATTTTGCTCTTAACTACAAGTTTGAACAGTAAAACTGTATACAGAAACTTTATTTTCATATAAAAATCTTCAAATATCAACATAGGATTTTAGAATCTAACCGACAAACTGTCTGTATGTAGTTTTTGAGACAAACTTGTAGTAATACTATCAGTAAGCTGGTTTATTGTATAGTTCAATCAATTTAAACCAAACTACTTCAAAATTAATCTCATAGTTAACTATATATATAATTTAGAGAGAGAAAGACAGACAGACAGATAGATAGAATCAACTTCAAAGTAGCTTCATTTAAATGTTATCTAAAAATACATATGTAAGGAAAACATAATTTTTGCTTGTATTTTTTCATACAAAGTCGGTTAAAACAGTTGGTAATATATAAATTATGTGACGACAATCTCTTAAACAAAAATGAAGGTTTAATTTATATGTTCTGGTTCAAATTAACTCAAATTTAATAATATATTACTATGTTGTGGATATTTAGAAGTAATTGTTATTTCTCTGTTAGTCAAAATGATATTTTAACTAAGATTTCTTTAGGACAATCTAGAAACATCTCCCAATTTTAAAAGTACGAATTATATAGATGGTCAGTCTGGAAAATATGAAATGATAATTTAACAACGGACACATCTTTAATCATTTTTGGGGTATATATGGACCCCAATAT
This sequence comes from Danaus chrysippus, assembly GCA_916720795.1. Taxonomy (NCBI): domain Eukaryota; kingdom Metazoa; phylum Arthropoda; class Insecta; order Lepidoptera; family Nymphalidae; genus Danaus; species Danaus chrysippus. Next base: position 4,520,013 of record CAKASE010000075.1, read on the forward strand.
AAAAACTACCAATTACTATATAAAGATAATCAGTTGGAAACATTTGAAATAATAATTTGTGTATAGTAATGATTGGGGTATATATGGACCCCAATATAAAAAGTACCAATTATATATATAGATAAGTAGTCCGAAACATTTGAAATGATAATGGTTGGGGTATATATGGACCCAAATAATCTAAGCTCAGAAACACTATGGGGTCTTTACGAGTGCCTTATTAGGAACAAATTCAATTGGTCCAATCTCCGAAGCCTCTTTTATCGTTGAACATAATTTCAACGGGGTGTGTCTACACACACTTAGTCTTGCACTCCTTCGGACTGGGGTAACTGTGTACTTGATCGGGTCTGTTGACTGACGTCTGAAAAATAATGAAGTATATTATTATTATATATATATTTATGTATAATGCAAATCCGCGTAAATATCATTGGATGATTCTGAGTATCTACATAGGAAGCAGATTATCAGAAGAAAGTTTGAGCTGAAATATTTTGTATATTAACGACTTTTAAGGTACTTTTTTCTCAATTACTGATTATTTTGTGTTTAATTCATTACTAATTGTGAAAAAATTTGCTTAAAAGTCGTTAATATATAAAATATTTCAGCTGAAACTTTCTTCTGATAATCTGCTTTCAATGTATATATGTGGAATTATCCATTGCTAGTTACACAGATTTGCACTATCTCCGATGATATGTATATATATAAAATTTACCTTAAATATATAAATTCTCAATCATACTAACAATTTATTAATACTTTTCTAAGACAACATCATCATCATATATATTTATGAAGAAGATAAGCATCGTAGACATATATAAATATATAATTTTCGCTAAATAGGTATTATTATGTAAATAATTGATGATTACTCAAGGTTACATACATACATACATACACACATATAGATTTACTTTTAAATTATAAATGCTACTCTCACTTGAACAAATAAATTTCAATATAAATCCTAGACATCGAAGACTCAAGACAAATGCTCCAAATAATATCTTTATACATCTGTAAATGTACAAATAATATTATTAAATTATGGATAGCAATTGATTATTAGATATGGAACCGTGAGGATTGTTATTTTTATATATAATATAGTTTTGCTGTTGTATCTTTATGTATCTTTCTATTAATATACATAATATTTTGAGGATATAATATGATGCTCTTTCAAATTAGTGATAAACAGATAATGATGTAACTTTGAAAAAGTGTAGTTTAGACTTTAGATTATTAATAATTAAGTAATTCCATGAATAGCAGATCATAACAGTTTTCAGAAGTCTCATATGTCGCTAACTGTTGGTTGATATCTCATAATTTAACAAATTTAATACTTTTTGTATGAATCCGATATCAAAATTCATTCAGACAATGTCGCGTGTAAAAACTAGTTTTATAATAAAGACTATAAGATGATTATATAATATGTTAATCTTCATAGACCTGATTGATCTAGACTTTAATATATATGATCAAATGTTGAAGTCTAGGAAAGATAAAAGCAAGAATTCAAATCAAATTGATACAAAGTGAAGGAAAATCAGCAATATATTTAAGACATACAAATAGTATTAAAATTATTTAATATATGTCTTTATATATACATATATATGTTTGAATAAAGTCTGCAAATATACATATATAGCAATATGTCAAGTTTTAATGAAACTCGGGTACAGCAATTATAAAGTCATTAGTACTGAAGGAAACAATTCTTTTCAGTTGTGATTATTGTGAAGTGTTTTGTTGTAGAGAAACTTTAATTAATATAAAAATATAGACAAAGTCGCGTTAATCAACTAGTTATAGTTACTTAATATACTCACAACTTAGCCTGTTGCACTCCGAAACGTATGATGGTGCTTTTAAATACACTTTTCACATCAACCAGTTTTGGGTTCATCTGTGTTTTACCACTCGTAGGACTTATTTTGAGCTGCATGAACTTGTCAAGCAAATTGTCCAAATTGGCCTCGGCTACTGACTTCTGAAAAATTAATACGAGAAGAAATATAAGGCTCAATTTTGAATATACGGAAATATAAAGAAGAAACGTGTGAGTGGTTTATTTGTCAATGTTAAAAATTTTATAAAACAGTGAAATTCTTCTTCTACCTGGCAATTTCCCACCTATAGCCAGAGTCTGCCTTACATGTTGTGAATAGTTTTGGCTATTTGTCTTTACGACCGTCCGCCTGCCTGACATCCACCCTCTTTGGGAATGCATTAATCAGTGATGTCTAAAAACTCTTAGAAAGTACATATGAATCGGAAAAATCACAATGGTATTTGCCAGGATCGAACCCGCGCCCTAATGAATGAGAGGCGGGCCTTTTAACCACTAGGCCACCACTGATTACTTCCTAACTCCTATCACATACTTGCTAACTCTTATATCCTACTAATATTATAATTGCGAAAGTTTGTGTTTGTGTGTGTGTATGTTTATTACTTCTTCACGCTCAAACGGCTGAATCGATTTTGATAAAATTTTGTATACAGGAAGCTGACGTCCAGGAATAACATATAAGCTACTTTACATCCCGGAAATCCGCGGGTAACACCTTGGGGCGCAGCTAGTATCATATATTATTTCTTTCTAACCTTGGTCCCGCTAGCTACTGCCTTTTCCCAGCAGTGTAATGACGCTTGTAGATCTCCACGCCGCTCCTCTAACGCAGCCCTGCATTCCCAGTATTCCGCTGTATCGGATGCACTGGGATATCGTTCACGTATAGCGCGTAACCAACGCGCGGATTGCTCCCATTCGAAGCCCTAGAAATAATATCATTAGTATTAGTTTTGAAGGATATTGAAGTAAAACCTTTTAAAAAAGAGAGTGTAGGGAGCGAGCGAGAGAGAAAGATTGAGAGAGAGTGAGACAGAACGAACGTCGTATCACGCACAGTGCAAAGAAATTTCACTTCTATTTTTTTTGTTTATATAAAGAACTCATTGATACGAAATCTATTAGTCTATCACTATTGGAAGCAGATTATTATCAGAAGAAAGTTTAACTTGAAACATTTTCTATATTAAGGACGTTTCAGTAAATTTTTCATGATAAGTAATAAACTAAACACTAAATAATTACTAGTTGTGAAAAAAATACCTCAAAACTCGTTAATATAGGAAATATTTCAGCTTAAACTTTCTTCTGATAATCTGCTTCCAATGTATATGCTTATCCAATGCTAGTTACGCGGATTTGCACTATTCCCGACGATTTTGTAAGGAGTAGTTCAAGTATTACGTAAGCAGATTTATTATAAATATAACCCCCCTCCCTTCCCCTTGTCAGCAGTAAGCAAAGCTCTTACCCCCTCATCCCATGCTTAATTAAACATTTTCAATTACTGTATTGTTTTTTTTATATAAATCCAGAAAAATTATAATTATATTTTTTTATGGATCTTTTCGATGTGACGATTAAAACGTAAATACCGATGATGTAATCATCATCTAGACCCCCCTACCCCCCATGTCATCCAAAATCAACAAACCAAAGACCCCCTGCCCCTCCATAGTGCTTATGTAATACTTGAACGGCCCCTAATTTGTATAGATCTTACCTCTCGCAAGAGTTCTGTAAGATCAGTCAGCACTCCAAGTAGCAGTTCTTCCTGATGATGAATAGTCCCGCACGAGGTCAACGTACTCTCCCTACTATCATTCATTTCGAAGCTGTCACTGAAATAACTAGCCCTGCGCCACTTGTCCACGGGAAATTCAACCTTATCATCATTATTGACATCACAATTCCGATTATTCATATTATTGTGGAAGGATTCGTTATCACTATCGTGGTCCAAGGCAATATTTTCTTTATCATCATCATCGTAAGTATCAAGTTTGCTTTCATCTAAATTTATATCCGGTTTCGGCAAGTTATGTAAGCCAAATAATTGCAAGATGCGACATGACTCTATAGACTTGCCATGTTTTTGTAGCCACGAGACTAGTATAGCTTGTAATTCTTCAAGTATTGGAGTGTTGAAGGTGTTTGGTGTTTGAAACTTGACTTTTTTCCTCTCACTCTTTACAGCGGAGACTACTTTTTCTTTTGTATCACAATCACTGTCCTCATTTATGTCTTCTAGATGAGATGTGTCAATCTTTTCACCGATGGATGCCCATTTGTGGATGCATTTAGGTAGTTCGCTCTTACGAATCCTTTTAAAGTGTACCGCTGATATTGAACGTCTAACTGGAACTTGTTTCTCAAAGGTCGTATGGCGTCTATTGGTAATCATTGTAGAATCTTTGATGACCTTATTCAAGTAGCTCGGGTCAGTGTGTAGTTTCAAAACATTATTCACCGTTTGCTTTTGTATTATTTTCGGTTTATACAATCTATCAAACACAGATTCTCTCTTATTAGTAATTGGTTCATTTTTATTAATTTTTTTGGCATCATTTTTGGCACTTTTTTGCTGTTTTCCATCACCAATTTTCTGTACCGTAATCTTAGGTATTTTACCATCTTTGTTAAGTATGATTTCTTGGAGAGGATTTTTCTTTCTTATATTATTTTTGTTGTCATCTGTCATATTAACTTTTGCATCATTATTACTGTCTAATTTACTTTTGATTTGAACAGGGGCGGTACTTTTTCTTGTATGACTTATTACGTTTTTGTTTGCTTTCACGTAATTTACTGGTTTATTTGCAGCTGGCTTTCTAATAGACACATTTACATTAGCATCATTTTTGGCTGTGACGGTTTTGATGGGGCCATTTGTTAGTTTAGTGCTTGCGACCGATGAAGATGATGAGGAGCTGGTCGGTTGGACCCCACCATTGTATTTCTTCAAATTGAGCTCACGTAACTGAAAAATTATCATACATTTTTAATATAGAAATTAATTTAAGTAATTTTATAATAAATTATTAATTTCTAACAAAATTTTCTATGACCCAAACGCACTCCTCACATATCATGTATTGATTAAAAAATCCTAATTACTTTTATATCTCACACAAAGTATAAAAAATATATAAAATATAATATAAAAAATAACAAAATTAAGCCATTATTTCAAGAAATATTAGTTTTGCTTATTGAATATACAATAAAAATAACTATATGTAGTATTGAATGAGGTAAATAAAGTTATTCTATACTAATATTAAGAATTAACTTTGAAACACTTATTTCATGAATTCCATGCTATTTGAATTCAATATCTTACATCCATTGTGGTAACAATTCAGTAACACATATACGTAAATACTTTGTGATACACAGAGCCTCGGAAACTTAAATTCTACTGCAACTTACCGCTTAAATGTAAAACAATTTACCATCAAATGAAAAGTTTATTAACGTCTTCTATATCATGGAAAACTAGTAACTTGAAATATTTTTAATCATGTCAATTTAAAACTACAGTAGGACCCCGATTATCCGGACCTCGGTTATCCGAATTCGCGATTATCCGGACTGCCAATCGCGACGAGTTTATTCTAACACTAGCTTTTGCCGCGACTTCGTCCGCGTGGAATAGTGACTTCCGGCAGATTTTTTGTTCTTCCCACATAGTTCCCGTTCTTGCGGGGTTTTCGGAATGGACGAGTTCCCGTAGAATTTTCAGGATAAAACCTATGTTTTTTTTAATTCACAATGAAGTACTCTTAACCAACAACATATTTATTTGTTTATTTGAATAAAGATTAATATTATTATGTTGATACAACTTAAACAAATTATTTCGACCAAATTAGGTACCATAAAAACGGTTTTTGTGAGTTAATCTTAAAAGATAGACATATACTGTCGTGGAGTGTTTTTTAGATCATTAAAAGAGCTATTATTCTTTAATACATATTTTTTGTGTAACTTGAACCGTTTTCGCGGCGCACGCAATGGAAGGCTACAAAGATGAAATAATTTCTCCCGTTTTTTATACATTTACCACTATATCTTTGCTCCTATTGGTCGTAGCGTGATGTTATATAGCCCAAAGCCTTCCTCGATAACTGGACTATCCAACACAAAAAGAATTATTGAATTCGAACCAGTAGTTTCGGAGATTAGCGCTTTCAAACAAACAAACCAAATCTTCAGCTTTATAATATTAGTATAGATTAACATGTCAGAACTTGCATAACTCCACGCCACTTATAACACTTATACGTACATTATGTACAATTTCTTAATAAACGTTGATTTTCGCTCATATGTATTTGTTGTTTTAAATAAACACCTAACATTACATATGTATGGTACAGACTACATATGCACATATGCAAAAAGCCCGTTTTTCTTCATATATTGGATTATCCGGACTTTCAGTTATCCGGATGCCTTCCGACAACAATTAGTCCGGATAATCGAGGTCCTACTGTATTATTTTTATTATAAAACAATTAGTTGAATACAAAATACTTGTGATGTAATTTTAAATGCTATTTTCCAATTACTGATCAATTTGGATCAATATTTTTTAGTATGGTTGATATGTGACCTAAGTAAATGGTATTCATATAAATAAAACTATAAAGATAGATCTCTGATCTTAAACAGATTGACCCGTCTCACATGTAACATTAAAGATGACAATATAATAGATATGTTTTAAATGATTCACACACTCACACACTCACACAACGGAACCATTAAAGATAGATCTCTGATCTTAAACAGATTGACCCGTCTCACATGTAACATTAAAGATGACAATATAATAGATATGTTTTAAATGATTCACACACTCACACAACGGAACCATTAAAGATAGATCTCTGATCTTAAACAGATTGACCCGTCTCACATGTAACATTAAAGATGACAATATAATAGATATGTTTTAAATGATTCACACACTCACACAACGGAACCATTAAAGATAGATCTCTGATCTTAAACAGATTGACCCGTCTCACATGTAACATTAAAGATGACAATATAATAGATATGTTTTAAATGATTCACACACTCACACAACGGAACCATTAAAGATAGATCTCTGATCTTAAACAGATTGACCCGTCTCACATGTAACATTAAAGATGACAATATAATAGATATGTTTTAAATGATTCACACACTCACACAACGGAACCATTAAAGATAGATCTCTGATCTTAAACAGATTGACCCGTCTCACATGTAACATTAAAGATGACAATATAATAGATATGTTTTAAATGATTCACACACTCACACACTCACACAACGGAACCATTAAAGATAGATCTCTGATCTTAAACAGATTGACCCGTCTCACATGTAACATTAAAGATGACAATATAATAGATATGTTTTAAATGATTCACACACTCACACACTCACACAACGGAACCATTAAAGATAGATCTCTGATCTTAAACAGATTGACCCGTCTCACATGTAACATTAAAGATGACAATATAATAGATATGTTTTAAATCATTCACACACTCACACACTCACACAACGGAACCATTAAAGATAGATCTCTGATCTTAAACAGATTGACCCGTCTCACATGTAACATTAAAGATGACAATATAATAGATATGTTTTAAATGATTCACACACTCACACACTCACACAACGGAACCATTAAAGATAGATCTCTGATCTTAAACAGATTGACCCGTCTCACATGTAACATTAAAGATGACAATATAATAGATATGTTTTAAATGATTCACACACTCACACACTCACACAACGGAACCATTAAAGATAGATCTCTGATCTTAAACAGATTGACCCGTCTCACATGTAACATTAAAGATGACAATATAATAGATATGTTTTAAATCATTCACACACTCACACACTCACACAACGGAACCATTAAAGATAGATCTCTGATCTTAAACAGATTGACCCGTCTCACATGTAACATTAAAGATGACAATATAATAGATATGTTTTAAATCATTCACACACTCACACACTCACACAACGGAACCATTAAAGATAGATCTCTGATCTTAAACAGATTGACCCGTCTCACATGTAACATTAAAGATGACAATATAATAGATATGTTTTAAATCATTCACACACTCTCACACACTCACACAACGGAACCATTAAAGATAGATCTCTGATCTTAAACAGATTGACCCGTCTCACATGTAACATTAAAGATGACAATATAATAGATATGTTTTAAATCATTCACACACTCACACACTCACACAACGGAACCATTAAAGATAGATCTCTGATCTTAAACAGATTGACCCGTCTCACATGTAACATTAAAGATGACAATATAATAGATATGTTTTAAATGATTCACACACTCACACAACGGAACCATTAAAGATAGATCTCTGATCTTAAACAGATTGACCCGTCTCACATGTAACATTAAAGATGACAATATAATAGATATGTTTTAAATGATTCACACACTCACACACTCACACAACGGAACCATTAAAGATAGATCTCTGATCTTAAACAGATTGACCCGTCTCACATGTAACATTAAAGATGACAATATAATAGATATGTTTTAAATGATTCACACACTCACACACTCACACAACGGAACCATTAAAGATAGATCTCTGATCTTAAACAGATTGACCCGTCTCACATGTAACATTAAAGATGACAATATAATAGATATGTTTTAAATGATTCACACACTCACACAACGGAACCATTAAAGATAGATCTCTGATCTTAAACAGATTGACCCGTCTCACATGTAACATTAAAGATGACAATATAATAGATATGTTTTAAATGATTCACACACTCACACACTCACACAACGGAACCATTAAAGATAGATCTCTGATCTTAAACAGATTGACCCGTCTCACATGTAACATTAAAGATGACAATATAATAGATATGTTTTAAATGATTCACACACTCACACACTCACACAACGGAACCATTAAAGATAGATCTCTGATCTTAAACAGATTGACCCGTCTCACATGTAACATTAAAGATGACAATATAATAGATATGTTTTAAATGATTCACACACTCACACAACGGAACCATTAAAGATAGATCTCTGATCTTAAACAGATTGACCCGTCTCACATGTAACATTAAAGATGACAATATAATAGATATGTTTTAAATGATTCACACACTCACACAACGGAACCATTAAAGATAGATCTCTGATCTTAAACAGATTGACCCGTCTCACATGTAACATTAAAGATGACAATATAATAGATATGTTTTAAATGATTCACACACTCACACACTCACACAACGGAACCATTAAAGATAGATCTCTGATCTTAAACAGATTGACCCGTCTCACATGTAACATTAAAGATGACAATATAATAGATATGTTTTAAATCATTCACACACTCACACACTCACACAACGGAACCATTAAAGATAGATCTCTGATCTTAAACAGATTGACCCGTCTCACATGTAACATTAAAGATGACAATATAATAGATATGTTTTAAATCATTCACACACTCACACACTCACACAACGGAACCATTAAAGATAGATCTCTGATCTTAAACAGATTGACCCGTCTCACATGTAACATTAAAGATGACAATATAATAGATATGTTTTAAATGATTCACACACTCACACACTCACACAACGGAACCATTAAAGATAGATCTCTGATCTTAAACAGATTGACCCGTCTCACATGTAACATTAAAGATGACAATATAATAGATATGTTTTAAATGATTCACACACTCACACACTCACACAACGGAACCATTAAAGATAGATCTCTGATCTTAAACAGATTGACCCGTCTCACATGTAACATTAAAGATGACAATATAATAGATATGTTTTAAATGATTCACACACTCACACACTCACACAACGGAACCATTAAAGATAGATCTCTGATCTTAAACAGATTGACCCGTCTCACATGTAACATTAAAGATGACAATATAATAGATATGTTTTAAATGATTCACACACTCACACAACGGAACCATTAAAGATAGATCTCTGATCTTAAACAGATTGACCCGTCTCACATGTAACATTAAAGATGACAATATAATAGATATGTTTTAAATGATTCACACACTCACACAACGGAACCATTAAAGATAGATCTCTGATCTTAAACAGATTGACCCGTCTCACATGTAACATTAAAGATGACAATATAATAGATATGTTTTAAATGATTCACACACTCACACACTCACACAACGGAACCATTAAAGATAGATCTCTGATCTTAAACAGATTGACCCGTCTCACATGTAACATTAAAGATGACAATATAATAGATATGTTTTAAATGATTCACACACTCACACACTCACACAACGGAACCATTAAAGATAGATCTCTGATCTTAAACAGATTGACCCGTCTCACATGTAACATTAAAGATGACAATATAATAGATATGTTTTAAATGATTCACACACTCACACACTCACACAACGGAACCATTAAAGATAGATCTCTGATCTTAAACAGATTGACCCGTCTCACATGTAACATTAAAGATGACAATATAATAGATATGTTTTAAATGATTCACACACTCACACACTCACACAACGGAACCATTAAAGATAGATCTCTGATCTTAAACAGATTGACCCGTCTCACATGTAACATTAAAGATGACAATATAATAGATATGTTTTAAATGATTCACACACTCACACAACGGAACCATTAAAGATAGATCTCTGATCTTAAACAGATTGACCCGTCTCACATGTAACATTAAAGATGACAATATAATAGATATGTTTTAAATGATTCACACACTCACACAACGGAACCATTAAAGATAGATCTCTGATCTTAAACAGATTGACCCGTCTCACATGTAACATTAAAGATGACAATATAATAGATATGTTTTAAATGATTCACACACTCACACACTCACACAACGGAACCATTAAAGATAGATCTCTGATCTTAAACAGATTGACCCGTCTCACATGTAACATTAAAGATGACAATATAATAGATATGTTTTAAATGATTCACACACTCACACAACGGAACCATTAAAGATAGATCTCTGATCTTAAACAGATTGACCCGTCTCACATGTAACATTAAAGATGACAATATAATAGATATGTTTTAAATCATTCACACACTCACACACTCACACAACGGAACCATTAAAGATAGATCTCTGATCTTAAACAGATTGACCCGTCTCACATGTAACATTAAAGATGACAATATAATAGATATGTTTTAAAATGATTCACACACTCACACACTCACACAACGGAACCATTAAAGATAGATCTCTGATCTTAAACAGATTGACCCGTCTCACATGTAACATTAAAGATGACAATATAATATATATGTTTTAAATGATTCACACACTCACACAACGGAACCATTAAAGATAGATCTCTGATCTTAAACAGATTGACCCGTCTCACATGTAACATTAAAGATGACAATATAATAGATATGTTTTAAATGATTCACACACTCACACACTCACACAACGGAACCATTAAAGATAGATCTCTGATCTTAAACAGATTGACCCGTCTCACATGTAACATTAAAGATGACAATATAATAGATATGTTTTAAATGATTCACACACTCACACACTCACACAACGGAACCATTAAAGATAGATCTCTGATCTTAAACAGATTGACCCGTCTCACATGTAACATTAAAGATGACAATATAATAGATATGTTTTAAATGATTCACACACTCACACACTCACACAACGGAACCATTAAAGATAGATCTCTGATCTTAAACAGATTGACCCGTCTCACATGTAACATTAAAGATGACAATATAATAGATATGTTTTAAATGATTCACACACTCACACACTCACACAACGGAACCATTAAAGATAGATCTCTGATCTTAAACAGATTGACCCGTCTCACATGTAACATTAAAGATGACAATATAATAGATATGTTTTAAATGATTCACACACTCACACACTCACACAACGGAACCATTAAAGATAGATCTCTGATCTTAAACAGATTGACCCGTCTCACATGTAACATTAAAGATGACAATATAATAGATATGTTTTAAATGATTCACACACTCACACACTCACACAACGGAACCATTAAAGATAGATCTCTGATCTTAAACAGATTGACCCGTCTCACATGTAACATTAAAGATGACAATATAATAGATATGTTTTAAATGATTCACACACTCACACAACGGAACCATTAAAGATAGATCTCTGATCTTAAACAGATTGACCCGTCTCACATGTAACATTAAAGATGACAATATAATAGATATGTTTTAAATGATTCACACACTCACACACTCACACAACGGAACCATTAAAGATAGATCTCTGATCTTAAACAGATTGACCCGTCTCACATGTAACATTAAAGATGACAATATAATAGATATGTTTTAAATGATTCACACACTCACACAACGGAACCATTAAAGATAGATCTCTGATCTTAAACAGATTGACCCGTCTCACATGTAACATTAAAGATGACAATATAATAGATATGTTTTAAATGATTCACACACTCACACACTCACACAACGGAACCATTAAAGATAGATCTCTGATCTTAAACAGATTGACCCGTCTCACATGTAACATTAAAGATGACAATATAATAGATATGTTTTAAATGATTCACACACTCACACACTCACACAACGGAACCATTAAAGATAGATCTCTGATCTTAAACAGATTGACCCGTCTCACATGTAACATTAAAGATGACAATATAATAGATATGTTTTAAATGATTCACACACTCACACAACGGAACCATTAAAGATAGATCTCTGATCTTAAACAGATTGACCCGTCTCACATGTAACATTAAAGATGACAATATAATAGATATGTTTTAAATGATTCACACACTCACACACTCACACAACGGAACCATTAAAGATAGATCTCTGATCTTAAACAGATTGACCCGTCTCACATGTAACATTAAAGATGACAATATAATAGATATGTTTTAAATGATTCACACACTCACACAACGGAACCATTAAAGATAGATCTCTGATCTTAAACAGATTGACCCGTCTCACATGTAACATTAAAGATGACAATATAATAGATATGTTTTAAATGATTCACACACTCACACAACGGAACCATTAAAGATAGATCTCTGATCTTAAACAGATTGACCCGTCTCACATGTAACATTAAAGATGACAATATAATAGATATGTTTTAAATGATTCACACACTCACACAACGGAACCATTAAAGATAGATCTCTGATCTTAAACAGATTGACCCGTCTCACATGTAACATTAAAGATGACAATATAATAGATATGTTTTAAATGATTCACACACTCACACACTCACACAACGGAACCATTAAAGATAGATCTCTGATCTTAAACAGATTGACCCGTCTCACATGTAACATTAAAGATGACAATATAATAGATATGTTTTAAATGATTCACACACTCACACACTCACACAACGGAACCATTAAAGATAGATCTCTGATCTTAAACAGATTGACCCGTCTCACATGTAACATTAAAGATGACAATATAATAGATATGTTTTAAATGATTCACACACTCACACAACGGAACCATTAAAGATAGATCTCTGATCTTAAACAGATTGACCCGTCTCACATGTAACATTAAAGATGACAATATAATAGATATGTTTTAAATGATTCACACACTCACACAACGGAACCATTAAAGATAGATCTCTGATCTTAAACAGATTGACCCGTCTCACATGTAACATTAAAGATGACAATATAATAGATATGTTTTAAATGATTCACACACTCACACAACGGAAACCATTAAAGATAGATCTCTGATCTTAAACAGATTGACCCGTCTCACATGTAACATTAAAGATGACAATATAATAGATATGTTTTAAATGATTCACACACTCACACAACGGAACCATTAAAGATAGATCTCTGATCTTAAACAGATTGACCCGTCTCACATGTAACATTAAAGATGACAATATAATAGATATGTTTTAAATGATTCACACACTCACACAACGGAACCATTAAAGATAGATCTCTGATCTTAAACAGATTGACCCGTCTCACATGTAACATTAAAGATGACAATATAATAGATATGTTTTAAATGATTCACACACTCACACAACGGAACCATTAAAGATAGATCTCTGATCTTAAACAGATTGACCCGTCTCACATGTAACATTAAAGATGACAATATAATAGATATGTTTTAAATGATTCACACACTCACACACTCACACAACGGAACCATTAAAGATAGATCTCTGATCTTAAACAGATTGACCCGTCTCACATGTAACATTAAAGATGACAATATAATAGATATGTTTTAAATGATTCACACACTCACACAACGGAACCATTAAAGATAGATCTCTGATCTTAAACAGATTGACCCGTCTCACATGTAACATTAAAGATGACAATATAATAGATATGTTTTAAATGATTCACACACTCACACACTCACACAACGGAACCATTAAAGATAGATCTCTGATCTTAAACAGATTGACCCGTCTCACATGTAACATTAAAGATGACAATATAATAGATATGTTTTAAATGATTCACACACTCACACAACGGAACCATTAAAGATAGATCTCTGATCTTAAACAGATTGACCCGTCTCACATGTAACATTAAAGATGACAATATAATAGATATGTTTTAAATGATTCACACACTCACACACTCACACAACGGAACCATTAAAGATAGATCTCTGATCTTAAACAGATTGACCCGTCTCACATGTAACATTAAAGATGACAATATAATAGATATGTTTTAAATGATTCACACACTCACACACTCACACAACGGAACCATTAAAGATAGATCTCTGATCTTAAACAGATTGACCCGTCTCACATGTAACATTAAAGATGACAATATAATAGATATGTTTTAAATGATTCACACACTCACACACTCACACACAACGGAACCATTAAAGATAGATCTCTGATCTTAAACAGATTGACCCGTCTCACATGTAACATTAAAGATGACAATATAATAGATATGTTTTAAATGATTCACACACTCACACACTCACACAACGGAACCATTAAAGATAGATCTCTGATCTTAAACAGATTGACCCGTCTCACATGTAACATTAAAGATGACAATATAATAGATATGTTTTAAATGATTCACACACTCACACAACGGAACCATTAAAGATAGATCTCTGATCTTAAACAGATTGACCCGTCTCACATGTAACATTAAAGATGACAATATAATAGATATGTTTTAAATGATTCACACACTCACACACTCACACAACGGAACCATTAAAGATAGATCTCTGATCTTAAACAGATTGACCCGTCTCACATGTAACATTAAAGATGACAATATAATAGATATGTTTTAAATGATTCACACACTCACACAACGGAACCATTAAAGATAGATCTCTGATCTTAAACAGATTGACCCGTCTCACATGTAACATTAAAGATGACAATATAATAGATATGTTTTAAATGATTGACACACTCACACACTCACACAACGGAACCATTAAAGATAGATCTCTGATCTTAAACAGATTGACCCGTCTCACATGTAACATTAAAGATGACAATATAATAGATATGTTTTAAATGATTCACACACTCACACACTCACACAACGGAACCATTAAAGATAGATCTCTGATCTTAAACAGATTGACCCGTCTCACATGTAACATTAAAGATGACAATATAATAGATATGTTTTAAATGATTCACACACTCACACACTCACACAACGGAACCATTAAAGATAGATCTCTGATCTTAAACAGATTGACCCGTCTCACATGTAACATTAAAGATGACAATATAATAGATATGTTTTAAATGATTCACACACTCACACACTCACACAACGGAACCATTAAAGATAGATCTCTGATCTTAAACAGATTGACCCGTCTCACATGTAACATTAAAGATGACAATATAATAGATATGTTTTAAATGATTCACACACTCACACAACGGAACCATTAAAGATAGATCTCTGATCTTAAACAGATTGACCCGTCTCACATGTAACATTAAAGATGACAATATAATAGATATGTTTTAAATGATTCACACACTCACACACTCACACAACGGAACCATTAAAGATAGATCTCTGATCTTAAACAGATTGACCCGTCTCACATGTAACATTAAAGATGACAATATAATAGATATGTTTTAAATGATTCACACACTCACACACACACACAACGGAACCATTAAAGATAGATCTCTGATCTTAAACAGATTGACCCGTCTCACATGTAACATTAAAGATGACAATATAATAGATATGTTTTAAATGATTCACACACTCACACAACGGAACCATTAAAGATAGATCTCTGATCTTAAACAGATTGACCCGTCTCACATGTAACATTAAAGATGACAATATAATAGATATGTTTTAAATGATTCACACACTCACACAACGGAACCATTAAAGATAGATCTCTGATCTTAAACAGATTGACCCGTCTCACATGTAACATTAAAGATGACAATATAATAGATATGTTTTAAATGATTCACACACTCACACACTCACACAACGGAACCATTAAAGATAGATCTCTGATCTTAAACAGATTGACCCGTCTCACATGTAACATTAAAGATGACAATATAATAGATATGTTTTAAATGATTCACACACTCACACACTCACACAACGGAACCATTAAAGATAGATCTCTGATCTTAAACAGATTGACCCGTCTCACATGTAACATTAAAGATGACAATATAATAGATATGTTTTAAATGATTCACACACTTACACAACGGAACCATTAAAGATAGATCTCTGATCTTAAACAGATTGACCCGTCTCACATGTAACATTAAAGATGACAATATAATAGATATGTTTTAAATGATTCACACACTCACACAACGGAACCATTAAAGATAGATCTCTGATCTTAAACAGATTGACCCGTCTCACATGTAACATTAAAGATGACAATATAATAGATATGTTTTAAATGATTCACACACTCACACACTCACACAACGGAACCATTAAAGATAGATCTCTGATCTTAAACAGATTGACCCGTCTCACATGTAACATTAAAGATGACAATATAATAGATATGTTTTAAATGATTCACACACTCACACAACGGAACCATTAAAGATAGATCTCTGATCTTAAACAGATTGACCCGTCTCACATGTAACATTAAAGATGACAATATAATAGATATGTTTTAAATGATTCACACACTCACACAACGGAACCATTAAAGATAGATCTCTGATCTTAAACAGATTGACCCGTCTCACATGTAACATTAAAGATGACAATATAATAGATATGTTTTAAATGATTCACACACTCACACACTCACACAACGGAACCATTAAAGATAGATCTCTGATCTTAAACAGATTGACCCGTCTCACATGTAACATTAAAGATGACAATATAATAGATATGTTTTAAATGATTCACACACTCACACAACGGAACCATTAAAGATAGATCTCTGATCTTAAACAGATTGACCCGTCTCACATGTAACATTAAAGATGACAATATAATAGATATGTTTTAAATGATTCACACACTCACACACTCACACAACGGAACCATTAAAGATAGATCTCTGATCTTAAACAGATTGACCCGTCTCACATGTAACATTAAAGATGACAATATAATAGATATGTTTTAAATGATTCACACACTCACACAACGGAACCATTAAAGATAGATCTCTGATCTTAAACAGATTGACCCGTCTCACATGTAACATTAAAGATGACAATATAATAGATATGTTTTAAATGATTCACACACTCACACACTCACACAACGGAACCATTAAAGATAGATCTCTGATCTTAAACAGATTGACCCGTCTCACATGTAACATTAAAGATGACAATATAATAGATATGTTTTAAATGATTCACACACTCACACAACGGAACCATTAAAGATAGATCTCTGATCTTAAACAGATTGACCCGTCTCACATGTAACATTAAAGATGACAATATAATAGATATGTTTTAAATGATTCACACACTCACACACTCACACAACGGAACCATTAAAGATAGATCTCTGATCTTAAACAGATTGACCCGTCTCACATGTAACATTAAAGATGACAATATAATAGATATGTTTTAAATGATTCACACACTCACACAACGGAACCATTAAAGATAGATCTCTGATCTTAAACAGATTGACCCGTCTCACATGTAACATTAAAGATGACAATATAATAGATATGTTTTAAATGATTCACACACACTCACACAACGGAACCATTAAAGATAGATCTCTGATCTTAAACAGATTGACCCGTCTCACATGTAACATTAAAGATGACAATATAATAGATATGTTTTAAATGATTCACACACTCACACACTCACACAACGGAACCATTAAAGATAGATCTCTGATCTTAAACAGATTGACCCGTCTCACATGTAACATTAAAGATGACAATATAATAGATATGTTTTAAATGATTCACACACTCACACAACGGAACCATTAAAGATAGATCTCTGATCTTAAACAGATTGACCCGTCTCACATGTAACATTAAAGATGACAATATAATAGATATGTTTTAAATGATTCACACACTCACACAACGGAACCATTAAAGATAGATCTCTGATCTTAAACAGATTGACCCGTCTCACATGTAACATTAAAGATGACAATATAATAGATATGTTTTAAATGATTCACACACTCACACAACGGAACCATTAAAGATAGATCTCTGATCTTAAACAGATTGACCCGTCTCACATGTAACATTAAAGATGACAATATAATAGATATGTTTTAAATGATTCACACACTCACACAACGGAACCATTAAAGATAGATCTCTGATCTTAAACAGATTGACCCGTCTCACATGTAACATTAAAGATGACAATATAATAGATATGTTTTAAATGATTCACACACTCACACAACGGAACCATTAAAGATAGATCTCTGATCTTAAACAGATTGACCCGTCTCACATGTAACATTAAAGATGACAATATAATAGATATGTTTTAAATGATTCACACACTCACACAACGGAACCATTAAAGATAGATCTCTGATCTTAAACAGATTGACCCGTCTCACATGTAACATTAAAGATGACAATATAATAGATATGTTTTAAATGATTCACACACTCACACAACGGAACCATTAAAGATAGATCTCTGATCTTAAACAGATTGACCCGTCTCACATGTAACATTAAAGATGACAATATAATAGATATGTTTTAAATGATTCACACACTCACACACTCACACAACGGAACCATTAAAGATAGATCTCTGATCTTAAACAGATTGACCCGTCTCACATGTAACATTAAAGATGACAATATAATAGATATGTTTTAAATGATTCACACACTCACACAACGGAACCATTAAAGATAGATCTCTGATCTTAAACAGATTGACCCGTCTCACATGTAACATTAAAGATGACAATATAATAGATATGTTTTAAATGATTCACACACTCACACAACGGAACCATTAAAGATAGATCTCTGATCTTAAACAGATTGACCCGTCTCACATGTAACATTAAAGATGACAATATAATAGATATGTTTTAAATGATTCACACACTCACACAACGGAACCATTAAAGATAGATCTCTGATCTTAAACAGATTGACCCGTCTCACATGTAACATTAAAGATGACAATATAATAGATATGTTTTAAATGATTCACACACTCACACACTCACACAACGGAACCATTAAAGATAGATCTCTGATCTTAAACAGATTGACCCGTCTCACATGTAACATTAAAGATGACAATATAATAGATATGTTTTAAATGATTCACACACTCACACAACGGAACCATTAAAGATAGATCTCTGATCTTAAACAGATTGACCCGTCTCACATGTAACATTAAAGATGACAATATAATAGATATGTTTTAAATGATTCACACACTCACACACTCACACAACGGAACCATTAAAGATAGATCTCTGATCTTAAACAGATTGACCCGTCTCACATGTAACATTAAAGATGACAATATAATAGATATGTTTTAAATGATTCACACACTCACACAACGGAACCATTAAAGATAGATCTCTGATCTTAAACAGATTGACCCGTCTCACATGTAACATTAAAGATGACAATATAATAGATATGTTTTAAATGATTCACACACTCACACACTCACACAACGGAACCATTAAAGATAGATCTCTGATCTTAAACAGATTGACCCGTCTCACATGTAACATTAAAGATGACAATATAATAGATATGTTTTAAATGATTCACACACTCACACAACGGAACCATTAAAGATAGATCTCTGATCTTAAACAGATTGACCCGTCTCACATGTAACATTAAAGATGACAATATAATAGATATGTTTTAAATGATTCACACACTCACACACTCACACAACGGAACCATTAAAGATAGATCTCTGATCTTAAACAGATTGACCCGTCTCACATGTAACATTAAAGATGACAATATAATAGATATGTTTTAAATGATTCACACACTCACACAACGGAACCATTAAAGATAGATCTCTGATCTTAAACAGATTGACCCGTCTCACATGTAACATTAAAGATGACAATATAATAGATATGTTTTAAATGATTCACACACTCACACACTCACACAACGGAACCATTAAAGATAGATCTCTGATCTTAAACAGATTGACCCGTCTCACATGTAACATTAAAGATGACAATATAATAGATATGTTTTAAATGATTCACACACTCACACAACGGAACCATTAAAGATAGATCTCTGATCTTAAACAGATTGACCCGTCTCACATGTAACATTAAAGATGACAATATAATAGATATGTTTTAAATGATTCACACACTCACACACTCACACAACGGAACCATTAAAGATAGATCTCTGATCTTAAACAGATTGACCCGTCTCACATGTAACATTAAAGATGACAATATAATAGATATGTTTTAAATGATTCACACACTCACACAACGGAACCATTAAAGATAGATCTCTGATCTTAAACAGATTGACCCGTCTCACATGTAACATTAAAGATGACAATATAATAGATATGTTTTAAATGATTCACACACTCACACAACGGAACCATTAAAGATAGATCTCTGATCTTAAACAGATTGACCCGTCTCACATGTAACATTAAAGATGACAATATAATAGATATGTTTTAAATGATTCACACACTCACACACTCACACAACGGAACCATTAAAGATAGATCTCTGATCTTAAACAGATTGACCCGTCTCACATGTAACATTAAAGATGACAATATAATAGATATGTTTTAAATGATTCACACACTCACACAACGGAACCATTAAAGATAGATCTCTGATCTTAAACAGATTGACCCGTCTCACATGTAACATTAAAGATGACAATATAATAGATATGTTTTAAATGATTCACACACTCACACACTCACACAACGGAACCATTAAAGATAGATCTCTGATCTTAAACAGATTGACCCGTCTCACATGTAACATTAAAGATGACAATATAATAGATATGTTTTAAATGATTCACACACTCACACAACGGAACCATTAAAGATAGATCTCTGATCTTAAACAGATTGACCCGTCTCACATGTAACATTAAAGATGACAATATAATAGATATGTTTTAAATGATTCACACACTCACACACTCACACAACGGAACCATTAAAGATAGATCTCTGATCTTAAACAGATTGACCCGTCTCACATGTAACATTAAAGATGACAATATAATAGATATGTTTTAAATGATTCACACACTCACACAACGGAACCATTAAAGATAGATCTCTGATCTTAAACAGATTGACCCGTCTCACATGTAACATTAAAGATGACAATATAATAGATATGTTTTAAATGATTCACACACTCACACACTCACACAACGGAACCATTAAAGATAGATCTCTGATCTTAAACAGATTGACCCGTCTCACATGTAACATTAAAGATGACAATATAATAGATATGTTTTAAATGATTCACACACTCACACAACGGAACCATTAAAGATAGATCTCTGATCTTAAACAGATTGACCCGTCTCACATGTAACATTAAAGATGACAATATAATAGATATGTTTTAAATGATTCACACACTCACACACTCACACAACGGAACCATTAAAGATAGATCTCTGATCTTAAACAGATTGACCCGTCTCACATGTAACATTAAAGATGACAATATAATAGATATGTTTTAAATGATTCACACACTCACACAACGGAACCATTAAAGATAGATCTCTGATCTTAAACAGATTGACCCGTCTCACATGTAACATTAAAGATGACAATATAATAGATATGTTTTAAATGATTCACACACTCACACACTCACACAACGGAACCATTAAAGATAGATCTCTGATCTTAAACAGATTGACCCGTCTCACATGTAACATTAAAGATGACAATATAATAGATATGTTTTAAATGATTCACACACTCACACAACGGAACCATTAAAGATAGATCTCTGATCTTAAACAGATTGACCCGTCTCACATGTAACATTAAAGATGACAATATAATAGATATGTTTTAAATGATTCACACACACTCACACAACGGAACCATTAAAGATAGATCTCTGATCTTAAACAGATTGACCCGTCTCACATGTAACATTAAAGATGACAATATAATAGATATGTTTTAAATGATTCACACACTCACACACTCACACAACGGAACCATTAAAGATAGATCTCTGATCTTAAACAGATTGACCCGTCTCACATGTAACATTAAAGATGACAATATAATAGATATGTTTTAAATGATTCACACACTCACACAACGGAACCATTAAAGATAGATCTCTGATCTTAAACAGATTGACCCGTCTCACATGTAACATTAAAGATGACAATATAATAGATATGTTTTAAATGATTCACACACTCACACAACGGAACCATTAAAGATAGATCTCTGATCTTAAACAGATTGACCCGTCTCACATGTAACATTAAAGATGACAATATAATAGATATGTTTTAAATGATTCACACACTCACACACTCACACAACGGAACCATTAAAGATAGATCTCTGATCTTAAACAGATTGACCCGTCTCACATGTAACATTAAAGATGACAATATAATAGATATGTTTTAAATGATTCACACACTCACACAACGGAACCATTAAAGATAGATCTCTGATCTTAAACAGATTGACCCGTCTCACATGTAACATTAAAGATGACAATATAATAGATATGTTTTAAATGATTCACACACTCACACACTCACACAACGGAACCATTAAAGATAGATCTCTGATCTTAAACAGATTGACCCGTCTCACATGTAACATTAAAGATGACAATATAATAGATATGTTTTAAATGATTCACACACTCACACAACGGAACCATTAAAGATAGATCTCTGATCTTAAACAGATTGACCCGTCTCACATGTAACATTAAAGATGACAATATAATAGATATGTTTTAAATGATTCACACACTCACACACTCACACAACGGAACCATTAAAGATAGATCTCTGATCTTAAACAGATTGACCCGTCTCACATGTAACATTAAAGATGACAATATAATAGATATGTTTTAAATGATTCACACACTCACACAACGGAACCATTAAAGATAGATCTCTGATCTTAAACAGATTGACCCGTCTCACATGTAACATTAAAGATGACAATATAATAGATATGTTTTAAATGATTCACACACTCACACACTCACACAACGGAACCATTAAAGATAGATCTCTGATCTTAAACAGATTGACCCGTCTCACATGTAACATTAAAGATGACAATATAATAGATATGTTTTAAATGATTCACACACTCACACAACGGAACCATTAAAGATAGATCTCTGATCTTAAACAGATTGACCCGTCTCACATGTAACATTAAAGATGACAATATAATAGATATGTTTTAAATGATTCACACACTCACACACTCACACAACGGAACCATTAAAGATAGATCTCTGATCTTAAACAGATTGACCCGTCTCACATGTAACATTAAAGATGACAATATAATAGATATGTTTTAAATGATTCACACACTCACACACTCACACAACGGAACCATTAAAGATAGATCTCTGATCTTAAACAGATTGACCCGTCTCACATGTAACATTAAAGATGACAATATAATAGATATGTTTTAAATGATTCACACACTCACACACTCACACAACGGAACCATTAAAGATAGATCTCTGATCTTAAACAGATTGACCCGTCTCACATGTAACATTAAAGATGACAATATAATAGATATGTTTTAAATGATTCACACACTCACACACTCACACAACGGAACCATTAAAGATAGATCTCTGATCTTAAACAGATTGACCCGTCTCACATGTAACATTAAAGATGACAATATAATAGATATGTTTTAAATGATTCACACACTCACACACTCACACAACGGAACCATTAAAGATAGATCTCTGATCTTAAACAGATTGACCCGTCTCACATGTAACATTAAAGATGACAATATAATAGATATGTTTTAAATGATTCACACACTCACACACTCACACAACGGAACCATTAAAGATAGATCTCTGATCTTAAACAGATTGACCCGTCTCACATGTAACATTAAAGATGACAATATAATAGATATGTTTTAAATGATTCACACACTCACACACTCACACAACGGAACCATTAAAGATAGATCTCTGATCTTAAACAGATTGACCCGTCTCACATGTAACATTAAAGATGACAATATAATAGATATGTTTTAAATGATTCACACACTCACACACTCACACAACGGAACCATTAAAGATAGATCTCTGATCTTAAACAGATTGACCCGTCTCACATGTAACATTAAAGATGACAATATAATAGATATGTTTTAAATCATTCACACACTCACACACTCACACAACGGAACCATTAAAGATAGATCTCTGATCTTAAACAGATTGACCCGTCTCACATGTAACATTAAAGATGACAATATAATAGATATGTTTTAAATGATTCACACACTCACACAACGGAAACCATTAAAGATAGATCTCTGATCTTAAACAGATTGACCCGTCTCACATGTAACATTAAAGATGACAATATAATAGATATGTTTTAAATCATTCACACACTCACACACTCACACAACGGAACCATTAAAGATAGATCTCTGATCTTAAACAGATTGACCCGTCTCACATGTAACATTAAAGATGACAATATAATAGATATGTTTTAAATCATTCACACACTCACACACTCACACAACGGAACCATTAAAGATAGATCTCTGATCTTAAACAGATTGACCCGTCTCACATGTAACATTAAAGATGACAATATAATAGATATGTTTTAAATGATTCACACACTCACACACTCACACAACGGAACCATTAAAGATAGATCTCTGATCTTAAACAGATTGACCCGTCTCACATGTAACATTAAAGATGACAATATAATAGATATGTTTTAAATGATTCACACACTCACACAACGGAACCATTAAAGATAGATCTCTGATCTTAAACAGATTGACCCGTCTCACATGTAACATTAAAGATGACAATATAATAGATATGTTTTAAATGATTCACACACTCACACACTCACACAACGGAACCATTAAAGATAGATCTCTGATCTTAAACAGATTGACCCGTCTCACATGTAACATTAAAGATGACAATATAATAGATATGTTTTAAATGATTCACACACTCACACACTCACACAACGGAACCATTAAAGATAGATCTCTGATCTTAAACAGATTGACCCGTCTCACATGTAACATTAAAGATGACAATATAATATATATGTTTTAAATGATTCACACACTCACACAACGGAACCATTAAAGATAGATCTCTGATCTTAAACAGATTGACCCGTCTCACATGTAACATTAAAGATGACAATATAATAGATATGTTTTAAATGATTCACACACTCACACACTCACACAACGGAACCATTAAAGATAGATCTCTGATCTTAAACAGATTGACCCGTCTCACATGTAACATTAAAGATGACAATATAATATATATGTTTTAAATGATTCACACACTCACACAACGGAACCATTAAAGATAGATCTCTGATCTTAAACAGATTGACCCGTCTCACATGTAACATTAAAGATGACAATATAATAGATATGTTTTAAATCATTCACACACTCACACACTCACACAACGGAACCATTAAAGATAGATCTCTGATCTTAAACAGATTGACCCGTCTCACATGTAACATTAAAGATGACAATATAATAGATATGTTTTAAATGATTCACACACTCACACAACGGAACCATTAAAGATAGATCTCTGATCTTAAACAGATTGACCCGTCTCACATGTAACATTAAAGATGACAATATAATAGATATGTTTTAAATCATTCACACACTCACACACTCACACAACGGAACCATTAAAGATAGATCTCTGATCTTAAACAGATTGACCCGTCTCACATGTAACATTAAAGATGACAATATAATAGATATGTTTTAAATGATTCACACACTCACACACTCACACAACGGAACCATTAAAGATAGATCTCTGATCTTAAACAGATTGACCCGTCTCACATGTAACATTAAAGATGACAATATAATAGATATGTTTTAAATGATTCACACACTCACACACTCACACAACGGAACCATTAAAGATAGATCTCTGATCTTAAACAGATTGACCCGTCTCACATGTAACATTAAAGATGACAATATAATAGATATGTTTTAAATGATTCACACACTCACACACTCACACAACGGAACCATTAAAGATAGATCTCTGATCTTAAACAGATTGACCCGTCTCACATGTAACATTAAAGATGACAATATAATAGATATGTTTTAAATGATTCACACACTCACACACTCACACAACGGAACCATTAAAGATAGATCTCTGATCTTAAACAGATTGACCCGTCTCACATGTAACATTAAAGATGACAATATAATAGATATGTTTTAAATGATTCACACACTCACACACTCACACAACGGAACCATTAAAGATAGATCTCTGATCTTAAACAGATTGACCCGTCTCACATGTAACATTAAAGATGACAATATAATAGATATGTTTTAAATGATTCACACACTCACACACTCACACAACGGAACCATTAAAGATAGATCTCTGATCTTAAACAGATTGACCCGTCTCACATGTAACATTAAAGATGACAATATAATAGATATGTTTTAAATGATTCACACACTCACACACTCACACAACGGAACCATTAAAGATAGATCTCTGATCTTAAACAGATTGACCCGTCTCACATGTAACATTAAAGATGACAATATAATAGATATGTTTTAAATGATTCACACACTCACACAACGGAACCATTAAAGATAGATCTCTGATCTTAAACAGATTGACCCGTCTCACATGTAACATTAAAGATGACAATATAATAGATATGTTTTAAATGATTCACACACACTCACACAACGGAACCATTAAAGATAGATCTCTGATCTTAAACAGATTGACCCGTCTCACATGTAACATTAAAGATGACAATATAATAGATATGTTTTAAATGATTCACACACTCACACAACGGAACCATTAAAGATAGATCTCTGATCTTAAACAGATTGACCCGTCTCACATGTAACATTAAAGATGACAATATAATAGATATGTTTTAAATGATTCACACACTCACACAACGGAACCATTAAAGATAGATCTCTGATCTTAAACAGATTGACCCGTCTCACATGTAACATTAAAGATGACAATATAATAGATATGTTTTAAATGATTCACACACTCACACAACGGAACCATTAAAGATAGATCTCTGATCTTAAACAGATTGACCCGTCTCACATGTAACATTAAAGATGACAATATAATAGATATGTTTTAAATCATTCACACACTCACACACTCACACAACGGAACCATTAAAGATAGATCTCTGATCTTAAACAGATTGACCCGTCTCACATGTAACATTAAAGATGACAATATAATAGATATGTTTTAAATGATTCACACACTCACACAACGGAACCATTAAAGATAGATCTCTGATCTTAAACAGATTGACCCGTCTCACATGTAACATTAAAGATGACAATATAATAGATATGTTTTAAATGATTCACACACTCACACACTCACACAACGGAACCATTAAAGATAGATCTCTGATCTTAAACAGATTGACCCGTCTCACATGTAACATTAAAGATGACAATATAATAGATATGTTTTAAATCATTCACACACTCACACACTCACACAACGGAACCATTAAAGATAGATCTCTGATCTTAAACAGATTGACCCGTCTCACATGTAACATTAAAGATGACAATATAATAGATATGTTTTAAATCATTCACACACTCACACACTCACACAACGGAACCATTAAAGATAGATCTCTGATCTTAAACAGATTGACCCGTCTCACATGTAACATTAAAGATGACAATATAATAGATATGTTTTAAATCATTCACACACTCACACACTCACACAACGGAACCATTAAAGATAGATCTCTGATCTTAAACAGATTGACCCGTCTCACATGTAACATTAAAGATGACAATATAATAGATATGTTTTAAATGATTCACACACTCACACAACGGAACCATTAAAGATAGATCTCTGATCTTAAACAGATTGACCCGTCTCACATGTAACATTAAAGATGACAATATAATAGATATGTTTTAAATGATTCACACACTCACACACTCACACAACGGAACCATTAAAGATAGATCTCTGATCTTAAACAGATTGACCCGTCTCACATGTAACATTAAAGATGACAATATAATAGATATGTTTTAAATCATTCACACACTCACACACTCACACAACGGAACCATTAAAGATAGATCTCTGATCTTAAACAGATTGACCCGTCTCACATGTAACATTAAAGATGACAATATAATAGATATGTTTTAAATGATTCACACACTCACACACTCACACAACGGAACCATTAAAGATAGATCTCTGATCTTAAACAGATTGACCCGTCTCACATGTAACATTAAAGATGACAATATAATAGATATGTTTTAAATGATTCACACACTCACACACTCACACAACGGAACCATTAAAGATAGATCTCTGATCTTAAACAGATTGACCCGTCTCACATGTAACATTAAAGATGACAATATAATAGATATGTTTTAAATGATTCACACACTCACACACTCACACAACGGAACCATTAAAGATAGATCTCTGATCTTAAACAGATTGACCCGTCTCACATGTAACATTAAAGATGACAATATAATAGATATGTTTTAAATGATTCACACACTCACACAACGGAACCATTAAAGATAGATCTCTGATCTTAAACAGATTGACCCGTCTCACATGTAACATTAAAGATGACAATATAATAGATATGTTTTAAATCATTCACACACTCACACACTCACACAACGGAACCATTAAAGATAGATCTCTGATCTTAAACAGATTGACCCGTCTCACATGTAACATTAAAGATGACAATATAATAGATATGTTTTAAATGATTCACACACTCACACACTCACACAACGGAACCATTAAAGATAGATCTCTGATCTTAAACAGATTGACCCGTCTCACATGTAACATTAAAGATGACAATATAATAGATATGTTTTAAATGATTCACACACTCACACAACGGAACCATTAAAGATAGATCTCTGATCTTAAACAGATTGACCCGTCTCACATGTAACATTAAAGATGACAATATAATAGATATGTTTTAAATGATTCACACACTCACACACTCACACAACGGAACCATTAAAGATAGATCTCTGATCTTAAACAGATTGACCCGTCTCACATGTAACATTAAAGATGACAATATAATAGATATGTTTTAAATGATTCACACACTCACACACTCACACAACGGAACCATTAAAGATAGATCTCTGATCTTAAACAGATTGACCCGTCTCACATGTAACATTAAAGATGACAATATAATAGATATGTTTTAAATGATTCACACACTCACACAACGGAACCATTAAAGATAGATCTCTGATCTTAAACAGATTGACCCGTCTCACATGTAACATTAAAGATGACAATATAATAGATATGTTTTAAATGATTCACACACTCACACACTCACACAACGGAACCATTAAAGATAGATCTCTGATCTTAAACAGATTGACCCGTCTCACATGTAACATTAAAGATGACAATATAATAGATATGTTTTAAATGATTCACACACTCACACAACGGAACCATTAAAGATAGATCTCTGATCTTAAACAGATTGACCCGTCTCACATGTAACATTAAAGATGACAATATAATATATAGGTTTAAAATATATATACATATTTAAAATAAAATCAATAAACTCAAATAAAATGAGCTTATACATAAAAATTGTTTATATGTATGTACATATATTTTAAATAATTTATGTGCAGTAAATAGCGGGGTCCATCGTTGTAGTGAGAGGAGCTTCAACAGTGACTGGGACTTGTGACCCAGGTGTAGGTTTAAGGGACCCCTATCTAATGTTAAACGCTCACCTCCACCGTACAAGCTCCTCTCCCTATATTTAAAAGTAAATATTTAATAAATAAAACCTGGTTACTATTACTGACCTTTTCAATCCTTGCCTTTTCTCGAGCTATGCGTTCTTCACGAAGTTTGTTCAATCTAGCCTCCACTGACGCCATAGCAAAAAATTACTGAAAACATAATATTATAATAGAAAAAAACCCTACCTAAACATGTTTTATTTCACTGTATATAATTCTTAAGGCAGACTTTTAAATGTACCCTTTGCATGCAAAATTAAATAAGTGAACTTTTGTGTTCTTATGAGAAACAAATGGCTTTAAACCGAAAATGGATGTTTATTACATTAAAATTTATTAGAAATATACATTATTTATAAATTTATAGTACAATTGTTAATAAACAATATACCTAAGCAAGTTAAAGATTGTTAATTTTGAATTCTTTGAACCTTATTTTAGTTACGCATATCTTATTAGAGAAGTGTAGAAAACAATTACGGAACTGATAAAAAAACTAGGGCGTTACATTAATGTATAAAAAGAGTAAGATATTAATAAAACAACGATATTTTACCGCGTAAATTACTAAACTATAAAGACGGTTATTTTAATATTGACAAGCTTTTGTTTGTTTGAAAAGTCAATTCACATATTTATAAGACATCTTATTATTAAATATGCTCTGAAATTTAGCAAGTTAAATATTTTATATTTATTAAAATATTAATAAAAGGAAATCAATAGGAAAATCAGTCTTATTGGTCATATATAACATTATATTCATTATATACCTATAGTCAAATGAAATACTTACTCGTTAATAATATCACAATATCACTTTATATAAATAAGCTCAATGCTCACAATTCTTTTGGATATATAAAGTAATAAAATAATATTTTAAAACTGTGTTTGTTTTTCAAACATGACGCTCCATTTGAAAACTTTAACGTTTTATCTGTAACGACTAACCAAAAACTATAGAGTGTATACCATAATATAGAAACTGACGGCTTGATCTTCAAAATTCAAATTCTGGTTAGGTGCTGCCAGTTTTTAATACAATATAAAACAAGTTAGATACTTTTACAAAACTGTACCATCCACATATTTTATATTTTATAAAAGATAACGATAAGAAATTATATATCTTTATAATATTTGAGTTAGTTAATTAGTTATCCAACATTAATTAAAACTCATACATCAGAAAAATTCATAGAGCTGTGATTTGTTATTCATAAAATAATTAGATACATATATACTTGATAGTTTAAAATATTTTACTTTTATCGTGATTACTTATTTTATATAAACTAAACTTTATATAACATTTTTTACATTTGCAACACTCTTATTAATTTTACCAACATGATGAGTGAGTCAGTGAGCCGGTTACGTCAATACGTCACGTTGGGTGCATTGCGAGTGCTAATGCTCGCTGGGTCACGAGTGCGCAAGGAAATTGTATTTTCAAACCTCAGTGAATTAAACTCGGCGATTTCGAGACATTGAAAGCAAAACATGTGAGTATTTTAGCATTACTTAGATCTCATATCTTTCTCTCCAATATAGTGTAATTTTTATATGCATATGAATGTTTTGTGTAAATAAAAAAAAAAATTAAAACTTGCCTCGTAACCGGCGCCGCAAAATCGTGAGATTTTTGCAAACAGGTTTAGTACGGCTATGTTTTTTTAACTTTTTAATTTAATGCATCGCGTTTCGCATTCGTACTATTTATGTGTTTTCAATACTGACAATGGAAACTAAGGTATTTTTCTGTTTCAATAGACGTCTTTCTAAAAAGTTTTTACTGACTTATTGTAATTCACATATCGCCCGTTGCATATTAATTTCGCTTTTGCTGAGAACAAATCCTTTATTGAGGAAAAAACATTGCTTTGAGGGTATTTATATTTTTTATAAGAATCTTGACAGCGTAAATTTTATGTATATACTCGTATTTAAAATTATATCTATATTAAAAATGTCTCATTAAAATATACTTTCACTTGATAGATAACTTGTTCAATATTTAATTATACATGAGTACTCATTTTCTTGGGCGATAAAATTAAAGACAAAGCGGAGTTAATATATGAACTACTTAATCTTAGTATTAACTTTTAAGTCAGTATAAACTGACTCGAAACTGACGGTTTTTCGTTTAAACGTATCCTTAGTACTAGTTAACTATGATATTTAATGTTTTGTTTAGAATTCTTTTGCGATACGAATCTTTTCTATTAAAAACTTTTAATTAAAATTAAGTTTGTTTCCTATTTACACGATTTTTTTTACAATTTTCTTAATATCTTTTTATATGAATTTGATAAACCCAGCTAGCATTGAATACGGACATATTCGCGGTCAATAGCTAGTTTAATAAACTTGGCTTGAAAAACAAAAGTAACATGTTTGACCAAATATAGTATGAATGTATTGGGTTGATATGAAATGTATTAAATTCTCGCCTTGTTATGAAGGTCGTTGGTTCGGATCCCGTGTGTGACACACACAAACAGAGACACACACGTATATATGTATATCTTCTTCTTCTACCTGGCAATTTCTCAGCTTTAGCCAGGGTCTGCTTTACATGTTGTGAATAGTTTTGGCTCATTGTTTTTACGACCGGCCGCCTGCCTGACATCAACCCTCTTTGGGAATGCATTAATCAGTGATGTCTAAATACTCTTAAAGTACATATGACTCTGAAAAATCACATTGGTACTTGCCAGGATCGAACCCGCGCCCTCGTGCATGAGAGGCGGGCCTTTTAACCACTGGGCCACCACTGACTACAAATATATATGTATATTATATTACATCTCGTACTCTTGTCCTTGTAAAATCTACTTGTAATGTAAATACAAACTAATTAGTGTGTAATAAGTTAATTTTCCTCATTATTATTAATTATTTAACGAACGGTTAGTTATTTTAACCGTTTACCGTAAACTAGATTGTGTTTCTTGTATTTTATATGTTGAGATACATATACTATATGTATTTACATTTTATATATCGGTAGATGAATACGGGAATGGGTGGGTAAATGGATAGATGGGTATTATAAATGGGTAAAAATTAATGGGTGAATGGGAAAACAAATGAATGTTAATCTAACAAGCTCAAAATTTAAATAGTTGTAATTTTTTTATATTTTAAAGAAGTTATATTTTTATTTATATTTATAAACTAGTTT
Source organism: Danaus chrysippus (assembly GCA_916720795.1). Classification (NCBI taxonomy): domain Eukaryota; kingdom Metazoa; phylum Arthropoda; class Insecta; order Lepidoptera; family Nymphalidae; genus Danaus; species Danaus chrysippus. Next base: position 4,553,946 of record CAKASE010000075.1, read on the forward strand.
TTGCCCGTGACTTTGTCCGCGTTAGTCATAATTCTATATGCATTTCTGACCGGACGAACTCTATTCCTCCTTAAAGACAGTAGATAAGATTTTGGATTTGATCAACTTATTATTTTTTTCTTTTTTAATCAGATCAAAATTATCCTATGTCCTTTCTATGTCTAATCTATCTCTCCACCAATCTTCATCCAAACCCGTACAGTCGTTAGAGTTATAAATAGCGTAACTAACACGACTTTCTTTTATATAAAATTATATAGACGCAGACGAATCTGCGGTCCGGGACTAGTGTATTTTTTGTTATATTGAGATATATTCACGATGCACAGTGAAAGCTTGTGCAACGCTTCATTGGGTACCAAAGTAAAGATGACACGCACAGTTACAGAGAGTGTGGGGAACAAAATACATATTAAATCTTTTATCTAAATTAACTAAAGGTCGTGGTGGCCTAGTGGTTAAAAGGCCCGCCTCTCATGCACGAGGGCCCGGGTTCGATCCTGACAAGTACCAATGTGATTGTTCCGAGTCATATGTACTTTATAAGAGTATTTAGATGAAGGAAAACATCGTAAGGAAACATGGACTAATAATCAAATTATAAGTTTGAAATCATCAATCCGTCTTGAGCAAGCGTGGTGATTAATGCTCAAATCTTCTCCATGTGAGGAGAGGCTCAGCAGTGGACTCTGATAGGCTGATGATGAAGTAGTTATACTAATCATCTGATGCTTCTTACTTGGTTAAAACTTCCACTTGGTATTAAAGAGAGCTTACTCAAAGTTTTCGCCGTCACTCCATACGAACAGTTTTGAAGTTATAACTCAATAACCTACGTTAATACGTTAAGATTAATGACAAACTGTTAACTCTTGAGTATGGGAACTAATAGTAAGAAAACTGTTCTTTGTCCACTTTTATCAATCCCTACTTATATTATAAATGCGAAAGTAACTCTGTCTGTCAGTCTGTTACGCTTTCACGCTTAAAGCACTGAACTGATTTTAATGAAATTTGGTACAGACATAGAGTTGACCTTGAGAAAGAACATAGGATAGTTTTTATCCCAAACTTTTGAAAGGTTATCTTGGAAACGCGATATAAGGGAACTCCAAGCGGGCGAAGCTGCGGGCGGAAAGCTAGTATAAATATAAATTTAGGAGGGTAGATAGACGTTAAATTTTTAAATAAATAGTAAGTGTCTTCAATTAGAAATTTTTGTCAAAATATTTTAAACATATTTCATTGGTTCCTATTTTTGTTTCATAACACAGAAATAAATGGGCTCTATACGATGTAAAATGCGAAATTTTGTAATCATGTATGTTGGTCTTTAACATGAAAACTACTTGACAGATTTTGATGAAAATTTACAATAATGTAGCTGAGATAACAGAGTAAGGTATAGGATATAAAAAATACCGAAATTCCTTTTATAAGGATCAAATAAATGTTTTATTGCAGACGAAGTCACATGACATGGACTATACACTTCACTGAGTCTTAGGTAACATAGGTATTGTTTTCTTCTTCTTGGCAGCCTCCCAGCTTTAGCCAGGGTCTGCCTAACTATTGTTTTCACACAGACGAAACCGCTGGTTAAAACTAGGTTAACATTAAGGTGGCACTTCACTTTTCATAGCGTATTCGCCGCATTTGTGCAAATATTTGTACGTAGTCCAAATAGCCCAAACACTACATCCACACTTGGCATCACAACACGTCTATACTTGTTTTCGCTTATTTGTGTGTAACTTATTGGTGCAAATATGTCAAATAAAGACGAATAAATCATCCACACATGGACTTATTTGGCCGAACACAAATAAACGCCAAGTGAAGCTATTTCAAGCATAAATCTTTCATAACAATGTAATTGATTTTGATAATCAAATGTACAGAAATGATCAAAAATATATACGTTAATAAAATACTTATTTTTACACGAAGGCAACAACCATATATATATATGTGTGTGTCTATGTGTGTGTTTGTGTGTGTCTGTGTGTATCCAAAGAATGCAGTAATGTTAATTTATCTCAGTTTTAAAGTAATTAAGCACACAATGAACGTGGAAACCTTGAGAATAACTTTCTCTTGATAACATATCTAGCGACTCGATGTTCACTCCGCATTTACTTGATTTATTTAAATATACATATAACATTTAACCGACTTTGGAATATGTTGTGTATGTTTTTGTAGAACAGGAGCATATTAAATTTATGTTTTCCAATACTTTCTATTATACCTATATATTTTTTTGGTCATAATATGTCCTTACTATAAAATAAAATTAATTATTTCAACTATTTAGTATAAAAGAAAATTTTATTATGTTTACACACATTGGTGTGTGTGTGTGTGTGTGTGTGTGTGTGTGTGTGTGTGTGTGTCGTGATAGTGTCTATGTATAATGTATTTCTTATACATACATAAAAATATCTTTATATACTTCTCTTTATATAAATTCGCGGTGTACTCTTGAAATGGGCTTACGAAGATTTGGCTTGGTTTGTTTAATGTAGATTTTTATACTTAATCTTCTCATATATAAAATTCTCGTGTCGCGGTGTTAGACAAAGAACTCCTCCAAGACGTCTTGACCGATTTTGATGAAATTTTGTGAGCATGAGCCGGACTGAGAATCGGCCAAAATCTATTTTTCATACCCCTAAGTCATAAGGGTTATTCATCCTTAATTTTTTTTATTCTTGGACGGAATTTTTTTATTTTGTATTTTTTATGATGTAGGATTAAAAACTACATACAATCCAAAATTTTTACTTTTTTATCATCAACCCCTATTTTTTATATGGAAAAACAACGTTCTCCGTTTCAGATAGTACTTCTTCTTCTTCTACCTTACAATTGCCCAGCTTTAGCCAGGGTCTGCCTTACATGTTGTGAATAGTTTTGTTTAATTGTTTTTACGACCGGCCCCCTGCCTGACATCAACCCTCTTTGGGAATGCATTAATCAGTGGTGTCTAAATACTCTTATAAAGTACATATGACTCGGAAAAATCACATTGGTACTTGTCAGGATCGAACCCGCGCCCTCATGCATGAGAGGCGTGCCTTTAACCACTAGGCCACCACTGACTCAAGCCGCGGCAGCTAGTACATATGTATACATATATATTCTACGGGAAACATATATATATTAATATTCAAATCGTGTTTTACGAACAAAAGATATACATTTGTAAATAGTACTGACTCACTATAGGATATCCTTAGCGTTGTAATATTAAACTTGCTATTTATATTATAAACTACTCCCTGCCACTGGTTTTGCTCGTGTTTTTTCATTGAACTTGCCATTTCGATTTAAATATCTGAAATTATATGATTACTGTAGGGCCCGGATAAATATGTATTAAAAAATTTGCATTACATCTGCTGATTGGTCTCATCTCAAGTCACATGACGTGATGGATGCATACTTAAACATGATTAATTCAGTAATTGTGTAAGCCACGTCTACAGCCCTCGAAACTTTCGAACAGAATTTTGTTAATTTTTTTAGCGTATTAAATCCTTTATTTTATCCAAAATATTAGTGGCAGGAACGTAAATTTTATGTATTTTTGTGAATATATGGATGATTGTGACATTTTCTTGTAAAATATGGACTTAACTTTGAAATATGGTAAAATATGGAAAATAAAAGTTGGTTTTTCAGTCTAAATATGACAGTCCATGTAAAAAACACATTCTAGACCGAAAATCGCGTAAATTAAAAATATGTATTTACATAGTAATCCGGGCCCTAATGATTAGTATTTAGCTCTGTTAATTCAGAAATCTTCTTAAACCTGGAGGAAGTTGAGTATGCAAATTATGAGGACAACATTATGTGAATGGTTTTGTACTCAGAAAAGCATACTGATTAATTATGAATCTTTATGTTACCAGGAGGTATATTGATCAAATTTTTTTTAACTAATGACCAAGCAACCAGCAACCAATTTAGTCAGTGGTGGCTCAGTGGTTAAAGGGCCCGCCTCTCGTCGCCGAGGGCGCGGGTTCGATCCTGGCCCGGGCAAGTACCAATGTGATTTTTCCGAGTCATATGTACTTTCTAAGAGTATTTAGACATCACTGATTAATGTTGATTCCCAAAAGAGGGTTGATGTCAGGCAGGCGGCCGGTCAAAAACAAATAGCCAAAAACTTTTCACAACATGTAAGGCAGACCCTGGCTATAGCCGGGAAATTGCCAGGAAGAAGTAAGTAGAAGTAATGACCAAGCAACCACTACAGAAATTGTTAATTTAACCGTGTACATGAGCATCTAATTGTAGAACAGTGGCTTGATCTTGTAAAAAAATTACATATTTATTGTATTTCTTTATGCAAATGCATAAAACGATTGTCAGAATAAAAAAGATTAATTATCATCATTTTTCTATTTATAATATATTATAACTTGATTTTTTTAAATAATTTTGGTTTTGTATCAATAATAATTGTTTTTGTTTTTACTTTTCCTATTGTTTTTTTCATTTGACTAGCTGTGGGTAACTTAATCATAAAAATCAATTGGATATTCTCGCTAAAACATAATATTATTTTAGTTTGTCCAATTTTTTTAATTAAACGTAATTTTTTTAATGAAAATATCACCAGAATAGGTTCAGCCGTTTCTGACAGCTAACACAAATTTACAGACAAACTCACAAATATTTTGAGAATACATATTATAATGCAGTATAGAAATTAAATATAGAAATCGCTACTAATGCGAAGAATTTGAGACAAGTAACACCGCGGCATAGACATAGTTACGAGTATATTTAGTTGAACGAATTGAATAATTTTAATTCAAATATATATGTCATAATAATCTTCTTCTTCTTCTATATATATAAAAATGGATTGCTGTTCTTAGTCTCGCTAAAACTCGAGAACAGCTGAACGGATTTATCTTATCTTAGTCTTGAAATGTTCGTGGAGGTTCAGGGAAGGTATAAAAGCTAAAAATTTTTTATTAATTTCCGGGAAAACCCTAAAAACAGCGCTTTTCTATTTCCCATACAAACTGTTTTTGACATAAGATTTGACAACTAACTAATATGTCAATCATTCTGTCGCACTTCAAAACACGGACATGGCTTACAGATAAGCTCCAAAAATATAAATAAAAAAACGTAACAGATATTTCTTGATTATAGGGCGATACGAAATTCGCCAGGTCTTCTAGTATCATATATATCTTAATAAATTAATTATAATATTTAATACAAAAAGCATATATAATAATATATTATGTTCTATTATATAAAATTTCAATGTTAGTTACCGTACACCGAAACGGCTTTACCGATTTTTACCAAATTTTATATGCGTATTCAGTAGGTCTGAGAATCGGCTACTATCTATTTTTCGTACCCCTAAGTGGTGGTTAAGGGGCCCGCCTCTTGTTGCCGAGGGCTCGGGTTCAAACCTGGCAAGTACCAATGTGATTTTTCGGAGTCATATGTACTTTCTGAGAGTATTTAGACATCACTGACATATGGTGAAGGAAAACATCGTGAGGAAACCTGGACTTATAGCTTCACAATTATAAGTTTGATATCACCAACCCGTCTTGAGCAAGCGTGGTGATTAATTCTCAAACCTTCTCCATGTGAGAAGAGGCTTAGCAGTGGGCTCTGATAGGCTGATGACATGACAATATTTTTTTTATATTGTGGCATTGAAAAATACATACAACATAAAAATTTTACTTTTTTATCACCTATCCGTATTTTCTATACGTAAAACAACGTTTGCCGATTCAGCTAGTTTTTAAAGGTCATTCTTATCAATGTTTCTGTAGACTAAATTCCCAGTCTAGAGTTTTAAGTCTAGACTGGATGGAGCCCCAATAGATGAAGCATCGCATGTAATTGGAAACCTTAAACGAAGTCGGGTAACTCATCTTGTATAAACTAAGTAGAAGCCATGCTAGTACTATCACTTTTATGGATTTGAGAAATCATTTACTTACTGTAGAGGAAATTAAAATGACGAGGGTTAATATATGTATGTATATTTTAACTAATATACTATTTTATATTATATTAAGAAAATTTATATATATACTAGAAGACCTGGCGAACTTCGTATCGCCCTATAATCAAGAAATATCTATTACGTTTTTTTATTTATATTTTTGGAGTTTACCTGTAAGCCATATCTCCGTGTTTTGAAGTGCGACAGACTGATTGACATATTAGTTAGTTGTCAAATCTAATGTCAAAAAAAACGTTTGTATGGGAAATAGAAAAGGGCTGTTTTTAGGGTTTTCCCGGCAATTTTTCCAATTTTTCTCACCTTTTAAACCTTCCCTGGACTTCCAGGAATATTTCAAGACTAAGATAAGATAAATCCGTTCAGCTGTTCTCGAGTTTTAGCGAGACTAAGGAACAGCAATCCATTTTTATATATATAGATAGAAGATAGATTAAGAAAATTTATATACGTATACTAGTGTTTTGACCGCGACTTCGGTTTAATTTCGGAATTAGTAATATATGTATAGCTGACCGGGCGAACTATATTACGTTCTAGACGTCGTAAATAACCAGATATTGGAATTTATTAAGGTTTTTTCCTTTTTTGGTCGAACGTAATTAAATATCCTATGTCCGTCTCCTTGTTCTAATCTATCTCATCACCAATTTTCAACCATATCTCTACAGCCGTTCTTGAGTTATAAATAGTGTAACTAACATGACTTTCATATATATCTTTATAATTCTTCTGTGAGTGTGTATGTCACTGAACTTCTCTCAAACGACTGGAGCGATTTTGATGAAATTTTTTGTGTGTGTTCAAAGGGATCTGGAAATGGTTTAGATTCACAATTTAGTCCGCTGGACATTTTTTTTAATTAATTTTTAATTTATTAGTAGTTGTTGATACAAACGTTTTTTTTGACATTAGATTTGACAACTAACTAATATATCAATCATTCTGTCGCACTTCAAAACACGGAGATTTATGGCTTTAATAGGGAAACTCCAAAAATATAAATAAAAAAACGTAACAGATATTTCTTGATTATAGGGCGATACGAAGTTCGCAGGGTGTTCTAGTATATATGTATTTCGAAAAGTTTTGAGCTATATACTATACTAGTCTTTGCCCGCGACTTCGCGTGAATATCAAAGTTACGCTTACATTTTGTTATTTAAGATTTGTTAGTCTCAAATCGTATAATTACTTTCAATAACAAACCTTAGTCCGAGTTCGATACTGAATAGGACATTAACGGTAACACTGATAGTTTAACAGTATTTTAATTACATTATCCTTGATTAAGTAAAATCATCGAGTATGACGAACACGCCAAGGTTTTTCGTAATATGATATGCCATGAGTGATCAGGCTTATTTTATGTCTTAATCAAGATGATGGAAAAATAACACTTCCAAGTTAGTCCTGGAATAGTTATTAAGTCAGGAGCACTAGGATTAGGGTAGACCTAACATCTCGAAAACATCGTGGGGAAACCTGAACTTATAATCAAATTATAAGTTTGAAATCACCAACCCGTCTTGAGCAATGGTGATTAATGCTCTAACCTTCTCCATGTGAGAAGAGGCTCAGCAGTGGGCTCTGATAGGATGATGATGATAAAAGACAGCACTAAAAACTGCCCAGCGATATTATAGTTCACATAACAAGAACATTAATTTAATCCCTACTAATATTATAAATGCGAAAGTAACTCTGTCTGTCTGTTACGCTTTCACGCCTAAACAACTGAAGTGATTTTAATGAAATTTGGTAGACATAGAGTTGACTTTGAGAAAGAACATAGAATAATTTTTATCCCAGACTTGAAAGGTTCTCTTGGAAACGCGATATAACCGAACTCCACGCGGACGAAGCTGCGGGCGGAAAGCTAGTATTTCATCATCATCAGCCTATCAGAGCCCACTGCTAAGCCTCTTCTCACATGGAGAAGATTTGAGAATTAATCACCACGCTTGCTCAAGACGGGTTGGTGATTTCAAACTTATAATTGTGAAACTATAAGTCCAGGTTTCCTCACGAGGTTTTCCTTCACCGTATGTCAGTGGTGTCTAAATACTCTCAGAAAGTACATATGACTCCGAAAAATCACATTGGTACTTGCCAGGTTTGAACCCGCGCCCACGGCAACGAGAGGCGGGCCCTTTAACGACTAGGTCACCACTGACTAATTCTTGTATATATTTAAATAGAACTATAGTTATGCATATTGTAATAAAATCGTCCCTATATATAAAGTCTGTGTGTTTGTTTTAAACGGACAATAGACTGTCCAGCCATATAAATGAACAATGAAAGAATAGCATGATGTCACACAGTTTTGACTCCTTTGAAATTAACTAGCTACTTGTCGTGGTTTTGTCTGATAATAAGTTTGGCTGTACTGATAGCATTTTTAATGAGGAATGTCAATTTAAATGCTCAGATATTATAATGTATTTATTTTACAAACACTAGCACGTAATTTACTATATAATATGTATTGTTTAAACACACTATACATACATTTCTCATACACTGATACGAAGTCGCGGGGAAAATTTTGTAGTATATTTGATTTCAATAAAAATCTATTAATATCTAATCATCAGAAAATCTTGCAGGTAATTCCTATATTTACATAATTCTATAAAAAATGAAATTGCAATAAATTAAGTATTATTTTAATAAGATTTGTTAAACTGTCGACACAGAAATCTTGTAGCTATAGTTTATGAGTTACGAGCACATAAAAATGTGAATGTCTTATTATTTATATAATCAAGAGAAATTTAAACTTTCCACACAGTTAAATTGATATCGTAAGTTGGTTTATGGTTAAATATTAATTATCATTTGGAATACGTTCACTTTTATATATAAAATAATAATTATATACTATGTGTACCATATATAAAGATATCATTATCGTCCTATTTATCCACTGCTGAGCTGCCTCTCCTCACATGGAGAAGGTTAGAGCATTAATCACCATGCCTGCTTAGGACGGGTTGGTGATTTCAGCCCTGGGTACACCGACATAGCGGCCGATGGCTTTCGCAGTGGTTTTAGTGAGTAGGGGCCTGCCCAGGCCGAGCCTCACTCATCCCTTCCGGCCCCACCAAGGCCGGTTGGACGGCTCGTAAAAAGAGTTTCCCTAAAACATCAAAAAAAAAGAGTTGGTGATTTCAAACTTATAATTTGATTATAAGTCCAGGTTTCCTCACGATGTTTTCCTTCACCGTCTGTCAATAGTGTCTTAGACGGTACATATATTCGAATTAATAACATTGGTACTTGCCAGGATCGAAACCGCGCCCTCAGGCACGAGAGGCGGGCCTTTAACCACTAGGCCATCACGACTATATAAAGTTATAAACGTGGTTATTTATCAAATAACTTACGAATTTCTTTCATATAAAGTATCTTTCATTCAATTTTTGGTGAGAGTCCATTATGTTTACCACGCGTTTCTTTTTTTACACATTACATACGAAAATTTTCACGTTTTTTATTAATAAATACTGTAAATTCTGCGTATATAGTCTGGTCAATACAACATTTTCATTTTCACAACAAGTTCATCAATTTATATAGCTGGTAGAGCCTAGCTGTGGTCAAGTTACTACAGCTCGAACATGTTCTGTCTCGTGTAAGTACCACCCTCTCACAGAAGATCGGCGTGAAGTAGTCTTTAATGGATGCGTTTCTGATGAGTGAGAGAGACGGTTGCCTTTTCTCTCCCTTTCCCACTTTTCCTCCCCCTCTTCCCTAAACATGGGTAGCGTTACATCCACAACATATTTTATTTTAAGAAAGTCCATGGGTGACGGTACTACCTCCATCAGGTAGGTCGTCTGCTTCGTAGTCCCCTTCAGAATAAAAAAATCCTTTCAAAATCCAGACAAAATCACAGGAAAACTCTATATGATTAGGGCTTAATCTTAAAAAAGTCTTATCAAATCAGAAACGCGTGATTCATTTAGCCTTTAGATATGATGTCATGTGGCTGGGAATTTGAAATGGTTATCGAATAATTTGGACAAACTTTAACCGATTTATTTTTTTAAATGCAATTCATTGGTTCTCCTCTATTATACGGAACCCTAAAACAAAATGGAGGACATTGCATTAGTTACCCTATTTATTTTTTCTTTATATCCAAACTAGCTTTCCGCCCGCAGCTTCGCCCGCGTGGAGTTATTATATCGCGTTTCCAAGAGAACCTTTCAAAAGTCTGGGATAAAAACTATTTTATATTCTTTCTCAAGGTCAACTCTATATCTGTACCAAATTTCGTTAAAATCAGTTCAGTGGTTTAGACGTGAAAGCGTAACAGACAGACAGACAGAGTTACTTTCGCATTTATAATATTAGTAGGGAAATACTCCTCGCTTCAATATATTAACCGACTTGAAAATAGGATGATTCAGCTCATGACGTCATAGTTATCTCTAAATTTTATTTGTCATATGGTCGTAGTTATGAGTGACACATTACTATGAGCATTTTGTAAAGTTTTTTATGACATACTAGCTGTTACCCGCGACTTCGTCTTATTTTTTATGTGTGTATTATATTCGTATATACAAGAGAACTCACGTAAGTGAACACGTAGTGTATATAGTCATGTTGGTTCAGAGATTCAATTCATATACATATATACTGAGGACTAAAGTAATAATTAATTGTGAAAAATGTACCTAAAAAGTCATTAATATATAAAATATTTCAGCTTAAACTTTCTTCTGATAATCTGCTTCCAATGTATGTACATGGAATTATCCAATGCTAGTTACGAGGATTTGCACTATACACAAATATATGTGAATAAATTTATTAATTTTATTTTCCAGTGAGGAGAAAAACATGATTACTGTTGTTGAAGAATTCCTCGACGATCTACGGTGAGTTGATTATTAGCATTTAAAACAATCCTACTAATATTATAATTGCGAAAGTTTGAGTGTTTGTATGTTTGTTACTTCTTCACGATCAAACGGCTGAAGCGATTTTGATAAAATTTTGTATACATGAAGCTGACGTCCAGGAATAACACATAGGCTACTTAACATCCTGGAAATCCCCGAAATCAGCGGGTAACGCCGCGGGGCGCAGATAGTATATATATATGTGTGCATGTGTATGTGTGTGTCCTTCCCTACATATACATATTATTATGTAAAATATATGATTGTGATACAAAACTCTTTACATTTACGTTTCTATTAACAAGAAAAAAATAAATTTCTCATAATAATGACATTTACAATGTAACTTACAAGCACTACTTAATAATTATTATATTAATTATGTTTGTCGAATGCTGTTGCAAAATCTAGCTGACTGAGTTCTGACTTAAAGTCAGTGGTGGCCTAGTGGTTAAAAGGCCCGACTCTCATGCACGAAGACGCGGGTTCGATCCCGGCAAGCACCAATGTGATTTTTTCGAGTCATATGTACTTTATAAGAGTATTTAGACATCACTGATTAATGCATTCCCAAAGAGCGTTGATGTCAGGCAGGCGGCCGGTCGTAAAAACAATTAGCCGAAACTATTCCCAGCATGTATGGCAGACCCTGGCTGAAGCTGGGAAATTGCCAGTTAGAAGGGACCGAATTAATCAACATCCTATTACAAAGATCTCAAAACTTCTGTAGAAGAAACGTTTTGAGAAACTTGTTATTTTTTACGAGTTTTGTTTTAATGTTATTTCATTTCTTTTTGTTACAAAAATAAATAAAAAACATTTTTTCCGTTGCCATTACTAATATTAATCAATGTTTACTCGATCGTTAACTTAATTTCGAGACATTTAAGCCGTTCAATTATCGGCTTAAAAAACTAAGCCTATTTGTTAATACGAACGTTACTGGACAATTAACAATTCGGCTAGGCTTAGAACTCTGCTTATATGTTATTTAATATATCTATTAATACATATAAAGTGTATTAATTAAATATTTTATTAAATACATCAAAAATGACTTATTAATGAAATTAAAAGGAACTTATTTTCCCTTAAAAATTTCATATTTATCAGTAATTATACTTACCATGTGTTTGCATTTTCAAGCTGAACTAACAGTCTAGCGGTTTCCTTTCATAAATCTTCATACATAACCACATAGACGAGTATTTGAATAAAAAACTGAAAAGTGACCGTATTTATTTTGCTCGCTAATTTCCGATAAATGAGTCTTCAGGAGCAATTTCTTTAAATCTATGATATTTTCTAATCAGATAATTAAAAAATACTAGTCAGTGGTGGCCTAATTTTTAGAGGGCCCGCCTCTCGTTACCGAGAGTGCGGGTTCGATCCTGGCCCGGGTAAGTACCAATGTGATTTTTCCGAGTCATATGTACTTTCTAAGAGTATTTAGACATCACTGACTAATGCTGATTCCCAAAAGAGGGTTGATGTCAGGCAGGCGGCCGGTCGTAAAAAAAACAATTAGCCAAAACTATTGACAACAAGTAGAGAGACCCTGGCTATAGTCGGGAAATTGCCAGGTAGAAGAAGATAATTAAAAAATACTTAAGGTATATATTAACGACGAAATTATTTATAAGTTTAAGAGTTTTAGGCAGCTTTTTGGAATCGATAGCATTTACTACTGTTTAACAAGCACAGTTTTTGCTAAAATAACAAAAATCTCTTGAAGATTACATTTGCTAATAAACACATAAGAATACAGGGTTCGTTTTTATATAGTCAAGAAGGAGACATGAGATTTTCACCTGGTCTCATATCAAAATCTTTTGTTAATCCATTTTGTAGTTTTAAATTTCATGTACGGTCTCCAATATTCCACAAAACTTCTCTTACTGACCAAATAGATATAGGAGCTTGGACAGTGGAGGTGAGCGTTTAACGTTAGATAGGGGTCCCTTAAACCTACACCTGGGTCACAAGTCACAGTCACTGTTGAAGCTCCTCTCACTACAACGATGGACCCGACACACGCACCGTGAATACATTGAATGATGAGAGGTTTCGTCTCTCTATATATATTAAACCTACACCTGGGTCACAAGTCACAGTCACTGTTGAAGCTCCTCTCACTACAACGATGGACCCGACACACGCACCGTGAATACATGGAATGATGAGAAGATTCCTCTCATTATTTGATTAGGAATAAATCAAATAAATTTCGAAGAGTTGGACCTTACTGTAATCACCCGGATGTGACTCAAAATAACTTTTATATGACGAGGAAATCCGCGTACAAATCTTGTATATATTATAATTCTATTAGACCGCAAAACAACTGGATATATTGCGCAATGTAACATATATTTTGAATTCTATGTGACACACATACAGACTATTATTGGGTGATGTAATATTTGTTATTCATATTTAGACTAATTCACACCATCCACCGTAACCAATATTCTATACTAGCTTTCCGCCCGCAGCTTCGCCCGCGTGGAGTTCGGTTATATCGCGTTTCCAAGAGAACCTTTCAAAAGTCTCGCATAAAAACTATTTTATATTCTTTCTGAAGGTTAATTCCATCTCTTTACTAAATTTCATTAAAATCAGTTCAGTGGTTTAGGCGTGAAAGCGTAACAGACAGACAGAGTTACTTTCGCATTTATAACATTAGTAGGGATACCTGACCGGTCGAATTTTATTCTGCCTTAGAGGCCATAAATAACCATACATTTGAATTTATTAAGATTTTTCCATTAACTGAATTAAATATCCTATGTCCGTCTCCTTGTTCTAATCTATCTCTCCACCAATTTTCAACCATATCCGTACTGTCGTTCTTTAGTTATAAATAGCGTAACTAACACGACCAATAGTATATATCTTCTTCTACCTGGTAATTTCCCAGCTATAGCCAGGGTCTGCCTTACATGTTGTGAATAGTTTTGGCTAATTGTTTTTACGATCCGCCTGCCTGACATCAACCCTCTTTGGGAATGCATTAATCAGTGATGTTTAAATATTCTTTGAAAGTACATGTGCCTCGGAAAAATCACATTGGTACTTGCCAGGATCGAACTTGCGACCTCATGCATGAGAGGCGGGCCTTTTAACCACTAGGCCACGACTGATTTATATATACAGGGTGACTGGTGAATTACTATCAATACTTGAGGACGTGATATTTGACGATCATATATGACAGAATAAAAATTAATATAACATAAATATTAATAAACTTCTAAGTAAAGTTAACCAAAAGTTATGTAATTAATTACGCATCGTGTGAACACCCTACAGATTAGGTATACACTGACACTCACACATACGCGTGTCGTGACGTAGTGTTGTATCAGCACGCCGCCGCACGCGTTCACACTTGAACACTTGGAACGTGTCAACACTTTATTTATTTATACGGAAATTTTGTCAAAAATTAAGTGCCTATTTTTTTTACATAATTCGAATGAGAATCATGTACCGAGTATTCTCCTTAAATATTGATAGTAATTCACCAGTCACCCTGTATATATATATATATATATATATATATATATATATATATATATATATATATATATATATATATATATATATATATATATATATATATATATATATATATATATATATATATATATATATATATATGTGTTTCTGTAGATATCATATAATCTTATCAATAAACTCGTGATTCGACTCAGTTTGACTAATGTGTTAGAAGTGCGTGTGTGTCTTTTAACTGACATCTCCTAAATTATTAAATAAGTTATTTGAGTGTATTAAATCTTAAACTGTAAGTTTTATTATATTTATTTTTACACTATTAGGTAATTTTTAACCAATTTTATCACCTTCTTTTGTATGCAAAATCATATATTTTTTTTATTTACATTCAAATGCCCAAAAAAACGAGTGTTTCTCTAGTTTTTTTAAGTAATCTTTCTGCTTTTTTTAGTTTTTTACGTAAATTCCTTTAAATTCAGTCGACAGATAAGTTATCAATCCGATTATCCTCTAAGGTGGTACTAGTTTTGTCAATTATTGAAAATATTTTATCATACATTTATCTGACAGTTTTATCTATGTTATTCTATTTCTCTTTGAAATTCGTAAATTCTCACGAATTACCTGAAAATAACAATAAAATAACCTAATTTAGTAGAAATAAAAAAAATATTTTTTTTTTATCAATTTTGTAATTTGAAATATTATTCGATAGTTTTTGTTGTAATATTCTCTTTACATTAGCTATTTAATTTATACTAACTTAGAACAGACATACAAACACAATATTTTTTACTAACATATATTTTCTTTCGATTTCATGAAGATATATAAAAAATACGCTCACACACGTAAAGGGTCATAATATAACATTGTATATACATACATATACATATATAAAATGTCAGTGGTGGCCTAGTGGTTAAAAGGCCCGCCTCTCATGCACGAGGCCACGGGTTCGATCCTGACAAGCATCAATGTGATTTTTCCGAGTCATATGTACTTTATAAGAGTATTTAGACATCACTGACTGATGAAGGAAAACATCGTGAGGAAACATGGACTTATATCAAATTATAAGTTTGAAATCACCAACCCGTCTTACAAGCGTGGTGATTAATGCTCTAACCTTCTCCATGTGAGAAGAGGCTCAGCAGTGGGCTCTGATAGGATGATGATGATGATTAGTTATTAGTTATAATTATTTTAATTGATCGATTATAATGTAACAGATCTTGTATTTATGGGATATATATTTATCAATTTTGTATATTACATATGATGTATTTTGTATATTACATATGATTTGTATAACATATGACTTGCTAACTCACATTGCTATTGCCAGGATCGAACCCGCGTCCTCATGCATGAGAGACGGACCTTTTAACCACTAGGCCACCACGACTATAGTAAAATAAATAAATAATCTACTTATAGTAAAATCAAATATCCACGGATACGAATATAAAATTATTCTATGTACTTTATATATATTATTTTTTTCTATGTCAATTTTATTTCATACTAGTTTTGCTCGCGACTTCGCTTTAATTTCGTCATTAGTAATATATGTATAGCTAACCGGACGAACTAAATATTAGAATTTATTTAATTTTTTTCGATCGAACAAAATTAAATATCCTATGTCCGTCTCCTTGTTCTAATCTATCTCTCCAAAAATTTCAATCCATATCCCTACAGCCGTTCTTGAGTTACAAATAGTGTAACTAACACGACTTTCTTTTATATATATTCTTCTTCTTCTACCTGGCAATTTTTCCCAGCTATAGCCAGGGTCTGCCTAACATGTTGTGAATGGTTTTTGCTATTTGTTTTTACGACCGGCCGCCTGCCTGACATCAACCCTCTTTTGGGAATCAACATTAATCAGTGATGTCCAAATATTCTTAGAAAGTACATATGATTCGGAAAAATCACATTGGTACTTGCCCGGGCCAGGATCGAACCCGCGCCCTCGGCAAGGAGAGGCGGGCCCTTTAACCACTGAGCCACCACTGACTTTCTTTTATATATATTAATAGTACGATTTTTCTTAATATCTTTCTAGTGGAGGCAGGATGAGTGACTCGCCGGTAGTGAGGGTAGCACAGGGGCAGTTACAGGGGAGGCTAGCTAACTCACCCAGTGGGAAAGCCTTTTATAGCTTCCAAGGTATACCATACGCAAAGCCACCGATCGGTTCACTGAGATTCAGGGTAAGTAATAAAAATGTACACGTTTGACCACTATCATATTTGAGAGAATAAAATATCTATTAAATCATTTAAATACTATGTCTTTTTAAAATGAAATCCAAAAGAATTTTTATTAATTCAATATTTTCACGTATAATTTACAATTAATTGAAAAATTATACACTTTAACTGAAAATAAATATACAACATGTACCTACAATTCGTCTGTCAAGTAACCGAAACGTCGGTACTATACGGCGGCGTGCTGATACAACACTACGCCGCCGCACGCGTGTGTGTGTGTGTGTGTGTGTGTGTGTGTGAGTGTGTGAGTGTGTGTGTGTGTGAGTGTATGTGTGTGTGTGTGTTATATAGTTTAAATGAAACTGATATTTTCGTATAATATTCTTTTTTTATTTTAAACTATATAGTCCCGACGCTTCGGTTACCTTACATCAATGATCATGAAGACGAGATGTATATATTTTTTTTTCAGTATTATATGAAGACATAATTGTTTTTAATAAGTCAGTGGTGGCCTAGTGGTTAAGGGGCTGATAGAATAATTGTTTTTCAATTCATTGTAAATTATACGTGAAAACATTAAATCAATAAGAATTAATTGAAGTTTCATTTAAAAAGCTATATGATTTAAAGAACTTAGTACAAATTTTGTGTTCTTAAGTATGAAAGAGCGTTGAAAAATATATACAATTGCTAATTTTTTGTATCTTACAATTTAACTACCATAATATAGGTCCAATCGACATCTCTATCCAACTTTATACTAAAAAAAAAACATGTAATTTATTAGGTAATTTAAAACTTTTTACTATATCGATATAATTTTTAAGAAAATAGTTTTATGCTAATATATAGAAAGTCGTGGTAAAATCTCTCATGTAAACAACTTAAGCTGCTAGTAACAACCGGACATACATTCAGTACACCGTACATAACGTTAAATTAATTTTATCATTTATCAGCTTGTCGCATTGCCTGAGAGCTGTTATCACATCTCAGATTATGATAACACTATCAAAACAGTTCTTATACCCATATTTGATCAGTTACGTAATCGTTATAAAATCATCGTAAATCTTCTTCTTCTACCTGGCATTTTCCCAGCTTTAGCCAGGGTCTGCCTTACATGTTGTGAATAGTTTTGGCTATTTGTTTTTACGACCGGCCGCCTGCCTGACATCAACCCTCTTTGGGAATACATTAATCAGTGATGTCTAAATACTCTTAGAAAGTACATATGACTCAGAAAAATCACATTGGTACTTGCGGGGGCCAGGATCGAACCCGCGCCCTCATGCATGAGAACAGGGCCTTTTAAGCACTAGACCACCACTGACTCAATAAAATCATCGCAAATATATCCAAAAATAGTATGTTTTTGAGCTAATTAATACAACCTAATTAAATTACTTTCCAGGCACCCCAACCTCCGGAGAAGTGGGAAGGAATTCGAGATGCGACCTCAGAAGGGAATGTTTGCGCTCAAATTGACCTCAATAATCAAAATCAGTTTACAGGAGATGAGAATTGTTTATTCCTTAATGTGTACACTCCTAGCATTGAAGGGGAATCATTACCAGTCATGATCTACATACACGGTGGCTACTTCGCTTACGGTTCGGGAAATTCAAATCAATACGGCCCGGACTATCTTGTAGAAAAAGACGTTGTGGTCGTCACCATCAATTATAGATGTGGGGCGTTAGGTTTCCTAAGTTTAAACACGCCAGATGTCCCAGGGAACGCCGGGTTGAAAGATATGGTTCAAGCTATTAGATGGATCAAAGAAAACATCAAAAGCTTTGGCGGAAACCCTGATAATTTAACAGTTTTCGGCAACAGCGCCGGTGGTGCGAGCACGACTTTACTAACAGCTAGCCCGCTGTCGAAAAACCTCATCAGCAAAGCAATCTCTCAATCAGGAACGGCATTAAATTTCTGGGTTTTCCAGAAGAACGCTCTGGAAAACGCCAGAAGTCTAGCAAAGGAGTTAGGCTGTGAATCGTCTAACACGGACGAAATTCTAGAGTTCCTATCAACGACACCAGTAAAAGATCTTGTAGAAGCTGCTAATATTGTCAATTCATTGGAACTCCTCATACAAACCCACAATAATAAATTTGGTCCGGTCATTGAGAAAGAATTTCCAGGCGTCGAAGCTTTTCTATCAGAAGCATTCTTCGATCTGCTAATATCTGGTCGCGTCGCTGATATTCCAATCATGATTGGCACGACTTCCCTTGAAGTCTCCAGGGACGCGGAGGTCAGTGACCTACAAGTCTTCATCCCGGAAATTCTGCATATTGAAAAAAATTCACCCGAATCTTTGGCCATCGCTGAGCAAATCCAAAAACTATACTTCAAAGGAACTCCGACTTCAGAAGAGATATGCCAGTTGCTATCAGACATTACCTTCAATGTAGACGTGTACAGATATATTCAGTACTTGGTCAACGTGAGCAACAAACCTATATATTACTACAAGTTTGATTACATCGGAGACTTGAATGTGGCCTACAAGTTGATGAAGAGTATCGGACTCAAGGAAAATGCCTGCCAACATCTAGATGAATTGGGATATCTATTCAGAAACGATCTTCAAAAAGACATCGTAGTAAATCCACAAGATATAAAAATGAGAGAACGCCTAATTAGATTGTGGACCAACTTCGCTAAGTCTGGGTAAGTTGTATCAATAACAAAATAGTTAAGAAAATTTCGTCTTATACTAAATTTTGTACTAAAAGACGCGTTTATTGTAAAAATCCGAATAGAAAACATTAAAAAGATTAATAATTTGTTTAAAATAACCAGTAAGTAGGTGAAGAATATTAATTCATTTGTAACTTTGTCTAATATTTAATAGATTAACACCAAATATTTATACATAACTTTGAGATCGAATATAACTCTAAAATAAAATAAAATAATCCTAAATTAAGTAAAATATCTTATATTCTGTAACATAAATAAAATATACTAGTTTTATCTTTCACTCTTCCTAAATTTCAAATAGGCAAAAAAACCAATAAAGATAATAATACTTCTTAGCGATAATTTAAATTTCAGTCACAAAAATGACATTAAATTAATAAAAACCTTTTCTATTATTTCCAGAAACCCAACTCCCGATGAAAACCACTATCTCACGGTCACTTGGTTGCCAGTGACCAAAGACAAATTGAATTACATACATCTCAGCAACGAACTATCCATAAACTCCGATCCTGACAAAGAAAAAATGGAATTTTGGGACAATTTGTACGTGAAATATTTCAAAATATGGGACCAGCCTTCGATTAACCAAGAACCAATTATAGATACGACTCCGGTTATAGTACAAGAAACCATAATAACGACTGTCACTACAGTTGTTGATAATCATGAAGAAAATATAGAAAGTCATGTTTCCGTTGATGTACAAGATATAGCTGTACCAGAACAAAATATACTTATAGAAAATCTAGAGATAAAAGATTCTGGCAAGGACGATGTGGCTGACGAAAACCAGAACGGCAATATAGAAGTACAACAAGAAGTAGAAATAGAAGGGATTAAGAAGAATGGCATCAATATAGTTGAAATACAGGAAAAGTTCCAGAATCAAAACGGTGATTACAAATTTAATGGTAACATAGAGAGGAAACCGCGGCCTTCAAACGAGATAAAAATGGTCCAAAACAGCAACATAAACCCTAAAGACGTAATACGAGCAAACGACCCTCCAGAAGATGATTTGCCCAAAAACATCGGCGTCAACAAATTCGTGAACTTCTTTGAATCCCTCGGCGGCAAAAAGTAGAGACTTCACGAAAAACTAGTACTTCACGAATCCAAGGCATTTATCTAATAGAAATATTAAAAAAACTCTATGTAAATACATGATATTGTGATTCAAAGTGCCTTTAATACATTTATATAACTAATTAATTCATTCAAAAGTCGAAATATGTTCTTGTCATAAAATAATCTAGCGGGCCTAGGTGCATTAGATATCAAATACATATATATATAAATAGTAAACATATAATGAAAATTCGAAAAAAAAGTCATTATTATATATATACATATATATTTTAGTTTTTAAGCACATTATTTATTACGCACTAAAGTTTCAATTCTATAAATAACTTCAATTGTAGATAACAAGTGCCAATTCGATTCTAATTATTATAAACATTTTATTGCATATTATAATAGCATTTTTTTATATAATAAATAATTGAAATTAATTTTGTTTTATTCTTAACTTCTACCTGGCAATTTCTTTAAAAAGTCATAGAAACTCAATTGAATAGAACTGTCAATAATGATCAAATTTGTTTTCATCTAATTCAATTTGTGTTGTTTTAAACCTACTAACAAAGTTTCTAATTGTGACTTCCGCCGGGGCTGTTAAAGTTTATTTCACTTAAAAGTTACTCTTCCATTCTACTCGACACTATAATATAATGTGCACATCTTTGCACGGATGAAGGCCATATTTTAAATAAATAAACAAATGATCAAAATCTTTTTCGCCATTCTGTTATTGTCATTCTAAGCGCAAGTCAATAATTAATTCATGAATTATGGAAAATTATAGTTGTAAGTTCTGTGCTTGCGATGTATTTTTAACTAAATAATTACGAGTAAGTAGGTGTCCAATATTGTCGTTTGATAATAAAATTAAAATAATTACAAAGGGAAAGTGTGTGACCAGTAAGAGATTGAACTAAAAGAAATGTAATGTTACTCGTTTGTTGAATAAAAAGGATTATGATAGTTTTAATTAGCTAGCAGGTTGTGTACATACAAATAAGTTATTTTGTTTGAAAAATATAATAATAAGAACGTTTGAATCTCCACTGGATATACCTATTTAAATAACTTTTATAAAGCTGTGATGAACAGATCGTAATCGTTTTAAGATACTTTCTTGTCTCAGAGGTAGTTGAAAGATTCATAAAGTATATAGATGTTCGTTCTGATTGGACTGCTGTAATATTATGGTTTTAGGGGAATTTTAAAGTTTAAATAAATTAGTTGCACAAACTTACTATGGGGCAAAAGTTCTATCTTCAGAGATTTATGGAGTTCAGAGTTTATTAAAACCAAAATGCCTACTCGCTCTATTTTTGGTGTTCAGCCCATATACTTATTCTTTTAAAAACATTGGAACGCATTTACTAGACAAAACTTTGTTTTTATATAGTTGGATAGTAGCAAAACAATCATCAAATTATCATCATCTTGTTAATGATGTTGAATTTATTAGAAGGTGCTGGAATTATGCTGAAAATCGGTATTTTTCTTTCAATTTCTGGTACCCTGTCCTACAGGTTTATAAAGTAGACCTGGCGTTATGTTCGCTAAGATTTTTTGGAGACAAAAATAAAAACGTCTTTATAGAATGAGATGATTTTGAAACTTTGAAATGAGTATTCTGCTGGTCACTTACAAATATAAAACTTACCATTGTATAAAAACTTTGACTATATAGTAAATCTATATAAAATATTGGGTGACAAAAGAAAAACAATTAGTTTTCAATAGAAATTATTTATTATATTTATATACATTAATAAAAATATATAATCTTAACAATTTTCCCAGTTATTCAAACAGATTAAGTAAAGATGAACTTTAACCTTTGACCGAGCCCATAAAACCATCACAGAAATAAGCTTTCAACTATATCCAAGATTTACCAGCCCCAAGTTAAAAATATAATTACAACCCAAAGAAAAAACATCAAAAAATATATTTGGTTATATATAAGTAACGAAATTTATTATGACTAGAATATGTAAAGGGTAACTATATATATATGTGGGTGTGTATCTAAATATATACATATATGGATATCCCTACTAATATTATAAATGCGAAAGTAACTCTGTCTGTCTGTCTGTAATGCTTGCACGCCTAAACCACTGAACTGATTTTAATGAAATTGGTACAGACATAGAGCTGACCTTGAGAAAGAACATAGGATAGTTTATATCCCAGACTTTTGAAAGGTTCCCTTGGAAATAAATACATATACCTATTAAGTAACAATTTGTATTAATATATATTTATAGTCTTAATAAAATTTTCCCATTTTTCTTTAACACTAAACAAAATATTCCTCAGGTTCTTAAGTTTTAATATTTAACAACTTAAAAACTAAACAAAGCAGTGTATATTCTCTTTCAACTATTTTTAATTCATAGTCATTTACTAGCACCATATTTTTATAATATTATTAAGTAACATTGACAGACTGACGTTATTTAAATTTAAAATATATATATGTAATCTGAAATGCTTTATATCATTCATCATCTATAAATCCTTTACTCTATGATTTTTGGAGTTAAATTTTTTTAGGTAATTTATTGGAATGGTACATAGGAGTACTTTAAGTACCTTTTAATGAAAACTATATAATTACAGGTGAAAAGGGAATTAAAATTTATCTTGTTTCGTTAGCATAACAAAATTTTGTTTATGGAATGTGCATTTTAAATTGTTCATTTAGATATAATATTAAAATACTTTGTGTAGTATTATTTAAGTAATCTTCCAAAAATTCACAATTTCGCCCGCAATCCTGTTAAATCGAACCAAAATTGTATTCTTTCAAAATTAGGATATTTTTTGACCTCTATTTTCTTATTATCTATATTAAGACATAATTTCTCTTCTTTATTATACGGAAGCCATTTTGTTTGTTGAGTTTTCCAATGAGGACGCCTGAAACAATAAATAATGTTGTATTTTTAGGAATTCTTGCTATGTTTAGATGTTTTGCAAAGTTTTTAGGGAAAAGTGCAAAATGGAATTACATATTACTATTTTTTACTTTGCTTTTCTTCTAGTTTGATTTAAATGAAAATATCTAAATGTATTAAGTGGACACTAAATATATTAAAAAATTTCGATTGTTAAGGTCCGATTTGTGTTTTTTTGAGGATAGTATTTTTTATAAAAGTTTTAATTAAGCATATTATTAACTTATTGGAAGATCCAGATATTCTCAATGCTTTTTCAACTAAGTTGAATAGTCATTGAAATTTCAATTAATATCATTAAAAAACACTACTCAAGTCTATTCACAATCTAGTCCTCTAAGAACAAAAAAACGTACTAAACAGTTTTTCTATTAGTATAACATTCATATATACAGGAATTGTTATTTCCACATATATACATATATTAACTCACCCTGTTTTAACAAAATTACACCAAGCCTCTGTCAACATATTGATAATTTCCACATCACTCCCGCTCGCGACTTTCAACTTGTTGCTCCTATAGAATATATATTGTACGAGATCTCCGTGCGATGCTCCTTGAAGACCCATATTTTTTATCGTACTTGTATTCACATTGCCATTATAATCAAATCTACACAAATACAAGTCTTTGTGGTATTTTGACACCAATTCCATGAATAACATAGTATCTCTGGCGAAATAATGGTCGGAGGTCAAATTAAGGTAATCAGTTTTAACATTTTCATCAAACTTTCTATCCCCGAAGTAGTAATTACGAAGTTTTGAAGCAAACTGTACAGCTTGTTCGGTTCCGTGTTGTATTTGTAAGAAACGAGGTATAAAATACTTCAAATCTTCATACACTACACCATTCTCATCTTTGTTCACAAACAACGCTGATTCAAACGAATTTATCGTAATTATAATCGGCACTTTATTAAAACGATTCTCACGGAACGCGATCAGTGGTAGCTCGTCAAAGAATCTTTCAACACCTTCATAGTATTTCTCAACAACTGGTAAAAGAAATGCATTGATGACAGCCGGCGGGCGATTTATTTCGGCGCTCA
Source organism: Danaus chrysippus (assembly GCA_916720795.1). Lineage (NCBI taxonomy): Eukaryota > Metazoa > Arthropoda > Insecta > Lepidoptera > Nymphalidae > Danaus > Danaus chrysippus. The sequence continues at coordinate 4,578,438 of CAKASE010000075.1, forward strand.
CAAACGCATTAACAAGTTCATCGGCGGGCGTATTTTTGAATATTTCACATAACTCATGTTTATTTGTAACAGTATGGCCTAAATATTTTGCTATTTCACTTGCTTTTAACACCGGATCATCGTTTATTATGTACAAATCCGAAACAGACACTCCCGATTGACAAATGACTTTGTTGAATAAATTTCCCGCCATTTTGGACGTCAAATACGATGAGACTACAGCGGAACCGGCGCTTTCGCCGTACGCTGTAATATTATTTTCATCTCCATTAAAATATCTTATATTTCTCTTAACCCATTTCAAGGCCATTATAGTATCTTTAAGCCCGGCGTTCCCCGGCACTTCAGGGAGATCTAAACATAAGAATCCAAAGACATTTAATCTATAATTTATTGTAACTAATATAACGTCGTTTCTTATTAAATAGTCCGGTTTGTAATAGTCTCCATAGCCTACAACTAATCTGCCACCGTGTACGAAAAATATGACGGGTAATTTTTCAATCTTTTCGTCTGGTAAGCTTGGTGTGTACACGTTTAAGTACAAACAGTCTTCGGATCCTTCTACAATTCCTTTTCCAAATGGATTCATTTGAGCACACTTTTCCCCCGGTTTCTTAGCGTCTCTGATGCCTGTCCAACTTTCTGGTGGTACTGGAGCCTGAAAAATATAATTAAAATAATGAGATATAAGTATTTCGCGAGTATTCATTTAAATGAAACTAAAATTTTTTGATTACTACTCGTATTTCATTATTTTAACTACATACTAACGACGTTTCAGTTACTTTGCAGCAACCGTGATCACGAAGACGAGATGTCGTCTTATGTAGTATTCGTCGATGTAATTTTTAAAAACAATAAAATATGCGTAGTAATTAGAAAATATTAGTCATTTTTTATATTCTTATTTCCTAAACACGAAATTTTGTTGATTTGATTAGAACTATCATTATATGCACACCAGAACAACATAAAATACTAAATCATTTTTATTCCGTGTAGTTAACGCGGGAACATACAATAGTAGTATTTCGTATGAGTTTACGAGACACAGACTATAGATGGCGCTTGTTTTAAAACCGCATTTTAAAGAACACGTTATTCGTCTTTCTTTCATTTGGAAGACCTCACTGGATTTCCATTAACTATGGTCTCACGGTTTCAGGAAACTCTTAAGCATCTCGTATTAGGAAACTTGGTAACAAAACCTTTGAAGACCTTCAATTAATGAAAAATTTAGCTTACAGAATCTTGGATACCTTAAACTTGCTGAACCAAACGAAGCAAGCTGCTAATTCATACATTATTTCATGCTGTACTGGTTTTATCTCTAGGTCTGTACAACCAAATATCAGCCTCGAATTTTTGACGACAGAACAAGGAGTGAAAAAAATTTCAAGAATATCGAACTTTATATAGGCGGTTTCAAGAAATTTGACATAATATCAAAAACCACTTTATCATGAAAAGATGTCAACATAGGACCTTGGTTTCCAATTTTTTGGGTACATTGTGGTATCAAAGAAACTATGAAATGAACTGCTGGCTGAAGTTTTCCAATGAAGCTATAGTATTTGGTTCCTCAAGAGAAGAATTAAAAGGCAATTGAAGGTTTGACAAAACACAAGAATGTTTAAGGGTTTATAGGCTACAGTTACCATTTGCCAACCGCCGACCTATCCAATGTTTGCAACCCAGAAATCAATAGCTATTACAAGTTCATATATAGATTAAAACAATTATCCCTACTAATATTATAAATGCGAAAGTAACTCTGTCTGTCTGTTATGCTTTCACGCCTAAACCACTGAATTGATTTTAATGAAATTTGGTACAGAGATAGAGTTGACTTTCAGAAAGAACATAGGATAGTTTTTATCCCAGACTTTTGAATGTTTCTCTTGGTAACGCAATATAACCGAACTCCACGCGGGCGAAGTTGCTGGCGGAAAGCTAGTATTAAATAAAAGTATTAATAACTACAATTTTTTATTGTAGCATCAAGTGTAATGCGATCACATTAATTCTGTGAAATAATAGTTCCATTGTTCTAATTATAGGTTGAGAAGATACATCATTAATATGAAGGTCACATAATACTATATATGCATATATAAATAAAAATAAATATTATGGTATTATTCACATCTCTATATAAAACATTACATAAAGAATTCAATGTTCCACAAACTAACATACAAAACTAAAAATAGAAAATGTACTAATTAGGATTTTATTTTAATATAACAAGTCCAAAAAATATATATAGCTAGTGCAGTTTACAAATAAATAAAAATATTAATGATAAAAAAACTGATTTTTTTATTCCTATAGCATTACTATAACAAGAGAAAGTAGCTTAAATTATTCTATAATATATTAGCTATACAATGGTGATTTAGAAGCAAAAATTTCAGTGATTATTCGAAACAAACAAACAAACAGACAGTGCAAGATTGTAGATGTCAGTTTTCTATATATGTATTTTGTATAACTGGTTATCATGTACCAAATAAAGAATACTATTTCATTTATTTATAATATTTTTTCTTAATAAGAAATTGAAAAACAAAAGAGATAAAATTATTATAATTAATAATACATATATGCAACTAAATGTCATTAAAACGGAATTAATTTGGATGATGTTAAGAAGAAATATAAATGTATGTACCGACGGATTTAAAGATATTAGTAGTCTTCTTCTTCTACCTGGCAATTTCCCTGATTTAGCCAGGGTCTGTCTAAAAGTATTAGTAGTAATAACTTGAAAATATTTATGACTCAAATATTAGTTATACACTTATTTGGCATATGTGTTGTTTTTGTTTCATGTACTTATATGTATATGATTATTAGTGTAGTTTTTCAATAAATCTATGTTAATTTCGTCAAGTACATATGTATGGTGTTAAGTAGTGAACCGGAATGATAGAACCTAATATAATAAAGTGATCTACCTACATTATACTTGACTAACAGTTCGTATATATCAAGTTAACTTACCTTGAACCTAAGGTCACCGATCGGCGGTTTAGCATATGGTATGCCCTCAAAACTATAGTATTGTTTTCCATAGTATGTCTTACGCAGCTTTCCTTCCAAAATTCCCTCTGAAACTTTTACAAGGCAGGACATCTGTAATGGTTAGGGACTTAAATTAATTTTATGACAATAATCTAAGAAAAAAGGTAATATTTTGTTTGTATATGTACTTTTGTAAATATGTGTCTGAATGAAGAACTTATATAAGAAATCTATAATGAATTTAAATATTATGTAAAAAATAAAAACAATATTAGAATTAAAAACTAAACATAATAAATATCTTTAAAAATATATATTAGTAAGTTATATTAATTTAAAGCTTAAATAAATATATATGTTCAATATTATTTTCATATATCCATGAATATTTATTTATTTAATTGTTGGTTGAGATAGCTAAATAACTTCACTTAAATCAAAATAAGCCAAAAAGACATATAAATGTGTAAATAATTATAATTATTTTGGATAACAAACAATATCTCTATACAATAAATTAATTTCTTATGAACTCTGAAACCAGAACAACAATGGAAAATCAGTTTTAAAAAATTGTAGATTCTGACATTAAAATTAAATAATTTCAAGTCCTGTTATTGTACAAAAACTTCTGATTTACAGATCCAATTTCAGCTTCACTTAAACTTTGATTCCTTATCTTAAAGATAAAATTTAACTTTATAACATTTCAAATATAATTTTGATAACAATTTATATTTAAACTTCATGAAAAGTAAAAAATCTTAATAGGTACCTATATAGTTTCTCTCATTTTCAATAAGATATAGGACTGAAGAGACGTAATTTTAATTATAAACATAACCATTAGGATTGGAGTATTTTAATAAAGACTATTTAATAATGAATTCTCAACAAATTACCTTTTATTAACACCTCCAGAGAACACTATAAGTAATTCACAGTTCAAAGAACATATGCATGAAAATCTTTTGATGTCCGAGTAATTATAAATGTACATTTGTAATTCGTATTATCATTCAAACATGATCCTCGTTTATTTATCACATACATTAAGCGATGTTTATAATAACTTGATAAAAAATTATCACCTTGAAGAATCATTGTCTAGACTAGAAAGAACGACTGTCAGATTACAATAAAAATGGAATTTTCTATACAAATTAAAATTACCAAAGTTAATATATTGAGATTAATTATAAGTATTGGTACATAATTATAGTTATAGGTATATTGAGGTCATTATTAATTTATAGGTTCAGTGACTGCGAATTCCGATCATTTCTAACTTCTAAGTGTTATAATAACCAATAAAGTATATGCATTGAGTTTAAAATGACGTTAAAAATTAATTAAAATAACTTGTATACTTCTAATTATTTTTTGTTATTTCTGTTGTATCGAATTAAAGAATTTATAATATATAAGAATTTTGATAATACGAAATAATAATATATAATTATATTACTGCAGTTGTAATAAATATTAAACTGGCAACTATGACGGCATCTTGTTCAAAGTGATAAAGAATTAGAATAAATTATTAGTTTCTTCATAATTATGAGTTAATTTGTTGTTTTTATAAACATGTTCAGTTCATTACCATAGTAATATTCCGTACCTAGCTAGTCTTATAAACCTTACTAATAAATCTAAATACGAATTTTTGTATTTATAATTGGATGGATATTTTAATGTTTCCTAAAAAAAACGACTTTATAGATATTATTGAAATCTAGGAAAATAAAATAAAATACTCTACAATCATGATACAGGTTATAAGTTATCTCGAATCCAGGGAAGTTCCCTAAGAAACAGTTCAAAGCAAGTGTATTTTCTATGACAACCCTTGAAATAGGTAAATAGATGGCGTTGTGGGTGAACTGAAAAAACCTTTTCTTAATTTAAAAGAATGAAGTGGAAGCTAAAAATTATAGATATAATATTAATAGTAGTCTGTAAGTCTATATGTCTTTAATTTAATAAACATATATTATAGAAAAAATATGTATGTCGATGAACTACTTATCTGGATTTAATGAAAACATTTCAATTAAATTATTTTACAGTTTAGAACAAAATATGACAATGAAAGTAATTTATGAACATAAACTGTAATTTTGTATATTATAAATGAATTTTAATCATCACTGTATTTTCTTATTTGTCTTTATTTAAACTTTATATTATGCTGAATAGCTTATACAATCGTTATTTATATATATTTTATCAAAGTATCCGCTCTCTGACCGACATGGCGCCAGCACCGTTGCGACATTATAGCGTGACAAGTCATGTCATTTTCGCTGATCATATATGAAAAAATCCAATGGCAGATTCTTTTTTCGGGATCGATACTTCGTCATCGGTAAGTTTAAAATTATGTTTCAGTTCGCCATAACATTTAATTTGATATATAACAAGTGGTCATTCTTATTCGAAAATGGAGTGCCAGCATGCCAAAAAGATTGCTCATAGAAACAGTCTTGCTAGTTTTTCGACTTTAATATCACGTTATTAAACTTTTTCCTGCTTTTAAAGGCTGTAATTATGTTTCTGTCGATGAAATACAGTTTATGAACTTACTAAATGTTGTACAATAGTTTTAGTTTCGAATAGAAACTTCTTCGTCTATAATTTTAAGTATGTATACCTTTCTTGTTTATCAGAATTGTGATGTAGCCTAGTAGAATTTCTTTACGTGTTCCATGATTAATGTCGCAATTTTTTATATTTTTTTGGTTTTTTTCGTAAAATAATTTGTAAATCTCAACTAGTGTAGATGTGTCGTGTTAACTACACGAGTTTGGAGATTACAAAAAATAATTTTTATTGTTGTAATTTGTTACTCAATTATGTGGATTGCATCATGAATGTGATAAATTTTCAGTAATATTAAATACCAATATCATTGAAATAAAACTAATTTGTTGATTGAATTTCATATTTCCGTGAATCATAGCTTTCAGCATTGTAGGTACTTAAATTTATCTTTCATGAACGGGGCACTAAATCCTGATATTAAATAGTTCCCAATACTTATTAAAAACTTAAGTAACTTATTCTCTTCAAAATAAAATAAGTATAAATATAATAAAAAAATAAGTATTTTCATCTGACAAATACATGTTTTTTTAATGATATCTAAATATTATGTGTTTTTTGTCCATAAACTTAATAAAATATTGTTATAGAAATTTCCTTAGAGGTCAAATAGTTAAGGTCTAAAATCGTTAAGTAATCGAATAGTCAATACTGTTTGATTTTGTTCCAATAGGATAATCACATTATATGAAGAGCTCATAGACCCATGCATTGTGCTCACACTATAAAGATTTAAGAATCTTTAAAATAAATACAGTAGAACTCCAATTATCCGAATTAATGGGGACCAGGACCCATTCGGATAATCAAATATTCGGATAATCGAAGTTTTTTTTAATTGCCATTTGAGAGAAACAAAAAGATATGTTTTGATATTGCGCAATTTTTTTATTGAATTAAATGAAAGAAACATGATTTTTTCACATGTTTTAAATATAAATAAATTGTACTTATGTACAAGTTTAGAAATAAAAATCATTGTTTTTTAAACATCTTCGTCAATGTAAGCTGTTTTGCGGTCTTAACTTGCCGTTGTGCCTACACTGACTACGCGGAGGAAAGAATAATAGCGCACTTAGACTTTTTTTGGACAATTTTTTTTCTGAAAGTGATTCGGATAATCGGCGAATCGGATAGTCGGAGTTCGGATAATTGGAGTTCTACTGTATATTATTTCTCATAATAATAGTTTTCAAAACTATTTTCTGTATTAATAGCACTAATGTTTGTTTAGCAATTAACCCACCTGCATATATTGGCTTTTAACAGAACTTTAGTTTGATAGAAACTTAACCTTTTAAGTTATTTGTTGAAGAAAAGAATAGAAAATAGTTTCTGAGATAACAAATGACAATGAAAAATGAATCATTAGATGATTAATCTGTACGGAAGAGTTAGAAATTGTTTGAAATAGCATGAGCATATTGTAAATATTTTGTATTGTAAACAAACTCTTAAGTACTGAGAATTAATTGTAGAAATATGTTGAGGAAGTACTATCGAAATCGAATAATAAAAAAGCTTTTAATTATATAATGTTTAAGAATTTTGTAATAATTTCTCAGTGGGTAGGTATACATAAATATCCTTAAAATTAAATGCTTGCTCCTGGAATGGTTGATTTTTACTAAAATTTCCTTTTTTATATCTCACTTTGTATAATTCCTGTAAATTCATGTTTGTCTTTTATATATATGTATATGTAAATAATTGTCTAGATTTATTATAGAAAACATTTCAAACTACAATATAAAATGTATAGAATTTGTATGGAAAAATTGACCTAAAGGAGACTGTGTTATAAAATATTATTGTATAAATAGAAAAGTATTGAAATAGTTCCTAATATGTATTAAGTTCTCCTTGTGTAAAATCCTTGTCAATGTCAAACTGACAGATGACTAACTGTCATTTTTGCACAGCATGTTCAGCCAATACCATACATTGGCTGTATATATTGTGCACAATATTTTAATTTCTTTGAAGAGGCTATATATATGTAAAAACTTAATTTTCAGAACTTAAATGACGACGAGGGTGGCGGGGAGCCTTCGGAAGACGAGTATGATGCCCTCAACGATGAAACATTTGGACAGGATTGTGAGTATAACATATATATATATATATCTTCTTCTTCTTCTTCTATATATATAAAAATGAATTGCTGTTCCTTGGTCTCACTAAAACTCGAGAACAGCTGAACGGATTTATCTTATCTTAGTCTTGAAATGTTCGTGGAGGTTCAGGGAAGGTTTAAAAGCTGAAAAAAATTTATTAATATCTGGGAAAACCCTAAAAACAGCACTTTTTTATTTCCCATACTAACAGTTTTTTGACATTAGATTTAAAAACTAACCAATATGTCAATCATTCTGTCACACTTCAGAACACGGAAATTTATGTCTTAAAGGTAAACACCAAAAAAATAAATAAGACATAATTTATTTCTTGATTGAGGCAGTACGAAGTCTGCCGGGTCAGCTAGTATATAATATTATATTACTTATAACATTCTTAAGGCAGACTTTTAAATGTACCCTCATGAAAAATTATTGTAATTTCTTATTATAAGTGAACTTTTGTGTTCTTTATGAGAAAATAAATGTCTTGAAACCAAACATATATATATAAAATTCTCATGTTGCGGTGTTAGACAGAAAACTCCTCTGAAATGGCTGGAATGATTTTGATGAAATTTTGAGCATATTGAGTATCTCTGAGAATCGGCCAACATCTATTTTTTATACCCCTAAGTCATAAGGGTTGTTCACGCTTTACTTTTTTTTGTTTTTATTTTCGGACGAAATTTTTGTTTTTTAGTTTTTAATTTTGTTATTTTAACCTCAATTAAACACAATCAGAGTGTAAGATATACACAGTTAATTATCAATATTATTCTAATTTATAGAAGTAAAGATTTATATGTATACATAAATTGTCCAATAGATAAAGCTTTGATAAATTAAATATGTTTTAATTATGTATACATGATCATTTTCATTTATTTTACTACAACATATATGTTGCATATACCTTATACAGGGTGACTGGTGAATTACTATCGATACTTGAGGACGTGATATTTGACGATCATATATGACAAAATAAAAATTAATATTACATAAATATTAATAAACTTCTAAGTAAAGTTAACCAAAAGTTATGTAATTAATTACGCATCATGTGAACACACTACAGATTAGGTATACACACACACACACACATACGCGGGCGGCGGCGTGGTGTTGTATCAGCACGCCGCCGCACGCGCCCACACTCGGAACACTTGGAACGTGTCAACACTTTATTTATTTATACGGAAATTTTGTAAAAAATTAAGTACCTATTTTTTTTACATAATTGGAATGAGAATCATGTACCGAGTATTCTCCTTAAACATTGATAGTAATTCACCAGTCACCCTGTATATAAATATTATTATAATATTTCTGTAGAAAGTTCATTTAAAACAGTAAATTATTACATTTACAATAGTAAGCTGAGATTTGTTATTTTTTCGTTTTCCTTACAATATACATCCATTGTTCTTTACAATTGTTTTGTGATGTTATGTTTGTGGAAAAAAATTCTCAGAGGCATTTATAAATAAGTAGCTAGACTCTGCCCCCGGTTTTGTTTTTAAAATATGAAATATATTCTCCTAATTACTATCTATCTTTATATTAAATTACATTAAAATTGGTTCATATGGAGACATGATTGTTATAGTATTTATAGGTTAAACAAATAAGTTATTAAATGCAACAATGCTGTTATTTTGTTTATATATATGTCTACATATATATGTGTGTATGTTTACTATATAAATACAGCTAAATGTATTAAGACCTAATTTATAATTATGATAATCATATATAATATTTAGTATTTCTTTAATATCATGCTTTGACATACACCTATACCTGGTCACCTGCTACACTTGGTCAAATATGTGCTGGAAACTATCTATATATATATATATATATATATATAGGGAACACACTTTTTTTTCGAACCGAACCTATATATTCCCGAATGCATCCGAAGTGATATTATAGCGATGACCCTTCGCTTGTTCTCTTTTAACGTGGGAAAGTATGTTGTGAACACGACTTGTATTATTGTAAATAGAATTTAAAAGGTGTTTTGGCATAAGATAATAATTAGTTTGCTCTAGTTAAGGTTTTATGGTTATTTAAAAGTACTGGCCTTATAAGAAAATTATATTTTTATAAGGATTTTGTTAGAATCCTAAATATACATATATATATATTATTTGTTCCAGCTGAAGAGTTTGACTGGGAGTATGAACACGAGCAGCTGGCCGGACAACTTGAGAGCAGTCGAAGGAATGCAGCACTTGATGATGCTGACTCAAGGCTCGGTAATGATCTCATCTATTATAAGTATCTCATTTATCATTCATCTCATAAATAAACGAATAAATTAGACAAAATAATTACTAATTGTGAAAACATTATCGTAACGGTCATTAATATAGAAAATATTTCATCTTAAACTTTCTTCTGATAATCTGCTTCCAATGTATATAAAGTGGAATTATACAATGCTAGTTACGAGGATTTGCACTATCCACGACGATATGTATATATCATGTGTCTAGTTATTTAATACATTACATATATGTATTTAACTCACATATAGTAAATTGGAGGGTGATCTAGAAATATGTTATTTATGTTACATAGAAAAGTTACTATCGTGATAAATATCTTAGTTTTTGGCATTTTTAAGTTAAAAAAAAGTTTTTATTATAATTAATTATATGTTAAATCCTATACATAAGTATTTTTTTAACATATTATGTTTTATTTTCAGAGGCATCGCTTTCTCAGCTAGTGTTGGATGAAACAGATGCTCCACGCAGCCTCGGCTCAAGTGTGTGGAGACATGATGTTCCTTTTCCAACACCAACAACGGTAGGTATCACACATATTGGCATTCAAAATAATATACAGGGTGACTGGTGAATTACTATCGATATTTTAGGAGAATACTCGGTACATGATTCTCATTCGAATTATGTAAACAAAATAGGTACTTAATTTTTGACTAAATTTCCGTATAAATAAATAAAGTGTGGACACGTTCCAAGTGTGGACGTGTGTGTGTGTATACCTAATCTGTAGGGTGTTCACACGATGCGTAATTAATTTCATAACTTTTGATTAACTTTACTTAGAAGTTTATTAATATTTATGTTATATTAATTTTTATTTTGTCATATATGATCGTCAAATATCACGTCCTCAAGTATCGATAGTAATTCACCACTCACCCTGTATATGTGCAAAAAACTAATTATTAGTATACTAGCTGCGCCCCGCGCTGTTACCCGCGTATTTCTGTGATGTAAAGTAGCCTATGTGTTCCTGGACGTTAGCTTCCTGTATACAAAATTTTATCAAAATCGGTTCAGTCGTTTGAGCGTGAAGAAGTAACAAACATACACACACACTCATAATTTTTCGCAATTATAATATTAGTAGGATTTTGGGCTTATGTTTTGCTTTGGCAAATTCTCTTGAAGGCTTATAAAATATATTTTGAGTTCATAGTAAAAATTAAAAAAAGATATTTTATACTAAATAAGTGCTAACTACAAATTAATAGTTTATGACTTTTCAATATATGGAGATATCAAATGAATCTATTAAACTGTAGTTTGACTTAAATTTCTATAATATACCATCCATACACGCTTAAAACAAATTATTACCAATCGAAAACAAAATGTTTTTTATTTAAAAAAAAGTCATTAAAAATGTTAAATTGATATGACCTACTATTCCGAGCTACATACATACAGGAGGTTTCGAAATTATTGTGAATTAATTTTTTTTTTAATTCACATTATTTTATGCTTATTTTTCTATGCTGATGTATTTATTTAAATCTATTAGTGATATATATTAACGTGTTCAAGGGAACGCCCTCTGTTACAGAACATACTGTATATAATATATAGATTTTAATGTAAATGTTATTAATTTCTCAGCCAGTACAGCAGCCGGCGCTCAAAAATGTTTGCACAGTGGAGGAATTGGAGAGACAGCTACGACAGAATCAACAACAGACATACACACAGAACTACTTTCAAGTATGATATTAATATATATACTAGTCTTTTCCCGCGACTTTGTCCGTTAATTTCGTAAATAGTAGTATATGTATAGCTGACCGAGCGAACTCTATTCCGCCCTAGAGATCCTAAATAACCAGTTTTTTAATTTTTTTTCTTTTAAGATCGAACTGAATGAAATCCTATGTCTATATCCTGGTTCGAATTTTTAGTTTTTCTTGAATACAGACTTTATTAATATTACTCACAAGTCACAATTTATTGCCAGCATGCGTTCGAGCGACACCCTGGAGCGTTAAACATATAACGCAACCTTTATTGAAGATACATAAAAATTTTTCAAAAATAATACTCTAATAAGATATAATATTTTCGTACTTTTATTCATTTAAATGAAACTAATATTTTTCGGATTATCCTACCCGACTTTATTTTTGTAGTAAACAGTATGACATTCAAATCTCGTCTTAACGATCACGGTTGCTAAAAAGTAGACGAAACGTCGGGTGTATGTAGTTTTTTACAAAATATCCGAAATATATTAGTTACATTTAAATTAATAATACTGTATTTATTATTATGCTCATAACATAATTTGTTACTAAATGCTAAAATTATATTTCCAGCCGCGGTTCCCACCAGTTATACTTCAACGGCCGCCAGGTCTTCAAGCGCCGTTACCGATTCCGTTCGCACCACAACAATCTATGGCACATAATATGAATCAAATGAACCAGCCGTTGAATAAAATTATTGGACAAAACTCACAAATCAACCAAATCGGCCAATCGAATATGATGAATCATATGAACCAGAACATAAATCAGATCGGTTCTAATATAAATCAGATGAATCAGAATGTAAATCAGATGGGTCAAGGTGTTAATCAAATGGGTCAAAATGTGAATCACATGGGACAAAACGTTATGGGTCAAAATCAAATGGGTCATAATGTTAACCAATTCATGCAAAATTCAAACCAGATGAATCAGTTTCAAAACAACCAAATGGGACCGGCGATGATGAATCAAATGCACAACATGAATCTTCATCCCATGAATCAGAACAATCAAATGATTCAAAACCAAATGGGTCAAAACATGAATCAGATGGTACAAAACTCTGGTTCTAACGTGAATCAAATGAATCAGGGGGGTCAGAACATGAATCAAATGGGTCAAAACATGAACCAAATGGGTCAAAATATGAATCAGATGGGTCAAAATATGAATCAGATGGGTCAAAATCAGATGATCCCAAACGGTAATCAGTTTGGCATGAATCAGTTCCAACAAATGATGGGTCAGCCTCGAATGTTGGCGCCGCCCCCTGGTATGAATATGCCAAGACAAAATTTTGGCAATAATATGAATCAATTTAATACTAATTTTCGTGTAAGTATATAAACTGATTTATTTTTATTTGTATATAAATAGGCTGTTACTATAGTACAAATTTATTTCCAAGATACATATTTAATTATTTAGTAAAATGATGTAATTTAGGACTTTAGTATTAAAATTATTTATTATAAGATAAGGTCTTAATTCTTTGTATGTTCATCTATCATGTCGTATTACGACCAGGCGTGTGTAACATATACATTGCAAGGAATATTTTGTTTAGAAGAAAAAGATTTTTTTGTGATAAATCTACTATCTATTTTATTTATTGTTATATGGGAAATATTAGTATTCAACAAAACTTTTAACTGTTGTAGGGACAAATGCAATCAAAAAACGATCAGCAAATATCACAACAGAACATGATTATGAACCACAATAAAAACCAGAACCAGATGAAACCGAACCAGCTCTCACCTAAACAGAAACCGGTTCAGAATTTGAACCACATCCAGAATATGAACCAAGTTCAGAATAAAATGCAGAAGAGCCGCGTGTATAATAATAAGAATTTAACATCTCAGAACCTGGTTCAACTTATTCAGAATACGCATCCAATGTTGAATTTCAACAACAGTTTTCATAACGCCAGCCATCATCCTATACTCAACAGAAATTTCAACAATCAACTGATGAAACATCTCATGTTTGACAACAGACAGAATGGAAATTTTTCCAACACAACCAGGTATTTATATTATATTTAAAAAATGTGCCTTCAATAATTACTTGATAAAAAAGGTATTTTATATATATGTCAGTCAGTGGTGGCCTAGTGGTTTAAAGGTCCGCCTCTCATGCATGAGGCCGCGGGTTCGATCCTGGCAAGTAACATTGTGATTTTTCTGAGTCATATGTACTTAAAATGTGCCTTCAATAATTACTTGATAAAAAAGGTATTTTATATATATGTCAGTCAGTGGTGGCCTAGTGGTCAAAAGGCCCGCCTCTCATGCACGAGGGCGCGGGTTCGATCCTGGCAAGTAACATTGTGATTTTTCCGAGTCATATGTAATTAAGAGTATTTAGACATCACTGATTAATGAAGGAAAATATGAGGAAACATGGATTAATCAAATTATAAGTTTGAAATCACCAACCCGTCTTGAGCAAGTGTGGTGATTAATCAAACCTTCTCCATGTGAGAAGAGGCTCAGCAGTGGGCTCTTATAGGAAGATAATGATGATATTTTATTTTTCCAGCAGAGTAAACACCTCAATTGATGGAGAAATTGACGAATATGCAGGTCTAATGACAGCCAGAGAAAAACAATGGCTTATAAATATACAGATGTTGCAATTAAATACTGGAACACCTTATATACATGACTTCTATTATACTGTGAGTTAAAAAATACTACGACTATCCCTACTAATATTATAAATGCGAAAGTAACTCTGTCTGTCTGTTACGCTTTCACGCCTAAACCACTGAACTGATTTTAATGAAATTTGGTACAGAGATAGAGTTGACCTTGAGAAAGAACATAGGAAAGTTTTTATGCCAGACTTTTGAAAGGTTCTCTTGGAAAAGCGATATAACTGAACTCCACGCGGGCGAAGCTGCGGGCGGAAAGCTAGTCGTATATACTCAGTGTATTGTAGAAAAGAATATTTTTTCAAGTATATAACATTTTATATTATTATATGTTATTATTGATATTAAAGAATCTTTTGCCAAAACTATTTACAACATGTAAGGCAGACCCTGGCTAAAGCTGGGATATTGCCAGGAAGAAGATTAAAGAATCTGTTATCAATATTGTAGAAGACATTTATTTTTGAAGGGAATGTTATAAAAGAAATAGTCATATTAATGCAACTACCCTCATTGTATAAAAAAAAATATGCTTTATAGAATTTTAAAATATTAATAGCATTTATCTACAGTTCTATTGTATATTTTTTATACATAATTATATTGTTTTTTTCTATATATTTAAAGGTTTTCCTCGAGAGACAGGCGAGTAAGGAAAAGGAAGGCATTAAGGAAGCACATAAGGCTAACCAACAGAATCATCCCTTCTACAGCGGAGGTGATATATACATATATTAACACCACGCTTTACTCGAATCGTAAATCGAGGTTTATAATTAAACATAGCGAAAATTTTTAACAAAAAAATATATGTAAATAATTTTATCAATCACTTTAATTCTAAGAATGCTTTATGCAATACATACACTTATTTTTTAAGGAATAATACATGTATTGTCTTTTGGGTAGCGTTTTGTTGAAATTCTTGTAACATATGTTCATAACACCCAAAACTGTTTTTAACTGTTTGACACACGGTCATCATTATTGCCTATACTCTGTATGTCCAAACGAGAATTAATTATTAAAATTCGCGTTATACTTGTAAGAGTATAACTGTATATAGAAATAGACATACACTAGCTTTCCTGGCAAGTACTAATGTGTTTTTTCCGAGTCATACGTACTTTATAAGAGTATTTAGACATCACTGATTAATGCATTCCCAAAGAGGGTTGATGTCAGGCAGGCGGCCGGTCGTAAAAACAATTATTAGGTAAAGCTATTCACGACCGAGCGAACTCTATTCCGCCATAGATACCGTAAATAACTAGATTTTTGAGTTTATTAAGTTTATGGTCTGTATTGTTAAATAATAATATGATGTCAAGTGTAATGTAGGTAGATTATTATATTAGGTTCCTTCATTCAGTGTGCTTTTTAACACAATACATATATGAAGAATTATATATAGTTTTATTTAATGCTACAGTGAGCTATATTAATGTGTTATAAAATTTCCAGGCAAGCAAGAAGACAGTCACGCCATGAGACAGAGGGAAAGACACAATTCACATCGACATAACTCAACCGGGGAAGATCCTAGGACTTATGTACCTACACAGTTTGAAAACTCACTCGGGAAACTACAGGTATAGTATATATGATATACTAGTGTGTGAGTGTGTGTGCGTGCGTGTGTGTGTGTTGAGATTTATTTATACATATATATTATGTGCATAGATTAAGCAATACATACATATAGTCCCCAAAACAGTAGTTTGTAATTAAACTGTAATATTTCTTCTATTGAGAAAAGATTTTGTTATACAATATAAATTTTAAGTGACAAATCATAATATGTTAATAAAATGTATGTGGCTAGCGTTTTTTTTATTATTTTCTACCACTTGGTACTTTTGTAAGTCAACCCAGATTTGACTGTAGCAACCAATGGCGGCTGGTGGGTAATCGAACCGGTGGTGCACTTTACTAAAATATTAAAATTAGAAAATGCAACAAAACATTTAACGAGATGTCAATCATGGCTCAATTCGTCATACATCGGGTGCTCTCGGTAATCTTCGGCCGCTCGTGCGGCGCTCGAGAACCGACTCATTACTCGGTACATTTCTATGAACTATCTTTTGTCTCACGCGCCAGGCGTATTAATGCGTATCTCATACAAGATAGCAGTCCTCGTGCACTCGCCGAAGCGCACGATATGAGTTTAGTAGAGCGCTCAAACTCTTTGACCATATTTAGGAAATTTAATTTTTTATTCTTTTTTATATGTTTATAAAATAAATATTAAAATGTTAATTTAAAAATGAAGATGAAGTAATATTTTGTAATTTTTAAATATTTGGAATTGGTGGTTCGGCGCACGAGTGCACTTAAGGTACAGCCGCCACTGGTAGCAACACTAAGAAAAAAAGGCCTATGTGAAGATGACTGTTGTGTTTGCAAATTAAAACTAGGATTTTGTTATCCATACCTTCTAACATATATATAAAATTCCGTGTCACGTGTCTGTCCGCGATGGACTCCTAAACTACTAAACCGATTTTAAATTTGATTTGCATTCCGTGTGCCTTTTGATCCAACTTGAAAGATAGGATAGCTTACATCTCAATTTATAGTCACAATATTATTTTATTGCAAATTATTTGTCTATTAAAGAAAATTATTTGTCATTATTACAATTATCTGTTGACTGAGAAAAAAAAACAAACAAATATATCAAGATATAATCTAATTAATA
This sequence comes from Danaus chrysippus, assembly GCA_916720795.1. Classification (NCBI taxonomy): domain Eukaryota; kingdom Metazoa; phylum Arthropoda; class Insecta; order Lepidoptera; family Nymphalidae; genus Danaus; species Danaus chrysippus. Next base: position 4,595,600 of record CAKASE010000075.1, read on the forward strand.
TTGTAATGATCTCTCAACAGTGTGGTAGTGTGACGGCTCCTAGGAAAATCATTGACGTTGAAGTGGTTGGGGCGGAGCCCGAGCAGCGAGCGAGCAGGGCGCCCTCTGTGGCTAGCAACAACCCCGCTGAGGTAACACACATACATACATACACACATACAAACTCAAATAACTTTATTCAATATAGAAGCGCTACACTTTCTTATTGATGGTCACTTGAGACACTACCACCGGTTCGGAAAAGAAAATACTTTAACCTGAGAAGAACCGGCGAAGAAACTCATACACACATACATACATACACACACACACACACATACACATACAGTATATTGAACACTGACAAAGATTATACAGAGTTAGTATTGTCATAATAAATACAGTCAGCTTCCAGCCATAATAAATAATGTTATTTTACATGATAGTATCAATATATATAGTCAGTGGTGGCCTAGTGGTTAAAAGGCCCGCCTCTCATATCTGAGGTCGCGGGTTCGATCCTGACTCTGGCAAGTACCAATGTGATTTTTCCGAGTCATATGTACTTTCTACAAATATTTATACATCACTGACTAATGCATTCCCAAAAGAGGGTTGATGTCAAAACAATTAGTCGAAACTATTCACAACATGTAAGGCAGACCCTGGCTAAAGCTGGGAAATTGCCAGGTAGAAGAAGAAGTATCATATATATGTAAATTTACATATATTTAAAATTAAATTTTTGTTAAATCAGTTTATTTACAGTCCTTAAATAATTATATAAATATAATATACTAGCTTTCCGCCCGCAGCTTCGCCCGCGTGGAGTTCTGTTATATCGCGTTTCCAAGAGAACCTTTCAAAAATCTGGGATAAAAACTATACTATGTTCTTTCTCAAGGTCAACTATATGTCTGTACCAAATTTAATTAAAATCAGTTCAGTGGTTTAGGCGTGAAAGCGTAACAGACAGACAGACAGAGTAACTTTCGCATTTATAATATAAGTAGTTATTATTATAACTAAAGTATATATTTATAATTTTCAGGTTCCACGTGAGATGAGAAGGACTAAACAACTGCTTCTTGATATTGAGGCGTTGTATCTGATACTGCTGAGACTTGAAGAACTTAATGACCCCTTGGCGATATCTAATGCTTTAATATTGAAGGTAAGACATAAATACATACATACATACATATATTTTTACATATGCATATATATATATATATATATATATATATATATATATATATATATATATATATATATTAACGACTTTTATGATATTATCAGAAGAAAGTTTAAATTGAAATATTTTCTATATTAACGACTTTTAAGGTATTTTTTTCACAATTAGTAATTATTTAGTGTTTAATTTATTACTAATTATGAAAAAATACCTTAAAAGTTGTTAATTTAGAAAATATTTCAGCTTAAACTTTCTTCTGATGATCTGCTTCCAATGTAGATACGCGGAATTATACAATGCTAGTTACGAGTATTTGCACTATACACGACTATAAGTGTCTAAATACTATATAGAATCTAGTTATACCAAAACTAAAATATTGATATTTTCTTGTATATATTAGGAAAGAGAAGAAAAACAGAAGCAATTAGAAGCAGCGCAGAAAGAAGCAGAAGATGACGATGATGGAAACTTATTCCTTAAGAATATAGAATCTGTACAGAGACGACCCAAACAGGACAGTCCAAAGAGCGAAAATATTGATAAGAGACAGGTTTGTAAAGATATTAATCTTTATATATATATAATTCTTCTGTGAGTGTGTATGTCACTGAACTTCTCTCAAACGACTGGACCGATTTTGATGAAATTTTTTGTGTGTGTTCAAGGGGATCTGGGAATGGTTTAGATTCACAATTTTGTCAGCTGGACAATGTCTTTTTTAATTGATTTTCAATTTATTAGTAGTTATTGATATATATTTAGGATTCGAACAAATTCATTAAAAAATATATAGTTTTCTTATAAAGTCAGTAATTTTAAATAACTAATACAACTTTAGCTAGAACAAACTAATTATTGTCTTAAACCAATACACTTTAAGTTTCTATTTCAATTCAATTTACAAACACAAGTCGTGTTGACAAAGTACTTTCACTTCGGGTGCATTCTGAAATTTAAAGGTTTGATTCAAATTAAATGTGTTCCATAAATATATTTAACTAGCTTTCCCCCCGCAGCTTCGCCCGCGTGGAGTTCGGTTATATCGCGTTTCCAAGAGAACCTTTCAAAAGTCTGGGATAAAAACTATCCTATGTTCTTTCTCAAGATCAACTCTATCTCTGTACCAAATTTCATTAAAATCAGTTTAGTGGTTTAGTCGTGAAAGTGTAACAGACAGACAGACAAAGTTACTTTCTTATTAATAATATTAGTAGGAATAATGTATATATATAATTTCTCAAATAAAATGAATCTATGTTATTCATAACTACATGAGTTATCTGTTAATGGATGTACAATCAAATATATACTCAAAAGGATATACATCTATAGCAATATCTTCTTCTTCCTGGCAATTTCCCAGCTTTAGCCAGGGTCTGCCTGCCCATAGCAGTATAGTATATATTTCAATTTCCAGGTCGTGAATTTAACAACAAATCAGAAACCTCAACCGACAAAGAATCTTTTAGATGAAGATAAAGAAGATCTACTCAATAAGATGTTCTCCGGACTACTGCATGGAGAAAGAATACAACAAATATTAGCTGTTAGGAAGGGGAAGGTATGGAGGCAACATATGTATTGATAAAAATATGATATAAGATACTTATACATTGTACAAGAATACTTTGTAGTCACATTGTACTTATTCATAGAGTTATAATATTATTGCTGGGCTTAGAATGTCGAGCATAAAGAAGACACTAACTAGTTCATTATTTATTTCCGAGAGAGTACAATAAGACTCACTGATTTACATGTGCAATGATTCGACTTGAGATACACAGATGTGACACATTTTAGACAAAGAATATGTAACTTACCAACTGTTTACTTATATACCTATGAGCGTATACGGCACAATATATAACATTTACTGTGGGTAGACTAACTTATTACAAATATTCTATTTTAAGAAAAATGTAATAAGCCCCTTGTGTAAGTGTAATAAGTTAGACATCATTGTTCTGTAATATAAATACTATAAAGTGAAGTAAGTCTCAACATAATCTTTATTTTCCAGTCACTCCTGGCTCGTTTCCTGGCCCGCACGCCCGACACTCACCCTCGTCTGCGCCCTCTATGGTCAAGGGTGCTCCGCTGTCTGCCGACCGCAGCCCGCCGCGACGAAGGCGGCGCCCTATTATCTCTGGAGCCCCACTTCCGGCGCTACGCCCTCGCGGCGCCCGGCTGGCCGGCGGTGGCGGAGTCCTGCGCCGCGCTCGCCGAAGCCCTAGACCCTTCCCGCGGTCACCACGCGCTAGACACGCGACTGACTTTAAGCTGCGTGTGCGCACTCACAGAAAAGGCGATGATGTTAACAGGAGTGTTGGAATCATCCGCCGGAGAGCGGCAGTGGTATAGATTCCTCAAGAATGTAGCGAAGGCCTTAAGACAAGCGCCCAGTGTGGCCCCGCCGGCAAGGCCCGTGGCGGAGCCCCGGCTAACCGCGCATCTAAAGCGATTAGAAGCCCGCGCGGGGCTTGAAATACTTCAACGCGGCGCTACTATTGAATTATCCGCTAAAGAGGCCGCGGAACACCTCATAAGACACCTATGCTGACAGCCGGCGCCCCTGTATATATATATATTATATATATTCTCCACACACATAACCGATTCGCTCCATGGAGGTTATATGTTTGTCCATGACGAATCGACGGGACGGTGTTCGTTAGTTTTTTTTATATTCGTTGTTAATTTTGTCACATCGGGATATATGTTTCATGTGATGTGACCTTGACTTGTAAGAATTGTATAGAACTAATGTACATATGATGTAAGAAAAGATATGAAACGGAAAAAATATTATGGGAAATGTCTATTTTAATTTAGGACGCCGTCTGTGTTATGTTAGGGACGTTTCTATTTGTCGGGCGGAGGGTGCGCACCCTCGCACCCCTCCGTCTGCACCCTCGCGAATGTTCGACACCCGTCGGTGATGTAAATTATCTATTGACAGAACCCACGCATTGTGTTGGGTTCGAGCGCATAAAAATTACGAACTGCCAGTAAATATGTTAAATTTCCCTTATTTTGTAATCGCATCCTTAATTTTTAACTGCAGTTTTATTTCCTTAATAGCTGGTGGAGTTTTTTTTTTTACTATCTATTGGTAGTTTTTAGTTTTTTTTTATCATAACAATAATTAAATGAAAATTTTTATAGCAGAACTGTGTTTTATTACTTTATTCGAGAGTACTGTTTGAACATTAAAATGATTTTTTTGTCAGATTCAACTGTGATGATATTATGTAAATAATCAACAAATGTAGTTTCAAATTAACACAATAGGGAAAATAATTGATTTTCCTATATGAGATGTTACGTTCCTATGTTGAACAGTTTGATTAAATATCAATTAACGTGTGAATCTCAACCATTTTAATAATTAAGACCTTTTATCTTTCCCGATCTCTACTTACAATTCCTTATTAGACAATTCTGTAATCATATTATTATACTTTAACTTTCTTTTTACAAACTCGATGCAAACAACAGGTAAGTTATAATATGACAGTCATCATCATCCTATCAGAGCCCCCTGCTGAGCCTCTTCTCACATGGAGAAGGTTTGAGCATTAATCACCACGCTTGCTCAAGACGGGTTGGTGATTTCAAACTTATAATTTGATAAGTCCATGTTTCCTCACGATGTTTTCCTTCATCAGTCAGTGATGTCTAAATACTCTTATAAAGTACATATGACTCGGAATCACATTGGTACTTGCCAGGATCGAACCCGCGCCCTCATGCATGAGAGGAATGCATATTATTTGGCAATTTGAGAATAATATCACTATAACACAATTATAACCCATGTACTATGGAGACTAGTATGATTGTATGACTAAAAAGTGATTTTCTTTCATACATTCCTATAGAATACAAAGCCGCCATATTTTTCATGCCTGTTGCATGACATCATCTAGATATTTTTTGCCAAAATTCAACCCAGATCTAATATCTCCATAGTAATATATTGTGATACCTACCAGTATAGGAAAGATCAAATCCTGACTTTACAGCATCCGAGAGGTAAGTGTGCCTACGTATTATCTTTTATTAATGTAGGCAAAAATCACTGTCCATAATGGCACCTAGAAGCAAGTCTGTATTCGATATGCTACATTGTCAATTTAATACATGTTCTGTGGCATTTAATACATATGTTCTGTCGCGGAGTCGCCGTTCTACCATCGAACTGTAATGTCGTCATAACAATTAATTATTGTAAATTATATTACAATACAAATATCTATACTCAATTGCCTTTCATTACATGATCCACAAGATATAAAAGGCAAATAAGGATGGAATACAAGTACCAAGTTCTAACTGACATACTATTTCTACTTCACTAGACTAGCGATATCATTTTTGTAGTCTACAGTCTAGACTTACCATAATATCTAATACTAGCTTTCCGCCCGCAGCTTCGTCCGCGTAGAGTTCGGTTATATCGCGTTTCCAAGAGAACCTTTCAAAAGTCTGGGATAAAGACTATCCTATGTTCTTTATCAAGGTCAACTCTATATCTGTACCAAATTTCATTAAAATCAGTTCAATGGTTTAGGCGTGAAAGCGTAACAGACAGACAGAGTTACTTTCGCATTTAAAATATTATTATTATCAGTATTATAAGAACATAGAACACGATAATTGGTCTAGAACCTTGAATAATTGCAGTCTTGTAGTTAACTTTATTTAGTCTTGTATTACTAGAATATGGATTTTATTTGGAATGATTAATAAAAATACATTTAATATGTTTTAATTCTATTCAACAACACCCTGACCTGACTAGACATTACAGCTAACTTTACAAAAATTAAATTATACATTGCGTTACATATGGTTAACTATATACCAATATAAAAATACAAATATACATCCGACATACAGAAATACAATTATACACAACAGATACAATTATAAGACAAAATATACAAGAGAATTACTGAAAACTAATAGGAACAAAGCTTAGATACTACTAAATAAACTGCATAGGTGAGCAATTATATGCATTGTATAATTAGTAGAAACACAATTATACAAAACTACAACATTACTAGGAATTAATTACAATATTATAAAAAACTTTTATTGTGATATTTAAATATGTTTTTCATATATTGTTTTAGCAAGTCTTTGTTTATTTGGATATGTACTATATATAGTTATGTACTAACATAATATTTTCATTTAGATAGTTTTTCTAATAACTCTTGAAGTGCTAATGCTTTGCCGAGACGTCTTCTGAAGTCCTGGAACAAATATATCAATAACATTATACATATTGTATGATAAAATTAATTAATGTACAGTAATTGTACATAATACATTGTAAATTTAGTTACACAAAAGATTTATTGATCCGGAAATTAAATTATACACAATTTTACTGTGCAAATTCAATTATACATATAACTAACTAACTGCATCTGGTTTGTATATAAATTATACAAAAGCTTTATTGACGATTTAGTCACACCTACAATCAACTGTGTTCGGTACAAGTACATAAATTATACAAAAGACTTATCCGGACGGAAATGAAATTATACAAAGGCTTTATTGCGGGAAATACAATTATACATATGATTATGTATACCTGGTATATATCTAGTCCGTGTTCGGGCTCCCTAGCTTTGAACATGTCCATAGTCATGAGACACAGGGCCTTTCCGTTCATAGGGAACCTCTCGGGCCTACCGCCGCGGACAGAGACCCAACGACCGGCCTGCTGTCTTGACCAGCGGCGGGGATCTGTCAGAGGAAAATATAAATTATATATATTAATGAGATCTAAGACAATCGCGAATAATAAATAAATTTAATGGACATTATACGTTTATTTGGATATTAACGACGTCGTTTATTCAGTCTCTATACAGGGTGACTGGTGAATTACTATCAATATTTAAGGAGAATACTCGGTACATGATTCTCATTCGAATTATTTAAAAAAAATAGGTACTTAATTTTTGACAAAATTTCCGTATAAAAAAATAAAGTGTTGACACGTTCCAAGTGTTCCAAGTGTGGACGCGTGCGGCGGCGTGCTGATACAACACCACGCCGCCGCACGCGTGTGTGTGTGTGTGTGTATACCTAATCTGTAGGGTGTTCACACGATGCGTAATTAATTACATAACTTTTGGTTAACTTTACTTAGAAGTCTATTAATATTTATGTTATATTAATTTTTATTGTGTCATATATGATCGTCAAATATCACGTCCTCAAGTATCGATAGTAATTCACCAGTCACCCTGTATAATAATAAGATATTTATTATATATATAACTTACCCAGAGGTAAATCATCTTCTTGTAACGCTCGTAAATCAACGCCCCAAGTGTCGCAAGAGGCTGGAGGGACACGATCACATCGAGCTTGGGTCGGCATACTGAAGACATATACATATGTAACATATATACATACTAATATATACGTAGAAATTAAAATATATGTCATATACATATAACATATTACGTCAGTGGTGTCCTAGTGGTTAAAAGGCCCGCCTCTCATGCATGAGGTCGCAAGTTCAATCCTGGCAAGTACCAATGTGATTTTTCCGAGTCATATGTACTTAAGAGTATTTAGACATCACTGATTAATGCATTCCCAAAGATAGTTGATGTCAGGCAGGCGGCCGTTAAAACAATTAGCCAAAACTATTCACAACATGTAAGTCAGACTCTGGCTAAAGCTGGTAAATTGCCAGGTAGATATATATGTTATAATTATAAGTGGTTACTTTTATTATAGAGCCCTGTCCCAAGGCCGTCAACATCCTGTCACATACAAATGCAAAAGAAAACCTAATTACATAATAGTCACTATTTTGATCCGTCATTAGTACGGACGCGTGACCCACATCCGGTTTCCGGCGCATTATGGCGGGTTTGAATACGCGTTCGGTTTCCGTTTCCATATTGAATGTTTTTTTTATTTTTACCGATTTTTGTTGATCAACGGATTTCCTACCCATTGTAAATATTGAGGGTTTAGGAAGAAGTGTATCCGTAGTAGTAGTTTTAATGATTTAACTACAAACGTCGCGTTTATTGTTTAGTAGTAATAAGAAAATACTTTAAACTGTTTAATATTTAGATTCTACTGATTAATGAAGGAAAATATGAGGAAACATGGACTATCAAATTATAAGTTTGAAATCACCAACCCGTCTTGAGCAAGCGTGGTGATTAATGCTCTAACCTTCTCCATGTGAGAAGAGGCTCAGATGTCTGTTTAGTCTCACGATTGGCACTTGTGGTAAAGGCGTTATTTTTATATATCAGATGAAATAGATTATTATGAGAATTAATTAATATGTTAAAATTTTTTCTATAGAAAATATATATTTTCGTAAATAACTATAACTTATAAATAAATAAACTAATGGGTTTTAAGTTGGTATAAAAAAAATTGTGAAAATATAAAATTAGCAATTTTGTATTTTTTCTCCTTAATTTATTATTAATACCCTATTTATTTTTGTAACGTATTATTAGATTTTTCCAAGTTGTATGTACTTAAGAGTATTTAGACATCACTGATTAATGCATTCCCAAAGAGGGTTGATGTCTGGCAGGCGGCCGGTCTTAAAAACAATTAGCCAAAACTATTCACAACATGTAAGGCAGACCCTGGCTAAAGCTGGGTAATTGCCAGGTAGAAGACATAGCGCAGTTTATTAAAATCAACAGTAAAGAGAATATAGTTAACTCATTATTGATAGTTAAAACGTGTAATAGTAACCCAATATCCGACGCATACTAAGGACTTCAAACTTCCGCGACCAAGTGTTGTTATAACAAACTTACTACAAGTCACATCGTCAAACGTAAAACTGACAGTTTAAAGTAAATCACATATTTTTAATATATATATATGTATTTTTATTTATACCCAACGTAGTCGAGGTTCAAGTAACGTAAATTACATAATTTTACTTATATATTGAAACAACTGACAATATTATAGGTATATATAATTCTCGTGTCGCGGTGTTAGACAGAGAACTCCTCCGAAACGGCTGGACCGATTTTGATGATATTTTGTGAGCATGAGTAGCTCTGAGTCAGCCAAAATCTATTTTTTATACCCCTAAGTCATAAGAGTTGTACACCCTTAAATATTTTTATTTTCGCACGAAATTTATTGTTTTTATTTATTGTTTTAGCATTAAAAATATATACAACCAAAAATTTATACTTTTTTATCACCAATCCCTATTTTTTATATGGCAAAACAACGTTTGCAGAGTCAAATAGTATATACAGGGTGACTGGTGAATTACTATCAATATTTAAGGAGAATACTCGGTACATGATTCTCATTCGAATTATGTAAAATAAATGGCGCGTGTTGGGAGAGGCCTATGTCCAGCAGTGGACTGCTATAGGCTGAGTGATGATGATGATGATGATGAAATAGGTACTTAATTTTTGACAAAATTTCCGTATAAATAAATAAAGTGTTGACACGTTCCAAGTGTTCCAAGTGTGGACGCGTGCGGCGGCGTGCTGATACAACACAACGCCGCCGCACGCGTGTGTGTGTGTGTGTGTATACCTAATCTGTAGGGTGTTCACACGATGCGTAATTAATAACATAACTTTTGGTTAACTTTACTTAGAAGTTTATTAATATTTATGTTATATTAATTTTTATTTTGTCATATATGATCGTCAAATATCACGTCCTCAAGTATACACAAAATCATCAATAAATTTTCTCGAAATATAAAACTAAGTAACTTTAAACTGTAACAGTTTTTACAAACACTTTCTCTACACAATACACGCTAGCGGAAGAGAATATATAATTTATGTATCAAAACATAGAAATTATGTTACAGGAAATAAACATATATAAAGAAGATATTTTAAAAATAGTAATTTATTAAAACTCAAGTAACCATCTTTAAATCTTCTATAAACTCTAATATTGAAAATTATTTCTCTATATAGTATGGTAATTATAGTTTAAAACGCTCTTCAAGCAAGTTTAAATTTAAATTAATAAGTTTAAATCGGTTTTCGTATAAAATTATCCACAATAAAATTCTTTCGTCAATCTCCCGCCATATGTAAAAACAATGGCGGGAAAACGAATAATTTGTAAGCTTGACGACCGTGCGAAAGGAAACCTAACATTCACATTTAATTAAGAAATTATACAGAAGGGGAAGATTTTTAGTTAAACTTTAATGTTTCCGGCGTTTGTGTGTTGAGAAATACAAAAAAAAACAGTTTTCAACAATAATATAGTCGAAAACACGCTTTGTGTTACAAAAATTTATACGCATAATAGTTTAAACATTGAAATCGAAGATAGTATATAAAATACTAATAAAATCATATTTCCATAATAATATTATACTTACATTATTTTTTATATATTCTTTGAGACCAAATCCTTTTAAGCACAGCACAAACACATTAAAATATTAAAGAAATGACGCGCTTGGGAATCACTCCGCAATGATGCGACCGCGCTCTACGAACGAGAAACTTCGAGTGACGTATTAAAAACATGAATGAATTCAAGATTCCTATGTCTCGTAATTCTATACAGGCTTATAACAAGCAAAAGTATTTTTAAAAATAAACCTTAACTATTAAATAATAAGACTGAATTTAGTTTGGTAAGTAATTCGCAAGTAGCAGCCGCTTTTGTAGCCGGATGCGTCGTTTTCTTACTCTCTCACACATTCGGTACAACAATGGCGTGTGAGCGAGACGGAAGATTGTTTTTGAGAATCGATAATGAATTCACGAATCCTGTCAGCATGTGGTTCTGAAACTAATCGTTTCCTTGTCAATGTTTACATTTAAAACAATACAAGCGAAATTGTTATACAATTAAAATACAACTTTAATGTTGTAGACACAAAGTTGGTTTTAGAATAAATTTTGTTATTAGGCTCTAATAATGTTCGATGTACAAACTATTTTGAATTTTATTTATAATAAGAATAAGGTTGGTTTTAAATAATTTATTTTGTAAGTTCTGTCAGACAAATAATTAAGGGCTCCTGTTTCCGCTATTTCGGTTTCCCGCCAAATGTATTTCGAATGTAGACATATTTAGAACGTTTTTATGTAAATTAAAATAATTTATGCTAATGTTGCGTCATGTTCGGTTTAAAAAAGAAATTTTTTAAAACTAAATTGATTGAAGGAATGAGATAAAAATAAATTAATTGACAAAATATAGTTCTCATTTCGATATAATTCATTTTAAAAATCAACCTTCTAAATTGGACTTATTTTTATGTACACATCTGAGTTTAATGATAAAAATGAAATTAAAAAATAAAGATGAAATAAAATATTTTTATACTAGAATGTTTAAAAATTTTTCTTTATAAAACACCCGTTAATAAATTTGATTCTTAATAACTACTTATTTGATGACATTTTAAGCCACATTTGTAAAGGTAAAAAGCGAAATATTTTTTAATAATGTCAGTTTCAATAAACGCCACGATCGTAAAACATTCAGCCAATGTGAGTACAAACTATAAAATTTAAATATATAAAAACATAAAAATATATACTAATGCATAATTTTATTTAGATTTTGAAATTTTAAATAATTTTTTTATTATATCCCCTTAAATAATAAAAACTTTCCCAAAACAGAGAGTAGAATATTATCTATACCAATATTATAAAGCTGAAGAGTTTGTTTGTTTGTTTGAAAGCGCTAATCTCCGAAACTACTGGTTCGAATTGAATAATTCTTTTTGTGTTGGATAGTCCAGTTATCGAGGAAGGCTGTAGGCTATATAACATCACGCTACGACCAATAGGAGCAAAGATATAGTGGTAAATGTGTAAAAAACGGGAGAAATTATTTCATCTTTGAAGCCTTCCGTTGCGTGCGCCGTGAAAACAGTTCAAGATACACAAAAAATATGTATCAAAGAATAATAGCTCTTTTAATGATCTAAAAAACAGTCCGCGACAGTATATGTCTATCTTTTAAGATTAACTCACAAAACCTTTTTTATGGTACCTAATTAGGTTGAAATAATTTGTTAAAGTTGTATCCAGATAATAATTTTAATCTTTATTCAAATAAACAAATAAATATGTTGTTTTTTAAGAGCACTTCATTGTGAATAAAAAAAATATAGGTTTTATCCTGAAAATTCTACGGGAACTCGACCATTCCGAAAACCCCGCAAGAACGGGAACTATGTGGGAAGAACCAAAAATCTGCCGGAAGTCACTATTCCACGCGGACGGAGTCGCGGCAAAAGCTAGTTATTATATAATTCCATAAATGAATCGTGATTTTAATAGTTTTTTTAATTTAATTCTTTATTTATGTTCATCATCTAAGACAAACACTCTTTCTTAGTATTCTTTGGTATGTTTTAATATTTTCTATTCTTAATTTCAAGAGAAAAGTCTACAGTTTCACAAAACATGAAGAAGTGATACTATTATTTAAATTATTTTATTTAAATGATAATAATATACAGGGTGACTGGTGAATTACTATCGATATTTGAGGACGTGATATTTGACGATCATATATGACAAAATAAAAATTAATATAACATAAATATTAATAAACTTCTAAGTAAAGTTAACCAAAAGTTATGTAATTAATTACGCATCGTGTGAACACCCTACAGATTAGGTATACACACACACACACACGCGTGCGGCGGCGTGGTGTTGTATCAGCACGCCGCCGCACGCGTCCACACTTGAACACTTGGAACGTGTACACACTTTATTTATTTATACGGAAATTTGGTCAAAAATTAAGTACCTATTTTTTTTACATAATTCGAATGAGAATCATGTACCGAGTATGCTCCTTAAATATTGATAGTAATTCACCAGTCACCCTGTATATTTTATTAATTAAGTAATATATTTTAATCTTATTATCAGCTAATATTGAATATTTGGGTTTAATTATTTGATTTTAAATTGTTATCAAGACATTCTTTTCATGTGATTTTTTGAATTAAATTTTAAAATTATTCATATTATATACATTTGTTTTAACATTTCTATTTTAAAAATGAATAATAAAAGTCATAATAACAATAACTTAACATCCTCTTTATTATTTTTATTCATACTAAACCAATTAGTTACAATAAAAATACAAAATGGATGCCACTACTCTATTATGTGACGTTTGACAAAGCTTATTGTGTTTATTGTTAGGATCGGATTTATATATACTGGAAGAATTTAAATATAATATTATGAGAAATAATTATCATTTATATTTATAGTATATATATTATAAACTAGCTTCCCGCCCGCAGCTTCGCCCGCGTGGAGTTATTATATCGCGTTTCAAAGAGAACCTTTCAAAAGTCTGGGATAAAAACTATCCTATGTTCTTTCTCAAGGTCAACTCTATCTCTGTACCAAATTTCATTAAAATCAGTTCAGTGGTTTAGTCGTGAAAGCGTAACAGACAGACAGAGTTACTTTCGCATTTATAATATTATAGTAGGGATAAAATATATTGTAGGTATAATATTTTTTATAAATATTGATGCTAATTAAACGCAAAGTTAGGAAAGGTCATACAGCCAATGTAATAATATATTTTTATTAATTTATATTAAATAATATTATATTAATTCTAGTTTTTAGTAAGCCCAGGGAACCCAAAAACCCAAGACGAACAGACAGACGGACGCCGGCCATTACATAAAAACCGTCATTTCCGGAACCGGAAGTGGACAGTAAACATGAATATTCAGATTCTTATTATTTATGACTTCCTTTGCATTGATCTCCTCCCAGGATCCTTTTGTTAATTTTTTCTTGCTCCTAGAAGGATTACACCTATTATTTAGCTAACAAATGGTTTAAAATTTAAATAATTGTCTTTTTCTTAAAGAAATTATATATATATACAGGGTGACTGGTGAATTACTATCGATACTTGAGGACGTGATATTTGACGATCATATATGACAAAATAAAAATTAATATAACATAAATATTAATAAACTTCTAAGTAAAGTTAACCAAAAGTTATGTAATTAATTACGCATCGTGTGAACACACTACAGATTAGGTATACACTCACACTCACACATACGCGTTTGGCGGCGTAGTGTTGTATCAGCACGCCGCCGCACGCGTCCACACTTGGAACACTTGGAACGTGTCCACACTTTATTTATTTATACGGAAATTTGGTCAAAAATTAAGTACCTATTTTTTTTACATAATTCGAATGAGAATCATGTACCGAGTATGCTCCTTAAATATTGATAGTAATTCACCAGTCACCCTGTATACTTTAATTAATGTCTCAAATAATAATTGTAAGATAACTTTAGTTTTTATTTTTATGATAAAAATAATCTTTTACACTAAACAGTAATATAATATGTATTAACAAAAAATTACAAATATTAATTTTAAAAGCAACATAACAGGAACTTCGCTTACAGCGTCAATAAAATTAAGAAATTCAAATTATAATATTAAACAAACATCCGTTTTAAACTAAAAAGGATGTACATTGGCCGAACAGATCAAAACTCCTGACCATATGAAACCTACTTCCGGTTGAAAAAAAAAAACTGTCACCGGAAACGGCGGGAATAGAAAAAAAGTCTTTTATGTAGCTAACAATAAATAAATATTGTATTTGTATTGTGATCTTGCGTCAGACGTGTTCGATGTTGATTCTGAACAGATTATTTATAACTAAATAAGAAATTACATCCTCCTAACATTAGCTGTCACTTTTGGTATTTGGCGGCAATTGCAAAAAATATAGGGGTCGTCAACATTTTGGGTTTTAAAATATATTAAATATATTATAATTATTAAGAGTGCTTAAAAGAAGTATGAAAAATGTAGTTTAATTATAAATTATTATAGATTTATGAAGATTTTTAGTAATTATTTATTTTTATAGTTATAGTATTATCTGGTAAATCTAATAAATAATGATATTTTTCGAATTTAATATAATAGTAAACATAAATTGAAAGTTTTTAAGAGATTAATTAATACAAAAAAAGTATTTGTTAGTCAAAAATTAACTTGATTTACTACCTTTAACAATTTTAAGTATTAATAATTTAAACTATATGTTCTAATAGTTGCATGTTAGGTATTATTTTTATAATATAAAATATATTTAAAAAAATAAGAAAGCCAAAATGTTGACGACCCCTGCATTTTTTAAATCGGCACAGGCCTTCCGCTGCACGTGGCGACACATCTTTAAAAACCATTTGCTATAAAAACTTTTTGGATACAATTAAAAATAAACTCTAAATTCATTGAATTAATGTCCACTTTTGTATGCAATTACATCATTCCTCAAAGGTCTGGCAGTTGCTTGGATATATACAAATAAAACTAGACCTTACAATAAAGAAATACAGTATATTTTTATATGGGCTACTAATTAATTTCTTTCCAGTATCAACAAATTAACAATACATTTCCAATGTACATTATACATTGAATATTAAGTGATAAATTTTGAAATTATTCCAATTTTATTTCATACAAAACAAGCGATGTATTTTTGCATATAATTATTCTCAATTTTTTTTGTAACCGATACCAATTTACGAATTCCTTTTCAATTAGTATAGTGACAGTTTTTTTGACATCCTGCGGTAACCGGAAATTGATACAATGTCTTTTAATTAGGCGTTTAATATATTGTATTAATTTTGAGTCTAGATCTTAAATATTGTTATTATTTTAAATAAGAATAATAAAATAAGAAGTTATTAGTAATAATGTTACTTTGGTTTAAAGAAATATTTAAAGAGGTAATGAATACTGAATACTAAAGTAATTTATAAATGAACTAAGTTAAGAAACTAGTCACTTTTTTTTCGTTATGTAACATTTATAATTGTTATACAATTTAATGCAGTATATGGAAATATTTAAAATGATTTTTTTTTTGTAAAATGTTTTATAACAACAAATTTAAAAATAATTACATTTAGATTATTTCATTGTGAAATTTAGCTAAAATTATATGTATTTGTATATATTGTGGTTTATTTTGGTCAGTGATGGCCTAGTGGTTAAGAGGCCCTCCTCTCACGCATGAGGGCGCGGGTTCGATCCTGGCAAGTACCAATGTGATTTTTCCGAGTCATATGTTCTTTTTAAGAGTATTTCGACATCACTGATTAATGCATTCCCAAAGAGGGTTGATGTCAGGCAGGCGCCGGTCGTAAAAACAATTAGCCAAAACTATTCATAGCATGTAAGGCAGACCCTGGCTAAAGCTGGGAAATTGCCAGGTAGAAGAAGATTGAAGTTTATTTTATTAATTTAATTTATTTTTGTTAGATATAACATATTGTTTGTATTACTGTCATGAATAAAATAATTATTTATAATAAATAATAAAATAAGAACATTTTATTGTTCAAATATGAGTCCAAAATATTACACGATTCCAGTACAAATGAAACTTTAGTAAAAAAACAATTAGTACACATTTCTGTGTCATAGAGAATATACTATAATAAGTTCTACAGATAGAAATGCTCTCATTTATCCTTGTGTATTTGTTTCAAAGACATTTTTAAAATAAATAAATAATTTTATATATAAAACATCAGTTAATCTATCTTGTTAAAAGGATGTAATTTCTATTTTGTCATCTTTCTAAAAGCGAAAAAAATTTTAGGAATCATCATCATCATCAGCCAAAAGACGTTCACTGCAGGACATAGGCCTCCCCCAAGGATCTCCACGACGACCGGTCTTGTGCCACCCGCATCCAGCGGATTCCCGCGACCTTCACCAGGTCGTCGGACCACCTTGTTGGGGGCCTACCCACACTGCGTCTTCCGGCTCGTGGTCGCCACTCAAGAACCCGTTGGCCCCATCGGGCATCAGTTCTGCGAGCGATGTGCCCTGCCCACTGCCACTTAAGTTCTGCAATTCTTCGGGCTATGTCGGTGACTCCCGTTCTTCTGCGGATCTCCTCATTCCTGATTTGATCACGCAGTGAAACTCCGAGCATAGCCCTCTCCATTGCCCTTTGAGTGACCTTGAGCTTTCTAATAAGGCCCATCGTGAGCGGCCACGTCTCAGCGCCGTATGTTAGCACTGGCAACACACACTGGTCGAAGACTTTTGTCTTGAGATCAGTGGCGGCTGTACCTTAAGTGCACTCGTGCGCTGAACCACCAATTCAAAAGATTTGAAAATTACAAAATATTACTTCATCTTTATTTTTAAATTACCATTTTAATATTTATTTTCTAAACATACAAAAACGTATAAAAATCGTATTCGAGCGGCCGAAGATTACCGAGAGCGCCCGATGTATGACGAATTGGAATTGAAAAGAATCAAAACTTTTCTTCGAAATACCATGCACTTGCTAAATGGACTTTCTATGCTTAGTATTGAGAAAATAAATATCCGATTTTAATAAAAATTTGATTGAATATTTCTCTTCAGAAAAATGTCGTCGCATTGATTTAATGAATAATAAATAAACATAGTTCATGTTAATTGGTTTTTTGTTACATTTTCTAATTTAATATTTTAGTAAAGTGCACCACCAGTTCGATAACCCACCAGCCGCCACTGCTTGAGACACTGCGGTATTCTGGACGAGAAGATTCTACGTAGCTTCCCGAACGCAGCCCAGCCGAGTTGGATTCGACGATTGACCTCTTTCTCGAAGTTGGACTTACCTAACTGGACCGTTTGTCCCAGGTATACGTAGCTGTCAACAACTTCGAGCGTAGAGCCTCCGATCTTAATAGGAGTCGGTACAACATGGACATTAGACATGATTTTCGTCTTCTCCATGTTCATCTTAAGACCAACTCGTTCGGAGGCTCTATTGAGATCATTGAGCATTGTACTCAGGTCCTTCTTAGGAATCATCACAATAGAAAAATGTAGTAAAAACTTTGAGTTTTTATAAATCCCTACTAATATTATAAATGCGAAAGTAACTCTGTCTGTCTGTCTGTCTGTCTGTCTGTCTGCTACGCTTTCACGCCTAAACCACTGAACTGATTTTAATGAAATTCGGTACAGAGATAGAGTTGACCTTGAGAAAGAACATAGGATAGTTTTTATCCCAGACTTTTGAAAGGTTCTCTTGGAAACGCGATATAACCGAACTCCACGCGGCGAAGCTGCGGGCGGAAAGCTAGTTAAGTATATAGATAAAAAAATAAAGAGTACTTTTAAATTAATCTATTAGCTGGTAGAAATATTACTAATTATTATAAAACAAACTATTCAACTTCAAATTATTATAGGTACATCTTTATTTCAGAGAATATTTCTTATTTATTAAAATCAACAATTTCCAGTTGTTTTTAAATGACATGTGACGTCAAAAATGTCACTAAAGTAAGATAAATGTCATAATTTTCATATTTAATTTAGTAGCTATTAAATGCTTAGTCTTAGTCAAGAAATATGACGTAAAAAAAGTCGTGAGTATCATAATTGAAATATTTAATTTAGTAGCTATATAACATTACGTCAAAATATGTCATAAAAAAGTCTATTATAATTGTAATATTGAATTTAATAGCTGCATATAATCCCAAAAACGCTTACTTACTTACTTATAGCTCGTAATTGTCGTAATAAGCTTCTAAGTATCATAATTGTAATGTTTAATTTAGTATTTACATATAATACTTATTCCCGGGTCCCAAGATCCTCACCCTGTTCGTGTTTTGAGGCAGGAATTATTCCATCCGTTGTCAAGGGAAGCGGTCATAAAGACCTTCCCAACAATTAACACTTTCTTCCTCCGGAAAAGGAAATCCTTTGTAAACGTTTACATACTAGTGTTACTCCCGGCCGCGTCTTTTATGTAACCATTATATTATTTGTATAACCTTTTTGTATGAAGACGTAGGATAATAGATTTTTATTTTTCAGTATATTATTAGTTTCGCTAGTACACATTCGTTAATTGGGCTTCCAAATGAAGATGTAAATAGATTTAATATAATAGTTAACCATTTTCTTTTAAATATGAATTCTCTAACCAATAGATATTTATTTCATGATTTTTTCGTGGTTATGTATTATCATTTTTATTTTTTTTGAATTTTATCACTACTCATATGCTTTAGGAAATTCTCTATTATAATTTTAAATATGTAATAAGTTTTGAAATCGCCAACCCCTCTTGAGCAAGCGTGGTGATTAATGCTCAAACCTTCTCCATGTGAGAAGAGGCTCAGCAGTGGGCTCTGATAGGATGATGATGACATGAATCTTCTTCTACCTGTCAATTTCCCAGCTTTAACCAGGGTCTGCCTAACATGTTGTGAATAGTTTTGTCTAATTGTTTTTACGACCGCCCGCCTTCCTGACATCAACCCTCTTTGGGAATGCATTAATCAGTGATGTCTAAATATTCTTATAAAGTACAGATGACTCGGAAAAATCACATTGGTACTTGCCAGGATCGAACCCGCGCCCTCATGAATGAGAGGCGGACCTTTTAACAACTATGCCACCACTGACTGATGATGATGAATATAGGTACAAATAGTTACCTAATTATTATCTATCAATAAACTCGCCATAAAAGGTATATAAATAAAACACAAACATATAATAATTATTTACTCATCTCAATATATATTCTATTATATAAATCTGTTACTTTACACAATAGTTAGTGGGCGCGCCCGCAAACCGACTCACATTAAAATTAAAAATTATAATAATAATAAATTAATTATTAATACAGCGATTTCAACAATTTAGCGATAACATCTTTGGCTAATATTATTCTTGTGAGGCGCCCCCGGCCGACTGACTTGGCCGGATGACGTCGCGATGACAGCTGTCACTGTCAAGAATGACAGCTGTCACTGTCACGATGACAGCTGTCAAAATTTGCCGCCAAAACCGGCGAGATGAACACAGGCCGCGGGCCGAGTAACAATTATAGCGACGCCGCGCATACAACGCACGGGATACACAAAAATATACGCCACATTTGTATTTCTATATGTGTTATAAAATTAATTTATTACAATCCCGAGTCGTACGCGCGCCGTCATTATATCAACAACGGGTAGTAAAATAAATAATAAATAAATAAATAAAATACAAACAGGCAAAGCTCTTAGTGATTCGCGGACATTATACTATTAGTAAGATGTCGTTCGCGTAATAACTATGGACGATTTTAATCATTTATACTAAATAATTAAAAAATATTACATCCTCCGTCTCCCTCTAAATATAATATATAGAAAGAGACGGATGTATATAGAACATTTTTAATTATTACACTCCCAATAATCCACAAACCGGCGAAAAATAAATTTTAAATATATTGGAGTTTTAATTTTTTTCATATTGTCCTGTTTTTTTTTTGTATTTAATTTTTTTCATATATCTCAATACCTAATAAATAAAGAAATATATATTTTTATATCAAATCAATAATTCTAAGACAATTTTAATTATAAAAGAAACAAATGGCTATGTTTTTCATACATAATGAATTCTTTAAATAATCTCATACAAAATTATTGTACAGTATGTATATATATAATAATAAAATTTGAAAATTTAACATTAAAACTATAAAACATATAAATAAATGAAGTGAAAGAAAAATACAATAATTTTATAACCTACCTGAGTTAAAATATTCATTAATGAAATAAAACTTGTATGTACAAGTTAGATCATTTTTTCATAATTTATCTATTTATATATCGAGTTAATTGCATTATGATTTATATATATGACTTTTGTATATATTATATATATTAACCAATTCTATACATATATAAGCACTGGCATTCAACATATATATGTTGTTTTCATAGTAGTGGAGTTTTTGTTTTTTGTATCTGGCCGAGGCAAAATAATAAATGCTTTCTTTCATCTGTCGACCACAAACTAACTAACTTTTTATAAACAAACAAAAACTCCAGGCATTGTTCTCATGTGTTGTCCGCGCATCTGAAAGTATAAGAATATATATGTTAATATAGGAAAACGTATATACATTCAAAATTGATATTATTTTCAAATTTTTGACATATTAACACTTCAGTATTTAAAATAACTGACTCACTAAATCCAGCTGTAAAGCTAATAATACTATTTTTGTTATATACATATATGTATATATTGTGAAGGAAAACATTGTGAGGAAACTTGGACTTATATCAAATTATAAGTTTGAAATCATCAACCCGTCTTGGGCAAGCGTGGTGATTAATAATCTAACCTTCTCCATGTGAGAAGAGGCTTTTAGACTCTGATAGACTCATGATGAATACTAACTATATATATATATATGTCAAGTAGTATGTTTCAAGTGTATAATGTCAGTCTGTACATACCTCCTCAGCTACGAGGCCAACTCGTAGAACAGAACGTAAGCCTCTGCTGAAACAACATCCCGGGACCTGATGGGACTCACTCTGCGAATAAATAACAATATATATTATATACTAGTTTTTGCCCGCGACTTCGTCCGCGTTAATTTCGTCATTAGTAATATAGGTATAGCTGACCGGGAAAACTACTCCGTCTTCAATAACCCGGTATTGGTATTATTAAATTTCTACTGTTTCAATCGAACAGAATGATTGACATATTAGTTAGTTGTCAAGTCTAATGTCAAAAAATCGTTTGTATGGGAAATAGAAAAGGGCTGTTTTTAGGGTTTTCCCGGCAATTTTTCTCACCTTTTAAACCTTCCCTGGACTTCCAGGAGTATTTCAAGACTAAAATTAGAGAAATCGGTTCAGCCGTTCTCGAGTTTTAGCGAGACTAAGGAACAGCAATCCATTTTTATATATATATAGGAGATAGGAGATAAAAGTTTACTATGATCAATTAATAAGCTATTAATGATAATTTTATAAAAAATAATCATATAAATTATGTATTAAAACACGGTGATAGCTTCTAACGGACACATTTATTTTGCGTCTTATAAGGTAAACACATATACATTCAATTTAACAGATGGCGCTACTATGTACATAATAATTTTGTTACCAACTCAAATTAAATTATATACATACATATGATTATATATTAAACTACATATTTCGTCGGAGATAGTACAAATCCTCGTAACTAGCATTGGATAATTCTGAGTACATATCTACATTGGAAGCAGATTATCAGAAGAAAGTTTGAGATGAAATGTTTTCTATGTTAAGGACTTTTAAGGTAATTTTTTCACAACTAGTAATTATTAATGTTTATTTATAATCTGCATCCAATGTAGATACACTGAATTATCCAATGTTAGTTACGTGGATTTGCACTATCCACGACAATATGTATATATATACATACTAGAAGACCCAGCGAACTTTGTATCGCCCTATAATCAAAAAATATCTGTTACGTTTTTTTATTCATATTTTTGGAGTTTACCTATTAAAGCCATTAGACAAAATTGTGAATCTAAACCATTCCAAGATCCCCTTGAACACACACAAAAAATTTCATTAAAATCGGTCCGGTCGTTTGAGAGAAGTTCAGTGACATACACACTCACAGAAGAATTATATATATAGAGATATAGTATATAAGGTGTATATATGTTACCTGGAGTCGTTATATTCATGCCAGTCACCGGTGTATGGATGTTTGCAGTACGCGGTGTAGTGACCCGAGTAGGTTGTGCCTGGGACATACATACATACAGTTATTATAACATGTTACATAGATAAACGTAATGACAGACAGAGAAACAAAAACCTTGATTTATACTTAATAATAATAATAAACGTTTATTTGTCAAAAGATTACGCACCAGTACAAAACAAACAACAAAATGAAAACAGAGTGACACTTATCCTATGTATACAAAAAAGGAAAATAAAATAACATAACAAGTACAACAGGACAAATATTAAGTTAAAAATAATAATAATAATATGTGTGCAGTAATGTAATTTAACCAAAAGGAGAACCACTCAGTGAAAAATAGAAGCATGTTGCTTCTATACTGATTTTCTACACTCCTAATGTTGCAGTACTTAATGACATAGTATAATAATAAATGAGATAAATAGTTTACCATTTGTTTAGACTTAGATGGTTTTAGAGTAGATTTTCAGTTATTTAATTCCCAGTTTACAATACCATCCCAGTATATTGTAACACACCCACAACCCTATATTATCCCAGTGTATTGTAACACTGCCATAATCCTATATAATCCCAGTGTATTGTAACACTGCCTTAACCCTGTATTATCCCAGTGTATTGTAATATATCCTCACCCGAGTGATTGCTGACCGCGTACAAGTTGTATGTGGCGTGCGTCGGCGAAGCAGCGAATGGAGACATGTCGAGTCCGGATAAAGGAAACTCAACTACAACCGATAACTTGCCGCGAAAACGTTCAGTAGGTGAGAAACTGGAATTGTAATATATATGGAGCTAATTAAAATTTATTATATACTAGTTTTTGGTCGCAACTTCGTCTGCGTTTCAGAATTATAAATGTATAGCTGTCCAGAAGTCAATTCCTCTTTAAAGACTGTATATAAGATTTTGGATTTGATCAACTTATTTTTCGATCGTATTGAAAGTATCCCATGTCCTTTCTATGATCTAATCTATCTCTCCACCAATTTTCATCCATATATGTACAGTCGTTCTTGAGTTATAAATAGTGTAACTAACACAACTTTCTTTATATATAAAGATTAGTAGCTTTCCGTCCGCAGCTTCACCTGCGTGGAGTTCGGTTATACCGCGTTTCCAAGAGAACCTTTCAAAAGTCTGGGATAAAAACTATCCTATGTTCTTTCTCAAGGTCAACTCTATGTCTGTACCAAATTTCATTAAAATCAGTTCAGTGGTTTATTCGTGAAAGCGTAACAGACAGACAGAGTCACTTTCGCATTTATAATATTAGTAGGGATTCTTATATTGTTAATAATTCTCACCGTTTCAGATGTAGCACCAATACTTGAGGGAACTTGTGGACTGTGAACCATTTGAGGCATTTGCGACGAACGCCGCATTTGGAGCAAGTCTGGATAAACATATCATATCATTATCATATCATGAATTATGACAAGTATTACATACAACTAGGACAATGTAATATATATTGATGATTATATTTTAAATATTTATTATTACTTATCACTTTTTTCGTCTTTAAATTGAAATGTATATTATAGGAAGTATTTATGTTATGACATAATCTGATAACATTACATTTTTTTTTAAACTACGATTAATTTTCAAAAAGCATGAGAAAACATTTAAGGTTAACAATAATCCTGCATGCATTGTTGGATCGCTGGGATTCACCAATATTAGCACACTGGATAAGACTCCACGTAGTCAAGTAAAATATACGTGTACATAGTTTAAAATTACTTAAAAGAAAGTATCATAAAAATAAATGATTATTATTATTATTAGGTCGCAAATGTTCTTTTAAATAATTATATATATATTTATATATTTCCACTCACTGGTTTCTCATCTCCATCCAATTCTTCTTCCCTAACGAAGTGCTGCAAACACTGCTGTAGCTTCAAATTCCCAGTGCGAGAGGGAATCGGCAGACTGGGGGAATTTAACAGAAAAATAATCAAAAATCAATAACAAAACTACTGAATTAACATATAAATATATTAAAAAGACCAATTTAGTTAATACAATATTTTGATAAATGTATTTTTTTTAACAATATAATCAGTCAAACTAAATATGAGCGTTATAATTATAATTGATTAATAATTTTGTTCAAAGCGCCATCTATTGACGATAGATTTAATTTCTTTCGTGAATCGCTACTAGCGCCACTTTCCATCTAATGTGGTGAATAGAAGAACTAATCGCTGCTTATTCTCCATACAAAATATATTACAATAATTGGTACTCTTATTTTATACAGAAAATATTTGTATATGTAAAATATGCATATACTTGTGTTTGAATAGTCTTTGAAGTACAATAGGGACTATTTATTTTAGCCAGTTTAAATTGTAACATATTTTTAGCTATTTATATTTTATAAGAAGTAATTACTAATTATATGATAATTCGTGATTTTATTGATAATTTAATAAAATTATGTAAACAAGTTTAACATTTATATCCTCTGTGTTTAAATCTCTATACATGACCTTGCTTTTTCATATAATATATGTTTTATCATCATACAATTAAGATACTTTTAATAGGACTCACAAAATTACCAAAACTTGTTCAATTGGTTTCATAGTGAAATGATTTTTATTATTTACGATCCGTTCCAGCGAGGGCTATACAAAATTAAGCAAGAAAAATGCGTAGATTTATTTATACATATAAAAAAAACCTTTTAGATAGGGTCCCTTAAACCTACACCTGGGTCGCAAGTCACAGTCACTGTTGAAGCTCCTCTCACTACAACGATGGACCCGACACACGCACCGTGAATACATGGAATGATGAGAGGTTTCATCTATATATATTAAGAGGTCACTAACCTGAGGTCCCAAAAAGGGTCAAAGGTCACGCTATCGTGTAAGCAGTGTGTACATCTCAATGTAGATTTCAGTTGACCCACGAAGATGTCCCCCACACGTGAATCTTCAGTTCTTAAATATCTACTCCAAGCCTCGGCCGCTTTGGCAGAATCACTGTAATACAAAAATTATATAACATTTAAATAATTTTAATTTAATTATCCTTAAAATATATCATTTCTGATAATTAGTCCTGTCAAAAAGGATACAAATCCTATTCAAACACACCTTTCTTGTTTGTAAATGCCAATATATTTTATTACATTACACATATATGTATAAAGCTATATATATGATTTACTGATAACATATCTTACCTATATAATATGTAATAATATTGTTCAGTAATTTGTAAATAAGTATAACTAGAAAATAGTTCCTAAGACCATTACATTATTAATATCTTTATCCCTTACAATCTCTAGACTATAAATCAATGAAAACTAATGTTTGTTTATTACCCCTACGTATTAACTGTGCACCTAGCTCTGTGACGTCATTAGAAAGATTCCGCTTGCAAAAAAAAAATGAGAATTAGGTATATAAAAAATATATAAATAATAATTTTTTTTACGATAAGGCGTCATAATACTAGGTCATTTTACTCACGAAGATTTCCAATTAAATAGATACATATGGACCGATATGATATTACAGCTTCACAATAAAAAAACAAATGGACGCTAGATTTTTTATTGCGGTGATACTTTTCATAGTTTAGGATCATTTTTGTATTTAATGATAAGTAAATGTAACAAAGATGCTATCGCTACTGAGCGCTTACAGCGAATGCGGGGCGCCGCGAGGGGTAGGGGGAGAGGGGTCGCATTCCAGAGAAGTGCACAGTTAATTCGTAGGGGTAATACATATATTACCTTGTTTCGTTGGACAATAAATATAAAGTATATATTACCTGAGACTATCATCTATTTCTGTGAGTATTGGCTTAGGTTTCACTGTGACCCTATTCACGTCTTCGTGCAGACCTTCAAGCAGATAACGAAGGAACTCCTGGAAATAACGTTTAGTACAACTATTAGACACTAGATGGCGTTAAATATAATGATGGTTGATTAAAAAATAAATATAGCTGTTTACGAAAAAAAACTAATATTTTTCGGATATACTATGCGTGTTTTATTTTTGTCGACATCTCGTCTGCATGATCACGGTTGCTGTAAAATAACCGAAACTTATAGAGTATGTAGTTGAAATAATGAAATATGCGTAGTAATCTTAAAATATTCGTTTCATTAAAAGTAACTCGTAAGTATTACATCTCATTGTACTACTATAGTTAGTGTAACTGTTGGGTGATTAAAAAATTAATAGTAGCTGTTCTATGCGAGGCGGATCAATCTAAATGACAATCAAAAGAAGACTTCTATAAGAGAAATATAAATTTCAGTCACAGTAATACAATATATAGGGACAAAAAAAAATTGAAACAATATAGAAAGCTTGATATGTTTGTCAGGTTATGAATGTGTGTGTGTGTGTGTCTGTGTGTGTCTGTCTGTCTGTACCTGCGCATCCTGCTGGCTGTAGCCCATGAACCTGGGCGCGAACCTCTGAACCTGTGACTTGAGCGCGGTAGTGTTCACCACACAGTCTCTGTCACCACTGCGCCATAGCTCCTTTATAACGCTGGCGAACGCTGTGAAAATATTAATTATTATAAGTATCTCATTATATTATATTGTAACTAGATGTCGCCCGCAGCTACATATATATAAAAAATTGATTAAGTATTCTTTCGATTGGCCAAAATGAAAATTATCGTATGTCTTTTTTCTGGTTCTACCAATATTCAGGCAAATCCGTACAGCCGTTCTTGAGTTATTAACACGACTTTCTTTTATATATATATGAAGATAAAAATACAAAAAGACAAAACGACGAGATAAATTGACTTCACTCAATGAAATGTTCATACAAAATTTAACATGAACTTGATATATTTCTTTTATAATAAAGATTCTTTAATTTCGTTTATATTCAAAACCATATAATCCCTACTAATATTATAAATGCGAAAGTTACTCTGTCTGTCGGTCTGTTAGGCTTTCACGCCTAAACCACTGAACTGATTTAATATTGATAATGAAATTTGGTACAGACATAGACTTGACCTTGAAAAGGACAGGATAGTTTTTATCCCAGACTTTTGAAAGGTTCTGTTGGAAACGCGATATAACCGAACTCCACGCGGGCGAAGCTGCGGGCGGAAAGCTAGTATTATATATATACAATACCTTTAATGAGCGCTCCTTTCATACATGACAGTGTTGTGTTGATGTCCGCGTTGTATTTGTCATCTATGAGGTACTCTAGCAGCGGCCTGGTGTTCGACAGACACTGTAGCACGCTGTTCATGAAGCAGGTGTTCCCGATGTTCCTGAGGCCGTTCAGACCTGGAAATGGTTTCACACCTGGATTTTAAACTACATCTGCTAGGAAGAGTTTTTATTCTAAAGAGGACAATCGAGCAGATAGCCTACTGCCTACCTAATGGAGGTAGTACCAAGTTTTGATGTTGTTGCCACCTTTGATTAGGGAAAAGGGGAGAAAAAAAAGAAAAGGAGTGTAAAGGGAAGGGATGGGAAAGGGTGAGAAGCTTTACCCTAAGGTAATCGTCTGTCGGAAATATTGTCAAAAAGTATACCATTGAGAGAATATTTTACGAGATATATTTGTTGCAATGGATGGAATCAAAATGTTTTGTGGTGCTATTTATTATTACTTTAGTATTGAGAATCCAATTTTGGTGTCTTCCATGGGCCTTTTGGTCCAAACATACGAATATGAGAAAATATTTTATAATTTTACAATAAAATGCATCCTGCATGATTTACTTAAACGAGAAAATGATTTTGAAATCTTCTGTTGGCCTATTTATCCACATATACCAATATTAAAGAACAATCTCTAATTTCAAATTATTAATATATTATCAATACATTTATTTTGCTTTAGTATTGATAATAATCTGATTTTAAGTTGTCCCGTTAGGTTCAAATACACCAATATGAGAAAATGTTCTATATTTTCACATTTAATTGCGTCTTGCATGCAATTTTTGGCCATTACTCAGTGTTTTATGTATCTACTAGAAGACCTGGCGAACTTCGTATCGCCCTATAATGAAGAAATATCTGTTACGTTTTTTAATTTATATTTTAAGCCATAAATCTCCGTGTTTTGAAGTGCGATAGAATGATTGACATATTAGTTAGTTGTCAAATCTAATGTCAAAAAAAACGTTTGTATGGGAAATAGAAAAGGGCTGTTTTTATGGTTTTCTCAGTAATGAATAATTTTTTTTCAGCTTTTATACCTTCCCTGAACCTCCACGAACATTTCAAGACTAAGATAAGATAAATCCGTTCAGCTGTTCTCGAGTTTTAGCGAGACTAAGGAACAGCAATCCATTTTTATATATATAGAAGAAGAAGATATTGTTATTATTTTCACTCACCGCTGGTCTGGCTGGACTTTTCAGTTTTTTCGCTGACGTCCCTCTCGAGGCTGCGTCTCAGACCGCTGGGACCGCTCTTACCACCGGCCAACTCCTGCATCGTATTTTACACGATAAGACCAAAAAGTTATATACCCATGAGCAAGAAATAATGTATATACATCGTTTAGGATTATTTTTTGATAAAAACTATATATAAACCTAAAATTTACGTATATTTTTTTGTGTTCAAATTGCATTAGAAGTATTGGAAAAAAAAATGCTTTGGATAAAGCAAATAGATCGACAATTAATATTTCCTTTAATTGTAATAGTTATATGGGACTTCTTGGGTAGTAGCGAAAAAAGTTCAGGTAAAAATGCACATAAACGATTATTACATACAGTAATGTTAACTTACAGATATGAAGTGTTATTAATTTATTAGAATTTATCTTAAAATTATACATATTTGTGAAATCGAAACTTTAATAAACAACTAAAAGGATTTTTTTTGGCTAAAAAACTTTTAGACCATACCTAAAAACTTAGTAAATTCGTTAGAAATTATCAATTTTAATACCATTAGACTAACTACGACATGCAAAAAACAAAAACTTACACACAATGGAACCGTTGCGTTGTGAATGATAAATGATAATTTAAAAAATATAAACACACACGCTGGCAGAATAACGTAACATATTTTACGTACACATATATTTCTTAGTATTGGCAACAAAATTTATACCCATATAATGAATCCTATAACTCGATAAACAAAAAATCGTCAAATGAATATATGAATACGTTTATTGACAAGGAATTACACAAAAAGAGGTCATCAAAGCCCCAAATGAAGGATTGTATGACGTCACAGCAAGCACGCAAACGAATCCAACCCCAATGCACCACTAATAAGAGCTAAAATACCATCCGTATCAATGTCACCGATGAGAAATCCGGTCTTCTAGCGGGCAGTCGCGCCTGGGCCGCGCGCACTGACGGACGTAATGCGTTTATTATAAAAAAACACGATAAAAAATATATCAAAATCTACCTTCGAAATAGAATCAGTAGCAACCAAAATAATTTGCTCGTTAAATTAAAACTGATTGAAAGATATCTATCACCAAACTAAGGGCAATCCCTGCTAATATTATAAATGCGAAAGTAACTCTGTCTGTTGCACTTTCACGTCTAAACCACTAACTGATTTTAATGAAATTTGGTACAGACATAGAGTTTACCTTCAGAAAGAACACAGGATAGTTTTCATCCTAGACTTTTGAAAGGTTCTTGGAAACGCGATATAACCGAACACCACGCGGGCGGAGCTGCGGTCGGGAAGCTAGTTTAATAAAGTTGAGATTACAAGTTTTATCATTAGCATATTAAATGTCCAAAATGAGAAAACTACTTAATCTTTGCAGGCCGCTCATGATAGAGTCAGCTGTTCAAGATGTCCATCAAAAAATACCAATAATGTTATACATAGACCTGGTTGTAATGTATGCCATATGCTATCTTCGGTTTGACCCTTGCCCGCGGCTCGTAACAGCGCCGGCAGCCGCACCTCATGTTTTAAAGCCGACAGCATGCCCGTGCCTATGCATGCCAGCACCAACAGCTCCACAAAAACGAGCATAAAGTCCAGAAATTCCACTTTTAACTTGGTTAACGATAGCACTAAGATAGTCTTATATCAGTTGTTCCTCTTGAGCGATTCTATCAACTGAATCGTGATCAATTTTGAGTCAAATGAATTGTTTTTTTTTTTGGTACTAGAGACACTTGTATGTACGTCTTCTTAAACACTGTTTTCTATATCATTATAGAATTAATTTCATTCAGATATGAGTATCCGTAAATTTATTCCTCTATGTTCTCTATACAGTTTATCACTTCAAACACTTTTGTATTTTATCAGTACTTTTTTTGTTTACTTTTCAAGATTTTTTTTTTGCCTTTTTTTGGTTTAACTTTGCTTTATATTAACAGTATTTTCACCTTTTTTTGTAACGTAAATATTTATTTTATATTTTTTAGTCTAGTTTCGTCACTTGGTTTTGGTGGCTATCTTTTATCTTCTCCGTGAGCAGTTTAATGTTTGGCGTGATACCGAATCTAAGATTTGGAGCAGTTACAAAATATTAAAAGATAAGATAAATGTTATACAAGTGAAATAACTAATTAGATAAAAGATATCTCCGATATTCGCGTTTATCTTAAAAGATAATTTTTCAAGATCAATCAATCTGTTGTATCACAATATAAGTCAGTATATAAAATTTATCACAATCCCGAAAGTCACATTTCACTTAATATATTCCTCTTTCATATATATCATTGGCAGCTAACTTAGTTATGATTTCACGGCCGTGGCGAGTACACTTTTAATTTTCATTGGCACACACTAGACAAGGTCGATCACTATTTCAAAGTCCATGGTCCATTAATGTCTTTTGAGTGATGCTTAGCTTGATACGTGATTAAGAAGCTGATTATTAAGAGTTCCAGGGCTAGGTGACTCCTGGGGGATAGGGCATTTCGTGGGGGAAAATCACATAGCTCGTTAATCGCCCGTCGTGCACTGAGGTAGATGGTTGGCGGTGTGTAGAGGCAAGAGTTGCCAAAATTTCACAATCGTATACGTAATATCGATTGATATAAACTATCTGCCCGCTAGAGGGTTATCAGAGCGCAAGGTTACGATACAAAATATTGACAGCGTAGGGCTTCGCGGTGCGCACTAACTATACTTAGAAGACATAGTAAGAAATCCACATACTATTACGAAACAGAATATGTTATGAGAAGTTATACTGCAGGGTTTGAGCGAAAATAATGGCTCACTAAAGGGAAGATTCTGATCAAAATAAAGGAATGGCCTGAATATAGAGAAGGTTTTATTTGAAAAACCGTCTTTAAAACTGAAAACTTAGTGCATATAAAGATAATGCACCTTCAATGTTGGTTTCTGGACCAAAAAATACAAATGTAGGGTTGAAATACACCAAAATTAATTGATTGACAAAAATAAGGTGAATATGATTTGATGTATTCTCAATAATTAGGATGAAGTGTCTGTCTGTTTGTTAATAAAAAATATATTCCTAAACCCTAAGACAATGTAATGAACTATAGATCACAGGTAAAAAGACTAATTAGAGAAAATTATATATATCACAAGTGTTAGAAAATATTAGAAGAAAAATGTATACTATTACACCAAATAAAATTTAATAATATAATTATTAAATACAAGCAATGAGACCGTTTAGTCTTTTGATAGAGGAATAAAACATTTGCTGGGCCACCTTTAAAAGAAATATGGAGTCATTTTATTTACATACAGAAGTAATAAAATTTTCTGCTTTATTTATATGTAAGTTTCGACAAAAAAGAGGAAATTATAAGCAAAATGCAGCATCTATAGAACAAATTAAGAAAATTATTCGAATATGACAAATTTCTCAATATTATGGTCCTTCAATGATGCAGAAATTTCAGAAACATTAACTTTGACGAATCTTTCGAATACTTGGAAGGATTAAAATACTTGGCTATGCAAATAAAAACAGTTGCATGAAATACATTAGTTTGATAGCAAATCTTGAATCTAAAGAAATCGATTAAAACAATATTTATGATACCAGGCAAAGATGTGAGTATTACGGAGTATTGATATTAATAATCAGCTTCTATAATCACTTCACAACCAAAAATAAAACACATAAAAATTACGTATACAAAATACAATTTACAAAATAATTTCACTTGACATTTCGCTATTTAAATGATACGACGTCTTTAGCGAGGAGGTCTTATGTTGATTGACCGAAAACATTCAACTTGGTAGTATACGATTGAAATTATAGTTTAAACTTTAAACTGTAGGTTTGCAAGTAACAGATTACACGCAAAATAGGGAAAAATATATTGAGCTACTAATATATGAACATTTTAAGCAGGCATGGGACTATATTTACATGTGTTTTTTACTATCAATATCCCTACTAAGATTATAAATGCGAAAGTAACTCTGTCTGTCTGTTACGCTTTAACGCCTTAACCACTAAACTGATTTTATTGAAATTTGGTACAGATATAGAGTTGACCTTGAGAAAGAACAAAGGGTAGTTTTTATCCTAGACTTTTGAAAGGTTCTCTTGGAAACGCGATATAACCGAACTCCACGCGGGTGAAGGGGTGGGCGGGTAGCTAGTAATTATATAAGAGCAGACGAAACCGTGGTTAAATACTAGTTTAATTATACTAATAAATATTTTCATTACTATATATTAATGACACATTTTGTCTCATATACTCTTATGTTTGAGACTGCCAAAACCAATGCAACGTTTCACAAGCATCTGCTGAGTGTATTTTAAGGAAATCTTTAAAGGATAGTGACTAATAACTCTAAATATAACAGGCCTATATATTGTTACGATCAAAAATTCTTTATAAAATTTCAATACAACCTCACTTTATTTAACACTTATTAAAACACAATTACTGATACATAAAAACTATTAGTTAAAAACTGTTTGGTGTGTGATAAAAATTGTCAATTGTCACGAAATGGCGCGCGGCTGGACGTCGAATTTCCCGCGTGGCGAGAAAAGTCGCCCGGTCGACATTTCCATCTACTTATTTATAGATTAGGAATCTATTAAGATGTGCGGACGTCTGGGAACTGAGTCAGATACTTTGTATGTAATTATTGAATTAATTATGTAGGAAAACCTAAGTTAATATAATTTTTTTATAGTAAACAGTATGCGATGCCTATTATGGAAGCGTTTGGATAACAAAAACTTGGCAGCGTCCGACAATGACAGTGTGTTTTGTGTTTTAATAAACGCGAATCTAGAATGGAATGAATCTTCAAAATCCTATATAATATATTATTATTAATATAAATTATATTTATATAAATCCACGTAAAGATTTGACTATTCTTGATACTGACTTTTTTAACATGATGAGTCCTAATACTTATATATAAAAAATATTACATATTTTGACTACATTATTTAAAGTATTAAGAACTAGTTAGCTTTCCGCCCGCAGCTTCGCCCGCTTGGAGTTCGATTATATCGCGTTTCCAAGAGAACCTTACAAAAGTCTGGGATAAAAACTATTCTGTTCTTTCTCAAGGTCAACTCTATATCTGTAGCAAATTTCATTAAAATCAGTTCAGTGGTTTAGACAGACAGAGTTACTTTCGCATTTATAATATTAGTAGGGATAATCTAATTTTAAATATTTACGCGTTCAATTATAGATTTTTTATAACCATCAAAAATGAATAAAAAACGACTACGAAATCGCAAATATCAATAAATATTCCTCATTTTAATACACCATAGATATAATCCACTTAAAAGAAGTTTTCTTATATGTTTAAAAGAATTAAACAAGAATTTTTATATACGGATGTACACGCAAATACACGTCCCCATTACAAATGCCAATGAACCTACGAGTAGAGTGAGAACAGGCGACTGTCGTATAGTTCGAGCAATATTAAACAACATATACATTTTTTGGCACAACTTTTAGTAACAAATGGTACTATTGCGAAGATTTTTTTGATTCAAATCAACTAATAATCGATTTTAGTTTCAATCTTTAGTTTATTTGCAAAAAAGCTAATATTTTTCAGATTATACTATGCTTATTTTGTGAATTCACGTCTCGTTTGCATGATTACGGTTTTGAAAAGTAGCCGAAACAGAATATGTAGTTTTATTTGAAAGAATACTCGCGAAAATCTTAGATCTCATTATGTTAATGAAAAATTATATTTATTATTATATATTACGCTTGAAACACATAAAATCTAATGGAAAAAATAATGTTTAAGCACCTTTCTTTGTCTATAATAAATTTTGTTGCCAATACATACTTATAATACTTAGACCTACGAATGTATCACTTACCGTTTTTATGTAGTCGTAGTCTTTCAAGTCGAGGATATTTCTTTTTGCGGTTGGTGTTTCCGGGCTGGAGTCTTCTGTGGACCCACTAATAGTGCTTTCAGTACTAGTTTCCATAGATTTGATGCCGTCTTCTTTATCTTCTGCATCAGTCTTCTCTATTCTCTTCTTAATGAAGTTCTCGTGCTCGAATGTTTTGTTCTCGAATCCCGTTCCGCTTGGTGATTCTATATCGTTCTCCAGAACCAATCTATCGTCTTCTGAGTCTATGTATTTTATTGTTTTCCGTTCTTTCTTTTCGTCGTTGGTTTCGAGATGTTTTTTTGGGGTAGCGCCAGATGCTACTGGTTGTGATATTTGTATGTATGACGCGAAGTTGGTAGTGTGTTTTGGAGTTTTTGTCTGTTTTTCGATGTCATTTTTCAATTCTTTTATCTTAACTTCTGGACTATAACGTATTCTACGTTCATTGTAGTCTACATCTCCATTTTCTACTTGGATGACTGTTGATTTTTCTAATATTTTTCCTATAGGATTGTTTGGGTCTAATTGGGATTTAATGCTTGCTAGTCGTTCGGATGGAAGTTTCGTAGTTAGTGAAGCGGACATAATGTTATTTTTATCTATAGATGGTTTAGCTAATGACACTGGTTCGGATAGTGTTTTGCTTATGGTCAGATCTGAATTCGAGTTCCTAGAGGTGGGAGAACCTTCGTATCTATTAACACCATTCTTATCTGAGTATGGCAAGTGAATGGGCACTGGTTTTTCGTCTTTGGTATTCGTTTTAGTATAACCGACACCGTTCTCGCAATCTTTCAACTGGTTGAGGTAGTGTTCCATAGTTTTAGTGTATCTAATATCGTTGGTTGGTAGTTTTGTGACGGTCATTTTTGAATCGAATCTTTTCTTTATATCACTGACAGAAGGCACTTCATTACCGTTGCTATCTTTTGAACCGTTCGTCATTGAAGTTCTCTTGCTGTAGCTCGGTGTGGGAGATCCTTCCTTGTATCTTCTGCTTTCAGGTTTCTGGTTTTGTTTAAAATATAACACTTAGCTAATGGATATCTTAATGGTAATAGCGTGTGTATGTGTTAGTTCTACTCCGCACATGCCGACCGTATGTTACTACGATGCTAGAAGGGTGCCGAAGAAAGACTTGTTAATACACAAAATATAGTACAATTGGCCCAGTTGGCAGAATAATAATTTTTCGTTATAGAAGTGTTTCATTCGGCACGCGGCTCTATTGGAAGCTGGTATGGCTCGTTAAGTGCGATGTTAAGAACATAAACACACACACGCACACACACTTGTTTATCTGCGGGATGGGCATCTTACATAGAAGCATATTGGCTTAGCCTTAAAAATGATTTCAAAGTAAAAGGCAGTAAGATAATCTGATATGGAAAAATGCTACGTAATTCACTGGCAGAAATTTGGTGGCCAAGATAGATTTACTCTAAAAATACTATCTATAAATGTGATGAGGACTTGAGATGTTATTAACTATACTATTCTCTTTTAAGATTTAAATCATGGACTTGCTTTATAAAACAAAATCTAAATTTTACATGAAATCATTGATTTTTATTCATTGTTGTAAAAAATTTACATTCTTGGCCCAAAACACAAATATGTAGTGTTTTACGACATTGATATTCTGTATAAAAATTAAAATGATAAAGGCAAAAGAAAATTTAGACTAGATTAAGATTCCAAAAAGAAAAAATTGCTGTGAATGAAGAAGTATTGACCAAATAATAGCTTTCATGAGTTCTTCAAATTGAATAATATCTTACCGAAATTAATAACCATTTTTTATTTATATAAAAGATTCCCGTTGATAAACAAGTGTTTATCTTACAAGTGACTTGTATATGGTGCTCTTCTGAAATTTCATTCTACCCTCAGAAACGAGATTTCATAAGAGCACCAAAAAAACTGATTTTACCTCTGATATGGTCGCCGCTGAGTTCCTCGGTTTCCTGACTCTGCATTCCGGAGCCGGTGGCCGTCCTATATCATTGGATATTGATTTCGATCTAGATATTTCGCTATAATTATTCTGGCTTTGCTGTTGTATTCTTTGCGTTAAGGGCACGTAATTAGCCGGACTATACTTATTGTACAATTCCGCTGTCGACATAGCCAACGCGGCGGTACTAATTACATTCCTCTTTCCCCTATCATTCCTTGAACTTTCGCTTCTAGTTGTAGATACATCTCTAGATCTAGATTCGCTTCTGTCAGATCTATATCTAGATATACCGCTGTCTGAGTCTGTAGCGCTAGGTGCTCGAGAACTTCTAGAATATTCCACGAGTGATGTTTTCCTCTCTCTCTTTCCATCGACATCGCTGTATCTTGACCTATATTCTGTGGTTCTATCGCCATAGCTGCTTCGGAGAGTGGAAGTAACATATGTGCCGCTAGAACTTCTATAGTACGGCTTATCAATACTAGAAGTTGATGTTAGGGTAGATCGATAAGACCCAGTCAGCGTTGACGATGTTGGTGTGTACCGAGATGGTGATACGACTGGCATTTTGTTTAATTATATTGTTTCTTGAATCTCGGACGCTTCCTTTGCATTTTAACAATACCTGAAACAATAGTATACATTTACGTCGACTCTTAATGCGATTATATCTTTATAGGAATATATTATATGACATTCATTATTGAATATGCTAAACCAATTAATTATTAATGGTTTAAATAGTTAGTTAAATTATATAATACTATAAGTAAGACTATCTGGGATTACCTTTTTTATGTATATTAATAAGTTAACAAAATCAATACAAATATTATTATATATATATATATATTGTTAGATGTCCGTATAAGTCACTGTAGTACATATATTTTTCTATTATTTTTGTATGACACATTATATAGTAGTTTTCTTGTGTTGAAACAATAATTGTATAAAAACTATTTTGTATATATGAGATATGTATATATATTGTGTGTTTTTTAGTTGAAATTCAAAGATTTTTGGCATTAAGTGGAATTAATGTTGAAAATATTAATAGATTTATATACTTATGATGGTTTTTTCATAATTATCAATGTAAATTATATTTATATATGTATATAATGATACATATATATTTATTATAAGCAAGTATTACTAATGAAGAGCTCAAGAGTTTGTGAGTAACCAAATTGCATATGTTTTGATGATTATCTTTTAATATATATAAAAATAATTATTTATCAAACTAAAATACATTTAATAATTTATTAATGGTCTTAGTTTCTGTGTTAGGTATATATTATTTTGTATGTGAATTAATGATACACATTTTTCATTCTAATATTAGTATTGGTTATTCAGATGAGGTATCACATAGAAATATATTGAGAGAATAATTTGGACTAAAAGTGAGTCATCATATCACTAATATATGTTTAAATTGATTTACATAATATATTATAAGTGACTGGTAAAATAACTTCGATGTCAGGAATTTTTTGATAATTTTATGTTGATTATTATATAATCTTGTTCCAGCCTGATAGTACAGAATGTACTCTGTCTATCTGTGTGTGTAAAAATATTTAAAACTCACAAACAAACTGTCAGAATGTGAATGTTTACAATGATTATTATTTAGCATGTCAAGGCCACAGTCACCATTGATCGGCGCTGATGCGTAGTTTTACCCACGATTTATTTTAAACACATGTAATCCGATACTCATGAGTCCGCACCATAACGCTATGGGGTCGAAATATTACATTATCTTAAATCACTTTCACACCACTCACCCATACTCCGCAACACACGGAATAACAGAATTAACACCCAAAATACTCACGTTTTATTTTTAGCGGCCCCAAATGCGATTTCGCATTACGGCGCGCTGTACGAAAGCTAATTAGATTTTTACAAATAAATCCTAGCGTGCCGTTGAATCGATCAAATTACTGCATTGGAGATTATTATATGTGATACTCACGGAATAATATGATTGTCGTTACCAAAGCAACTGATTTCCAACATATAACAATTGCTGTGGTATTCCAGTAGTAATTTTATTTACAACTTCACACCGTTCACTGGCCACTGTTCACTTACATTAGAATACCTGAAAATTGGAGCGTAAACGTCCAATTAATATATTTCGTTGCTCTCATGTAATTTTAGAAGGCTCAAGGCTCTATGGCAGCTCGCGTGACGTCACTCAAATCGTTGGCAATCCTATTTTCGTCTGACTTCCGTCACGAATTCTTCAAGGATTGTAATCCTTCCTACGTTACAATAAAGTTTATACTATACAATGTGACACTTGATTGACTTTTTGTTATGTGTTGCCGCATAAAAAAATGTTCTGCCTTTCTTTCTAAAGCAATTTAATTAAAACATGACGTAATGCATGAATCATCAGTCAGCTGAGAAATATTTTATATATCTTTAAATAATAAATTTATCTTTAAAAACTGGAAAGAATTAGTTTTTTTCACGTCGATAATTGTGATTTAAAATTTGCTTTTCAAAAATAGAAAATAAATATATTAAACGAGTTATCTAAGTAGTTTCACTATTCACTACTAGATGGCGCAAAAATGAATCTACTTATCCAACGTTCTTATAAGAAAAGGAGAAATACTACTACGAACGTGTAGAAATATGAATAGACTTAAATTAGAATTTAATATCCTTCTTTAATAATACAGTGACATTTTTGTTTTTCTAAGGATTTTGTACATGTTTTTTGTTATTTTTTTTAAATATATCTTTCTAACTCATTGCTTGAATATACATGTTCTTCATATATTACCTGTTGTATGTAATATAATTCTATCTTATTTTATATTTTTTCAAATGATCGTAACGTAGTTTACTATAAAAAAATTACTTCTAAGGTTTTTTCATAAATTATTATGTTGTTAATAGTTACGTTTAAAAAAAAGCGTCTAATTTGTTTCATTTCTCAAATTTAATCTGTAATATTTGTAGTTCGTAATATTTTATTATTTAAATTTATAATAATTATCAAATGTGTTTAACTAGTTCATGTATACGGTTTCTCTCGCAGTCAGAAAATAACTTGCATTATCTCTGTCCATACAAAACGTTGTAATAGCTCTTCTAGTTTATGTATTAAGTAACAATAAAGTAATATATAAACAAAAAGTAAATAATAATTCTATCTATCTATCTAAAATAAATAAGTAAATTTAATTTTTAACGTAACCTCTCATAAACTTAAATTCTTAACCATAACATGAGCTATAATAATAATAATTATTATTATTGAAAAAATTAAACTTTTTGCTAATATTTTTTATTTTCATTGTACAATAAAAATGAATTGAATTCAACTTATTGTCTGAAATCGAACTGCAGATAATTAACTATTGATAGGAAATTGTAACAGCGAATTATTTGCGAAAAAAATTTACACAAAGGGTGCTTTTTAAGGGTAGGATTAGGGTTGAATGTATATTTTTTTTTAGTTTTTACCCTATTCCGCTTTTTACTTCAACACCTGGCCATGGGGTTACTATTCGGAACGAATCATGTAGAAATCTATATATATAATATTATTTTTATTTCTTTGTCCTATACTTTTTTATCTAATTCAAGTCTTATTAAATAAAAAACAACAGATATATTCAAATTCGTTTATTATCATCACATCCACGAGATTAAAATAATATAAATATATATAATTATAAAATAAAAAAAGAAACGAAAAAACATTACAAATCACATATACATATTTAAACACTACATTCACAATATATTAAAATTTAAACTGTTAATTTAAATCTTTATAACAATCATTAAAATCTATTTATTTCAAATTTTAAATATTATCAAAATCTATTTAACAATTACAATAATTTTCATTATCAATTACAATATAATCTTACATTTATACAGGGTGACTGATGAATTACTATCAATATTTGAGGACGTGATATTTGATGATCATATATGACGAAATAAAAATTAATATAACATAAATATTAATAAACTTCTAAGTAAAGTTAACCAAAAGTTGTGTAATTAATTACGCATCGTATGAACACCCTACAGATTACTCTACACTACACACTCACACATACGCGCGCGGCGGCGTGTTGTTGTATCAGCACGCCGCCGCACGCGTTCACACTTGGAACACTTGGAACGTGTACACACTTTATTTATTCATACGGAAATTTGGTCAAAAATTAAGTACCTATTTTTTTTACATAATTCGAATGAGAATCATGTACCGAGTATGCTCCTTAAATATTGATAGTAATTCACCAGTCACCCTGTATATTTTATACATATATATGATCAATTTAATAAAACATACTATACAACAATACAAATAAAAACATTCGCAAAATTACGATATTATTGTTTTACTATCAATATGAAATGTATTGTAACACATCAGCGTATGCGTGTGCGTGTGTGTGTCTGTGTGCGTGTGTGTGTGTGTATATGTGTGTGTGTCCTCATTGTAGACCAGCTCGTTGTCCGTTCCTCCAGCGCAGTTCAAGCCGCCAGCTTGGAAAGTTAGCAGGCTATACAGTCTCTCCCAATAGTTGTAATTCAGTACTATACAACCTACTACCTCACCTCGCCGGCGGCTATCTTCCAAGAAACATCCTTTTATAGCTCGTATTGTACCATTTATGTACCGTATTGTAACACTGTGAACTGTATTGTACCGCTATGAAATGTATTGTAACATAGTGAACTGTATTGTATCCTTGTGAACCGTATTGTAACATTGTCTAGCGT
The DNA here is from genome assembly GCA_916720795.1 of Danaus chrysippus. Classification (NCBI taxonomy): domain Eukaryota; kingdom Metazoa; phylum Arthropoda; class Insecta; order Lepidoptera; family Nymphalidae; genus Danaus; species Danaus chrysippus. Next base: position 4,637,471 of record CAKASE010000075.1, read on the forward strand.
ATTTTATCTCTATGTAATATATTGTAAAATTATGAAACACAATCTCATGTTAGTCAAGCCAAGTACAGACGTTTCGAGAGTTAACAAGAAGATGACAACAAAAATATTTAACTTTAAGGTTAAAGTGAAATAAAATTGAAAATTAAATAAAAATATATGTGAAAAATAAAACGAATGGAAAAAAAAATTAAATAAAGTAAAATATAAAAATAAAACGAAGATACGACGAACACCCGCCAAAACTGCGCCCGCGTATCACCGAACTTGTGTGGGACTGACTTGCGACGGGACTGTCGCACGACTGTATTGTCGCAACATTTGCTACGACTGACGCATTAGTTATTATTATATATATATATAGAACGTCCTGCGACAGAACAGTCGCAGCTGTGTCTCCTAACGACTGACGCACAAGTTCGGATCTACGGGTTCCAGTTGAGGCGGCAATTGCTATACAAGGAAAAAATTAAACACCGAAAATGGGGGGTAATAGGTATAGTAAGGATGATAGAGGTCACTCACCTTTATTTTCGGGTGTTATATACATACATAGTCTATATCTCGACTATGTCTGCAAAATCTGAAACATATATATAGTTAAAAGTATTATAGTGATTGTCCAGCGGGTTCCGGGTTCGGTTCCCGGCGAGGTAGTGGAGAACCGGGAACAGATATATAAGTATATAGCTAAAAGTAGTTTTATTTGAACTAAATACAGATAGTACAAAGCATTAATATTCATCATCATCAGTCTATCAGAGTCCACTGCTGAGCTGCCTCTTTCTCACATGGAGAAGATTAGAGCATTAATCACCACGCCTGTAAGACGGGTTGGTGATTTCAGACTTATAATTTGATAAGTCCATGTTTCCTCACGATGTTTTCCTTCATCAATCAGTGATGTCTAAATACTCTTAAAGTACATATGACTCGGAACAATCACATTGGTACTTGCCAGGATTCGAACCCGCGCCCTCGTATATCTCATATATATGTAGGGACTTAAAAGACAAAAATTGTGATGATTTTTGATAACAGAAAAATAGCAAATATATATCCAACTAATATTATAATTGCGAAAGTTTGTGAGTGTGTGTATGTTTGTTACTTCTTCACGATCAGACGGTTGAACCGATTTTGATAAAATTTTGTATACAGGAAGCTGACGTCCAGGAATAAGATATAGGCTACTTTACATGCTGGAAATCCGAGGGTAACACCGCGGGGCGTAGCTAGTATAGTATTCTACATACTAGACCTTCTCAAATCTTCGGCTTCTTCTAGAAGATTTGAATGCTGAGTGCAGAAGAATTCCACGAATCTGAAACTGAGAAAGAATTGTGTTATTTTATATATTTAATTAACTAGTTTTTATCAGCGACTTCGTCTGTGTAGTCGTCTGTATTTTGTTCAGAGACATATATATAATATACACTATGTATTTAATTTATAATATATACAGTGTATATCCCGTGACTCGCCTCGTGTGAGAGGAACACTGACTGAAGGACCACTTATATACTATTGATACTCTGAACAATCAACTATACTATAATAAAGTTACATCAACATCGGCTCAGTCAAAGATACATACATCAAAACTTATCGTATCATATTATTTAGTGACTCCTATTTACTATTTTTCATCTTATTTCAGATCTTTCTTTCATGTCAAAACAAGCCTTAAAAGATGTGAATTTACTTGCAATGCAAAAATATATAAGACAAAAAAACGTCTAAATTATTTAAGCAATAAAATTGATTTATCACAGTCATAATACTGACGAAATGAAATACAGTAGTTAACGCGTGACAGACAGACATACACTTTTATAATGATATTGTGTTTCAACAAATACCTCTTTTTTATGATCGGTTTACAATACTATCAAAACGGTACGGATTTTTTTGGCTTAAAAAACCTACACCTGGGTCACAAGTCACAGTCACTGTTGAAGCTCCTCTCACTACAACGATGGACCCGACACACGCACCGTCAATACATTGAATGATGAGAGGTTTCGTCTCTCTATATATATTAAACCTACACCTGGGTCACAAGTCACAGTCACTGTTGAAGCTCCTCTCACTACAACGATGGACCCGACACACGCACCGTGAATACATGGAATGATGAGAGGTTTCGTCTCTCTATATATATTAAACCTACACCTGGGTCACAAGTCACAGTCACTGTTGAAGCTCCTCTCACTACAACGATGGACCCGACACACGCACCGTGAATACATGGAATGATGAGAGGTTTCGTCTCTCTATATATATTAAACCTACACCTGGGTCACAAGTCACAGTCACTGTTGAAGCTCCTCTCACTACAACGATGGACCCGACACACGCACCGTCAATACATTGAATGATGAGAGGTTTCGTCTCTCTATATATATTAAACCTACACCTGGGTCACAAGTCACAGTCACTGTTGAAGCTCCTCTCACTACAACGATGGACCCGACACACGCACCGTGAATACATGGAATGATGAGAGGTTTCGTCTCTCTATATATATTAAACCTACACCTGGGTCACAAGTCACAGTCACTGTTGAAGCTCCTCTCACTACAACGATGGACCCGACACACGCACCGTGAATACATGGAATGATGAGAGGTTTCGTCTCTCTATATATATTAAACCTACACCTGGGTCACAAGTCACAGTCACTGTTGAAGCTCCTCTCACTACAACGATGGACCCGACACACGCACCGTGAATACATGGAATGATGAGAGGTTTCGTCTCTCTATATATATTAAACCTACACCTGGGTCACAAGTCACAGTCACTGTTGAAGCTCCTCTCACTAAAATTATATTTAGACCCGGCAGACTTCGTACTGCCTCCATCAAGAAATAAATTATTTCTTATTTATTTTTTGGTGTTTACCTTTAAGCCATAAATCTCCGTGTTTTGAAGTGCGACAAAATGATTGACATATTAGTTATGAGTTGTCAAATCTAATGTCAAAAAACTGTTTGTATGGGAAATAAGAAAGCGTTGTTTTTAGGGTTTTCCCGGAAATTAATAAAAAAAATTCAGCTTTTAAACCTTCCCTGAACCTCCACGAACATTTCAAGACTATGATAAGATAAATCCGTTCAGCTGTTCTCGAGTTTTAGCGAGACTAACGAACAGCAATTCATTTTTTATATATATAGATAATATTCCCTTCCGTTTTAAACCTAGGATGGGATAACATAATAGGCTAGATCGAATGTAATTTCTTATTATTAAATAACTGTACATTCTCAGTATCAATTAATTCGCAACAAAAAGCAATACATCAAGAATCGTTTCGCAAGACAGGTGTTGGGGGAGATTTTTGTTAAAAAACTCCTTAAAAAAGCAAAAAAATATTACCGTGAGAACTTAAACAGCTGTTTTTGAAAATGACGATAGAGATTTTTTTTGCGGAAATAATGCTTTATGTAACTGTTTTATATTTTATTTATATGTTTGTTTGTTTGTTTGTTTGATGTAAATCTGCGTAACAAATGGTTATTTAACAAAAATGTATGAAAAATTTATTTGAATAAAGTACCAATGTGATTATTCGAGTCATATGTACTTTATAAGAGTATTTAGACACCACTGATTAATACATTCCCAAAGAGGGTTGATGTCAGGCAGGCGGATCATAAAAACAATTAGCAAAAACTATTCACAACACGTAAGGCAGACCCTGGCTAAAGCTGGGAAATTGACAGGTAGAAGAACTGTTACGCTTTTGATGTAATTCAATATCAAATAGCTGTGTTTAAAGATAAAAGCTTGAACTAATATTTTGTTAAATTTGTAATAATTCTGTCATAGTTATTAATATTCTCACTACATAATTTACTTATATTTTATCATCAGCCTATCAGAAGCCCACTGCTGAGCCTCTTCTCACATGGAGAAGGTTTGAGAATTAATCACCACGCTTGCTCAAGACGGATTGATGATTTCAAACTTATAATTTGATATAAATAAATATAGTGTTAATTTTAAAAATATTGTGAAAAGTATGAATGCTTATTACAAGGATATAGTTCAAAATGGTCAAATAATATTTTTTTTAAGGAAAGTCGAATGAAGTATATATATTGTATATATATGTATGTATGTATGTATGTATTGATAGTTCTTGAGATGAGATGAAGAAGGTAATCCTTCATAATGATGGTTGATTTTAATTGTGATCTAAAAATAGCTAGCTGGGGGGTGTCTACTGAGCGTCTAGACTGTGTGGGGGGTGTTTGGGGGTGTGTGGAGGTGTGTGGGGGTGCCGGGGGGAGTCGTCTAGACAGCTGATCGACTTGTTGCCCGGCCGTGTTGTCACTGGTTAGGGATTCCGAATGATATTTGATCTCAGTGGATTACTTTAATATTATTCTATTATACTGTTACTCAGGTCATCTAGACGGACCTGTACATTACAATTAAGACTTTTTTCCTTGGATGACATACATTAATGTATGTTTTTATTGAAATAAAATTAAATATGGAAATGGTTGAATAATGAATATTCGTCTTTGTATAAGTATGCAATTATTATTACTTTTACATATACATATAAATAAATGTATATTTTTTTTTTCATATAGAAAATCAATATGTATTAACTATAAAGTTTGATACAATATATAATAATAATTATTTAACTATACGAATTAATTTGAAGTAATTGTCATATATAAAAAGATTATATACTTAAAATCTTATCTCAATATATATAAATATATTTTGAATAGAAAAAAAACCTTTTCAATACAAATTTAATTAATTTTAATTTACTTGTATATTATTATATTATATTAAAATAATATTTAAGTTAGCGAGTTACACGGGTACCGTGATGTAAAGACGCACACACACTCTGTAACAGGAAGACATTGGCTGGAGCGCGTATGGTACGATGTAGGAACTGACAGCGATTGAGTATTAATATCCCTACTAATATTATAAATGCGAAAGTAACTCTGTCTGTCTGTTTGTTACGCTTCCACGCCTAAACCACTGAACTGATTTTAATGAAATTTAGTACAGACATAGAGTTGACCTTGAGAAAGAACATAGGATAGTTTTTATCTCAGACTTTTGAAAGGTTCTCTTGGAAACGCGATATAACTGATAGTCTCTAATGAATAAATGGAAATAAAAATTAAATGTAAAAATTTATGGTTGCTTCCTTTTTTATATATAATATTAATATATATCAATATTTTAGTATGAATAACTAGTGATATTTTACAGTACAATCAATTTATTTATATATATATTTACCCGCTACCTCTTATGTTTGTACCACAGAGATTCGATACCGGTTTCAAGCCAACAAAAAACCGTCTGCCGACAGTCTGAGACTACAAGCTACACTAGTTTGGAGCGACGGGTTCGCTTACTCAATGTATAGGAAAATACACACAGACTGACGAAATAGAAACGTGTGAATACATAATATGTATTTTTTTAAGTCGGTTAAATATTAATTAGGAAAAAAATAGTAAAATAAAATGTTAAATTTAGTCAAAATTAAGAATTTTTACTTGGATTTATCACGATTTATATACCAAAGTATATTAATAATAATTGTAAAATTATAACTCCAAAGATTAATGTTTTATATACATATATACACTGGCAGACCCTGGCTAAAGCTGGGAAATTGCCAGGAAGAAGAAGATATTCATAGTTACTATAAGAAAAATAATTTCGTCAAAATGAAATACACATAATAAAAATTAGCAAACGTTGGATAAAATAACAAAAAAGTAAAAAAAAATCATTTCTCATTTAAAGTATTCGAAAATAATTATTTATTTTATTTAAGGACCACTAGTAGCTACTACATGTTTAAATGCCAAATGTAAAACAAATTAATGAAAATAACTAACATGTGAAGCTTTTTAAAGTAGCCACAATATATATAGAATATGTATATATATATATATATATATACATATATATATATATATATATATATGTTTATTGTGTAATTTTGGGTTTTATTTATCATAATTCAGGAGTACTTAGCACTCCCTCCCTCCTTTCCAGAGATATAGCAAGTTTTTTTGATACCTTTACCCCATCATATATATTTACAGTACATTCTTATCGTCGTTTCTTCTTCTTCTTCTACCTGGCAATTTCCCAGCTTTAGCCAGGGTCTGCCTTACATGTTGTGAATAGTTTTGGCTAATTGTTTTTACGATCGCCTGCCTGACATCAACCCTCTTTGGGGATGCATTAATAAGTGATGTCTAAATACTCTTATAAAGTACATATGACTTGGAAAAATCACATTGGTACTTGTCAGGATCGAACTTGCGACTTCATGCATGATAGGCGGACCTTTTAACCACTAGGCCATCACTGATTCATAAGTGAGTTCTCTTGTATATACAAATATAATTAATACATATACAGGGTGACTGGTGAATTACTATCAATATTTAAGGAGCATACTTGGTACATGATTCTCATTCGAATTATGTAAAAAAAATAGGTACTTAATTTTTGACCAAATTTCCGTATAAATAAATAAAGTGTTGACACGTTCCAAGTGTTCCAAGTGTGGACGCGTGCGGCGGCGTGCTGATACAACACCACGCCGCCGCACGCGTATGTGTGAGTATGTGTTTATACCTAATCTGTAGGGTGTTTACACGATGCGTAATTAATTACATAACTTTTGGTTAACTTTACTAAGAAGTTTATTAATATTTATGTTATATTAATTTTTTTTCGTCATATATGATCGTCAAATATCACGTCCTCAAATATCGATAGTAATTCACCAGTCACCCTGTATAAAATAAGACGAAGTCGCGGGTAACAGCTAGTATGTGACAGACAGATGTATATCGTTTAATGAGGGTAAATGTATTGACACCCTTTCAATTGAACATCGATAAATATTGAGGGTAATTATTTTAAATTTATTGGCATATTTTATTTAAATTGTATTAAAATAAATATAGGTATATGGAGAACATTATTTATAAAGAAATATATATATGTTTGTCTGTAAGAGATTTTCTTCAAAACTATTATATTACTATGCATAAATTATTTATTTTTATACATAGCTGATTTTTTATAAATATTTCAAAAATATAAATTTAGTAACAATACATATATAAATGTATTTAATATTTTATTATTGAAACTACTACTACGTGGACTTACAGACACACGAAGAAATTATATATAAGTAGGTACCGATATATCTATAGGACAAATGCAAGGCAGACCCTGGCTATAGCTGGGATATTGCCAGGTAGAAGAAGAAGATATTATATATATGACAAATAAAGTTAAACATAAAAGCAATCAGTTTTCAATAGTAATAATACTTAGTTACAGGCGAAACCGGGATAAGTGACTAGTTCATACAAATCTTCTATATATATAAAAACGGATTGCTGTTCCTTAGTCTCGCTAAAACTCGAGAACGGCTGAACCGATTTGGCTAATTTTAGTCTTGAAATACTCCTGGAAGTCCAGGGAAGGTTTAAAAGGTGAGAAAAATTGGAATAATTGCCGGGAAAACCCTAAAAACAGCCCTTTTCTATTTCCCATATAAACGGTTTTTTTGACATTAGATTTGACAACTAACTAATATGTCAATCATTCTGTTTGATTGAAACAGGAAAAACCTGATTATTTATGGCCTCTACGACGGAATAGAGTTCGCCCGGTCAGCTATACATATATTACTAATGATGAAACTAACGCGGACGAAGTCGCAGGCAAAAACTAGTATATATATATATATTTTTACAAGGCTATCGTCTATATGTTGAGGAAGGTCAGTAACTACAAGTTACATCGTTACTACATACTATTTTGTTTCGAGTAACACAAACTACATATTGTACATATAGAACAAACGTTCTAAAAACGATTAGCCAAATATTCACAACATGTAAGGCAGACCCTGGCTAAAGCTGGGAAATTGACAAAAAGAAGAATTAACTTCATATAAAAAAATATAATAATGATATATCCCTACTAATATTATGAATGCGAAAGTTACTCTGTCTGTCTGTTACGCTTTCACGACTAAACCACTGAACTGATTTTAATGAAATTTATTACAGAGATAGAGTTGACCTTGAGAAAGAACATAGGATAGTTTTTATCCCAGACTTTTGAAAGGTTCTCTTGGAAACGCGATATAATCGAACTCCACGCGGGCGAAGCTGCGGGCGGAAAGCTAGTATAAATATATGTGACTCTTAGTAGACATAGTTACTACATACCAATCGTTTCCCGTTTTTAACTCAATAACTTACGTTAATACTATGTCAGAAGTTATGAATGAAAAACTATTAACGCTACGTATGTAGTGACGACAGGTAGTAAGGACAATGGAGTTATATACAATATATTTTAATTTCTCTAAGATATAAGTAATTGTTATATTATATGTTGGATATTGTATATATATGCTGGGTATTTTAATTATAATTAAAAATAATTGAATATATTTCGTTTTAATATATAAATATTTTAAAAGCAAAACATATACTTATATACTACTCAAAATTCGTTGAAAGCAAAAAAATAATAATAAAATAATATATTCCTTAGTAAAAATAGAATTAAATTAAAATTTAAATAAAATATACAAAATTAATATAAAATACAAAAAAATCCAAGTATTTCTAATGAATATAAATTATAAACTCATTAACCACATCTTTCAAGTCGGTTAAGTTATCAAAACTCAATAAAGTTAGTCACACGAATGCGGCCTTACAAGGAACTCGTTGGGGAAGGTCAGGGTACATATGTACAGGAAATAAAATATACATATATATAAAAGAATAAAAAGAAATAAATTTAATATTAATATTTATGATTTTTTTTTTGTAGGCAATTTTATATATAGAAAGAGGAAAGAAAATACTAAAAGAAATTTATAATATTGCTGTACCTATAATATTATAACTCTTCGTGATATTAGAAAAGAAATTTTTTTTTCATAGTTACGTGAATTAAATATTAGTATAGTATGAGTTTCGTATGTATAGTCGTGTATGTATGTATGTATTATAAGAGAGCGGTGAGGCGTGTAGCTCCTAAACTGAGTCTAGCTTATTCTATTCTATTCTATAGCGCCCTGGAATCCATACTGATTCGTATAAATTTGGAAAATTGCCATGAAAGGGTAAATAACCTATGCCGTCTCAACACAAGTGGCTGTCTATAATATAGTATGAAAACATAATTAAGTAATAAATATATATATTATATTAAATTATTCTTACCAATTTAAAATTAAACTATTTTAATTTTATTATAACACAAATATTATAACACTATTCACTAAACGTAACTGAATTCGGACATATGAATTTTTTATCGTAATATAACGCGTGATAAATTAACACGACCGTCGCCGACGAACGCCGACGGCAGACTGAAGGGAATTGAAGAAAAAAATATTGTCTTACCCATAACATACAGCCAACCTCAAAATATTATAAATGCAATTTTGTATCTTATTACAAAGTATTAAAGTCGATTTCAGTTTGTATTCTCAATATACGGTATACGAACTTCAAGGTTGCAATTTTTGACGTTTTCGGTTTCATTTTAAACTAAAAAGTTTATATATATATATATAACCTCCATCGTCTGCAAGTATAAATCAATACTGGCCAGTGGAGTTACTGCAACTGCAGTGCGTTGACCCCAGACGTATACCGTCAGCAGGTATCGATTCAAACAATTACAACTTGTCTTATACTAATTGACTTGGGATATACGTTCCATATTTGAATTTTTAAACGTTCCATTTTTGAAATTTGTATTAGTTAAATGAAATGGGAGGGAAAAATGAAAGAATAGAAGTAAGAAAGTCTTGGGATATTGATTCAATATTTGAATTTTTAAACGTTCCATTTTTGAAATTTATATTAGTTAAACGAAATGGGAGGGAAAAATTAAAGAATAGAAGTAAGAAAGTCTTGGGATATTGATTCATTATTGAATTTTTAAACGTTCCATTTTTGAAATTTGTATTAGTTAAATGAAATGGGTGGGAAAAATGAAAGAATAAAAGCATGAAAGTTGCAATTAATTACGTTAAATAATACATTTTTTAATTAATCTTATTTATATGTTTATTAATAATGTAGTCTTCTTATTCAGTTTAAATATAATATATACATATATGTATATATTGTGTATAATAAGTGAATATATTATGCTGCCGACGCTACCGGTTCAGTCCTAGCCGGGCACCGAACCAACGGCCCTCAGACTGCAATCAGACGAACACTTACAACATATACCACTAACTACATGACATATACCTATAACGAGGAACATATACATATATATATATATAACATAGAGAACTATAACGAAAAGAAATAATTACAATTTAAAAAAACGCTACAATTTAATGATCACGAAATATTATAATAAATACCAAAAAGGTAAGATTCAAAGAAATAAGGAATAATTAATTGTATTTCTTCGCTTTTTCTCAGAAATTTTAAAAGATATATATTATATTACATATATGTTTGTTTGTTTGTTTGTTACTTCGTAACTCGATAACTAGTTAATCTATACTAATATTATAAAGTTGAAGAGTTTGTTTGTTTGTTTGAAAGCGCTAATCTCCGAAACTACTGGTTCGAATTGAATAATTCTTTTTGTGTTGGATAGTCCAGTTATCGAGGAAGGCTGTGGGCTATATAACATCACGCTACGACCAATAGGAGCAAAGATATAGTGGTAAATGTGTAAAAAACGGGAGAAATTATTTCATCTTTGAAGCCTTCCGTTGCGTGCGCCGTGAAAACGGTTCAAGATGCACAAAAAATATGTATTAAAGAATAATAGCTCTTTTAATGATCTAAAAAACAGTCCGCGACAGTATATGTCTATCTTTTAAGATTAACTCACAACAACCGTTTTTATGGTACCTAATTTGGTCGAAATAATTTTAAAACATCTTTATTCAAATAAACCAATAAATATGTTGTTGGTTAAGAGTACTTCATTGTGAATTAAAAAAAACATAGGTTTTATCCTGAAAATTCTACGGGAACTCGACCATTCCGAAAACCCCGCAAGAACGGGAACTATGTGGGAAATTACTACTCCACGCGGACGGAGTCGCGGCAAAAGCTAGTACATAATATTAATCATCTTGAATTACACTATCATCATCAGCCTATCAGAGCCCACTGCTGAGCCTCTTCTCACATGGAGAAGGTTTGAGCATTAATCACCACGCTTGCTCAAGACGGATTAGTGATTTCAAACTTATAATTTGATATAAGTCCATGTTACCTCACGATGTTTTCCTTCATCTGTCAGTGGTATCTAAATACTCTTATAAAGTACATATGACTCGGAAAAATCACATTAGTACTTGCCAGGATCGAACCCGCGCCCTCATGCATGAGTAAGCCTTTAACCATTAAACCACCACTAATACAATAATTATTTTCTATTTAATAAACATTTAGCTTATATATTATTCCCCTTACCACCAGTTTCTTTTCTCACTCAATACTACGTTAATACTATAACTCTACGTAAGTAGTAATGTAAAGTAAAGTCAGTGGTGGCCTAGTGGTTAAAGGCCCGCCTCTCACGCATGAGGACGCGGGTTCGATCCTGGCAAGTACCAATGTGATTTTTCCGAGTCATGTGTACTTTATAAGAGTATTTAGACATCACTGATTAATGCATTCCCAAAGAGGGTTGATGTCAGGAAGGCGGTTGTAAAAACAATTAGCCAAAACTATTCACAACATGTAAGGCAGACCCTGGCTAAAGCTGGGAAATTGGTAGGTGGAAGAAGTACTTATTTTTAAAGCATATAATAGTTACGTCTAAATTATGTAGGTGACGGTGCCTTCGTAATGGAGTGGTTCCAGCTATTCTGGTAAATTAAACCACATCAAATACTGCTTAGTTACTTTAATATAATATTGTATATCCATTTAAAATAATTCTTTTGTCAAAATATCCTTATTTTCTAAAGAATCAAAAGTAATAAAAAATAGTATTCATGTTAGTATGTTTTGTACGTCTTTTTGTTACGGTTAATGTACAGAACGAAGATTTTTCTTATCATAAAATATATATATACATATATACTCCCGGGTCTACTCTTCCTCGCCGGGAACTGAACCCGCGACTGTGTCTATGAAGGGACAACTTGAACTAATACTTTTAATAATATATAATTATGTTTCAGATTTATATTTGTTTTCATAAATGCCTCCCAAAATGCAATGCAACTCGTATTTTTCCAAAAAAAAAAATACATATCTATTTTAGTAAATTAACCATAGTAATACCTACTATCCAAAAATATCTTACTTCTTTCATGTATCTTAATTTATCATATGTATATATTTATATATAAAAGTTACATTAAAACCGGTCCAGCCTCCATACATGTTGTAGTCGCATCTTTTTTCTTCAATTCATCTGAGCCCTGTACGTTGTGGCTCAAAAGGCCGGAAGTGTTCAAGGTCGCCGGTTCGAATCCATCGCTATACTTATAAGAAGCCTCGTACGAACATCACTTAAAAACAAATATTATGTAGTTTAAAATAATATTATTATATATTATCATATTATGGTTTACATGTTAACAAATATACGAACATACACAAAAATAAATATAATACGGCTTGAGTAATTCAATTGTATTTATGCATTTTTTATAAAAAATTAAATAATAATAATAATTTTGTATTAAAAAGAATCAAGCTGTATATATGCACACATGTAAAGCCAGACGCATTCATATATTCAAAACTATCATACAACGATAACACACACACATACAATATTATATATGGTGTTCAAATTAAAGGATTTCTTAATATATTTAATAAAAAATACAATAAAAAATGTATATTGAAATAGTTTTTTAAATATATTATACATATATATATAAATTGTCATTTTAAGTCAAGTTGCGAATGCGTCACACACACATGCATATTCTGTATACACGAGTCTGTTCCACACACACACACACACACACACAGTGAAGTAAACACAGGCGTCTGTTCCACACACACATACACATACACACACACACACACGCATATTCTGTATGTATACACGAGTCTGTTCCACACACACACACACACAAACAGTGAAGTAAATACAGGCGTCTGTTCCACACACACATACACACACACACACACACATATTCTGTATGTATACACGAGTCTGTTCTACACACACACACACACACACACACAGTCGTCTGGAGCACGCTTACATAAATCAAAGCCCGCACACATACATAGAGTTCGTCGACCGAACGCGTGGCGGTTTTTGCGATACGCCGAGATTCAAAAATGGAATTCGATTTTCTTTAAACCGTGAACCTTATTGCTATAGCTATAGAGGCGAATTCTATCTCCATACAGAATGTCCTATGAATTATATTTAGATGAGATTCATTGTATTGTTCACTTTATGGCTATTGTGATAGAGTCGATTCTCGCTCGTGACGTCACCCGCGAAATGTCAATTATTGTCATGTCAAGGAAGTTCTTTACGAGGCAGAGTTCCGTTTTGGATGTTTAACGTTCGAAAATTATGAAACAAAAAAATATAAAGACGGACTTCAAAAAAATATATAATTTACGATACGAAAAAAAAGCTTCTATATAAATGATTGATAATCATAATCCATTATTTTTTTTCTAATTTAATTTAATAAAAATAATTAAGGCCAGCCAGCCGGGGTCGCGATCACTGGCAGCGAAGAAAAAAAAAAAAAAAAAGCATCGCGAGACATTTTTTGAAAATGGAACGCTGCATGTGGTTGGGTAATTTATATAAAGTAATAGTCGCGTGTACAGGGGTGGGGGGGGTGAGGGGCGACCCTAGTCCCTAGTCATTGGCGGCGGAGACCTCGCCGGGAACACTCGTGCTTATTATTGTTATTTAATTGACGGACACAGCGGAATATAGGTTACACGGACACGCGGCCGTGTGTGTGTGTGTGTGTGTGTGTGTGTGTGTGTGTGTGTGTGTGTGTGTGTGTGTGTGTGTGTGTCTGTGTGTGTGTGTAAGCCGGTCGGTCCAGCTACCGAGCTACGCGCTCTCTGTTCCCATTGTAACACGATACTTATTATATATTTTTTGTATTAATAATTTATTTATTTGTCACAATGTTTTATATCCCCGGAGACGTACGTCTCTATATAGTATGTATGTTTAAACGATATTTTATTTATATGTAAAATATTTTGAAATAAACTTAATTTTATTTGGGATTCATTTGTGTTTTATTTACAGTTGAGAAGGCGCATAGAGGAATAAAGAATATATATATACTTCTATGTATATGTAATTTTTTCTTTTATTCTATATTATTATATGGAAGTTAAAATAATTTAAGATATCTCCATACGTACTTTAATAAATATATGTCATTTTAAACCACTTTCAATAAGCATGATTTAAATTGTATATTGAGAATTAAATTTTTCTTCTTACACCTTAAAGTTCTTTAGTAGTAAAGGATACTTTCATTATTGTCGTATTTACTATCATACGTCAAGTTTGATCGTACAGTTTTATCAAACTTAGACTTTGGATACTATTTTCGTCAATCGTACGATGAAGTATGGAACCTCTTATTTTGTAGTCGGTTAAAATTTTTATGAATAATGGAAACATATCGCGAGGCATTGACACTTAGGTTATATTGAATGTATGTCTGTCTGTATGATATACTAAAAAATATAAATTTCAATATAAATAACTAATGTCAGTTCAATGTTAAAATGAAAAATTAATATTCAAAAAAAAGGAAGAATGTTTTGGAGATAAATATATATATTTTTAAAGGATTTATTGTGAATAGTGTATAACAAAAAACGTATTAATTTCAAATACCGATTGTTCCGCTATTCGGCCACAGATGGCGCTGTGCGTATACCGCAAGACGGAATACAACTTAATTTTTGAGAAGACCTTATTTAAACTCAATATATATTAATTATTATTTTATACAAATATTTAGTTTGTAATCAAAGTTATTATAATATAAATTTGATTTAAATTAAACATATATATAGAATATATATATTTTTTACAATTTTTAGCCTCGATACAATTTGACTATAATTTTTGACTTGGAACATATAAATTATATTTCTTTTATTACATATTTATATGGATATAATGAATTTGTTGTCTGTGGTTAGTTATTAGAGCTCATATATATGTATATATATGTATATAGAGGCGACTCTAATAGAGTGTATCCTCTATACTAGGCCAGACAAGGCCGGTATGATGAGAGAGGTATATGTCTGTCTGTTCCAACCTCAAATTGTAAAGTTCATTGCTCCACATGGGCGATGACGACTGTTAGACAGAGATGGAAGATCACCTCTCGCTCGCACACTCAACGATCAATATACTGCGACTGGATGTACTTGAGGATTTAGCATTATATATATATATGTCATATAATAAGGGATTTTAAGTCGAGATATATATGTAATAATAATCTTTAGTATATGTTTGTAATTTTGAAAATAGTTCGACTTAAAGATATTCTTAAAGTGTTTGTAAAAACTGTTACAGTTTAAAGTTACTTAGTATTATATTACGAGAAAATTTATTGATGATTTTGTGTATACAGGGTGACTGGTGAATTACTGTCAATATTTAAGGAGAATACTCGGTACATGATTCTCATTCGAATTATATAAAAAAAATATCACGTCCTCAAGTATCGATAGTAATTCACCAGTCACCCTGTATATGTATATATATGTTAAGTTTTATTAATACAATATATGTCGTAACGTCAAGTATCAAGTAGCGTGGAACCTTGTAGCGGGCTCTATGGCGGGGGGCGGAGGCCTGGGGCGCGGCGTATCTTCTGTCCCTGTCCGCATGCGCGTGCGCAACCTTCGCTCTGATTCATGTTGAATTACGTTCGCGCTGCTCCGTATGGGATAAGGGGTTAAATTAAACATATTTGAGGGTTGATTGACAATTATATGTAATTTGACGTATTTTTTTGACATAGCGATTGTTTTTATTTAGTAGCAAATTTAGTAATATTTTTTGAATATTTTGAAGTCACATAGTATTAGTTATAATAATTGTATGTCTTTTATATTTATCGTCCAACATCGAGCCTAGTTTTTATTTATTTTCTTGATTTATATATGTATAATAAATATTTTTTCTTTACATTATTTCATAGTTAGTATGCCGTTTGAGTATTTTCTCTAGTCAACTAATAATATAATAGTAAAAATATAATCATTACGAGTATGTTTAGTTAAATTTCAATTTAATATAAGTGACATTATATATATCATCATCATTCTATCAGAGTCCACTGCTGAGCTGCCTCTTCTCACATGGAGAAGGTTTGAGCATTAATCACCACGCTTGCTTAAGACGGGTTGGCGATTTCAAACTTATAATTGTGAAATTATATAAATTATTATTGAAATTATAAAATTATATATATACGTGTGTGTGTATGTGCGTTTTTGTGTGTATGATATATGTAATAGTAAAGCATGAAAAATGTACCTAAAGCAATAAAAATATCTGCTGGAAATTCCTTACTTCTTATACTGTATAAAAAAGTTATATTAAAAAAGTTATAGGAATAATATAATAACACGTCGAGAACCGAGTGACTATTGAAATTTATATAAATTACTTATACATGATTTTATTGAAAAATATATTGAAATTATATTATACCTATATTTTATTTACCGTTATGTATTTATATTATATAAGATATATGTAAATGTTAAAAGAATTTAAGGTTACTGAATGTATGGTACGACTATAAATACATACTTTTTTTAAAAAAAACTATTATTTTTGGTAAAAAAATTTACATTGGAAAAGAATATACCTATATTACGAAGTCTAGTTTCCTTGACAATCAAAAATAATAATGATTGTAATTTAATATGAAGAATAAAATCCTTTATTATCTTTATATATGCCTTTCAGTATTTTTGTTATTAGTAATATGTACTTTCTCTGTTGAAACAAGAAGCAGAATATATTATATAATACTCTGTGCTTGGATATTAAAGAACTTGAAGAAGAATTATTTAATTTCTTTTTTATATACCTACATTCTATTTAGTTATGATATTAGGCTTAATTTAACTAGTGTTTTTTTGGTCTGGTATATTGTCTTGTAATAATTTTTGTAGTTATAAATGAGCCAGATTTAATATATTAAGAGAATTTTATATTGCAAGAATAGTTGCTATGGAACAAGTCAAAACGAAAATGTAGTATTTCTGGTGAAGGACTTATCAAGGAATCATTTGATGACGTCAGATAATCTAGAATTTCTACTACTATTGATATAATTGTTAATGTAGTAGTATTGATACTGATAAGATTTATCTAGATATGAGATCGTCTAAAACCTCCCTAATATTTTAAAGCATTTCAACATATGAAAAAGCTTATTTTAACAGTAACACGTAATTAAACATATAAAATTTGTACGCGGTACAAGTGGGAGCGAGATGTATAACAGCTAAACCTCTACAACCTACTAAAAGACTTCGGCCTGTCCAGAACTAATATCAATACATTCTTGGAACGCACTTCAAAGGCAGTCCTAGTAAGTTCTTTTCAAATTATGTAGAGAGAGGAGCTTGTACGGTGGAGGTGAGCGTATAACGCCTTAGATAGGGGTCCCTTAAACCTACACCTGGGTCGCAAGTCACAGTCACTGTTGAAGCTCCTCTCACTACAACGATGGACCCGACACACGCACCGTGAATACATGGAATGAAGAGAGGATTCGTCTTTTGTTTTAAGAAATAATACTAATTCTGTCATAAGTTATAATTTTGCCAAATTTTACTGTATCCTTGGATTTTTATCCAGAATGAATTTAGAATTCAGCAGTATTATTAACAGAGTACAGAAATAGTCAATCGAGGGTACTATAGCTATAAAAACTGTCTTTCTTTGGTTGAGGTTACCAAAATCCCTAGCTCTGTACCTTTGAGTCCAATCAAATAGTCCCTTTCTTAATCTCTAGATGGTTACTCTCCTGTAACACTATTTCCATGTGTAAACAAGTCTTGTTTACCATCAAATAGATTTTTGGAAAGATTCTCTTTATTCTGGTATAATGGAAACTAAAATTTAAGACCAATTTTATTTTCTATTAAGGGTATACAACATGAAATACTAAACTATATATTATTATTTATATTATAAACTAGACATAGCCAGTGATTCTGCTCGTGATTATAACGTGAGGAAGTATTAGTCTTGGTGTTTGGCTAAATCCCTACGAAAATTATAAATGCGAAAGTAACTCTGTCTGTCTGTATGTCTGTTACGCTTTCACGCCTAAACCACTGAACTGATTTTAATGGAATTTAGTACAGACATACAGTTGACCTTGAGAAAGAACATAGGATAGTTTTTATACCAGAAATTCGAAAGGTTCTCTTGGAAACGCGATATAACCGAAATCCACGAGGGAGAAGCTGCGGGCGGAAAGCTAGTATACAATATATGCTTGATGTTCTTGTAGTTGTGAAGAAATTATCACTATAGTTGTATGTGTAGTTGAAAGACCTTCAAAATAAAATAACTGTCATCTACAATCTTTAATATATTATTTAGATTACAAAATTTTACTGCTGGACTGATTTTAATAATAAATTGTCATTATAGTCTTGGTGACCTAAAGGTTAATTGCCTGACTCTCATGCATGAGGGCGCGGGTTCGAAACCTGGCAAGTACCAATGTGATTCCGAGTCATATGTAGTTCTAAAAATATTTGGACACCACTGAAAGACGGTGATGGAAAACATCGTGAGGAAACCTGGACTTATAATTATTAATTATAAGTTTGAAATCGCCAACCCGTCTTGAGCGAGCCTGGTGATTAATGCTCTTACCTTCTCCATGTGAGAAGAGGCTCAGCAGTGGGCTCTGATAGACTGATGATGATGTCATGTTTGGATAAGTACAGAAATTAATTTTACTTTCTGGTAACTTGTACTGAACATGAGATAAGTTATTGCCTAGCTGAGCTTTTAAAACATTATCTGTCTGTCTGTCTGATAACAACATTGTAATTAATTGTTGAACCATAGAATTCTCCTCGTCTTAATTATGAACCAAAATATTATAAGTGCAACAAAAATTCCATTTGTTTCCCCATAAAACATGGGTCCATTTGGGCCTTTGGAGCCAATGACCTATCAAAATTAGAGTAACGTGAATATGTCTTTACAACAGAATTAGTGAATTTAGTATCGTTTTGACCGATTACTGATACGAAATATAAATTAGAAGTTCATTGACATTACCAGGATTTGAACCCGGATCCTTTGGGAGATTTTATTTCAATTAAACTACAGGATCCCGACTTGGGTAATACATATACTTATTTATTTCTTTTCAACCGATTTCCAAAAAAGAAGTTCTCAATACGTCTGTATGTTTTCGGATTTCATTTCTCTGGTTTAGTCCAAAAAATCCTCTTTAATACGAGCCAGGTGGGCTGAATTTAAAATTTAAATAAATTGCGTGAGTTCATCGCACCACACATACCTAAAGGTCACTGACCTGTCCTTTTGATTTTATTTTTCTTACCTGAGACCCGAAAAGGCCTGGGCCTGTTAGCGTTTCGTTTTATTGTCTCAAACTTTAAGACCTTATACTTTAATATTTTGGTATTAATTTTGGCGAGTGTTTATTTTGCGATGTTTAATCCTAAATAATCTGTTGGATTTTGCTTATATTTTTGTATTTTTGATCACAATTATCTTTCTTCCATCTAAACTTAAAATATAAGAAAACTTCTTTTTCTTTTTCTACCTGGCAATTTCCCAGCTATAGCCAGGGTCTGCCTTACATGTTGTGTATAGTTTTGACTATTTGTTTTTACGACCGGCCGCCTGCCTGACATCAACCCTCTTTTGGGAATATAAAATATAAGAAAACTATTTCAGCTTCAGCATAACTTTCATTAAATGTTTCATGGTTTTAAAACGATTCAAATCTTAAATGATATTTGTTATCTTGTACTTTCCCTAACAAAAGCTCGATAAATTCTATCAGAATAAATTTATTTATAAGATAATCAATAATTATCTTGTTTTATAATGACGTCACTTTCCTTTTAAACTTATTTGGACAAAATATTAAGCAAAATCTATATGCTATTGTAATTTTAATACTAATGCCAGCTCCTGGCTGCATTCTGATCTGTCTTAGATATATCTGAATGAAAAATCAAAACCAAATGGTTCTAGAGTTAGAGGGTAACAAACAAATGGACAGAAAAATGTATACTATAGCAGGTTAAACTCTCAACAATCTACTAAAAGACTTGGGCCTGTCCAGAAGTAATATCAACACATTCTTGGAACGTACTTCGAAGGCAGTTCTAGTAGGTTCATTTCAAATTTGGTAGAGAGAGGAGCTTGGACAGTGGAGGTGAGCGTTTAACGTTAGATAGGGTCCCTTAAACCTACACCTGGGTCACAAGTCCCAGTCACTGTTGAAGCTCCTCTCACTACAACGATGGACCCGACACACGCACCGTGAATACATGGAATAATGAGAATTTCGACTCATTGGTTCAATGATAAGATAATATTCATACAAAAAGATGTCAATTAATTAATTATGATATATTTTTGCCGACTTCAAAAATGTGTTTCTCGACAATTACTTGTGTAGGCTTAAATAAATCTATGATTTTTTCTATTATTTGTTACACGACGTTTCTGTTACTTCACAGAATCCGTGATCACGGATAATAATTAAGATATATGTTTACTCTTTAAAACCTGACCGTTACTCTATACGTTTGCTAAAGAAAAATTTTCTCGAAAACTACAGATGCATTTTGAATAGAAATTTATTAATTCTCTAAGTAATAACAAGGAAGATGCTAATTTATGAAAATTAAGTTTCTTAAAATTTGGTTATTATTTTCTTATGAGAGTCTTGTTTAATCATATTGGAATAAATTGTCAAATACTACAGACGGTATATTGTCACTTCTCTTCTTCTTCTACCTGGCAATTTCCTGGTTTTAGCCAGGGTCTGCCTTACATGTTGTGAATAGTTTTGGCTAATTGTTTTTACGACCGGCCGCCTGCCTGACATCAACCCTCTTTGGGAATACATTAATAAGTGATGTCCAAATACTCTTAGGAAGTACATATGACTCGGAAAAATCACATTGGTACTTGTCAGGATCAAACCCGCGCACTCATGCTTGAGAGGCGGGCCTCTTAGCCACTAGGCCACCACTGACTTTAATATTGGCATTTCTCTTATAAGCTATTAATTTTTTTATATATATCAAAAGGGGTAAATAAACAGATCTACTTGATGGAAGGTATTCAACGTGGACATTGGCAAGATAAGCAATATTACAGATGTATTGCCAACCTTGGGAAGGAAAAAGGAAAGAGCAGGAAATGGTGGGAAAGGAAAGGACATAACTGTTCTTGAAGAATCATAGATGAATATTAACCACAAGCTATCGTCACTACATACATAGCGTTAACAGTTTTCTATTAATCTTCTCCCATAATATTAACGTAGTATTGAATGAGAAACGCGAAACTATACGTATGTAGTAAATGTTAACTTGTACTAGAACTACTAGCATACAGTTCTTTTACATTTCCTATCAAAATAAACAAAAATATAACTTAAATTCAGTTAAATAATAATAAATACAAATTAATTTTTAAATTTAAATATACATTACAATGATACGAAAAAAAAATAATGCCTTAAATCATTTTTATAAAAGACCCGATACTTTAACGCTGGACCGATATTAACTAAACATAGCTAAGAACCATCTCAATGAAATCAACTTTCAAATCGACAAAACCGCATCAAAATCGGTCGATACGTTTATGAGCTACGATGCTACAAACACACACCAAACTCATAACCCCCCATTCACGTGGCAGCTTAAGTTCATATTAATATAATAATAAATTGTAATTTATCGCGCCTCCAAAATTTCTGTGACCTTCAGAGGTTCACTGATAACAATGATAAGATATCTGGGGACGTGGGATGCCCATTCGTGGGATTAGCTTGACACACATATCGTATGTATAAGATTTCAACCCGGTTCTGCTTGAGTTTAACAAGAATATACAGGGTGACTGGTGAATTACTATCAATATTTAAGGAGAATACTCGGTACATGATTCTCATTCGAATTATGTAAAAAAATAGGTACTTAATTTTTGACCAAATTTCCGTATAAATAAATAAAGCGCGGACACGTTCCAAGTGTTCCAAGTGTGGACGTGTGTGTTTGTGTATACCTAATCTGTAGGGTGTTCACACGATGCGTAATTAATTACATAACTATTGGTTAACTTTACTTAGAAGTTTATTAATATTTATGTTATATTAATTTTTATTTTGTCATATATGATCGTCAAATATCACGTCCTCGAGTACCTATCGATAGTAATTCACCAGTCACCCTGTATATTATTAAGACTATATCTTTCTATATGACTCTCATCACTCACCTCCGTAGGTTGACTAGGAGATCTCTTTTGGAGATAAGTCCGCCTTTTTGTATGTTTTTTAATATTATATTATTTTCTGTCTTGTTAAAGTGCAATTAAGGATATATCCTTAATTGCACTTTAACAAGACAGATATATTTTTCTAATATTTTTGTCACAACAGACGAAACCGGGTGTCATAATAGTTAATATAAATATTATTATAATTATGTAAATTTTTATATACCTACATATAATTTTATTATGAAATTAAAGTGAATGAAAAATTATACTTTTGACTTGACATACTAATCATGAAAATACGTACCTAATATTTATATAATAAATATTTTCAATATTTATATATAAAAAATAATAATATTACTATGATTCTGGTACACCTTACCTACACTCTGTCTGTCTGTCGCCGTGGTGTAGAGATCTGAAAAAAGTGAAATACTACTGAAAATCATACGAATTTACAAATATATGTATACTAGTTTATGCTCGCGACTTCGTCCGAGTGAAAATCAGAATTTTTCTCTCTTAAGTCTTAAAACAATACATATAGTAATCGATGCAGGTTTTGCATTTTAACATTACATACAGACAGCGAAAGCCAAACATATTAATACAAAATTTCATACAAATCGGTCCAGCCGTTTATTTCAGTGACGTACACACGTACAGTGGAATCATATATATATACTAGAAGACCTGGCGAACTTCGTATCGCCCTATAATCAAGAAATATCTGTTACGTTTTTTATTTATATTTTTGGAGTTTACCTGTAAGCCATAAATCTCCGTGTTTTGAAGTGCGACAGAATGATTGACATATTAGTTAGTTGTCAAATCTAATGTCAAAAAAAAAACGTTTGTATCAACAACTATGTACTAATAAATTAAAAATTAATTAAAAAAACATTGTCCAGCGGACGAAATTGTGAATCTAAACCATTCCCAGATCCCCTTGAACACACACAAAAAATTTCATCAAAATATATCCAGTCGTTTGTGAGAAGTTCAGTGACATACACACTCACAGAAGAATTATATATATAAAGATATGTAAAGCATGTAGTACATAACATGTGTAAAAGGAAAAAAATATACAAAGGGGTATCTCTCGTCATTTCACTCTAACGTTGTGGGGTGGTTGTTTTTTTTGTGCCTTCCACCCACAAGGGGTGAAGGTTTTAATTGAACCTTGTTTGCTACATAGCTGATGTAATTCTAATCTATAGTATGTATGTATGTATGTTACGCTTAAAATACAGAACTTATTTAATTTAATACTTTATATTTAAGTCTAGTATCCTAGTGGTTAAAAGGTCAGCCACTCATGCACGAGGGCGCGGGTTCGATCCTGGCAACCAATGTGATTTTTCCGAGTCATATGTACTTGAGAGTATTTAGACATCACTGATTAATGCATTCCCAAAGAGGGTTGATGTCAGGCAGGCGGCCGGTCGTAAAAACAAATAGCCAAAACTATTCACATGTACGCAGACCCTGGCTGAAGCTGGGAAATCGCCAGGTAGAAGAAGATGGTTTAGTTTTACAGTTGTAGGTGAATCCGCAGGCAGCGACATGTATAGTGTCAAGTGACGTCATCAACACTTTTACCTTTATCCATAGTTATCTAGATGGAATTGCTAATATACAAGCCACAGCTTATTCCGATGTTTAAATACATTACTGAAAAATTTTATCAAAATCTGTCAAGCAATTGTATCAAAGAATAAGATATATATGTATGTATGTTTGTTTATTTATAATTTTTTTTTTCGGTTCAGATTCTAACAGTTTAAATCCTAAAGCCATAAATTTTAAATAAATATTTGTATGGAAAAATTTTATTCATCAAATGCATTGTTTCAACTGATTAAGAAGAAACAGTATCGGTAACCTTACTCCTAGTTTGTATGTAGTAAAACTACACATTGATAAACCGTTTAATAATCCCTACTAATATTATAAATGCGAAATTGTTTCTGTCTGTCTGTCTGTTACTCTTTCACGCCTAAATCACTGAACTGATTTTAATGAAATTTGGTACAGAGATAGAGTTGACCTTGAGAAAGAACATAGGATAGTTTTTATTCCAGACTTTTGAAAGGTTCTCTTGGAAAATCAGCACGCGGGCGAAGCTGCGGGCGGAAAGCTTGTATTACCATATTACAGTACGTAGGTAGGTACGTAGTTAATTGAATAAAAACGAAAAGTTCTAGTGTGACGAAAAACCTTATAGTTAGCGTATTTTATTTAAACAAACATATTATAAATTGAGTTCCAACGGTTTAAATTATAAGGAAATCTATATATACTAGCTTTTGTCGACGACTTCGTCTGCGTTAGTTTCATAATTATAAATAGTATATCTAACTCTGAACTCTATTCCTCCTTAAACAGTAGATAAGATTTTAGACTGATCAATTAATTTTTTGTTTTTCAATCGTATGTAAAGTATCCTATGTCCTTTCTATGTTCTAATCTATCTCTCCACCAATCTTCATCCAAACCCGTACAGTCGTTAGAGTTATAAATAGTGTAATTAACACGACTTTCTTTTATATATAAAGATATATATTGAATGATATGTTCTTATAAATTTAGAAGGACCATGTATTTTCAATTCACATATAAACTATCAAATAACAGAACCTCTTTCTTCGTAGTCGGTTACAATGATTCAAAAGTAATAAATTTTATTTCCTTTCCTTTATATATACATAGTTAGTTTCTGAAAGAAGATTTTTATCTGTAAATAGTACGGACACACTGTCCAAAGTTCTCACAAAATGTTTTAAAAACGTAGTTTTGATATAAAATAAATTTATATTAATTTATTATACTAACAACTTATGTCTTATCAGAAATAAAGTCTTACTATTCTATTTAAAAGTATGGTATTGAGATATAATTAAATATTTTTCAAGAAATTATCCAAAAATAAATAAATGAAGATTCTTACATTCAAATTGAAATATAATTAATAAATATTTTAAGTGTTTTACCTTAAATATCTCATCATATCTCATAGATCACTCAAATCAAACTCATCGAATTTCATCATATTCATATTTTATACTAAAATTTTGGCCATATATATTTAAATACAATAGAATAATAATTATAAAGAAAGATTATGTTTTATTTGTAAGAAAGTTTTTATATATGTATATATCTTATATATAAAATTCTCATGTCGCGGTGTTTGACAAATAACTCCTCCGAAACGGATGGACCGATTTTGATGAATATTTGTGAGCATAATATTGAGTAGGTCTGAGAATTGGAAAATATCTATTTTTCATAACCCTAAGTCATAAGAGTTGTTCACCCCTAAATAGTATTTTTTAATTTTCAGACGAATTTTTTTGGTTTAATTTTTTTATAATGTAGCATTAAAAATACATATGTACATACAACTCAAAATTCTTACTTTTATCGCCAACCCCTACTTTTTATATGGCAAAACAACATTATAATTACTAGCTTTCCGCCTGCAGCTTCGCCCGCGTGGAGTTCGGTTATATCGCGTTTCCAATATAACCTTTCAAAAGTCTATGATAAAAACTATCCTATGTTCTTTCTCAAGGTCAACTCTATGTCTGTACCAAATTTCATTAAAATCAGTTCAGTGGTTCAGTCGTGAAAGCTTAACAGACAGACAGAGTTACTTTCGCATTTATAATATTAGTAGGGATATGCTGTCTAATTCCCATGGTGTAGTAGAAGGGTATAGGGCGTCGCGTGCGCACCTATTGGATGCACACAGTCATAGGACCGTCCCATTAAAATATTATTGGCTGCACCATACTTAATAGATCAACCTATCTATGGTCTATTCGTATGCTTTTAGGGTATTTTTAGGAGTAGAATTCTTTTTTGTTTAGTAATTTTAGCTATGATTTTACGTATAATTTATTATTTTGAAAATGTTTATATTCTTTCTTCTATCTGGCAATTTCCCAGCTACAGCCAGGGTCTGCCTTACATGTTGTGAATAGTTTTGGCTAATTGTTTTTACGATCCGCCTGCCTGACATCAACCCGCTTTGGGAATGCATTAATCAGTGATGTCTAAATACTCTTTATATATTTAAATGAAACTAATATTTTTCGGATTTAACTTCGCGACTTTATTTTTGATTAGAAAACTACATACTACCGAAATTTCGGTTACTTTTCAGCAACCGTGATCATTAAGACGAGATGTTTATATATATATATTTTAATTATAGTTTTTATAATAAACCAATACTAGTCTAGACTGATCAGTCTAGTGAGTTGCAACTACTTTCTAGACTGCATTTGAGACTAGAAAGTCTGTATTAACACATTTTGATGATAATAACTTTATGATAAAAAATGATACTATTGTCAAAGATATTTACAAATATATTTGATTTAGAATAATTTGGTGTTTTTCGAAATATTGGTAAATTTTAAAATATTTTTTCATACATAAGGACAAAATTTAGTGGATTTAGGATAGACAACATACATACAGATTTAGAAATACTCGCATTTATACTTAGTAGGAAGATACTAGTTTTTACAAGTGACTTCGCTTGAAATTTACAATCAAATATAATATAATAGAGTCACAATATAATTAAATTTTTAAGTACTTTTTGTGATAAAACCAATTAAATTAAAAATTGCTTGAATTAAGAAAATATAAAAACGTGTAGTAGGTTCTGTCTTACGTAAATACCATCAGTTTCAGTGTTTTACAAACTTGTAATCTTTTTTATATAAAAGAAAGTCGTGTTAGTTACACTATTTATAACTCTAACGGCTGTACGGGTTTGGATGAAGATTGGTTGAGAGATAGATTAGAACATAGAAAGGACATAGGATACTTTACATACGATTGAAAAATAAAAAATAAGTTGATCAAATCCAAAATCTTATCTACTGTCTTTAAGGAGGAATAGAGTTCAGAGTTAGATATACTATTTATAATTATGAAACTAACGCAGACGAAGTCGCGTGCAAGAACTAGTATTATGTATAAACGAAATGACTTCAATCACACAGTACGTATAGAGTCAGTAATAAGAATATTTTTATTGAACTTCTGTTAAACGTATTTATAAATGGACTGTCTGATTGTATCCAAGTATTAACTTATTATATAGTTTTCATTATTACAAGTTAGTAATTGAATATTCCCAAAGAGGGTTGATGTCAGACGGCCGGTCGTAAAACCAATTAGCCAAAACTATTCACAACATAAGGCAGACCCTGGCTATTGCTGAGAAATTGCCAGGAAGAAGACTTTCTTATAAACAATAAGTTTTCTTTAAATATTTATTTTTGGTATACAATTATAGTTATGAACAAAATTTTTAATGCTTGAATTTAAAAAAATAACACAGTTTCTAGTGTTTTTTCTTACGTTACTTTACCAAAATAGTAAAAGTACTTTATTTTCTAATATATATGTGGTTTAGTTAATATTATAGTTTCTTTCAACTCACGGTACAGTGGGATATAATATTATGGGATCGTGTGACAAATAAACAAACAGTTTAGTAGCTACGGTATCACTAACAGACGTACATATATATAATGACATTACAAAAGGTCAATTACCTGATATCAATTCATTGGCAGTAACATTCACATATATACATATATATTTTACATAAAGTCCATTTAATTTAATTATATTATTTATTATATATATTTATACATATGTATATAATAAAATAAAATTAAAATATAATAACATCTAGCTTTGTGAATAAGAAAACTTTCAATTGATATCTAAGTTACTGAAAATGGTTACTTACATATGTTTGATATAAAATGATAATAATTATAATATAATAATATTGATAGATATGAAGAAATATTAAATATTATATGTATATATATAAATATATATGTACCTATAATAAGCGGTTATATTGCAGCATTGGGCGCCGACGCCTATACTCAAAATGGCGCACCGACTCGTGACGTAATGACGATTTTTAACAACATATAACATTATTCATTAAAATAAATCAAATAATTTTAATTAATATATATATAATATATAATATTCTATATATATTATTTCAATATATATGTATATAACGTGTTAACAAAGGGGCGTAATCCATTAAACGCTTTACCATCTATTTTAAGCGTCCGATTAAACATTAATCCAATTAATAATCCAATTAGATTATCATTAACAATTAAATAAATAATAATTATAATAATTAAATTTAAATAATTTTAATATACATATAAGTTGCACTCAAACAAAGAAGTATATAAACGTGCGAGTGTAAAATTCAAAAAATTGGAAAGCAGACTCACCAAGACAAGATGGCGGCGGACAAAGGAGAAACATATCACGTACTTTCCACTGTATTTAACATATATAATATACATAATAAACACTCATAACATATAATATAATAACATATATATAATATATATGTGTATAGATATATATTTTTGTAATATTAAATGCGACGCGAGACGCGAATGCATCCAATAGAGTGCATTGTGATACTGACCTAGGGCTTGCATCGGCGCAGGGCGAACAGTCACGCACACACTCGCAACACAATACGTGCACACGACACTCGCCTTTATGTACTATATAATAAAGGTGAGTTTGGTTTGTAATATTTATATGAGTGGAAGGTTCAGTCGATCCATAGTAACAGCAAGTACTAGCCAAAGATTTCGTATATAATTATATAAAAGGTATTTTTTATACTATATAATTCTTTATTATGGAAATTTAAATTTTATTAAGTTTACTCTATATATAGATTTTATAATAGTGTAAAGTTTCATCTAAATTTCTGTAGGAA
Source organism: Danaus chrysippus (assembly GCA_916720795.1). Taxonomy (NCBI): domain Eukaryota; kingdom Metazoa; phylum Arthropoda; class Insecta; order Lepidoptera; family Nymphalidae; genus Danaus; species Danaus chrysippus. The sequence goes on from CAKASE010000075.1 coordinate 4,666,851, forward strand.
TTATTGCTTAGGTAACGCCACATACTAAGCACAAATAGAAAAGTAAAAAAAAAGTATAAACTTTACACATTTCTCCAAGTAAATATCTAATCTTTATTCCAAATCTCATCCAAATCGTTCCAGCCACTTCATGTTATTTCCAAAATTCCTTCTCATATAATGAATTTATGTTGAAATTTTATATAAATATATATGTATGTAGAGTTTGATGAAAACTCTACATGTAACTGAGTTAAAAACAAATAATTAATTTCACGCCATATATGTATGAATTTTTGCATATTATCTTATTAACCAATAAACAAAATTTTTACCTTTTCTCTATCTCCTTAAATACATCAAAAATCAAAAGTAAATAACCAATAATTTAGCAATATATATAAAATTATAGGTATTTTTTTCCTTGTAATAGTTATTTCAGTATTTTTTATTTCATGCTGACTCCTTACTATGTGTTAACGTCGTACTTACAGTTTGCCGTTTTTCAATAAACTATTTTATATCCTGAATGGAATACTCTTAAAACTGCGTGTGTAAACCCAAACTTGTGGTAAGCGTACTAGGGTTAAAACAGTTAAAAAAAACAATATAAGTAATTTAATATTTTCAAATATTAGATATCTACCATTTATGTTTAATTTTAACCAAATCGTTATTTTTTTTTTATAGTATGCAAGTATAATCATTATATATCATCTACCTGTCAATTTCACAGTTTTAGCCAGGGTCTGCCTTACATGTTGTGAATAGTTTTGTCTAATTGTTTTTACGATCCGCCTGCCTGACATCAATCCTCTTTGGGAATATAATCATTATATATTAGATACTTATATGACCAAGGTTTATTAGGAGAGAAATAGTTATTATATCATTTCTTTTAATAATGTATGAACTGCTAGTGAAAGTTTCATCAGAATCTGTCCAGCCGTTTGTTTGTAATAAATGCATTTCAATTAAATTATGATCTAGAATACACAAGATATATATTTATAACACTACCGTCTTCCCATGACATTACTCGCATATTAATAGATTAAACTATTTATAATAGAAAAAAATTAAAGCCTTAGAAATAAGAAAAAATAATTATATACATATATAAAGTGTGGCCTAGTGGTTAAAGGCCTACTCAAGCAAGAGGGCGCGGGTTCGATCCTGGCAAGTACCAATGTGATTTTTCCGAGTCATATGTACTTTATAAGAGTATTTAGACATCACTGACTGATGAAGGAAAACATCGTGAGGAAACATTGACTTATCAAATTATAAGTTTGAAATCACCAACCCGTCTTGAGCGAGCGTGGTGATTAATGCTCTAACCTTCTCCATGTGAGAAGAGGCTCAGCAGTGGGCTCTGATAGACTGATGATGATATAAAATGTATGATTAATAAATAGTATTGGTACATAGGTATATATTAGTTTTATCCAAATAATTATATTTGAGTATTCCGTTTTGAACTAGTGTTACAAAGTACTCGGTTACTGATTACTGAAATATTTAAAATAAGTTAATGTAAACCGAATATATACATAGTTTACTTATATTTAATTAAAAACTATATTGTGTGGTTTTATTTAAAGGGTATGTTTTTACAGACAAAACACAAAAAAATACGAAAGAAAACGATGATAGCCGAAGATTCACGAACATTTTAACAAAACTACCGTAAATAAAAACGAATTAAAGTAGATTTAGATTTATTTATATAAGGTTTTCTATTTCAATGTTTTATTTTAAAGGAAATCAACATACCATCAATTATTCAACGTTAACTAGCAGTTAAAAAAACGCTGACGTAACACTACCTAACGACTATTTAGAAAACAAATTATATTGAAATTATGGTCAGGATTTAACCAGATATAGGAAGTTGGAACTTGGAATAGAGAAATACAATTCTAAACTACAAAGAATAAGAAATGTTTCATACTTAATTAATATATAAAATTGTTTATGTAGAGAGAGGAGCTTGTATAGTGGAGGTGAGCGTTTAACGTTATATAGGGGTCCCTTAAACCTACACCTGGGTCACAAGTCCCAGTCGCTGTTGAAGCTCCTCTCACTACAACGATGGACCCGACACACGCACCATGAATACATGGAATGATGAGAGGTTTCGTCTCTCTATATATATTAAACCTACACCTGGGTCACAAGTCACAGTCACTGTTGAAGCTCCTCTCACTACAACGATGGACCCGACACACGCACCGTGAATACATGGAATAATGAGAGGTTTCGTCTCTCTATATATATTAAACCTACACCTGAGTCACAAGTCCCAGTCACTGTTGAAGCTCCTCTCACTACAACGATGGACCCGACACACGCACCGTGAATACATGGAATGATGAGAGGTTTCGTCTCTCTATATATATTAAACCTACACCTGGGTCACAAGTCACAGTCACTGTTGAAGCTCCTCTCACTACAACGATGGACCCGACACACGCACCGTGAATACATGGAATGATGAGAGGTTTCGTCTCTCTATATATATTAAACCTACACCTGGGTCACAAGTCACAGTCACTGTTGAAGCTCCTCTCACTACAACGATGGACCCGACACACGCACCGTGAATACATGGAATGATGAGAGGTTTCGTCTCTCTATATATATTAAACCTACACCTGGGTCACAAGTCCCAGTCACTGTTGAAGCTCCTCTCACTACAACGATGGACCCGACACACGCACCGTGAATACATGGAATGATGAGAGGTTTCGTCTCTCTATATATATTAAACCTACACCTGGGTCACAAGTCACAGTCACTGTTGAAGCTCCTCTCACTACAACGATGGACCCGACACACGCACCGTGAATACATGGAATAATGAGAGGTTTCGTCTCTCTATATATATTAAACCTACACCTGGGTCACAAGTCACAGTCACTGTTGAAGCTCCTCTCACTACAACGATGGACCCGACACACGCACCGTGAATACATGGAATGATGAGAGGTTTCGTCTCTCTATATATATTAAACCTACACCTGGGTCACAAGTCACAGTCACTGTTGAAGCTCCTCTCACTACAACGATGGACCCGACACACGCACCGTGAATACATGGAATGATGAGAGGTTTCGTCTCTCTATATATATTAAACCTACACCTGGGTCACAAGTCACAGTCACTGTTGAAGCTCCTCTCACTACAACGATGGACCCGACACACGCACCGTGAATACATGGAATAATGAGAGGTTTCGTCTCTCTATATATATTAAACCTACACCTGAGTCACAAGTCCCAGTCACTGTTGAAGCTCCTCTCACTACAACGATGGACCCGACACACGCACCGTGAATACATGGAATAATGAGAGGTTTCGTCTCTCTATATATATTAAACCTACACCTGGGTCACAAGTCACAGTCACTGTTGAAGCTCCTCTCACTACAACGATGGACCCGACACACGCACCGTGAATACATGGAATAATGAGAGGTTTCGTCTCTCTATATATATTAAACCTACACCTGGGTCACAAGTCACAGTCACTGTTGAAGCTCCTCTCACTACAACGATGGACCCGACACACGCACCGTGAATACATGGAATGATGAGAGGTTTCGTCTCTCTATATATATTAAACCTACACCTGGGTCACAAGTCCCAGTCACTGTTGAAGCTCCTCTCACTACAACGATGGACCCGACACACGCACCGTGAATACATGGAATGATGAGAGGTTTCGTCTCTCTATATATATTAAACCTACACCTGGGTCACAAGTCACAGTCACTGTTGAAGCTCCTCTCACTACAACGATGGACCCGACACACGCACCGTGAATACATGGAATGATGAGAGGTTTCGTCTCTCTATATATATTAAACCTACACCTGGGTCACAAGTCACAGTCACTGTTGAAGCTCCTCTCACTACAACGATGGACCCGACACACGCACCGTGAATACATGGAATGATGAGAGGTTTCGTCTCTCTATATATATTAAACCTACACCTGGGTCACAAGTCACAGTCACTGTTGAAGCTCCTCTCACTACAACGATGGACCCGACACACGCACCGTGAATACATGGAATGATGAGAGGTTTCGTCTCTCTATATATATTAAACCTACACCTGGGTCACAAGTCCCAGTCACTGTTGAAGCTCCTCTCACTACAACGATGGACCCGACACACGCACCGTGAATACATGGAATGATGAGAGGTTTCGTCTCTCTATATATATTAAACCTACACCTGGGTCACAAGTCACAGTCACTGTTGAAGCTCCTCTCACTACAACGATGGACCCGACACACGCACCGTGAATACATGGAATGATGAGAGGTTTCGTCTCTCTATATATATTAAACCTACACCTGGGTCACAAGTCCCAGTCACTGTTGAAGCTCCTCTCACTACAACGATGAACCAGACACACGCACCGTGAATACATTGAATGATGAGAGGTTTCGTCTCTCTATATATATTAAACCTACACCTGGGTCACAAGTCCCAGTCACTGTTGAAGCTCCTCTCACTACAACGATGGACCCGACACACGCACCGTGAATACATTGAATGATGAGAGGTTTCGTCTCTCTATATATATTAAACCTACACCTGGGTCACAAGTCCCAGTCACTGTTGAAGCTCCTCTCACTACAACGATGGACCCGACACACGCACCGTGAATACATTGAATGATGAGAGGTTTCGTCTCTCTATATATATTAAACCTACACCTGGGTCACAAGTCCCAGTCACTGTTGAAGCTCCTCTCACTACAACGATGGACCCGACACACGCACCGTGAATACATTGAATGATGAGAGGTTTCGTCTCTCTATATATATTAAACCTACACCTGGGTCACAAGTCCCAGTCACTGTTGAAGCTCCTCTCACTACAACGATGGACCCGACACACGCACCATGAATACATGGAATGATGAGAGGTTTCGTCTATATATATTTATATAGTGGGTATATAAATTAAAACATTCAGAAAGTCCTCTGAACTAAATGTAGATATATCACATTTACTACATTTTAAATTCGACAGTTTCTGAGAATCTATGGACGTTTGTTTAGTTTTCAAAGAAAAACTACTGATTGGATTTCGATGAAACTTTCAATTTTATAGCTTAGTTAGTGGAAAAAGATATAGGTTATAATTTACTCTAAAAACAACTATGTAATTACTACATGATACTCTTAAAATTTGTTTTACATATTTACACACACACAGACACAGATATATGTATGTTTGTGTGTGTGTGTATGTGTGTGTGTGTTTTTACTTCGAACACAATCCATTTCTGTCTTATTTTCATTCAAAGTCCACAATGAAGTCAAAAAGAAATCTCCAAGGTTTCATTCGTATAACAAAAATGCTAAAACTAACCATATAAGTAAAAAACAAGGTACATAGTTGTGAGAGTACCATGAGGTATAATAACACATATTATTAAAAGTCATAGAATATGAGACGAGGAACTCATCGTACGTACGATGCAAACTTGTGCTAAGCATACAGACATCCCTACTAATATTATAAATGCGAAAGTAACTCTGTCTGTCTGTTACGCTTTCACGCCTAAACTGAACTGATTTTAATGAAATTTGGTTCAGAGATAGCGTTGACCTTGAGGAAGAACATAGGATAGTTTTTATCCCAGACTTTTGAAAGGTTCTCTTGGAAACGCGATATAACCGAACTCCACGCGGGCGAAGCTGCGGGCGGGAAGCTAGTTAATATATTGAGAGAAGTCGCGGGTAATAACTAGTATATAAAACAGTCATATATATATATATATATATATATATGTGTTATTAATAAACAGATATAAAATGCAGTGGTCATAGTTCAATATTATCTTAGTGATAACATTGTATATGAGCTACGTGGAGACAGCTGACTGGCCACATATATATATGACATTCAGAACTGGTTAAATCTATCAGATCTGAACAGATTTTAGAACTCAGATCTCAACAGATTTCAAAATTGAAATATTTTTTTTTTGATAACTAAATGTATTCAATTTCTTTGATGATTAAAGTAAGTAAATTTATAATACAAGTTTGTACTTATTTTCAATCTAAAGTAGAGATACTATCTACATATTCGAATATATATATACATATATATATATATATATATATATATATATATATATATATATATACAGGGTGACTGGTGAATTACTATCGATATTTGAGGACGTGGTATTTGACGATCATATATGACAAAATAAAAATTAATATAACATAAATATTAATAAACTTCTGAGTAAAATTAACCAAAAGTTATGTAATTAATTACGCATCGTGTGAACACCCTACAGATTAGGTATACACACACACACTCGCGCGCGCGGCGTAGTGTTGTATCAGCACGCAGCCGCACGCGTCCACACTTGGAACACTTGGAACGTGTCAACACTTTATTTATTTATACGGAAATTTTGTCAAAAATTAAGTGCCTATTTTTTTTACATAATTCGAATGAGAATCATGTACCGAGTATTCTCCTAAAATATTGATAGTAATTCACCAGTCACCCTGTATATATATATATAGAAGATTAAATTCACTTACTTATATAATGACACTATGGTTCAAATGGAAAAGTGACTGAAACTACTCATACCTCGAGGTACGGGTTTGAATCCTTTTCGCGATAAATAATTTTGTAAATTAATATGTATCTATTTTTATGTCATTATCATTCTCAAACAGACATCAATAATACAATATATTATATTATGTATGTATATACAAGTTTTTGATAATATTTTTTTGGTATTTTTTTATAGATTTATTTTCGTAAAGAAATATATGAGGTATAGCAGAATATCATAGTAACATATTAAATAATCAATTATGTTACGGACATATACAATTACATATACATACTACTGATTTGATTTTAAATTTTTAAACTTTTATAATTTTATTACAAGTCTGGTCAAAAGTACCCACTTTCTTCATCATCATCAGCCTATCAGAGCCCACTGCTGAGCCTCTTCTCACATGGAGAAGGTTAGAGCATTAATCACCACGCTCGCTCAAGACGGGTTGGTGATTTCAAACATGTAATTGTGAAATTATAAGTCCATGTTTTCTCACGATGTTACAAATTTATTTAAAAAACTTTTTAATAAAATCAAAATTTACAACTGAAAGAATTGAAATATAAAAAATATTTTTTGTTATATTTTTCGAAGTTTTTTTAGTAATCCATACCTCGCCTATAAATAAAGGCATAAAGCCTTGCTTTACTACAAAATATAGTTACAAGAAAATATATTAACAAACAAATAAAAATTCCAATCCCTACTAATATTATAAATGCGAAAGTAACTCTGTCTGTCTGTCTGTCTGTTACGTTATTACGCCTAAACCACTGAACTGATTTTAATGAAATTTGGTACAGACATAGAGTTGACCTTGAGAAAGAACATAGGATAGTTTTTATCCCAGACTTTTGAAAGGTTCTCTTGGAAACGCGATATAACCAAACACCACGCGGGCGAAGCTGCGAGCGGAAAGCTAGTATGTAATAAATCCCTTATTTATATTGTTTTAAAATCTAATACTATTTCATAGTTTTAGTTTTGATTATAGTAGGTTTAACGAATTTAGGTTTATCATAACTGGGTCAATGAATACTTGATGAAAACTCAAAATCTACTTCAAATTCAACAGAGCTCTACTATGACTGGTTTACTTATATTTTGTAGATCTCTACTGCTAGTACTAGTTGGTACGAAAAAAAGGAAATAAGATTTTTTTTTTGTATATATCAATGTATATATTTTTTGTATCTTAACAAAGAAGTAATTTAACTTCAATCATAAGATTAATCCCAACTTTGAATGATGTTTTTAGCTGTATTGTAGGATAGGATAAGTCATAATAAAATACATTAAAATTCAATTATTGTAAATTATACAAAACTTTAATATTTTATATCTTTATATATAAAAGAAAGTCGTGTTAGTTACACTATTTATAACTCTAACGACTGTACGGGTTTGGCTGAAGATTGGTGGAGAGATAGATTAAAACATAGAAAGGACATAGGATACTTTACATATGATTGAAAAACAAAAAATAAGTTGATCAGTCTAAAATCTTATCTACTGTCTTTAATTAGGAACAGAGTTTGCCAAATCAGCTATATATTAATAATTCTGAAAGTAATGCAGACAAAATCGCGGGCAAAAACTAGTCTTTATACATATAAAAAAGGACGAGGTCCGAAATAAAACTTTTGAAAACTATTTCAAGATACGATATCTGTTTTCTTCATTCTTGACACGATAGCTCAGTTTGCAAAGTGACTTAAACGTTTATTTCAAATGGTAGCAGAGTTGAATCCTATTCGTGACGTCATTCTTACATTTCAAACATTCAATTAACTTTTTATTAATTTTTATGTTATAATTAATCCCTACTAATATTATAAATGCGAAAGTAACTCTGTCTGTCTGTTTGTTATGCTTTCACGCTTAAACAACTGAACTGATTTTAATGAAAATTGGTACAGACATAGAGTTGACCTTGAGAAAGAACATAGGATAGTTTTTATTCCAGACTTTTGAAAGGTTCTCTTGAAAACGCGATATAACCGAACTCCACGCGGGCGAAGCTGCGGGCGGAAAGCTAGTCAAATATAAATAAAAATTTAATATGTATTACTGGATGTAGGTTTAAGGGACCCTATCTAACATATATAAATATGTGTTACTTTATACGAAGTTATGTAATTAAATTAATAATATTATATGTACAGCATATACGTATGTATGTTTGTCACTCTGATACACCTACTGAAATTGTTTAACAATTAATATTGCGTGTCAAGTAAAAAACTTTTATAAATTAAGTATAGCGTTAACTTTGTGTCATTTTATCAATAGGTATATGTATATTTAATATATACAAAATAAGTAATCCCATTCGCATATAAAATACTTATTGAAATTATTTTAATTCTAAATAATTAAATATATGTATATATCAAAGCTATTTTTAAGTACAAAGTTGACTATCTTTTTTATTTCTTACAATAATCACTAAACCCTCAATGGATAAGGTAATCATATTTCGAATATAAAAAAGCATCTCAATAATTTTCCTATGTTACTGATAAATTTTACTAAAACAGGTCCAGCCATTTAAAACTTAGAAATTAAAACAGAATAAAAAAATCCTTCTTATATCTTGATTTTCACGAAAGTCTTATTAAAAAAAATTACCAAATTTTAATATTATTATTAACAATTACAAAACACTGTAGCAATTGTTGTTTTTTTTTCTATTAAAGTAATATTTTTAAAGACATTTATTTATTTCGGTAATCCAACAATAGGTACTTATAATAATGACTTGATAAAAAATAATTAAACAATATTAAGACCGATACCGGTGTCCTAGTGATTAAAAGGCCCGCCTCTCATGCACGAGGGCGCGGGTTCGATCTTGGCCCTGACAAGTACCAATGTGATTATTCCGAGTCATATGTACTTTATAAGAGTATTTAGACATCACTGATTAATGCATTCCCAAAGAGGGTTGATGTGAGGCAGGCGGCCGGTCGTAAAAACAATTAGCCAAAACTATTCACGACATGTAAGGCAGACCCTGGCTAAAGCTGGGAAATTGCCAGGAAAAAGAAGAATAATAAGAGCGATACAGGATTACACAGTAAAAGTATAAACATAAACGTGACCTGAGTATTAAATGTATTATTATGTAAAAAATATATATGTGTAATACACATATAATAAATTTTAAAGAAATATGTATTATAATTAACAAAATATTACTTCAAGAATTTCTTCAAAAATTGATAGAGACCACTAAAACTATAACATAAACCAATTTATTAATTAACTACTAAAACTACATACTGAATTGACAAATATTTTAAATTAAAAATATATAAGAAAAAATCTTATTACAGATATTGCACCTATATATATATTACGAAACAGTTCTAAATATAATAATAATCATTACATTAACATTATTATAGAACCATATCCAAGTAAAACATTGCAGTACCGAGCGTTGGTTTCGCTTAGCAACAGCGTAATTTCTACCATACCCTACATTGTCTTTTCATCAAGGCCTTTATCCACTGAACAGCAATTCTCAATCTTATTCCATACAAAATAAGGTTTATATTATCATGTTAATATAATTTTTCACTTACAAGTATAACCGGCTCGGGAATAATTGATAAGAGAGCGAGTTTTTGATTTTCTGTGGGTTCGTTTTTTAGTGTGGCGTCTCTTAAGGATCGGCCTTGATGGAGGGTTGAAATATATTCATATTAATATTAAAATAAACTTTATATATACTAGCTAGTTTCCAAGAGAACCTTTCAAAAGTCTGGGATAAAAACTATCCTATGTTCTTTCTCAAGGTCAATTCTATCTCTGTACCAAATTTAATTAAAATTAGTTCAGTGGTTTAGTCGTGACAGCGTAACAGACAGACAGAGTTACTTTCGCATTTATAATATTAGTAGGGATAGTTATGTACGTCGTACGAAGTTTCCATTGTCTAACGTAATTTTTGATAATTTCGTCGTCATAAAAAAAATAGAACATATTACTGTATTACTAATATTATATGTATAAGTTTAAAATAGATAAAAATATGTGTATATTTTTCTTAATTTAGTTTAACTTAGTATGAATAAAATTTATATTGAAATTAATATTTTCAAACAAATCATTCTCAAATCACATCAAATCTATTCAAATCCGTATATTTATCAAATGTAAAGCAACCTTTTCATTGCCGGTCCAGCCAGACGTCGTCCTTAATACGGAAGTGAAGCCTTGGGGTCAATGACCGGCCGCGATGACGTCACTGATAGCGGTTGTCTTATACTATCATATTAAATAATATATCTTTATATATATAATTCTTCTGTGAGTGTGTATGTCACTGAACTTCTCTCAAACGACTGGATATATTTTGATGAAATTTTTTATATGTGTTCAAGGGGATCTGGGAATGGTTTAGATTTACAATTATGTCCGCTGGACAATGTTTTTTAATTAATTTTTAATTTATTAGTACATAGTTGTTGATACAATTTTTTTTTTACATCAGATTTGACAACTAACTAATATTTCAGTCATTCTGTCGCACTTGAAAACACGGAGATTTATGGCTTTAATAGGGAAACCAAAAATATAAATAAAAAAATTTAACAGATATTTCTTGATTATAGGGCGATACGAAGTTCGCCGGGTCTTCTAGTATATATATTCTCTTCATTAATGATATCGTCATTAAACGAGCTAATTATATCGATTTCCGTTTCCGAGTCTCAAGTTTATGATTAGAAGTTATTAAGAGAGTCAGAATATATTGGATGTATATATAAGATGATTAAAATTCATTATATGACATAACGCAATGTGACACAGTCATGACGTAACGCGGCGTGACATGTGACGTAATTTGGCATCGTATGATATGATTGTATGACTATTTAAAATTATATATTATATGTATCTTCTATATATATAAAAATGGATTGCTGTTCCTTAGTCTCGCTAAAACTCGACGACGGCTGAACCGATTTGGCCAATTTTGGTCTTGAAATACTCCTGGAAGTCCAGGGAAGGTTTAAAAGGTGAGAAAAATTGGAATAATTGCCGGGAAAACCCTAAAAACAGCCCTTTTCTATTTCCCATACAAACGTTTTTTTTGACATTAGATTTGAAAACTAACTAATATGTCAATCATTCTGTTTGATTGAAACAGGAAAAACCTGATTATTTATGGCCTCTATGACGGAATAGAGTTCGCCTGGTCAGCTATATCTACATATATTACTCTTGACCAAACTAACGCGGACGAAGTCGCGGGCAAAAACTAGTAATTATATAAATCTTGAATATTCTTCTATATGAATAATGAATCAGATTTTTGATTTATATTTAATATATATAAATATATTAGTTTTGTGTTATATAATAATCGCTCAGCTTATGAAACCGCTGTAAGCTAAGCTCGACCCAACTTCGAGACGGTCGCGCCATAGCAAGACAAACCCATCTCTCTCTAACATATAACAAATCATATATCCGTCTCACTCTACAAGGAACGACCAAATTTGCTCAGAATTGAATTCTGAATTGTACTTACAAATATATATACATATATATATGATGATTGGACTGTTTGTCTGTTGGATAACATTGTATGTGGATTGAATTAGTATTAATAATAATTATTATGAGTATTAAAATATATAGTGACGTAACATATCAAAAAGAAATTCTGACAAATATAACTGTCAAATGTTTGAAGGACATCTAGGTATCAAAAAAAAAACTAAATTTAAATGTATTTCTTTTCAATGATTTAGCACGTTCTGTAATGGTTATGATTTTCAAGATTTTTGTGTCGAAATAATAATTCCTTACGAAATAATATAATGCCAATTTTATTTCAAATAACAATCGATACAAATATAATTGGAACTGGTGAGTTTAGGGATTATATACACACAAACACACACACACATATTAATTTTAACAAGACTATTGTATTGTATCCAAGATACAAAAATTGCATTACGTCATAATAAATTAAAAATAATAGAAACAGAATAATATTTTATACTTAAAAAGTATCTTCTAGAAGAATCAATTGCATCTTTAAAAGAAGAATAGACTGATTTATTACGTATATTTTCTACTATATTTACTATATTTAATCTATTTACCGCATTATATATATAATAATTCCTTCGACCGCATATAAGTCTCTACATTTAATACTAAAAATGTATCTTCTAGAAGAATACACAATTGGAACTTTACTAAAGAAGAATATAGTCTGTTCTTTTTCGTATATTTTGCATTATATAGGTAACTATTGTATTATTCTATAACAATTCCTTCGACCGCATATAAGTCTCTACATTTAATACTAAAAATGTATCTTCTAGAAGAATACACAATTTTAACTTTACTAAAGAAGAATACAGTCTATTATATTTCGTATTTTTTGTAAATATATATAATACTATATAGCTATTTACCGAATAGTATTATTCTATCACAATTCTTCCAACCGCCAATAAGTCTGTAAATTTCGTACATTTTTGTCATCCTGCCAACGACCAGGGTTTCCCGTTATTTACGGATGCATCTTAATTCTTATTTTATATAAAAACCAATTAAATAACAATTATTCGCATACCGTTACAAGGTTAATTTTTTTTTTCGTCAAATATATTTTTAATTAATCCCTACTAATATTATAAATGCGAAAGTAACTCTGTCTGTCTGTTTGTTAGGCTTTGACGGTTAAACCACTGAACTGATTTTAATGAAATTTGGTACAGAGATGGAGTTGACCTTGAGAAAGAACATAGGATAGTTTTTATTCCAGACTTTTGAAAGGTTCTCTTGGAAACGCGATATAATAACTCCACGCGGGCGGAAAGCTAGTTATTTTATATAAGATAATTTATGTATTTAAGACATTATATTTACTCTTTAGTATCCAGAGAAGATTTTCGCCTGTTCTCTATATTTATAAAAATAATATTTGTATTTAGGTTACCACAGATTATAATCTAACCTATATGTAATCTCGTTGACATTTCAATGATATGTAAATTTGTAGCGTCCTTGATAACGGACATTATCAATATTATCAGTATTGGCACAGTTTTTATATAACAAAAAAATAATAATATGCGTTCCTTTGTTTTATATCACCTTATCTGAGACTAAATTATTTCTATATATATGTATATAGGAAGCAGTTAAAAAGTATTAAAATTCACAGAATCAAGCATTAAAAGCAAAACCTTACCCTATTCCTAGTCGAGAGCGAATTAAAAAAAAAACAAAGCGTCCTTCCCTCCAAAAGTGTGTGTCAAAAATAAATCAAACATGGCCGCCGGTGATTGGTCACTCGCCGGGAGGGGCTAAGCCCGTATCTATACAACCGTGTTGAAAAAAACAATATTTACTACAGAGAACACGGGTCAGCTATAAACTAGGATAGAACAAACTGGTTCTTTGAAGGGCAGATGGTTTTTATACATACTCATAGACCAATGAAATTAAGTTTAGGGACCAGGTAGAAAAGAATTTTATGGCTTAAACTTTTTTTACATTTATGTGTTGACTAAAGGAATACATAATGTAGATTTTTTTTTATGACTGTAAAGTGTTATTTATATTCTAAAACAATTTATCAGTTAAACGTAATTTTCCAATTTAAAATGGTCTCTCATTAATTGTTGATTGAATAGATTGCAATCTACAGGCTCGTAAAGTGTAGCTGATAATCAATAAACTAAAGCCGGTTTAATTTAAACGAATATAATTCATGGGGTTGTTTTATAAAAACAATTCTTGAATCATATTTCTCATTTACTATCGATATTTTAAATAATATATTTTTTACATTAGGGTAGTATATATATACTAGAAGACCCGGCGAACTTCGTATCGCCTTATAATCAAAAAATATCTGTTACGTTTTTTATTTATATTTTTGGAGTTTACCTGTTAAAGCCATAAATCTCCGTGTTTTGAAGTGCGACAGAATGATTGACATATTAGTTACTTGTTAAATCTAATGTCAAAAAAACGTTTGTATCAACAACTACTAATAAATTAAAAATTAATTTAAAAAAAACTGGTCCAGCGGACAAAATTGTGAATTTAAACCATTCCCAGATCCCCTTGAACACACACAAAAAATTTCATCAAAATATATCCAGTTGCTTGAGAGAAGTTCAGTGACATACACACTCATAGAAGAATTATATATATAAAGATATATGCATATTATGTGTTGCCTATAATCACCCCATATTACGGAGTGATGACGTCATATATTAAAAATAGTTTTTCCATTGAAACCGCTTGAAAGTTACACGTGGGCGAACTATGTAGCAATCCACGGCCATCGACCCCGAATAACCTAAATACCTGGGGTGAGAACTCAGATTGGTTATACGTAATATATATTAATGAATCTTAAATACATATAATCAATGTTCTAGAAACTTCTTTGATAGCTATAGGACTCTATTACTAATCTTCTATATATATAAAAATGGATTGCTGTTCCTTAGTCTCGCTAAAACTCAAGAACAGCTGAACGGATTTACATTATCTTAGTCTTGAAATGTTCGTGGAGGTTCAGGGAAGGTATAAAAGCTGAAAAAAATTTGATTCATTACTGGGAAAACCATAAAAACAGCCCTTTTCTATTTCCCATACAAACGTTTTTTTTGACATTAGATTTGACAACTAACTAAAATGTCAATCATTCTGTCGCACTTCAAAACACGGAGATTTATGGCTTACAGGTAAACTCCAAAAATATAAATAAAAAAAACGTAATAGATATTTCTTGACTATAGGGCGATACGAAGTTCGCCGGGTCTTCTAGTCTCGTAATAATTCCAACAGCTTTGACTTATGGTCGACGTGATTGTAAGTTAACCCAGAATTTACAGACATACCTTTTTGAAGGAATAATTGGACTCTTATTATTCTCACATCCACCTTTTCAGAATCAGGAGAGTTTTAACTGGACATATTAATCCCCAAGATTTTCATAATAATCTGGTTTTATAGACCCTGGATCTGGCATTAATTTTTCTGCATATCTTGAAAATGCCATTTGAAGATGATGAGAAATGTTGGCATTAAAGACATGGCATTCATTAAAAGTGAAAGCTGGCTCATAACTAAAGTTTGTATCCTGATTTGGATCACTAAAATGTACAAGAGGAAGTTCCCTTTCCTTCCTCACCTTTTCTAAACTCTTAGAAATTCCTCTGAAATCCTCATAGATTTTTGAAACATTCACTGAAAGGGTTGGTCTATTTTTATCATGTTACCATCATAGTCTCCAATTTTAAAGCATTCATAAATAATTTTAAATTAATGTAATTTATTATAAGACATATGCCACGAGTTGGTATTATAAATGCCATAAAATGAAGTAATTCCCTCAAAAAATTGGAGTTGGAATGAGGGTTATCTCATTATTGATATAACCCTTATGACTAGTGGAAATCCAGAGAAGAGTTTAAAATTTGGGTGAAGTTTAGAAGACCAAAAACATTATATTAACATTAGAGGAACATTATACTTATATATATTTTTTGTGAAGGATGCGGAATGATCTTCAACTTGAGGATTTCGCAAAGCTATAATATAGGGGTCTTTCAAACATCAAGTATTTAGGTAGCTCCTTCACAAACAAGGCAATATCATCCCTTAGTTGAAGATGTCCATGGTCGACGGTAACTACCTTCCATCCTTGCCCGTGATCACGGTTACTGAAAAGTAGCCGAAACGTCGGGAGTATGTAGTTTTCTAATCAAAAATAAAACGCGAAGTAAAATCCGAAAAATATTAGTTTCATTTACCCTCCATCAAGTAGACCGTCTGTTAATTTGTCCCTTTGGTTTATATAAAAAATATTTCCATTATAATCATCACCTTGACTTGCCGAACCGATTGTGTTAGTATCTTATCTAAGAATTTGGGGCGCCGATTTGTCTCATAGTCTAGATTATGCTAAAAATTATGAGCAAGCTCTCGTGATAAGTAAGAGCATTTGCTGTTCGCCGTAACCTACGCTATATGGTCTAAATGTCCTATACTGAAGAAAAATATGCAAAAAAATGTTTATTTTAAGCAACCACGTAAACCATACTGAACAAGTCAATGGTTGGAACAACAATGTCCTTAGCCCTAAAATTATTTGCTTAAATAATTAATGATGGAAAGTTAGTCAGATGGGAAAACCTGAGGGCATTCTATACTTCATTGTTTCCTTCAAAAGAGATTGTGTTACCAAAATTTAATATAACTCTTCCAGATGATATAATTATATCTACATAATATATCTCATCAGTACCAATGTGATTTTTTCGAATCATATGTACTTTCTAAGAGTATTTAGACATCACTGATTAATGTTGATTCCCAAAAAGAGGGTTGATGTCAGGCAGGCGGCCGGTCGTAAAAACAAATAGCCAAAAACTTTTCACAACATGTAAGGCAGACCCTGGCTATAGCCGGGAAATTGCCAGGTAGAAGAAGAAGAAGAATATATCTCATCAGTTAAAAATACAGGTTCAATTTACAACTCCTCACTATTCTTTGTTGCAATAACAATCAAAGATTAAATGGACTTTAGTTCTTTAAGGTTAAAATACACATACATAATATATAAAATTATTTCTGATACAAAATTTATCAAGCATGTTTCCATCTTTGCTAGAGTTTCATATTACGATTGACCTATCCAGAATAATAGTCTGGTTGCATGAAGATATAGGTAGGTACATAATCATGGCCAGAAAACTAATTCTGAAGTGAAACTTCTTATGCAACTTTCAGCAAGGTTGCGTTAAACGTTCAACGCACCCGGGGAGGAGGGGATACAAAGAGACAGAGCTAGAGGGAATGCGTGTCGCTCGAACGTATACGGGCAATTGATTGTGACTTGTAAGTAGTGTTAATAAAGTTTGTTTTAAAGAAACAATAAAAATTTTCACTTCTTCCGGGACTCTACACACAATTATTATTATTATTTAATTGAAGCAGCTTATATTTTATAAGATGACGTCACTACAGCTTTATTAGCTTAGCTTAAATTAGGTACAGTAATAAGAACAGGAGAACGGTAAATTTTTTCCAAAAAAACAAATTAAAGTACTTCATACATAAAATGGATTGCAAATATATCTATAATACCAAGAATAATAACAAAATTCATCCTACTATACATATATAACATACTAGCTTTCCGCCCGCAGCTCCGCCCGCGTGGAGTTCGGTTATATCGCGTTTCCAAGAGAACCTTTCAAAAGTCTGGCATAAAAACTATCCTATGTTCATTCTCAAGGTCAACTCTATGTCTGTACCAAATTTCATTAAAATCAGTGCAATAGTTTAGGCGTGAAAGCGTAACAGACAGACAGAGTTACTTTCGCATTTATAATATTAGTCTGGATTTCCTTCTCAGAATAAATAGATTTTAGTTCAATCCGTTGGCAAATTCAAATCGTATCTCTAAGATGACAACTAATAAGAGAACGCTTATTGTAATGCATACCAAATTTGAGTTACACTAAAATTCAAATTAAAGACACGTCTAGATTTGGATACACAAATTGTTTTAATGCTTGAAATACTATTTTTAAGTCATGGAAGGAAAAAACGATAGTATTAAAAAAAAAAACAGTCAATTTTAATATAGGATACTTTAGCAAGAATCGAAAGAAAATTGGAAACAAATATATATATATATATATATATATATATATATATATATATATATACACACACAGAGAGAGAGAGAGAGAGAGAGAGAGAGATAGTCAGTGGTGGCCTAGTGGTTAAAGGGCCCGTCTTTTCGATCCTGGCCCGGGCAAGTACCAATGTGATTTTTCCGAGTCATATGTACTTTATAAGACTATTTAGACATCACTGATTAATGCATTCCCAAAGAGGGTTGATGTCAGGCAGGCGGCCGGTCGTAAAAACTATTAGCCAAAACTATTCACAACATGTAAGGCAGACCCTGGCTAAAGCTGGGAAATTGCCAGGTAGAAGAAGGAGAGAGAGAGATGTAATCAAAAGGCTTTTTAAAGTATTCAAGATTTTCCTTCACAGATTTAAATGTATGCTTATTTATAATTTAGTCAGATATTAAATTCCTACTAAATAGTTACATGGTATAGACTTTCAACATCCATGCATGAAAAATATTCATGCAAAGGATATGCATATAACTATCTTTTATATATCTATATTATATATGTACATATATTTATTAAATCAATTTCAAAACCTTTACAATATAATATTAACACAAGTATTTGCTAAATGAAATTTGTCACTATATATTCTTTTTTTATATACATACATATATACCCAAAACGCTATAGGAAATTGTTTTAAATATAAAAAAATTGCTTAGTTAATAATATTTAAAATGCCAGACATAAAATAAAGTTTGTATAACAGGCATAGTCTCGTGCTTATCGTAGTATAAAAAAATGTAGTAAGCGACCACTTTTCGTTATTACAATACTTATCAATAAATAAATATGGTACCCCAAATATTTCAGCGTCTAGCGTGGACGTAAAAAAAATGTCTCGTGTATTACGTCACGCAAAACGAATAGCAAGCGTGATCTTTGAGTCTCTACAGATCTATAGTCTAGTCTAGTTTAGCACAAGCCGTCAGTCTAGAACGAGCGGGTGTAATACATTTACAACTTTTTGAATCGTTATATCTCAAAAACGGTGGCTCGTAGAAAAAAAAGTATTAACTGATTTTTGTAGATAATTTTATGATCTACAATTTTTGTCTGAGATATTTTTATGATAATTCCTACCGTTTTGCTGAAAATCGCGAAAAACTCATTTTGTTTACCTTTGACCTTGAATAAAATTTTTTCCTTACAGGGGAAAAATGGGGAATATTAAAATTTTGTTTTTAATGATAATTTCAAACAATCTTACCGATTTTCAGCTTGGTGGGAATTTATGTAACCTTACTGTTATTATTTGGTCTAATTTGACCGGACTATACACGGAATAGTAATTTTCTATTATATATATATATATATATATATATATATATATATATATATATATATATATATATATATATCAGCTATATGCCACTGAGACTCCTGTCAATATTGCTGGAAAAGTATCAAAGATTTGAAGGAACAAACATATCGTACATATAGTATATACATATATATGTATATACGTGCCATGCTTTTAATAAAAGCTATTAATATGAATTACTTTATTCCTGATGAACTATAAGCATGGAGTAATTTTTTTTAATATAAATTATTAGCCAAATATCTGGCAAAGGTCATTCTAGCATGAGAAATATTTTTAAAAATTCTAATTTGTTTCGATTATTATGTAATAAAATTTATATATCGTTTAAAATATGATTTCCTAAAAGTGGTCTATAAAAACCATACATCTTGATAATCGATATATTAATAAATATAAATTATAAATAGGTCACAACTAAATTGGAGACTCTTGGTCGGATGGAATCATCATCATCATCAGCCTATCAGAGCCCACTGCTGAGCCTCTTCTCACATGGAGAAGGTTAGAGCATTAATCACCACGCTTGTAAGACGGGTTGGTGAATGGAATCATATACAGGATGACTGGTGAATTACTATCGATACTTGAGGACGTGATATTTGACGATCATATATGACAAAATAAAAATTAACATAACATAAATATTAATAAACTTCTGAGTAAAGTTAACCAAAAGTTATGTAATTAACTACGCATCGTGTGAACACCCTACAGATTAGGTATACACACACACACACACACACGTCCAAACTTGGAACGTGTACACACTTTATTTATTTATACGGAAATTTGGTCAAAAATTAAGTACCTATTTTTTTTACATAATTCGAATGAGAATCATGTACCGAGTATTCTCCTTAAATATTGATAGTAATTCACCAGTCATATACAGGTATATGGAAAAAGAAATTACACGAATTTTGTTTAAACCATCACCACCAGTATAAGGAAATATTGGAATTTATAGAGTGATATACATATTACAATTCACTAGCAAGTTTCACGCGACTTTCTCCCTGTGCATTTTTATATCTGTATGATATATATTAAAATTTAAAGCCATCAAGAAATCAAGACTACGGACAAACAATATTTTTTTATATTTCTTTTTGTCATACATAGAAGTTTAGATATAGCCAAGCCAACGCTTAGAGAATACGTGGATCAGTTATGATAAAATATAAGAATTTTAAAAGGATTTTTGTTAAATAATTCGCTGATACTTTTGTCTGCTGGAAAAGGAGACATTTCTTTCCGTCTTGTTCCTGCAATCTTTATTATTCTTTCTTAGCTTTTTATATTGTTTTTTATTTTCTTAGTTCTTTTTTGTATAGATTAAAAATAAATAAATTTCTGACCAAAAGGAAGTGACGAGTGTTAGGACCAGGTGTTTACTAATATTGGTATAGTAGCTATAAGAATTGTCTTCCATTAATGCTGGAATATCTAACATACAATTCTCTACCGTTCGAGAATAAGCGGTACCTTATACTTTGAAATATCATACATTCATATAATTCTTGTGTTGAAATTCTCTATGTTGGGATGTCAATTGGTTGTCAAGTCAGATGCAGATATTTTAGACGAAATAATTATCTCAACCAAAAAGAAATTCTAGATTTTAGAAATTTATCAAGAGGCATCCTTGGTTCTGATCTGGCAGCAGTTCTTATGTCCAAAGACCAAGAAAGCAAGTACCATTTTATAAAAAGAAATCAAATATCTATCATCTCATGAAACTAGCTTTTTCCCTCGTCATTCCCTCTCTTCCATCAGTCTACATTTATTGAAATTCAAATACGACATTATTTTAAAGATTTTAATCTCATTAACATTTTTTTTCTCAATGTATTGTATAGAAAATATATTTGTTTATATACAACATAAGAAGGAGATTACCTTATTACGTCGGCAACAAGTACTGGATGTCTGTCTCCGGAAAGATAACTAGAGGAAGACCTAGGACCACCTGGACAAAGGTGTTGCTGACAGACAGACATTAGGTGGTAGAGCCTAGCTGTGGTCAAGTTACTACAGCTCGAACATGGTCTGTCTCGTGGAAGTACCACCCTCTCACAGAAGATCGGCGTGAAGTAGGCTTAAGTGGCTGCTTTTCGTCCGATGAGTGCTTTCCGGTCGTCTTTTCCCTATTCCCTCCCTTTCCTGCTATTTCCCTATTCCCACCCCTCCCTTTCCCTCAACAATATGTTGCGGATGTACATGGGCGACGGCCACTACTGCCCATCTAGTAGGCCGTCTGCTCGTTTGCCACTTGTGACATAAAAAAATAATAATAAGAGAATGTAATGTTTCCAAAGACGAATTCAGAGAGAGAGCGAAGTGGAGAAATAAGAAGAGAAGACTGACCCCATCACCATGTGGAATACTCAATAAGGAAAAGAGAGGGAGACTATTGGAGAAAGACCTTCAAGGACCTACCATACAGTTCCAAAATCTCATGGCATTCCAGGAATCATTCAATTCCTGCAGAGTTCTTTATTTTGCTGCTTGACTTTGTGGGTTTCTATCAAATGGATTGATCAGACGAGTAAGACGAGTTTAACATGTAAGGCAGACCCTGGCTAAAGCTGGGAAATAGCCAGGTAGAACAAGGATTCATAAGACGAGTCCGGTTGAAAAGCTTTCATAACTTGGGCAACAACCTTGAACTATGACCGAGTTCAGTATACTACATATATTATTGGGAACAAAGAAGCTTCAGATACTATGTAGCCAACATATATAGACATCCCTACTAATGTTATGCGAAAGTCAGTGGTGGCCTAGTGGTTAAGAGGCCCGCCTCTCAATCTCGAGGGCGCGGGTTCGATCCTGGCCCAGGCAAGTACCAATGTGATTTTTTCGAGTCATATGTACTTTCTTAGAATATTTAGACATCACTGATTAATGCATTCCCAAAGAGGGTTGATGTCAGGCAGGCGGCCGGTCGTAAAAACAAATAGCCAAAACTATTCACAAAATGTAAGGCAGACCCTGGCTATAGCTGGGAAATTGCCAGGTAGAAGAAGAAGATTATAAATGCAAAAGTAACTCTGTCTATCTGTCTGTTACACTTTCACGCCTAAACCACTGAACTGATTTTAATGAAATTTGGTACAGACATAAATTTGACCTTGAGAAAGAACATAGGATAGTTTTTATCCTAAACTTTTGAAAGGTTCTCTTGGAAACGCAATATAACCGAACTATACGCGGGCGAAGCTGCGGGCGGAAAGCTAGTAGTATATACATATGTTGTCGTATGAATTAAAATCCCAGTTCAACTTTTATTTGCACAAAGCAAGGCCCATTCTGTTAAATCGTAACATAACTCCAGCTAATTCAATTAATCTTGAACCTGTTTAGATTTTAATGTAAATCTGTCTCCTGCAGTTAACCTTGCCAGCTAACAGACTTGTGTTCAAGGGTCAATTTCTATAGATACAGGTTTTGGCCTTTGACATCACCCTTGGCAGTCAAGGGCATTCCCACAGCCAGGACCTGTTGGATCAAGGGTGAAGGGTGAATTAATTTGGCATCATCCCTAGATACCCACTAGATTCGTCCTATCATAGGCAGGCAATAGTTTATGTGATCGCACCCTTTTTCTATAATAGTTTCTTCTGAGGGGTGACTATTGGAACATAGATTCAATTACATTATGTTATATATATTTTTGTATATCAATGAATTCATAGAGGGTTAAACTTGATGTTTTTGTATATAATTCTGTGGGTAGTGATGAAAAATATACTATTCTAGACACTCCTATATAAATATATACATATATACAGGGTGACTGGTGAATTACTATCAATATTTATGGAGCATACTCGGTACATGATTCTCATTCGAATTATGTAAAAAAAATAGGTACTTAATTTTTGACCAAATTTCCGTATAAATAAATAAAGTGTGTACACGTTCCAAGTGTTCCTAGTGTGGACGCGTGCGGCGGCGTGCTGATACAACACCACGCCGCCGCGCGCGTATGTGTGTGTCTACCTAATACCTAATCTGTAGGGTGTTCATACGATGCGTAATTAATTACACAACTTTTGGTTAACTTTACTTAGAAGTTTATTAATATTTATGTTATATTAATTTTTATTTTGTCATATATGATCGTCAAATATCACGTCCTCAAATATTGATAGTAATTCACCAGTCACCCTGTATAGCATAAATTTGGTGAGTTGTAATGTAAGCAATATATATATTTCATACGATATAAAAATTGTATATAATTTTTATTAGTGTACAAGAAATATTAATTCGCTAACTATTTTGAATGTAGGCCATAACCAACTGTGAATTATTTGTATAATACGAGCATCTATTACGTAATAGCGACAAACTGTTTGTATCTAGGTTAACTGAAACTCATACTAAGTTCACTCACATGATCCTTCTTCTTTTACCTGGCAATTTCCCAGCTTTAGCCAGGGTCTGCCTTACATGTTGTGAATAGTTTTGGCTAATTGTTTCTACGACCGGCCGCCTGTCTGACATCAACCCTCTTTGGGAATGCATTAATCAGTGATGTCTAAATACTCTTAAGTACATATGACTCGGAATAATCACATTGTACTCACATGATACTTTATTTAAATACAATTATTCATACATTTTTGGATTTATTATTGAATTATATTGTCCTATATTCCAAGTAAAGTTTAGGTAGAGTAACACCAAAGTACTTATCGTTTCTTACAAGTTAGAACAGTTTTGAAAGTATTTTTAATTTATCTACAAATCTCTATATATATTCAAAAATTTTATCCCCACTGGAGCTATCATTTTTGTTATATGAAGACTAGTTTGAGTCTAGTTTTTTACAAACGCCATACCGTCAGTATAACCGTTTTAACAATCACGTGATAGTTACGTAACGAATAGTTTAAAAGTATCAATATTATCTATTACTAAGGAAAAACAATATAATTATTTTTATTTTGAACATATTTTGAATTTTCTCGTAAAAGTTAAAATTCCTTATAATTTTAACGAGCAAGTTAATTGTATCACACGTTTTTTATTCTTGACTTCGATCACAGAAATAATGATATTATAATATAAAAATATATAAAATTAATTACATAATAAACCTACTTATAAAATAATAGCTTGTGAAGATGTATGGACATTCCTTGCTTTCAAATATACTGCTGAGCTGATGTTGATGTAACTTTCCTATAGTATAGTTGATTGTTCAGAGTATCATATAGTATATGAGTGGTCCTTCAGTCAGTGTTCCTCTCACACGAGGCGAGTCACGGGACATATACTATATATAACTATATTAAATATATACATATATGTCTTACTCTCTACAGAAGACAAAGCGATCGAAGTCGGGTATAAAAACTAGTATATACTGAGGTTGCGTTAAATTATGTAAAGTTAAAAAAGAAATAATAAATATATAGAATGTATATAAATATATATGTATGTATGTGTGTATTCATATATATAAAATTAATGTGTGTCCATTTATAAATACAGAAAAAACAGTTCAACCTTTCACATGAATTATTAAAGAATTAAAAATATATATATGTGGCTTAAAATGTATATACTATTGGGCTTTACATGTGTAGGCTATTGGACTAAACATTTATAGACTATACAGCTTTACTTTGATAGACCGCTTGGCTTAAAATTTATAGGCTATTGGGCTCACAATTTATAAAGTATTAGTCTAAATAGATTTAGACTGTAAGGCTTTACATTTACAGACTATTGAGTTAAAATTTTATAGACTATTGGACTTTTCGTTTATTGAGCGTTTTGCTTAATATT
The DNA here is from genome assembly GCA_916720795.1 of Danaus chrysippus. Classification (NCBI taxonomy): domain Eukaryota; kingdom Metazoa; phylum Arthropoda; class Insecta; order Lepidoptera; family Nymphalidae; genus Danaus; species Danaus chrysippus. The sequence goes on from CAKASE010000075.1 coordinate 4,692,296, forward strand.
TATAGACTATTGAGGCTAGCCTTAGACTATTAAATCACACCCACATATACAGGGTGACTGGTGAATTACTATCAATATTTAAGGAGAATACTCGGTACATGATTCTCATTCGAATTATGTAAAAAAAATAGGTACTTAATTTTTGACCAAATTTCCGTATAAATAAATAAAGTGTGGACACGTTCCAAGTGTGGACGTATGTGTGTGTGTGTGTGTACCTAATCTGTAGGGTGTTCAGACGATGCGTAATTAATTACATAACTTTTGGTTAACTTTACTTAGAAGTTTATTAATATTTATGTTATATTAATTTTTATTTTGTCATATATGATCGTCAAATATCACGTCCTCAAATATCGATAGTAATTCACCAGTCACCCTGTATAATATCAGTTAAAAACTAGATATTTCGACATCATTTTTTTTTAATAAATCATTAATTACGTAATTTCAACATTCCTTAATATTTTAACAATCATTTTTGCTTATATATTATAGTCCACCTTACTTCTAGGCAATAGTCTATCAATTTGTGAGATTTTACTCAAAACCGGTCCAGACGGACGTAATATAATTTATTCCTAAATTTATATTTTCTATACTAATTAATGTTTATTATTTATATTAATTAGTTTTGTATCAATTGAACACATCCTGATGTTGTAAAAACAAGGATTTTTAATATTATACAAAAAAGCGGGACAGATTTTAATGAAACTTTTACAGATATATAGTTATTATTTCAGAAATAAACATATTTGGTATAAATGTATGAAATTTAACTTAATTATATTTATATATAATTTCATGAATTTTATATAAATAAGTTGATCTTTACGTGTTTTTGTTAAATTTTATGATTTTTTTTTCCTAAATCGTTTATACTTATAGATTTTAAAGCGTTTTTTTTTTGTCCTATATACAAATTTGAGTCCTTTTAAAGCTTAGTTCACAAAATTTTTAACATAATGCAGTATTTACATGATAGTAATAATTACGTTTCAAATTAAATATTGAAGAATAGTTATATTATATATAGTTATAAGTAATATATGGACTTATAATTTCACAATTATAAGTTTAAAATCACCAACCCGTTAAGCAAGCGTGGTGATTAATGCTCTAACCTTCTCCATGTGAAAAGGGGCAGCTCAGCAGTGGGCTCTGATAGGATGATAGTTATAAATAATTTAAGACGAAATTATTTGCTTCAAAAATTACAGTTAAATTTACGAAAAAAAAGTTTACTTGTTAATACAATGATAACATTATTTTGCTGTAAAAATTATAGTTTTTGAAATTTTTTCCTAATTGTAGATTTCGTTATCCTTTACAACTCTATAAAAATCAGACCAGTCTATGATGAAATAGAAAAATTTTTATAGCCAACAATTGCAGTGCAGATATATAGTTTTTAGTAGGACCACTTATACAGGGTGACTGGTGAATTACTATCAATATTTAAGGAGCATACTCGGTACATGATTCTCATTCGAATTATGTAAAAAAAATAGGTACTTAATTTTTGACCAAATTTCCGTATAAATAAATAAAGTGTGTACACGTTCCAAGTGTTCCAAGTGTGGACGCGTGCGTGTGTGTGTGTGTATACCTAATCTGTAGGGTGTTCACACGATGCGTAATTAATTACATAACTTTTGGTTAACTTTACTTAGAAGTTTATTAATATTTATGTTATATTAATTTTTATTTCGTCATATATGATCGTCAAATATCACGTCCTCAAATATCGATAGTAATTCACCATTCACCCTGTATACTATATGATACTTCTTCTTCTTCTTCTACCTGGCAATTTCCCAGCTTTAGCCAGGGTCTGCCTTACATGTTGTGTATAGTTTTGTCTAATTGTTTTTACGACCGGCCGCCTGCCTGACATCAACCCTCTTTGGGAATGCATTAATCAGTGATGTCTACATACTCTTATAAAGTACATATGACTCGGTAAAATCACATTGGTACTTACCTCATGCTTGAGAGGCGGGCTTTTTAACCACTAGGCCGCCACTGACTAACCAATATAGGAAAGTTACATCAACATCAGCTCAGTAGTTTTTAGGTGACGAGTAACTAAACTAACATACATTCTTACGATCTTTTATCGTATAAAATAGTATTACGTGACATTTAATACAAAGTTTTCATGTATAGTACATTTATATTTAAGTTTTAAAACAATTTTATTACATTTTATCCACAGAGGACGCCATCTTTGTATAAAAATTATTACCAAATGGCAGTCGCTTTAGCATATCCAGAAACATTATTTCCATTTCAAATTTAATAAAAATAATTCAAAAATATATTTTCATCTATATATATAGTACAGACTATATAAAATATTATTGCTGTTAACAAAAAACACAACTGGAAGTCATATAAGAACTTTTTTATCGATTTAAAAAAAAATGCAGCGAGTGACGTCATCGGTGGAAAGATGGCTGCATAATAATTATTAATTTATCGTTCTGTTTCATATATATATTGAAAAGAGTAAATTTAATTATAACTTTGTTAACAAGAGATTTTGAGGTGTTTTTAAAGCGATAGTTGTTAAACAGAGGCAAGATTTTTTAAACGAATACGATTTTTAACTTTGTTACTTATTTCGACAATATGGCTTAAGTAATTATTTTATTAAAATCATTAAAAAATTCTAAGACTCGGTTAAAATTTTATTTAAAAATTCTTGTTTTTGGAGCAATGATTTCATTTGTAGTGCATTATATAGAGGAAGAGAATATTATAGGTTTTAAATATCTATATCTAATTAAATTCATTATTTGATCAACTTTTCGGTACTCTCCAACTATGTATTTTATCTTGTATAAATGTATATATTATTATAAAAATTTCAAACGATTGACGTCAGATCACAAAAATTATGATTAATTGGTCAAAATTCCACGTCTATTATTACATATTACCATAATTTTTGAAACCAAACCATTTTTCGTACGTTTAAATCGGAACCTATATAGCTAGATTTTACAATATTTAGAGCTACTGTAAAATACATTTTTACAGCTATAAGTTGGTTTAAATGTCTTAATTTGGCAGCAAATCATAAGAAAAGATATACTTTTATAGCTAAAAACAGTTTTTTACTTGACATTAAAGACATTTTAAGACACTATTGTGTACGGACTGGCTAACTTCGATGCGATCCTGAAGCATTTTTGGCAATATATATAATTATATTTTCATAGATTTTTGATAATTTTGAGTATATTTTATTATCAAGAAGATATTATAACTAAATATACAACTCTAATCATATTAAATAAGTCCTAATAAACATTTTTAGCGAACGATTTACTCCATACCCAGATCGTAGTTTGCCAGCGTTTGGAGCCTAAATATTAATTTCCCATACATATTCAAGCTTAAATATTATAAAATATATATAAAACAATTAATATACTCACATAAACAGGCATCAGATCACAATAATATCCATTGGGAAAAGTTTCCATAACACATTTGTATGACAGTCTCAGTCCGCGCACTAACACTTCACAGAAAGGTTATTTTAACATTATAAATAAAAGTTTTTCAAATAAAAGTCACAACAATCACACAGTACGATAACAAAGCTATAATAAAAACAACTTTTCTAAATAGGCCTATAAGAATCTTATTCGACAATAATAGGATGCAAGTTTGCGAATTTTTTCGCGAGAACGCGCGACCGCCGTGCATTTAGGCCTACACAACACGCAACGAGAATTTAGATACAACATAACACAAAAACTGAACAATAATATTAATGTTATATATAATAATGATGATTATTATGAATATTAACGCGTTTATTATGTTAGTTATCTTGAGGGGTAGTAACAGGGTGTTGTTATAGGAGCGTATGATGCGCGTACGACTCGCAAAGACCAAATGGCGGGCCGCCACTGGCAATCGTTTAACCTCTCAAACGACCTCGCTGTCCAAATCAAGCGTCCAGTAGGTATAACTTACCTAGCCTGTACCAGACTTTCGTTTGGGAGAATTTTCCAGAAATTCACATGTATATATATATGTATATTTTGAAAAATAATCATATATATTTATACTGATCAATTTCTTTAAAATGAATTGACAATGATATTTCGCTTAAATCTAGTCAAATTCGAGACTATTATATTTTATGATTGAAATTACTGAATCTTTTTTTTATACATGTTTATAACTTTATATATAATGAGATGGTTTTGAGGAATAACAAATTTTTATACTTCAAGGAAGAATTAGGTACATATTTTTGACTACATGTAAATAGATTTTCCTTTTATTTAAAAATATTTAGTAGGTAATAAAATAATATCGGAAATAAAGTTGGGGACATAATAATTAAATATATTTAATATATGAACTATATATAAATACTGGTTTGATGTCTGTGTGTCCTTATTTTGAGATAATTTCATTATTGGGTTTAAATTTAATTTTACTTTAATAGGTAGCGTGTCACACATTAAAATAAGTATTCATGTTTTTAATGTAAGATATATTAAAAATAAACATAACAGCTACTAAAATACTTGTTAAACATATATTATATACTACATTTATTTATATATTTACACATATAAAACCTTTTTCGTCTTTAAATAATAATAATACTATTTTAGCTGCCTTTTCTTCGTGGTTTGGACTAAATATAGATAAAGAACTGCCATTATTATATAAAACGTAATTGTTCTTGTAAAGGAGCTTCTAAAAATAGTATTTAATAGAATTTGCCACCCCCTGAATTCGCTATGACCCCTTGGCATGTCGTATAAAAGGGGTTGTGTAGATTTTAAATTATATCACATAATACATATTTTACATTAAATAGCATTTATTGTAACGTATTTATTAAAATTTTATTATGTATATGTATACGTGAATTAATTACTAACGCTATAAGTACAGTCAAATGTTATTTTATGTCAAAATAGAATTTTTTGACGGTATTGAAAATCATTTTTTTTTCTAAGGATATGTCGAAGTAAGATGATTTGAAACCAGAAGACGTTAATAATATTATTTTAAATTTCTTTCTCATACTTTCTCTAAAATTATGTGACCTTGGTGAGTAAAACTCATTTGTCCAGGTTTTTTCAGTAAAATGAGAATTTATTTCTTATTTTTTTTTGAAGAAACCTTTAATTTATTTTATAATACGAATTTACAAATGTATTTTGTCTCCCCTTGGTTAAAGATATTTCTATTCTAATAGCTTTTCAATAATATATAAAATTTTTAATTATTTTTAGTGACAATAATTTTCTATTCCTTTTGTATATTACTTGTAAAGAGACTATACATATACAAACATACATGTGTGGGTGGGGAAATGCAAAGAATATTAATATTGAGTAATAAAAAACTTCTTCGACCAAAAAGTAAGAAAAAAAATGTAAATCTAGATGACGCAATGTAAAATAAGAAATGTTTTGCAAATGATTTTTGTATTTTAATAAATAAAACCTGATTTAATTTCTTTTATTTTCTTCAATTCCATTGTCTTCCGTCTTTATTAACCTTTAATCTTCCCAGAAAACAACAAAATAATATGTACTTAATGATTACTAATTAATTATTATTTAATTTTTAATAATTTCATCTACTACTTATTTTGTATGTTTAATTTTTCTAGATTAATAAAAGCATGAAATTAATTTAAATTAAAATAGTTTACGGCTAAACGTTTTTCTAAATAGTTTTGATAAAATCTGGACAAAAAATTGTCTTTCTTATAATCAACGTCAAGTATTATTTAGGTAAATTTGTCAAATACATTTAACGTTATGAAAATGAAGTCAAATAAGGTATATATATCCAGAAAATGGAAAAAGCCTGCAGATTATTGTTATTTATTATATTAAATGATATATTATATATAAATATATATTTTTCATCATAATAGGTACATTTAGTTATGCGTTTTGACAGCACCACAATATGGCGGACTTTATAAAGTGACTCTTTATTTTTATTGCTTAATTTCTTTTATATTATAAATTGTATATAAGAATCTTTGAAAATGTATTCATCTATTATGTACCATTAAAGGTCTCAAAACAAAATTTCTTAAGTAACAGTAAAATATGCGAATATGAATTTGATTTTACTTAGACACTAAAAAAATAGGTAAAATAGGTTTTCTTATAGGTAAGAAATAGTAGCTTTATCAACTAACCATATACAATGAATTAAAAATGTTTAAAATGTTACATTTTTAATAGAAGTAGGCGCTATACTGCATATTAATGTTTTTTTATATATCATATATAGTTTATGGTTCGCCATACAGCTTAAAGTGAAGAGAAAGTTATTTTTTTACTTAGACTTAACCTCAAGACTTAAAATCTTATGTATTATGAAAAGAAACTATATTTTTGTTAATTCACCAACCGCATTATTACAGATATGCAATATATATTATAAAATAATGTAAATAAATTATCGAAGTAAACTACTTTTATGGAAATTCCTAAGAAATCTGTTTGCTAACATGACTTACCATAGACAATGATATGTTTTATTAGTAACTCTTTGCAGCAAAGGTTTTATTATATACAGTTAATAATAGAAAATATTTTTTATATTATTTTATTTAATGGAGCTCAGATTTATTATCAGAATCTTGGAAGTACATTTCAATAAAATAAAAATATAATAGTAATTCTACTTTCTAGCAATCAGCCTAAAAATCATATAGCAGAAAAATATAACAGTAAGGTTTTACATATTTAGTAATATTATCCTTGAATATGCTTCATATAAACGCCTTAAAAACCTATATGGCTGAAAAGTATTCAAAGAATAAAACAAGCATTCGTATTATGCAACGTACTTTTTAAAACAATTTTACAAACATCACAATGGTTGCATATCCTTACAAGATATAAAAGAAAACTGAGGAAATGATATGAAAATATGTGAAAATAATAGATAATATGTTACACGTCATACAATTTCGTTGTTACACAAAATAATATAAAGTAATTTAGATTTTATGTATAGCCAGACAAGAAATATGTATAAAATAGCTAAAGCGCCACCTATGGATACGATTGTGTAAACTTTAATCTTCCTTTCCTCACTAGATGTCGCTAGTGGGAGATTACATTGGCTGAATGTAAAGAATCTTTGCCTCTGAAAAAATTTAAGTGACATTAATGATGTAGCTAACTTCACTCCATTACGCGAAACATTTTAAAACATGGCCTCCGTAAAGTTTGCTGTTGTTGATGCGAACGATTATTTATCAAAAAAACAGGCTTCGGATCCCGAATTAGCCTCAGATTGGGCCAAGTTAGAAGAACTATATAATAAGAAGTAAGTTATAAAACATTTCGGTACGTATATAAGTGATTGATGCTTGAAGTTACATGTCTCGTCTTTGTTTTCAGATTATGGCACCAACTTACATTAAAACTTCAAGAATTCGTAAAGCACCCCTCACTGCAGAGCGGCGACAACTTGATCCAGCTTTACAACAACTTCCTAGCTATATTTGAGAACAAGTATGTTTGTTTTGCAAGTCATCTTGCAATTCTTTATTAGCCTCCCGTGATAACCATTTCTCTCACCAATCATTAGAAATAACTGAAACTATACAAACACTCGCTTTATACGCTCCTTGGATACTTCAGTTTAACCTACAAATTATAAAAACATCATATAAATACATATAAGAATAAATCAAGATTTGAGAACAAATGTTATGGATATTGTTAATGAGGCTTCCTTAATAGTTTACTATTATTTTCAACTATTTGTACTGAAGAGTAACTTATTGATATATAACCTAATTAAAATTATAATTGATAGTAATGTAAGTGACAAAACTTCTGTGTCGGGTCCATCGTTGTAGTGAGAGGAGCTTCAACAGTGACTGTGACTTGTGACCCAGGTGTAGGTTTAAGGGACCCCTATCTAATGTTAAACGCTCACCTCCACCGTCCAAAATCATCTTTCTCGTCTCTAAATTTCTTAATGGAATGTTTATATATTTTTTCACAGAATCAATCCACTCTCCTTGGTAGAGATAGTTGCACACATTGTAGCTCAGTACGCAGACAAGAGAGAAGCAGTGGCATTCCTTGAAAAAATTGAAGCTAAAGTCAAAATGAATGCCGAGGCCCTCGCTCTGTGTAAGGTAAGTTACAAAATAAACAAAAAAACAATTGTAATAGACTTCAATTTCTGTATGAAAAGAAACAAATATAGAAATAGCTTTATAAGTAAAGGAATTATAGATATTTCTGAAATACTGCCTCCGAGGATTACATTCAATACATATACTTAGTCACCAAATTTTTATCATCTTAGTCAAATTAGTTTCATTATAAAAAGTATTCTACATATTATATAATAATGCTAATTTGAACTCTTCAATAATTTCCCAGGTCCTGCAAGGCCAAATCTATCTAGAACATCTAAACGATCTTGATGCTACCGAGAAAATAATTGATGTCCTCGAGAACACATTGGAGGATGCCGACGGGGTCACACCGGTACACGGACGATTTTACAAACTGGCTTCGGAGTATTACAGGTCGGTGATATGAAAATTTCTAAGGTTCTGAACTTATAAGATAATATGAGAGTAGTAAATAGACTTAATCATTAGTATATTACTAGTTAGTGAAGCAGAAACCTTTTATATATACAGGGTGACTGGTGAATTACTATCAATATTTGAGGACGTGATTTGTGACGATCATATATGACAAAATAAAAATTAATATAACATAAATATTAATAAACCTCTAAGTAAAGTTAACCAAAAGTTATGTAATTAATTACGCATCGTGTAAACACCCTACAGATTAGGTATACACCCACACTCACACATACGAGTGCGGCGGCGTTGTGTTGTATCAGCACGCCGCCGCACGCCTCCACACTTGGAACACTTGGAACGTGTCAACACTTTATTTATTTATACGGAAATTTTGTCAAAAATTAAGTGCCTATTTTTTTTACATAATTCGGATGAGAATCATGTACCGAGTATCCTCCTTAAATATTGATAGTAATTCACCAGTCACCCTGTATATATGGAATCTTATAAGACATATATAATTCTTTTTACTTGTTTTATCTATGTATATTACTAGCTTTCCGCCCGCGTGGAGTTCGGTTATATCGCGTTTCCAAGAGAACCTTTCAAAAGTCTGGTATCAAAACTATCCTATATTCTTTCTCAAGGTCAACTCTATCTCTGTACAAAATTTCATTAAAATCAGTTCAGTGGTTTAAGCGTAACAGACCAACAGACAGAGTTACTTTAACATTTATTATATTAGTAGGGATATGAAATCCTTTCTATATGAGTCCGAGTGGCACTCTACCGGTTAATGAATATTTGAACTTAGTAATATATTATATGAGATATACATACCTATGTATTAAACAATAGTATAAAAGTTTGATTTTACATAATAGTTTTTACCCGCGACTTGGTCTGCGATAATTTTGAAATTTGATATAAATAACTGACTACTATTCCGTTTTAGAGGCCTTAATTAACCAGATATTGGAATTTATTAGGTTATTGTTTTCAATCAAACAGCATTAATATCCTATGTCCGCCTCCTTGTTCTAATCTATCTCTCCACCAATTTCCATCCATATCCGTACAGTCGTTCTTGAGTTATAAATAGTGTAACTAACACGACTTTCTTTTATATATAAAGAAGGATTACAAGTTTATAAAACACTGAAATTGATGGTAAGGTAAAATTGAAGCCCTTACATGTTTTTATATTTTTAAATTAATTGGTTTATCACAAAATGTATTTAAAAATTTAATTACATATATTGTTACTTTATTTTATTATATTTAATTGTTATGTTTGACTTTCTTATATCTTCTTCTACCTGGCAATTTCCCGGCTATAGCCTTCGTCTGCCTTACATGTTGTGAATAGTTTTGGCTAATTGTTTTTACGACCGGCCGCCTGCCTGACATCAACCCTCTGGGAATGCATTAATCAGTGATGTCTAAATATTCTTAAAAAGTACATATGACTCGGAAAAATCACATTGGTACTTGCCCGGGCTAGGATCGAACCCGCGCCCTCATACATGAGAGGCGGGCCTTTTAACCACTAGGCCACCACTGACTTATATATACATATATTATTTCTATATTCCAGAGTCCGTGGCCCAATGGCTCGTTACTACGTAGCAGCGCTCCGCTACGTAGGATGTGCGGGTGGAGGGGCGGAGCTCCCTTTACACGAGCGACGCGCCGCAGCCCTACGACTAGCGCTTGCCGCTGTACTAGCACCCACCGTGTACGATCTGGGTGAACTGGTGGGTTATCACTGAAAAACACAATCATTGATATTTCTCTAATCTCAATACATAGTAAAGTCATGAATATAAGAAATATGAAAGACATAGTGACTAATATTTTAGCAATGACAGTACAGTGAATTTGAATATAAATATCTGTTCATATAAGATAACCGTTGTATCTTGAGATATCAACACTTGGAGTTAACTTGACCAAACAAATCATGTCATATTGGCAACTTTAAGTTTACTATTTACTATAAGAAATGCAGGCTCAATTAACGAATTTAAATCTCAACTTTGACAACATATTTTAGAAAATAATTGATATACCAATGATGTAACTTGTACACTTGTAATAATATCTTACTATCTTTAATTGAGTTCCAAATAATCTGGCTACTACTTTTGTATTTTCACTTTTGTATGTATGTTCTCATGTAAGTGACTATGTATTTTTTAGAATAAATTCTTTAAACCTAAAATCACGATAATGGTGAGTTATACATATATGTAGTTGCTGATTTGTCTTAAACAGACGTTCCAAAATTTATTTTGCTTATGCCCACTTTGAGAATAAATATTTTTTAGCGCCCACATTTTTCTACGGAAAAAAAACTATAACTTATCCTAGCTAAATTAAATTAGAAATCACACCCAAGCATATACACAACATCCCTATTTGTTTTGTCTCTTATCAACCTTTAAAGAAGTATGCAGCGCCCTCTAGAGGGCGTTATTGCCTTTGGATAACGCTGGCATATAACATCAAGATGATTTAAATATTGTTTCTTGAACATCATACAATCACTTAAATCTAGTAGCAAATAATTCCTTTAAACCTTTTAATATATTCTATCATACAGTTGGCTCATCCAATCTTGGAGTCACTCGAAGGTACTCCGGACTCGTGGGCCTGTGACCTGGTAAAAGCAGTTGCAGCCGGTGATGTGGTCGCCTTTGAGAAGATTAGGTAAAATAATATATACATATATATTATATACTAAACTGTTAGTCTAGACTTAATACTTTATCTAGACTAGATTAAGTATATTTAATTCTAAATGTGTTACCTGGGAGATTATATTTATATATATTAAACAATACAAAATCTCCGAGGATATTTGTGCGTCGGCCTCCAGACCAGACATATTTTTATATTCGCGTATTTTAAAGCGCGTTGTGATGATAGAGCTTACGGTTCCTTGGGAAACCAACATCCCCAAAGACCATACCATCAAGGTCAATAAATATTACGAACTCACTAACGAACTAACTCGAAATAGGTTCGTCGTTGATTTGTACGCGGTAGAGGTGGGAGCGAGATGTATAACAGCTAAATATCTCTACAACCTACTAAAAGACTTGGGCCTGTCCAGAACTAACATTAATACATTCTTAATACTAATTGATACTTGATTATAATGAATGGATTACTTCAACGCTTAATATTAATGATAAACACATTATTGTATGTGTGTGATGATTATTTTATATAATACTAGTTTTTGCCGCGACTCCGTCCGCGTGGAATAGTTACTTCCGGCAGATTTTTGGTTTTTTCCTCATAGTTCCCGTTCTTTCAGGGTTTTCGGAATGGTCGAGTTCCCGTAGAATTTTCGGGATAAAACCTATGTTTTTTTTTATTCACTAACCAACAACATATTAATTTGTTTATTTGAATAAAGATTAATAATAAATAATAATTATTTCGACCAAATTAGGTACCATAAAAACGGTTGTTGTGAGTTAATCTTAAAAGATAGACATATACTGTCGCGGAGTGTTTTTTAGATCATTAAAAGAACTATTATTCTTTAATACATATTTTTTGTGTATCTTGAACCGTTTCACGCAACGGAAGGCTTCAAAGATGAAATAATTTCTCCCGTTTTTTACACATTTACCACTATATCTTTGCTCCTATTGGTCGTAGCGTAATGTTATATAGCCCACAGCCTTCCTCGATAACTGGACTATCCAACACAAAAAGAATTATTCAATTCGAACCAGTAGTTTCGGAGATTAGCGCTTTCAAACAAACAAACAAACAAACTCTTCAGCTTTATAATATTAGTATAGATTATATAAAATAAATGATCAAAAAGTAAAATGAAGAAAATTCAAACATTTATACAGGGTGACTGGTGAGTTACTATCAATATTTAAGGACGTGGTAGTTGACGATCATATATGACAAAATAAAAATTAATATAACATAAATATTAATAAACTTCTAAGTAAAGTTAACCAAAAGTTATGTAATTAATTACGGATCGCGTGGATACCCTAGCTGCGTTATCGACACAAAACAGTTATGTACGTAGGTATATGTAGTTATCGCGCGGTAGTTTACCTACATCCAAACGCCGCGCGCCGCCGCGTGTTAGACCTTAGATAAACAAAAATGATCCATTTCCCTTCATACTTTAATCCTGGCTTAGGACAGGCAAAAATACCAAGATATTTCTTACGTTTAAGCAACCAATTTATTGACTAGGTAAATGGTGTGACCTTGACACAAAAAATAATATGAACTGTTTACCTATCTTGGTATTTCCGGCGTATTTAAAAATGGAATCATACTTATTTACAACAATTGTCAATCATTAAACTACCTATTTACCTACATAACTACACTAACCTTAACAAATGTTCAAAGCGAGCTCCTTCTCGTGTGATACACAGTTCGGCACGTTTACACATATTGTCTTTCACACGATTTAATACGAATAGGTCACTTTTAATAGTTTCGAAAACACTATTGATTTTTAATTTCAACTCCTCTCTGTTTACATACTCTGTAGCATACACAAGACGTTTCCTTGGGCATGTGTTGGAACACGGAACTGTCCGAAGTCTCGTAATCTTTGATTAGCGTTTAAGATGACGCTGGCCGTAGGTACTCGACGATTGGGGAACATCTCCCGGTACAAATTGATTGCGCCCCGCAAGCTTTCATTTGCACGCGCATACGCATAAACCATGTCCAAGTATTCTGCATTTGTGTATTGAAAAGCCATATTTAATTACTAATAAGTAATAACGGGTCACACGCACACACGACAGATTATTATTAGGTATACGAGTAAGATCGATCGCTAGGCGCGCGCGCGGGAAGACGAACGTACGGACCTTACGGCGGACCTCGCGCGACTAATAGCCGACTAATGGCCCGCTAGCCACGGGGCGGGGGTTGGGGAGTAGCGACACACTGGCGCCGGCAAGGATGAGTACGTATCCAAACTTTATTTATTTATACGGAAATTTGGTCAAAAATTAAGTACCTATTTTTTTTACATAATTCGAATGAGAATCATGTACCGAGTATGCTCCTTAAATATTGATAGTAACTCACCAGTAACCCTGTATACTTATACAACATAATGAAATCTATTCCTCCATACCATTAGTGTATTTTTCATTTTATTTGTATGTATGTACATATGTATGTTATAATTTATTTAATTTACAGAGCACAATCTCCTCACCAAGAACTACATCGGGCTGATCGTCAGTTGAGACAGAAGATTGCTATACTGTGTCTCATGGAGGTAAAAAATATTTGATTTATATCTATACAGGGTGACTGGTGAATTACTATCGATACTCGAGGACGTGATATTTGACGATCATATATGACAAAATAAAAATTAATATAACATAAATATTAATAAACTTCTAAGTTAACCAAAAGTTATGTAATTAATTACGCATCGTGTGAACACCCTGCAGATTAGGTATACACAAACACACACACGCGTGCGGCGGCGTGGTGTTGTATCAGCACGCCGCCGCACGCGTCCACACTTGGAACGTGTCCACACTTTATTTATTTATACGAAAATTTGGTCTAAAATTAAGTACCTATTTTTTTACATAATTCGAATGAGAATCATGTACCGAGTATTCTCCTTAAATAATTGATAGTAATTCATCAGTCACCCTGTATATACTATCAATTTGACTCATTCAAAAAGAATATTTATTGAAGCTTTTCTAGATTCTGTCATAACCTTTGTATTTTAATGAGATTCAGTCTCAATGTTATACATATATCACAAAACTTTACTAAGAATTGATGAATTCAAAATGTGCATATCAATACAAAAAAAAATAGAATAGAAGAGAAGTATATTCTCAATAACATATTTATAAATAGTGAAATCTAAAACATTGTATTGTATACTTTAAGATCTATGTGTTGATATTATTATTATAGAAAAACTAGCTTTTCGCCCACAGCTTCGCCCGCATGGAGTTCGGTTATATCGCGTTTCCAAGAGATCATTTCAAAAGTCTGGGATAAAAACTATCCTATGTTCTTTCTCAAGGTCAACTCTGTGTCTGTACCAAATTTCATTAAAATCAGTTCAGTGGTTTAGGCGTGACCGCGTAACAGACAGACAGAGTGACTTTCGCATTTATTTATTTATAATATTAGTAGGGATGAACCATTTTTATTTTGATTATACTTATAATTAATGTTTTATAGATGGCGTTCAACCGTTCATCTACTCAAAGGAAGTTGACGTTTGCTGAGATAGCTCGAGCTGCCCGAGTGCCTGCCTCGGATGTGGAACTACTGGTGATGAAGGCACTCGCTGAAAAACTTGTCCGAGGACATATTGATCAGGTATAGTATGAGATATCTATCTATATATATAAAAATGAATTGCTGTTCGTTAGTCTCACTAGGACTCGAACACGGCTGAACGGATTTACCATATCTTAGTCTTGAAATGTTCGTGGAGGTTCAGGGAAGGTTTAAAAGCTGAAGAAAATTGATTCATTTCCAGGAGAACTCTAATAACAGACCTTTTCTATTTCCCATACAAACGGGTTTTTTGATATTAAATTTGACAACTAATATGTCAATCATTCTGTCGCACTCCAAAACACGGAGATTTATGGCTTACAGGTAAACTCCAAAAATATAAATAAAAAAACGTAATAGATATTTCTTGATTATAGAGCGATACGAAGTTCGCCGGGTCTTCTAGTTCATCTATTACATACAGTAGAAACTCTATTAACCGGACTAATTATTGTCGGTAGGCATTCAGATAATCGAATGTATGAAAAGCTGATTTTGGGCTTATGTTGTACATAATGTTATATGTTTAGTTAAAAAGTAATGTATTTGGAAATTGTAATGAATTATAATAATAAGTATAATTTGTTAGAATATTTGTTAATTGTCTTTTGACGTCCGTTTGTTTATTTATATTTTTGGAGTTTACCTATTAAAGCCGTAAATCTCCGTGTTTTGAAGTGCGACAGAATGATTGACATATTAGTTAGTTGTCAAATCTAATGTCAAAAAAAACTTTTGTATCAACAACTACTAATAAATTAAAAATTAATTAAAAAAACATTGTCCAGCTGACGAAATTGTGAATCTAAACCATTCCCAGATCCCCTTGAACACACACAAAATATCATCAAAATCGGTGTAGTCGTTTGAGAGAAGTTCAGTGACATACACACTCACAGAAGAATTATATATATAAAGATTTGTTTTTATAGGTGAACGAGACAGTTAGTATAACGTGGGTGCGAGCCAGGGCTTTAGGCAGGGCTGGCGCAGGGCGGCTTGCAGCTCGACTTGACGCGTGGTGCGCGGCCGCTGCAGCCGCTGAGGGACTACTACAGAGAACAGCCCCGGATTTACTCACACTGTAAGAATATATGAATATACAATATATATAATACACTGTCTCACGTACCCCACTAGAGGGGTGGCATGCGCTCGGCAGTGTCACGACTAGCGCGGAGCAGAACGGGGACGTGCGTCGCTCTAGGCGAGGTAGTGAGACAGTGACTAGTTATACTTACGTATAGGACGACGGATCCTATAATATGCATAAACATGTATAGTCGGGGATAGTGCAAACAAATGTAACTAGCATTGGATAATTCCACGTATCTATATTAGAAGCAGATCAGAAGAAAGTTTGAGATGAAATATTTTCTATATTAATGACTTAAAGTAATTTTTTTTTACAATTAGTAATTATTAAGGGGTTTAATTTATTACTAATTGTGAAAAAACATCTTCAAAGCCGTTAATATATAAAAAATGTCAGCTTAAACTTTCTCCTAATAATCTGCTTCCAATGCAGATACGCGGAATTATCCAATGCTAGTAACGTTGATTTGCACTATCCCCGACGATATGTATATATACATAGAAATACTATGGATTTAACTCTGAGTAATGCTTTCAATTTGCTTTACCATAAAGTTATTGTGTTTTGAAACTAATTAGTGAAATACTTGTTAAACTTGATATAAATGTACTTATATATTTTAAACTAGCTTTCCGCCCGCAGCTTCGCCCGCGTCGAGTTCGGTTATATCGCGTTTCCAAGAGAACCTTTCAAAAGTCTGGGATAAAAACTATCCTATGTTCTTTCTCAAGGTCAACTCTATGTCTGTACCAAATTTCATTAAAATGAGTTAAGTGGTTTAAGTGTGAACGCGTAACAGACAGACAGACAATTACTTTCGCATTTATAATATTAGTAGAAATGTTCATTCAATATAGTGATGGCCTGATATATGTATTTGGATATGAGTTGGAACAACTATAAATTTGTAATTTTCCTGTATTATGTTTTGTATAAAATTATTATACATATTTGTAATTTTAATAATAATCCTTTATATTATTTCATTATATAAATATTGTTTTTCTTTTGAACTGATACAAGCTAATGTTGTATTTTTGTTTCAGATGAAGACGTCAATAGCATTATAATTTACATATAACTATTATATAATATTATTAATAAAAGAACATCAATAAATATCATGACTTTTTTTTATAATATATTATGGTGTTTTAAAATGGTCTAAATCCTGGACATAAGCATTTTTAAAACCTCATCCATTCTGGGTTCATTTTCTCTTGTTTTTATTATTTGAGTTGTCCAAAAAAATACATATATATGTATATTGTGTTCTGGTAAACTTAAAAAAATCTTAAATACCTAAACAAGAGTATGATGAAAATAAAATGAAACTACAAATAAAAACTGATGTTAAAATTAGCCTTCCTGACTAGTAATAAACATGTGAAATAATTTGTTTTGCTCTATAATAAATTCTTAAAGTATAATAAAATTGAATGATATCTTAGACTCGAGTATTCATTTAAATAAAACTTATATTTTCGTATGTACTGAGATGACATCTCGTCTGTCAGTGATCACGGTTGGCGAAATAACTGAAACGTCGGGAGTATGTAGATAAAATAATAAAATACGCGAAGTAAATAGAAAACATTACTTTTATTTATAGTAACTATTAATTGAAATTTTATTATTAAAAAATACTACCATCTAGTTGAAAAATATTCCAATAACACAATATATCCTTTAAAAAAAATTAACTATACTTTTAATGTCAAAATTTACGAAAATAGTTCCTTTTCGCTGTTTCAATGTACATATTTCAGTAAATTCTTAGATATTTTTTTGCATTAAATCTGTAAACATTTTGAATCTAGCCCCAAGATGTTTTTTTGATCATTCCCCTAATAAAATTTTCCTGTAATATTATCGAAAACGCTCTTTCAAATTCTAATATATTTAAACCAGCCAGATAAAGCAATGTGGCCTAGTGTAGGATTTTCTTTATATTTTAGTACAAAAAACTTAAAAAATACAAGCAAATGACCTTTACATCCTCTAAATAAAAAATTCGGGTTAAATTTTCAAAATATTCACTCAAAACATACTCTAAAATGACACTTGATTTTTCTTAAAATAATTACAGCCACTTGATTAGAAAATACTACATTAAGTAAGAAATAGATGATTTCACTAAAACTTGTACCACCTTTTAAAGAAATTGCCGTAATATTTTGATATAAATGAATACCAGAAAGGTAAAATGTTCTCTGAATATTTTGCAGTGTTACACATAATTGGTAGTAGAATCTTTGTTTAGTAAAGATTGTTCGATAAAAAATCTATATAAGATACATTGCCACATTGGATTTCCTGTAACTGTTTAAAAAACTACAAATGTTGGTGTATCGGGGGCCTAACAAAAATTTTTATTAGAAAGACCATCATACCATCGTATATATCGCATTTGGGTTTAAATAGTAATGACAAAATACGTGATTTTTATTATTTAATATATGGCTTCATTTACACTGAATTTGTAACAGTTTTGCTGATGCCAAAGTTTTTTATATTTAGTTATTAATTATAATATTTTACAAATAAATTTTGGTTGGTTGGTTGCTTTGGAATATAAAGTATGTTTTGACACAAAATCATTTCTGACAAACGTCACAAATAGCAATGTTGCCAGAGCCTAAGGAATCATAAGATATCAATGAAAAATAATTTGTTTACGTTATTAATGCTATATGATTAAACATTTTAATATTTATCTATCATATAAAGTATAATGGTAAGGCTATATTATTTACTATTAATTAATAACATTTTCTTCATCATAGACATCGATTTATGGACTCAAGCTGTAAATGGCGTCCGCGTGACGGTCATTGCATGCCGTCAAAATGCATTTTCATTACTTTGAAAATATCTTCAAAACGTTAATATGATACCGATCTTACATGATATATTGTAGGTAAATCATTATTATCCATAACAATCAATCAATAACTTTATTTTTATCATTAATCTTAGCTTGCGACGTCATTCCCCGTCTCGCTCGTATGTTCCTTCAGTCATTATTTACAATTGGTGATATATATGCATCTCTTTCGTTCACAGTTTTCTTGCAGTCGGTTTTTCATTTTTATGTGTCCGCACGAACGAGACCACGGGAGGAAAGCAGGGCCCAGTGGAAAAATATTAACAAATTTTTGCTCTGCATTTATTGATTTTTTCATAGTTAAAAAACATTGGACGCTAATTGCATACGTGATGGTAGCGCGCGGCTCGAACCCGTGAGTATTGTTTCTATTTTAATGTATATCCCATATATATCGTGGAAAGTTATCATTTTTCAGCATTTAAGAGTACACACCGCTTTAATATTCTATATATAGATGGTTGTAATTGTTTAAATATTGATTTTTTTTATCGGGGACTGTGCATGTGTGAGTCAGGCGTATGTTTATAACATTTGGGGCCTGCGATATTTTGGGAACGGGAACTGTTCGCTTTGTATGTTCAAATCATTATGCTCTCGTAGCGTCAAGAGTGCATGAAGGAACTTTCAGTGCTATCAGTGATTTTCCGTTTTGTAAAATACTAATTAGATTTCATTCCGCGGCACGTTTCCGGTGAGTTTTGACAACTATTTTATCGGTCATTTTGATGTTTGTGACGGAATTTCGTGAGATAAGATTTTTCATTTTCTTAAAAAATGTTAGAAATTGTAAATGCTCGAGTTTTTGTTATCAGACCCTTAAGATAACGTGGTTGAGGTATAATATGATTCGTATCGGAATTAAAATTGTATCGCTGTAACTAATACTTACAGTGAAAATTGTTTTCGTGTATAAAAATATTAAAATGTTTGTTTATTTGTATAATATCGAAGAAAATACCCAAAAATAATATTATTATTTCAATAATAAGACGAATTGGTCTACTGGTTTGTTTAAAAATCTCCGCATTATATTAATTAGGACCCAATTAGCGGATGAATAAAAAAAACAACAATACCATAAAGATTGTTTTTTTTCTTTAAAACTCAATGCCACGCTTCAGCTTCTAGTTTATTGGAATCCATTATTATGTTAATATTTTAAGTAACTAATCACGACGCACGCTCTTTTATTTATTATAAATAACTATAAAAACTTTACATAAACTACTTTGGTTTAAAATACATGATATATTATATACTTCTCATAGTAACAACATTTTTTATATCTTAATTATTTATATTTGAAAAAAATCTCCGTGTCTATAGTAATTATTTTATCTGAATATTATAAGAAATTAACCTAATTCTGACGAATTTTATTATATTTATTACGTGAGAAAGCTAGGTAATTATGTTTTTCTATATTATAGAATTTTAATTTTTGTAACGTAGAGTCAGTTAATTACTAATGCTTAAATGAATTAAGTTCAAAATATCGAAATTTAATTCAGATAAAAAGAAATCGCCTTAATATTATTAAATGTAGGAATAAATATACATATTAATAATTAGGGTACGATTTAACTTGTCTTTTGAAAGTTACTTGTTAAACAATTTATATTTAAACTAGGATTAAACAAAATCATATAAACTGGCCGTGTAATTTTGACAATGCAAGTTTATTTTAAACTACGATTAAAAAAAATACTTTTTTATTATAAATAAAAATCTTGTTAGGCGTATACAGCATATACAAAATGAAGAACCTTTTTAGTAACTGCTTAAAAATGACTGATGTACACAAACTATTGAATAATCTATTGTATTTACGAACTACGAATCATCTGATTATATTAGATCATCGTTGATATTTAAAACATTAATGCTATAAGACGAAAAGATATTTATTTTACACCATAATCGGTAGATCTACTGTAAATTATATATAATTTATTACATGATTTGAAATTTTATCAAAACTCAACCGTCAATGAATATGAAATTGACGTATTTTTTTTTAAATATAATTCAAAATAAGAAGACCAAAGTTCATTCTATTCATCCAAACTATATATATCAGATCATTTGAGGTCATTTCACGTGTCAGATGGCCTCTTCCAAATATAGTATCATATACAGTCGCGTTGAGACCCCCGTACAGTTTATTTCGGGCGCGCCCCTAGGGTCGTTGGCCCGGACCCACCCGCCGGGGAGACTTTTTATTTATTTAAAAGGGAACAGCTCTCTAGAACTGTCTGTCGCGTATTGTTTTTAACTCGAACGATTATCGATCGTATTTAAGAATGTATTGGATGTATTAAAATATATTTCACTTAATTTTAAACTTATACTAATTCTACTATGAGATGGCTGTATAAAATAGACAATTTTTTTTTGGCTGTCATATTTGACGTTTAAAAAAAAACGTTGAAATTATTTATAGTTTTTCATATATTATTGTAATTAAGTTATTTTAATTAACGTGTTTGTCTTATATGTACGTATTGAGACAATGTAATTGTCAGATCCAAGCGAGGGTGAGTGGCGTCGTTGGTTATTGATTTTTTTATGTTCTCGTCTAGTTTTTTATTTGTAACATTTGTTGGGGGAATTTTCCGATAGCTCCATCTCACTCGCACATCTGAAAAGCTTCGTTTTTCCATATAAAATGACCACCATTGTTTTTATTTGTAAATAATTTTACAATTTACGAACACAGGTATTGACGTGAATTATAATTAATTCAAATTTTAATTTTCGTTGTTTTTGTTATAGCAATATATTTTTTTAATTTTGTATATAAATGCTATACTTTCGTTTAAATTTATATTTCATCATCGGAAAATCGTAAAAGCTATAACTATTTATATTAGTGATTCATAAATAATTTAGATAATATTGAAAACTTCATCTCAAGTACCAATAAATTACTAATTATTTATTTAATTATATATATTTATATTATAATAATATTTTTCTATTACAGGTGCCCAAAGAAAACTGTCACATGTTCCAGTATTGTAAATACAATCTAGTCTTACAGTTTCTAACTGAATTTATATGTACTTATGTTTAGTAAATAATCTGTGATATAAAACCTTATTGGTGTACTTTATATGTAAGGACTGAATAAGTATTGGCCAAAGAGTATTATGTATATTATATATTAAAAAATAAAGTGACAACATGGCATTGCCTCCACAGCAGTTTTGTGTAAGGTGGAACTCCTATCATACTAATTTACAGGTAATATATTAAATATTAATTAATAAGAAAATTAAATATAGTTAAAACATAGTTAAGAAGCTAGAATATATATAAGAAATTGTTATAAAAAAAAAAAAAATTGTCTTTATACAGATTATCAGAAATATATGTTTTATATTGCACAGACTATAAAACAATTTGAAGTATACACATTATATACAAATATAGATTAAATATGAATTATAATTCAAAATTCTTTATATTAATTCCCTATATATATGTTTTTATATTATTTTACAGGCAGTTTTCCCTCGATTGCTACTAACTGAGCAATTTGCTGATGTCACACTAGCCTGTGAGTCTAAACAGTTGAGATGCCACAAGTTAGTTCTATCAGCTTGTTCTGCGTACTTGGAAAGACTCCTGTTGCAGAATCCTTGCAAGCATCCCATTGTACTTATGAGGGATATGAGGTAATAATACATACATACATACATACATACATACATACATACGTGATCATAAGAAGTAAGGATATATTAATAAAGCTAAAAATAGAGTGACAGACAGTGAAGGAAAACATCGTGAGGAAACCTAAACTTATAATATTAAACTTTAAGTTTGAAATCACCAACCCGTCTTGAGTAAGCGTGGTGATTAATGCTCAAACCTTCTTCATGTGAGAAGAGGCTCAGCAGTGGGCTCTGATAGGATGATGATGACAAAAAAGAGTAGGATTTTTAATAATGGTTGCAAAAATATTCGACACAGAATTTTGTCTGAAAAAACTAATTTTATTCTATATAAGTACCATAAACACTAATGGGATTGGCTATTGGGATGTTTTTGAGTTAATATCAAACACACACACATACATACATATATACATATATATATGTAACTCATTATAGTATATATTTTGTTGTCAGGTTCAGTGAAATGCAAGCCCTAGTTGATTTCATGTACAAAGGAGAAGTGAATGTCACGCAAGAAGAACTCCCGAGTCTACTGAAATCTGCTGAAGCTCTGCAAATAAGAGGTGATGTATCATGATCCAAAATAGATTATACGGTCAACAAAAAAATGTACTGCACGCAAAAACTATAAGGAATAAAATCTATATATATAAAAATGAATTGCTGTTCGTTAGTCTCACTAAAACTCGAAAACGGCTGAACGGATTTATCTTATCTTGGTCTTGAAATGTTCATGGAGGTTCAGGGAAGGATTAAAAGCTGAAAAAAATTTAATAATTTCCGGGAAAACCCTAAAAACAGCGCTTTTCTATTTCCCATACAAATGTTTTCTTTGACATTAGATTTGACAACTAACTAATATGTCAATCATTCTGTTCGATTGAAACAGCAAAAACTTGATTATTTATGGCCACCCGGTCAGCTATACATATATTACTAATGACGAGACTAACGCGGACGAAGTCGCGGGCAAAAACTAGTTAAAAATATTGAATACATTTTTGTTGATGATTGTACTCATTACGTCACATGTTATTATATATCTGTGGCTGATGTATTATGTTAGTACTAGCTTTCCGCCCGCAGCTTTGCCCGCGTGGAGTTCGGTTATATCGCGTTTCCAAGAGAACCTTTCAAAAGTCTGTGATAAAAACTATCCTATGTTCTTTCCCAAGGTCAACTCTATATCTGTACCAAATTTCATTAAAATCAGTTCAGTTGTTTAGGCGTGAAAGCTTAACAGACAGACAGACAGAGTTACTTTCGCATTTATAATATTTTGTCACCTACCCTCAGGTCTGTGTTCCGGTGAGTCCGTCTCTTCAGCCCCGGGCTCCGCCCCCGGGGACTCCAAAGACTTCTCCGTAGCCAGCGACGCTCTCCTCGCTCACGCGAACAAGGAAACTACCGCAGGTGAACTAACATACTAGCTCATACCCTGGCTTTGTTCGTTCTGTACGATATAATAAAAGTACTAGAATTGACATAATAGAACACGTGATTATAAATGTAGTTGTTACTTGATTCTTCTTCTTCTACCTGGCAATTTTCCCAGCTTTAGCCAGGGTATGCCTTACATGTTGTAATAGTTTTGGCTAATTGTTTTTACGACTGGCCGCCTGCCTGACATCAACCCTCTTTGGGAATGCATTAATCAGTGATGTCTAAATACTCTTAGAAAGTACATATGACTCGGAAAAATCACATTGGTACTTGCCAGGATCGAACCCGCGCCCTCGTGCACGAGAGGTGTATCTCTAACTACTAGGACACCACTAACTAAGTTACTTGATACTTATATATTATTATTATTTAAAAGGTTTAAATGTAAAAATTAATAAAAGTTTGATGTTCTATTGTAATCTCTCTAGTAGCTATTAATTATTTCAATTAATGTTGATTCCCAAAAAGAGGGTTGATGTCAGGCAGGCGGCCGGTCGTAAAAACAAATAGCCAAAAAAACTATTCACAACATGTAAGGCAGACCCTGGCTATAGCCGGGAAATTGCCAGGTAGATATGAAATATTGAAAATTTTTTGTTGGTAGAAAACTGTTTCAGTCAAATATTTGAAATTTTTTAGAAGGTTTTATCATTTAATCTTCTTTTTTCTATAGTCCCAGCTAATATATTAGTCGCGTATGGAACGAGTGTTTAAAAGTCGCCTGACAAAAAAATTGTTGTTACAAAATAAAATTACACTTTTCTTAAATAAAAAATGTCGTTTTGTAGTTGTGGACAAATAAATATGATAAGGGTATAATTTTAAAATTATTAATATTACTTGGTTAAAATTTTGACATTTTCAACTTTTAAAAATTATATTTTCCCAATATAAAATCAATGATATTAATAGTTTATGTTGTTCGTGAATGTCCAAACTATTTTTTAAGCTGATAAGGTATAAAGTACTACTTTATACTATTGTTCTGAGTTCAAAAACGTCATGTGTTTTGAACCTGTCTCTTCTGAGGCATTTCGCCTCAGTCACTTTGCCATTTGCGCCGTAATGTCCAACAAATATACATAATTACAATAACATTTTAGTTCTCAAACTTAATGATAAGCTTATGTTTATACAACTATACAACATCATCTTGAAGTAATCTAATTTTTTTTTAATATTTATTAACAGCGCCACAGAAAACACCAAAAAAAAGCAAATCAGAAGAAAGAGATAAGACGGATGTTAAAGAAGAGACTGTCGAAGAAGATGGACTGTACTACGGAGAACTTGAGAACGAACATATGGACTATAACGAGGTACGGACTGTTGTGTACAACAGTACACAAGTCACACGTGTACAAACGTCGAACATGTACAACAGTATTCACAAGTCACACGTGTATAAATGTCAAACGTGTACAACAAACATGTATAAGCAAAATTCAATGCATTTTTATTATAAGTTTTTGATATGATGGTAGGATTGAATTAATAAATATGTTAATAAATTAATTATTTTCAGGACGAGGAATCAGGCAAGCCGAGTAGTAGTTTAGGACAGACGTCAGGTAAGTCTTTATACATATATATGTATTATATAATGTGTTTCTTATGTACATAATGTTTCCGCGGTTTTCGTGTCGGTTAGCGTTTTATTGTGACGTGTTTATATCGTGAATGGCCAATAAAATGATTGTCTGTAAGGTAGGACGGTATTTTTATTAGTAGCAAATATATTATATTGAATCAAATCTTATAGATGAACCATGAATGTTTAAAAAAATATATAATTTTCGGTTTTTATTTCGGTTATTTTGTTTTTATTGGCTAAATTATTGTATGTTTGAAATTTTTGTTCGTTATAATCTTACAGACATCATTTTTTAGCATTCATGGTTCGTTTGTTGTGGCGATGTATTTTTCTATTATTTTGTTTTTCTGTTTCAGGTCGCTATATACGCGTGAAACCGGAGAGCGAGTTGTTTTTCCAGAATAAACTGATGGAGAATTCTGCGTATGTCAAGAGACTAGCGAAGATGGACCCAGCGGAAATACAGAAAGAATTCACCAAATATGGCCTAACTAATATCGAAGATTTACAGAGAAACGAGAATGATTACTATAAACTATGGCTAGAACAGAACGGAGAGCTGGAAGTCTCTTTACTGAAGACGAATCAGGTTAAGAAGAAGAATGAAATCAAGAATCAGAAGTCAGAAGTCGAGCTTATACCAAGAAATAGAGAGATTTACTCCAAAATTGGGGAGAAAATAGCAAGAAAACGCGGAAGACCGCCCATTTTTAAGGATAAAAACGTGGATATTGGTGAAACCGTGCTTAAGGCGGATTTAGATCAATTCTTGGAGGGAAAAGAGGTGAGCTCTTCAGGGTTGTCAAGAAAAGATTTAGAGAGAGTCATGATGGGCAAGTTTAACCCTAACAGAAGATATTCCAACGAAGCGATGTGGGCAGCCCTGATGGACGTTAAAAAAGGCGGCAGTATATACAGGTACTTAGATCTAAGATTATCGAAAATATTCATTTAAATGAAACTCATATTTTTCGGATGTACTACAAGACTTTATTTTTGATAAAAAAAACTACATACTCCCGACGTTTCGCCTAGTTTACATCAACCGTGATCTCATCATCTCGTCTGTCTGTTTTCTTCCTGTCAATTTCCCAGCTTTAGCCAGAGTCTGCCTTACATATTGTGAATAGTTTTGGCTAATTGCTTTTACGATCCGCCTGCCTGACATCAACCCTCTTTGGGAATGCATTAATCAGTGATGATTATCATCTCGTCTGTCGCGTAGTATATCCGAAAAAATATTAGTTTCATATACATATACATTAATTAGCTGAAGTACAAATATTTTATCGATCTATTCATCATAAAATCTATTTCAGGGCGGCTCAAACTCACAAAGTTCCGCGAAAATCACTAAGAAACTGGATGAAGAGGTGTCATATAAAATCTTCATTCCCTATGCCGCAACAACTGAAACAATTTGTGGAAAACAATAAGAAACAACGTGATTATCAACATCAAGAGAACGATAAAAGCGATAATGTCGACGAAAACGAATTTGGGAAACACTTTTTATTCAATCAGGTGTCCAGCGAAGACGAAGTCAGGGACAAAAATATAGCTAGCGATACTAACATCGCCTTAGACATGTCTTTACACGAATGATTTCAAACTAAAATCATTTTAAACATGTCTATTTAATACGTGCAATTTTATACGGCAATACACGTTCTACGCAATGAACTTACTGCCAAAGATTATTCAAAGATTATATATATATAATACACGAAATTTAATTGAATATAATCGTTTGCAATCCTACGTCCAAAGATATAATTGAATATTGTTTAATTATATGGTAGAAATAATACTACCAAATGGTAGAAAAACTACCAAGAAATGGTAGGAAATTATTAATTTATTATTATATATGTAGTAGTGTACGCGAATTTGCCTTCAAGAAATACGGTGTGCTGGGGACTATGTCCGGATTTAATGTAAAAGACTTAAATAAAAATGTAGTTTAGTTTTAAGTGAGGTTTTGAACTGTTTTTAATATTATACAAGACAGGATGACGAATGTAAGAATAATTTATTTGTTATATTATGTTCCACATCGAAGGTCGCGGGTTCAATACCGGTTTTGGCAGAATATATTCATATACATATATGTATGTATATACATTATTAATATTGATGTTTTTAAAGACTTTTTTCTGTGGAATCTTCTGATACGGTCTAAAACCGATCTTGTACCCCCGCTATATGTTCCTACGTTAAAAATTTTTTCTTTATTATTTTAACTTCCCCAATAACGTGATGTTTTTACTATATTTTTTTTTTATTAATTATTAATATTCACTAGATGTGATAATGTATTGTTTGATTTGACGTTTATCACAGTGTTGCCAGAATAAAAAATAGTAGAAACATCACAGGATCCATAAAGTGCCTATTAGTAATAAATAGTTTTTAAGGCCTTGTAGATATAATTGTTTTCAGTATTATTTCATTGTACTATTAAATTGGTTTTACACACTCGGATCGAATCGCACTTTTCTTTTAATTGTTCTATGCCACGTGCGTTTCCGGTCCGCCATCTTTATTATAATTTTTGAATGATTTGATCGTTCCAATAATTGCAATCTTAAATATTATTTAAGCTGACACCAAAAAAGAAATTTGAAATTAAATTTTCATTTATTTTCATGTACTTAATTATTTGTATAGTATTACTCATGACGGTAGGTTTTCTTGTCTTGATGTTAATTTATTTAGTAATTTAATTTGATTAGTAACCGAGCACACTTCCGTTCATATAAATAAATCGTCCTTTATATAGATATATGGATTGTACTCGTTGTATTGAGGATTTAATAAACATTATACAACAAAATGTTGTTTCCTTTAACTTTAAAACCATATAATGACATTAGAGCGGCTTTTCCTCGCTTTTTACGCTTTCCCGCTCGCATCTTGTAGGAAGCCAGGAAAAGAAACGCCCTGTCAAAGACGTCACAGTGTTGCCATTACAAAAAACAATGATTATTACCAAAAACTACTAAAGGGCTGTTTCTTTCCCTCGCTTTCAGGTGTGCGGACTTCCACGGAAATTGTAACGAGGCATTACATCGACCTGGATAACGGTATACCTTTAAACATTCACGCGAGACCGAGACTTATAGGCAGGCGACCGAACGCCATAGTTAATATAGAGACTGACGTTTTTCAAGAGAAGTCTTATAAGCAATACTCATCACAACATTTAAGAGATGCTCTCATAGCTGTTAAGAAAGGCTACAGCGTGTACGCGGCGTCGAATAAATACGGTGTGCCCAGAAAAACATTGAGGAACTGGATGGCGAAGTATGATATAAAGAGTCAGTTCTCAAAAGGCAGGAGAGGTACCAGGACCAATCAAATCTTAGACCCATTGGATTTAATGGAAGAAACGAGATCTGAAAGATTTGAGGGTAGTTTGTAGCTACACTTATAAATTGTATCAACCGAAATGCTTAGTCCGAGCTATCGTCACACTATAGACGAAAAGTTAATAGTTTTTCACGCGTAAATTTGCGTGTGTAGTGTGTAAAAGAAAACTTGGACTAAACACCATATGTATATTGGGTAAATATTCAATTATACATTGAATCTGCTTCCATTTAATTAATATTGATTTTTTTCTTGTACTTATATTATTACAACGATTCAGGTTCAAAAAATATTAAATAAAATATAAGGTTTGATAAGAGGCCTAATAAATTATTTGGTTTTGATCGCTACTATGAAATTCTTTTGTAAATAATTATTAATTAATTTCTCCCTTATTTTAACGCACATAATATACTTACACTACGAGGCTGTTTTAATATATTTAAACTACCGTCAATTTAAATTTAAATAATTAATTATAATAATTAATAAAATTTTGTATGACTTTATAATGTAAGGTACTGTGAATAAGTATTATTATATTTAATTTAATATTATCCCTACTAATATTATACATGCGTAAGTAACTCTGTCTGTCTGTCTCTTATGCTTTCACGCCTAAATCACTGAACTGATTTTAATGAAGTTTGGTAGTGATAGAGTTGACCTTGAGAAAGAACATAGGATAGTTTTTATCCCAGACTTTTGAAAGGTTCTCTTGGAAACGCGATATAAGAGAACTACACGAACTACACTAACTATATAAATATTCTTATTTTGTGGCTGGAATTTTGTTAAAATAATCATTTTAGACTATTTTAACTTATTCTACAATATATATGTCAAGATAAAAAAAATATTCCTGCCATGTATTAATTATTGAAGCTCAAATTATATTTTTCTTTACGTTTAATTTGTTTAACATAGTCAAAATGATTTTTTGGACCCTTGTATATAATAATTTGTAAGAATGGCTCGTATACTTATAATTAAGAATGAATTTTTGATAATATATATTGTAATTATAAATATTTAATTATATTAATATATTTTTTATCTAAATTAGGTTAAAATAAAATTGTTTTATGTAATGTGCTTGTCATCTAGTCTAGTGTAAGTGTGTCAATTGTGTTGCCATTTCTTAAAAAACTACCATTTTTTTCATGTTATTTTTCTACTATTAATTAAATGGCAATATTGTCTAGTGTTGCCGTTACTAGAAATAATTGTTTAAGTTTGAAATTAATATTCTGTGCCAATATTTATTTATTTTTAATATTTTTTTTTAGTTCCTAAAACCAAAGTAAGTCCAAAGTAATATATATATTATATCTAGTGAAACTTTTTATGTATGTAAATTATATTTTTAAATAAATAAAGATTATTAGAGTATGTAATGAGTTTTTATGTTAATTGACAACAGAATAAATAAGAACCAATAACTAAACATAGACAATGTTATTTTTACATTAAAAATTCTGTCATTTTTTTTATTATTAAATTTCACTAAAATCCTTCATTTCATGGAAAGTTTAATAAATACTGGTGTAAGAAATATAATAATAATTATTATAAATAATATTAAAAAATATTGTACGAGATATTATTTTATTCGATGCCCTTAATTTAAATGTTAGCTGCAATCCTTAAATTGTGATATATAAAGCAGATTATATATTTTGTCTTATTAAAATAAATAGAATTGTCTTTATTATACAGGGTGACTGGTGAATTACTATCGATATTTAAGGAGAATACTCAGTACATGATTCTCATTTGAATTATGTAAAAAAAATAGGCACTTTTTTTTTGACAAAATTTCCGTATAAATAAATAAAGTGTTGACACGTTCCAAGTGTTCCAAGTGTGGACGCGTGCGGCGGCGTGCTGATACAACAACACGCCGCGAATTCGTATGTGTGTGTGTGTGTATACCTAATCTGTAGGGTGTTCACAGGATGCGTAATTAATTACATAACTTTTGGTTAACTTTACTTAGAAGTTTATTAATATTTACGTTATATTAATTTTTATGTTGTCATATATGATCGTCAAATATCACGTCCTCAAGTATCGATAGTAATTCACCAGTCACCCTGTATAATAGTTTGTTATATGTACTTGTTTTTGAAACATTTTTCATACATTTATAATATTTGCGTTTGTATTTTTAAATGGTTTTAAAAGCTAAATAACATAGTTT
Organism: Danaus chrysippus; assembly: GCA_916720795.1. Classification (NCBI taxonomy): domain Eukaryota; kingdom Metazoa; phylum Arthropoda; class Insecta; order Lepidoptera; family Nymphalidae; genus Danaus; species Danaus chrysippus. Next base: position 4,723,491 of record CAKASE010000075.1, read on the forward strand.
TATATAATAAATATTATTTTTATTACATAATTGTTATAGAATACGCGATAGCTAACGTACAGTGTCAGTACGAGGACGAGACGACGACGACACGAGCACCTCACGACCACAACTACGACTCGAGAGACGAGCCGCCCGCCTTCATCATACACCAGATACCGGCGGTAGGTTACACGCGCACAGACACACACACACACACACAGAAAGGTATATACATACATATATTATAGTAAGTGGTGGCCCAGTGGTTAAAAGACCCGCCTCTCATGTATGTAGATTCGGGTTCGATCCTGGCAAGTATCAGTGTGATTTGTACTTATACATATGTACTAATATACATATGTATATGTAAAATTGTTGATATTTATCAAGATTTATCTTAATATTGGTGCAAATATCAAACTCTGTGCATCTCATATGATTCCTGGGTAATATTTAAATCTGTGTTCTTCATTTTCTGTGCAGTCATCTACCCAGGGTCCGTTCGTGGAGGTCCGTCCCAGTCTTGTGACCCTTGCCCCAGATTGTTTGCCCGCTGTCAACGTAATACACATAGGAGAAAGGACACAGGTCAGGGTCAATTATTATTGGTAAAATATGTTTACTAATTCACAGGTAAGTATTGTAAGGCACAGGTAATTTGTAATGAGTCGTTCTGAAATGAAAGTAGTGTCAGTGTTAATGTTGATTGTTGAGCATATCTAGTTTATAGTTTTAGAACGAACATAAATTAAAGGTAAATTACATTTCAATAGTTTTTAATTGTTACCTTCATAATTATATGCATACTTATATTACATAATAGAAATTTTCATATATATATAGAAATTCCGAATATTAAGTAAGATGATATTTTAAACATATACATACTTTTCTTTCTATACGTAATTGGTAATTCAAATGAAAAAAATATTTTCGGATACTACGCCTTTTCTATTTATTTAACTACATACTCCAAACGTTTCAAAATTCAATTATTTGAAGAAACATAATCATTGGCAAACAAGATGAAACTTTCACAGTTATAAGTCAGTAAAAAACGAGTAGTACCCCAAAAAATTTAGCTTCATTTATACAGGGTGACTGGTGAATTACTATCAATATTTAAGGAGCATACTCGGTACATGATTCTCATTCGAATTATGTAAAAAAAAATAGGTATTTAATTTTTGACCAAATTTCCGTATAAATAAATAAAGTGTTGACACGTTCCAAGTGTTCCAAGTGTGGACGCGTGCGGCGTCGTGCTGATACAACACCACGCCGCCGCAAACGTGTGTGTGTGTGTGTGTATACCTAATCTGTAGGGTGTTCGCACGATGCGTAATTAATGACATAACTTTTGGTTAACTTTACTTAGAAGTTTATTAATATTTATGTAATATTAATTTTTATTTTGTCATATATGATCGTCAAATATCACGTCCTCAAATATCGATAGTAATTCACCAGTCACCCTGTATAAGTTCTCGTGAAAATATTGCACATCTCGTGTAAACGAAACGTCGGGAGTATGTAGCTAAATAAAATAACACATAGTTATCCGAAAATATTAGTCTCATCTAAATTAATGCTCGTAATATTATAGATATCATTATATTAGTAATATAATGAGTATATTGTCATATTGTTTCATTTTCAGCCAATAGCCAGTCAGCCTCTAGGCGCGGAGTGTATGAGTAAGAGGGTCCGCCGTAGTGAGGTGGTGCTGCGTCAGGCGGCCGACTGTGTGTCACGAGGGTCTACCTTCCAGACGGTCTCTGAACAGTTTAATATACCTATATCGACGATACGGTGAGTGACACACACACACACACACACACACGCACACACACACACGCACACACACGCACGCACGCTCGCACGCACACACACAACTACTAAATATATATCATAATTCATAAAACTAAAATCGTTTCGTTTTTAACTTTGACCCTATAAATCGAAAAATATACTTGAAAATCGCATCAATCTAAGTCGAAATTTAAGCAATTAAATCCTTTGTATCTCGAAATACTTTTTAAGTCGAAAACTCATTAAACTTTTTAGCATTTCCCTTGACATTCGAGTTATCGAGATTCCACTGATATTCGGAATCCCTACTAATATTATAAATGCGAAAGTAACTCTGTCTGTCTGTCTGTTACGCTAGCACGTCTAAACCACTGAACTGATTTTAATGAAATTTGCTACAGACATAGAGTTGACCTTGAGAAAGAACATAGGATAGTTTTTATTTCAGTTTTTTTGAAAGGTTCTCTTGGAAACGCGATATAACCGAACTCCACGCGAGCGAAGCTGCGGGCGGAAAGCTAGTGATGAATATAAAATTTTGTTTTTGTATACTAAGATTATTTATATAAGTGATGATATGGTACTGAATAAAAAAATAAGTGATTTATTTTACTTTTTATACATATAAATGTAAACAGAATTTATATTTTAATGTTTAACTAGCTTAGCTCTTAGACATCATATGAAATATATTAAAATGTAATGTCCATATATCTGAACCTCGCCTTATAAATGTAAACAATTGAAAATCCTGTTTTTGTATTGACGTTTGTTAAATATAGTGATTACGTCATTACAGTAGCTGTCACCATTTATTTATTACTAGCTGCGACCCGCGGTGTTACCGGTGGATTTCCGAGATGTAAAGTAGCCTATGTTTCATTCCTGGATGTCAGCTTCCTGTATGCAAAATTTTAACAAAATCGGTTCAGCCGTTTGAGCGTGAAGAAGTAACAAACATACACACACACTCACAAACTTTCGCAATTATAATTTTAGTTTGATTTTATTCAATACATAAACATCCGAATAATTAATTCAGTATAGTATGTAAGTGATGTTTATATTTATTATCTTGTTTCGTTGGACAGCTTCTTCATGGCTCGCAAGGGGATCCTGCCTCGGCGGCGGAGAGGGCGGAGTACGCAAGTTGGTAATCCATTGTATAGAGAACATAATAACCATAAAACATTAAATTAATATCTATTATTATATATATACAACATTATTTTTCGTATAGTGCAAAGCTTAGACACTCCAAAAATAACTCCACTAAAAATATAGTATAAAAAAATATTATTATATTAAAAATTACAAGCATTTAAAACTGTCCCGATTTTTCATCGAAAATATGCTCATAGCCACTATGCACTATACAAAAATGTTAAATTAATTACTATCTATTTGCTAATGAAATATGAACTTTATTACAATACATCAAGATTTGTATTTCTAAATAATATTTTTATCTCCAAGGTCACTAGGACAGGTCGTTGTAGTAGCCCTGAAGAGCCACCCTTCGCGATGCAACACTTCAAGCTACCGGAAATGTTAGCACTCAATGACACGTTAAAAGCTGATGAGGATGCTACCTAGACTGAGTCTAGACTGACAGAAAATATCTAGACTGAGTCTAGACTGACAGAAAACTTCTAAACTGAGTCTAGACTCAAGCTATATAGTTGACGCTGAATGTTTTTTGGTCTGTGAAAAATTTCGCAAGGACTTATCGTTAATACGTGCACAGATCTTTCTAGAACTTTGTAATGTCTGAGATATATATGTATGTATTTATTAAAATTACTATAGAAACAAAAATACAATTAAAATAAGGTGAATCTTAGAATTAGCTTTAATGGAAATATTGTCTTAGTGACATTTGTGTATGACATTAGATGAACGTAGTGATGAAAATGGCGGTAAAATAAAAAACACAAATGTATTGATTAAGCTACTTAAATATGGCGTAGATATTATTATTTATTTTTATAAGAACATAATATTTTTGTGTAAACAGGAACAAATATTATATTGAAAGGATTTTTCTTTTGTATATATTACAGAATCTCAAGTTATTCGACATCGCTTTACCTTTGAAGTAGAGTAGTGAATCATAGACAATATTCTATAGAACTATATTTTAGTCATAGATAACTCATATATTTTAGTATTGGATGCATTTCTAGTGTAGCGAAAAAAACTCTGCAGCTTTTTGGTTGTTTTTTTTATTATTATTAATATAATTTTTTAAACGCCGACAGTATTAATCTCAGCATTAGTTTTTGAAGTATTTTATTGTTTTAGAATAAAACCTTTTTCGTATCGATGTTTTGTAATTAATTGATTTTTCTGGTTGTTTTTTTTTTCTGTTATTTATTGAAGTTGAATTGATTATTTTAAGTTACAAGGTGATTGGAAAAATATTTTGAAAATCAAACAGATTTTTTATAATTTTCTTTTGACTTTATAAACATTTCTTTGAAGTTAGATCTGATATGTAGAAATTATGAAGGTCATATTTATTTGTATAATTGTATCAAGAACAAAAATATTCCATGAGAATAATGTAAGGCTCTATTCGATATAATTTTAATAAAACAATGACTACTGATTTTTAGCGTAAAAGATATTGGACATACATTTATGTTTTGCATTTATATTTAATTTACATATATATGTTGTATCATCCGTATAGAGCCTAAATTATAACACCTAAGATTGACAATACCTTCGACTCTTGTGATCGGAGCTATGTGTCGTGGAAAAACATATTTGCATTACATTTGTGTGTAGTTAGACATAAAGTATTTTTGTCTATATAATCTTTCATTTATCATTCCTTAGAATATTACAAAATATTATTAATGTATCAAAAAATGGAGAAAAGTTTTATAAACAAGATTAAGCGCGAAGGATAACTTATTTTTAGAAGATCTCTACCTTTTGGTATAGGAAACTAGATAAAATGTGGTTTAGGTACAATAAAAAGACAAGATAAATTAAATTCATAATATGTAGAATATCTATCAAATATATCGTCAATCCATGGATCTACATATAATCATTCGAATAAATAAACCACAGCCAGCACTTTACTTACCAGGAGAGCATAGGTGCGCAGAATATATTTAGATCTTATAGATATGATGCTCATGTACATACGAGTCGCTAGATCCGTTGTTTTTGTTACTAATAAGCATCAAAAGTAAATATTTTCTATTGCACTCAGTGTACATGCACTAAATAAACGAACTACGACAAAAACCTCGTCAATATACGTGCGGTTAACTATACCTGTCAGTTCTTTTTTAATCTTCTATATATATAAAAATGGATTGCTGTTCCTTAGTCTCGCTAAAACTCGAGAACGGCTGAACGGATTTATTTTATCTTAGTCTTGAAATGTTCGTGGAGGTTCAGGGAAGGTATAAAAAATGAAAAAAATTGATTCATTACTGGGAAAACCATAAAAACAGCCCTTTTCTATTTCCCATACTAACGTTTTTTTTGACATTAGATTTGACAACTAACTAATATGTCAATCATTCTGTTTGATTGAAACAGGAGAAACCTGATTATTAATGGCTTCTAAAACGGAATAGAGTTCGCCCGGTCACCTATACATATATTACTAATGATGAAATTAACGCGGACGAAGTCGCGGGCAAAAACTAGTTATGAATATTTTTGGCATTCATTTATCGTTTTTGTTTTCAAAGCTAGTGGCATCAAACGGGGTGAATTGGGAAAATGTCTTTTTAATTATCTAATAGGTAGTTACAATAATTCTAATAGTATACAAAGCGTAGCCTAGCTGTTAAATGACAAGAATTATTATTATATAATACTAAGTTTATAAATTATTAACGTATTTTATTGATAGTTGCCTTTTAAAAATAAATTGCCAAAACAACTTTCTGAATCTGAGCGTTAGAGCTAATCTTCTTCCTGGCAATTTCCCAGCTTTAGCCAGGGTCTGCCTAGAGCGTTAGAGCTAATCTCTGGTGAAAAAAAAATCAGTATCTTGCTTATGATAAAATAGAGTTTTAAGAAGTATGAAGTTATTGTTTTATCATGACTCGTAATTAATAAATATATCGGGGATTTTTGTTCGGAGTATGGTTTTAGGGTGTGGTGGGTGGTGGGTGGTTTTACAGTGTGGGTTCAATAAAGGCAGGATACTTTATGACTGAAAAATAGTATGTTGAAAAATAAAGGGCCTAGTTGGCACTTCATTTAAGACTTATTTTGGATTTAATTACCAATATTTTAATTTATCATCACTTGCGTTATAAAAAAATTAATAAGTAGAATAAACTGATTTAATTTTGATAAAATTCTAGCTTTATATCAAAGTACACTTTGTACCTACTTAGAGTACAAATACATATGTCTTTACCCTACTTCCTATATATAATATCTTCCTATTTCGATATATTTTTTTATAAAATTATTTCCTTAACCTGAAAAGCGACTTCTGATGGATAATATTAGTATATTATAACCTGTTAATATTTTATTGGAATAAAACAAATCGATAACATTATGGAATTGGAATTGTTTATTAAAATATTATTTACAAGTTTTAAACTTCGACGACTACCTACTTATGGCGATTCATTACTTTGTATTTTGCACCCTATTAATATTGCGCAGAGTACAAAATCGTTGGAAGCGAGATGTAACAGTCCCCTAGATAAAAAATAAAAGCTTTATCACACCCCGATCATAGATTTTATACATAGGCATAACATTAAAACACCCATTCCTTCAAATCTTCCTTTCAAAAGTAATTCTTGTACTGTCAAACTTAAAACAATATTTACAAAACCTACACTAAGATGGAATCTAGGATAAAATTTGGAATAAATAAAATTATATACGCAATATACAAATATGTAACAGATGGCGTTAAAATATTTACAACTAAACACATTCGAACGATACAATACAAATATTTACAGGAAAATTATCACAAAGACATCTCGAACGATTGGAATGAAATTTTGAACAGTAAATGCTCGAAGAACTGGAATATTAAATAAAATAATGGACCAGGCGCGATGTGGATATGTGGCTTATTAATTTATTATCAATTAATTAGCTCTGGCTGTGAATTGACATTTTCTATCAGACTGTAAGGCTTGTTATCAGTTGCTGACACAACTTGCCATACTCTCGATGGTCTCCAGATATTCTTCTCATTTTAAGTCCTTTTTTTTCTTTACTCTTATTCTCACACACGACTAGTTCTATCTGAATGCCGCCAGAGTATTCTAGATTGAGGAAGCCTGTTAAATCTTCCGTATCATCATGTTTTCTATGGTCCGTTTCTATGAATATATTCTGTGGCGGAACTCTGTTATTTATGGTTTCTTTCAAGAGTTCTACTATCCTATGCGAGTCTAGTTGTGAGCAGACCGTAGATAGTGTAACTTCGTAGTATTCTTGTACACAAGACACTTTCTGCGGGCTAAGTAGTATCGGTATTCCGTCTCCCGGCCTACATATTTCCGACAGCCGTAAGTCCATAGTAGATCGTTGTAATTTTTCTATCTCATGACTTTCTTCGTCGTGTTTGACGAGAGTTTTTTCCGGCATGTGCACGTCTTCGTTATATTCCTTAACTTCTCCCAAAACTCCTTGAGCTGAGAACGAAGAGCGCGGAGTTTCGCCTTTTTCTGAAAAGCTTCCTCTACCGAAATCGCTTCTTTCCGAAAACGAGGATCTGCCATAATCCCCTCTCTCAGAAAAGCTCCCGCGGTCGGAAAAAGAGAAGGATTCCCTGTGCTCGGAAAAACTTCCTCTATTCTCGCTGAAACCTGAACTAATTGACACTATATTGGAGTAAATTGACTGTATGTTTTGTTCGCAGTTGGGTGATGCGTTTGCGGAGTCATTGCTGAGTGAATCGTCGCTGAAACCTAAAGACTTATCACTGCCTCTTCTCGCCTCTCTTGTCAAGAATTTACTAGTTTCATCCACACTTTCTTTAGGTGACTGCATTTCTGTATCGACTTCCTCCTTATTTTCGGCTGCTTCCGTTTCCTGGCTGACTTTTCGTCCAATTCCTTTGGTGATGGAAGGTCTATCATCCAAATCCGATGGTTCAGATATCACGAACTGCGGCAGCGGGTATTTATTCTCTAAACTATCGACGCTGTCTTCAGATGAAGATGCGACCAAAGTTATCTCCGAGCCGAGACAATCTGTTAAACTGATCTGCGGGTGTGTCGACACGTAGCTCTGGAAACTTCTGTCCGGGAATTTGGTTTCGCCGTTTTGACTTCCGTTTCCTATTTCCTCCTGGATCATGTCCAATGGGGAGCCGGGGTTTGATATGGGGGAATTATTGAGCGATCGGTGCGCCACCACGTGGATTTGGGGATGAACCATCGGGTGGAGTTGAGGATAGTTGGTTTCCATGTCTATATGAGGGGTGGTGGCTGTGCTTCGAAGGTCTAAAGGCGTAGCGTTAGCTTGGGGGGTTCCCCGCGTGATGGAGCCCGTGTGTAAGTAGCTTAGACCCTCGGTTATCTGATGCAGGGGACTCCCCGGACTAGCGGGGCTAGCATGCCCGGAAACTAAACCGTAACTGCTGTACGAATGAAGAGATTTTAAAACTTCTTGTTGTAAGTGAGGAGAGTACAGGTTGTTGAGATTCATGCCCAGCTTCAACGATAGGTCCTGGAAACATGTAAAGAAATTTTGATTAAGAGTTTTTTTAATATAATATTGACCTAACATTTAAATTGGAAGAATTAATAAAAATTCTTTATTATAATAACTGAATAAATTGAAAGTAATATATTTTAAAATATCATTCAACGTTCTAGAAGAAGTGACATTTGTTACGTCAGCGAGGCTGGCGTCTCTCTCTTTTAAAACAACGATATATATATATAATAAATCCGATATATATATAATTTAAGTAGTCGTTAGTGTTTTAATTTATATACCTGAGGCGGATCACTCAGGCCCATGTCAAGCGTAGGAACAGAGGCGCCGGAATGGATGGGTGACCCTGGAATATATAATAACAGTAAGAAGAGTACGACTTAGAACTTAAAGAAATTATTATAAAAAAACTTTATAGTAATATGTTTTGTATACAAAGGATATTAACCAGGCATCGAGGCAGACAGAGTGTGCGGCGGGTGCGAAGACTCTGAAGGGGGCGAAGCCCCACCGCAGGCCGCGCGACGCTCGAGACCACGCTGGAAACAAGCATACAATATGATAGTATATTACGTACGCGTTACATATGAAGAAAATAAATGAATGTATAATATTTGTATGTATAAAATATATAACGAGTGACGCCGCTGACTCCGCGGAACGAACACCAAGCGTGTGAACCAGAAGATTCCTGATACACACAAGCTATGGAATGGTATTGCTATCATAACATTGGGTCAATCATGTAGTCTTAGGTGTAGGTTATAAGTTTTAACATGTAATTCTTATTTTAATATACATATAAGTATGTTTCGTAGTTCCTGGAACCTACGGTTGTCATCTTACGTAATTAGTAAAATACACTCAAGTAAACAAACACAATATGTCACTATAGTATTTAAGTAAAACTGTCATATATCGCTCGATAAAGTTTGTATGCGTGTGTGTGTGTGTTTGTTACCTGTAGCTGTTGGTACTCCAGCCTAGCCGATGCCAGCGGATGCGCCGCCCTCGGTGGACTCAACTCCGCACGTCGTACAGGCGAATAACGCTCCGCGTGCTCACGAGCTATATACATACAATATATATAATAATAGGGACATTAAACACGTTTTCATTTAAGCTTCTAAAATTAGTATTAGGCCGAAGTGATAATTACTTATATCTTCTTCTACCTGGCAATTTCCCGACTATAGCCAGGGTTTGCCTTAAATGTTGTGAATAGTTTTGGCTAATTGTTTTTACGACCGGCCGCCTGCCTGACATCAACCCTCTTTTGGGAAATAATAGATGAGATATTTACTTATATATTGAATATAAAATGATTTCCTTCGACCTAACACCAATAGTTACGCAAAAAATTCAAAAAAATTGTTTTATTATAATAATGTGTAGTAAAAAATCTACAACAAGCGAACACACCGTGCAAACACAAAAAGCTTTAAAAAACTCTACAAACTGACCTTAACCTTTTCACCCAATAACCCTTAAACAATCATAATTACCCATTTCCTGTACAGTCGCCAACATTTGCAGTTTCACCCTTTGTGGGCCAGAGTACTTCCTTTGTCGGCTGTATTGACCTTGACCCAAAGTTAGGGGAGTCCCCGCGGTTATTGACCCCGAGGGTACGTTACCACAGGAACCGAAACTGTATGGAAAGTTCGTGAAGCTTTTGTCCATAGAAGTACCAGGATTCAGAGATAGGTAGTTCTGACTGGAGGTAGTCGGGAAATTCTGGTTATTAATCGGCGTGCCAGACATTATTGACCCCTGATTCTGTATCGGAGTACCGCTGATGATGGACCCCTGGCTTTGAATGTAGCTCTGGCTCTGTATCGGCGTGCCAGACATTATCGACCCCTGGTTGGGCAACGAATTGAAATTCTGACTAATTGGCGTCCCTGTTAATATTGATCCTTGGTTTGGCATTGAGCTGAATGTATTTGGTTGAATGCTATTAAAGTTCTGATTCACCATCGGACTTCCGGTGACGATAGATCCGGTCTGTGAGACCACACTGCCGTGAGTCGGCGAGAATTGCGACAACGAAGGTGTGAACGGCGTAACAATCTGATTGGTCCCCATTATACTGCCTTGAGGAATGGTCTCTAAGACCGGTTTCATAGATTTCGTGTAATTCGGGGTTCCCGCGGTTATAGAGCCTTGGGCGGGCGGGGTGCAGGGCGGCGGACTCTGGAACCCGCCCTGGATCGAGGGCGGGAGGTAGTTGCGATTCATCCTCGCCTCAACCTCCATAACTAACTCAGGACTAATAACTAAAAATGTTACAAACATTAGCGTCATGCACTACTCTAAGACATGAATGATAGAAAAATATTACATTTCCTCTATTTACACTTTTATTTTGCATAGGAGATATTTTTTAACTATATTGATCTGCATTTAAGTACAATTAATACAGAAATTATAATTCAGTTATATATATTTTTAATATTTTTCTACCATTCTGATGCAAATTAATAGTTGCAACACTAAGCAACTAAAAAAAATTATAAAAAAATATGCAAATATTATAATTTTGTAGAAAACGTTCAAAAATAAGAATGTGAGTTATCAAATATTACAAAAGTTAAATCAAATATCATTCAGCATAATAACTTTAATGATGCAAAAAAAACAAAATCAAACAAAAAATCAGGCTTACAAGTGTCTTCACACAAAAACTATAAAAAACTTTTCTATATAAATAGTTACAACATTGAAAATTACAATAACTATATATATACTTATATATATTTATACTTACCAGGAGGTCTTTCTGTTACTGTTAGGAGGCCTGAACGACGTACTCTAGGGGCGCTCGCCTGAAAAATATACATATATGTATAAAATATATATTTATATATGTCTGTCTTTCAGTAAAAAAACATGAATATATTATGATAATACTTTGGCAGTAGTAAAAAATTTTTCTTCATTATATATTTTTTTCAAGATTATATTTCAGGACAAATCATTAAAAAATATTTACCGAGAGAAATTTCAGATAAAAGGAGAGAAAATATCAAAATTATAATTTTAATTATCTATTATAGCTGTCCAATGAAACAAGATAACATTTGTAAACATATTCTTATATACTTCATAAGTCACCTATATTTAATCTACCTAACATTGTTATGTATTTTATCTGTATGTATATTTAGTATGTATATTTTAGTTACTCACGGCGGGAGTGGGAGGGCAAGCAGCGGAAACGGAAGCCGCTTCTTCCGGGGTCGCCATTGTGTGACGTTTGCTACTACCACGATTTAACATATACCTGCAAACATACATACATACATACATACATAGTTAGCCTAACGCACTAAATCTTTTAATTTTACTTTCACACACGACTTCTGCAACTACTTTGCACCTCAAAATGAATTAGTAAAGATAAAATATTTAATTCACTTCAAAACATATCAGAATGTACTATCAATATTAATAAATTAGATTAAAATAATGAGATTTAATATTTAAATTTTTTTTTTTATTTCACTGTATACAAATAAAATATTTTAAGTTCAATATCTTTTAATAGTTCATTTAATATTCATTTCCAAACATTATTTATATTTTTCAAACAATTAAATGAATTTTTAAGGCACCTCATATATGCTTTAAAAGTTTTCCATTGTATCTATAGAAAGCACATAATAACATTATAATATTTAGATGTCACCATATATATACTATTCAATAATGTTCTATATATTTCACTGTAGAGTAAGAGTAAGAAAAATCATGTAACCATTTTTGAAGTGAAACTTCTTTGCAACTTTCAACAAGGTTGCGTTAAACATTCAACGCTTGTGGAGATTCCCCCTCCATTCCCTTTCTATTCCCCAGAAAGAGACGGAACGAGGGTATATATGGGCCGAATGTGTATTGTAAATAATGTTTATAAAGATTGTCTTAAAATAATATGAGTTTACTTAAACATTGATTTCTACCCTTCTATTTCATTTCCACATACATTGCAAATATTATTTTTTTAACAACAAACTTCTAATGTCATATTAATATATATATATAATATTAATGAATATTCTTGTATCTGTCTGTACCTGCACAGATTATTATTATATGTAGAGTCGCTTGTCTGTTCATCTGTTTGTTCCGTTGACTCAGTGTTCCCAGTACCACTGTCTGAAACCTGAAATATTATATAAAATATAGTCATAATTATATATATATTATTCAATAAACATATACTTTAATGATATTTACTGCTATATATAATTTGTATTATTTATTAACAATTACATTAATCGGATTAACATTATTTCTGTAATAGATAGACATAAGTATAGACAATATTAGTCTTGAGATTGAACTAATAGGTTTAGTGCTGCCTTCTAGTTAAAGTTTACCAAAAATAACATTTATTATATAAAGAATCATGTTAAAAATTCATAAATTTAGATAACTATGAAGATTTTTCACATATTTCTTAGATATTTCAAATTCTCATCACCATTCAAACATAATGTATTATAAAGTAATCAAAAAATTTATATCATATATATTGTATACAATTATAATAATATTTTTATAATTTCATACACGACGGCTTCCTCTAAAAATACATATTTTTTTGTTAGTATAGTATTATTATTGTAATATATTACAATATGTTTATTTGTCATTTTGATCGTAATTTAAGTGAATAATAATTATTAATGTATATATTACATGTCTTGGGGGTGGGGGATGCGCCCCCGCGTTGTCCGGGGCGCGCCGCACGTGAGCCCCGCCGTCCGAAGCCCTACGACCGAACAGCGACGCTGGAACATTATATATATACATTAAATTATCCTACTAATATTATAATTGCGAAAGTTTGTATGTGTGTATGTTTGTTACTTCTTCACACTCAGACGTTTAAATCGATTTTGATGAAATTTTGTATACAGCAAGCTGAAGTTTAGGAATAACACATAGGTTACTTTATAACCCGGAAATCCGCGTAACACTGCGGGGCGCAGCTAGTTTGTTATAATGATTAGATGGAGCCATATATAAAGTAAGTCACATATTAATGGGAGGGAGTAATTTTGAGACATCACATATTATAATTTAAAATACTAAAACGTTAAATTTGGATGTTTAATAAAAATAAGTAAAACATGAAAATAGCTGTTTTATCTCGGTTATTATTAAATGCATGCAGGAATTAAAAAAATTGACGTCATATTAGGTTATAGAAATATGACAACCCGTGATATGAACGGAAGGGGTTCCATCCTAAAATTCGTGTGATTTACTTTATTAAGTGTATTTAACGTAAAATATCATTTAAATGTTTGACAAACATTGAAGACAAGAAACAACATATAATAAGACTATAATATAAGTAGGTACAAAAGAAAAAAAAAATAATAAAATAAAATAAAGAAACTTAAACAAAACCAAAATACAAAAAATAATAATAATAAAGAACATACTTAGAACCAAAGACTTAATTAAAATATATATACTCGTATATAATAACAAAAATAAAATAAAAGTGCTGCAGCTTATGTCCCAAAAACGTATGCCACTCAGCATAACCTAGGAAATTCCTAGAAACTGATTTTCAATGGCAGCCTTATTTAGATGCGAATTTTATTAGGTAATATATATATGTACCCTGTGTTTGCATGGCGACTGGAGGTTTCAAGAGATGATGATCTTTGACGCTGAAGTACCGAGGAGGCTGATGCTGAACAGCGGGCAGCTTGGCTGCCAGGTTTGTGTTCGGTAGTAACGCTACTTCTGGTAACCGACTCGGCAGCGGAGTCTGAAGGGGCTGTTGCTATAAAATTGATAATAATATTAGGGTATGATATAAAAAAATATGAAAAATGGATTGGAAATTTAAAAAAATGTACAAAAAAAATTTTCCCGATAAGAAATATTAAGAATGGATTGAAATTTAAAAAAAATGTACTAAAAATGTTTCCCGTACCGGGAATCGAACCCGAGCCTCCTGGGTGAAAGCCAGGTATCCTAGCCACTAGACCATACGGGAGATATGAGTTACGTTAAAATTAAGGTTCAAATTAATCGTATTTATGAAATCGTATTTTTTTAATATATTTTTCTCCAATTTCATACTAAAACTCATTTCATAGGACTTCAAAAAGTAATATATATGTATAAACAGTGAAAGACTCACATTAAAATGAGCGGACGCGCACAAAGGTGCAGGCCTTGAAGACAACTCACTCGACTGAAAATATATTAAATAATATATAAAAATTAATAATGATTAATATGCAATAAAATGTATATCTAAATATTTTTTGTATTGTTTATAGAAACAGTACAAAAAATACTTTCCCGTACCGGGAATCGAACCCGAGCCTCCTGGGTGAAAGCCAGGTATCCTAGCCACTAGACCATACGGGAGTTGATAAATGAAGTGAAATAGTGGTTTTATAGGCTTTAAAAGCAATAATTAAAATTAAAAATAAATAAATTGTAAAAAGATATTTAGAAGATAAGTTATTATCATAACTAGAACATAAAAATAAACCAAGCGATTTATGAAAATTAATGTATTTTTTTGAGAAAACATTAAAAATAAAACGAATAGAGTTTAGAGGAAGTTTGAGTTTTAACTTAGGAAATTTAAAATAGAACATTTAACACGACAATTTAAACTATAACAGCTCATTAAAACTTAATTTTAAAAGTATCTTTCTAATCATATATCATAGGCATATATCCTACTAATATTATAATTGCGAAAGTTTGTGAGTGTATGTTTGAGTGTATGTTTGTTACTTCTTCACGCTCAAACGGCTGAACCGATTTTGATAAAAATTTGTATACAGGAAGCTGACGTCCAGAAATAACACATAAGCTATTTTACATCCCGGAAATACGGTAACACCGCGGGACGCAGCTAGTTTAATATAAAATGTTATATATATATGTTATATTATAATACCTGTTCGTGCCTACAATCTCCGGGGCCCACCGTGTGTCTCCTGGCCGTTGGCGGAGCGCCTGGCTGACGTACGGGCTCCACGCCTGACTCCAACACAACAGACGAACCGAACTGGAATATATACATTCATATATGTATATGATAAAAATACATATACTTTAATACTTAATAACAATGTTTTAGCTGAATATTTACACTATTTTTAGGCATATACTCTTAATTTGGTGATAATCTTGCGTTAAGTGAGATAAATTTCTTACGAGACATCTACTCTGCCTGTGATACCGGTTGCTGACTAGTAACAGAAACGTCGAAAGTATTTAGTTTTTAAAATAATAAGCGTAGTATAATCTGAAAATTATTAGTTTCATATAAAAAACCTTTTCGAAGCTGTCTCCGGAGTGGCCGGCAGTGAGGTATCCTGGTTGTAGGGCTTCGGTACTGTCTTCTGCCTCCATCTGTTCTTCTTCACTCTGTAAAATAAATGATACATATTTTAAACATTAAATCGATTAGTGTAGGATGAAAATTAAAATATGTTTAAGAATATCATTCTTAAAATTATTTTTACAATACATACTATATAAAAAGAATATAGTAGTCGGCTAAATTGATAACAATACTTGTCGATATATTTACTAAATCGTTGCGATGAAAAATTCTTTTAAATCATTATAAACCCAACAGATGGCGCTGTGAATAAAAATTACATTAAATTATAATAATACTTTACCTTACAACTAGTGAGATCTAGGGGTTTGCCCGTTGTCGAGTCTAATGAATCTGTAAATAAGAATATAATAAGAATAAGTCATACTAATTTTAGAAATAAAATCACATACAAAAGTGATATTGACTTTAGATCTGTCACTACCCGCTAGATGGCGCTATACTTAAAAAACTTTAGAAGAAAATTAAAACTATTATATTATTATTATATATACTTTATATACCTCTATCCATTTCAGCGTCTGTGTCCCTTTGTTCTAGCTTGTCCATAAGTAAATGATAAATAGCTGATATGTGATCAAATCTTTCTTCTTGTACCGACTGAAAATAAAACATGTTTATTATAATTATAAGGTTTAATATATTTTTTGTTTTATTGCGCTGTTATGTATGTTAATAAAAATCTTCTTAATAGACAGAGTATAAGGTATTATGATAAAAACACTTAATTTAAATATTACTAAATTAAAGGCTACTTCTCAAGTAATCTTGTGATTGATTAACTATACTATATAACTACATCATACATAGAAAAATATATATTCTTCTACCTGGCAATTTCCCAGCTATAGCCAGGGTCTGCCTTACATGTTGTGAATAGTTTTAGCTAATTGTTTTTACGACTGGCCGCGTGCCTGACATCAACCCTCTTTGGGAATGCTTTAATCTGATGTCTAAATATTCTTATAAAGTACATATGACTCGGAAAAATATATAAAATTGTATATACATATTTCTATGTATGATATATATGTTCTATCAACTTTTACCTAGGATATTAATCTTCCTAGTTATATAGCGACATCTGGAGGGTAAAAAGTAAGTTACCTGTTGCACGTGATGTAAGGTAAGTCCGGGTAAAGTCGCGAGGCGCGCCAGGGCTGCGTCGTGAGCTCGAGCATCTTCCCGGGTAACGGAAGGGTGACAGGCACATTGACCTTCGGAGGCATCTGGAAATTACCAATTATTATAAAAAATTCTGATATAAATGTCTAAGATAGTATTTGAGTCGTATAGAATCAAAATCGGAAATCTGCACTTAGACTGAAATCAGAGAATTGAAAATTTTCGATTTGTGCCGTCCGATTCAAAAATAATATTACGTAACTTTATTTTAAGTTATGTAAGTATTGATGCGCTTAATATTAAACTCTCATTGTGTACTATAAAAATAACAATTTGATGAAATTTAGAAAAGAATGCCGGATTTGAAACCAAAAATCTGAGAATGCCGTATTTGATACCAAATTATGTCGAGATTGCCGTTTATGAAACTTACCAAAAAATTAACTCGTTCAGGGTTGTCAAGAAGGATATAAAAAATATTATAAATTTGTTTTAAGGATTTTATTTGTATAAATCAAGTGGTGGTAATGAAACTACACGGCATGCACAACAACACAGCACAAGTAGCACATTTAATTGAGCTGATAAATAGGTCACGAGAGCATTATCCATCAAAAAATATATTAAAGGATATTATAAAAAATATATATTATGCATGGTAGAGTATATTATAGAAGTTGTTTGAAAAGTTTTTTGCTATTTGGCATTTCTGTGAGCTACAATACTTCTAGCGTGTTTCCAAGAGAAATGACACGAATTTCGATGTTTGATATTTTATCGTGACCAGAACGCGTTGTGAATTATTTTTTTTCTCACTTAGCGTTTAAGATCTTTGAGCTTAGCATATGTATGTACCTTCCACTTAGATATTAAGGTTATTTGTATATATAGAAATATTAAGAAATAGTAATAAATTAAATACTTTATATAATATATACATATTGTCGGGGAAAGTGCAAATCCTCGTATCTACATTGGAAGCAGATTATCAGAAGAAGGTTTAAGCTGAAGTATTTTCTAAATTAATGACTTTTAAGGTAATTTTTTCACAATTGTCAATTAGTAATAAATTAAACACTAAACCATTACTAATACATCAGTGTATGAGGAAATTTAAAGAAATAGTAATATAAATTAAATACTATTTATGTATGTACAAGCTTTCCGCCCGCAGCTTCGCCCGCGTGGAGTTCACTTATATAACTTCCAAGAGAACCTTTCAAAAGTCTGCGATAAATCCTATGTTCTTTCTCAAGGTCAATTCTATCTCTGTACCAAATTTCATTAGAATCAGTTCAGTGGTTTAGGCGTGAAAGCGTAACAGACAGACAGACAGAGTTACTTTCGCATTTATAATATTAGTATGTATGTATGTATGTATGTCAGTATGTGTGTTACCGTATACTCCGGGTCCAGGCCCCGGCTGGTGCGCCTGTAGCCATCTGTGTCGCGCTACGCCCCTCAGTGACAGCCGCCTCTCGGGCTCCACTACTAGCATGTGACGTATTAGATGCTCGCATTCTGTAATGTATAATACATATAGATTATTATCAATATATTCTACATATATATGATACTAGCTGCGCCCCGCGGTGCTACCCGCGGATTTCGGGGATGTAAAGTAGCCCATGAGTTATTCCTGGACGTCAGCTTCCTGTATACAAAATTTTAACAAAATCGTCTCAGCCGTTTGAGCGTGAAGAAGTAACAAACATATATACACACACACACACACACACACACACACACACACACACACACACACACACACACACACAAACTTTCGCAATTATAATATTAGTAGGATTGTTTAATAACTTTAGAGTTTTTTTTGGTTTCAGTTGATATATACATATTAATAATAATATATATAATAATCCTCTCAATAATTCTGGTCTGCTGAATATGAGAATAGTAAGACGTGGAGAATGTATGTAATTATATGTAATTTTTTTTGGATCTAAATTAAAAATATGACAAGGACTATGAATTAACTAAATTTGATCTATATTAGAACATGTTTGATATCTTATATATACAGGGTGACTGGTGACTTACTATCGATACTTGAGGACGTAATATTTGACGATCATATATGACAAAATAAAAATTAATATAACATAAATATTAATAAACTTCTAAGTAAAGTTAAACAAAAGTTATGTAATTAATTACGCATCGTGTGAACACCCTACAGATTAGGTATACACACACACACACGCGCGTGCGGCGGCGTGGTGTTGTATCAGCACGCCGCCGCACGCGTGCACACTTGGAACGTGTCAACACTTTATTTATTTATACGGAACTTTGGTCAAAAATTAAGTACCTATTTTTTTTTACACAATTCGAATGAGAATCATGTACCGAGTATGCTCCTTAAATATTGATAGTAATTCACCAGTCACCCTGTATAAGTCGCTTTATTCAGATTATCTACCGTCTCCCAAAAGACAGGACTCATTTAGATTGTGTATATTTGAAAAACACTCCAAATGTTACGAACCTGCGATTTCATTACGTCAGTATTAAAATATAGGGTTGTTAGTTTTGTAGTAATATTATAGTGGTAATTAAAGATTTTTAAACTTTAATTTTAAGCTAATTTTCATATAAATTACACTAGTTTACAAAATTTTACTTTTTATTTATACCCCGAACCGAATGTATGTCAATATGTTAATCTACCTTCCCTAAACCTAAAAGTGTTAGCAGAAATATTTTATCACGTCGGAATTTTTTTCTGCCGTCAATTGTTTTTTTTTTAACTAGCCGACGTGGTGGTGATATTTTATTGTTTATTTGTTCGCTTCATACGACAGTTACTTTGCTTTGGATTGATTTAAAATGGCTAGCAGAAAGTGCAAACAAAGTTCTGACCGTTTTTGTTATGTTTGTGGACAGTTTATATTTTTAAAAAAGGGAAGACCTATTGTAGATTCGTTAAAAACTGCATATCTTCATTATTTTGGATTTCCTGTTGCAAATCAAGATAAAAAGTGGGTGCCTCACGTGTTTTGCGAAAGCTGTAGAATCATCTTACTTCAGTGGTCATCAGGAGAAAAAGTTTACCTTCCATTTGGTTCGCCAATGCTATGGAGAGAACCTAGTGCTGTTGATTCCTTTGTTTGTGGGACAGTAGAGCGAAACAACATCATTATGTAAGGAAAGAATGGCCTGTTCGAAATGAGTATATTCCGGGCAAAATGAACATTAATCACGAGCTGTTGGTCGATCCAAATAACGTCACTTTACCCCCTTTACACAACAAACTGGGGCTCATGAAAAACTTTGTAAAGGCGCTTGACAAAAACAGTGATGCTTTCCGGTATTTGCAAAAAATATTTCCAAACATTACAGAGGGAAAACTGAAGGAGGGTATATTTATTGGTCTACAAATCCGTAAAATTATGAAAGATTCTCAGTTTGAAAACCTTTTATCGGTTAAAGAAAAGTCTGCTTGGAACTCATTTAAAATGCTTATAGAAAATTTTTTGGGAAATAAAAAAAAGTGAAAATTATGGAGAAATTGGTAACAATTTATTGAAAAACTTTCATGATATGGGAGTAAACATGTCATTAAAGATTCACTTTCTACACTCTCATCTGAATTTTTTTTCTGAAAACTTAGGAAGTATGAGTGACGAACCGGGTGAACGTTTCCGCCAAGATTTAAGGACTTTCGAAGAACGACATCAAGGATTTTCTGATGAAAATATGTTAGGGGATTACTGTTGGTCTATCATAAGAGAAACTGATTCAAATAACTATAAAAAGAAAGGAAAAATTAATCATTTTTAATTTATTTTTGTATTAATCCTAAAATTTTTGTATTTCCCTTCAAGAAAATAAATATTTTTTAAACCAGACGTGACAGAATTTTTTTATTATTTTTTTTGGATAGTTCTACCTGAACACAAAATAAAATAACAACTTTCAGCTGGGGTATGAAAACCGTGTAAACTAGTGTTATGTATTGACCGGCTAAATAAAATTTTTGGATTCTATATTAAATTAAAATGTTTATGTTTAAACAGGAAATTGTGTTATAATCAATATACAGGGTGACTGGTGAATTACTATCAATATTTAAGGAGCATACTCGGTACATGATTCTCATTCGAATTATGTAAAAAAAATAGGTTACTTAATTTTTGACCAAATTTCCGTATAAATAAATAAAGTGTGTACACGTTCCAAGTGTGGACGCGTGCGGCGGCGTGCTGATACAAAACCACGCCCCCGCCGCGCGTGTGTGTGTGTGTGTATACCTAATCTGTAGGGTGTTCATACGATGCGTAATTAATTACATAACTTTTGGTTAACTTTACTTAGAAGTTTATTAATATTTATGTTATATTAATTTTTATTTTGTCATATATGATCGTCAAATATCACGTCCTCAAATATCGATAGTAATTCACCAGTCACCCTGTAGTTGGAATTATCATAATTATTATTTTTATTAAGTGTGTATCAACCTTAATTATGATGACTCACGGTTTGTTTACTAAAATTCCAGATCGAATGTGGCTGGAGTATATATGTATATATTATTAGTGTAATATTTATTTTAATAATATTATTATATAACCTTGTGACATAAAGTAAGGTATCCTAAATTTTCCGCTGAGCACCACGGCGCGGAGTTCACTAAGAGTGCAGCCGTCGAACGGAAGAGCTCCACAGACCAATACGTAAAGAACTACACCCAGAGACTGGAAAAAAACATAATATTCATATTATATATCATCCTCTACCTGGCAATTACCCAGCTATAGCCAGGGTTTGCCTTACATAATACATGTTGCGAATAGTTTTGGCTAATTGTTTTTACGACCGGCCGTTGCCTGACATCAACCCTCTTTGGGAATAATAAATATTCTATATAAGTATGTACTATTGAGTTAATAGTTATTTTTACCCATATATCGGCTTTAGGTCCATCGTATTGCCGGCCTTCGAAGAGTTCAGGCGCCGCGTACGGCGGGGAGCCGCACCAAGTGGAGAGAGGTGAACCCGCTGTATATTCGTTACTGAAGCCGAAATCAGCCAACTGAAATGAAAATTACGTTAGTTGACTTAATGAGATCTAAGATTTTCGCGATTACTCATTTAAATGGAACTAATATTTTCTTATTTTACTTCGCGTATTTATTTTTGATTATAATTGTCATGTCATCAGTCTATCAGAGCCCACTGCCGAGCCTCTTCTCACATGGAGAAGATTTGAGCATTAATCACCACGCTTGCTCAAGACGGGTTGGTGATTTCAAACTTATAATTTGATATAAGTCCAGGTTTCCTCACGATGTTTTCCTTCACCGTAATTAAATCACGTTTATGGTGACTTAATGAGATCTAAGATTTTTAAGTACTCATTTAAATGGAATTAATATTTTCGGATTTTACTTCGCGTATTTATTTTTGACTATTAACTCATCATATCAACTACATATATAGGTGATAAAAATTACCAGACCAACTGACAGACACTCACATCTCGTCTTAATCATCACGGTTGCTGAAAAGTAACCGAAACGTAGAGAGTATGTAGTTAATAATCAAAAATAAATACGCGAAGTAAAATCCGATAATATTAGTTTCATTTTATGGTGACTTATTGTACATATAGTTGCCCATTTGACTAAAATAGAGGTACCTAAACTTATTTTGTTTAATATGCAGTTTGAGAATAAATTATTTTTAATGCTCACATTTTTCTACGGAAAAACCATTATAAATTATCCTAGCTAAATGAAATTACAAATCACACCCAAGCTTATACACAACACCCCTGTATTTTTCTGTATCTCTTATAGACCCTTAAAGAAGCATTTAGCGCCCTCTAGAGGGCGTTGTTGCCTTCGGAAAAGGCTTGCATAAAACATCATAATTGATTTCAATATTGTTCCTTAAAAATCCGACAAGAACCTAAATCCAGTTTCAAAGAATTTCAAAATCATATAATCTTTCTTTACATTTATTTTCTATGATATATATATATATATATTTCAATGATGTAATAGCTATATAGTCATGATTGGTACAAGATCATATATTGACAGATGTCTATAGAAAATTCTTCACATATAAGGCTGATCAAAGTCCCAATTCTAGATAGTGTATTAAACTATATTAAATTCGTCATATATGTATTGTGCAGTAGCAAGACTGAATAATAGTCTAATATAATCCTTCTTCTTCTACCTGTCAATTTCCCAGCTTTAGCCAGGGTCTGCCTTACATGTTGTGAATAGTTTTGGCTAATTGTTTTTACGACCGGCCGCTTGACATCAACCCTCTTTGGGAATGAATTAATCAGTGATGTCTAAATACTCTTATAAAGTACATATGACTCGGAAAAATCACATTGCTATTTGCCAGGATCGAACCCGCGCCCTCGTGCATGAGAGGCGGGCCTTTTAACCACTAGGCCACCACTAACTTCAATATAATACAGTGATAATATCTAACAATATCTAGCAAGTATAACTAATACATAAAAGTAATGCCATTAATGCCAGGTATATTGCCATTAATGCCAGATATAATACCTTAATATTCATATCTTTGTCCAGAAGTAGATTCTCAGCTTTTAGATCTCTATGCACTATACCGCTGGAGTGACAATAGCCAACTGCTGCAACCATTTGAGAGAAAGACCTGGCAGCCTCCGACTCAGGCATTCTGCCTTTTGATACCAGGTGATCTGGAAATAATATGAAGTTTGTTAATAGTGGGAGTTTAAAAGAATTTTGATAGCACTAAAACTTATATATATTAAACTTATACAGGGTGACTGGTGAATTACTATCGATATTTGAGGACGTGATATTTGACGATCATATATGACAAAATAAAAATTAATATAACAAATATTAATAAACTTCTAAGTAAAGTTAACCAAAAGTTATGTAATTAATTACGCATCGTATGAACACCTTACAGATTAGGTATACAGACACACACACACACTCGCGCGGCGGCGTGGTGTTGTATCAGCACGCCGCCGCACGCGTCCACACTTGAAACACTTGGAACGTGTACACACTTTATTTATTTATACGGAAATTTGGTCAAAAATTAAGTACCTATTTTTTTTACATAATTCGAATGAGAATCATGTACCGAGTATGCTCCTTAAATATTGATAGTAATTCACCAGTCACCCTGTATATCTAGCTAAATCTTTTGTTATTTTTTTTTATGTCAAAAGTGGCAAACGAACAGACTGCCTAGATGGGCAGTAGTGACCGTCGCCCAAGGACATACGCAACGTAAATGTTACGGATGCGTTGCCAACCTTAATTGTTAGGGAAAAGGGAGGGGTGGGAATAGGGAAATAGCAGGAAAGTGTGGGAAAGAGATAGAGCAACCGTCTCTCTCACTGATCGGACGAAACGCAGCCACTAAAGACTACTTCACACCGATCTTCTGTGAGAGGGTGGTACTTACGGTCGAGACAGACCATATTTGAGCTGTAGTAAATTAGCTACAGCTAGGCTTTACCACCTACAAGACCTACCTACCTACTGTTAAGAATAGTATCCATTCTGATTGGTTAAAATTATACAAAATATTTACAATGAGGTTTTCTATTGGTGCATAATGACAACAATATTTTTTATTGTGATTATTCCAGAGATGAATCTGGTTCGGTTAAAGATGAAGCCTTTTATTCAGAAAAAAGTATCCAGAATTTAAATGCAACTAATGAGTGAAGTGACAGTTAATTGTAGATATTCAATTTCAGTTTTGATTTTAGATTAAACTAGTTTTTGCACGCGACTTCGTCTGGGTTAATTTCAGAATTAAAATGACCGGGCGAATTCTATTCCTCATTAAAGATATTAGAAAAGATTTTGTATTTGATCAACTTTTTTTCCTTCAATCAGATAAAAAGTAACCACCGTCTTTTCCCTTGTTCTAATCTATCTCTCCACCAATCTCCATCCAAACAAGTACAGCCGTTCTTGAGTTATAAATAGTGTAACTAACACGACTTTCTTTTATATATCTAGGTGAAGATATAGTCGAAATTTTGTGCGAATATACAAATAAAATGCATATATATGTGCTATGCTATGTTGTGTATATTTTCCGGTATCAGCATCATATATTAACCAATCGAAAGTCAACTTTAAAAACTATATCTTAGATATGATAAACAACAAAGAATAAAAGATAAAAGATTATTACGTAATTCAATTATCTGTATGAGATGTGATTTTGTATGATGGTTTCAAAAAGATAAGAAAAGATAAAATATTTTTTTTAAAGAATCATTGTTTAAGATAAATATTTGTTCTAATAATATATTTATATGTATTTATAATAAATATTATCACTTTTAAGTTTGAATTTAATAGGAAATGTTAAGTTTTCGTGTATGTTTTTATAATTAAAAAAATGTATCGATTTTTTTTATTATTAATTATTTATATGACTATTTGACATTTAATACAAAAATATATACAATATAATGGTTTAATAATTTTTGTTGGAACAAGAAACATATACAAACTTTCAAAGATAGACATTTCTATTCATCTTTAAATTATTATGTACATTTTTTTTTTGTATCCTTAGTCCTAGTTCTCGAATATTTAAAAACGCGAAAGACACTTTCAACGTGACGTACTATCGTATGTGAAATTACTAACTGTAGTTATAGAATTGAAAAGGAAAGAAATAGAAATTGAGATAAAATCTGCGTAATCTGATTAATAATAATATATTATATACAGGGTGACTGGTGAATTACTATCAATATTTAAGGAGAATACTCGGTACATGATTCTCATTCGAATTATGTAAAAAAAATAGGTACTTAATTTTTGACAAAATTTCCGTATAAATAAATAAAGTGTTGACACGTTCCAAGTGTTAAAGTGTGGACGCGTGCGGCGGCGTGCTGATACAACACTACGTCACGACACGCGTATGTGTGAGTGTGTGTGTATACCTAATCTGTAGGGTGTTCACACGATGCGTAATTAATTACATAACTTTTGGTTAACTTTACCTAGAAGTTTATTAATATTTATGTTATATTAATTTTTATTTTGTCATATATGATCGTCAAATATCACGTCCTCAAGTATCGATAGTAATTCACCAGTCACCCTGTATATCTTGAAATAATTAAAATTATTAATAATTTTTTATAATTGTATTTAATTTGGTAAGGTTATGATCATTACTTAAAGTTTATAGTTAACGATAATCACGAAAGTATGGACTCGTACTACGGACTTAACAAAAAAATATTTAAGAATACACATATAAATAGATCTCATAAAATTTTTAACGTAATTATAACACGCAATAATATTAAAAATTTAAATAATAAATACATTAATATTATAATTTTATGATCATCTTACCAAAAATTTCTCCGTTCGGCGCGTACTCAGTAACGAGGTACAAAGTGTGACTGCTCTCCATAACCTGAAATTATAATTAAACATACAATTAAAATGTCAACACAAATAAAAGATAAAATTAAAAAAAACTATAAATGTACGATTACTCAGAAAGCAGAATAAGTAGCAGGTTTGAATTTACGATATTGTAATTTTTTTTAAGTGAAACTTATTTGCAACTTCCAAGAAGGTTGCGTTGAACGTTTAACGCTCCTGGGGGGGATACAAAGAGACAGAGCTAGAGAGAATGCGTGTCAAACGCTTGCGGGCAATTAATTGTGACTTTTAAGTAATATTAATAAAGTTTGTTTTAAAGAAACAATAAAAATTCCTTAAAAATCAATTTCAACCATTTCTTATTTTCATTTTAAATGACGAAGTTTCACTACTTCCGCGCGAAGGGACTATTTATAATTAATTTTCATTCTATATTTTTAATACCACTTAATATTATATTATACTAATATGTATTGTACTACATTTCAGGAATAAATTGTAAAAAGTAAAATCAAGTTACCACAAGTTGGCATTTAACTACATACGTAGCGTCAAAAGTTTTTCAATAATATCTTCTCACATAGTATTAACGTAGTATTGAATGAGAAACGTGAAACTATACGTATGTAGTGTGACAAACTTATACTAAGGATATTAATTAGATGGTTACTATTGCTACACACGAGAAGATAAATTCATTTTTTGTATTATAACCACAAGTTTTCATCAAACTATATATACAAGGACTTAAACAGGGTGACTGGTGAATTACTATCGATACTTGAGGACGTGATATTTGACGATCATATATGACAAAATAAAAATTAATATAACATAAATATTAATAAACTTCTAAGTAAAGTTAACCAAAAGTTATGTAATTAATTACGCATCGTGTGAACACCCTACAGATTAGGTATACACACACACACGCGCGTGCGGCGGCGTGGTGTTGTCCACACTTGGAACACTTGGAACGTGTCCACACTTTATTTATTTATACGGAAATTTGGTCAAAAATTAAGTACCTATTTTTTTTACATAATTCGAATGAGAATCATGTACCGAGTATTCTCCTTAAATATTGATAGTAATTCACCAGTCACCCTGTATATTGTACATTAATAGTTACTATGTCAATAGATTTGTAAATCAACTTGTTAAAGTAAGTGTAAAGACTTTAAACTTAATGTTAGGACGTGTTACTTCCTTAATCACGTTTTTGAATACAACTATTTATGTGTGTGTGTGTGTGTGTGTGTTTGTTTTCTCATTACCTGATACAGCCGTACAATATGCGGATGCCTCAGTTTCTTCATAATGGCTATCTCCCTGAAAGTTTTCTTCAGATTGTCTTCACCTAATCTGGATTTGTCGATTATTTTTATTGCAACCTGAAAACATATTATTGTATATATATAAAAGAAAGTCATGTTAGTTACACTATTTATAACTTAAAAACGGCTGTATAGATATGGACTAAAATTGGAAGAGAGATAGATTAGAACCAGGAGACGGACATAGGATATATAATTCTATTCGAACAAACAGAAAAAACTTAATAAATTCCAATATCTGGTTATTTACTGCCTCTAGGGCGGAATAGAGTTCCCCCGGTCAATTATACGTATAGACAAAGTCACAGGCAAAAAGTGGTCTTATATATAAAATTCTCGTGTCACGGTGTTACACAGAGAACTCCTCCGAAACGGCTGGACCGATTTCAATGAAATTTTGTGAGCATATTAAGTAGGTCTGAGAATCGGCCAACATCTATTTTTCATATCCCTAAGTCATAAGGGTTGTTCACACTTTTTTTTATAGTTTTGTCAAAATTTTTTGTTTCTATAATGTAGCATTAAAAAATACATACAATCCAAAATTTTTACTTTTTTTACACCAATCCCTATTTTTTTATGTCAAAACAACGTTTGCCGGGTCAGCTAATATACAGGGTGACTGGTGAATTACTATCAATATTTAAGGAGAATACTCGGTACATGATTCTCATTCGAATTATGTAAAAAAATAGGTACTTAATTTTTGACCAAATTTCCGTATAAATAAATAAAGTGTGGACACGTTCCAAGTGTTCCAAGTGTGTAATTAATTACATAACTTTTGGTTAATACTTAGAAGTTTATTAATATTTGTTATATTAATTTTTATTTTGTCATATATGATCGTCAAATATCACGTCCTCAAGTATCGATAGTAATTCACCAGTCACCCTGTATATATATATGTATATATTTATACAGGGTGACTATATACAATATATATATATGTATATATATCTCAACATTTTGTCGCATTATTTCACACGTAATTCTTGTTTGTTGTGTCACGTGGTTGAAACGTCTTAAGTCAATTTAGTTATCAGTTGAGTTTTTATGTCTGTCTAGTTTTTGTCTGAAATTTCGTCCGAATAATATTCGGGATTTGAATCAACCGCAATCCCGTGATAATCCCGCAAACTGAACCGAATCCCGGGATATGTCATCTTACTCTAAATTTTCATAGAAATATATATGTATGTATATTAAGTTTTATGCAAAAGAACAAGATATATATGTTATTGTACATTTATTTATATAATCTTCGTAGGATTTTCTGATTTCATTGAAAAAATAATAGGTTAATTATGAAATTTTTTTTTAATAAACGTTCCAATGTAGATAGTTATAATACAAATAATATATAACGACAGTTAGTTATAAGAAAAAATAAGTTAAAATATCATACAATGCTACTTATGGTAGACATATATTTCTTTATATAAAAGTTAAAACATATATATTATGATCTACGCTAGTATGAAGATGATAAAAAAATAAGTTACGGGTCTTAAAATTAGTTGGAACCTGAAGTTATAAATTCATTTTATTATTTCTATAATATTTACTAGGAATTATGTATACATAATGAGATCTAAGATTTTCGCGAGTGCTCTTTTAAATGGAACTATTATTTTCGGATTTTACTTAACGTATTTATTTTTGATTATAAACTACATACACCCGACGTTTCGGCTACTTTTCAGTAACCGTGATCACGGGCAGACGAGATTTTGTACAAATACAATGACTGCTTCGATTAACGAAAGAAATACAAATAAGTAGACAATTATATGTCATCAGCCTATCAGAGCCCACTGCTGAGCCTCTTTCTGACATGGAGAAGGTTAGAGCATTAATCACCACGCTTGCTCAAGACGGGTTGGTGATTTCAAACTTATAATTTGATAAGTCCATGTTTCCTCACGATGTTTTCCTTTATCTGTCAGTGATGTCTAAATACTCTTATAAAGTACATATGACTCGGAAAATCACATTGGTACTTGCCAGGATCGAAGCCGCGGCCTCATGCACGAGAGGAGGACCCTTAACCACTAGGCCACCACTAACTTTATAACTAACTAACTAACAATTCATTTTATACTGATTTTATATAGAAAAGTAGTTTTTGATTATATATTTGGTTCTTATTTACGTAATAACAAACGGAAAATCATTTTTACATATATACAGTTATTGAGTTACAAAGTATGTATATAAAATTCATCCAACAGGAACAAATTGTATTTGAAAATTATAAATTGGTTTTGAATCAATTAAAACTATTTTTTTTTTTTGCATAATATTCTTTATTATTTTAACTAAATACTCCCGATGTTTCGGTTATTTTTCAGCAATGATCACGGAAATACGATTTTATATGTCAAAATTCAAAAATAATTTGAAAAACATTAGTTTAATTTAAATTAATACCTACTCGCGAAATTAAAATCATTATACTATTGAATCATTTTAGGAAAGTTTGCTTAAATTTTTTATATATACAAATATTTTTTTCACAAACTACTATTTAAAAGAGCTTTAATATATATTGTAAGACAGGACGTCGTCTAGTAGTTAGTCAGTCTTGTAAATGGATTTACAACATTTATTATAATCTCGACCATTGTAGGAAACACCAGATAATTAGGAAGCATGAATTTCCTCGGTCTGCGGTCACACGACGATAATATTGTTAATATAATACGAATTGTTTATTATAATTGAAACTATTTTGTTTATTTAAATAATTGTGGTAAAAAATACCATTTGACAGATATACTTTTTAATATTTTACGTAACTCAGGCAACGATTAAACTTATACAGCCAAGTACGTGATCAAGATGTCACAATTTAATTGATTAAATTGTTTGTGTGGTCTGTGTGTCTTAAATTCTCGTTACACGTGGCATGTCTCGACTTTAAGTACATTTTCATCAATAAAATTAAATAATAACTTAGATATTTATATTTATTTAAAAAAAATGTATATAAAATCATAATTAATTACGAATCTATACGACTATATGACATATGCATTTTTAAGTATATTTTTTTGTCTATTATATTTTATTATCTGTATTTTATTTGATTTTAAAAGCCCTTGGAAGGAAGGCCGCGGCCTTAGCCCGTAGCGTAGTGCTGTCTTGATGCTATGTAGAATACGTACAAATTAAATAGGTCACACAGGTAATGAAATACATATAAAAAATAGTATATTTATTGAAAAAAAAACAAAGTAATTTAAAATGGCGGTAAACTTTTATTCATCTTGTTCAATAGAGCGGGAAAGCCAACGTCCAGGCATGGAAAAAAAATTCGGCCTTGACTCGAATTGTCTACGGTTTGACGTTCTTTAATTTCAAATACTTGTCTATGGTATTATATAATAATGAAAATACTTTAATCTTACTAATTATTATTAATTTCATGAGAGGATAAGTTAATTTTTTAAATAACATTGTATGTAATAATATTTATTTAATGACTGAAAATCTCTGACGTCAGAAATAGTTTTGACGTAAGCAACAACTAGGTATTTTAATTTATAAAAATTGTCACAATTTTTCATACTTTTAATTAATACATATGAAAAACATATTTTAAATTAATATAATGAACATTTTCAATAGGTATATATCTTCTTCTAAGATTTAGTTGTCAATATGTATGACTTTTTAAATTAAACCTACTTTTTTAATCAAAAATATGGATAAATATCTTGTAAAGAAAAAAAAATAAATCCTATTATTAATGGTTCCTATATATATTTTCAAATCTAAACCTCTTACTAGATTTCATATTATTTAAGTTAAAAAAAATTGCGTATGCGAACAGCTGACTAAAGAAAATGGCTGATTATACATTTGTTATTGCTTTGTTTTAATATAAATTGATTGCTTTCTGTACGTAAAACATATTTATTTTACTGGTATTTTCATGCAAGTATTATAAGGAAACTTTATAACTGTAAAAGAATTCGTATTATTTTTTTTTTATAAATTAATCTTGGTTCTATTTTAACGTAAGAATTTTTATTCATTTGCTTGAGAGCGAAAAATGTAATTTTAATCTAAAGAATTACGCTGTTAAATTTTAAATGTCTTAGTTATAAATCTTCTTCTTCTTCTACTTGGAAATTTCCTAGCTTTAGCCAGGGTCTGCCTTACATGTTGTGTATAGTTTTGGCTAATTGTTTTTTACGATCCGCCTGCCAGACATCAACCCTCTTTGGGAATGCATTAATCAGTGATGTCTAAATACTCTTATAAAGTACATATGACTCGGAAAAATCACATTGGGACTTGCCCGGGCCAGGATCGAACCCGCGCCCTCGTGCATGAGAGGCGGGCCTTTTTACCACTAGGCCTCCACTTGTGTCTTGTCGTAATTATACACAAAATAAAGGAACAAATTTAAACGCTTTCGCAATATTTTTATTTGATTATTACTTTCCTATTTGAATAAGTTCATCAAATTGTCAATAATTGTTAATTCAATATTTATATAATGTGTGATATAAAAATATATAGAAAAATAAATATTTTTTTATAAAAAAAAAATATGCAACGCAACGACAACATGTAAGCCTCGAAACGAAATACTAATTTATTTAAGAGACGAATCCTCTCATCATTCAATGTATTCACGGTGCGTGTGTCGGGTCCATCGTTGTAGTGAGAGGAGCTTCAACAGTGACTGGGACTTGTGACCCAGGTGTAGGTTTAATATATATAGAGAGACGAAACCTCTCATCATTCAATGTATGCACGGTGCGTGTGTCGGGTCCATCGTTGTAGTGAGAGGAGCTTCAACAGTGACTGTGACTTGTGACCCAGGTGTAGGTTTAAGGGACACTATCTAACGTTAAACGCTCACCTCCACCGTACAAGCTCCTCTCTCTACCAAAATTGGAATGACCCTACTAGGGCTGTCTTTAAAATACGTTCTAAGAATGAATTAATATTCGTTCTGGACAGGCCTAATTAAAAATAACCATTTTATTGAGTAATTACTTTATCAAAGAAAAAGGAAATAAAGGACTGTCAGTCAACAAAATACATGTTTTAATTCTCATTAATATTTCTTTATTTCATTTAATAGTAATCGTACATCTTTATTTATTCCCAAAGAGGGTTGATGTCAGGCAGGCGGCCGGTCGTAAAAACAATTAGCCAAAACTATTCACAACATGTAAGGCAGACCCTGGCTAACGCTGGGAAATTTACAAATAGAAGAATTAATTATATATTTCTTGACATTAAAATAATACGAGAGATGAAATAATTCATATTTAACTACTTTCTAATATAAAAATAACTAAATAAATAATTTTTTCTTGCCTAATTTTGAATATGAGTGTTTTTTGTCATATTTTCAAGATTCAGCCGAATTTATAAATTAAAATAATTTTTTGTATCAAATTATTTATATGACTTGTCATTTCTCACAACTTTGTCGTACGTAATAATAATAAGACTGTCTTTTGATAATAAAATTCAAAATAATGCTAGTAAATTAAATTTGATTATTGAGGTTCTAAGCTTTTTAAGCATAATATCTGCATACATACAACATCTATTTATATATTTTTTATTGTTCTATATGCTGGTAATATAATAACTAGTCATCTTTAAAAAATATAGTAATAATAATTAATTAAAAACCTTCATCCATCGACAAATTCTAAGTTTCCTCGACACAACACTCAAGATAATTCATCCAACGAATGAAAACGTTGAAATTGGCCAAATATTCAACGGTTCCAGTGGAAATTAAGACTTAGCATATGAAAAAATAAATTAGCTATGTATGTATATTTTGACTAATGGAGTAATAATCTCTAGCTAATCACAATATTATATATATTAATCATCATTGCTTTACCGACCATATTCCATCAACAATCCATATTAGAGAAATGACTGATCTTTAATATCTACAAGAGCTGTTTCCTATAGCTTCTTCGAATGAGGATATTTCATCAAATATCATACAAGTATGCTAACCACAAGTTATTTAGTAAACAGTTTACTTACAGTTTTGAGTCATGAAAACTTAGTAACTATCTGTTTTATCCGATGAACTTCTACTAAGAAGTTTTTTTGGTAACATATCAAATTGTATGTAATTTTACACAATATCAGCAATATATAAAAGAATCTTAAAGAAATCTTAAAGAAATGAGAATTCTTAAAATCTTATGTACATACAATATAAATGTTTAAACTGAATTTTTAATTTAATATAAAATCATTTTCTTTTATTACAGAAAATAAATAAAGTTTCTGTTCTATATAGCAATAAAAATTATGACGTAGTAAATAAATGTATTAATAAATGATTTTTATTATATATATATCTATAAAAATATTGACATCACTAAGATATAATGAGTTTTTTAAAATAATGATGGTGACTCAATAATAATTAAAAGTTTATTTCAAATTATTATTTCGAGCTATAAGCAGATTTAAAAAATATTTACAGCAAATAAAAGAAATCTTTTATATTTAATATTGACGCCAATGATACTCAATAATATTTGTTTTGTAAGCATCGATGTTATTATTTGGTTTGGCGAATCAGTCCGAGTTTTGTTAAAGGAAACACTTTGAGATGTCATCGGTAACCGAAATAATTCTTTTATAATTTCCGTTTCATTTTGCTAGTTAGTAATGAGTTTTTAATATATATTACTACTTAATACTATATTGCAGTTATATTTTTATGACTTCCAAATATATTTTCAAATCATATTGGTACCTTAACTACAAGATCTTGGCTACATATAAATCTAGATAATTATTTAAGTTTCCCCATATTATTTGATTTCCTAATATACAATATATATGTGTTATAATAAAATAAATATGGTCTTGAAAAATATTTATGAAATTTTGTATGACAAAGGTAACTTTGAATTAATTATCATTGACTATTTCAGTCTTTGTATTATAAGGTTAATAAATTTTAAAATAAAAAATCCAAAGCTATATATTTGAAAATTAATAAATTTGGTTATGAGATAGTATTTGCAAAAGTTAACTTAGTTATCTTATTAAAATTAGTATTTTAATCGATTTTTTTTTTAATAAATGAATGATTTTTCCATTTTACTTATATTCAATTTGATGCACAAATTTATGAATAAAACTATTGGGATGAATAAAATTAATTGTTGTCTAATTAAGAATAAGAAAAATTTAAAAAGTATCAAGTTTGTAACTTTTTTTATATAAGAAAGAAAGACAGAAAAATTTCATTGCTGAATTGATAGACCAATACTTAATAAAATGCTAAAAAAAATATCTAAAGTATTATTTATCTCTACAATAATATATGCAGTTTTTATTTGTTACACATGATTATAGCAAATAATATAGAAAAATATTATAATTAAATTCATTTCAAAAAATGCGTTAAAATATTTCGAAACCAATTTTCTGTCACGTTTATGCAACCTTTTAGCAAAACTTTTTATTACTTCTGTCAAACTTATTAATTATAGGTTATATATAATTAAATATAAAAATATGTCCGTATGTAAATGTACTAATATTTGAATTCAATATTTAGATCAATTTAGTAATATTAACAATAGGATTCTTATAAGAAATGTCATTGTTTATTTAGCATGCGTCGAAGTTAGTCTCAAAAGTTTTGTACCTATATGTTGACTGTTGACATAAATTTACGAATTATATAAAAAAAAAAAAACTCACAAGAACATTCTGGAGGTCGAATTCATTACCTTTCACATAAAAAGATTTTAATTGAAAAATGTTAAAGAAAAAAGTTTAGTTTGTGTAGTTTAGAAGTATTGAAGTAAGATAATGCGACCGAGTCTGGGAGTGCGCACATCTCTGGCAAGTATGTGATAAACAATACATTCGTAAACTGGCCGCGTTGCTAGTTATTTTTTTAAGGCAAACACGTTCTGTTTCGCCCCATCAGTCAGCCAGATTCAGTTCAGGGAACGGGTTCTGATATACTCAATGCTACATCGCTAACCTCATACAGAGATCGGTGACTTAACGAATGGAAAAATCCGCTCCCATCACAACAAACACGCACTACACTCTACAATCCTATCCGGTAACAAGTGGTATCACTTGGCTGCACAAATATAACGAATGAAGCACAGAAAACACTGAAATACGCGTGATAGATATGTACCCACCTTACTCTTAGTTATAGCGTGTGTGGCGAGCTTTACGACGGCGAAGTTGCCCGTTCCTATAGTTTTTTCCAGCTGGTAGTTCCCGACGCATACTAGCTGGTCTATTGGGAAATGCTTAGTTTTGTGCGGCTTAATGTTACTAGCCATTGTGCTGGACAGACGCGTGAGAACACCGCACTCGCGTACTCTACGAAGGTTCTCTAGTTACTGTGCGTAGTTCGTCAGTTCACCGCGCGGCAGCACCGGCGCTCACGTCACTCGCTAGGGAGGTTCAATTGCGTCCTATTACATTTCATTAATAAGAACATACAGCCAATCAAACAATTGTTTATAACCACATAAATTGCAACGAAAATCTACAAATATATTATTGAAACTAAACTCGGACTGATGCGACATTGTCGAAAAGATACTGCCAGATAATCTTATCAGTGATTTCTTATCAATGTGTATAGTTCAAGTTGAACACGAAACAATGCCTATGGAACGAGAGCTCTATTCACAACATTTACGCGCCTCGCTCCCTCTCACTCTAAGCGCTTTGTCGTCTATTGGAGTGAGCGAGACGGCGCTACCCGTCGAGCCGCGTGACGTCATATGACAGATTTACGTCATAGGCGGCAATTTCAAACGTCAGACATAAGTATCGATTTTGGTTTGTGTTCGAATTTCGAAGCTATAGCTGGCAGGATTTTAATTTAAAATGCATATTAAAAAAGCAAATAAAGATGGCGTATGTAAATTAATTTTAATCTGACCAACATGAAATGAAACATCGTGACCTTGTATATTGAATAATCTTGTTTTCATTATAATTTATCACTGCAAATCATATCGTCTGCTCTGATATATTTCTTTTTTTAAATTATCAGTTTAAAAAAATGTAAATACGTAAAGATATATCTGAAATTGACAATATGGTCATTCATTTAATTTTTTAAACTTATATACTTGTCTAGACCACCGAACATTAAATACGTAATATTTTACACAATTTTTCACTTTTTCATAGCTACTTAACCGAAATTACATATAATACGATTAATTATATCTGTAATTATTAGAAATAGATTACCGAACTTCAAATTGATTGATTGCTAAGTAAGTTATAAGTTTATTTGATGAAATATTTCAGTACAATTCAAATAATGGTACATTCATGTTTTTGATGAATGAGATGTTTCTGAACATGTATCTATTATCTTATTTTCATTCATGGATGACTGCGATTGATTTACAAGACTGCTCCAGGTGAGTCTGTCGAGCGCCATCTGTGTTGATGTGACTAAAACTATAAAACAGCGCCATCTAGATATAGATGAATAAATTGTTAGCTCTTACTTGGAGTTAATACGACCGACAGGCGCTAGATGGCGCTATAATTATATTTCATGTTAGTTTCTATTAAACTGTTTAGTATTGTTTAGTTAGTGCGAATCGTAGTCGCTAGATGGCGCTATAATTATATTTCATGTTAGTTTCTATTAAACTGTTTAGTATTGTTTACTGTTAGTGCGAATCGTAGTCGCTAGATGGCGCTATAATTATATTTCATGTTAGTTTCTATTAAACTGTTTAGTATTGTTTAGTTAGTGCGAATGGCAGTCGCTAGATGGCGCTGTAATTAATTCTATACTAAAGTTACTTTCGGAGAAAAATAAATTATTATTGTTGGAAAATTAAGAAAGTTAATGTTTTAACACTGACCAAAAAGAGGATTGTAATAAGTTAAATGTTGATGTGTGTGTCTATATCATCGTATATTTTAACGGGATGGAGCGCTTTTGATGAGGTTATTTCATTTAAAAGCCAGATTCCTAGCGTGATCTTTATTTATTTAAGTAGGTAAATTTGTTTAATATCGTCCCAGCATTATATCCGCTCTCTTTCAAAATGATGTAACATATTTTTGATTTATGTTCACTAAATCAACTGCCTCACGCTTGCCAGTATGATTGTTAAATGAAAATGTAGGCTTTTTAAACTTCAATAACATTTTGTAAGACACTAATGATAGAAGATTGTGACTACATAGAGATACGAACATTGTGTACCTAGTATTATTTGGTTTTACAAACAAAATACATTTATTCTGAAACTATATTTAAGGATTTATTTTTAAAGAACCTGAAGGATGTTCTCCATCATATTTTAAACATAACTTATGAAAAGCACAATTTTCTTCAAGACGTAGCTAATTCTTGAAGAAAAATTTGTTTTCTACATAACTTACTAAAGATAGCTAAGCATTTTATCATATTAGCTTATTCCGAATCATTAAAGTCCCTCAAGTATTATGGTAATATTAAAACCGTTCTCGAAACCATAATAGTATTATTTTTCTTTTTGTCACTACGGTACAAATGTTAGATTGTGCAGAATATGTAACGAAAACTATAGTTTTATCTATCCAAAAACCTTCTCCATGTGAAAAGAAGCCTTTGCTCAGCAGTGGGCTCTGATAGGCTGATGATGATGATAGTTATTTTTAACTTCGACTTGACAGTACCTTACTGTCATTCCACCAGCATTGGAAGAAGTCTTAGGTAGTATAGCTTACTATGTATTCATTCTCTCTTCTTGAAGACGTAACTCTAATTCGAAGGAAACATACATACACGTGAAATTTTCCTTTTCTAGTTTATCCAGTTACTTATTGGAGTCCAATCTTTTTGTGTCCAAATTTATATGAAGACGTGATCTCCTATATCTTCCTCCACTTCAAGTAAGTCCTAAGCCGAGGTCCGGCCTCTGTAAAGGCACCCGTCGGCCCCGAAATAACATGAGTGCCTTGTATTTCAATAACGCGAAAATGAGTTTGTACGAAGCAATTCGCGGCGAATTCACCCTTTTAGGACCAGCTGTTACATGTCTCTACCAATTTATCATTCGACACTCTTTTGTGTTTCCACACAGTACTCAAGATTATAATTCGTGCAACAAATAAAAACGATGACATTCGCTAAATATTATATGATATCAGTGTGAATGAATACACGGCAAAAAAAACTGGGCTGATGTAGTTTTTGACATGTTTTTGTCATTAATGTCTTTAAAATTACTATTTAAATTACACAAAATTTCTTTTACTTGGCCATTGGTAGGTTTAAGTATTATTCGTTTATTTATTTTGGTATACATTTCAGGAACAATTAGAACTCAAAAATTATATATTATGTATTTAAACACGTCACGCTGCTTTCAGTACTAAAGGTGAAGTGTGTAGAAGAAGTACTGGTCCAAAGTTAATAGACTACGTGGCCCGTAGAATGTCAAAAACACACATACACTATCTGTGTACACTCACACTAATGCAAATCGCAGCTTAAAAGGTCATTTGTAGGTCACTAGAGGTCAAAAGATATCTTTATACCAGCCTTTCTCAAAATTGTGATAACGCCCGCTTGAAGGCGCTGCGAGCCTAAATGGCGGTAAAGTCCCAAAAAAAATATGGCGACGTTGCATAGAGACTTGAGTGATTTGTAATATTATATATCTAGGATACGTTTTTCTTTCTCAATAATATGTCATGTATATGTTTTTTGGTAATTAAGTTTCTTTTTAGATTATTATAATTATTTTTTATTCCTTTTTGTTGTTATATACATATTCTTTCACCATTTTTTTATTGTATCTAGTAAGTTTTGGAGTAAGATCTAAACATTATGTAATCCATGTTGAGTTAGCCTGTAAGTTATGATACGCAACTGTAAAATTAAGTTAAATGATGTTATCATTTAGTTATAAGTTTTTGTGTATCATTTTGGCTTCCTATTAAATAAAATAAGTTAGACTGGTTATTTAGTAGGTGAAAAATAAAGACTGTTATGTTTTTTTTAATGTACCTATCCTATGTTCTTTTATTTTCTACTATTTTTTGTACCCTATGGACTGTGTGTTCGAAATAAAGATTATTATTATTATAAAACATATTTTATTCTCAAAGTGATAGAATTCCCTCTAGTTTATAGTCCGGGCATGATGTACGCAATGTTATGTAGGGTGTCCCTCAATAGAGGCTGTGGGGGCGCGATGGCTGGGATGGCGCGCGTCACACACAGTAGGGGGGCGAGCGAGCAGAGTAGGGTGTCCAGTAGTACTGATACTGACCCGGACACGGCGATTTGACCCTGGAACGATAAAAACGATTTAAAATCACTTTATTTCTCAAAATTACAATCAATTCGAGGAGAAATAAACTTAACAATTTAGTTATAATTAATATACAGAGCGCGCAAAATAGACGGTATTACAAAAAAACATTTATGAATATGTTGGTACATTACAATAATTAATTAATTACTTAATTGGCAAGTGAATTTATATTTTATGCGAACATTTGTTATTGATTATAATTCCGGCTTACATGTTTTTAGAAAATTTTCAAAACATTATTTTTAATAACATTGCCTTTGAAAATGTGATGCTTAAGTAATTTCTTATAAATATACATATATTGTTTTTGCGTCTTTTATATAATTTGGAAATGAATTATAAATTCGTGCTCTTCGGTACAAAATATACACACACACACACACACTGACATTGCCGGAGGAATAACATTGTATGAATAATATTATAAAACCAGTGATTTCACAAATTAATTCTTAATTGTATGAATCAGAAGATTTTTAATACAATGAATGTTATTGTACTGATATAATTACATCAGAGAAATACAGATTTAAATAGAAGATATGAGGTTTAATATGTAGTTATTATTATATCTTCTTCTACCTGGCGATTTCCCAGCTTTAGCCAGGGTTTGCCTTACATGTTGTGAACAGTTTTGGCTAATTATTTTTACGACCGGCCACCTGAATGACATCAACCCAATTTGGGTATCAAAAAGTAGTTATTATATATGTATCAGTAAATGAAACTAATATTTTCATATATATACTTATTTTATACTACATACTCACGACGTTTCGGTTACTTTGCAGCAACCGTGATCACGGGCAGATGGAAGTATATAGTTTTTCAAATAATGTGTCTGTCTGTGTGTGTGTGTGTGTGTGTGTGTCTGTGTGTGTGTGTGTTACCTCGTGTTCCTTAAGCCTCTCTCCAATGATGGCCAGACTCTCTCCCAGTAGTCGTAGGTGCGCGGCCACTTCAGCTGCACTGCAGCTAGGCGCGCGGTATGACGAAGCCGCTGACACCGGCTAGGAAGACAAACAGGCATTATATATATACTAGCTGCGCCCCGCGGTGTTTTCGAGATTTCCGGGATGTAAAGTAGCCTATGTGTTATTCCTAGACATCAGCTTCCTTTATACAAAATTTCATCAAAATCAGTTCAACCGTTTGAGCGTGAAGAAGTAACAAACATACACACACACTCACAAACTTTCGCAATTATAATATTAGTAGGATATAATCTTCTTTAAAAGACAATTCATTGTTTTCTTTAAAAAATTTTTTTGGTAATATAAGTTTGAACCTAATCTTTGAATTCCCGAACGCACCCGAAGCGACGTTAAAATTATGACGTTTGTTGTGTTTACTTTTACGCGGGAAACTATTTGTCGACGCGATTTGTGTATTTGTAAACTTAATTAAAGTTTTTAAAGCGTTTCTGTTTAAGATAATAATAAGTAAAAACTCTTTATGACAAGTATGTGCCAGTTAAGATTTATTTCTTACTTAAAACTCCTAGCTTTATATGGCAACTATATTATTTTATAATTTTGTTAGTATCCTTTATTATAAAACAGTATATCTCACCACTAAAGCTTGTTGTGGAGGTGTGATAGGTTTCGGAGTCTTGGTGGCAGGTCGACTTGTACACGGGGTTGTTTTAATACCTGAGAATAGTAATCAATAAATTACTGAAAAAAATATTAATTATATAATAACGAAGATCAATATACACACATGTACATACATGCTACGAGTATTTAGACATCACTGATTAATGCATTCCCAAAGAGGGTTGATGTCAGGCAGGCGGCCAGTCATAAAAACTATTAGCCAAAACTATTCACAATATGTATGGCAGACCCTGGCTAAAGCTGGGAAACTGCCAGGTAGAAGATATATATATATCTGTATATACATGTGTGTATAATTTCATATTATACTACTTTTTCTTGCTACTTTGTTCACTTGGAGTTAAATTTCCTTGTTAAAAAATGTAAATACTACATATTTAACAGTTCATTAACTTTATCAGTTACAGTTATATTTAAACTATAGTTATTTTTAACTTAATAACAGTCTTACTCGGGTTCGATATAATCTTGCTAGTAGTTCCCTGGTTCTGGTCCTTCTGCATCGCAAAACGTTTAGCTTTCCGTTTCCACAAGTAACGTTCGTTGTAATTTACCTGTTAACATTATATATTAAATTTACACTTACTATGAGTACATAGACATCCTACATAATAATATATATGACATGACTAGAAACTTGTGGTAAGAAGACAATTTCAATATAATAAGTTATATATACATAGTAATACATATAAAAAGTATTATTTGTGAGGAAAGTAACGGGACATACACTATATATATTGCTGACTGGATCATATGTATTATATATTAAATACATAGTATATGTGGGTGATATTTTGGATTCCGAATTATATT
This sequence comes from Danaus chrysippus, assembly GCA_916720795.1. Lineage (NCBI taxonomy): Eukaryota > Metazoa > Arthropoda > Insecta > Lepidoptera > Nymphalidae > Danaus > Danaus chrysippus. The sequence continues at coordinate 4,766,019 of CAKASE010000075.1, forward strand.
AATAATATTTATAAAATTGTATTTTATTATTTTTTTTAACTTTAAATGAGTTTGTAACACTATTGTAAATATTATTAAAATCATCTGATTCTGTCTTTAAAATGGCGAATATTGTCAGTGATCGATCATATATTTCATGAAGTCTGTGATATAATTTCTAAAGCAATCTATAAAGAAAATGAATCCTAATAATAATCTGAATCTCGCTATTCATATATACAGGGTGACTGGTGAATTACTATCGATATTTGAGGACGTGATATTTGACGATCATATATGACAAAATAAAAATTAATATAACATAAATAATAATAAACTTCTAAGTAAAGTTAACCAAAAGTTATGTAATTAATTACGCATCGTGTGAACACCCTACAGATTAGGTATACACACACACACACACACACACACATATGCGTGCGGCGGCGTAGTGTTGTATCAGCACGCCGCCGCACGCGTCCACACTTGGAACACTTGTAACGTGTCCACACTTTATTTATTTATACGGAAATTTTGTCAAAAATTAAGTACCTATTTTTGTTACATAATTCGAATGAGAATCATGTACCGAGTATTCTCCTTAAATATTGATAGTAATTCACCAGTCACCCTGTATATGTATCAGACAAAGTCGCTGATAAAAACTAGTATAAAATATATATAATATGTTCTTAATATACTAACATTAGCCCACAATTCTCCCAAACGTTTTGATATAGCCGAGAAGTCCATGTCGGGATGTTTCTTCAACAAATCATTCCGGGCCTCCTTGGCCCACATCATATATGCTGTTATACGGGTTTTACCTAAAACAACAAAATCTATTAATATATATATATATATATAGCAAATTTCAGACCTATGTTTTATTTTGATATTATTAGAAAAACACAATAGATTTTTTAATTTAATACTATTAAGAAGTATTCCATTTGCAATATATAATTTTGGTCAAACACTGACTAAGCTTTGATAATAATAATTGTCATATCTTGGTAAAAAATTCAAAGATGCTTGTAAATATATAAACCAGCTAGATAAACTCATCGGAAAATTGAATAAAAATTACATATATATGTCGCAGAAGGAGTCATATAAAATCCATTGTTCGTCATCAGATTACTAAATGTTGAATTTCTTTTTAATCAATCAATGCGCACAGCCGGCGCAGGCGCAGTCACTACTAATAGTTATAGTAAAGTCTATAGATATCGAAATAATTTGAATATAAATCATCCAAGGCTTCACAAGTTGCTGATTAATAGAACAAATGACTTTAGAAGTTGATATCAGTTACTAATTTACTATCTCTAACATATATCCTACTAATATTATAATTGCGAAAGTTTGTGAGTGTGTGTGTATGTTTGTTACTTCTTCACGCTCAAACGGCTAAACTGATTTTGATAAAATTTTGTATACAGGAAGCTGACATCCAGGAATAACACATAGGCTACTTTACATCCCAGAAATCAGCGGGTAACACCGCGGGGCGCACCTAGTATGTATAACACATCAAAGATCTTCAAAAGACTTGCTACCTACCTATATACTTGCTTTATCTAGTTATCATCAAAAATCTTCTACCATATAACAATTTTTAAACAAATTCTAGATATATAATTGTTTTTAATATTTATTTGTTTTTAAAATATTTTTAACTTTAACTATAAGTTCATATTGTTTTGCTTAGTCATATTTAATTAGCAAGCTGTGGGTCTCCTGTAATTGAAAGAGCACAAATTTCTGTAATATTTAGTATTGATTACTCTAAAATTGTATACTGTGTATCTTTTTTTGGGGATCCTCAAATAATTACACACGCACGCACATAAAAATACCCATATACCTGTTAATATCCTCTAGTTGCATGTTTTAACAATTATTTTCTTTACATCTACTCTCTTTTTGTTATCCACTTTGTTAAAAATATTATATTAAACACTTTACAATGTAATCTCTGTGGCCATAGTTTTAATTAAGTTTTAAAAACTGTACAAATATAATCTGTATACGCTGTTGATTACAAATAAATAAATTTCAATTCTAAAAAGATAGCCTTAAAAACTCAAATAAATTTTAATATACCTTTATCTTTCCGTTGAGCTTTGGCCCTGCCGACCACTCTTCCATCTTTGACTATCAATTTCTTCTTACTTTTCTCCATCATGTAAAGTGAATTAGCTGGTGTTCGAGCCGAACCTTCATCGGAAGCCGAACTGTCGGATTCCATGCTGGAATAATTCCAGGTATTATGTCCAGATAGTAAAATATTAGAAGTTATTTATTCCATACAAATGTATGATTGAAATGGGCTTACATAGATTGGTACTTAATGGTATATAAGATTTCTGTGTGTATCCATTTCAATAAAACTAATATTTTCACATATATATACTTCTTCTTCGTGGCAATTTCCCAGCTTTAGCCAGGGTTTGAACATTTATTTATTTATTTTGAGATATACTTTGCATTTCTTATTATTTTAAACTACACACTCCCAATGTTTTTGTTACTATGTAGCAACAAAAATATCAGAAGTATATAGATAGTTGATTCAGTCAAAGACTTTCTGATTTAACTAAAACATATATTTTGGTAACATTTTAACTAAGTATATGTTTAATTATAATGTATGGCATGACATAGTTTAAACATGATATTCTTCTGTCTGATATAAGTCTTCTATACAAAATGTAACTTTGAACTGCTAAAAATAGCAGAAATACACAACAAAGGCACATTAAAGCGTCCTAAATAAAGTTTTAAATAAATTAAGACTTAAGAAACAGTTTATAACTTACCTATCGCCATTGTCGGGATTGTTTTCATAGAAATCCGATTCGCTGCCAGACGCGGTACCTTCTTCTTGAGGCCGCTGAGGAGTTTCCTGTAGTTCAACCGTTTCATCTTGTTTCACTCCAGAGTACGTCTTGAGGGGTGTTTGTCGTCGAAATCTGGTTTCGATATCATCCGGAGACTCGAAATCCATCAGCTTAGAGCTCTTCTTTCTCACTCTCCCACTCCGAGATACACCAGTCACCTCTAAATCTAATAATATTATTCATTCAATATGCCATAATTATGCTCATATAGAAATACGAAGTTAATACATAGATAGCATGTAGCGTAAACATGTCTATTAGAACAATTGTAAGGAGATTATATATTTTTTTACCTTCTTGCATGTTTTCAATAAATTCTTTAGCGGAATTAAGACTTCTTTGGTAGTTTTCTAAGAATTTGAAAACTAAGAGCTTTTAGTCTCACACTAAAAACATTTATTAAGACTGTCACTGTCAAAGTCAATCATCGATCGGCGTCGGTGACATAGAATCATAATTGAAAATAAATAATTTAAAAAAAACCTGCCTGAAATAGTTCTAACATTTGTCAAATCTAATAAAACAGTTATTTATTTGTATGTTTTATTAAAAAAAATATATAAAAATGCATTAATAGATAGATAAGAGAAAAAAAGAGATTAAGCAACATTTGTATGACTTAATCGGTACATATATAATAATTGTGACTCTTATACCGTCAAATCTATCAAATTATGGAATACGCTCCCATATGAAACTAGAAAGTCACAGTCTTTAAATATATTTAAAAGTCGAGTCAAGCTTTATTGTATGTCACTGTAAATACTCTTTTTATATACAGTGTGACTGGTGAATTACTATCGATACTTGAGGACGTGATATTTGACGATCATATATGACAAAATAAAAATTAATATAACATAAATATTAATAAACTTCTAAGTAAAGTTAACCAAAAGTTATGTAATTAATTACGCATCGTGTGAACACCCTACAGATTAGGTATACACACACACACATATACGCGTGCGGCGGCGTGGTGTTGTATCAGCACGCCGCCGCACGCGTCCACACTTAGAACACTTGGTACGTGTCAACACTTTATTTATTTATACGGAAATTTTGTCAAAAATTAAGTGTCTATTTTTTTTACATAATTCGAATGAGAATCATGGACCGAGTATTCTCCTAAAATATTGATAGTAATTTACCAGTCACCCTGTATATATATTATGTATGTATAATTATTATTTGTGTGTATGCATACTCTGGTATGTATATGTAGTTTACGTTTTTGTATATGTATATGTCATAATATGCACTACCCTCTCTAGAATATTTGTTATCCTCATCGGTTGGGTTGCCTGTAAGAGATCGCTTGTAATGATAAGGCCGCCCTTGCCTTCAATTTTCTGTATTAATATATAATGTTATTCCCTATGATTTTGAGTGCAATAAAGTATATTTCTTGTTCTAATAATTAGAATATATAAAAAGTGCCAAAAGCCAATAATTATTATTCTTACTATTGTTGTTACAATAAATGTGTAAAGAAATAATGTACCTGAACTAGTAATAGAAGTATTTTCTTGTACTAAACTAGTACAGGCAATGTTAATCTAATGATTCGTTTAAACTTTCTTCTAATATCGTCTTTTGTTTTTAAGACCATGTGGTCGTACTGAGGCTGTTTCTTTTTATGATATGACTACATTCGAACTACTATACTAATGTCAATGTGTTAATTAAAGTCTTCTATTAAAATAATATAAAATAAATGAGGGTTTTCATTCCATTCGTCAAACTCTTTCGTGTTTCCTCCACACTGTACTCATGATTATAATTTGTCTAATAACTAAAACGTTCTCATTGGCAATATCTAGTTATAAGTTGTTTTACTCAAACATTCGATTGGTTAACATTTTCAAAAGCAACAGCAAAGAAAATGTCACAAATTAAAAAATTGAATTTTTACACCGATGACGACATTAATTACTTGAATAGTATACAAAACTATATTGTAGAACAGGAAGCTTTTAACTTAAATATTCTATACAAAATGTATGGGGTCATTCATAAGCAAATATAAAGGTAAGCATTGTCATAATTTAGTCAGTATCAATAAAGCGTTCAAATAAACAGGTCGTTCTCATTACCTAAACACGATACTCACAAACTAGCTGGTCTCCATAAACTATTAAATCTAAATGGTGTGTGGTATCAAACCCATACACAAAAAAATATCCCAAACTCTACGCCACATCTTATCTGTATAAAAAGAAAATTAAAAAAAATAAACAACCACCAAAAAGTAATTATATATTTGCATTAAACATTTCCATAAAGCTTACAATGTTATATAAAACCAACCGACCAGCAGTATGGACGATACTCAGCTTAGTTGAACGTTAAACAACAGAAAACACGAAACAACAACACAACAACAACAATTTAAATCAACTGAGACGACCAAATATATTACTAAATATGACAGCCGCACACATTACAATTCCGAGCCCTGTTAGTAATTGATTCGAGTCTAAGCCTTTTTCGATGTGGTTCTCCTCATCTTCGTGCTCATGATGGACGGCAGACAAGGCCTTCGCCAGTTCAGCGTCAGATTTCGCGCTGTTCTGTGACGCGGCGAGAATAAGACGTTTGATTTCACGCATCTGTGTCTCCAACACGTGGTCTTGGTGATTCAAGTGATCTGGGACAAGTGATAAGGTTAATGACCTCCCAAATATATATATATATATATATATATATATATATATATATTACTAGCTTTCCGCCCGCAGCTTCGCCCGCGTGGAGTTCGGTTATATAGCGTTTCTAATATAACCTTTCAAAAGTCTGGGATAAAAACTATTCTGTTCTTTCTCAAGGTCAACTCTATGTCTGTACCAAATTTCATTAAAATCAGTTCAGTGGTTTAAGGCGTGAAAGCGTAACAGAAAGACAGACAGAGTTACTTTCGCATTTATAATATTAGTAGGCATGTATGTGAAATATGTATGTATATCCCAGCAGAAGAATCAAGAAGATAAATAACTTAGACCAGTTTTGGTGAAACTATTAATAATTTATTCATAAGTAATGCAACATTATATTTTTCCCCTATATGTATATATGTAATAAAAAATATAATATTTACCTATCAGCGACGATTGTTTGTTTATCAAATTGTTGATGTTTTCCTGCATTAAGGTCAAGTTATTCGCTAGTTGCTCCTGAAACGTTAAAATACATGTAAAAATAATACAAAATCTTAAAGCATATTTGTGTATTGACTTCAAGACCAGACACATTTCTATATTCGCGTATTTTAAAGTGCGTAGTGATGATAGAGCTTACGGTGTCTTGGGAAACCAACATCCCCAAAGACCATGCTATCAAGGTCAATAAATAGTAAGAGGTTTCGTCATCTTTGACCTACGATAGCATCACAAAGAAAGAAATACCGTCATCCTTATATATTAACAAACTGAATATAAGTATTGAGAAAAATTTCTCATCATTCCATGTATTCACGGTGCGTGTGTCGGGTCCATCGTTGTAGTGAGAGGAGCTTCAACAGTGACTGGGACTTGTGACCCAGGTGTAGGTTTAATATATATAGAGAGACGAAACCTCTCATCATTCCATGTATTCACGGTGCGTGTGTCGGGTCCATCGTTGTAGTGAGAGGAGCTTCAACAGTGACTGGGACTTGTGACCCAGGTGTAGGTTTAATATATATAGAGAGACGAAACCTCTCATCATTCCATGTATTCACGGTGCGTGTGTCGGGTCCATCGTTGTAGTGAGAGGAGCTTCAACAGTGACTGGGACTTGTGACCCAGGTGTAGGTTTAATATATATAGAGAGACGAAACCTCTCATCATTCCATGTATTCACGGTGCGTGTGTCGGGTCCATCGTTGTAGTGAGAGGAGCTTCAACAGTGACTGGGACTTGTGACCCAGGTGTAGGTTTAATATATATAGAGAGACGAAACCTCTCATCATTCCATGTATTCACGGTGCGTGTGTCGGGTCCATCGTTGTAGTGAGAGGAGCTTCAACAGTGACTGGGACTTGTGACCCAGGTGTAGGTTTAATATATATAGAGAGACGAAACCTCTCATCATTCCATGTATTCACGGTGCGTGTGTCGGGTCCATCGTTGTAGTGAGAGGAGCTTCAACAGTGACTGGGACTTGTGACCCAGGTGTAGGTTTAATATATATAGAGAGACGAAACCTCTCATCATTCCATGTATTCACGGTGCGTGTGTCGGGTCCATCGTTGTAGTGAGAGGAGCTTCAACAGTGACTGGGACTTGTGACCCAGGTGTAGGTTTAATATATATAGAGAGACGAAACCTCTCATCATTCCATGTATTCACGGTGCGTGTGTCGGGTCCATCGTTGTAGTGAGAGGAGCTTCAACAGTGACTGGGACTTGTGACCCAGGTGTAGGTTTAATATATATAGAGAGACGAAACCTCTCATCATTCCATGTATTCACGGTGCGTGTGTCGGGTCCATCGTTGTAGTGAGAGGAGCTTCAACAGTGACTGGGACTTGTGACCCAGGTGTAGGTTTAATATATATAGAGAGACGAAACCTCTCATCATTCCATGTATTCACGGTGCGTGTGTCGGGTCCATCGTTGTAGTGAGAGGAGCTTCAACAGTGACTGGGACTTGTGACCCAGGTGTAGGTTTAATATATATAGAGAGACGAAACCTCTCATCATTCCATGTATTCACGGTGCGTGTGTCGGGTCCATCGTTGTAGTGAGAGGAGCTTCAACAGTGACTGGGACTTGTGACCCAGGTGTAGGTTTAATATATATAGAGAGACGAAACCTCTCATCATTCCATGTATTCACGGTGCGTGTGTCGGGTCCATCGTTGTAGTGAGAGGAGCTTCAACAGTGACTGGGACTTGTGACCCAGGTGTAGGTTTAATATATATAGAGAGACGAAACCTCTCATCATTCCATGTATTCACGGTGCGTGTGTCGGGTCCATCGTTGTAGTGAGAGGAGCTTCAACAGTGACTGGGACTTGTGACCCAGGTGTAGGTTTAAGGGACCCTATCTAACGCGTTATACGCTCACCTCCACCGTACAAGCTCCTCTCTCTACCAAATTTGAAAGAACCTACTAGGGATTCAAAGTATGTTTAAAGAATGAATTGATATTAGTTCTGGACAGGCCCAAGTCTTTTAGTAGGTTGTAGAGAGATTTAGCCATTATGATTCTATTTACTTAAATCAAGGTGGTAGAGCCTAGGGATGGTCAAGTTACTACAGATCGAACATGTTCTGTCTCGACCGGGGAAGTACCACCCTCTCACAGAAGATCAGCGTGAAGTAGGCTTTAATGGATGCATTTCGTCCGGTGAGTGAGAGAGACGGTTGCCCTTTCCCTTTTCCTACCCTTTCCTTTTCCTCTCTTTCCCACCTTTTCCTCTCCCTTTTCCCCAATCAAGGGCGGCAACACATCTGCATATCTACGTTGCAGATGTCCATTGGCGACGGTTACTACCTACCATAAAGTAGGCCGTCTGCTCGGTTGCCCCCTTTTCCCATAAAAAAATCAAGTTATATTACCTGGTAAGCAAACTCGGTCTTCATAGCTTCAGCTATGTCCGTCTTGTTGGCTGTTCCTCCGCCAGCCACTGTGTATAAGACGCTGGCTGTTCGCGCCATTTGCTGTTCCATCATGTCACGGAATTCAGCCATTTTGAGATGGTTGTTGATGGTTGAACCCGCTATACCTAACACTGTACCTGGAAGATATAAAAAATATTCTAGAGTATGCAAACCTGAGATATATACAGGGTGACTGGTGAATTACTATCGATACTTGAGGACGTGATATTTGACGATCATACATATATGACAAAATAAAAATTAATATAACATAAATATTAATAAACTTCTAAGTAAAGTTAACCAAAAGTTATGTAATTAATTACGCATCGTGTCAACACCCTACAGATTAGGTATACACACACACACACATACGCGTGCGGCGGCGTGGTGTTGTATCAGCACGCCGCCGCACGCGTCCACACTTGGAACACTTGGAACGTGTCCACACTTTATTTATTTATACAGAAATTTGGTCAAAAATTAAGTACCTATTTTTTTTTACATAATTCGAATGAGAATCATGTACCGAGTATTCTCCTTTAATATTGATAGTAATTCACCAGTCACCCTGTATATGTAAAAAAAAGTCTCGCATATTCCTTCCAACTCAGCATAAAAATTGTACAAATAGGCCTTGAATACCAGGATTCATAATCATTTCAATACGAGCAGTCGTAAAGTTAACATCAAAAAGTAGAAAATCGAGATGAGTTCTAATCAAATACTTCTGTTTGGAAAAATATCAAGGAAAAACATAAATTGATCTAGTCGAGGAACTATTAGAAAACTCTATTGTTCCATACTAAAACTTAATGCTGGACAAAGTCTTATAGCTTGGTAGACTATCTATAGAAAATAGACATGACAAAGGACGTGCTCATAATGGAATCTAAATATTTCCATAGTATCTATTTAAATGAAACTAATATTTTCGACTTACTACCCGTTTTTTATTACGAGATGACACGAGAGACGTGATCTTCATCCTTAGTTATTTAGCAAGGAGCAAGGAAAGTCTTTGTTAAAACATTTCTATACTCGACAACGGTAGAGCTTTTTGTCATTAATTTTAGATAAACCCACTTATAAGCTATATTGTTTACAATTAACATAAAAAATATTTTGAATTTCCAAAAAAAACTCCATATTTTGATAAACATACAACATCATCACCTAAATTTATTATGAATCTCTATTTATTAACATATTTATAATCTGTATCTATTAATACAAAGAGCACAGATGAAATTTGGTACAAAAAAAACTTCTTACCAAGTATAGAAGCAACAATATACCAATATTTATTTCTTTCAGCGTGGGCCCTTTCCCGTTCATGACCAAGCTTCACAGCGGCTGACATAGTTGCAAATAATTCCCTTTCCTCCCTCTCAGCTTCAGAGAAAAGAGTTCGGAGTGCACGCTCTTGGATTATTAGCTGCAATACAATAGATTATTTATATATTAATAAGATATTATAAAGGTATCACAAATATTTTAAGGTATAATTAATGTGTGTACCAAAAATTTAATAAGTTTTTTAATGATTAAATAAATAAAATTTTTGTCCCTTACTCCATGTTGAAAACCGTATCAATAAAATCTAATCTCTGTCCTAAATCTATTTAATTATGTTTAAAATTATAATCCCTGCTATTATTATAAATGCGAAAGTAACTCTGTCTGTCTGTCTGTTACGCTTTCACGCCTAAACTACTGAACTGATTTTAATGAAATTTGTTACAGAGACAAAATTGACCTTGAGAAAGAACATAGGATAGTTTTTATCCCAGACTTTTGAAAGGTTCTCTTGGAAACGCGATATAACCGAACTCCACGCGGGCGAAGCTGCGGGAGGAAAGCTAGTTATTTATATATTAAAAAAAAGCAATACAGTAATTGAAAGAGTTTACGTAAGTATGGGGTTAGGGGGTAAGAGCTTTGCTTACTTTTACTGGTTAGGAGGGTAAATAATTGTAATAAATATGCTTACATAATACTTGAACAGCCCCTAATCTAATAGTAGATAATGAAAAATTATAAGTAGCATTAGAATAAAATTTCATAATAAATTTTCATACACTAACCGAATTAATAAGCCTAATTTATACTATAAATAATTGTATATAATTAGCAATATTAACAAAGTTATAGGAAATATTAAAAACAAACCTTGTGTTCCTCTGTACATAGATGTAGATATTTCTCATCGCCCTTCATAGTGTTCTGCATTTCCGAATGTAATTCCTTCAATCTAGAATCTATCGCTGCTAGCTCACGACCTAGGTCTCGTCTGCGGTCTTGGGCCGTCATGAAACGTTCCTAGAATATATATACAAGGTGGACTGGTGAATTACTATCGATACTTGAGGACATAATATTTGACGATCATATATGACAAAATAAAAATTAATATAACATAAATATTAATAAACTTCTAAGTAAAGTTAACCAAAAGTTGTGTAATTAATTACGCATCGTGTGAACACCCTACAGATTAGGTATACACTGACACTCACACATACGTGTGTGGCGGCGTAGTGTTGTATCAGCACGCCGCCACACTTGGAACACTTGGAATGTGTCAACACTTTATTTATTTATACGGAAATTTTGTCAAAAATTAAGTGCCTATTTTTTTACATAATTCGAATGAGAATCATGTACCGAGTATTCTCCTTAAATATTGATAGTAATTCACCAGTCACCCTGTATAATTTTCATTAAATACATTTTTCCTATTGTATCAATTGAATATTAAATCAAATAATAATTTTTAATAATTGAGGTACTTCTTTTGAGGAAACTCGATGATAATATTGTTATGAGAAAAGAATGTAATAATCATTTAAATGGAAAAAGTAATATGATTGGACTATAGAAGCAATTTGATAGAATTTTTTTATATGAATTCTAAATATTGTCAGCTAAGTTTTTTCTTTTAACATAATAATGGTAATATATGTAGATAAAAAATGAACTATGCATAAAAGAAATTTATATAATTAACAAATTAATTATAAGTTGTTAACAGTTTACTTTATTTCTCCAGTAAAAGTTAATTTTAAATTTTTCACTGTTATAAATATGTCATTAACCAATATTTATTTTTATGAATGTTTTCTCATTTTACTGTAAATGTATGTTATATGGAGACAGATTATAAGTATAAATACTGTTAAAAATAATGGTATCTAAGAATTTTGCATATATTCATTTCGATGACATTGAGCTTCTCGGAAACTATGCATTCTTATTATGTATTTACTAAGTGACACTATCATCTTGTCTATTCATGATCACGGTGACTGTAATGGATCCGAAAACATTATGTAGTTACAAAATAAAAAAAAAACACAGTACTATTAATACTCATACATAAGGTAATTTACAATGTAACACTAGTATTTTTGTTGGCAACTTATAACATATTTAATTCCTTACATTCATTCATATAGATATAGTATTAAAAAACCATTAAAAGATATTTTATAAACATATTCGTCAAACTACCTGTGCTTCGACAACCGTGTTTTGTATCGCCATAATTTCTTCTATACCCGTGAATTTTTCATATCTGGACACCAGTTCCTTGACTTTGTTGGTGACACCTTCGTGCCTGAACTTCTCAGCGATAGCAGTAACTCTATTAGCCGGGACATATTTGCTGATCAAGTGTTCAACCCTTTCGCGATTATTATTGCCTTTCAATTGAGGTATAAAGATTCTGTCTTTAACCCTTTGCGCGATCTGACGAAGGCGGTCGGCCATGGTTTCATATTATTTAATAAATATGAAGTTTATTAATCCTGTGTTATCATTTTTGTTGAACTATGATTTCATTTTTATATTTATTGACGGCTGCTCGTTTAATTTCATTGTCATCTTGACATAACTAATTTTGTAAATGTTTTTACTGCTCTGGATACGAGTCTTTTTGAGTACATAACTATAGATGGATTATTATAGCAAGCTAGGATGAATATAATAATAAAATATAAATTAATATTGATATACATTTTAAGCTAAACTTTCATATAATGCATACTTTAATTAATTAAAATCAATTATTTCTGATTCCAATAAAATTAATTAATGATGATTACTTTAATTCAAAGTATCTATTATAAGTTTTAGGAAGAAAAAATACAAATATAGCAAGATTATTAACCTCAAGAGTTAGCAATCATGCCTTATTAGTACAGTATGTATATATGTACAATAATAGTAATAAAAAATACATTAGAATCTTATTTTACATCAAGAGTCACCCCAGAGAATAAAGTTAAATGAAAGTCACTTAAATGCCACTACCTGAGTTCTATCCTTGGTGTAGGATTCCAACCATCTAAGTAAGTCACCATTTACACCAACATGATAAAGTTTTCTCATAAGTAGTGAGTGGGAAATGTTATCGAAAGCCTATGAATAATCGATGTACACGACATCCACTTGAGATATCGCCTCTAAAGCGTTAACATCAAGAAGTTCACAAAAATCAGTTTAAATAGATCGTTCATTAATAAATCAGTGATGTGTAATTGTACAGAAAGGTTGAATTAACGGAAAACAAAAATCGTAATCGATTTTCTGAAATAATTTAGGAATTATTAATATCATAATAACTCACATATTTGTGACACCATGCTTATACTATTATATTACAGAACTATTATAGTCCTTCTCCACATGAAGAGTAAGTACCCGGATTATAATATTTTATTAAATAAGATAAACAAAGCGAAATAATTTGTTTGAATTATCGTATCAGAAATACACGTTGAAGTAAGTTTAGAGCCGGACCCTTGTTTATATTTAATACATATTTCTCACTTAATTATAACTTATGTACCTAGATATTGATAATAATTGGTGTTTGATTATCGTGAATTGAAAAACAGTTCATTTCTAAGTTAAATATAGAGTTACGATCAATTTTAAAAACAGACTGTAACAGACTCAAACAATCTGAGAAAGATTGGCCATCGTATTCTGTCTATCTGGTACATAATTACTTCCTCGATTCATTTTAATATCAAAATTGTATAGAATTGTAAAATATGTTGCGTTTGGCGTTACCGACGTAATTATCGTAGCGATTAAGTTGCTTAGTTTGGCTTTTCATTTAGAAATGCAGTCATAGTCTTAAGTTCTACTATAAATCAAAAATTTTTTTAACCAAGAATTTTATTAAAGGCTTTGAGAAACACTTTAGATATTTGGATTTATCATATATACTTTTACAAGGAATAGAGCGATCAATTACGTTATTCATCATCATCATCATCAACCTATTAGATCCCATTGTTGAGCAAAGGCATCTTATCACATGGAGAAGGTTTGAGCGTCAATCACCACGCTCGCTCAAGACGGGTTGGTGATTTTAAACTAATAATTTGATAAGTCCATGTTTCCTCACGATGTTTTCCTTCATCTGTCAGTGATGTCTAAATACTCTTATAAAGTACATATGACTCGGAACAATCACAGTGGTACTTGCCAGGTTTCAAAACCGGGCCCTAATGCAGGAGAGGCGCTTTAATCTCAAGGCCACCACGACAATATAAAATTATATTTTTAACGATAGAATAAAAATCATTTACCACAATTAATAATATGCTATCAGAGTGAAATTCCCATATACTGTTCAAATTGTTTTATTCACAAGTAAAGGAACTATAGATAACATTATTAAATCTACGACTTATAACAGGAACTGCTACCAAATTATTCCTGATGATCCACAGGAACTGATGATGGAGAGATTCCTTCACCTCAATGAAGGTTAAACATTATAGACCCAAAAGTGTTATCTATACTAATATTATAAAGCCGAAGAGTTTATTTGTTTGTTTGTTTGAAAGCGCTAATCTCCGAAACTACTGGTTCGAATTGAATAATTCTTTTTGTGTTGGATAGTCCAGTTATCGAGGAAGGCTGTGGGCTATATAACATCACGCTACGACCAATAGGAGCAAAGATATAGTGGTAAATGTGTAAAAAACTAGTTACTATTAAGTACGTGGTTGTATTGAAACCAACTAACAAAATTAATGAAATTTACCAGTTGTATAATGAAATTACCTTCGAAATGATTCAATATATTAAGGGCTTCCTCTTCCTGGCAACTTCCCAGCTTTAGCCAGGGTCTACTTTACATGTTGTGAATAGTTTTGGCTAATTGTTTTTACGACCGGCCGCCTGACTGATATCAACCCTCTTTGGAAATGCATATTAATGCATGGTTGACTGATTACAGTGATGTCTAAATACTCTTATAAAGTACATATGATTAGAAAAATCACATTGGTACTTGCCAGGATCGAACTCGCGCCCTCGTCCATGAGAGGCGGGCCTTTTAACCACTAGGCCACCACTGACATCATCACACTCCTAGGACCAAATTGCATCTCTAATATTAAAGGCGTTTAGAAAAATTTTGTCGTTTGGATTCTTTAAGTTTAAGTCAAACAAAAATTCAAAAAACAAAGTCTTATTACCACATTGGCGTACATTTTTAGGGAAATAACAACGAATTAAAAACAAATTTTAATGAATGTATGAACCTTTACATAGGTACTATTATATTTATGTAATTTATGCAACCGGAAACAATAGAAAATCAACTAAACTTATATCTATTAAAATCATTCCATTCTTATCGCTTTGAAAGTTCCACCACACATAAATATTGTGTTTATAGTTGTAATCATTCCTCGTCAAAGAAACCAGGCATGAGCCAAATTTGCTAAAACAGATTACGTTATAATTAGACTGTAGCAGGATACAATTATTAGTTTAATGAGATGAATGAGTTCCCAGATTTTCGCGAGTAATCATTTAAATGAAACTAATATTTTTGGATTTACTATACCTTTTTTATTTTTATGTCACACTCACATCTCGTTTTAATGATCACGGTTGGTGTAAAGTAACCGAAACGTCAGAAGTATGTAGTTTATAGTCAGAAATAAAAAATCGCGTAGTAAATCCGAAAATATTAATTTCATTTTAATGAGATTAGTTTTATTGCCTTTAACCTATCACGTTTTGATAGAAAATTGAACAAGTCATAATAAAATAATGAAGTATAATATTGATTATGTGTAACAAAAAATATTGTAGAAAATACTTTGTAAATTATAAAAAAAACTGCAGAAAATATATGAACAAATGATAGTAACAATCACTGGATACCAAAAAAACAATTATCAAAATATTGTTAACATTAAAAATTTAAATAAAAGTATGTATTTAATAAGGACAATAATCTTTTATTTCATATTATCTGAATCAAGATATTAACTAATCGTAAAAGATAGTTTTTAAGTAGGTACGTTGACTTAAAAAAATACATTAATATAAAAAAAGAAAGTAGAAAAAAGATAATCATCTCAAAACGAGCAGTAAAGCAGTTAAAATTGATACTTAACTAAAAAATCAAGGCCATTTAAGAGAAATATTTGACATATACATATATACAATCACATTTTACGATGACAATCAACAATATTTTTTCTTTTCCTCTTACAGGACATAAAATTTTATGCCACATGCATCAAGCTATTTGAATATATTCAGCAAAATAAAAATAAATTATCCACGTACAAATTATTGACCATGATTTAATGAAATTATGAGTGAAATTAAAAATAATTATATGGTTGTCTTTTGATATAATTCGAGAACTTTTAATTAAAATTATACCTACTAATATTATAAATGAGAAAGTAACTCTGTCTGTTAAACTTTCACGCCTAAAGCACTGAACTGATTTTAATGAAATTTGGTACAGAGATAGAGTTGACCTTGTGAAAGAACATAGGATAGTTTTTATCTCAGACTTTTGAAAGGTTCTCTTGGAAACGCGATATAACCGAACTCCACGCGGGCGAAGCTGCGGGCGGGAAGCTAGTTATTAAATAAGAATGTAAAAATTAACCGACTAAAAAAGTAAAAACGGTTTAAATTTTATCGGTTTTTCTATGCAGTGCAATTTAGATATTTTTTTTATTTTACGAAGATTAATCGTCTTTGAACGTAGGCTGAATTAGACAGAATTAAAAAAAAATATCTTCAAAAACTATAATGGTATTTCAAAATTAAAGAAAAATACTTAAATGTTGAATTAAATTCGTGTAAATTCAAGATAATAAGATAACCTCATTGTATCGTTCAAGTTCATTTAAACGATGTTTTTTTATTATCCAGAAAATGGATTTAACCTTCATTGTATGAATATCCAAAGATTTCCTGGTCACGGCTATAAGACAGAGACTAGACAGACAGAGTTACTTTCGCATTTATAAAGTAGCCTATGTGTTATTCCTGGACGTCAGCTTCCTGTATACAAAATTTTATAAAAATCGTTTAAGCTGTTTGAGCGTGAAGAAGTAACAAACATACACACACACAAACTTTCGCAATTATAATATTAGTAGGATATATATATAATTTTTATTTTTTTAAATTAAATAGATCCAGAATGCTCTAGAAATTAACCGATGTGTGTCAATAATTGCAACCACAATAACATCGACCTTTGTTTCTGTGACAGAACTATTTAACCGGAGTTCATTCCAAACTGGACATCGTTTATTTTTTATGTAGTACTTTCTGATAAAAGTTTATTCGCACATGACCCCAACAAATAGGCAGTAAATCAACCATATTATATGTTTATTAAATTATTATTTTCAATATTAATTCCACAGATAAATCTTCTATATATATAAAAATGGATTGCTGTTCCTTAGTCTCGCTAAAACTCGAGAACGGCTGAACCGATTTGGCTAATTTTAGTCTTAAAATACTCCTGGAATTCCAGGAAAGGTTTAAAAGGTGAATAAAAATTGGAAAAATTGCCGGAAAAAACCCTAAAAACAGCCCTTTTCTATTTCCCATACAAACGATTTTTTGACATTAGACTTGACAACTAACTAATATATCAATCATTCTGTTCGATTGAAGTAGTAGAAATTTAATAAATACCAATACCTGGTTATTGAAGACGGAATAGTGTTCGCCCGTTCAGCTATACCTATATTACTAATGACGAAATTAACGCGGACGAAGTCGCGGGCAAAAACTAGTAATATATTTTATTGGAAATGCTATGGACTAAAGTTATTCTGCCGATGTGGTTTAACAAATAATTATTATGTTTAGAAATATTTATTGTCTTATTTTATTGTTGTTTTAGTTCTCAATTGGGTAGTATACATAGTAAAATTAACTAATTTTTACAGATTTTTTTACATTTTGTTTTAATACAATGTTTTTACACAAAAATTAAAATTAAAATGTTTTTACACCAAAATTAAAATGTCTGCCACGTTTGTAAATTAAATCTGAAGGTCGTTTTCTCGTTTTTCATAGAAGAGAATCCTCTCATCATTCAATGTATTCACGGTGCGTGTGTCGGGTCCATCGTTGTAGTGAGAGGAGCTTCAACAGTGACTGGGACTTGTGACCCAGGTGTAGGTTTAAGGGACCCCTATCTAACGTTAAACGATCACCTCCACCGTAGAAGCTCCTCTCTCTACCAAATTTGAAACGACCCTACTAGGGCTGTCTTTAAAGTACGTTCTAAGAATGAATTACAGTATTTAATTTGATAATGCGGAGGTTTAGTAAAGATAATAAAAGTAAGTTCATGATTATTATTACAAGCTGGCACCCAAAGGACAATAATAATATTGGTAAGAATTATAAGCTTTGACTGAAAGTAAGCTTGTCAACAATCAGATTCGTCAACAAAAGTCTTTACGACATCTTGTATTCTATTTAATAATAAATTAATCTTATCTTCGTCTTCCTGGCAATTTCCTAGCTTTAGCCAGGTTTTACCTTACATGTTGTGAATAGTTTTGGCTAATTGTTTTTACGATCCGCCTGCGACATCAACCCTCTTTGGGAATGCATTAATCAAAATAATAATAATAATGCATTAATAAATTCATCTTATATATAAAGTTAATTATATTAATGTGTTTTATGAACAATAAATCCTTTCGTATGATCGTTTTAATATGCATTCTTCAGGGACGAGGACTCCCTCAAGAACAAAGAGAAAATAATCGCTATTTATATAAAGATCGTGACATGTACTGAGACAGATAACATTAATTATTGTAAATATAATTTAATATAAATGAAACTAATATTTTTCGGATAGACTATCCGGTTTATTCATTTATTTATTCCCAAAGAGGGTTGATGTCAGGCAGGCGGCCGGTCGTAAAAACATTAGCCAAAACTATTTACAATATGTTAGGCAGACCCTGGCTAAAGCTGGGAAATCGACAGAAAGAAGATGATACTACGCGGTTTATTCAACCGGATTCGGATATAGGTACAACCGTAATAACCGTTGCTAAAAAGTACTGAAACCGCGTAGTAGGTATATCCGAAAAATATTAGTTTCATTTAAATGAATTTAACTCGTGAAAATCTTAGATCTCATTTATATGATTTCAAGTATTCATGTTTGTAAATATTTATACATATCGATTTTCTTTCAGTCCACAATAGCGTCTTTTCATTAGACTGGTAATTATGAGTGAAACTTTGGTAAATGTTCGACGTTTCGATTACTCTAGACCAGAGACACCTAAACTTATATTGTCTACTGTTTACTTTGAGAATAAATGATTTTTTTAGCGCCGTTATTTCTGTCTACTGACAAGGTTTAAAGGCCGGCAATGCTCTCTGGAGCCGTAAGGCTTCACGAGTGTTGAACACTTACCATCAGGTGGCTAGTCGTCATATAAAAAAAACCCGTATAACTTGTGCTGGCTAAATGAAATTACCCCTCAGGCTTCTACACAACGACCCCATTCTTTTTGGGTCTCTTACATGGAAGTTCTTCATCTTAAATGGAAGTTAAATCAAGAGAATTATCTAATAAAATATAACATAATAAATCGATTTTATATATCCAAAAAAAAAATCTTTTAATATAGATATCATTTGTTCAAGGTACTTAAGAAGTGTCGAAGTTTTTAATAGCATTACTTTCTAGTAACAAGTGCTCTCAATAATCTTTAAATTGAATATGTGTTGGGATTTTAATGTTTCAACTCCCGAAGAATACTATTCATAACCAAGTATTCTAATGACACAGAATTTTCCGGCAGAAACTAAATCTACGTCATTGAATACAGAAAGATAGAAATGGTGTAAATTTTAATAATACAGAATTATTACTACAAATAAGAAGAATAGATGAGAATGTATGAATCCTTTTGCACGTCCAAAATTCTTACCCACAAGACTCATTGGCAGGACATTTATTTATATAAAACATACAGCTTATATTACAATAAATAATTTCAGAAAAGTTTCCACAGTTATTTTGACATGGAGTGAATTATAACTTACATTAGAAATAATAAAAAGAAAAAAAATTAATTGCAAAGAGTATCAAACATATAAATGAAACTAATATTTTTGGATTGACTACGGGATTTTTTATTATTGACTAGTTTTTGCCCGCGACTTCGTCCGCGTTAGTTTGGTCAAGAGTAATATATGTAGGTATAGCTGACCAAGCGAACTCTATTCCACCTTAGATGCCATAAATAATCAGGTTTTTCCTGTTTCAATCAAACAGAATGATTGACATATTGGTTAGTTGTCAAATCAAAATGTCAAAAAAAACGTTTGTATGGGAAATAGAAAAGGGCAGTTTTTAGGGTTTTTCCGGCAATTATTCCAATTTTTCTCACCTTTTAAACCTTCCCTGGACTTACAGGAGTATTTCAAGACTAAAATTGGCCAAATTGGTTCAACTGTTCTCGAGGTTTAGCGAGACTAAGGAACAGCAATCCATTTTTATATATATAGAAGATTATAAACTACATACTCCCGACGTTTCGGTTAATTTACAGCAACCGTGATCACGGGCAGACGAGATGTAGATTTCTGTCAGACAAATAGATAGTCTGAAATAAAAAATCGCGTAGTAAATCCGAAAATATTAGTTTCATTTAAATGAGTACTCGCGAAAATCTTAGATCTCATTATATACTTATAGCATATAATTTACCACAATTATCATTTATAAAGATAAAAAAACAAAATAAAATACGGAAATTTGGTCAAAAATTAAGTACCTATTTTTTTTACATAATTCGAATGAGAATCATGTACCGAGTATTCTCCTTAAATATTGATAGTAATTCACCAGTCACCCTGTATAGTGCTATGGAAATTATCTTAGCAACCACGTTATCGTTACAGAAGAAAATAACGCTCATAGTATCATAAGGATAAAAACAAAACAATAGTCAGAATATATACATTAATATTTTTAGTTAATACCAACTTACATGTTGTAAATAGTTTTGGCTAATTGTTTTTACGATCCGCCTGCGACATCAACCCTCTTTGGGAATGCATTCAAATTGCCAGGTAGAAGAAGACAAACTTGTATGACTTTATTCTTAATTTCTTTCACTTTCATTTAACAATACTTTAATCACCAATGGAAAAGCTTTTCCAGAGAAACTAATAGTCAAAGTAAGAAACTTCATTCAGCATAGTAAATTTTTATAATGAAATTATCCGATATATTTGATAATTAGAGCTACAGTATCTATACATCTAATATATAAAATTCTCGTGTCACAGTTTTCGTGCCCATACTCCTCCGAAACAACCTGACCGATTTTGATGAAATTTTTTGTGCTTATTCGGTAGCTATGAGAATCGGCCAACATCTATTTTTCATCCCCCTAAATGTTAGGGGTAGTCCACCCCTAATTTTTTTTTTTTATTTTTTAGACAAAATTTTTAATTACTATTTTTTTATGATACAACGTACAAAAATACATACAATCCTAAATTTTCACCCTTCTACGATCAACCCTTATTTTTTAATAGCTATTTTAGTAATTTAATCATTTTTCATCTCCGGTCGATAACTGATCAATCGTCATTTAATAAGTTATCCCCGCCAGATATCTACAGGTGTCACTTCTGACCCAGTAAACAGCACGGAGTAGGGATGAGAACGAAGCCGGTCTTCTGTTTCTCTCACACAATTAGACTTCTCTCACTCCCTACACAGTTGTCGGCCATCGTTATTGTTTGTGCATCAAGTGTAGTAGTAACGTTGACAATTATTATTTTGCTAGCTCAGTGTAACTCTCATATTAACTATTAATCATTCCTAATCACTTCAAAACACGGAGATTTATGGCTTTAATAGGTGAACTCCAAAAATATAAATAAAAAAACGTAACAGATATTTCTTGATTATAGGGCGAAACGAAGTTCGCCGGGTCTTCTAGTACCTATATATAAAAGAAAGTCGTGTTAGTTACATTATTTATAACTCAAGAATGGCTGTAGGGATATGGTTGAAAATTGTCGCTTAGATAGCTTAGAACCAGGAGACGGACATAGGATATATATGTAATTCTGTGAGATCGAAAAAGGAAATAAAATGCTTAATAATTTCCAATATCTGGTTATTTATGGCCTTTAGGGCGAAATAGAGTTCGCCCGGTCCGCTATACATATATAACTAACTAGCTTTTGCCGCGACTGCGTCCGCGTGGAATAGTGACTTCCGGCAGATTTTTGGTTCTTCTCACATAGTTCCCGTTCTTGCTGGGTTTTCGAAATGGTCGAGTTCCCGTAGAATTTTCAGGATAAAACCTATGTTTTTTTTATTCACAATGAAGTACTCTTAACCAACAATATATTTATTGGTTTATTTGAATACAGATTAATATTATTATGTTGATACAACTTAAACAAATTATTTCGACCAAATTAGGTACCATTAAAACGGTTTTTGTGAGTTAATCTTAAAAGATAGACATATACTGTCGCGGACTAGTTTTTAGATCATTGAAAGAACTATTATTCTTTAATACATATTTTTTGTGTATCTTGAACCGTTTTCACGGCGCACGCAACGGAAGGCCTCAAAGATGAAATAATTTCTCCCGTTTTTTACACATTTACCACTATATCTTTGCTCCTATTGGTCGTAGCGTGATATTATGTAGCCTACAGCCTTCCTCGATAACTGGAATATCCAACACAAAAAGAATTATTCAATATGAACCAGTACTTTCGGAGATTAGCGCTTTCAAACAAACAAACAAACAAACTCTTCAGCTTTATAATATTAGTGTAGATTACGAAATTAACGAGGACGAAGTCGCGTCCAAAAACTAGTATATATATAAAGCCGTTTGGTTAAAGATTACTTCTGTTTAATGAAAATAAAAATGAATTATTAAAAAATATTACCATGAAAAAAAATAATTTAATAATAGAAGAGATGGTTTTATTAATTTTTATTTATGAATAATGATTTACGAAACAAAATTAATGACGAAAAGTTAGCGCCATCTATATCAAGATTGACACAAACAATTAAACTTTATTATTTTTGAACTATTTATGAATAAATATTATCTAAAGCTGTTTAATATTCAATTTTCTGATGGTAATATTTTTGACGCAATGCGGTACAATTTTTTTTGAATCAATAACTGTTTTTCTTTTAACAAACAAATCTTTTTTTTATTGACAGGTACTGATAGTCTTTAGGATATCAACATATTTTATGTCAAATATGTTTCTAATTATTTGTTTTCACAAATGGAGTTGTTATTACTAGAAATAAATTTATTTAATTATAATTAATTGATAAATATCTACTTAACTGTCGTATAATAATTAAACGTCTTATTTAAATAATTAAGAAACTCATAAGGAACATTTTTTTAAAATTTAAACCATAATTACTTTTCATTAAATTTTTAAAGTCATTAATCAATGTTTATAGTTTTATATCTATATATTTTTTTAACTCGCTGCATGTGCATTACGATAGTTAAATTCAATTTAATTTTCTTCAAAACTATCTGTATTAATTAAAAAATCAAATTAAATTTATATTCATCAATTTACAACTAAACCCGGATTTACATATTTTATAGAAGACATAATTTATTATAAATTCAGTCTCTTAGGAATGTACATTTTTTATAAATCATTTGATTTTTTCATAAATCCAAGTTTACATTCATTCTGCCAATGTCGATAAAATAAATGTCAATAATATAATTTAATATTACTAATAACTGTTGAATTATCGTTCATGTGTGATGATATTGTTGTTTTATTATCAGTGTAAAGGATAATCTCGGCGGAGGTCGCGTCTGTGGCAGAACACACCAAACCATCGCCACTAACTCGTAGTTTCGCAAGTGACGCGGTATAGTGCTGGTTGCGCGCCATTTTTTGATTTATCATTCAATAAAAAATTTTAATTATAAATATATTAAATTGTGTTCGGATTGTTGGATTTTAATCATTGGTGAGTTATTTTAATTAATTTTTCATTAATATAGTTTTATTTTTTATATATTTTTAGTTATTTTTATATAATAATAATTAGTATGGCCGGCGTTGTATCGAGTTTTCGACAGTGCATTTAAGTGAATGGCGTGCATTGACCTAAGTTCATGGTAGACCCACAATCGATCACACGTTAATACTAAAATAATTAATAATTTTATTAATAAATAAAACTATTCTTATCGGATTTAACTATTTATTTTATTATCATTGACGTATCTTAAAACTATTAAATTACTAAAGATTACAATTTTCTATTATTATTAAATAGTTTTGATATATAATCAATACTTTTCTACATTCATGTATAGTTTTCTCGTAAAATTAATGTCTTAATTATGTAAAAACATATAATTTTGTTGCTAAGTACACATTTTATTCGACGCGTTAAAATTTTTGTGCAATCTTACATCAAATTGTAGTTAGAATGTACAAGGACTCGAATTCTGATAGAAATATAAAACGGATAAGATTTATGACAAATATAGTTACTAATGCTTGCAAATTATTATTTTTCGTCCAACAAACAAAAACGTTGACATTGCCAAAATATTCCACGATTCCTGTGCGAATGAAGATATAGTTAAAAAAAATATTACAATAATTAATATTTGATTTTATTTCATATTAAAATTATGATACAAATTTTAGTTAGGAAATTGTCATTAAAAATCTTCTATTTCTTTTATTTAGAATAACCTTTGTGTTACATATTTTGAAGTGGGACCTATTTTAGTTTTGGTTACAAAGAATCGAAAAAATCATACAAATATATAGATTATAGTATCAAAAATCTTTTCAATATTATATATATGTATATATAATGTAAAAAAATTAGATTTAAGTATTATTTTTATTGTTCTTTGTTGAGTGAACCAAAAAATACGGTTTACATCGAAAATAAAGATTAACTTCAATTTCGGGTGAAGGACCGAGTGATTTGTGGTTTACGTGTATATTGTACCAAAATGTTTTTAAACATATCGATTTTTATATATAATTATAGTTATTTCAAATATATATATTCTTCTTCTACCTGGCGATTTCCCAACTTTAGCCAGGGTCTGCCTTACATGTTGTGAATAGTTTTGGCTAATTGTTTTTACGACCGGCCGCCTGCCTGACATCAACCCTCTTTTGGGAATGCATTAATCAGTGATGTCTAAATATTCTTAGAAAGTACATATTTCTCGGCAAAATCACATTGGTACTTGTCAGGATCGAACCCGCGACCTCATGCTTGAGAGCCGGGCGTTTTTAACCACTAGGCCACCACTGACTTTATTTATATATATATACAAGACTCATATAATACATAAAATTATTTTGTATACAACGAACTATTTATAAATTTTTCTTCAAAAATCTCCACTATACATTCACATATAAAAATATTTTAATTATATTAATAGTCATAAATTCTCAATTATAATTGGAAACAAGCTTATTCTCAGTTCTCATTGTAGCTTTACACTGATTTAATAGTTTTTCATACACTTTACACTCAAACTTACAGTATTAAGAGTCGAATCCTCTCATCATTCCATGTATTCACGGTGCGTGTGTCGGGTCCATCGTTGTAGTGAGAGGAGCTTCAACAGTGACTGGGACTTGTGACCCAGGTGTAGGTTTAATATATATAGAGAGACGAAACCTCTCATCATTCCATGTATTCGCGGTGCGTGGGTCGGGTCCATCGTTGTAGTGAGAGGAGCTTCAACAGTGACTGTGACTTGTGACCCAGGTGTAGGTTTAATATATATAGAGAGACGAAACCTCTCATCATTCCATGTATTCGCGGTGCGTGGGTCGGGTCCATCGTTGTAGTGAGAGGAGCTTCAACAGTGACTGTGACTTGTGACCCAGGTGTAGGTTTAATATATATAGAGAGACGAAACCTCTCATCATTCCATGTATTCGCGGTGCGTGGGTCGGGTCCATCGTTGTAGTGAGAGGAGCTTCAACAGTGACTGTGACTTGTGACCCAGGTGTAGGTTTAATATATATAGAGAGACGAATCCTCTCATCATTCCATGTATTCGCGGTGCGTGGGTCGGGTCCATCGTTGTAGTGAGAGGAGCTTCAACAGTGACTGTGACTTGTGACCCAGGTGTAGGTTTAATATATATAGAGAGACGAAACCTCTCATCATTCCATGTATTCGCGGTGCGTGGGTCGGGTCCATCGTTGTAGTGAGAGGAGCTTCAACAGTGACTGTGACTTGTGACCCAGGTGTAGGTTTAATATATATAGAGAGACGAAACCTCTCATCATTCCATGTATTCGCGGTGCGTGGGTCGGGTCCATCGTTGTAGTGAGAGGAGCTTCAACAGTGACTGTGACTTGTGACCCAGGTGTAGGTTTAATATATATAGAGAGACGAAACCTCTCATCATTCCATGTATTCGCGGTGCGTGGGTCGGGTCCATCGTTGTAGTGAGAGGAGCTTCAACAGTGACTGTGACTTGTGACCCAGGTGTAGGTTTAATATATATAGAGAGACGAAACCTCTCATCATTCCATGTATTCGCGGTGCGTGGGTCGGGTCCATCGTTGTAGTGAGAGGAGCTTCAACAGTGACTGTGACTTGTGACCCAGGTGTAGGTTTAATATATATAGAGAGACGAAACCTCTCATCATTCCATGTATTCGCGGTGCGTGGGTCGGGTCCATCGTTGTAGTGAGAGGAGCTTCAACAGTGACTGGGACTTGTGACCCAGGTGTAGGTTTAATATATATAGAGAGACGAAACCACTCATCATTCCATGTATTCGCGGTGCGTGGGTCGGGTCCATCGTTGTAGTGAGAGGAGCTTCAACAGTGACTGTGACTTGTGACCCAGGTGTAGGTTTAATATATATAGAGAGACGAAACCTCTCATCATTCCATGTATTCGCGGTGCGTGGGTCGGGTCCATCGTTGTAGTGAGAGGAGCTTCAACAGTGACTGTGACTTGTGACCCAGGTGTAGGTTTAATATATATAGAGAGACGAAACCTCTCATCATTCCATGTATTCGCGGTGCGTGGGTCGGGTCCATCGTTGTAGTGAGAGGAGCTTCAACAGTGACTGGGACTTGTGACCCAGGTGTAGGTTTAATATATATAGAGAGACGAAACCTCTCATCATTCCATGTATTCGCGGTGCGTGGGTCGGGTCCATCGTTGTAGTGAGAGGAGCTTCAACAGTGACTGTGACTTGTGACCCAGGTGTAGGTTTAATATATATAGAGAGACGAAACCTCTCATCATTCCATGTATTCGCGGTGCGTGGGTCGGGTCCATCGTTGTAGTGAGAGGAGCTTCAACAGTGACTGGGACTTGTGACCCAGGTGTAGGTTTAATATATATAGAGAGACGAAACCACTCATCATTCCATGTATTCGCGGTGCGTGGGTCGGGTCCATCGTTGTAGTGAGAGGAGCTTCAACAGTGACTGGGACTTGTGACCCAGGTGTAGGTTTAATATATATAGAGAGACGAAACCTCTCATCATTCCATGTATTCGCGGTGCGTGGGTCGGGTCCATCGTTGTAGTGAGAGGAGCTTCAACAGTGACTGGGACTTGTGACCCAGGTGTAGGTTTAATATATATAGAGAGACGAAACCTCTCATCATTCCATGTATTCGCGGTGCGTGGGTCGGGTCCATCGTTGTAGTGAGAGGAGCTTCAACAGTGACTGGGACTTGTGACCCAGGTGTAGGTTTAATATATATAGAGAGACGAAACCTCTCATCATTCCATGTATTCGCGGTGCGTGGGTCGGGTCCATCGTTGTAGTGAGAGGAGCTTCAACAGTGACTGTGACTTGTGACCCAGGTGTAGGTTTAATATATATAGAGAGACGAAACCTCTCATCATTCCATGTATTCGCGGTGCGTGGGTCGGGTCCATCGTTGTAGTGAGAGGAGCTTCAACAGTGACTGGGACTTGTGACCCAGGTGTAGGTTTAAGGGACCCCTATCTAACTTTAAACGCTCACCTCCACTGTCCAAGCTCCTCTCTCTACCTAAACAAATAGTATTAAATGAAAAAATATAAAATGCTTTCTTATGTAGTGACAACTTGTGTTAAGCGTACTTGATTATATATTATTATTATTTAAACAAATTTTCACACACATTTCCACGAAATTTTTCACTTAACAAGTACTGTTAATAGTATACTGTTATAAGTATTAAACTACTAGTTTTTGCCCGCGACTTCGTCCGCGTTAATTTCGGAAGTAGTAATACATATGTATATGTATAGTTGACTAGGGGAATTCTATTCCGTCCTAAAAGCCATAAATAACCAGATATTGGAAATTATTAAGTTTTTAGTTTTTCAATTCAACCGAATTAAATATCCTATGTCCGTCTCCTGGTTCTAATCTATCTCTCCACCAATCTTCATCCATATCCGTACAGCCGTTCTTGAATTATAAATAGTGTAACTAACACGACTTTCTTTTATGTGTATATATACATGATTTTTTACTGTTGATTTTGTTGGTAGGGCAAAATTTTATTCATAAAATACTTAAATCTTAAATCAACATTATTTTAATTAATGTAAAGATAAGGGGACCTCTATATATTTACGTAATTCAGGAAATATAATTTTTTATCTAATACAAAAGAACGTCGTACAAGCAATGTCATTGAACTTAAGATATTTTGGGTCAAATTGAAAAATATCCCACTGTTAGTGATACGTGTTTGATATACTAGGTCTATTCGTCGGTTTTACCTTAATCGAATATTATTTTTAATAATAAAAAACTGAAATTAGTAGATTTTTATGTGGTTTTTATATAGGATATATAAGGTTACGATTGCAAATTTAAAAATACTAAAAATGGTTACAGTTTCTGGTACAATGCTTACCTAATTTCTAGGTTTTTCTCTAATACCCATATTTTTTAAAACTGCATGCAATAGATTTTTTTTGTTTTCATAATGGTTTTTGTCAGGCAGGCGGCCGGTCGTAAAAAACAATTAGCCAAAACTATTCACAACAAGTAAGGCAGACCCTGGCTATAGCCGGGAAATTGCCAGGTAGAAGAAGAAGATTTTTATAATGGTTACAATTAATACTGTTACGTTTCGGTTTGACGTTGGTTTCTGGGCCACCCTGTATATGAAATGTGTTTCAAACAAAATTGTAACAAACATACAAACAGTCAATATGTTTAATGTATCATATATATTATTAAAGATCTAGCCGACCAATGATATTGATTGATCTCAATACAGTACTGACCCAAATTATGTTCAACAAGCAACATACAACACGGCTACGGTACATATCAATTAATATATATGGATTGATCGCGAATTATATATATACACTAGTTTTTGCCCGTGACTTCGTCCGAATTAATTTCGTGATTAGTAATAAATGTATAACTGACCGGGCGAACTCAATTCCGCTCTAGAGGCCGTAAATAACCAGATATTGGATTTTTTTTGTCTTTTTCAATAGAACAGAATGATTGTTAGTTAGTTGTCAAATCGAATGTCAAAAAAAAGTTTGTATGGGAAATAGAAAAGGGCTGTTTTTAGAGTTTTCCCAGTAATGAATCAATTGTTTTTCAGCTTTTATACCTTCCCTGAACCTCCACGAACATTTCAAGACTAAGATAAAATAAATCCGTTCAGCTGTTCTCGAGTTTTAGCGAGACTAAGGAACAGCAATCCATTTTTATATATATAGAAGATAAAAGAAGATGATATGTATGGATTGATCGAAAATTATATACATATATACGTACGTATGTATGTATATATTGTTTTTTATCATGTTCTAATATATAAACACAATAATGTATATACTTTTTATTAATTTAATTATGTAATATAATTCTTCACGTTTTATACGGTAGGAAATTTTTTTTTAAATAAAAATAGTTTATATATACTTACATACATACTTATATATACGCGACAGTGCCAAAAGTTATCATGCTATTATGATAATTCTTTAAATATATATCAAGTAATATATTTACATAAAATAAAATATATTGTCGTTAAGTTAAAATCATAATTTTTAAGAAACAGTAATGAATAATGTTAACTTGGTTTTTTCAAAATGAAAGTTTACGCCAAACTGTAGGTTTAAAGTTAACAATATAGTTAATTCCTTCACTTGTATAGTATATGGTAAATGTTTTGTATTTAACGTAAGTTCCTTAGTTCGAGTCATTACACTACATATAACGCATATCCTGTTGTTTTACGAGAAGTTTAACACACGTTAGATAGGGTCCCTTAAACCCACACCTGGGTCACAAGTCACAGTCACTGTTGAAGCTCCTCTCACTACTACGATGGACCCGACACACGCACCGTGAATACATGGAATGATGAGAGGTTTCGTCTCTCTATATATATTAAACCCACACCTGGGTCACAAGTCACAGTCACTGTTGAAGCTCCTCTCACTACAACGATGGACCCGACAGACGCACCGTGAATACATGGAATGATGAGAGGTTTCGTCTCTCTATATATATTAAACCCACACCTGGGTCACAAGTCACAGTCACTGTTGAAGCTCCTCTCACTACAACGATGGACCCGACAGACGCACCGTGAATACATGGAATGATGAGAGGTTTCGTCTCTCTATATATATTAAACCTACACCTGGGTCACAAGTCACAGTCACTGTTGAAGCTCCTCTCACTACAACGATGGACCCGACACACGCACCGTGAATACATTGAATGATGAGAGGTTTCGTCTCTCTATATATATTAAACCTACACCTGGGTCACAAGTCACAGTCACTGTTGAAGCTCCTCTCACTACAACGATGGACCCGACAGACGCACCGTGAATACATGGAATGATG
Organism: Danaus chrysippus; assembly: GCA_916720795.1. NCBI lineage: Eukaryota > Metazoa > Arthropoda > Insecta > Lepidoptera > Nymphalidae > Danaus > Danaus chrysippus. The sequence continues at coordinate 4,796,710 of CAKASE010000075.1, forward strand.
AGAGGTTTCGTCTCTCTATATATATTAAACCTACACCTGGGTCACAAGTCCCAGTCACTGTTGAAGCTCCTCTCACTACAACGATGGACCCGACACACGCACCGTGAATACATGGAATGATGAGAGGTTTCGTCTCTCTATATATATTAAACCTACACCTGGGTCACAAGTCCCAGTCACTGTTGAAGCTCCTCTCACTACAACGATGGACCCGACACACGCACCGTGAATACATTGAATGATGAGAGGATTCGTCTCATATGTAATTATTATGAATGAAATACTGAAAACTATCGGTAAAATGGAAAAATACTCGTACTAAAGATACCTCTCATCTCTTCTACCTGGCAACTTTCCCAGCTTTAGCCAGGGTCTGCCTTACATGTTGTGAATAGTTTTGGCTAATTGTTTTTACGACCGGCCGCATGCCTGACATCCACCCTCTTTGGGAATGACTTAATCAGTGATGTCTAAATAGTCTTATAAAGTACATATGACTTGGAAAAATCACATTGGTACCTGCCAGGATCGAACCCGCGTCCTGGTGCATGAGAGGCGGGCCTTTTAACCACTAGGCCACCACTGACAAAAGATAGCTCTAATATTACATGTAAATAATGATAAGTATTTTCACAATTCACAAATCAGTACACGATAACTCAAATAACAAGGCAACTGAGACTTCTTTCGGAAGATGCAGGATCGATTCCTAGTTCATCACAACATTTTTTATTGAAAGTAATCTATATATATAAAAGAAAGTCGTGTTAGTGACTGCACTTATAACCCAAGAACGGCTAAACCGATTTAGCTGAAAATTGGCAGGGAGGTAGTTTAGAGCCAGGAAATTGCAATAGGATACTTTTTATCCCGTTCGACAGCATTCCCGTGGGACTTGACATGAAACGTCAGTCATTATAAAACGTGGAATAACACAATTGACAGCTATGCAATTAACGTATAATGACAGATATGTAATGATGTATGGATGACAATTAGATATTTGTAAGAAATCTACTATATAAAAATAAAAATATTTAGGTATTGTGTTTGTAGTTTGAACTCTTAAAACCATTTAGTATTTGCGGGATAAATTTAGAAAATCATTGTTTTTCACATGGGCAGTTATATTTTGCGTGTTCACGAGTTTGAAAACCATACGCTTTATTTGTGTTAAAATTAGACCAAAAAACAAAAAATGTGGTTTACAAAGAAGCACTTCAATGAAACGGATAATTTGCGGACACGTATTACGCTTCTATTCGGTATCTACTTTGGATTCACTTTCATTTACTTAGAGAAGTTCAACTAAATAACACTTCATTTTTGTATTCGAAATGAATTCATTACTGTTGCGAAATGAAATAAAAAATTTCTTTTTCAAATATAAAACCAAAAAATTCTTCATCTTTTAATCACCAAACGAAATGTTATATAAAAGCCTTCTGGTGGCGAAACGGAGTTCGCCAGGTTTACTAGTTATATATTAAAAATTATTACGTCGTAATCATCATCATCATCAAAACCCACTGCTGAGCTGCCTCTTCTCACATGGAGAAAGTTAGAGCATTAATCACCACGCTCGCTCAAGACGGGTTGGTGATTTTAAACTTATAATTGTAAATTATAAGTTCATGTTTCCTCACGATGTTTTCCTTCAGAGTCTGTCAGATTAACAAACTGAAAACTCTGAGTGTAGTTTGAGTCGAACTGAGAGAAAGAGTTTAAATAAAACTATTTTTTTGTATACTACCCTTCTTCTTATACCTGTCAATTTGCCAGATATAGGCAGGGTCTGACTTACATGTTGTTAATTGTTTTTACGACCGGCCGCCTGCCTGACATCAACCCTCTTTCATATACTGTTAGTTTGTTATTAATTTTAAACGTGTACTATATTAAAAGCTTATAATTTTAAATTATTATAATAATTATAATGTACATTATAATTACATCACTTGTTTTACAATCGTGATTCGTGAACTCTCATGTGACCTGATAATCTCATATCTAGTGTGAATTATTACAATGTCGAAGTCATTTTAATTTAAGTCAGTGGTGGCCTAGTGGTTAAAAGGCCCGCCTCTCAGCACAAGGACGCGGGTTCGATCCTGGCCCGGGCAAGTACCAATGTGATTTTTCCGAGTACTTTCTAGGAGTATTTAGACATCACTGATTAATGCTGATTCACAAAAGAGGATTGATGTCAGGCAGGCGGCCGGTCGTAAAAACAAATAGCCAAAACTATTCACAACATGTAAGGCAGACGCTGGCTAAAACTGGGAAATTGCCAGGTAGAAGAAGAATGTCGCAGTCAGCTTACCACATTCAAAAATGAGAGGTCGTTGTTTTCAAATGGTGCATCTAACGTTCCAATTATCTAATACTAGCTTTCCGCCCGCAGCTTCGCCCGCGTGGAGTTCGGTTATATCGCGTTTCCAAGAGAACCTTTCAAAAGTTTGGGATAAAAACTATCCTATGTTCTCTCTCAAGGTCAATACTATGTCTGTACCAAATTTCATTAAAATCAGTTCAGTGGTTTAGGCGTGAAAACGTAACAGACAGACATACAGACAGAGTTACTTTCGCATTTATAATATTAGTAGGGATTTGGCGATACCAGTACATGCGATGGTGTTTCTGGTGGTTGGTTAAAGTATGAGGAATCGATTTGGTACAAATCTTTCTGACCCATAAATGTTCGTGTAATATTTTTTGTACTTGACTCATTAATGCCTAGGCTTGAATCTGATAGGTCAATCTCATCTTTCTCTATTATTGCAAAGCACTGATGTTATTTTCACTAGCTACTGTAAGCGGTAAAATTGTGTGTTTTTTTTAAATATCTCACCCCCCCCCCCCCCTCTTGGTGAGTTGTCGTGAGTTTTTATTCAACCCCTTCTCCCCATTCCCCAATCTACCGTGGGATTTTTCAAAAGTCTAAAAAAATTTTTTTTTGAACAAATTAGAGACTGTTCATCATCATATTACAATTACGCTTAAGATTAAATCTTAAGCGTGTACAATCTAAAATAAATTTACCAAAATAGTATAAAAAAAAACAGTTTTTTCAGAAAAGAAATGACTATATTTTTGCCGAGACCCTCCCCCCTTTCAACGTAAGATTAGATGACATTTGACTCAACCCCCTCCCTCTTTAAACATATTACGTATTTTATGAAAGCCCCTTTAAAGGAAACTTCTTAAAAAAACTTCTTAAACCAATTGTAAATAGTACATAGAAATAAGAAAAGCTTATCCCAGCCTACCATAGATTTTTTGTTGAGTAAATCCACAACGAAAGTGATAATCAATCATTGACTAAAACTTTTCTATCGTTAGGTTTATTGTCAAGTGTAAAAATATTTAGATTTGCTACCAATTCACAAAAACAAATGACAAGTGAATGCAATATATTACATTGAGTTACCAAAAAAATATGATTGAAATTCAAATAAAGTTTTCATTACCAATGTTGCTGGCCGGTTCTAAACATTTTCAGTATCACCCATTCTTCTTCTTCTTCTTCTACCTGGCAATTTCCCGGCTATAGCCAGGGTCTGCCTTACTTGTTGTGAATAGTTTTGGCTTAATTGTTTTTTTACGACCGGCCGCCTGCCTGACATCAACCTTCTTTTGGGGATCAGAATTAATCAGTGATGTCTAAATATTCTCAGAAAGTACATATGACTCGGAAAAATCACATTGGTACTTGCCAGGATCGAACCCGCACTCTCGGCAACGAGAGGAGGCCCTCTAACCATTAGGCCACCACTATACAGTATAACCCATTATTTATTATTATATATAATTTGGCGGAATTGTATAGGTACATTATCGACCAGCCTAATTATAATATTTCCAGTATATTGTTCGTTTCAAATTGTGTTAGGTAGAGAGAGGAGCTTGTACGGTGGAGGTGAGGGTTAAACGCGTTAGATAGGGGTCCCTTAAACCTACTCCTGGGTCACAAGTCACAGTCACTGTTGAAGCTCCTCTCACTACAACGATGGACCCGACACACGCACCGTGAATACATTGAATGATGAGAGGTTTCGTCTCTCTATATATATTAAACCTACACCTGGGTCACAAGTCCCAGTCACTGTTGAAGCTCCTCTCACTACAACGATGGACCCGACACACGCACCGTGAATATATGGAATGATGAGAGGTTTCGTCTCTATATAATTAATGATAACAAAAGCATTTATTTTGGCACTTCTTGAGTAGGATCTATTCTGCATCATGAAGTGCTCCAAAGTCGATAAATTTTAGTTTCCTTAGACATTATATTTTTTAGTAACTTTATATATTTCAACAAGATTATAACAATAATTTATCATTAAACCGTAATACATTGCAAACTTCATTTCCAATTATTTTCGGTTATTAAAAATTGACCTGGAAATATTTCATATAAAGCAGGTGATGCAGAAGTCTATTTAGCATATACACGATTATATTAGAATTTGGTCTACGAAGTACAAAATTAAAATCTAAAATTACATAAAAATACATAACATAGTACTTCCAGATGTTCTGAAACAATGACCAGGTGAAAATACTGATATTTTATTTGTAAATCTGATTATTTCAAGAGAAACCTGGATTTTAAACAAGCTTGCTAATAAGACAATTACTTTCAAAAACCTAAAAATAATTCCACTCAAAACAAATAACTATAATAAAGGAAACATTAAAAATCACTTATATTTTATTGTCAATTTATTATTATATATAATTAAACTTAATGTACCAAAATATATATTTAGAAGGTAAAGGTTAAATGAGACACGAATTATTACATAGATTCAGGGCCTTTAATACAAAAGAAAACTCGTAATGATGAACTTATTATAATAATTATTTTAATATTCACGCTTCTCAAAGGTTACATATAGTGTATTGTATCTTAAAAATAAATTGCCCATCGTAAAAAGTGTTGTACTAATGCAATAAAAAGTCAAATTTTTTTAGGTATAAAAATTTTGATAGATTTCGTAAAATTACGTTATTAGAAATATGAATTCATTAATAATATAATTTATCTATATATTTTGGTTATATTTATTGATTGTCATCAGTATTTATATTTACAAATTATATATATAAATCATTTAAATGAAACTAATATTATTCGGATTGCTGCAAAGTAACCGAAACGTCGAAAGCATGCGGTTTTTACAATAATAAAATACTCGTTGTATATCTCACCAATATTAGTTTAATTTAAATTAATATTCACGAACTTAGATTAAAATAATTTTCGTGCATATCAAGATAAATGATATATTCTTTTCAGATCCACAATGAGCACAGATACTCCAATGACGAAAACTTCGAATTGCAGTAATTGCAATGAGAGTGCAACTGAATCACTGCACAGTCTTTTGGAAGGAGAAGAGGCTAGAAGTAGAGAAGACAGGAGTAAGAGGAAGAAGATTAATATATGTTGCAGTGAGTATATAAACATATATACATATATACTTTAGACACTACACATTATATACATTTCACTTTTTATAACTGAAGAATTAATGCCTGGATTTTTTTGCAAATTCCTGAAAAATAGCTATTACAAGGGAAAAGATAAAATATACTTTTCAACCTATTGAAAAAGAACAAAAATAAGTTTATCAAATCCTAAATCTTATCTACTGTCTTTTAGAGGTAATAGAGTTCGCCCGATCAGTTATACATTCCTAATTCTGAAACTAACGCAGACAAAGACGCGGTCAAAAGCTAGTTAATAAAAAATAAAAATACTTATATTGATACGAGTTAAAGAGAAATTAATTGTACCTTAGTCTTCGTACATACAACAACTGTAGGTGTTAATTCAGTAATGCGAAATCGTACTAGGCACTCAGATATACATATACATAAATCCCTACTAATATTATAAATGCGAAAGTAACTCTGTCTGTCTGTCTGTTACGCTTTCACGCCTAAACCACTGAACTGATTTTAATGAAATTTGGTACAGACATAGAGTTGACCTTGAGAAGGAACATAGGATAGTTTTTTTCCCAGACTTTTGAAAGGTTCTCTTGGAAACGCGATATAACCGAACTCCACGCGGGCGAAGCTGCGGGCGGAAAGCTAGTATGTATATACTTATGAATTTTTGTTTCTTTTCTTTATAAAAATGTACTGCTTTTTATTAAATAAATATACAAATATATGTCTCTTTAAAATTTAACTCGTCTGTTTGTTCCGATTAATCTTTGACTTTGGTTTGGCTAAACCGATTTTGATGAAACTTTAACCGACAGATCGCTAAAGTAACAAGGAATAACATTATATTCATTTTGATATACGATACATATGTTTTAATTATATTTTTAAACAAAAAATTTAAAATTAATATTAAGGTGTTAAAAACCTTCTCTGGACATATACATATGATGTAATGTCATATATATATTAGAGTTCAGGTGTCATATTGCTTACTATGTTACCAAATACTTTTGTATGACAAGTTTACTATGTTTTTTGGAGTTTATCAGACTTCGGATATTTATATATATTTCGACTTGAAGTGAAAGTCAGTGGTAGCCTAGTGGTTAAAAGGCCCGCCTCTCATGCACGAGGCCGCGGGTTCGATCCTGGCAAGTACCAATGTGATTTTACCAAGTCATATGTACTTTATAAGAGTATTTAGACACAACTGATTAATGCATTCCCAAAGAGGGTTGATGTCAGGCAGGCGACCGGTCGTAAAAACAATTAGCCAAATCTATTGACAACATGTAAGGTAGACCCTGGCTAAAGCTGAGTAATTGCCAGGTAGCAGAAAAATATATATACACAGTGTTAACAATACAACTCAAATGTATATAATATGGAAAATCTATATATAAAAGAAAGTCGTGTTAGTTACACTATTTATAAAAGCTATAAGTAATTGGCTGAAAATTGATAAAGGGAGAATTAAATTTAGGAGAAGAACGTAGCTGCTGAAAAATTAAAAAATATTTATTGAATAAAATCCAATTTCTGCTTATATAGCTATACATTTACAACTCTGAAAATGACGTTGATTATGTCTCGACCAAAGAAGATTATGTAAATTAAACTAATATTAAGATTACTAAGCGTTTTTTATTATTTTAACTACATACTCTCGACGTTTCGGTTACTTTGCAGCAACCGTGATCATGCAGACCAGGTGTATGTAATTTACGGGCCCTTCAGACTACTTAATACGGGGCCTCACTAATGGCCCACTCTCCCTGTCACTTTGTCAAAGCAGCTAGTACAAACAGAAATATCTATATAATATAACTAGCTGACCCGGCAGACTTCTTACTGCCTCAATCGATAAATAACCTTTAAGCCATAAATCTCCGTGTTCTGAAGTGCGACAGAATGATTGACATATTAGTTAGTTGCCAAATCTAATGTCAAAAAAAAACGTTTGTATGGGAAATAGAAAAGGGCCGTTTTTAGGGTTTTCCCGGAAATTAATAATTTTTTTCAGCTTTTATACCTTCCCTGAACCTCCACGAACATTTCAAGACTAAGATAAGATAAATCCGTTCAGCTGTTCTCGAGTTTTAGCGAGACTAAGGAACAGCAATCCATTTTTATATATATATATATATATATATATATATATATATATATATACTAGTATAAACAGAAATCCCTCCGGGAGGTAGAATAAAAACTTCGTAATATTGGAATGAAAACAGGAAAAGCTAGAAATTTATTCTTAAACAATTTTTATTGTTTCTTTAAGACAAACATTATTAACATTACTTACGTTAAACGTTTAACGCAACCTTGTTGGAAGTCACAAAAAAGTTTCACTTCAAAAAAAACTAGTATGTAATAATAACTAAGCCGTGACCTTTGATGACGTCACTGCCTTTGATGACGTCATAGTCAGAAGGTGAGCCTCCAAATTAAGGTGACGTATTATGTATTCGTGATAAAGCAGATTCATAAGGTTGCATACAAAAGTTAATCTATACTAATATTATAAAGCTGAAGAGTTTGTTTGTTTGTTTGGAAGCGCTAATCTCCGAAACTACTGGTTTGAATTGAATAATTCTTTTTGTGTTGGATAGTCCAGTTATCGAGGAAGGCTGTGGGCTATATAACATCATTAATAACTAGCAAAAAACAACTAGAAATTAAGAATTAAACTTTAAAACGCAACTGAATTTAACAACTTGATAAAAGGTTCTGATACAATAATTAAGTCAAATATATGTATATATATACTAGCTTCTTCTGCCTGGCAATTTCCCAGCTATAGCCAGGATCTGACTTACATGTTGTGAATAGTTTTGGCTAATTGTTTTCACGACCGCCTGCCTGACATCAATCCTCTTATACTGTAATGTGTGAAAATTTATAAAAGAAATACTTTTAACTCTTAACTCTGCGTATGTAGTTTCACAAAGAGAACTTATGGTAAGCACACTGACAATTACCTATTACTAATAATACCTAAGACTTTCGCGAGTATTCATTTAAAAAACTAATATTTTCGAATTACTATGTACGGGTTTTTTATTATTTTTAACTACATACTATCGACGTTTTGGTTACGGGCATACGAGATGAGAACTTTTGGTAATTGAAAAATATTTTACTTACATATGTACTACAAAGGTTTTTTTACTCCATCGAGCGTATATACAAAATTAACACATTATTTTAACATTATTAAAAAGACAAACAATTGATTTTTATTAAAAAAATAAACAAACATCCGTTTCCTCCGTCATATGTTTACATTAATATTTTTAGTCAACACACCATCCGGTTACTTCAATGCTAAGATAATTTTATTGGTAATCTTTTGAACATCTTCTTAACCGAATGTACTCATTACTTCCTGTTTCAATTATGCTATACATATAATAATTAATTACATAACTTTTGGTTAACTTTACTTAGAAGTTTATTAATATTTATGTTATATTAATCTTTATTTTGTCATATATGATCGTCAAATATCACGTCCTCAAATATCGATAGTAATTCACCAGTCACCCTGTATATAAAGGAAAATATTAAAAGTGAGCAAAGTTGAGTGTAGAGCTTGTCATTCATACAGAAGGCGCTCTGTTTATAATATCATTTAACGTAATATTATAAAAAACTGTTATTTATTTGTAAATTCTTTTATATTTGACAAAGTTTTTGAGATTAATGTATTAAAACAAACACACATTCTATAAAATACAATTTATTTCATTCATTTTATGAGACAAAACGAATAGCGTATATATTTTATGGGAATCAGTTCTAGAAATATTCATTCAATTTAGAAGAATATATTAGCATAATGAAATCTAAGATTTTCGTGAGTACTTATTTTAATAAATAGCACTTATTTAATTAATAATTAGCTGGATAATACCTAACACCTAAAATAATTTCAACTAAAATATTAAATTCTACATCTTGATACTACTAGTTCATTCTGTTTGCATCCAGAGCAGTTCAAAGAATAATAAAAATAGTTGACATATGACGACACTCACACACTCGTCTGGCAAAGAAGACGGTTTATGGAAAATATAAGAAATATAGGCTCAAATGTAAATAAATAATATAGTTATGAAGAAAACATACTGCATTGAAGGTCTAATAATGTAATCGAAACAAATGACATTTGCTATTTGATTAATATTTAACTGTCACTTAGGAAATAATCATATATATGTACATATAAACACACACACTACCTACACGCATATGCATACATACATATATATATATATATATATATATATATATATATATATATATATATATATATATATATATATATAAAAAAGATTCTTCTGCCTGGCAATTTTCCAGCTTTGCTAGGGCCTGCCTTAAATGTTGTGATTAGTTTTGGCTAATTGTTTTTACGACTAGCCGCCTGCCTGACATCAACCCTCTTTGGGAATGCATTAATCAGTGATGTCTAAATACTCTTATAAATTACATATGACTCGGAAAAATCACATTGGTATTTGCCAGGATCGAACCCGCGCCCTCGTGCATGAGAGGGGGGCCTTTTGACCACTAGGCCACCACTGACTCCTCGTAATAATTATTTAATGTAAAGATATGTGTACATGAATTAGATTTTGAATTTCTTTCACAGTAATAATTGCTTTTTATTAACCGTACACGTACGAATTTAAATTACATTAACTAAACACTTTCAGTTTTGAGTATAATATTAATATATCCATTAAATTAATATAGAAGACATTAACGAGTGTTGATTGATATAAAACTAATATTTTAGTATACATATACTACGCGATTTTAATTATTTAAACAACATACTCCCGACACTCGGTTGCGACGAGAAATATTCACTAAAACTTCTTACAATATAAGATTACATGAAAAACTTCCAACTCTATTTATCTATTTTCGAAACGTGATCAGCTGATTTTGACAGATGCAGGTTTTGCATAATGCCTTCTCCATGTACACATACACAGTATTCTGCCAGTGACGTACATAAATAATTGACAGCTGTCAAATTGACACTGTCAAAATGTATATTTTTGACATAATATAGCATGTGTTCATTATATTCGGTGTGCGTGTATCCAAGGTTTTCTCATTATTATAGTACCTTGGGTTTGAGTGGATGCGAAATTCTATCAAGGTCAATGAACTTGATTGTTGATAAAAAAAATCACATGCCCATTATATTATAGTCTTCAAAAATAATCGTTTTTCAATAGAATATTGCTCAGTACTTTTTGATTTAAACTAAATTAACTAAAGATCGATTAATTAAACGTTTTTGGTTTAATTTAACTGTTACGATAACCTTTAACTTTATCGTGTTCTTGAAGAAACAAACGATAAATTATTCGAGTACATATTTGTCCAATATATATAAAATAAATGTAATATAATCGCATTTATTACTGAAATATAAGATTATATAGTAAAAGAAATTTATTTTATATAAATTATCATTTTTTTAAAAAACATTGTATCGATTATATGATTATAAAGTATTGATTTATTATCCAAGAAATACAAGTTCACTTATCATTTTAAACTAGTCAGGTGTCCTCAAGGTTTAGAGAAATAGACGTAAAAAAAACATACATTCACATCTAGACTTCATAAGACACGTGACTTTACTTGTGTTAATAAAAACTAGATGGAAAGGAATATTAAACAGTATTGATTAATACGCTCACATAAATACATGTGAAAACATAACACTACATTTACCTTACCCACAGTCGGGAAATTATTGTGGTACTACTATTAATATTATAAATGCGAAAGTAACTCTGTCTGTCTGTTACGCTTTCACGCCTAAACCACAAAACTGATTTTAATGACATTTGGTAAAGACATAGAGTTGACCTTGAGATAGAACATAGGATAGTTTTTATGCCAGACTTTTGAAAGGTTCTCTTGAAAACGCGATATAACCGAACTCCACGCGGGCGAAGCTGCGGGCGGAAAGCTAGTAATTTATAATTTATATTTAATAAGGGTTAATTATTAACAAAAAGAATAGTTTTATAATTTTGACGTTAACGGATATATAGTGTTTGCATTTTATAACCACAATTTAAAAAAAGGAGACAAAAGTTTACTGTGTAAAAGAACAATTTAAAAACTAGTCAATTTTATATAAAACTAATATTAATGTATTTTTTAATTATTTTAAACTACATAGTGCCGACGCTTCAGTTACTTCTTAACAACCTTGACTACGGGCATACGAGATTTCATCTCAGAACATCCGAAAATATTAATTTTATTTAAGTGAATACTCGTTAAAGTCTTAGTTACTTTAACTTAACAGTTAATTTCAACTAAGACTTGCAAGAAAGAGTGTTTTATGTATAAAAACTACAAAAAAAATATCTTGTATTCATCTTATTGGGTTCTTGCTATAAATCTAGACAATCTATCTATCTATCTATCTACTAAGGTTCATGAGATATACTGTAAGTAACAAACACACAGACAGACGGACAGCAGTGTCTTAATAACAAGACTCGGTTTTAAACCTTAGTATACGGAACTCAAAAAAATACATTAATAAAAGTATTCCGTCTTACCCTTAACATACGGAACCCAACAAAATAAGTTAATAACAATACCTCGTTTTAACTTACTAGACGGAACCAAAAAAATACTTCAATAGCAGTATCCCGTTTTACCCTTACTATGCGGAACACAAAAAAAAATCAAAAACAGTATCCCATTTTACCCTTAGTATACGGAAAGCAAAAAATACTTGAATAACAGTACCCAGGTTTACTCTTAGTATAAGGAACCAAACGAAATACGTCTATAACACCCCATTTTACCCTCAGTACACTCAACTCAAACCCAAGTTAATAAACTCATAATATCACGTAACAGTAAGTCAGTTAGTTAGTTAGTTTAACTGATTAATTCGGTGAGATTCCTTCCATGTGTGTCATGAGCCAAGGTCCATTCATGTATGGAGGCCGAGGGTCACTACTCACTGGCAAGTGGCATTACACTTACTATATAATTTCTTTGATTTATATATTTTTTAACTATAAATTACTTGTGAGAATTGTTAAACGTAAAAAAAGTGAGAATATTTGATAAATATTGTTATCACTACTAATATTATAAATGCGAAAGTAACTCTGTCTGTCTGTTACGCTTTCGCGCCTAAACCACTGAACTGATTTTAATGAAATTTAGTACAGAGATAAAATTGAACTTGAGAAAGAACATAGGATAGTTTTTATCCCAGACTTTTAAAGTTCTCTTGGAAACACGATATAACCGAACTCCACGCGGGTGAAGCTGCGGGCGGAAAGCTAGTTAATATATAAAATCTTGATAAAATAATCTGAATATTAATGAATCCGAATGAAATTATTTGTATGAAATCGAAAAAGACATGAATCAAAATTTTATAAATACGTATATAATTTCTTTAATTTATTAGTCCAATTATTTTCTTATTAAATTGAACATACATACATATATGTATATGTGTGTGTTTTTATATTGATTTTACTGATAAAATAATCCTTCCCAAAAAGTCAGTTAGTTCAATAATAATTAGAATTATGATTGTCATACAAATTGAGAGTGTTATAACTACATATAATATACTAGTTTTTGCCCACGACTTCGTCTGCGTTAGTTTCAGAATTAGAAATGTATATCTAACTCTGAACTCTATTCCTCCTTAAACAGTAGATAAGATTTTGGATTTGATCAACTTATTTCTTTTTAAATCGTATGTAAAGTATCCTATGTCCTTTCTATGTTCTAATCTATCTCTCCACCAATCTTCATCCAAACATGTAGAGCCGTATTTGAGTCATAAATAGTGTAACTAACACGATTTTCTTTTATCTCTCTCTTCTCTCTTCTACCTGGCAATTTTTCCAGCTTTAGCCAGGGTCTGCCTTACATGTTGTAAATAGTGTTTACGACCGGCCGCCTACCTGACATCAACCCTCTTTTGGGAATGCATTAATCAGTTATGTCTAAATACTCTTACAAATACATATGACTCGGAAAAATCACATTGGTACTTGCCCGGGTCAAGATCGAACCTGCGCCCTCGTGCATGAGAGGCGGGCCCTTTAACCACTGGGCCACCACGACTTTCTTTTATATATAAAGTACTAGCTGACCCGGCACACTTCGTACTTCTTTCGTTTGTATGGGAAATAAAAAAGCGCTGTTTTTTAGGGTTTTCCCGAAAACAAATAAAAAAAATTCAGCTTTAAACCTTCCCTGAACCTCCACGAACATTTCAAGACTATGATAAGATAAATCCGTTCAGTCGTTCTCGAGTTTTAGTGAGACTAACGAACAGAAATTCATTTTCATATATATAGAGTATATAGGCCTATAGTTTCCTATACCTTTCAGATCCAGTTAGCCAGGTTGTGTGGGGCGTTATATTTATCATTATCAGTATCAGCGGATACATATTCCCGCCACGGGAGGTCATGCTTTGGGAGAAACTTAATATGAGGCCTGGTGAGTACACGCTTACTATGAGTCTGTACATCAAACTTAAAGTATGCACGTATATGTACGCTGCAGACTTGTGTAGACTGAACCGTCCTTAACTATGAAATATGCTGTTATTATATAAATTTTTTATGACCGTCTATCACAGGCATTTTTCAATCATTATTCATTGGAGTTTAACTAAAAAATATTAGAAGAAAAATTTGTTGTTTTCAAACCCAGAGAAGTGGAATTATAATAATATTTAAGTATATAAATGACTTCAAAAATCACTTCAAAAACGAATAGTATCCGAAAATATTAGTTTCATTTAAATGGTAGTAGTACCCCTCGTCCTATATATAAGTATAACTCGTCCCTGTCTCCCTACCCCGCCTAGAGCGACGCACGTCCCCGTTCTGCGTCACGCTAGTCGTGAGTCTGCCGAGCGCATGCAGCCCCTCCAGTGGGGTACCTGAGACAGTGTATTATATATATTGTATCGATATATCTATAGTTTTTTTCAATACTAAGGTTTCCCGCCTTACGACTGGTGGTCGGATCCTCCCGACCAAGTCAAGATGAGAGCTTACATCTTCAATGTCACCAACCATGAGAGGTTCCTACAGGGTTTGGACCCTAAGATAAATGTGGAGGAGATAGGACCCATTGTGTACTTGTAAGTTATTTCACACACACACACACACACACACACACACACACACACACACATATATATATGTGTAGACCACGGAAACGTTGTTCTACCATTAAAAAAATAGGGGTTGGTGATAAAAAAGTAAAAATTTAGGGTTGTGTGTATTTTTTAATGCTATATTATAAAAAAATAAAAACAAAAATTTCGTCCGCAAATAAAATAATTAAGGGTGAACAACCCTTATAACTTAGGAATATGAAAAATAGATGTTGGCCGATTCTCAGACCTATTCAATATGTTTACAGAATTTCATCAAATTCGGTCCATCCGTTTCGGAGGAGTTCTCTGTCTAACAGCGTGACACGAGAATTTTATACATAAGTTATATTTTATACTAATATGAAATTTCTCTATAGACGATTACTTAGAGTATATTTAATTATAATATTTTATTTCTTACATATAGAACCTATAGCTTTCAGAAGATTATCAGCTTTTAATGATTGATTACATTTAAAAATAGAGTAGAAAAATTATGATGATCAAATAATTTTAACAAAATATACATATAGTGCAATTATGGCCCGGGCAAGTACGAATGTGACTTTTCCGAATCATATGTACTTTCTAAGAATATTTAGACATCACTGATTAATGTTGATACCCAAAAGAGGGTTGATGTCAGGCAGACGGCCGGTCGTAAAAACAAATAGCCAAAACTATTCACTACATGTAAGGCAGAACCTGGCTATAGCAAGGAAATTGCCAGGTAGAAGAAGAACATATAGTGCAAATATTTATATTTTCAATACTAAAATTCCCATTTAATACATTCTAAATTAACAATTTATTACAAACAATAAATTAATTATCTGTCAATAAAACCTACAATCGGGAAAACAGTTAAATTCAAAGTATAGGTATACAAACATCCCAACGGTCAAGGCAATATATAATTATCGGCGAGGCCCCTTCACTTTAGGTGCAGGGCCGCAGTTAGCCAAAACATATTTAACACATTAAATTTATTACTACATCTAAACTTAACACGAGTTACAATCGAAATACTTACAAACTGACAGTTTGTAAGTATTGTAATATTGGTATAATGAATTCACTACACAAATTAGGTTCCAGTAGAAAACTATTTTCCAGGAGAAAACTATGAAACATACTTATATGTATATTATAATAAGAACATATTAAAATTTATAACCTACACCTAAGACTACATGATTGCCCCGATGTTATGATAGCAATACCATTCCATAGCTTGTGTGTATCAGGAATCTTCTGGTTCACACGGCTTGGTGTTCGTTCCGCGGAGTCAGCGGCGTCATTCGTTATATATTTTATACATACAACGATGTCGCCCGGCGATGTTCATTTTTTTTCTTCATATGTAGCGTATACGACAAAAAAAAACAAAAAACTAAAACTCACAATTTTTTCGACAACACAAACAAGTGGTAGGTTTAATAAATCTCTTATTTCTTTGTAAAATTCATGTAGATTTGAGATAATTATAATTTATTCATAATTGCTTAAATTACCGAAATTAGTGAAAAGAATTGTTGCGAAATTTTGTTTTTGAAGTAGCTACACTTGAATTAATTAGATTAATTACATTATAGATCAATAAAACATATACATATTTATATATAATAACTGCTTAAAAACTAAATATTATTTGCATCTAACAAAAAAAAAAAAATATATATATATATATAGACATTTCGTTGTAATTGTAAGAAAAAATTTATTAATTCTTTATTTATCCAATGGCTTGTCTATAAAAAGAGAAAATATCTCATATTTTTCATTAATATATAATAAACATGAATAATTTTCGATAAATAACTATTCTTTATAAAATTAAAATACAAATGAAAACCAGTAGGCAATACTAGTTAAGCACAAGTAGCAACATTCATACATACGGCTCGCCTCCAGTGAAAGTTAAGTATTAGCTACTAAAATATATATATTTATAAGTATTACTTTTGAAAATATAATAATTACTTTTACTGTTGATATAAATTTGAATTCTTCAATAATTAGATCTTCTTATTTTTCTCTATCTTCTATATATATATATATATAAAAATGGATTGTTGTTCCTTAGTCTCGCTAAAACTCGAGAACGACTGAACCGATTTGGCTAATTTTAGTCTTGAAATACTCCTGGAAGTCCAGGGAAGGTTTAAAAGGTGAGAAAATTGGAAAAATTGCCGGGAAAACATTAAAAACAGCCCTTTTCTATTTCCCATACAAACGATTTTTTGACATTAGACTTGACAACTAACTAATATGTCAATCATTCTGTTCGATTGAAGCAGTAGAAATTTAATAAATACCAATACCGGGTTATTGAAGACGGAATAGAGTTTGCCCGGTCAGCTATACCTATATGTATTACTAATGACGAAATTAACGCGGACGAAGTCGCGGGCAAAAACTAGTCGTATATAATTTCTATTCTTAAACCTAAATTACTATCAAAATAATATACAGAGATTTTCGCGTTTACTCATTTTAATAAAACTAACTTTTTAAGATAGTACGCGTTATAAATTAATTAAAAAAGAGTAGTAATACGAAAAACTTAGTTACATTTTAAACTCTTACTATCAGTGCGCCTCAGAAATTTCAGTTTCTTAATCTGACAGGCGGTGAAGGAAAATATCGTGGGGAAACATGAACTTATAATCAAATTATAAGTTTGAAATCACCAACCCGTCTTGAGCGAGCGTGGTGATTAATGCTCTAACCTTCTCCATGTGAGAAGAGGCTCAGCAGGGGGCTCTGATAGGCTGATGATGATGATGGATCTACCTTTTTTTCACAATACCGACGTAACCACATTACGATTTAACCGCAAACTACCCTTTAAATTGACTTACAAATTCTTAGTAAGATACATAAATATCGAAATTATGTAACTTATAAAGTTATCACTTAAATTGTATACATTAAATTGATAAACTGTTTATGAATACATTGAATATTGCTAGAAACACTTTTCCTTTGCGTGTAATACTGACGCCGTATAAGAGAGAAAGGGATAGCAAACTCAGAAGCGTAACGCGTTACGTTACGAAACTGTTTACTTTCACATAAGATGTTATCACTTGAAGAAAAATCAGCTTATCAGAGCCCACTGCTGAGCTGCCTCTTCACATGGAGAAGGTTAGAGCAATAATCACCACGCTTGCTCAAGATGGATTGGCGATTTCAAACTTATAATTTGATATTACAAATCCAGGTTTAATCATGATGTTTTCCTTTATCTGTCAGTGATGTCTAAATACTCTTAGACAGTACATATGACTTGGCAAAATCACATTCGTACCGATTTCGAAGCCGAACCCTCATGCATGAGAGGCGCCTTCAACCTCTATAAGTAATAAGTAATAATAATAATAATATATTTTAGGGAAAAACTAAATCATTTGGACATCAAATTCAATGAAAACAGTACAATGACGTACACAGCCAAGCGACATCTCATATATTTGCCTGACGACAACCACATAGACTTAAATGGGACCATCATTGCACCAAATTTGGCATTACTGGTAAGTACATAAAGTTTAAACGTTTACCAAACGAAATACGAGCAGTTTAGAGTTTATTTATAGTTAGGCGAACGTGTGGTAAGGTGTTGTACCTAAAGTTAGTAGATAATTTAGGTATAAACAATAGATATATTTTATAGATTAGGTAAGTAAGAAACATTTACTTCAATAGCCATGAGTTCGTTCGTTGAAGTCAGCAGCGATTTTTCTATACAGGGTGACTGGTGAATTACTATCAATATTTAAGGAGCATACTCGGTACATGATTCTCATTCGAATTATGTAAAAAAAATAGGTACTTAATTTTTGACCAAATTTCCGTATAAATAAATAAAGTGTTGACACGTTCCAAGTGTTCAAGTGTGGACGCGTGCGGCGGCGTGCTGATACAACACTACGCCGCCGCCGCGTCTGTGTGAGTGTGTGTGTATACCTAATCTGTAGGGTGTTCATACGATGCGTAATTAATTACACAACTTTTGGTTGACTTTACTTAGAAGTTTATTAATATTTATGTTATATTAATTTTTATTTTGTCATATATGATCGTCAAATATCACGTCCTCAAATATCGATAGTAATTCACCAGTCACCCTGTATATTTAATGCATACAACGTTGTTACCCCGGCGATGTTCGTTTAATTTTCAATAACGCTACTCGTGCGCTAGTCATTTCTATACTGTGATCCAAATTTATAACAAAACTATTATTTATTTGTTATCTAGAGTCAGATAATACGCGTTTTTAATTACTTAAAGTACATACTCCCGACGTTTCGGTTACTTCACAGCAACCGTGATCACGGACAGACGAAATGAAAATGAATTCACATTCATAAGCTCAAAATAATAAAAAAAACGTCTCGTAATAATATTAATTTCATTTAAATCGATACTCGCGAAAGTATTAGATTTCATTACGAAAATCCATATCAAATGTGACTCTGTAAAGTTAAATATAAATCTATACCAAGATTTCAATTGAATACAAAAAGTAGACAACAGACAAAGTCACAGTCATACACTAGTCATATTCACAAGATATATTTTATAATAATTATCGTCAATTATCACACAAAAGAATAATGTTTATACCTTTTAACACGATCTGTCATCTAAGACAGTCATGGCCATTACAGTGTCAAAAGATGTAGACAGTGACATAATGACGTTTTAAGTACAGATTACGAAATTTATAGTCACTTATATATATATATATATATATATATATATATATATATATATATATATTAAAAAATATATTTTATTCGCATTGAGACGAATATACTCATTATTCAATTCACGGTGCGTGTGTCGGGTCCATCGTTGTGGTGAGAGGAGCTTCAACAGTGACTGGGACTTGTGACCCTAGTGTAGGTTTAAGGGACCCTATCTAACGTTAAACGATCACCTCCACCGTCCAAGCTCCTCTCTCTACCAAAATTGAAAATAACCTACTAGGGCTGTCTTTAAAGTACTTTCTAAGAATAAATTGATATTCGTTCTGGACAAGCCCAAGTCTTTTAGTAGGTTTATATACAAATATTTTTTATTTGTCATATTGGTACAAAACTAAATGAAATCGAAATATTTTTCATACTAATTGAGATATTAATTTCTTATAGGGCATAGCCTCATATCTCCACCATGCAGATTTTTTTATACGCAGCGGTTTCGTTGGTTTGGCTAGCTTACATTCGTCTAAGTTTTTCGTGAAGAAGACAGTATACCAGTATCTATGGGATTTTAGAGATAGTATTCTGGACACATCACAAAGAGTCGTCCCGGGAATGGTACCCACAAATAATATGGGCATGCTAAGTCGGGTAAGTTAATAATGAAAATGTATAATGAGTTTGCCAATTGCCTCACTAAATATCTACCTACCCGCAATTTGTTGGGAGTGAAAATTTGTATTAAACTAAAGTGGGTTACTAGTTTTATGTAAAATAGATTCTTGGATCGTTTCCCTTCCATGTTTTATAGCTGATTATATACTCAAATTCAATTCATTAAGATTTCTGTCTTATTAACGTAAAGAAAACTACCCTCAATTATTAGTTATTCAAAAAATAAGAATTGCATTTATATATATAAAATTAATTTATGTTTATTATGTTACATAAAATTAATTATTGTATATAGGTTTGTCTTACTTTCACTAAATATAAATACATTTTTTTTTTGCTTTTAGATATACCCTCTATATTTCAACTCGAGCCACAATATATCGAAATTTTCAACAAATATTTAACAAATATAATTTAAATCAATCTA
Organism: Danaus chrysippus; assembly: GCA_916720795.1. Classification (NCBI taxonomy): domain Eukaryota; kingdom Metazoa; phylum Arthropoda; class Insecta; order Lepidoptera; family Nymphalidae; genus Danaus; species Danaus chrysippus. The sequence continues at coordinate 4,817,189 of CAKASE010000075.1, forward strand.
TTTCTTACATATCTTTAATAATAACAATGCTTATATATTATATAATTTAAGATATACGACGGTTTTTCTGACAACTACACCGTGAAGATAGGCCCGCAATGGGGCCACCACGAGTTCTTCAAGATAGACAGACTTAATGGAGCTCAGAACTTTAGGGAATACGACATACATGTGAGTTATATACAAGAATATTGTTAGTAAAATAATTATAATAAAAAATATTACTGTGTAAATTCTATAGCCGACCCCACGTAACTTGGGAAGAGGCAAAAAAACTATGTAAATTATATGATATTTAATAAAAACATTACATTTAACTTTATTTATTAGTATAAAAAATATTTCATATCAATAAATTTAACCCGATTTCGGAACATTTATAAAATTTTATTAAAAAAATACATTTCCATTACAACCTCCTTTTTGAACTTGATTAAACGCGGGAGATTTTTAATCTGTGCTTTATATAATTATTATATTTTTTCTCTATACAGAAATGCCAAGATCGTGTGACGGGTGCCACTGAGGGTGTTATGTATCATCACCACATGTCAAAAAGCGACGTCCTTTACGCCTTGAGGAAGACCGTCTGCAAGCCTTTGCCTTTGTACTTTGACAGTTAGTAACAATAATAATGACAGTTGACGTAATATTAATAGTCACTAGCAGCCTAGTAGTTAAAAATCCCGCATCTCATGCACGAGGACGCGGGTTCGATCCTGGCAAGTACCAATGTGATGTATCCGAGTCATATGTACTTTAAGAGTATTTAGACATCACTGATTAATGCATTCCCAAAGAGGGTTGATGTCAGGTCGTAAAAACAATTAGCAAAAACTATTCACAACATGTAAGGCAGACCCTGGCTATAGCTGGGAAATTGCCAGGTAGAAGAAGATTAATGACAGTTAATGTCATAGTTTGCAGTATGAATGACATTTGACGTTTACACCTGTCACATTTGACAGGTCAAAACAATATTAATCCATAGAATATATTCTACTTAGATTAAATTAATCATATTTTTATGTCCAGAGGAATTAAAGATGGACGGCGTGCCTGTATACCGTTACAACTTATCAGAGCGAGCGTTCGATAGACAGAGGAACGGAAGTGACTGTTACGCGACGGACGACCCACTTCCGGATGGCGTTAGTGATGCATCCAAATGTTTCTTTGGTGAGTGTAACTTCAAAAACCGATTATAATGTAGTTTACTATATCTTCTATCTTCTATATATATATATATATATATATATAAATGGATTGCTGTTCCTTAGTCTCGCTAAAACTCGAGAATAGCTGAACCGATTTGGCTAATTTTAGTCTTGAAATACTCCTGGAAGTCCAGGGAAGGTTTAAAAGGTGAGAAAAATTGATTCATTACTGGGAAAACCATAAAAACAGCCCTTTTCTATTTCCCATACAAAAGTTTTTTTTGACATTAGATTTGACAATTAACAAATATGTCAATTCTGTTTGATTGAAACAGGAAAACCTGATTATTTATGGCCTCTAAGACGGAATAGAGTTCGACTGGTCAGCTACACCTACATATATTACTCTTGACCAAACTAACGCGGACGAAGTCGCGGGCAAAAACTAGTATTTATTAGTAATGAATTATTATTATTAGTGGTAATGCCTTAATGTAAGGGACCCTGAAAATATAGTGGCGTTGTGTATAAGCTTGGGAGTGATTTGTAATAACTAATATCATTTAGCTAGGATAAGTTATAGTGGTTTTTCGGTAGAAAATTTGGTCGCTAAAAAATAATTTATTCTCAAAGTGAATTAATTTCGGAACTTCTATTTTAGATCACTACGAAAGATGTATCATTACATAGTTATTGACTCCTAGCAATTTTTGCATTACTGTGATTATTTAATGATTATATTTTTAAAGAAAATTAACTTAAGATAGTTCGGAAAAAAATTGTTCTGTCAATTTCACAGTGAGTGTCAAATGTCAATAATAATAAATGACAAATAGAGTGAATGTCAAAGTGTCAGTGTCAAATTATACAGGGTGACTGGTGAATTACTATCGATACTTGAGGACGTGATATTTGACGATCATATATGACCAAATAAAAATTAATATAACATAAATATTAATAAACTTCTAAGTAAAGTTAACCAAAAGTTATGTAATTAATTACGCATCGTGTGAACACCCTACAGATTAGGTATACACACACACTCACGCGCGTGCGGCGTAGTGTTGTATCAGCACGCCGCCGCACGCATCCACAGTTGGAACACTTGAAACGTGTCCACACTTTATTTATTTATACGGAAATTTGGTCAAAAATTAAGTACCTATTTTTTTTACATAATTCGAATGATAATCATGTACCGGTTCCTTAAATATTGATAGTAATTCACCAGTCACCCTGTATATTTTTTAAACCCCTACTAAAAATCACTAAAACCAATATCGTATTATACAGCTATTATATTTTCGATAAAGATTTTGCAATAATTTAAAAATATCAAATATGTACGTTATTGCATTCCATATTTTTATTTGTCACTTAGTGTTAACATACTAATAAACTAAGACATTATTCGATTCTCTATATTTTTCCATCCTACTACATATTATTTTTGATGTAAGATAAATAATATTTTGCATATACATAGTTAGATTAGATATAATTTAATACGTTTATTATTATATGTCCACAGATTTCCCAATGGTGGCATCCTACCCTCACTTCTACACGGGGTCACCACACAAGGATACTTACGTGACCGGCTTCAAGCCTGACAGCGAAAAACACAGGTCATACGTTATAGTGGAACCGGTGAGACATATATATACATACATATATATATATATATATATATATATGTATGTATATATATATATATATATATATATATATATATATATATATATATATATAACGAAACCTCTCATCATTCAATATATTAAAGTCACTGGTGGCCTAGTGGTTAAAAGGCCCGCCTCTCATGCATGAGGTTTTTCTGCCATAAAAAAAATAGGGGTTGGTGATAAAAAAGTAAAAATTTTGGGTTGTGTGTATTTTTTAATGCTACATTATAAAAAAATAAAAACAAAAAATTCCGTCCGCAAATAAAAAATTAAGAGTGAACAACCCTTATGACTTAGGAATATGAAAAATAGATGTTGGCCGGTTCTCAGACCTACTCAATATGCTCATAAAATTTCATCAAAACCGGTCCATCCGTTTCGGAGGAGTTCTCTGTCTAACACCGCGGCACGAGAATTATATATATAAGACTAGCTTCCCGGCCGCAGCTTCGCCCGCGTGGAGTTCGGTTATATCACGTCACCAAGAAAACCTTTCAATTGTCTGAGATAAAAACTATCCTATGTTCTTTCTCAAGATCAACTCTATCTCTGTACCAAATTTCATTAAAATCAGTTCAGTGGTTTAGTCGTGAAAGCATAACAGACAGACAGACAGAATTACTTTCGTATTTATAATATTAGTAGGGATATATTCAAGACTAATATGAAATTTCTCTATAGACGATTACTTAGAGTATATTTAATTATGATATTTTATTTCTTACATTTAGAACCTATAGCTTTCAGAAGATTATCTGCTTTTAATTATTGCTTATATTAAAAATAGAGTAGAAAAATTGTGATGATTAAATAATTTTAACAAAATATACATATACTGCAAATATGGCCCGGGCAAGTACCAATGTGATTTTTCCGAGTCATATGTACTTTATAAGAGTATTTAGACATCACTGATTAATGCATTCCCAAAGAGGATTGATGTCAGGCAGGCGGCCGGTCTTAAAAACAATTAGCCAAAACTATATATATATATATATATATATATATATATATATATATATATATATATATATATATATATATATATATATATATATATATATCAGAATATTCGCTCTATAGTATAAATATTTTCAGATAACCGGTACTCCATACGACGCGGTTGCCAGGTTACAATGCAACCTTCGTATCAGCGACCTTTCCGGTTTCTATTCAAGCATGTACGAAAAGTTTTCAAATCTCATCTTACCTATTGGGTGGATAGAATACGTAAGTACTCACATTATATAACAATTAATTAGTTACAAATAATAAATAAATAAAATAAATAAATATATTATTATCAATATAAGTATTGCTATCATAAAAAACTATTTCTTATCCTGGCAATACTAACTGGATAGCTGTCAAATATATCCAAAATAAATAAATAAATAAATAAACTATATACTCCCGACCCTTTATAAGTTAGAGGCGATATTTTCACCAAAATGATTTTATTTTTATTTCGTCCAGCACTCGTATTTTTTTACTCAGACAACTTTAATGATTGTCAATAGACAGTTTGACAGATATATATTTATATATACATATGTTTTTACTTCCATTATATACACTAAACCATCATCAATTTTGTTTTTATGTCCGTTAAAGGGTTAAATATTGAAAAAACATTAATTAATTATTTCCAGCACCAAGAAGGTCTGCCAGCTCGCATCAAGCACGCCATATACTTCATGGTCGTCATACTCCCGCCTCTATCAACAGTCATTTTCATAATGACCTTCCTACTCGGCAGTTCATTAATAATAAAACAAATTATAACACAGAAAATAAATAAAGAAATACTACCTTCTATAATAAATTTTAAATCACAAAAAGATAATAAATTAACAGACAATAACATATATACGTACGAAAAGGAATTATTTTTAAGGAAACCACAGCTGTCTAGATGATTTTGTAATAAAATAATTAGATATATATTATTAAGATCGTATGAAAAAGATTTTTTAAGATTTACAATGTCCAGATCTAAAGAGGCTGTGATTTCATTTTTATATGTGAATAAATAATTATGTGTTCAAAATACATTACATAGTGCTTTATAAGAAGATATATATATTATATATTATATTATACATATATGTATATATGTTAAAATCAGTGATAAGACTGAAACCATGATTAAAATAGATTTTTTTAATTAATTTTAACGCCTGGATGCATTTAGTATTTCGCTTATCCCAAAGAATACAATAAAGTTACTAACTGAAAATGAATTGGGTAAAAAAAACATATATTTCTTAATTATTTCCTGTTTATTATTTTTATATAAATAATAATATCTACTCTATTTTATAAAAAGAAGTAATTACATTAAAATTTTATTGTAATATTTGACTTGTTAAATATATAGAATTGTTTAGTTTAATTTAATTTTAATCACGCTTGGTTCCTAATGGTTTTAATTATAACCAATTGCTCATATACTTAATTTTAAGATTAATTATATTTTGTATAAATAAATAAATGTCTTTCATAATGAAAATGTTTTTTTATTAAATAAATCTCTATACAAATGTTTTTATTTAATTAAACTATAACTGGAATCCAAAGCTGTCATCACATTGAGAAGCAATCGTATTGGTATTTTTTCAATTGAACTCAAATTTCGCGGGTAGCATCAAAACTTTACGTGTTACTTTGTTACTTATAATTATTTAGTGGTTCATATAAACTATTGTTTCAAATTACAATGTATCGTGTATAAACTGTAGTTTATAAAACTATTTATATTAAAAATGTTTAGTTAGTTCAAAATTGTGATCAAGCATGATGAATAAAGGGACTGATAATGGATGGTTATTGTGTCCATCGAAAAGTTTTCCTGGTAAATTCTATTATTTCAACATACACAATGGAGAATCAGCGTGGAGTTTGTACGACAGTGAGGTGTGTAGCGTTTTATATCTCATCATTTAGGCTGTTCTTATAAAATATAATAAAACTTAAGTCAGTTTTAGGATTGCTACTAATCGGAATCTCGCAAAGCTTTACTAAACTACCATATACTCATATTTTTATGACGTTGCTAATTAAATTGATACATTTTTATTAACATTCAATGTTTTTTATTAATATACAATTAGTAATTTCGTTATTATATTGATAAGTTTATTCATTCTATGTTTTAGAAGGGAATGTTTAAGAATGATGCTAACATACAAAATAAGGTGGTAAATTCTCCCAAACCTATTATTCCGCCAGACAACCGAAGTGCTAGTACTTGTTTAACCCATTCAAGAAGATACTCATCAACATTTGGACCAGCAAAATTCCCAAAATACATTGCATCTAATAAAGATGTAAATACTAAAAAAGACCAATATATTCAAACAGATACATATTTCAATCAGGCTACTTCAACACCTATTTACAAAAATTTTCAATCAAAACCGAATACTGCAATAAAAATAACAGATTGGTCAAATTCATCCATTTGGTCCGATATTAGCCAAATCACTTCAAAATCAATACCTAAAAGAAGTATAGATACAAATAAACCTTTATTAAAAGAATCTACAAATGATACACAAAATGGAACCATATTGAATGGACACAAAGTACAAAATACAGAAAGAAATGATTTAAAACGTTTGGGTAGTAATGACTTGAGATTACTATTGAGAGCAAAAAGAAGAAAATCTAATTACACAAACGGTTTGTATATTATATTAATATAGAAATAATATATAACATTAATGTAACATATATACATACAAAAACATAATAATGACTGTCTTTCAGTTAATCAGTAGCTATTTGAATTGAATTTTAGCGATACTTAAACTTTTTACATACAAAATTAATTAAAATTATACAGGAGATGTTTTTAATTATTTTCTTTAATATATACAATATTCCATATAATTTCCAGACACAATTGAGTCATCAAAACCAACATTTAGTAATGACTCCAACAAAGTGAGTATTTAAAATATAATAGGCAATTAAATAATTTATCAATATATAATACATATAATGTATATATTTTCAGGGAACAAACACACAAACGAACACTGAAAGTACAAAAGAACGGTACATTGTAGTGGATTTTGATGTGCTGCTTCAAGAATTCGATTTTATTATGTCCTATATAAATAAAGGTATTTATTATTATTAAATTAAAATACATATATACATTAAAAAATACATGAGAAGGAGTCGAACCTACAACCTATAGTTTCCCATTTCAGTTATTGTTCAAGCTATAGTTTCAGTCTTGATGTTTAATGTTCATCGTTACTTCCAGTAATGTGTTACAAAATGACTGAAGACAGTATTTATAGTTTACAAATACAATGATACTTATAGGTTGCGATAAAATAACAATGGTTCAGTATTATGATTAACTAGCTTTCCGCCCGCAGCTTCGCCCGCGTGGAGTTCGGTTATATCGCGTTTCCAAGAGAACCTTTCAAAAGTCTGGGATAAAAACAATCCTATGTTCTTTCTCAAGGTCAACTCTATCTCTGTTCCAAATTTCATTAAAATCAGTTCAGTGGTAACAGACAGATAGACAAGAGTTACTTTCCCATTTATAATATTAGTAGGGATTATAATCAGTCATAAAAATAATTGTAAGGATTAAAGTACACAAAGTTTTTCAAAATGTCTTTTACCGTACAGGCTATCCAACTGTGGAATGCTTTACCCATTAGCATTAAGCAAGCGCAAACACTATTGTCTTTTAAGAGTTTGGTAAAAGAGCACTATCTGGCTATGGAAACTTAGTCGCTATATTATGTTCTTGTATAGTATTTGTTTTATTTGTTAATTTTATTTTGTTTTTATTTATTTATTTTTACTTACTGTAATTTATTCAACTTTTGTGTCTATATTATTTACGTAAATATTTGAGACGACTTATATATTATTATATTCATTTATATTAATATGTCTAATTGTTCATTAATATTTATTAGTATATATATTTATATATATATGTATATTTGTATGTATTGTATGTATCTATTTATATATGTATTAGTGTATATATAAGGATTAGACACCACCTACCTTTTCGCTGCACTATTTCCCCAAATCGAAGGTTGTCTGGCAGAAATCGCTGTATAGCGATAAGACCGCCTTTTTGTACATTTCAATTTATTTTATTATTTTTTTTTCCGTGTAAAATTTACTGTTTGTGGTGTGCAATAAAGTATATTCTATTCTATATTATAATTAGTACGACACAGATGGCGCCACTTGTAACTATACAGGGTGACTGGTGAATTACTATCGATATTTGAGGACGTGGTAGTTGAAGATCATATATGACAAAATAAAAATTAATATAACATAAATATTAATAAACTTCTAAGTAAAGTTGATCAAAAGTTATGTAATTAATTACGCATCGTGTGAACACCCTACAGATTAGGTATACACACACACTCACACATACGCAGCGGGGGCGTGGTTTTGTATCAGCACGCCGCCGCACGCGTCCACATTTGGAACACTTGGAACGTGTCAACACTTTATTTATTTATACGGAAATTTTGTCAATAATTAAGTACCTATTTTTTTTACATAATTCGAATGAGAATCATGTACCGAGTATACTCCTTAAATATTGATAGTAATTCACCAGTCACCCTGTATAATGTATTGACTCAAATAGGAATTAAGACTTCTATACAATGATATCTTAGACTCGAGTATTCATTTAAATAAAACTAATATTTTCGAATGTACTGAGATGAAATCTCGTCATGATCACAGTTGCTGAAAAGTAACCGAAACGTCGGGAGTATGTAGTTAAAATATTAAAATAGTGCATGGAACCCATCCGCGTGGAAAAAGTGAATCTTTGCAATATTTAAATGAAATAGGAAGGGGTAGAAATTGATTTTTAAACAATTTTTATTGTTTCTTTAAAACAAACTTTATTAACACTACTTACAAGTCACAATTAATTGCTCGCATGCGTTCGAGCGACATACATTCCCTCTCGCTCTGTCCCTTTCTATAGTGGCGTTAAAGATTTAACGCAACCTTATTGGAAGTCGCATAAGAAGTTTAACTTTATTTATTTAAAAGCATTCTATACATTTTATTAACATATAGCTACATCAATAACTCACATTACATAATTACTATTATTTAAGACTAGCTTTCCGCCCGCAGCTTCGCCCGCGTGGAGTTCGGTTATATCGCGTGTCCAAGAGAACCTTTCAAAAGTCTGGAATAAAAACTATCCTATGTTCTTTCTCAAGGTCAACTCTGTCTGTATCAAATTTCATTAAAATCAGTTCAGTGGTTTAGCCGTGAAAGCGTAACAGACAGACAGACAGAGTTACATTCGCATTTATAATATTAGTAGGGATTTAAAATCTATTATTTTATTTAGAATAACAAACCATTTATAATATATAAATTTCAGATGACACTTGCAATCTTTATATACCGAAAATTGTTGAAACACAATTGAAATCTGCTACGATCGGGAATACAAGTGAATTGAAATCTGACGAGATCTCGGAACACGGACGCAATTTGTTGGCTGCTAGACGTATATATCGACGATTGGAAAACTATAAATCAAAATGTAATTATATTTTATCATTATTATCATTATTTTCTCATCTAAATCATCATTTTATAATCATTAAACATTGACTGTCATTATTTTTTACTTAATTTACAGTAAATTTATCCGAATGTATAGAAGATACAAGAATAAACCAAATAATAAAATGTTGTTCTGATATCAAACAGCGAAATAAAGATGTGGTGAGTTATATATATTAATAAATAAAAATATTGTTAAGTTAAGAAAAATAATTACAAAAATATGAGTCTATAATTTTAAGTAAAAAAATAAAACATTTATATCTAGATAAATATATACATGCATACTTAATTTTTTAATTTATGTACAAGCAATAATATTGTTATGAGCATGTTTTGTTAGCAATATAAAACAAAAATATTCTCTTTATTATAATCGCAGGTAAAACTGACCTAGCTTCCTTTAATATACAAAAAACCAATTACTATGTAGAACTTTCCAATAAATTCTTATTTATATTTCTACTTGTTCACTTTAACAATAGAAATGTTATATACATATAGCTAATAGTTCATCCACTCGTCACGAGATGGCGCTTTCGCTAAATATAAAGAACATTCAACAATATTCCCAAAGTATTGATAAGTAAAATAACATTTTTATACATATAAAATTTGTTTCCTTCAGATGCTCATCACAAACGATGAAGAATTGCTGAAGATCGCCAAATCCCATCAAATAAAGGCCAGCACTATACAAGATCTGCAAAATGATCTATCTTTTGATAATAATATAAATAAATTAACCAAAAATAAGGAAAATCTCTTCCTACAAGATGTTACAATGTCGGAACCGCTGTCATTAACCAATTTACTTGAAAATAATAATGATTATGATGAAAATGATAATAGTGATGATGATATATCATACATAACATCTGATATAGATAATCTTAACATAACAAATCCAATATTAAATATGAGAAGAAAGGAAAAAAATACATACAAAATAAACAAATCAAATGATAATGACATTACACAATCATCATTAAATAATGACATTATTAATGAACAGAAAATGCATAATCAAGAATTAATGATAAAATCATCAAGAGAAACAGAAAATACGAATCATTATAATGAAAAATCAATTAATTCTGAATTGAAATCATTTTATAAGAATTATGATATTGTTAAGAATAATCTTTGTTCAAGATCAGAGGAATTTGTTTGCTGTTTAGATCAAATTATTGAGGGATTCGTACAAATAATATTACAGGTACATTGAAGATTATTAATATATTTTCATATATACATATATCGTCGGGGATAGTACAAATCCGCGTAACTAGCATTGTATAATTCCACGTATATACAATGAAAGCAGATTATCAGAAGGAAGTTTAAGCTGAAATATTTTCTAATTCAACGACTTTTAAGGTACTTATTTAGTGTTTAATTTATTGCTAATTGTGAAAAATTTAGCTTAAAATTAATTAATATAGAAAATATTTCATCTTAAACTTTCCTCTGATAATCTTTTTTCGATGTATATACGCGGAATTATCCAATGTTAGTTACTCGGATTTGCACTATCCACAAAGATATGTTACAATTAATAATTGAGATTTTTTTATATCATTTAAAAATATGTTTAATTATCTATATAAAACATTTCATTATATTTATATCAAAGAGGTTTTATTTACTAAAAATATTGAATCTTTGTAATAAAGAGAAAATATTATTATGTTTCAATTTACATACTATGTATTTTATAATAATACAATTTCATTGTATTTTCATACTGAAATATATTTATTAAGTATGAAATATATTGAAGGAAAAACTACAAGATGTCACAAAACCTAAGATATGGTTGAAGAAAGAAGGATTAGAAAGTGTTAAAGAAATTTATAAAGATGACAAAAATATTTGCAATATTATTGAGAAGATTATTGACTTATATACATCACTACAGGGAGGTAAGGATTATACATTGGTTTTAGAGAATTCAATAGGTTTTTCACATTCAGAGAATTTTAAAAGTCACTTAATATCACACGCAAATATATATGTATATCATTTTTTAAAGTAAATCAAATCTTTGATATAGAAATATTGAGATTTATTTCTATTTTTAAGATTAAATATACAATACTTCTAGAACCTTATCAAAGTGTCTTTGTTATGAAAATAATAATTAATTATCAATTAACAAAATTGCAATTTCAAGTTGAGAAACAAAGTATTCTATCTCTTGAGTTCAAACAAAGCACAAATTTTGAAAACAAAACGTTAAAATCGGTCCAATAGTTCAGGAGTTATACATTTATGAATGAATACATACATTCATCCGTGGTGGCCTAGTTGTTAAAGGTACGCCTTGCATGCATGAGGGCGCGGGTTCGACTCCTGGCAAGTACCAATGTGATTGTTCCGAGTCATATGTACTTTATAAGAGTATTTAGACATCACTGACAGATGAAGGAAAACATCGTGAGGAAACCTGGACTTATAGTCAAATTATAAGTTTGAAATCACCAACCCGTCTTGAGCAAGCATGATGATTAATGCTCTAACCTTCTCCATGTGAGAAGAGACTCAGCAGTGGGCTCTGATAGGCTGATGATGATTTATATGTATATTTTTGTTACAGATAAAAACATACAACCATACGATTTCATGTCATTATTTGAATGCTGGTATCGATTGATTCAAGCTGTTGAGGTAAACTATTATAAAACCATTTCAATACATAATATTTGAACACAAACATATGTGATAGGTTATTTATAGTAACATGCATCTATATTCAGTATTAAGTCAGTGGTGGCCTAGTGGTTAAAGGGCCCGCCTCTCGTTGCCGAGGGCGCGGGTTTGATTCTGGCCCGGGCAAGTACCAATGTGATTTTTCCGAGTTATATGTACTTTCTAAGAGTATTTAGACATCATTGATTAATGTTGATTCCCAAAAGAGGGTTGATGTCAGGCAGGCGGCCGGTCGTAAAAACAAATAGCCAAAACTATACACAACATGTAAGGCAGACCCTGGATATAGCTGGGAAATTGCCAGGTAGAAGAAGATACAGTATTAAGCAGATTTTTGGGCCAATAATTATTGTCTAAAGTTTAGGATATATATATTAAATCCCACATATTGACACTACTAGTTCATTCTGTTCGCATTTAGACCAGTACAAAGAATAATAAACAACAATTGACATACTCTTCTGGCCGAGAAGACGGTCTATTTAAAATAATAATACATACTTATAAATATATAAAGTACATTTAAAACACCCAACCAATAAATAACATAGTTACATTTAAATGTATTCTCAATCTACATATGATTATACAAATATATATATTAACGAAATTTCGATAATGATAATCTTTATATATTAAAATTTTTAATAGGAGAAAAAACCAAATGATGTAGGGATACACGAGATTAAACATTATCTTGATATATTAAAAGATAATTTATCACAAGCTAATGATGATGATGATGATGATGAAGAACTTATTATACCATCACCTCGCTCTGAGAATGAAGAAACTTTTAGGTGTTGTGAGTATAACTCACTTTATTTAAATTAAATTATATATTATAAATTATACATACTATTATTTAAATATTTTTTTCTCTCATATAATTTTATAAAAGTCCAAATTTGTTTCAAATATAATTATTATTAAAACATTAATTTCATCAATTATTTTTACATATATAGTTATTTATTAAAGGAATTATCTAATATATACTGAAATTGTCATTATTAACTAAAATATTACATATAATATATTATTATTGTATATTTAGAAGTAATATTAGAAAAATATTAACATTTATGTGGTGATTGTCATTATTGTATTAAAATAATTATTTTCTTATAATATTTTAACAATTTTATTTATTTTTCAGTCTTGAAGAATCCATCGGAAGTCGTAGAATATATAAGAAAACATTTCTCAGAATGTAAAGTGAACAAGGCAGACGGACAGACAAATGTTGCGGTAGTTTATTTTTACATTTATTTTTCAATTAAATATATAAGACATAAAAAATGTATAATTCTTCTCCTAAAATTAATTATTATCTTTAAGTATTAGAGAGTTATTGACAATATTAAAACATGTTAGAACATTTATTTCATATTTTATTGATTTAGTTAGAGTTATTAAAATATACTAATATCTTATATATAAAATTCTGGTGTCGCGTTGTTAGACAGAGAACTCCTCCAAAACAACTGGACCGATTTTGATGAAATTCTGTTAGCATATTGAGTAGCTCCGAGAATCGGCCAACATCTATTTTTCATTCCTCAGTCATAACGGTTTTCCACCCTTAATTTTTTGTTTAATTTAAAACGATTTTTTATTTATTTTTTATAATGTAACATTAAAAAATACATACAACCCAAAATTTTTACTATTTTATCACCAACCTAAATTTTTTATATGGCAAAAAAACGTTTGCCGGGTCAGCTAGTTATAAATAAAATAATATTCAACTAATTTTAAATCATTTCACAGAACGGAGTTGATATAAAAATACTACGAACATTAGGAAAACATCTGAACAATTTTACTATAGATAATACTAAAAAAACGATTGTCCTTAAAGAATGTCTCAATAATAATGATGATGCCGGAAATATCTCAATATGTAATACACCAAAAGTATTAAAAAATATATCATATCAGTCAATAAATAATGATGATAATCCAATTAATGATAATCAATTAAATGATCAATCAATAATTAGTGAAAATGATAATGGGACACGGGCATATGCAATAATGCAAAAGTTATTCACCGAGCTCAGTTTAAATTTTAAAACAGTGCATGATTTTATGTAAGTATACTTATTGATTAATTATAAAAATTATTTATTATGATTTAAACAAAATTTTAGTTTTCAATCTTTAAATTTTTATGTAACTTTCTGTAACATATCTTTAATTACATACTGGTCTAAATTGATGTACTTATATTTTATAACTATTAAATAATATTAATAAACAATAAAAATAAGTCTATTTCTATTAAATTTCTCATAAAAATGTTGTTTTTTATTAAATACAAATTAAATATTATATTATTTTCAGTGATACAAATGTTAAGGATTACAATGAAGATATGTCAGGAGATAAAAGGGAAAACTTGAAATGTAGAACTGAAAAAATACACACACACATGACTGATGTTATAGAAAAATTGAATAAGTAAGATAATACAAGAAAAATCGATTATTTATATGATAATACATATTAATGGAGTTATTTAAGCTAAGTTACATGCTATTATATATCTCTTAACAGCATTTTTAGTGAATGTTTTCCTTAAAAGAAATAATTTGGATTGTAATCTGGTCAAAACTTTGATTTAAATACAAATTTCTCATCCATAAATTAACTCATATGCAGAATTTATTTTTTTGTCATTTAATGTAGTGTAAAATTGAAAACTATTTTTGTATATTTCTTTAACAAATTATTAATAGAAATGTTTTTTGTTACAGTATAATAACAAGAGAGTCGTCTGAAAACAGTGAATTGGAGAAACTTTTAATAAAGACCGGCCGTTATGATAAGAAAACAGCTAGATATAGGTGAAACAATAAACATACCTACTAATATTATAAATGAGAAAGTAACTCTGTCTGTCTGTTACGCTTTCACGACTAAACCACTGAACTGATTTTAATGAAATTTGATACAGAGGTAGAATTGACCTTGAGAAAGAACATAGGATAATTTTTATCCCAGACTTTGAAAGGTTCTCTTGGAAATGCGATATAACCGAACTCCACGCAGGCGAAGCTGCGGGCGAAAAGCTAGTATACAAAAATAAACATTTTTAATTCAAAGTAGTGCTATGTGGAAATATTTATGTATGAAAAACTGTTGATGTATGTATTATGGAAATATTTATTAAGTATTCAAGCTTACAACTAATATGCATAATTAAATCAGTATAGATAGTTTCCGGTTGCAATACATACATACATTTTCTCAAATAATAGTATCAATATACTTAAAGAAATAGTTCTTCGAGTCCCTTACTAAGAAGTGAGACTTCACAATGTGGAAATAATAGGAAAATTTGAAATAAATTTTTGGTGAAGTCATATTGTTTTAAGACAAATTTTATAAACATAGCTCACATTCTCAATCGACCCATATATACTCTCGTTTCGTCTCTTTCTATTCCCTAACGCGTTGAATATTTAACGCAACCTTTGAAAGTTGCATTAGAAGTTTCACTTCAATGTGTAAGCAATATATTATACATAAATATTCAAATAAATCCTTAAATATGTAGTTTAAATAAAGTTGACATCTTTTATATGAATTTCCATGTAACTTTTCATTAAATTATATTTAATATGAGAAAAACGCGTAGACATATCTGATTTACTTATCTATCTATACATTGGTATATAGACTGGTACACTTATCATTTAAAAAAATATATACTTATTAAAGATTATTATTACTTTACAATACTTTTATGAATATAAACTAGCTAAAAAGTGTACCTAAACTTAATATTAAGTTGTTTCAAAGATTAACAAGAACAGACAGACAGGCAATTTTAATTAACATGATTTTCTTACACCCAACATATTTACATCAACATCCATAGTAAAATATTAATTTCATAACAAATGTATACTATTATATTTTCTTTGATAAATAAAACTCAAGATAATGATATCATTATGATCTGATTAATGATATGATTATGATATTGTTGCAGGTCTATGGTCATGAAGTGTGTTGAACAAGCGAGTATCCTAGAACAGTCTCTGAAACTAATGCTGGCTCTCATTAATAAGGAGGATGTATCGGACAAAAAGGAACTTGTACAGCCTGTTAATATACATGAATAGATATATATATGTATATATATTATATATATTTATATGTATATGTATATAGTCATGGATAGTGCAAATCCACGTAACTAGCATTGTATAATTCCTCATATATACATTGGAAGCAGATTATCAGAAGAAAGTTTAAGCTAAAATATTTTATATATTAACGACTCTTAAGGTTATTTTTTTACAGTTAGTTATTATTTAATGTTTAATTTATAATCTGCTTCTAATGTATGTATGCGGAATTATACAAAGCTAGTTACGCGGATTTGCATTATATACTAAGATATATATGTTGGATGGAGAAGGTGTCTTTATATGAAGTTTTTTTTTATTTCTTTTCTTAAATAAATTTATTTTTTACTACATTTATATAGTTCTGACTGAAAAATAAAGTAAATGGTTAAGTTCATATTTGAATTAAAAATATTACTTTCCATAATGTTTCAAATTATTTTTGAATATAGTTTTTTCTTGTGAACAGATTATATTTTAGGTTTTTTTGACATCTATTACTAATTACAAATTTTATTTTTTGTTACTTGACATATTTTTGAAAATAATATTTATATTTTGTTATAACTCAAGTTAATATTTGTTTATATTTTATTGTCCTTTTCTTTGTTATAATAAATAAAATTAATAAGTAAAGTTTTTCTTATTCATGGATTTAAACATCAAATCTGTTTATAAAGATCATGGAATTGTTTATTTCATTCCCTAAAAATATTTATAACCCTCCCAACAAGAATATTTGGAATATGTGATTTATAAATAAAAATGAGGATTGAAGAGAATAAAATCAATCACTGAAAAAAAAGCCACTAAAGATCATGTCAAAAGGTTATCCATTTTTTGACTTCTAGAAAAAAATCGAATTTTTATTCTAACTACATAAAAACTTTTCTGTCATGATGACAGAAAAGTACATTTATATGAATAAAACGTTTATTTACGTTCAATAAAAAAATTAATGAAAATATCATTAAAAATACTTACATTATTTAAAATTATGTAAGATTGCGACTACGTTAGCTTTATTGAGTTAGACCTCCTATGCTTAATCTCTTATAAATAAAAGAAATATATGTACATAGTTCATTAAAATTTCAAGACGTTTTCTGAATCTGGGCACTGGTATCCGTATCCGATTGTAGTCTTCAGTGTTTTAACTCTAAAAACAGCATTAAAAAAAATGCTCTTAGAAAAGTAACGTTGTTTCCGTTAAATATTTTTTGTTTTACTTAATTTTCAAGAGACGACTTTCACACGTAAGTAAAACCTATCAATGTGAATGATTTAATGTCTTATATTTGTTACGGGACATGTTCTGGATTTTTTTATGGGAAAAGGGGGCAATCGAGCAGACGGCCTACCTGATGGAGGTAGTACCGTCACCCATAGACATCCGTAAAATAAGTTGTGTATGTAACGCCATCCTTGATTAGGGAAGAGGGGAACGAAAAAGTGGGAAAGGGAGAGAAAAGGGAACGGATAGGTAAGGATAGGGAAAAGGGAAAGCTCAACCGTCTCTCTCAAGCATGGAACGAAACATAGCCATTAAAAACTACTTGGGGCCCATCTTCTGTGAGAGGATGGAATTTTCCCGGTCGAGCCAGCCCATGTTCGAGCTGCAGTAACAGCTAGACTCAACCACTTACAATATTTTCCTGGTATATTTTTAGTGATCTGTAGTCCGTAAATTATGCAGTTGTCTCTATGCTAAATATTAAA
Organism: Danaus chrysippus; assembly: GCA_916720795.1. Lineage (NCBI taxonomy): Eukaryota > Metazoa > Arthropoda > Insecta > Lepidoptera > Nymphalidae > Danaus > Danaus chrysippus. Next base: position 4,835,204 of record CAKASE010000075.1, read on the forward strand.
CTGCTTTTACCTCAAATGCAAAAAATTTATCCACCATATTATATGAAAATATTAATTCACTTTACAAACTCTTGTTGATTAGAGTTTTACTGCAATATTACATTGGAAAGATAACCATTATTTCCCAACGGCCAACATAGAGTATTCTTTATTATTATGCTTATAAATCATTATTTCAATTAGTGAGTCAATAGTGAGTACTATTAATAACAGGTACTAAACTCCTCGAATTCTATATTTTTGTTGAATATGCATTTAAATATGATCAATTTTTTTGTTCAATTCATTGAAGGCCAGTCATCCGTACATACAATTTTTCGAAAACCAATGTTATCGTGCTATAAAAAGAATAAAAACAGCAAAAATAGTATCATATTACACTGTTTCCCACGTTTTAAACTTTATATAGGATATAACTTCAATAAAATTCATGTTATATAATGTATGCTAAGGGTTTAAGGGAAAATGATAAGACGTAATTGGACTACACACCGATATTTTATTAAAAGGTTTATAACCATTACACTGTAGTACAATTATATTGATAAATAGTTAATAAATACTTAAACTATAACTTAAACAGAATAAAGGAACTTTGAAATACTTTGGGATCCATCATTTCATGATTTCAATATCAACATAGTATAAAATAAACGCAAAAAATTTAAAAAATAAATCTAGTCTTAAAATTAAATTTACAATAAAAAATATATTAATGTCTTTTGTTTCCGTCGAAATATAAAAATAATTTAATAAATGATATTAAAAAATACATTTGTATAATAAATGCGATTAGTATAGTCTTTTAAGACATTCATTACGAGTATTAATGATTAAAATTTATATGTTTTGGCTACGTCATTTCATAATATGTCAAAAGTTACTGTCATTTTGAAAGTTGATTACAAATAACCCTACTGGTTAAAATATATGTTGATAGACATTGAGAGATTAATATAATGATATATAGACATTTAGATGTTTGAAAAAGGATATTTGTAAATATTTAACCGACAGCGTTTAATAGTAGTTGTGCTACGTCTTCTCTCGGTGATCGTGCTGCGATTAGCATTGTAGCTGTTCCCGCGCTCGTGGGCGCTATGCGAGCCCTGACCAAAAATGGCGCTCCGCCCCTAAATATACCAGCGCCCCGAATCTCCTTAATCGCGTCCCCATTGATAGAACCTTTCGGAAGACCCAGGTATTCGCAAACCGACTTAGCAGCGGCGGCAGCGTCGCGCTGAGGGAGTGAGAAAGTATCTGATATCTCGATGACATTAAAAGCACTCTCCCAAGTCTGTTCCCAATCATCGCCGGTTACTCGGGTGCGTATTTGATCGGCGCAGCTTATATAGAAATCTTCTATGGGATAAGTGTCAATGAACCCTGGCCCGGGATTTGGTATACATGTTATAGGGTGACATTCGCGTGTTACAAACTCAAGAACAGCGCCGAAAGGGTTCATGCTGTCCAAAAACGAGCAGGGGAACTCAACGATCACGAAAATGCTCTCCGGTCTGTTGAAAGCCAATGACTTGATGGGCACCATGTTCTTCACTTCGAATTCGTTCGGCAGATCCAATTTTACGGTCACATTTTCGAAGACTTGAAAGTTTATAGTGCTCGTGCATTCAAACTGTAGCACTACGTGACGGACGTAGATGTGTTTGATCAGACGGACTTGGAATTCTGTGTCTTCTTCAGTGAGGTCGACTGGGTTGTTTGTTTTGAAGATAGTCCCCAATTTCTCGACTCCCGGTATCTTGGCTAGCTGCTGGGTGTCTATCTCCTCTAGTGTAATCTGTTTCGGTTGCTTCACTTCAATCTCTATTACTTCTTCTTTCTTCTGTTTCTCCATCTCCGGAACGCTCAGTATATCGAAGGGTTCGTTCGGTCTGTTCTTCGCGTGATCGTGGAGCGCTTTCTCCAACAGTTTCGGGTCCGGTCTCGGTACGTGTGTGATGTAATCTCTTATGAGTTTCTCGTCACCCGAATTGAAGATCGCGTTGAAGAATATCGCGCGGTCCCTCACTTCGTCCTCTTCGTCGGTTTCGCAGCGGCTCAGCAGAACTCTTATATTCGGCAGGAGTTCAGGAATGTGGGCTCCGAATTGTGCCACAGCAGATACAGCCGCCGCCCTGACCGGCCCTGTCTCCAAGATGACTCTATTGTAGATGAATCTTATGTATCTTGTAGGATGACGAGTTTTAGGGCCTTCACGTCCCAGTAAATGCAAAATCCGAACTGACAGGACTTGGTGCTCACAATCTTCGATAAATTCGCATAAATGAGCCAATCCTGTCTCCTTAGCGTCGGGGTTTTCCTCCACAAGAGCGATGATTGCGTCAGCGATGGCCGCTTTATAATCCAAGCCACCTTCATCACGCAGCATGCCGGCCAAAAATGTAGCCAGCGATTGGTGCTTCCTCGGGAACTTGAGGCAGAGTCGTTTTATGGCTTTGACCACGATGATTTTAAATTCATCTGAGATTTCAGAAACGAAGCTAGAAATCTGCTTCATTAGACGATCGATGGAGCTCTCAGCGCCTGTAGCAAGCAGAGTAGTGACTGCTAGAGTGGCAACTGATCTGTTTGGATCAGAAATTAGATTTTCCAGGTCGATTGTACAAGCAGATACTGCGGCTGGGTGCTTAGTCGTCAGTTTAGCGAGGGTTCTAGCTCCGGCGAGTCTCAACGTCGCTTTCGAGGAGCCACAGAACAGCTGCAACACTGACACAGCCGGAGCTAAATCTCGTGCTGTTTTACGCAAGTTGACAATCGCGTGAGCAGCTTCATATATCACCATTTCTGATTTATGCCGAAGACAGCCATCAATGAACTCGATGTAGGCTTGAGATGTCTCAGAAGCATCATCTTCAACAAGTTGAGCAGCGAGACGAATCAACAAGCACAGGGTGTACGGTGATTTTATTGAGGATTTAGTGAGATGAGTCACTAGCTTCATGGTTGACAATTTGTCATTTCTACGAGTATTCACAAGTATTCCGAGTGCATGGTATGATACGAGCGACCTTTCACTGTTCAACGCTTCCTAGAAATAAAGAATATGTTTGGGTACAATTGTAACTTTTGTTTGTAATTTTTTTTTATCATACATATAAACTATTTATTAAAATCTCTATAAACCATGTTCATTTTAGGCAAATATATATAAATATGCAGTAGTAAAGTTATAGATAAAACTATTAAATAAACCGAAAATTTTTGGGTTCAAATATATTTTATATTTAATATATTTTTTTTAATATGTGGACATATAAAAATGACAATAAAAGAGCATGAAGTTAATACAAGTATATTAAGGATTCCCAGTATGAACGGAATTTCAAAAGATATTTCTCAAGCAATTATTGAAACAATGATATTGGATGATAACCATTGAATTGTCCAGCTCGTAGAGAAGATTTAAAATTAATATTTCAACATTAGATACGAGTTTGGTTTTACAAAAGATACATTATAATAATTATGACATAAAAACAATTTGTTTTTTAATTTTGATGTTAACTACATATAAAAATATATATTTTTCTCAATCATTCATTTCTTATTTTCAATTCATAACAAAATAACATTCATTGTTATTCAGACAGAACAATAAATCAAATATTTTGAATATATATTCTGAATAAAAATATTTGTTACAATAGTCAAACAAAGAAATAATTTTAGTACATACCTGTGCCTCGCTAGTCCATCTCTTCACCAAATCCGGTGCAGTTGATGATAAATGCAAAGACGACACAAGAGCCGCTGAACTAACAGCAGGATTTTTATCAACGATAGCTTGTTTCATATATCTTTCAATAGCTTGAATCATGGTGCTATCGGTAACACTGCAAAGAGCTCGAATAGCTGCAGCCCTATACAGATCCTCTTTGCCCGTCATATCTTTAGTTAAAGAAGATGTTACTATAATCACATCCTGAGCTAATTTACTCAATTCCTTGATGCAGAGGTACACCATACGACGTAAAATAACATCATTGGATTGGAAAAGCTTGGTGATAGCGAAAAAAGCCTCTGTAGCTTCCTGAGTAGAGAATTGCTCTCCTTGGTTGAGAAGGAAGAGTATTTTTGTTAGAATTTGCGTACATTTCCGTGGATTCACCGGCGTCTCGTTGAAATATCTCGATTCTTGCAATACGATGGTTTTATCCAAATTCTGGTATGAAAAGCAGCCGCCGTCTTCGTCTTCCTTCTTATCACGCTTAAAGGAGCTCATTTTGAGCTTCTTTTTTGGTGATATTAAAAAATTGTGAGGGGCAGATGGATTCAGTTTTCGGTGTAGACGTAGTATTGATTTTTCCCATCGGAACTGACCTACGTTCCGTTACTCACAGCTGTTGTTTATAGATATTGACCTGTCATATTTTTGTAATTTATTACTTTTGATGACGTTGAATATTATATTTATTGCAGCAAATTATCCAATTTTGTTTGTTATTATTGATTTTTAACCAATTTCTTTTGTAATTATTAATTTTATAAGCGTTATAGTGTACATTGAAAGCAAAATGCATAAGTATGCATGTATTGAATTCTAGTTTAATTGAATAATTAATTTTCAGAGTGAATGAAAAATCACGATCATTTTTCTCTTTATGGAAAAATTATAGGAAGAAAGTTTGTCACCAATTGTAATGTAGAAGTTATGACTATTTTTATACCTTTAATTATCATTTATAAACTTTTTACCTGTTTATGAAATAAAACACAATATTATAAACATTTACAATTTATTTCGCTTCAGATTGTTCATACAATCTTTACACGTACTGTAATATTTGAAACACCAAATAAAAAAAGACAAATAGAAAACATATCGTTAGCAGAAATACATTTCAAATATCACAATACAGTAAAACTTCATTTATTTACATCAGTCATTATAAACTTAGTGCAAGACTTGGAAATCACTTGAAAACTTAAAATAAGTGTTGTACAGCTACGTTCTGACTACATTCACTGTTAACGCCAGCCAATAAACGTATTAAACTATTTGTCATACGAATTTAAACATAAATATACTTAAATAATTATCGGTTTAATAAAAAATATGCAAGCATACGAGTTTTCCCGCCAAACGAACTGTCAAAATTTAATAACAATATATATAATTGAAAAATTAATCGCATGTTATTTATTCATGAAAAATTATTTTAATCAAATCCATTTATTGACTGGCTCGTAAAATAAATACCACATATATTCTTTTAAGATTCCATCTATGGTTAATATAATCTATGTTATTACATATAAGTATATTTTTTTGGCATATTTATACACAATGTACATTTTTATTTATAACAAATACCACATTACTTACGCTATAATTTCGATATATGAAGAAATGTTTTCTTTGAACTTACGTTAGATTTAAGCTTCGTTTTATATAACATCAAGAAACGACAAAATTTGTGCTTATTATGAGAATTCTTAAAAAATTTCACTATTTTTTTTAAACAGAAAATTTTATTAATTTCGTTATTATGCATCTTATTAACTTAAAAATCTTTAATTTAAATAATGTTTTATTTGTTACTTAATATTTATACAATTTATACAACAACCGTTCTATTTAGAAAATATTGGTTGTAATTAATTTAAAATTTTATATTTGACTCTTAGGTATATGTATAAGAAAAATTAAATTCATCGAATAACATTTTTGTAGTTTTTTAGTTCAACATATAATTACTGAAAAATGTGTGACTATTGACAATATTAGGAAGATTTAAATAAAAATAGAACTATTTAAAATACTCCAATGAAAAAAATTTAAATTATTCTGTTGATAAAAGCTTTTCACTTCAGAAGATTCTAACTTACACAGAAGATTCAAATTTACTAAATAACCGTAGAAAATAGGAATGATGTATATTTGTAATTTTTCAACAGAGAATATAGAATAAAATTGTATGATTTAACTTTCAACTTTTGAATATTCATAGTAGTCACTTATTTGAGCAAGATTTATATTTGAATTTAACAAAAACATGTATTTCAGGATGTTTGAGTGAACAAATTTCAATTTAATCAAATTAATATAACGACATATTAGCTTAAATGCTAAATTTGCTTGAATGATTTAAGAAAGTCACAGATTTTTATTTAATATTAATAATGGTTGGCAAATAGAATGAGAAAACTTTTGAAAGTAAAAAGGTGCAAATAAAATTTTAAAATAAGGAATAGAGTCAGTTTGGCAGATTTAGAAAACTATAAGTGTGTTTAAAACATACATTTTTTACATGGAAAAGATAATATATAATTTTTAAGACCAATTAATGAAAATTATAGATGAATTTAATTCCTCATACATATTCCGCTTTGGATTCTCATTATCATTATATAAAGTTATTTACTAGTTGTGATGTTTATTAAAATTAATCATAACTTTCATCTGTGCCCATCACAGCCTTTAAGATTTATCTATCATACATATCCGTCAACCGATGGTAAATATAGAGTCGATGAGAAAAAAATTAATATAATTTAGACTTAAAACGATGTAAATGTATTATTAACACCAAAAATAGAAATCGTTTCATCGTTAATCCATCAGCATTTAACGAATGCTTATTAAATTAAACATACCATCAATTCTATACTAGTCTTCACCTAACTATGTACACTATATTTTAACACTATCACTCGTGAGTGTAGAAGATTAGTTGAGGATTTGAATCATCTGGAGACACTTCCAGCTGAACATATTGTGGTGTTGTTCTCGCTGATTCATAGGCATTACCGTTCCGAGACAGGGAATTTCTTGATCTGAAATATTATATTTATTATTAATAATAATAATAATAATAACGCTTTTTATTTCAGTAAAGTATGTTACATTACAAAGTGTTAGTAGATTGCTTATAACTAGGTTAGTTTATAAATGTATTCTTTATATAATATATTTATATTTGTTCCTTTCCTTTATTTTTATTATGAGAAATAAAATATCAATTGTAGGAGGTCAAATTAATTTTGTATTTAAACAAAATTGCTTATAGATATATACTACTAGCTTTCCGCCCGCAGCTTCGCCGCGTGGAGTTCGGTTATATCGCGTTTCCAAGAGAACCTTTCAAAAGTCTGGGATAAAAACTATCCTATGTTCTTTCTCAAGGTCAACTCTATCTCTGTACCGAATTTCATTAAAATCAGTTCAGTGGTTTAGGCGTGAAAGCGTAGCAGACAGACAGACAGACAGACAGACAGACAGACAGACAGAGTTACTTTCGCATTTATAATATTAGTAGGGATTTTCATGTGTTTTATTAAAAACTACTCGATTTTACAATTTGTATTTTTGTCACTATATTTGTTGTGTAAGTATTGAACACAATATTGTGGTTAACAAGACACCTTATAAGTGTGTATGACCTAATTTTAAACATACATTTTGTGAATAGTATTTTTATTTTGTAATAGTGTCTCAATTTATGTATATTGCTTTAGTATATAGATTTTACACAACTTAAAGTATATGTGTAAATTTCACAGTACTTATATTAGTATGAACACTCTTAATTAGGATAAATTACTAGTGAAAATAAGTCCCACTAAGGAGAATAAGTTATGTAAATTTGGTAACATTTTGTTGCTTATATATTACATAAATATATCATTTTCTTGTAATATTTATTATTATGTTATAATTATTAGTTATATATATTCCCAAAGAAGGTTGATGACAGGCAGGCGGCCGTAAAAACAATTAGCCTAAACTATTTTCAACATGTAAGGCAGACCCGGGCTGAAATTGGGGAATTGCCAGGTAGAAGAAGTAATATATATATGTAAGTTTACATACTTGGCCTTAGCGTGTGTCAGTATGTGTGACTTGAGGTTCGTTGACTGCGCGAATTTCTTATTACAGCCGTCGAACGGACAGACATAAGGGCGATCTCCCGTGTGAATACGGACGTGGGTTCTGGAAACAATATATACATATGTATATTATTTTTTATTCAAATGTTTTGGACATAATTCTTTACAAGTGTCATTGTTTCATTCTACATGAAAACAGTAAAAAGTATGGTTAATATAATGTAGATAGTTTATAATTTATACACTAGTTATATATATACAGCTGCGTGCAAAAGTATTAGGCACCCCTATTGTTAGTCACTATCTCATTATATTGCGGTCAAATGTGTGTTTTATGGTTTAGCTATTGTATTAGCGGCAATTTTTAACCAAATTAAGATAAAAGAAAATATTTATGACATCCAGGTGTGCTCCTAAGCGGTGTTTCTTCGAATTTGCTTTTTTTGCGTTTCGGGTTATAGTGTGTTATCAGTGCTTGCAGTGAACATACACGTCTTCTACGCAACTATTCCTATCACAATTCTAAAGACTAACATTTAACGTGTTAATCATGCCGAAAAAATCTGAACTTAGTGCTGAACAGCGTCTAAGAATTAAGATTTTACATGAACAAGGCATGTCTCAGGTTAAAATAGCCCGAGAAGTGAAGTGCTCGCGATGTGCAGTTCAATATGCTATAAATCGCTTCAAAGAGACTGGCACCCATGAAAATAGACCAAGAACAGGCAGAAGAAAAGTTACTACTGAACGGGAAGATCGATTGTTGATTAGACAGTCTCTACAAAACAGGAAAAAACTGCTTTAGAGCTCGCTGCAGCATTATCTGAGGCAAAAGGCAGCTCAGTGAGTGTTTATACTGTGAGAAGAAGACTTCTTAAAGCTGGATTAAAAGGATGTAAAGCAAGGAAGAAGCCGTGGCTGTCAGAACACAATAAGAAAAATCGGTTGGAGTGGGCACTCAAACATAGAGATTGGTCAGTGGAAGATTGGTCCAACATACTGTGGTCAGACGAATCTAACTTTGAGGTATTGTTATTTATTTTATGTACAATATTAAAACACATAAATGTTTTTAAAATAACGTACTGCAAGAAAAATAATAACTTTGAAAATAAATGGGTTTTTTTCGTTTGGCATAGGTGTTTGGAACACCCGGTGTGACTTATGTTAGGCGAAGGGTTGGCGAAGAATACAACCCAGAATGTGTGGTTCCCACTGTTAAGCATGGTGGAGGCTCAATAATGATCTGGGGCTGCATGGCTGCCGACGGAGTGGGCGAAATGGTGTTGTGTGAGGGACGAATGAATAGTGTTAAATACACTGAAGTTCTGGAAACAGCACTAGCAACGTCGATAACGCAAATTTTCGGTGATACAAACACCGATGGCCTGAAATTTCAGCAAGACAACGCCACTTGCCACAAGTCCGCGCATACCATGATGTGGTTTGCTGAAAATCGTATTGATCTCTTGGACTGGCCACCACAATCACCAGACCTCAACCCGATTGAGCATATTTGGTCCATTTTAAAGAAAAATATCCGCAGGCACTCGATTAGCAATAAACAAGCTCTATTGGCCGCGTTACAGCAGGAATGGAAAAATATATCAAGAGAAGAATGTTTCAGGCTGGTAGAGTCAATGCCAAAAAGAGTGGCTGCGGTTATTAAGTCAAAAGGTGGACCTACAAAATATTAATTATTTTCTTAAAATAAACCATTGTAATCATAAATGCAGTTTTATTTACACTCGCTATGCTAAAACACCCTAAAACTTGTCTTACTGTAGGGTGCCTAATACTTTTGCCCGTGGCTGTATATTAGTTTTTGCCCGCGACTTCGTCTGCGTTAGTTTCTGAATTAGAAATGTATATCTGACTGAGTGAACTCTATTCCTCCTTAAAGACTTCTTTTCGGCTTCATAATATAATTAATCAAAGTGAGAAAAATTCTCTCTCACTTAAAGGTAATTAAATAGTAAAGTGCAACACAAAATAGCAACAAAAAAAAGCGCACACTACTTGAATACTTGAATCGTAAATCGTAATACCTTTAAGCCTTTAAGTATTCTAAAGTGCGACAGAATGATGAAAATAGAAAAGGGCTGTTTTTAGGGTTTTCCCTGAACCTCCACGAACATTTCAAGACTAAGATAAGATAAATCCGCTCAGTCGTTCTCAAGTTTTAGTGAGACTAACGAACAGCAATTCATTTATATACAGATAGATATTAATTAATTAAATAACTATTTAGATTTTAAGACATGTTCCAAGACTATATTTATATATACACATACATATATATATATATAAAGTTTAAACAATTTTCAATATACAGGGTGACTGGTGAATTACTATCAATATTTAAGGAGAATACTCGGTACATGATTCTCATTCGAATTATGTTAAAAAAATAGGTACTTAATTTTTGACCAAATTTCCGTATAAATAAATAAAGTGAGGACACGTTCCAAGTGTGGACGCGTGCGGCGGCGTGCTGATACAACACTACGCCGCCAAACGCGTATGTGTGTGTGTGTGTATACCTAATCTGTAGGGTGTTCACACGATGCGTAATTAATTACACAACTTTTGGTTAACTTTACTTAGAAGTTTATTAATATTTATGTTATATTAATTTTTATTTTGTCATATATGATCGTCAAATATCACGTCCTCAAGTATCGATAGTAATTCACCAGTCACCCTGTATTTCTATATCAATAGCATTATCCATAATAATATTATTACCTAAGATTAAAGTCCAACGAGAATCTCTTGCCACATCCCTCAAAGGTACATTGGAAAGGTTTTTCTCCTGTGTGGACCAATTGGTGACGTTTCAACTTTGAACTCTCTACAAACGCCTTACCTGAAATCATATAATATATATTTATAATGTTTATACTTCATTAAATCTAAGTTATTTATAAACTTTAATCTATTAGAAATTATATCTAGAGCTATTAAAAAGAATAGTCTTACAATATTGTTCTGTTTTGAGTAATTCTTACAAAAAAAAAAATACAGAATTACATTATCCATAAAAATCTATCTATTATGGTTCATGAGGTATAGTATAGTGATAGACGAACATGTGTTAGTGAAAATTAGAATTAAGGTTTTTAATGATTCTGTTATGTTTAAAAAATAAACAAAAAGCACATTTATGATTTTTTAACAAAAATAAAGTTGATATCAGTACATATTATATAAAAGAATGTATTATATAATATTATTATATACAACTGTATCTGTCATTAAAGTAGCATTGATTAATAATTAAGAATGAAAAATATTACTGAGATGACTGGATTTCAAAACTGCAATCCTAATACATGGTGTTTCAGTAACTTATACAACTGAGCTATATATCCCTACTAATATTATAAATGCGAAAGTAACTCTGTCTGTCTGTTACGCTTTCACGCCTAAACCACTGAACTGATTTTAATGAAATTTGGTATAGACATAGAGTTGACCTTGAGAAAGAACATAGGATAGTTTTTATCCCAGACTTTCGAAAGGTTCTGTTGGAAACGCGATATAACCGAACTCCACGGGGGAAGCTGCGGGCGGGAAGCTAGTAATGCTATATTCTTACCACATTCGGCACACACATGTACCCTTGGTCCGTGCGTGTGTAAATGTTTCCTCATGGCAGAATTGTCTCTGAACATCTTTGAACAACCCTTGTGTGGACACGCTGAAACATACATATATATAAATTAATTTAAATATAAAACTTATTTATATAAAAAGTATAATGATATTTAGGATTTTAGCAAGTATTTAATGAGATCTAAGATTTTCGCGAGTACTCATTTAAATGAAACTAATATTTTAGAATTTCACTTCGCGTTTTTATTTTTGACTATAAACAATATACTTAAATAAAAGTAATATTTTCAGATTTACTACGAGTTTTTAATTATTTTTTTACATACTCTCGACGTTTCGGTTACTTTGCAGCAACCGTGATCACGGGCAGACGAGAAGTGAGTGGCTCACATGAGTATGTAATTAAAGTAAAAAAACGCGTAGTAAATCCGAAAATATTAGTTTTATTGAAAAATATTAAGTTTATTCAAAACGTCGTAATATGCTGATACACAAGATTATAAATATGAATAGTTGTGATTTTTTTTTTCACTGTATTTTTAAATGAAAAAGACAAAAGGAACCAATTATATTATTATGAACATATTTTAGTAGTTACAAAAGATATTTCTATCAATATAAGACTTATCTAATAATATCTTTCCTAAAAAAATGGATATACAGGGTGACTGGTGAATTACTATCGATACTTGAGGACGTGATATTTGACGATCATATATGACAAAATAAAAATTAATATAATATAAATATTAATAAACTTCTAAATAAAGTTAAGTAATTAATTACGCATCGTGTGAACACCCTACAGATTAGGTATACACGCACACTCACACACACGCGTGCGCCGGCGTGGTGTTGTATCAGCACGCCGCCGCACGCGTCCACACTTGGAACACTTTGAACGTGTCAACACTTTATTTATTTATACGGAAATTTTGTCAAAAATTAAGTGCATATTTTTTTTACATAATTCGAATGAGAATCATGTACCGAGTATTCTCCTTAAATATTGATAGTAATTCACCAGTCACCCTGTATAAAGAGTATATATATTATTTAGGTAGAGAGAGGATCTTGTACGGTGGAGGTGAGCTTTTAACGCGCTTTAGATAGTGGCCCCTTAAACCTACACCTGGGTCACAAGTCCCAGACACTGTTGAAGCTCCTCTCACTACAACGATGGACCTGACACACGCACCGTGAATACATGGAATGATGAGAGGATTCATCTCAAACCATATAACTATGTAACAAACCTATAGTTCTGTCTGATGACTCCGGAGAAGGTTTTTTCAGCCTTATCTTATGTCCCGGACGTGCGAACTCCGCCAATTGCTTCGGATCTGATAAATCTAAACCTGAAAATTACATATATATATGTTTAATATATATTAATCATGATTATATACTATATAGTATAAGTGTATACTGATTTTTTAAGCAAGAAATCTATTTGTGTTAGATTTCTTTTTAACATATATCCAATGATTTGAATAATTAATACTATGGCAATACTTTTAGCTCAACATTTCACTATATGGCAACATAGGACTTTAAAAAAACATTATAAATATGTATAATGTTTGACTATCAAGCTAGCCTTCCACTACAGTCTGAAACTCAATTGCAATCCTGATATAATTGTATTAGTAGGAGAAACAACTATCTATATATACATATATACATAAATATATAATTTTAATCATAAGTCACTATAAGTGAAAATATAATAAATATATTCACCTATAGATTTAGGAATTATGTCATAGTTTCCTGATTCAAATCTTAAAATAAAATTATTCAAACGCAATCCTCTAACCCAAGGTAGTCTGGAAGAAATGGCTAATAAGTAGGGCCCGGATTAATATGTAAATACATATTTTTAATTTACGCGATTTTCGGTCTAGAATGTGTTTTCTACATGGATTGTCATATTTAGATTGTGGAAAACCAACTTTTATTTTCTATATTTTACCATATTTCAAATATATTTTATGTACATATTTTAGACTTTTTAATACATATTTTTCCAGGCCCTACTAATAAGCCATAAGGCCGCCTTTTGTTTCACCATTAGTTTATTAGTTTGTATATTTTGTAATTGTTTGTGATTGTAATTGTGGTGTACAAAGTGTTAAATAAATATATATATAAAAAGATATATATACCTGGCATATTATCATTTCCCAGTACATTCTTCTTCCCCGTCATATACTCAGTGTAATCGGGATCTGGTTCAGGGTTTGATCCGTCATCTAAAAAACAAAAACTATAATTAATCTCAACATACTTTAACATATTCAATTATATTACAAGTAATTTGAACGGCTTATTCAGGGTAAAATAACTTCAAATAGATACAAATTATCTAAATGTTAGTTAAAAATGGTACAATGTAATAATTCAATAAATATAAAAAAATTTCAAACCATAACTATAGAAAATAATCACAAAAGATTTGAGAATGTGCACATATATAATACTAGTTTTCCGCCCGCAGCTTCGCCCGCGTGGTGTTCGGTTATATCGCGTTTCCAAGAGAACCTTTCAAAAGTGTGGGATAAAAACTATTCTATGTTCTCTCTCAAGGTCAACTCTATCTCTGTACCAAATTTCATTAAAATCAGTTCAGTGATTTAGGCATGAAAGCGTAACAGACAGCGGTGTTACTTTCCCATTTATAATATTAGTAGGGATATATTTATTTATTTATATAAGGACAACTTACAAAACACACACCATTTATAAGTTTTAAAATAAAGATAATTACATTTTTAGCTGAGTGTTGTTTCAGTTAAAAGTTATCACGGCATGGAAAAGGACAGTATTTTCTATTAATCATGTATATGAATATATAAAATAACTATCAAAATGATAACGCCTCAGAAATTATCTAGTCCTCATCATGCAAAACCTTATACATATAATATACAGGGTGAATGGTGAATTACTATCGATACTTGAGGACGTGATATTTGAAGATCATATATGACAAAATAAAAATTAATATAACATAAATATCAATAAACTTCTAAGTAAAGTTAACCAAAAGTTATGTAATTAATTACGCATTGTGTGAACACCCTACAGATTAGGTATACACACACACTCACACATACGCGTGCGGCGGCGTAGTGTTGTATCAGCACGCCGCCGCACGCGTCCACACTTGGAACACTTGGAACGTGTCAACACTTTATTTATTTATACGGAAATTTTGTCAAAAATTAAGTGCCTATTTTTTTTATTTAATTCGAATGAGAATCATGTACCGAGTATTCTCCTTAAATATCGATAGTAATTCACCAGTCACCCTGTATATATTCATATAAATATATATCTCACCATCATCCTCTCCAGTAGCCCACATAGTCACTGAGAACTCTCCCTCCATAGTTTTGATCTGGACTTGCTTCTGTTCCCATCTGCGAGCAGCTCGACCTGAGTTATTCTCCATCAAACCCATTGGTACTTCACCTGGAATTGAAATAAATAGATAAAGCAAGGGAATATGGTGTTGAAAATAATAACATAGATAAATATAGAGATCTAAGATTTTAGGGAGTATTCATTTAAATGAAATTAATATTTACGGATTTAGTTTTACTACGCAATTTTTAGTTTCATTTACATAAACATAGGTGAAGATAATATTTAATTCCCGCTTAATTAATAACTAATTATTTTCATATTTACTTTATTATAAAATAGTTATTTAATATTTTGTCTCTATATTGACAGCATTACAGAAAGTATATACAATACTTTTATGTGTAACATAATTAATTTACAAGTAAAGAACCACTTTACAAAGATATTAAAAAAACAAATTGTTAAATATTCCATAAATAAAAACTATAGAATGTAATTTCAAAATGTATCAAACTCTTTGGTTATTTATTTTTAATCTGTGTTTATACAGGGTGACTGGTGAATTACTTTCAATATTTAAGGAGAATACTCGGTACATGATTCTCATTCGAATTATGTAAAAAAAATAGGCACTTAATTTTTGACAAAATTTCCGTATAAATAAATAAAGTGTTGACACGTTCCAAGTGTTCCAAGTGTGGACGCGTGCGGCGGCGTGCTGATACAACACTACGCCGCCACACGCGTCTGTGTGAGTGTGTGTGTATACCTAATCTGTAGGGTGTTCACACGATGCGTAATTAATTACATAACTTTTGGTTAACTTTACTTAGAAGTTTATTAATATTTATGTCATATTAATTTTTATTTTGTCATATATGATCGTCAAATATCACGTCCTCAAGTATCGATAGTAATTCACCAGTCACCCTGTATATTATTATATAATCTGTATACAATACTTACCTATCGGCATCAAGTGGTGTATGTTGTTTGAGGTGTTCACCTTCGGTCTGCCACGACCTCTTCTGGAAGATATTTCATAATAATATAATTCCACAAGTACCTATATAATATTTGTCCAGCACTTACAGAAGTAAAAGTATAATTTCCAAAGGATATATTCATAGAAATAAAACAATTTACTTATAAAAACTTAAACATTATTTAATATGTTTAAAATATAATAATTATCCATATTATATATAAATCAAGCACTCTTCTGTTGTAGACAATATAAGATAATAGCAATATTTGGTATGGTCTTGCCATACCTAAGAATATTACCGAGGCTGACTATTTTGAACTTAAGCCCATATTTATAATTAAAAACTGCTTTTCTATATCCTACTAATATTATAATTTCGAAAGTTTGTGAGTGTGTATGTTTGTTACTTCTTCACGCTCAAACGGCTTAACCAATTTTGATAAAATGTTGTATACAGGAAGCTGACGTCCTGGAATAACACATAGGCTACTTTACATCCCGTAAATTCGCGGGTAACACGACGGGGCGCAGCTAGTTTATAATAATTAACTACATGATATTGACTAGTCAATCTTTAAGTAATGATGGGAATTACCCTAATATAGTACCGACCTGCTATTTCCGGGTGGTTGGTAAACATTGTCGTATGTAGCATCATTATGTAGAACCTCCTCGGATATCCCTGGTAGTATAACCTCCTCGCTGCCAACTGAAATTTTATAATCTGTCAGCAAAGCCGACATGTGTAATACATATAACTGTATGTGTAGGCTTTGATTTCGGTACACTTTTAATCTTTTTTTATCATGTTTTGTTTCATTATTAATGAAAACTTTGAAAAAACACTTATTAAGAAGTTTAAGTATATTAAAATACAGACAAACTTTAAGTATGAAGTTTAATAGAATATTCAATATCATAAAAACTTGTTATGTACTTTCTTTCTTCATTGACATTGAATGATAATTATTTTAATTTGAATTATATTAAACTCTTTATATATAGAAATTAATCATTATTTACAAAGAGTATTAATAATATTGAACTCATTTTGTTAAATATACATAGTATCGGGCATATCTCCATTCCGAATAGATACACAACCTAAAGCCTAAGTCAAGATGCAATGGTTTTTATCTTTACTAATATTATAAATGCGAAAGTAACTCTGTCTGTCTGTCTGTTACGCTTTCACACTTGAACCACTGAACTGATTTCAATGAAATTTGGTACAGACAGAGTTGACCTTGAGAAAGAACATAGGATAGTTTTTATCCCAGACTTTTGAAAGGTTCTCTTGGGAACGCGATATAATAACTCCACGCGGGCGAAGCTGCGGGCGGAAGGCTAGTTATTTATAGACCAACCTTCTTCTAAATGCTGCATACCAATAACCTGTTCTTCAACCTCCTCATACTGATCATCCGTTATATATTCCTCGTATTGGCCAGTCTCAATTTCTTCATACTGAAAACAATACAAAAATAAACAAAATAGATATAAAACCTCTTTAGTCACAAACTTTACTGAAAAAATACATATAAAACCTCTTTAGACACAAACTTTACTGAAAAAATACATATAAAACCTCTTTAGTCACAAACTTTACTGAAAAAAAGACAAAACCTCTTTAGTAACAAACTTTAAGAAAAGGCATAAAACCTCTTTAGTTAAACCTAAGACGATAAAAAAGCCATATATGTGTTGTAATGCTTTAAGCTTGTACATCCTCACCTTTACCCCGACTTGTTCATCGACATCAATCTCAACCATGCCATCGTGTGTACCAATCTCAACTTCGCACATAATTTCTTGATTCATCATTTTGAGGCCAGCCTAGCTGGAACACGGATTATGTATATGTTATATGGTTTTATTATGGAAAATAATAAAATGTATATGTATAACATAATATATTTTAAAGTATGGAATTCAAATATGTGTTTGGGTAAAAGCAAAAGTATTTTTCATATTAAATATTATCTCACATTATACATACTAGCAATAGGAAGATGCTAATAGTTATGAATTAATTCCATTGCTTAGTAGTTATTTTCAATAGTTGTGTTTGTCAAAGAAAATATTTCTGAAGAACATTGAGTAATTAATGATAAATAGTATATATTAAGAGAGGTTTAATAAGTAAATTTGTAACAAGACAATTAAATGCTTGAGAACAAGAACTTGTCTTAAAATACCGACGGATGATTCCATTATTACTATCAATGCATATAATCAATATATGTATATACATTTTTTTTAAATTTATAAGTAAATATACTTGTTTCAATTTTCAAGTTATTAAAGAAGAAATAAATTTAAACACAATTTTATTTTTACCAAAATATAAAATGTTTTATATTGAATTGTAAGCACAAAGGCATTTATTGAAGTCAAATTAAAATAACTGCTAATTAGTTAATTACTAAGAAATATAAGAAATGCTAGTTATTTTTATAGAAAAAAATAATACATATATTTAAATTATAAATATAAATATTTATTACTCATTTTTAATGAATAATTTATTAATATATCTGTGTATATAAAATATCATTTCAGTTTATTAGTTTGACCACCATTTCCATTGAAATCCTGATTGTAGTGTGATTACCATTACTAAGTTATGAACTCAAATTTACCCGGTTTAAGTAAAAATGCTATTTTTTAATCAACTCAATATGATTTAGTAAAAATATACACAAAATATGAAACACACACATATATATAACTATTGAAAACTAATATATTGAAGCTTCTGTGTAGAAACAAAACAAAAAATTTGTTCGATAACAATACTTTTGCTGTTAGTCTTATCAGAATATATTTTATTTCCAAAACATTCTTCTTATAAATATGTACGTATTTATAAAATTGTATTAATTAATTTTATTTTACACAATACATCGTAAAATATTTCGACCGCCTTACCTTGTTCTTTATATAAATAAAAAATATATATGCAACTGTCAAAATTATTTGACATTCGTTAGACGAATAAGCGGTAAAAACTTGAAAATGTATTAAATTAATATAAATATAACTTTAATATATAATAATAATAGTTTTAATTAAAGGGAGAATGTATGATAGTCGTTTTTTAAAACGATAAGACCTGGGCGTTGAACATTCACTCGACTTGTTTTTCATTCCGATGTTGATATCATGTTACGATACAAAAGTTATAATTGTGAAAAAATTAATATTTTATTACCTCCCACCTCTTTAGAATGTATTATTGAATTAATATGTAAACTGGTAGCCAAGTGACAATTAGTATTGGCAGGTGTAGTAACAAGCGACCGGCCGGGTTTAACTGAACGATTTTTTCACATAATTATATAAAACGACCACGCCAATCATTCACAACACTAAAACCTCCTTCTATGACCTTCATTTTTCTAACTTAGCTAATGCATCACGATACGTAATTACATAGAAATTTGGAAACACTTGTTACAATGTGTCAAAAAGTGTGATTGTTTTTAGTACAAATAGTTTACCTTTATTTAGCTTATAACAAAAGCTGCTCGGCCCCCCGGACTCGTATATAGGCTGCTGCGTAGGCAGGGATTTTTTCCCTACGATTTTTGCAGCAAACAATATCACTCACTTCAGTGAAAAAAAGTTTGATAATTAGTGCTCAAAAATATTTGAAATTTACGCGAAAATGTTTATAAAATATGTCCGACTAAACATGGCGTCCAAAGATGTCCGACCAATTTCAATATGGCGATGCAAAATGGACGCCCGTTCGTATTGCCGAGACCTCGAAGAAAAAGCAGCAACACCCAAGGTCCGCTTAAAAGAATAATTGTGTTGCCATTGTAAAAAAAAATTATTCTAAAAGTATTTTCCTCAGAAATTTGAATAGTTTTACTTAATATTGTTTATATTTATTAAAAGCTCATTTAATATTAAATTTATATTATAGATATTACTTTCATGTAGTACATACTTTGATAATATTAAATGATATTTCGTTCATACATTTGACATTCATCTGACATTAAAAGGCTAGTGGTGCCGCTGACAGAATCACGAGAAAATTGAAAATTACCTGTCAGATCTGCCTTCCTCTTCCTGTGATTATCCAACGTACTTAAAATATTCAACTATTAAAATATAATTATGGCAGTGAGGTTGCTATCTAAAGTGAAATGCCTGCCTGGGATACAGGGAGTTGTGTACGCTAGTGCGTCGGCTGCTCCAGCCCAGCTTTCTGATTTTGAGTTACAGCATAAAACGCCAGTAATTCGCAAGCAAAAGAACATCCCAATAGCTCAATACGGTGGTCGTCATGCAGTTACCATGCTCCCCGGCGGTGGAATCGGCCCCGAATGCATGGGCTACGTCAGGGAAATTTTCAAGTACGTCCTCACTATATGCGTATTTGTAACTTGACACTCAATATAATTAGCTGCTATATGCGATATCAAATTATATATAAATCGGCTTTGAAAACATTTATTACTACACAAGGTCACTCAATTCAGTACATAATATGTTTCTTAATAAACAATTGTTGATATTCCAAAATATTGATAGAATTTTAAATAGCCATGGTTAATATTTACTACACTATACACGATGTACATATTTATATTTTATTATATTTATCCTCAATAAAAATTATAAAAGCTACAAGTTATGAAAATAAAAAGTTAATTTAGACAAATGCTAAAATATTTATATAAATTTATCAACAATAATCTTGTATGTGATAGGAAATACTTATAGAAAATTATGAAGTGTAACTAAAACATAAGTTAATGTAATTTGGCAATCAATATTCAATTGTAGAGAATTTAATTTATAAATAAAATATTCTATATACATCTGATGAAACTAATAAATATTGTTTGAAGTACCATATGGAATAATCATACACCCAGAATGCCTTACATCATTTTCATAACAAGCTAATATATATATATGTATGTATATCTTCTTCTTCTACCTGGCAATTTCCCAGCTATGGCCAGGGTCTGCCTTACATGTTGTGAGTGAATAGTTTTGGCTATTTGTTTTTACGACCGGCCGCCTGCCTGAGATCAACCCTCTTTTGGGAATCAACATTAATCAGTGATGTCTAAATACTCTTAGAAAGTACATATGACTCGGAAAAGTCACATTGGTACTTGCCCGGGCAAGGATCGAACCCGCACTCATGGCAACGAGAGGCGGGTCCTTTAACCACTAGGACTTCATATACATATATATATATATGCCATTACAATGCTAGATTGATATAAAAAAAATATTGAGGAAATTCCATAAGGAAATTACCTTTAGATGATAAAAAGATTAAGAAACGGCAATTCATTCACGAGCTACACACACACAGACATTAAGAGCAAAACATAACACCTCGTATTAGCAATGTTGGTTCATACTATTTCATATTTGTAGGTACATCGGTGCCCCCATAGACTTTGAACTTGTAAACATTGACCCAAATGTAGATAATGATGACGACGTCCAATATGCTATCACGACCATCAAGAGGAACGGTGTCGGACTTAAGGTATGACAAAAACAAAATTTTGTATATATTCAAACATTATGTCATGTATTCTTAATACTTAATACTGAAATTTGTATTTTATTAATGAGAATTATGTTTCCGAAAGTATTTTTCTTCTTTCGAGCCATATTTCATATATAGAGCAAAAGTAATAATTGTATAACAGGAACATATATTTGTATATATAAATACAGCTAGGCTTACTAAGCTCAAAGAAATTAATTTAAAAAAATAATTATGTGTTTTGTTTTATATTGTTTAATTGGGGAGCCTCTCCGTGCGGAAGAAGTATAACTTCGTAATGTTGAAATGAAAACAGGAAGGGATAGAAACAGATTTTTAAGATTTTTTTTGGTGTTTCTTTAAAACAAACTTTAATAACATTACTTACAAGTCACTATTGAATCTGCACGCGTTCGAGATAAACGCATTCCCTCTCACTGTGTCTTTACCCGATTCCGGAGCGTTAAACGTTTAACGCAACCTATTAGAAGTTGCAAAAGAAGTTTGACTTCAATTATGCTAGTAACGAGTCAACTTTAGCTAACAATAACTGAAAATTAATCGTAAGATACTTCATCATGCCTTCCCTCTCGTTGTCTGTTATCCCCAGAAGCGTTAAACGCTTAACGCAACCTATTAGAAGTTGCAAAAGTAGTTTCACTTCAATTATGCTAGTTACGAGTCAACTTTAGCTAACAATAACTGAAATTAAATCGTAAGATACTTCATCATGCCTTCCCTCTCGTTGTCTGTTATCCCCAGAAGCGTTAAACGCTTAACGCAACCTATTAGAAGTTGCAAAAGTAGTTTCACTTCAATTATGCTAGTTACGAGTCAACTTTAGCTAACAATAACTGAAATTAAATCGTAAGATACTTCATCATGCCTTCCCTCTCGTTGTCTGTTATCCCCAGAAGCGTTAAACGCTTAACGCAACCTATTAGAAGTTGCAAAAGTAGTTTCACTTCAATTATGCTAGTTACGAGTCAACTTTAGCTAACAATAACTGAAATTAAATCGTAAGATACTTCATCATGCCTTCCCTCTCGTTGTCTGTTATCCCCAGAAGCGTTAAACGCTTAACGCAACCTATTAGAAGTTGCAAAAGTAGTTTCACTTCAATTATGCTAGTTACGAGTCAACTTTAGCTAACAATAACTGAAATTAAATCGTAAGATACTTCATCATGCCTTCCCTCTCGTTGTCTGTTATCCCCAGAAGCGTTAAACGCTTAACACAACCTATTAGAAGTTGCAAAAGTAGTTTCACTTCAATTATGCTAGTTACGAGTCAACTTTAGCTAACAATAACTGAAATTAAATCGTAAGATACTTCATCATGCCTTCCCTCTCGTTGTCTGTTATCCCCAGAAGCGTTAAACGCTTAACGCAACCTATTAGAAGTTGCAAAAGTAGTTTCACTTCAATTATGCTAGTTACGAGTCAACTTTAGCTAACAGTAACTGAAATTAAATCGTAAGATACTTCATCATGCCTTCCCTCTCGTTGTCTGTTATCCCCAGAAGCGTTAAACGCTTAACGCAACCTATTAGAAGTTGCAAAAGTAGTTTCACTTCAATTATGCTAGTTACGAGTCAACTTTAACTAACAATAACTGAAATTAAATCGTAAGATACTTCATCATGCCTTCCCTCTCGTTGTCTGTTATCCCCAGAAGCGTTAAACGCTTAACACAACCTATTAGAAGTTGCAAAAGTAGTTTCACTTCAATTATGCTAGTTACGAGTCAACTTTAGCTAACAATAACTGAAATTAAATCGTAAGATACTTCATCATGCCTTCCCTCTCGTTGTCTGTTATCCCCAGAAGCGTTAAACGCTTAACGCAACCTATTAGAAGTTGCAAAAGTAGTTTCACTTCAATTATGCTAGTTACGAGTCAACTTTAACTAACAATAACTGAAATTAAATCGTAAGATACTTCATCATGCCTTCCCTCTCGTTGTCTGTTATCCCCAGAAGCGTTAAACGCTTAACGCAACCTATTAGAAGTTGCAAAAGTAGTTTCACTTCAATTATGCTAGTTACGAGTCAACTTTAGCTAACAGTAACTGAAATTAAATCGTAAGATACTTCATCATGCCTTCCCTCTCGTTGTCTGTTATCCCCAGAAGCGTTAAACGCTTAACGCAACCTATTAGAAGTTGCAAAAGTAGTTTCACTTCAATTATGCTAGTTACGAGTCATTTTTAGCTAACAATAACTGAAATTAAATCGTAAGATACTTCATCATGCCTTCCCTCTCGTTGTCTGTTATCCCCAGAAGCGTTAAACGCTTAACGCAACCTATTAGAAGTTGCAAAAGTAGTTTCACTTCAAATATGCTAGTTACGAGTCAACTTTAGCTAACAGTAACTGAAATTAAATCGTAAGATACTTCATCATGCCTTCCCTCTCGTTGTCTGTTATCCCCAGAAGCGTTAAACGCTTAACGCAACCTATTAGAAGTTGCAAAAGTAGTTTCACTTCAATTATGCTAGTTACGAGTCAACTTTAACTAACAATAACTGAAATTAAATCGTAAGATACTTCATCATGCCTTCCCTCTCGTTGTCTGTTATCCCCAGAAGCGTTAAACGCTTAACGCAACCTATTAGAAGTTGCAAAAGTAGTTTCACTTCAATTATGCTAGTTACGAGTCAACTTAGCTAACAATAACTGAAATTAAATCGGAAGATACTTCATCATGCCTTCCCTCTCGTTGTCTGTTATCCCCAGAAGCGTTAAACGCTTAACGCAACCTATTAGAAGTTGCAAAAGTAGTTTCACTTCAATTATGCTAGTTACGAGTCAACTTTAACTAACAATAACTGAAATTAAATCGTAAGATACTTCATCATGCCTTCCCTCTCGTTGTCTGTTATCCCCAGAAGCGTTAAACGCTTAACGCAACCTATTAGAAGTTGCAAAAGTAGTTTCACTTCAATTATGCTAGTTACGAGTCAACTTAGCTAACAATAACTGAAATTAAATCGGAAGATACTTCATCATGCCTTCCCTCTCGTTGTCTGTTATCCCCAGAAGCGTTAAACGCTTAACGCAACCTATTAGAAGTTGCAAAAGTAGTTTCACTTCAATTATGCTAGTTACGAGTCAACTTTAGCTAACAATAACTGAAATTAAATCGTAAGATACTTCATCATGCCTTCCCTCTCGTTGTCTGTTATCCCCAGAAGCGTTAAACGCTTAACGCAACCTATTAGAAGTTGCAAAAGTAGTTTCACTTCAATTATGCTAGTTACGAGTCAACTTTAGCTAACAATAACTGAAATTAAATCGTAAGATACTTCATCATGCCTTCCCTCTCGTTGTCTGTTATCCCCAGAAGCGTTAAACGCTTAACGCAACCTATTAGAAGTTGCAAAAGAAGTTTGACTTCAATTATGCTAGTTACGAGTCAACTTTAGCTAACAATAACTGAAAATTAATCGTAAGATACTTCATCATGCCTTCCCTCTCGTTGTCTGTTATCCCCAGAAGCGTTAAACGCTTAACGCAACCTATTAGAAGTTGCAAAAGTAGTTTCACTTCAATTATGCTAGTTACGAGTCAACTTTAGCTAACAATAACTGAAATTAAATCGTAAGATACTTCATCATGCCTTCCCTCTCGTTGTCTGTTATCCCCAGAAGCGTTAAACGCTTAACGCAACCTATTAGAAGTTGCAAAAGTAGTTTCACTTCAATTATGCTAGTTACGAGTCAACTTTAGCTAACAATAACTGAAATTAAATCGTAAGATACTTCATCATGCCTTCCCTCTCGTTGTCTGTTATCCCCAGAAGCGTTAAACGCTTAACGCAACCTATTAGAAGTTGCAAAAGTAGTTTCACTTCAATTATGCTAGTTACGAGTCAACTTTAGCTAACAATAACTGAAATTAAATCGTAAGATACTTCATCATGCCTTCCCTCTCGTTGTCTGTTATCCCCAGAAGCGTTAAACGCTTAACGCAACCTATTAGAAGTTGCAAAAGTAGTTTCACTTCAATTATGCTAGTTACGAGTCAACTTTAGCTAACAGTAACTGAAATTAAATCGTAAGATACTTCATCATGCCTTCCCTCTCGTTGTCTGTTATCCCCAGAAGCGTTAAACGCTTAACGCAACCTATTAGAAGTTGCAAAAGTAGTTTCACTTCAATTATGCTAGTTACGAGTCAACTTTAGCTAACAATAACTGAAATTAAATCGTAAGATACTTCATCATGCCTTCCCTCTCGTTGTCTGTTATCCCCAGAAGCGTTAAACGCTTAACGCAACCTATTAGAAGTTGCAAAAGTAGTTTCACTTCAATTATGCTAGTTACGAGTCAACTTTAGCTAACAGTAACTGAAATTAAATCGTATGATACTTCATCATGCCTTCCCTCTCGTTGTCTGTTATCCCCAGAAGCGTTAAACGCTTAACGCAACCTATAAGAAGTTGCAAAAGTAGTTTCACTTCAATTATGCTAGTTACGAGTCAACTTTAGCTAACAGTAACTGAAATTAAATCGTAAGATACTTCATCATGCCTTCCCTCTCGTTGTCTGTTATCCCCAGAAGCGTTAAACGCTTAACGCAACCTATTAGAAGTTGCAAAAGTAGTTTCACTTCAATTATGCTAGTTACGAGTCAACTTTAACTAACAATAACTGAAATTAAATCGTAAGATACTTCATCATGCCTTCCCTCTCGTTGTCTGTTATCCCCAGAAGCGTTAAACGCTTAACGCAACCTATTAGAAGTTGCAAAAGTAGTTTCACTTCAATTATGCTAGTTACGAGTCAACTTTAGCTAACAGTAACTGAAATTAAATCGTAAGATACTTCATCATGCCTTCCCTCTCGTTGTCTGTTATCCCCAGAAGCGTTGAACGTTTAACGCAACCTATTAGAAGTTGCAAAAGAAGTTTCACTTCAATTATGTTAGTTATCAGTCTACTTTAGCTAACAATAACTGAAATTTAATCGTAAGATCCTTCATCATGCCTTCCCTCTCGTTGTCTGTTATCCCCAGAAGCGTTGAACGTTTAACGCAACCTATTAGAAGTTGCAAAAGAAGTTTCACTTCAATTATGTTAGTTATCACTACTTTAGCTGACAATAACTGAACATAAATTTTATATAAATAAACTTAGTTTTAAATTTTGTTAATATATTTAATATTATCTGATTTTGCAGGGTAATATCGAAACTAAGAGCGAGGCGGCGTACGTAACATCGCGTAATGTCGCTCTCCGTAATGAGTTAGACATGTACGCGTATGTTTTGAACTGCAAATCCTTCCCCGGAGTTAATACAAGGCATAAAGATATTGATATCGTTATTATAAGGTGAGTTTAAGTTACTAGCTTTCCGCCGCAGCTTCGCCCGCGTAGAGTTCGGTTATATCGCGTATCCAAGAGAACCTTTCAAAGTCTGGGATAAAAACTATCCTATGTTCTTTCTCAAGGTCAACTCTATCTCTGTACCGAATTGCTTTAAAATCAGTTCAGTGGTTTAGGCGTTAAAGAGTAACAGACAGACAGACAGAGTTACTTTAGCGTTTATAATATTAGTAGGGATGATCCATCTGTCTCATCTTTTCTAGACTCTAAGTCAGTAATAGTTGTAAGCATAAACTATATTTATAATAAAATTTGTAAGTTTTAAAATATATGAAGAATGACAGTTTTATTTTGGTTCTTTTTGCTAATAAAAATCTATGTATTTCTTTTTGTTTACTTCTTTTACACAAGATTGTCTCAGAAAATTATACTTCAAATAACTCAAGGATATATTTCTAAATTTTATTAATAATTTAACTATTAATAACTTTGTTTATTTTTTATTATTTTACAGACAGAATACCGAAGGTGAATATGCCATGTTGGAGCATGAATCTGTTCGAGGGGTGATTGAATCCATGAAAGTGGTAACTGCCAGCAATTCTGAGAGGGTAGCCAGGTTCGCCTTTGAATTTGCCAAGAGGAACGGCAGAAAAAAGGTACTTGAAATAATATACATATATATAGGGTGACTGGTGAATTACTATCGATACTTGAGGACGTGATATTAGACGATCATATATGACAAAATAAAAATTAATATAACATAAATATTAATAAACTTCTAAGTAAAGTTAACCAAAAGTTATGTAATTAATTACGCATCGTATGAACACCCTACAGATTAGGTATACACACACACACACATACGCGTTGTGCGGCGTAGTGTTGTATCAGCACGCCGCCGCATACGTCCACACTTGGAACACTTGGAACGTGTCAACACTTTATTTATTGATACGGAAATTTTGTCAAAAATTAAGTGCCTATTTTTTTTACATAATTCGAATGATAATCATGTACCGAGTATTCTCCTTAAATATTGATAGTAATTCACCAGTCACCCTGTATATTTAATTCAATAGTGCCTTAAGATATGTTATCAGTAATCTGTTATCCTGATAAGTGTTATGTAATTCTTTGTTGATAAATCATTTTATATAAGCTTCAACTAAATTACGGACTTAATTAAAGCATTTATCAAGTTTTAACAATCAAGAGAGACATGCAACATAATGCTTTCTCTTTCATTTATATTGCCATCATAAAGACAAATAAAATTAAAATTATCAATTAAAGTTATCATGTGTTTTAAAAATAATTTCATTCATTCAGTCCACTGCAGCGCATAGGCCTCCCCAAAGAATCTCCACGACGACCAGTCTTGTAATTCTACTAATATTATATGTAATTGCGAAAGTTTGTGAGTGTGTGTGTGTGTGTATTTGATAAAATTTTGTATACAGGAAGCTGACGTCCAGGAATAACACATAGGCTACTTTACATCCTGGAAATCCGCGGGTAACACCGCGGGGCGCAGCTAGTATGAAATTAAAAATAATAAATTGATTAATTTCTATCATTCTAGGTAACAACTGTCCACAAAGCGAACATAATGAAGCTATCAGACGGTCTGTTCTTGGAGACATCCCGACGTATGGCTCAGGAGTACCCCGATATAGAGCATAATGATATGATCATTGACAACTGTTGTATGCAACTTGTTGCCAGGTAATAAATATATAATATATTATACCAATAATTTGTATGACAATAGTTGGAAATTATGTATTAACTATTAGAGTAATATTACGCTCCCTAATTTAGTTAATTAATTTTAAGTTAATAATTATTTTTGATGATTTAATTGGAGTAATGTATGAAAATGGGATTTTCAGTGGTATACAGGGTGTCTGGTGAATTACTATCAATATTTAAGGAGCATACTCGGTACATGATTCTCATTCGAATTATGTAAAAAAAATAGGTACTTAATTTTTGACCAAATTTCCGTATAAATAAATAAAGTGCGGACACGTTTCAAATGTTCCAAGTGTGGACGCGTATGGTGGCGTGCTGATACAACACTACACCGCCGACGTGTGTATGTGTGTGTGTGTGTATACCTAATCTGTAGGGTGTTCACACGATGCGTAATTAATTACATAACTTTTGGTTAACTTTACTTAGAAGTTTATTAATATTTATGTTATATTAATTTTTATTTTGTCATATATGATCGTCAAATATCACGTCCTCAAGTATCGATAGTAATTCACCAGTCACCCTGTATATATCCTTATGTAGCATTAATAAATAATAGTCACAGACAGTGGCGGCTGGTGGGTTATCGAACTGGTGGTTCACTTTACTAAAATATTGACAAAAACAACAATTGACATAAAATATGTTTATTTTTTGTACATTAAATCAATGCGACGACATTTTTCTGTAGCGAAATGTTCTATCACCTTTTTATTAAAATCTGATTCCAGTTTCTGTCCAAATCGATTCTCCGCCAAAAATAATGCAAGGAAAACAAAAGAATGTATTAAGACGCTCACATCCACACAACCATTTCTTTCTATTATACATTTCACTTTTACAACTTCGTATAAATGCTTTATTTTTCGATTTACACTCTTGTTTTAAATTTAAAAAGGGCCGTGGCGGCCCGGCCAATTTTATGTTCACTTTACTTTGAAAAATTTTGTTATTTTCTTTAATGTAATCAATATTTATACTCATTTTCAACTAATAAAAAACACAGTACAGAATAAGAGTTCTATTATAGAAACGAAATAAAAACTAAAACGAATTACGGAAATAATTATAAACAACTAGTTTTTGCCCGCGACTTCGTCCGCGTTAATTTCGTCATTAGCAATATATGTATAGCTGACCGGGCGAACTCTATTCCGTTTTAGAGGCCATTAATAATCGGTTTCTCCTGTTTCAATCGAACAGAATGATTGACATATTAGTTAGTTGTCAAATCTTATGTCAAAAAAAACGTTTGTATGGGAAATAGAAAACGGCTGTTTTTATGGTTTTCCCAGAAATGAATCAATTTTTTTCAGCTTTTATACCTTCCCTGAACATCCACGAACATTTCAAGACTAAGATAATATAAATCCGTTCAGCTGTTCTCGAGTTTTAGCGAGACTAAGGAACAGCAATCCATTTTTATATATATAGAAGATAACGAATTAACGCGTCACGCATACAGTGAAAGTTGAAACAATACCAATAACGATTAACGAAATGTCAATCATAGCACCCATCCTTTCGGCCGGCCCCTTGCCGGCCGGCTCAATACGTCATACATCGGGTGCTCTCGGTAACCTTCGGTCGCTCGAGAACCGACTCGTTACTCGGTACATTTCTATGAACTATCTTTTGTCTCACGCGCCAGGCGTATTGATGCGTGTCTCATACAAGATGTATTAGCAGTCCTCGTGCACTCGCCGGAGCGCACGATATGAGTTTAGTAAAGCGCTCAAACTTTTTGACCATAATTGGAAATTAAATTTTTTATACCTTTTTGTATGTTTAAAAAATAAATATTAAAATGGTAATTTAAAAATTAAGATGACATAATATTTTGTAATTTTTAAATATTTTGAATTGGTGGTTCAGCGCACGGGCGCACTTAAGGTACAGCCGCCACTGGTCACAGATTATAAAAACTTTTTTATTTTTTATGGAACTGGTTTATGATAATTTTATATTTTCATAATTTTTAATATTTTAAAAGTCACTTAAAACAATATTATAATTTCGTTATTTTGTTAATAATAAGTACAATATTTCAGTGTAAAAAGAAATAATTTATAGGTCTAATTGTCTTCATATTGTCTA
Source organism: Danaus chrysippus (assembly GCA_916720795.1). Taxonomy (NCBI): domain Eukaryota; kingdom Metazoa; phylum Arthropoda; class Insecta; order Lepidoptera; family Nymphalidae; genus Danaus; species Danaus chrysippus. The sequence continues at coordinate 4,865,753 of CAKASE010000075.1, forward strand.
AAAACACAACATATACAGGGTGACTGGTGAATTACTATCAATATTTAAGGAGCATACTCGGTATATGATTCTCATTCGAATTATGTAAAAAAAATAGGTACTTAATTTTTGACCAAATTTCCGTATAAATAAATAAAGTGTTGACACGTTCCAAGTGTTCCAAGTGTGGACGCGTGCGGCGGCGTGCTGATACAAAACCACGCCCCCGCCGCGTGTGTGTGAGTGTGTGTGTATACCTAATCTGTAGGGTGTTCACACGATGCGTAATTAATTACACAACTTTTGGTTAACTTTACTTAGAAGTTTATTAATATTTATGTTATATTAATTTTTATTTTGTCATATATGATCGTCAAATATCACGTCCTTAAATATCGATAGTAATTCACCAGTCACCCTGTATATTTTTAAATTGGTTAACTATATGCAATATTTGTTTCCAGACCACACCAATTTGATGTGATGTTGATGACAAATCTGTACGGTTCAATCGTGTCTAATGTGGTGTGTGGTTTACTCGGAGGAGCTGGTTTACTCTCCGGAAGGAATTATGGAGACCATTATGCAGTATTTGAACCCGGAACTAGGAATACTGGTATGTTTTATGAACTTCTGTTTGTATTTAAAATATTTAAATAATTTATTAGTATAAATGGATGCTTGTATTTAGTATCCATGGTAACAGTAAAGTATTGAAGAATAAAATTAAAGAGAAGATATCTTATTGTTGAGTAAAGGAGGAATTTTATACTGGCGACTCAGGTCATTATCCACCGAGATGATTTCAGTAACCGAATGTACTATCGAGTATAGATTTTTTTGTGTGATAGACCAGTTATCTGGGGCGGTTTTTATCAACAACACATTGGGATAGGTCCACCAAGTACAATTATAGGGCCCAGAAAAAGGAACCTATATCCAAAAACAGTTCAGAATCCAAATTCTGAGGTTACTTCACTCTACATGCAGAAGGAGCATATTTGCCAAAAAGTGTCATTGACTGTATAGTTTTTTAAATTACATTTGAAAGTTAAGATTAGGGTATAGGAGTTATAAAATCGGATAATGAAGTCGAATATAAACTAAATAAATTGACAAATGACAATATATGTAATAATGTTATATAAAAACTCGGTGATAGCTTCTAACCGGCTGAAATTTATTTTTCCTTTTATAAGGTAAACACATGTACACTCCATTTAACAGATGGCGCTGCTATGTACATGATAATTTTGTGACCAACTTAAATTAAAATGTTTCAGGTACGGCCATTGCTGGCAAGAACATTGCAAACCCGATAGCAATGATAAATGCTTCGGTGGATATGTTGGAGCACCTCGGACATCACTATCATGCTGGATTGATAAGGAGAGCCTTGGACAAAACTATTAATATTGATAGAGTGATCACTCCTGACTGTGGAGGAACTGCTAGCTCTAGCGAAGTGGTTGATAGCATCATCAAGAATATTGGTCGCTGCTAAAAAAACCACTTGTAGTCAAATAAGGGCATTGAATTTAGATCTTTCCTTACTTATTAGTCCGAATAACTCCAAAAAGATTTTTAAAAGTTTCTGTATTATTTTTATTCTGTCTAACAGAAGATTATGTACAAATTGTTGATTATTATTGTATTTGTTTGTTTGAAAATTATGTACCTACTGCCAAAGTGAACAATAAAATTAACTTGTAACTTGAGATTTCTTACAGTCATTTACTAGTATTATATAGTAAATTATTTAATATCTTGTATATAACCGTATTGAATCATGTGATATATTAGTGAATTTGTTTCAAACATTTTAATAGTTACCTAAGTATTGCAGTGATGCCATTATTTATTATAGTGTTAATAAACTGTATCGCAGAAATCATATTTTTGTTTTTATTTTTTTTATTTATAACCATATACAAATATAAAGCGTGTAATAACTCGCAAAAGATAAGATCTAAGGCAGCCCTAGTAGGTTCGTCTCAAATTGTGTTTGGTAGAGAGGAGCTTGTACAGTGGAGGTGAGCAGTGGCGGCGTAAGGCGTGGGCGACGTGGGCCATCGCCTACGGCCTCAAATATTTTTAAAGCGAGAATTAAAAAAATCTTCTTCTTCCTGGCAATTTCCCAGCTATAACCAGGGTCTGCCTTACTGCTTACATGTTGTGAATAGTTTTGGCTATTTGTTTTTACGACCGGTCGCCCGCCTGACATCAACCTTTTTTGGGAATCAGAATTAATTAAACCTATTTTGATAAGAATAGTGTATTCAATGTTTTAATAATATTTAGCGAATAAATAGATAGTGTTTAAGTATATTGATTGCCCCGAAAACAGTGACGTTTTTTAATTGTTTTTGTTTTCTTTGTGATTTGAAATACATCGGTACCTGTACTCGTCTATCTAGCTATTTAGCTGAAAATTGGTAGGGAGGTAGTTTAGAGCCAGGAAAATTACATAGGATACTTTTTATCCCGTTCGACAGCATTCCCGTGTGACTTGAAATGAAACGTCAGTCCCTATAAAACGTGGTATAACAAAAAATAATCAGACTTGGAATAACAAAACGCAATTGACAGCTATGTAATTGACCTATAATGACAGATATGTAATGACGTATGGATGACAATTTGATATTTGTAAGAAATCTATATATATGTATATAAAAATGAATTGCTCTTCTTGAGTCTCGAATATATATCTCTCTTTTAAAACTCGAGAATGGCTGAACGGATTTATCTTAGTCTTGAAATGTTCGTGAGGTTTAGGGAAGGTTTAAAAAATGAAAAAAATTGATACATTCGGGAAAACCCTAAAAACCGCCCTTTTCGATTTCCCATACAAACGTTTTTTTTACATTAGATTTGACAACTAACTAATATGTCAATCATTCTGTCGCACTTCAAAACACGGAGATTTATGGCTTACAGGTAAACTCCAAAAATAGAAATAAAAAAACATAACAGATAGTTCTTGATTATAGAGCGATACGAAGTTCGCTGGGTCTTCTAGTTTTATATAAAGTAAGAAATATTTAATTGGTAATAAGTATGTAACGCAGTAATTACTTTTATATAAAATACGCTTTATAATATCTTTTGAAGGAAACCAAAGCTTTAAGGGTAAAAAACGTATCTCCGCTTAAGTTTTTAAAACTAGCAGGTAGTAAGAGCTTCAGGTTGCCATAGAATAGAGCCTCGCGAAATCTGTCTTGCCCACATCAAATTTAGGTCTTGCCCCGACACTGGAGGTGAGCGTTTAACGTTAGATAGGTGTCCCTTAAACCTACACCTGGGTCACAAGTCACAGTCACTGTTGAAGCTCCTCTCACTACAACGATGGACCCGACACACGCACCGTGAATACATTGAATGATGAGAGGTTTCGTCTCTCTATATACAGGGTGACTGGTGAATTACTATCAATATTTGAGGACGTGATATTTGACGATCATATATGACAAAATAAAAATTAATATAACATAAATATTAATAAACTTCTAAGTAAAGTCAACCAAAAGTTGTGTAATTAATTACGCATCGTGTGAACACCCTACAGATTAGGTATACACACACACTCACACACACGCGGCGGGGGCGTGGTTTTGTATCAGCACGCCGCCGCACGCGTCCACACTTGGAACACTTGGAACGTGTCAACACTTTATTTATTTATACGGAAATTTGGTCAAAAATTAAGTACCTATTTTTTTTACATAATTCGAATGAGAATCATGTACCGAGTATTCTCCTTAAATATTGATAGTAATTCACCAGTCACCCTGTATATTAAACCTACACCTGGGTCACAAGTCCCAGTCACTGTTGAAGCTCCTCTCACTACAACGATGGACCCGACACACGCACCGTGAATACATTGAATGATGAGAGGTTTCGTCTCTCTATATATATTAAACCTACACCTGGGTCACAAGTACCAGACACTGTTGAAGCTCCTCTCACTACAACGATGGACCCGACACACGCACCGTGAATACATTGAATGATGAGGTTTCGTCTCAATATCACCTTTAGTTGAGGTTATTACTATTAATGGAAAATGTAAGTTAAACATATTATGTAGTTCTGCCCCGTCTCTTAAATATGTGGGAGGTAGAGGGGGGGTGAATGCCACTAATAATGAAGGTCGCGCTAAATAATCTGTGTACTCACTACACCGCATCAAAACCGGTTTGTATGCGTATTCATTTAATTCGTTTGTATACATTTTCCAAATATTAAAAAATATATGTACAGTGTAAACTCTATATAACGACACTGAAGGGACTGTGCATTTTATGGCGTTATAGAGGGTTGTCGATAAATAGAGAGAAGAAAACTCAGAATTAGAAAAAGACAAAGTTTATTTCAGACTAGTGTTAGTAAAAAGAATGTTATTCGAACGCTATTGCCTACAGTGAGTTATTTTTGTTTGACGTCTTTTGCTGCACCAGTAATGTTATTGTATTTTTTTACGTACATATTTGTAGGTGGTAGAGCTTAGCTGTGGTCAGTTACTACATCTCGAACATGTTCTGTCTCGACCGTAAGTACTTCCCTCTCACAGAAGATCGGCGTGAAGTAGTTCTTAATGGATACGTTTCGTTCAATGAGTGAAAGAGACGGTTGCATTCATACGTTCTCTCTCTTTAATCAAGGATAACAAAAACTATATATGTGACATTTTTCATAATAATTGTATTTTGGTCTTTTTATGTATAAAAAAAACGACATATATTCTTGAGCATTTAATAGTATACCATGAAAACAATTTTCTTGGACGTGAAATTGATTTACAACTACAAGAAGACTTTAGACCTTAATATACGCATATTAATAACATTTTACTCATATTAATCACAAAATTGAGTATATTTATATTAACAAAAGTATTCTTTTAACTTCAAAAAATTAATCATAATTGATTGAAAAAGCTTAATATATCTTTCACTAATAGTTTTCATCATATTACATATATATGAACATATACAAAGATATATGAAAGAAAAACAATTATGTAATTGAATTTACCTAAAAATCCAAAATGGCTATACGTATACAAATTATACTAATTATTTAATCTATGACTATTAAATGCTAATTAAAAATGGACCAATAGTTGAGATCTCTTAATAATAACTACATTATAATAATAATCTTAATTAATTATTTTTAGGCAGTTTTTTAATTGAAAATAGTATTAATTCTATTATGGTCCATACTAATGATTGAAGGCATTTTAAGGCTCAGTTAGATAATATGGTCTGATGAAAGTATAATAAAATCTTAATACGTATATACTTATTTCACAAAAAAATAATAAAAAATTATCAAAAACATGCAAATGTACAATAAAATCTGAACATCTTCGACAAACTTCGTGTTTCCACATAGTATTCAAGAATATAATTCGTCCAACAAATAAAATATTTATATTTTAAAATATTCTATAATTCCAGTGTGAATGAAGACATAGCATAAAATTTTTGGAAGAAATAATTTTTTAAACACATTTTTATATTAAAAAAAAAACATAATTTCTGATATACTTAATATCAAGTATCATAGCCACTATGTTTATTATAAATAATTTACTAAAGAAATCTCTAACTATTTAATACCACCATAAGAAGAAATATAATGAATAATATTACTAAATTGTTTACTGTATAAATGAGCAAATATATAAATTAATAACATATAATATGTATATAAAGGACTATAACTTACATATAACTTATGTCAAAAACAACAGAAAAATACTGCAATTATTACAATAAATTATATATATATATATATATATATATATATATATATATATATATCTCACTAACAGCTTTATATTTAACGGGGAAGTCCCTTTTGTGGCCAAACAAATATGGCCGCCAATAATAAAGCCTGTGTTGGCGCTGAGAATACAGCCGGCAATCTTGCCAAGCCGACCGTAGAACAACCGGATATATAATCTGTAACATGTATTATAACTTGTAACGTGTATTGTAACAATATGTCAGGTGTATTGTAATATTTCAAGTGTATTGTATCTTTAACATGTATTATATATATATTCTCTCTTCAACCTTTAAATAGAGAGAAATGTTTTATTATACGTAATAAGTAAGGAGTATGTTGCTACTCGTACTAGAAACTATTTTCAATTGGTTTAATATAAATTTACTAGAAATATAAAGTTTTAAACACAGTGTTTTGACTTTAAATTAATGTAAAATTAAACTATTCTTATTAGTATTCTTTACAGTTTCTCTTTACTTAGACATCAGAATTAGACAAAGGTATCCCTAAATTCTGTTTCGTTCGAAAATGATACTTAAAATGGATAATAGATGTCGCTGACAAAACAATTATTTTAACACACTATAAATATTCTTCTCAGCATTAGTCCCACTTCAAAACAGATTTATAATTCAAGAACGGCTGTAGCGATATGATTCAATATTGGTGGAGAAAAAAAAAACTTAATAAACTCCAATATCTGGTTATTTATGGCCTCTAGGGCAGAATAGAGTTCGCCCGGGCAGCTATACATCCCCACTAGTATTATAAATGCGAAAGTAACTCTGTCTGTCTGTCTGTTACGCTTTCACGCCTAAACCACTGAACTGATTTTAATGAAATTTGGTACAGACATAGAGTTGTCCTTGAGAAAGAACATAGGATAGTTTTTATCCCAGACTTTTGAAAGATTCTCTTGGAAACGCGATATAACCGAACTCCACGCGGGCGAAGCTGCGGGCGGAAAGCTAGTGTATTACTAATAACAAAATTTACACGAAGTCGCAGGAAATTATTAGTATAAGAAATATGTATATACCTATATTAGTAGATTTGGATATAGCAACTAATAGCATAGAATTTCTCTCCACGGTAGTGAGGAGTCCGCACATCTCGTATAAATAACACGATACACACACTGCTGTTAGCCAGCTCACAACTGAAATAATAACATATATATGTTAATAAATAATATAATAACAAAATATTATGTATAAATTTACTTTAGTTAATGTTATTTGTATCAACAACTAGGTAATTGAATTTAATTTATATTATGTTCCTATTTATTCATTAGTCTTTAATTGTACCTAAATAATGCAGCACATGACAAAAATATTGGTTTTGTAATGATTATGCTGTGTACACATGCTTAGGAATTTAATCAAGCTAAAATAATTTTAGACTGTAACTCATATGTAAATAAATTATATTGTTTGTGTGCCTTAAATAAATAAATAAATTAATGACATACAGACACACAATAAAAAATTACAGTACATTTACAAAGCATCATATATATCTTATATATAAAATTCTCGTGTCGGGGTGTTAGACAGAGAACTCCTCCGAAACGGATGAACCGATTTTGATGAGACTTGTGAGCATATTGAGTAGGTCTGGGAATCAGCCAACATCTATTTTTTATACCCCTTAGTCATAAGGATTGTTCACCCTTAATTTTTTTTTTTGGACCAAATTTTTTTATTTTTTACAATGTAGCATTAAAAAGTAAATACAATCCAAAATATTTACTTTTTTATCACCAAACCCTACTGTTTTATATGGCAAAATAACATTTGGCGGGTCAGCTAGTGTATATATATAATTATCAAACCATGTAACATATAATAAAGTAATTTATAAAGAGATCGCTCTTTTAGCGATAAGGCCGCCTATTGTACAATTTTCTTTTCTTTGTTTTTCTCTTATTTTTTTTGTCTATATTGGTGTGCCATAAAGAGTATATAAATAAATATATCATTAATTGAATAAATGTCATTAAAATTTAATAAATAATGATATTACCTAGGAACAGTGTCGCAATAACATCAACTATGTACAAAGTACCCTCCGCCTCTCTCAATAACTTGCAACATTCAACATACAAAACCAACAAAGCAGATACAACAGTTCCTGTGTTAACTGAAAATAAAAAAAATATTTATTTATGTACCAAAAGTAGAAAGTTACATTATTATAAAAGAAATGTATGCAGAATGTATAACTATCTCTTAAAAAAGAGTTCTACTAGAAATCCTTTTGATAGAGGAAATGAGAAAAAATATCGTGTAGGTGCAATAAAAAGGAGAAAAGGAAAGAAAAAAATATAATAATAGAAAATGATGTATTATACATACATAAATATATACATAAATATATGCATACCAATTAATTAAGGGTATATTCCCCAGTATAGATAAATAAACATTACATATCAAAGTAAAAATGACAAAAGATATCTCTCAATCATAATAATTTAGACATACATATAAATTTCTATTAATATAAAATAATAATTGATTATAACTCACCGATATCAGTTTTCTGTGATAATGTACCAAGAGCAAACGGCACTATGACTGTCACAGCGTTGACAATCAATGTTTTTATAGGCTGTATTGGAATTCGGCCACACTGAAAAAATTTTGTATTGGTATCACGCTATATCTATATTACCAAAGGATATGATAGAGATAGTAAGAATATTTTGAGACATAAAATAGTTGTAACTCTATATAGAAGACGAGATGAAATTTCTCATGATTCAATGTATTTATGGTGCGTGTGTCGGGTCCATCGTTGTAGTGAGAGGAGCTTCAACAGTGACTGTGACTTGTGACCCAGGTGTAGGTTTAATATATATAGAGAGACGAAACCTCTCATCATTCCATGTATTCACGGTGCGTGTGTCGGGTCCATCGTTGTAGTGAGAGGAGCTTCAACAGTGACTGTGACTTGTGACCCAGGTGTAGGTTTAATATATATAGAGAGACGAAACCTCTCATCATTCCATGTATTCACGGTGCGTGTGTCGGGTCCATCGTTGTAGTGAGAGGAGCTTCAACAGTGACTGTGACTTGTGACCCAGGTGTAGGTTTAATATATATAGAGAGACGAAACCTCTCATCATTCCATGTATTCACGGTGCGTGTGTCGGGTCCATCGTTGTAGTGAGAGGAGCTTCAACATTGACTGTGACTTGTGACCCAGGTGTAGGTTTAAGGGACCCCTATCTAACGCATTAAACGCTCACCTCTACTGTACAAGCTCCTCTCTCTACCTAACTTAATTTGAAAAGAACCTACTAGGGTTGCCTTCGAGGTATAAGAAAATCTCAGTGAACCTCTTTTATATTGGAATGAAGAAAAATATAATGTGACATAAAACTAGAAAAAAATAAAACACAGTAAAAAAATTGCCTTCACCCTACTTAGAAGTATGCTAAGTTGAATTTTCTTTCCTTCGAATATACCATTTTTTATGTTTATCCATGCTCATGTTATCCATTTACTTCAAGACAATAAATGATTGCAAAAGAAATTTCAAAGAAAATAAAAATAATACTTTAGTTATACTGTTTTATACTGAAAAATAATAAGTTATTTAGGGGGTGGGTCACAATATAATTCATCAAGTCTAACGGTAGTTTTAATATTTAGTACTAATAGCTGGTGTATGTAATTGTGCCTAGTATAAATACTGTCAATTGATTTTATTATTCAGTACTACAATTTAGTAATAGATAATTATAAGGACTCTTGCTATGAATTATTATTATTATTACTCTTGTTATTTCAAGCCTGCTAAATGAGGTGCCAAACTTTAAGATAGTAAGCACATAACTTTAATATATCCCTATATATAATATACATATTTTCTTACCAAAAACACATGTGTTAAGGGCAGGAACACATAGGATGCAGCATAACTAGCAACAGTTAAAGCCGGAGTCACACCGTCATTACTGAGTGATAACGGTAGCCACGCACAGGGCCTCGACACAGATGTTAATATTGCCCTGAAATAATATTTTTATAAATAATAAACTTATTTTATACATTTAAAATGTAAGAATAAAAGTGTTAATAATTAGATTAATGAAATACGATATTATTGTATAAATATCACTTCAATTATAACAATATATAGATAACTAGCTTTCCGCCTGCAGCTTTGCCCGCGTGGAGTTCGGTTATATCGCGTTTCCAAGAGAATCTTTCAAAAGTCTGGAATTGAAACTATCCTATGTTCTTTCTCAAGGTCAACTCTATGTATGTATCAAATTTCATTAAAATTAGTTCAGTGGTTTAGGCGTGAAAGTGTAACAGATAGTCAGATAGACAGACAGACAGGATTACTTTCGCATTTATAATATTAGTAGGGAAGTAGGAATTTTTTATAGGTGGTAGAGCCCAATTGAAGTCAAGTTACTACAGCTCAAATATGGTCTGTCTCGACCGGGGAAGCACCACCCTCTCACAGAAGATCAATGTGAAGTAGTCTTTAATGGCTGCATTTGAGTGAGAGGCCATTGCCTTTTCCCTGTTCCCACCCTTTCCTACTATTTTCTTGCTCCCACCCCACCTATTCCTCAACAAACAAGATTGGCAACGCATCTGCAACATCTATGTTGCGAATGTCCATTTGCGATGGTCACTACTGTCCTACAAGTAGGCCGTCTGATCATTTGTTACCATTAACATAAAAAAATAATATTTAATATATATTACCCTTCAATAATTCTTCTATCGAGTGCCACAGATAGTGTGCTAATGATGAGCACACACAGAGCCAATGATACACAGTGTGTGTGTGCAATACATAGCACATATACTCTTAGACGACATGATTGTAATTGTGTTCGGCCAGATGAGTAATATATGTAGGACATCGGCAGATATACCAGATATTCGGTTCTTAGGACACCTGTATGGAAAATGTGTTAATATTATTTATGATAAATGCATTGAGAATTATATATATATAATTTTTTTATGCTAATTCATTATTAAATTAAGTACAAAATGGAACTTGAGATTCTGTTATTGTAAATTTTTGCGAAAGTTTGTTTTTTAAAGCTATAGAATTTATCGAGTGCGAAATTCATAAATATTGAGCCAATTGTATATATTTTTTTTTATCTATAGAACTAAATAGACATGCCTGTAGTGCTAGAATGAAAAATATTTTAAAATAAATATATTTTATGTATATTTTGATTAAATTTCAAATTGAAAGCGTAAGCGTAATGTATAATTATGTTTTTATATATTTAAACGGTCAAACATGAAGTCAAGAGCCCTACCTTGCTTTTAACACCTTAATGTATGAAATCTAGTGATATTATTTTATTGCATGGGCGATTAGGTGCAATGCTTTCTAGGATCTAAGTGAACATGCATGTAGTTGCCTCCGGGATGCCCAAAACGCGACGTAAGTACGGCCATGGCAACTGTTAATAGCACTCCCAATAACATCCAACGTTTCTTCGCTTCTTCCCAAAAATCAACGCTGTAATCACTCTTATAAACCACATTCGGTCTCTTCTGAACATACACAACAATAGAAGATGCGTTAACGTTATCCATTTCGAAAATATTTTAAGTTTACGCGAAAGAGTTAAGAGTTACGTAATTTCGGGATATAAATCAGCTATTGGAATATATTTTCATTGTTCAATAGTCAAAAATGTTGTTCTCGATTTATGGAAGAGTTTCAATAAATTGCACTGATATAAATATTTTAAAATTACGCGCATCTGCAATGCTACAATTTGACATAATGTCCGGAGTCCGGACGTTGTATTGTAACGTTCCGTTTAAAATCTTATTTGAAATATGTTTGTCTTTTATAACAAATCTTATATTTTAAATATTAAAGTATAATATTAAATTACATGATAAACCTATATTTTATTTAAATAAACACATTCATTTTTATTTCACATAAGATAATATGTGGAATAAATCTTATAGTTTGCCAATTCTTACATCATTAGACTGATGTCAGAATGACAGAATTCGGCTCTCAAAAATAAATAAGCATTTTGTTATTTTATTAGTAAAGAACAACTAATATTTCTATTAATTGTTTGTATATTCTAACAAAATGATAAAAAATAAATTGCTGCCGTTAGTTACATTAAATCGTAGATGTCTGTCGTTGAGGTTAGTTTTAAGTTAATATACATATCTTTTTTATTATTTTTTCTCTTTTCGTCTTTTTTAGCACTGAGATATGCCTATGCTGCTTATTCATTAGTATTTTTTGTCTTTCTTGATTTCAAACAGTTTGTTTTTTTAATTTTACAACATAATTTCATTAATTTCGCAGCAATAGTTTACAACATAAAGCCGCATACGAGGGTGAAGGCAAAACAACAGTTCGTGTTATAAACCAGGAAACGGATTTGGGATTAATGATTGATTCCTATGGAACTGTAGGTTTTTCATAAAAAAAAAATATTTAATAACCAAGCTTCATTTAGAAAATTAATTTATTGTTTATTTCAGTTTGGATTTAGATTGAATAATGGAATTACAGTCCTTGGACCTATTGCTATATTTTCTAGGTATGATAAAAAAATATGGTTAAAATACCTTTAAATCCTTTATGCAATTTTTCACATGCATTAATTAACTATTAAATTATTTTTTTATTCTAGAACAATCTTATCATGGCAAGTTGGATCTTCAAGGGACATAAATGTAGATTCACTGAAATTCTTTAAACTTTTGGAGCCGAAAATAGATTTGCTTGTATGTATACACAATCATTATGTCATAACACAAATACAATTAAAAAGATTATTTAAACATGATTTAAAATTTATTGATATATAGTGGACCCCCGGTAATCCGGCCCCTGTCTAATCCGGCACCCCCTGTAATCTGACATGATCTATTATTATTTATAATTGAATCATGATTCAAATGTACTATAAAGACATTTTAATTATGGCCTAATACATGTTTGTAATCTTTACTCCATTTATAAATTTTCCATTCTATATGAGACAAAACCTCTCATCATTCAATGTATTCACGGTGCGTGTGTCGGGTCCATCGTTGTAGTGAGAGGACCTTCAACAGTGACTGGGACTTGTGACCCAGGTGTAGGTTTAAGGGACCCCTATCTAACGCATTAAACACTTACCTCCACTGTTCAAGCCCCTACTTTTAATCTATTGACAAATATGTTTAATATATAGATATTTTTTATTTATGAGACATCTTTTATTTCCCAGGTGCTAGGTCTCGAGACGGATGATAGGAATGTAATGCAAACAGTGTTTAAAGCGACTCGGGAATTGAAATTGAATGTTGAGTTACAAACGGTAGAGCATGCATGTTCTACATTTAATTTTCTTAATTCTGAGGGAAGGTGAGTTAAGAGATATCTAGGTAGTGGAAAATAGTATATCTTTGATATAAGAAGATTGTTTGTTTATTATATATTTGCATTACTTCTTTTAGATATCATTTTTTTTTTTGTGAAACATATGATAAATCTCTGTCTAGATATTGTGGGAAATGTACATTCTTATTTTTTTCTCGCTTTGTTTCTTAAAAAAGCTTTCAATGCAAATTGTGTGAAGCAACAACCTTTTTCGGTACCATACTGTTTTATCTTTTGTTATGGATTCTATATTTCTACCTTAAAATTGTAATTGGATGTCCGATCTTAATTTTTTGTTGATAAAAGGAATCCCAGATAACAATACCTCAGCTATGGAACAAAAATACCTTAACTCGATTGTACATTTCGTTGTCGAGATCATCTCTGTAGATGAATGACTTGAGTCGACATTTTCTGTTTATAACACCATCAATACTTACTTATTAAGAAATAACTACATACGCGTTCTAGTAGTTATTATTCTAATGAGATCTAAGATTTTCGTGAATATTCATTTAAATGAAACTAATGTACCCATTTTTAATTATACTACGCGTATTTTATTATGATAAACTACAAACTCCCGACGTTACGGTAACTTTTCAGCAACCGTGATCATGCAGACGAGATGTGCATGACATAATATGTAGTGTTTACAATAATAAAATTCGTAGTATAATGCGAAAACTATTAGTTTGTTGTTTTTATTTCAGGTCAGTGGCCGGAGCATTAATACCGCCTTTACATCTGGATATCAATGAAAACGACATGTTGCAATCAAAACTGCACTACGAAAACTTGTATAATAAAGAAATTAAATAGTCTATGAATTATATTCTTCAAGTTGTTAAAACTAATTTTAATTTATATATGTTATAAATACTAGTTTAGAATCTATGTTTCTGCATAGTGTAAATAATGAATTATTAGTTTATGAATTAAATAATTAAATAAGTGTATTTCTGTTGCAATGAAGCGTTTTATTCAAATATGTGCAAATGGTGTAATCATTCATAAATAATTAAAGAAAAATGTTTAATGTGAAATAGAACGGTCAAAGTTTAAATGAAGAAGGCCGCGACGTATGAAATGAAAAAATAAATCATTAATCATTAACGTAAACATATATTGTATAGTCGGTTAGACTTAAGCTGAGCTTTGCATTTGTGTGAGTGAAAGTAAAAGTAGAGTTAGACAAAAAACTTTTAGAATTAAATTTTAGTATATTTTACATAGATACATAACATAAGTGCTATAAAATAAGCAAAACTTGTAACAGTCCAGATGGAAATATTTTGAGTATTGAGGAAAAAAAATTATTGATTAATAAGAATTTTGAAAAAACTACAAATTCTTATTCACTTGACATTGCGTTTTCAACATTTGATATTGCTATTAGTACAAAAGGTGAAGTGCGGAAGGTGCGGGGCGGAGTAAAAGCAGAATAAAACGGTTCAAAACTAGAAAAGAACGTGGCATTCAAAAATTTGACATCACACCTACACTATCCGTGTACACTCACACAAATGTAAAGCTCACCTTAAATCAAACGCACTATACTAAGCTTTTGACACACACTCACATGCACATACACACGGACACACGGAAAAATTGTATGTGATTATAAGACTAAAATAGAACGAATTATTGTATTTAAATTAATTAATAAATTAATCAAAGTCAACTAAGTGTAGAAGACATTTCCATATTTGTGGTGTTTGTATTTATACAATATATATAACACACTGTCTCACGTACCCCACTAGAGGGGTGGCATGCACTCGGCAGTCTCACGACTAGCGCGCAGCAGAACGGGGGTAGATGTGATTCTTAACCTTTATAAATTATACTATGTTTTTATTCACAGTAGAATTGTCGAATACTTGGCAAATGTCAACATTTAAATTTTTTTGACAAATTATATTAATTATAGTATCTAAAGTGCTTGTGTTCTGTGGGATATTCTGCCCACTATCGAAAATTATTCAAATATATATATATATTGCAGCAATCCACTTTCGAAAACTAGTGTCATATCTACTAGTTAATATATATTAGCTATAAACATATATTAGCGGATTGGCGAGTAGACTGAGTTCTGCGGCATTCGCGGTCAAAAAAATTAGATTATGTACCGATGTTGATACGGCTCGCTTAGTATATTTCAGTTACTTTCACAGTATAATGTCATACGGTATTATGCTGTGGGGCAACGCAGCCGCTATCCATACTATATTTGTGCTACAGAAGAGGGCTATTCGCGCAATCTATAACCTAGGAGCTAAAGAATCGTTAAGGAATAAATTTAAAGAAATCAAGATATTGACTGTTGCTTCTCAATATATATTCTGCAATGTTATGTATGTACGAAAAAATATTAATGATTTCATGAGAAAATGTGATACTCATAGCATTGGTACAAGGAACAAACATAAACTTGTTACTCCTGTTACTCGACTACATAGAGTCAGTAACTCCTTTGTGGGGCAATGTATACGGTTTTACAACAGGATCCCAGAAAGCGTTCAAAATGCCTCTATTGCTAAATTTAAAAAAATTATTAAGGAACGCTTGTGTGCAAAAGGTTACTATACAATTAAGGAGTTTATGAACGATAGCACACCTTGGGAATGAAACGCTCGCCTCCTGGCTATTTCATCTCATATTAAATTGTGTATATAATATATGAGAGAAATATATATATATATAAAAAAAAAAAAAAAAAACCCGCTGAGTTTCTTTCGCCGGTTCTTCTCAGGTCAGGGTATTTTCTTTTCCGAACCGGTGGTAGTCTCAAATGACCATCAATAAGAAAGTGTAATACTTCTATATTGAATAAAGTTGTTTGAGTTTGAGTTTAAGAAAAAAAATCATATCAAATAACATTTTTTTATTTCAACAAAACTATCACTATATCCATACATTACAATTATTAGGCTTTTATTTTACAGTTTATGTAAAACATGAATACCTTCCATATAATAATAATTTAGCCTGTTTATATTTTTTTACGATTATTATAATCTTTTACCGGTTCTTCGATCACGTCAAGTGACAAGTGACAACCTATTTTAACTTGACATTTGACAGTTCCAAAATGAATTCGCTCAGAAATGAATTGCACGCTTCCGATTTCGATAAATAAATTCGATTATACGGGTCATGTACCTGTAAAGAAATATAAAGATTATTGTCTTCAAATAATAATGAATATCAAAAGAAAGTTAAGGAAAAACATACAGGCAATGTATTGTAGATAATAAAATGAATATCACTGCATAATATCTTTACCAACTAATATACAGGGTGACTGGTGAATTACTATCAATATTTAAGGAGAATACTCGGTACATGATTCTCATTCGAATTATGTAAAAAAAATAGGCACTTAATTTTTGACAAAATTTCCGTATAAATAAGTAAAGTGTTGACACGTTCCAAGTGTTCCAAGCGTGGACGTGTGCGGCGGCGTGCTGATACAACACTACGCCGCCGCCGCGTCTGTGTGAGTGTATGTGTATACCTAATCTGTAGGGTGTTCATACGATGCGTAATTAATTACATAACTTTTGGTTAACTTTACTTAGAAGTTTATTAATATTTATGTTATATTAATTTTTATTTTTTCATATATGATCGTCACAAATCACGTCCTCAAATATCGATAGTAATTCACCAGTCACCCTGTATATACAGGGTGACTGGTGAATTACTATCAATATTTAAGGAGACTACTCGGTACATGATTCTCATTCGAATTATGTAAAAAAAATAGGCACTTAATTTTTGACAAAATTTCCGTATAAATAAGTAAAGTGTTGACACGTTCCAAGTGTTCCAAGCGTGGACGTGTGCGGCGGCGTGCTGATACAACACTACGCCGCCGCCGCGTCTGTGTGAGTGTATGTGTATACCTAATCTGTAGGGTGTTCATACGATGCGTAATTAATTACATAACTTTTGGTTAACTTTACTTAGAAGTTTATTAATATTTATGTTATATTAATTTTTATTTTGTCATATATGATCGTCAAATATCACGTCCTCAAGTATCGATAGTAATTCACCAGTCACCCTGTATATAACCTAAAATTATAATTCTAGTACTATACAGATAATAATATATTTATTAATTTTATTAAAACACATATCGTCGTGGACAGTGCAAATCCTCGTAACTAGCATTGTATAATTCCATGTATCTACATTGGAAGAAGATTATCAGAAGAAAGTTTAAGATGAAATATTTTCTATATAAACAACTATTAAGGTAATTTTTTCACAATTAATAATTATTGAATGTCTAATTTATTATCTGCTTCCAATGTATGTATATATACTCGGAATTATTCAATGCTAGTTTTGCGGATTTGCTCTATCCCGACGATATATAAATTAAACTTGTATGTATCGGATTTCCTATGAGATAATTTCGTAAGTCTAAATTTAATTCGGGATTTTATATGAGATAATTTCGTAAGTCTAGATTTAATTCGGGATTTTATATGAGATAATTTCGTAAGTCTAGATTTAATTCGGGATTTTATATGAGATAATTTCGTAAGTCTAGACTTAATTAGGGATTTTATATAAGATAATTTCGCAAGTCTAGATTTAATTCAATATTAACCTATAGGAAGTGGGCAGCTATCCCAAATTGTATTCCCTGCGCGGTCACGTCTCCCTGGCGAGCTTTTAACGGCACGCAGTAGTTCAGCTCCACCCTCGCTACACCTCCAAGTCTTAAAGCGACCCCCGCGCCACACGCCAGGCGAGCTTCGGTTAACGCATCTAGTACGGCGAGACCGGATTCTTCTGTAATATGAAGTATTTGTATTAAGTATATGAATATTCTAAATGATTGAGATTGTGGGATTTTGATTTTTGATGTTTGGATGCTGTTGATTTCAATATAACATGCATATGTTATAAGAGAATATATACGAGAAAGATTCATGTTGCATCATATACATATATATAACTTATTTAGACAACTTTCACATATAATTTTGTATTTAATATCACTTGAAAATTCTTAAATCAGTGTTATATTTCTAACTAGCTTTTGCCGCGACTCCGTCCGCGTGGAATAGTGACTTCCGCCAGATTTTTGGTTCTTGCCACATAGTTCCCGTTCTTGCGGGGTTTTCGGAATGGTCGAGTTCCCGTAGAATTTTCAGGATAAAAACTATGTTTTTTTTTATTCACAATGAAGTACTCTTAACCAACAACATATTTATTTGTTTATTTGAATAAAGATTAATATCATTGTGTTGATACAACTTAAACAAATTATTTCGACCAAATTAGGTACTATAAAAAAGGTTTTTGTGAGTTAATCTTAAAAGATAGACATATACTGTCACGGACTGTTTTTTAGATCATTAAAAGAGCTATTATTCTTTAATACATATTTTTTGTGTATCTTGAACCGTTTTCACGGCGCACGCAACGGAAGGCTTCAAAGATGAAATAATTTCTCCCGTTTTTTACACATTTACCACTATATCTTTGCTCCTATTGGTTGTAGCGTGATGTTATATAGCCCACAGCCTTCCTCGATAATCGGACTATCCAACACAAAAAGAATTATTCAATTCGAACCAGTAGTTTCGGAGATTAGCGCTTTCAAACAAACAAACAAACAAACAAACTCTTCAGCTTTATAATATTAGTATAGATACAAAAATATCGCATATAATCTGCCTTTTAGAAAATAAGCATAGTCATATACAACGTGTAACGTAATTAACGCACACCCTCAAATACCCCAATGCGTATATAATAATATAAACGCAATGCATACACCAAATATTATTTATATGTGCGTTTGCATTTTTTATTTGTGAAATTAGTTATCCCAATTTCGTGCAAATAATATGGTCCGCTATTCAGCGACACTCTGTACTCGCCGCGCCCGCGCCCCTCTCTCCGAGTGCCGTCCGACAATAATAAGCAGTAGGTAACAATAAGTACACGAAATAACTACATACATTATGATTCTTCTTTCCATCACACTTTTCAAGCTTAAGATTGTTGACATTGAATTTTCTTTTTAATGTGAAGCCAACATTTTATAATTACTGATTTGTTAAATTAAATTTGTAAATAAGAATTATTAAACAGCTGATAACGCGTGATTTGATTAGACACCACAATACCTACGACAAAGTTAAACACAGTCGGCCTGTTTAAATGGTGTGTATCAAAATATTTACAATAATTTAAAGA
Source organism: Danaus chrysippus (assembly GCA_916720795.1). Lineage (NCBI taxonomy): Eukaryota > Metazoa > Arthropoda > Insecta > Lepidoptera > Nymphalidae > Danaus > Danaus chrysippus. The sequence goes on from CAKASE010000075.1 coordinate 4,885,166, forward strand.
TCATAAACAAACTTACAGTTTAATTTGCACTCGCACGGCGTTGTCGTTTTAAAACATTTTCAAAATGTCCACCGCCTTGTTTAATGCACTTTAATGACCGTTTTCGCAATTGTGGTTTTATTTTAGACTAGCTTTCCGCCCGCAGCTTCGCCCGCGTGGAGTTCGGTTATATCGCGTTTCCAAGAGAACGTTTCAAAAGTCTGGGATAAAAACTATCCTATGTTCTTTCTCAAGGTCAACTCTATCTCAGTACCAAATTTCATTAAAATCAGTTCAGTGGTTTAGGCGTGAAAGAGTAACAGACAGACAGACAGACAGACAGACAGACAGACAGAGTTACTTTCGCATTTATAATATTAGTAGGGATAATACTGCAATGTCACTTTTCACTTTTACAAAGGCGGTTATTATCTTATTTTTTAGTTCGTCGGCACTTGTTATCTCTGTGTTATAAACTAGCGATTTAATTCGCCCCCACAAAAAAAAGTCGAGTCGCGTCAAATCAGCTGATCTAGGAGGTCAATGGACACGTGCGTAGGTATTTGATGTATTGAATGTTAGTGTACCGAAACGACACAGCGAAATGCGCGACAAAGATTTCATTTGCACTTTACACTTGACCTCTTTTCGATAAGGTGGACGCGGCGTGACTAACTTACCCAAAACACATTTTGTTGACTTCGATGTTTAGTTATTATTACTCTGATTCCCGGAATTATGCCTGCCGTCTCGCTCTATTGTAATGTTATTAAGCCGAAGAAAGAAGGAGAAAGTAATAATTTTTGTATTACGCGGCTTTCTTTTATGCACTGTAGTGACCTTGCTGTGTGCCGGTTGTCGCTATGGTGTTGTGTGCGTAGTTATTATTAAATACTATTTTAGCCTTGAAATAAGTATCAGTTTTCTTTAATTGAATGATGATTACTAATTAAATATTTCATTTTAAAAATCTTAATACCCTGACTTACGATCCATTTTCGTTTCCATTAATTTTCGTTTCTATGAAGTGTTTATATAACTGTGTGTAGGGTGCCTATAATTTACTTAGTTCTATCTAAATTTGAGAAAAAAAAAGACCTACATAAAAAACTATCAAAATCGATCCAGTATCCGATTCTGATCAAACTACTTTCAGAGTGTGCGTTAATTATGTTACACGTTGTATATATACTAGTTGCGCCCCGCGGATTTCCGGGATGTAAAGTAGCCTATATGTTATTCCTGGACGTCAGCTTCCTGTATACAAAATTTTATCAAAATCGGTTCAGTCGTTTGAGCGTGAAGAAGTAACAAACATACACACACACTCACAAACTTTCGCAATTATAATATTAGTAGGATATATATCATAGTCATAATAAATACGCTATACTCACCGGGATGAGCCAAACATCCCCCGTTGAGGAAGAAATGTGATCTAAATAGTTCACCGAGGCCCCCCTTTCCGGGTTGAAAAGGGAGGGGGGTGTATAAATGGACCCCAGAAGCCCAATACACCTAAAAAAGAAGTTTCAATAAGATAATACAGTTATATAGCAAACAAAATGTATATTTTAATATATTTTGTATGTATGATATATATATGACTTAATGTTACATAGACATTAAATATAGTATATTAGGTACATTATATTTTACCTGCATTACCTACTTATAATTATAATTTTGACTTGATAGATTATGAAGAAATTGTGAGTATATTTACAGTTATCATGGATAATATTTATTAAATGATGATTAATTTATTTATTACATCCTTTCTAAATGCTTGGTCGTTTATCATGAAACCTAATATAAACTACTAGTTACTTCAACATATCCTTTTAATATATTTAAATCGGAATAAATATGATATAAAAATTATTTAACTCATTTTCTTATTAATGAAATTATATATTAGTTTTTGACAATGTCCCTCGACTATTACTAGTTGTATTTCTTGGAGAAATTGTCTTATTTTCTTATTATTATATATATTATCTTATTATTAACTTACGGTGCCTCCTAAGGAGTGATTCTCAACGTGAGGGCCTACGCCCCGCTGACCGAAGCCCCGTATGGTTGAAGGCCCTCCGAGGTAGAAGTGCTCCGGGATGTCAGTCCCGTACACGTCGTGGAGCACCCCTAGGGCTCCACTCAATTGAAACACCTAATATCAGAAAAAACATCAAATTGTAGCAATTTACTTTGAATAGGTCGTAACCTAAGACATGTAAAATGAACAAATATCTGATTGTTTATTTAGGTTGGTAAGTCTTGCACATAAAAAAATATGATTTTGATGAAACTTAGCAATAGTATAGTTAATAATAAGAATAACATAGAGGCCATATCTTATTCATCAATTCCTAAGACTTCCTCTGGGCATAATAGTATATTTTATGAAATTACATGAAACTGACAACAGATTACGCTGATGGATAATTAATATCTTTAAATTCTCTCTGAATTACCCAAAGCTCAAGTAAACTCGAGGGCAAGAACTAGTATATATATACACACATACATATAATCAGGATATATCTCTATATATAATTAAACAGCTGTATAACTCTTTGCCTCTAAGTGTTGTCAATTCAAAATCTCTTCAATATATTTAAAAAACGATTAAGAACCAAGATTTCACTGATCTTGTTTAATATCACTACTGTTTATTATTTGTAATTTTAATTGTACTTATAGTTTTTAAAAATTTCCTTTGTAAGCGAACTCTGTTCTTTTTGGAAATAAACTTCTTTAAACCATATATACATGTATATATGTGTCTATGTATGTATGTATGTCACTAACCACTCCAGGATATATCTCCTTATTCCCCTGCGCCTGTAGCTCCGTCCTTATATTAGCGACTCCGCCCCCCAAGCCCGCCAGTTCGCTAGTAAACTGCGCCCAGGATCCGCTCGTGGGGAAAACACTATCATCACGATGGTCCACGCTCACTATATGACGTAGAACCGACTTTACTTGCGGACCTGGAATATATAGAATATGTATTAGTATATAACTCACTGTTATAAATTTGACTTTGTTATTTTATTGAATAGTTAATTTTAATCTGTAAAACACTTAATATGAATTTATGATTATAATTGCATGGTTAATTTAATTTATAATTTTAATTGAATATTTTCTTTTAATTTATAATTTAAACCTAATATTTGCATGCCTTATGGTAGAATGTACCTGGAACTTACATTAAAATCTATTTTTACACCTACATTCTGTACCTGCATTCAGAGCAAATAATAATAATAATTATTATTATTACTGTTATTAATATGTATAGTATGGAAACTTGAAGTAAGCTTTTCGTTAATTGAACGATTTTTCATATATGGTGAATATGTTACTACATATTAAGTTTTTTATGTTGTGATATTGAAGATAAGGAAGCATATCAAAAAATACTCCGAGAATATTATTTAAAACTGATACATGCATATGTATGTATATGTAGATAAAGAGAGACAATTTTTCCCATCATTCCATGTATTCACGGTGCGCGTATCGGGTCCATCGTTGTAGTGAGAGGAGCTACAACAGTGACTGTGACTTGTGACCCAGGTGTAGGTTTAATATATATAGAGAGACGAAACCTCTCATCATTCCATGTATTCACGGTGCGTGTGTCGGGTCCATCGTTGTACTGAGAGGAGCTTCAACAGTGACTGTGACTTGTGACCCAGGTGTAGGTTTAATATATATAGAGAGACGAAACCTCTCATCATTCCATGTATTCACGGTGCGTGTGTCGGGTCCATCGTTGTAGTGAGAGGAGCTTCAACAGTGACTGGGACTTGTGACCCAGGTGTAGGTTTAATATATATAGAGAGACGAAACCTCTCATCATTCCATGTATTCACGGTGCGTGTGTCGGGTCCATCGTTGTAGTGAGAGGAGCTTCAACAGTGACTGGGACTTGTGACCCAGGTGTAGGTTTAAGGGACCCTATCTAACGTTAAACGCTCACCTCCACTGTACAAGCTCCTCTCTCTAACAAATTTGAAAAGAACCTACTAGGGCTGCCTTCGAACCTCATAATATTATTTGTATCTTTATATATATAATTCTTCTGTGAGTGTGTATGTCACTGAACTTCTCTCAAACGACTGGACCGATTTTGATGAATTTTTTTTGTGTATGTTCAAGGGGATTTGGGAATGGTTTCGATTCACAATTTTGCCCGCTGGACAATGTTTTTTTATTAATTTTTAACTTATTAGTAGTTGGTGATACAAACGTTTTTTTTGGCCATTAGATTTGACAACTAACTAATATGTCAATCATTCTGTCGTACTTCAAAACACGGAGATTTATGGCTTTAATAGGTAAACTCCAAAAATATAAGTAATAAAACGTAACAGATATTTCTTGATTATAGGGCGATACGAAGTTCGCCGGGTCTTCTTATATATATATATATTCCTTACCGCTGCTCTCCCTGACTTTAAAGCTTGTAGTTTTCCCAAGAACAGAAGTATCCCTCACAACGCCCTCCCACTGCAGGTTGTGTTTCGTCTGGAATGAACACCATTTATAAAATCTACAGGGTGATACTGAGAACTCAATTGATAATGTGTTAATATCAAACTATTTGAACAATTCTAAACCTAGTTTTTTTTTAAAAAGAACATTCGTTTGATAATAATTTATAAATGACAGAGAATGTATGTTGTAACGTAATAAAGCCTTCTATGATATTTATTATAAGGTGAACATAAGAAACATATAATATATATGTTATATATTAGGGAACACACATTTAATAGGAACTGAATCTTTTAATTGAAGTGACGTTAAAGCAATGACATTTGGTTTGTTCACTTTTACGCGGGAAAGTATTCGTCGACGCGAATTGTAAGTGTATTTGTAAATTAAATATAAGTTGTTTAAGAGGTATTTGTTTAAGATAACGATTAGTTAAAACTCCTTAGGTCAAGTTTATACTGGTCAAGGTTTGATATGTTAATTATAAGTTGTTGGTAAGACAATTATATATTTTTGATGATTTTATCAGATACCAATGTATATATGTAAGAAATAAGAATAATAATATATATATACTCACAGCGGGAGATGTCCTAAAGGCTACATCCAGTAGTATCCCTCGATCGAGCAGTTTATATCCAGACCACGGGTACTCATGGTTCTGTTGGTATACAGACGCTGTTACACTGAAAAGATAAGATAAGATAAACAACTATTAATACAATTAAAGATATACAATATATTGCTTGCATTATATGGATAACAAAATATAACAGAGTACTTTTAATATGATAAGAAATATATCATACTATTATTATTACTCCACTGCTATTATTATTACTATTTTTATGAAGAAGTTAACATCTAACTAGATAAATATATATAGCACTTTATAGTTTACCAGAGATAATAACAGTATATTAATGTTAATATGATAAATGTGCAAGTCTGTATGTATAGGATTGCTGTTGTTTTACGAAGCTACTGAGCTGGTTTTGATAAAACTATTAAATAATATAGATGAAACGTAAGAATAATAAAAATTTTATATAAATTTTCTCTCATGTAGAATTGCATGAACAAAACTATTATATGTGGTATGAAGTCACGAGAATACACAATAGATGTCGCTGGCCGTAGAATAACCATATTATATTTATTTTTTATTTATTTGGTTTTCCAACAATGTGTACATTAAATATATACAATTTTCAATGAATAAATCTTAAAACTAAGTAACAATTATTTACAGGAGAACACAGCATGCACGAATTATTTAGCGGAACAACATTTTATTATTTTTGATATAAATATATTATACGAAATATATGGTATATAAAACATAATGAAACAAAATCAAAGTGAAATAAGCAAACAAAAAAAAAGTGTAAATAAAATGAATTGGTAATTACTATTTTAGTACTATATTTTTTACTAATTTTATGGATGTAGTAGTTAGATCAATACTATCCTGGTACTCAGAAAATACATTATACATTAATTATTGATAGAGGAGTGTACAATTTAAGATTAGTATAATATATGTAGAATGTATTAGCAACATTACATATACATACATGTACATTTAAATAACACAGAAAAATATGAACTTAATATTAATTGTGTGCGTGTGTGTGTGTGTGTGTGTGTGTGTGTGTGTGTGTGTGTGTGTGTGTGTGTGTGTGTGTGTGTGTGTGTGTGTGTGTGTGTGTGTGTGTGTGTGTGTGTGTGTGCGCGTGCGTGTGCGTGTGTGTATACTCACACCGGTGTGAGCGGCGCGTGCGGGTAGGGCTTCGTAGCGGACACGTTGAAGTTTGAGGAGCTCCTGTGACCGACGCTGTACTCGGCAGCGGCGCGCTCCCCGCGGCCGAACACGTTGGGGAGCTTTACACCTACACAAACACACATACAAACATATACATAACACACACACACACAAACACACACACACACACACAATAAAGAAACATTGTTTCTAAGTTTACAATAAAATGAATTTGTGAATAGGAGTTTTTAAAGTAAAAAAATTATATACGTAAATACAATATTAAAATTATATAGTTTCTGATACTTAGTCGTTAAAAAACCTTGTTAGGACCACACTTACCTGTTTAAGAATTTAGATGACAGAATATAGACATTTGGTTTCGATGTTATGACAGAAAACTATGTCATTACTTTAATAATTTAACAGACGAACATAAAAAAATTAATTTATATAATAAATACAATATGTCGGCGCAGTTACCATTTTAATAATCAATAATTGAGGGTAGATAAATTGTGAGGTGTCGCTCACGTGACAACCTGTGCAAGTGAAGTCATAACAATGGCTGTTAGTCATTATAAATAGAGGCGAGTTACTGATTACAGATAGTCGTGCTGGAGCCGTCGCGGGGATCGAACCTCTTGGAAGTGAGACACCGTCCCACCGGCTGTGAGGGCTGTGAGGGCTGTGAGGTTACCTTCGATTAAGGCGGCCAACTTTCCGAAAACGGAATGCGGGACTTAACCTTTCGTGAATGGCGGGGGGGGGGGGGGGGTTAGGGATTGGGAACGTCATAATAATCTTCGCAACTGCCCATGTTAAATTTAAGTACTCTCTTACGCGTCATGAGTTCATTAGAAAGAAAGAAAATGAGATTAGCGCGGGCGCGATATTATGCTTGTCCCTATTATAGGTAATCTGTGTTCCTGCACTGTTGACGGTGGTATGGGAGTTGTGTAGAAGTGTGGTAGAAAAATAGGGATGCGGGACACATACAACGTTTTGCGGGACTATTTTACAAATAATTTCAAAGCGGGATTTCGTCTAGAATTGCGGGACGGTCCCGCAGAATGCGGGACGGTTGGCCGCCTTACCTTCGATAGCCTCAAGGGCTGACGACATTCGAGAACAAACCGCACTGGTGACGTCAGTTATGCTGACGTCACTCATTTTAAAAACCACGTTTCACCTTTTTCTTCGACAAATAAAATTCATGAAACAGACATAATTCATATGAGAATGAGTACAAATTCATCAAATATTTCTACTTCGCATAATAATAAGATATTAAAGTTTTAAATACTTCACCTACAACGAGGTTCCCCTCGTTTTCGCTGACCGTAGTATTTACACCGCCCAGAACACGAGATAGCTCCTTAACTTGAAATGTCACCTGTAACATATTAAAATTAATTTAAATAGTTTTTTCTTATAATCTTAATGCCAACATTAAAAATTCAAACATGATATTAAATTTTCAATTTGAACTTTTCCTTACCACCAAGATTAATAATAAAGCATGTCAGAAAGGTACTGTAAAACTATAATTTTAAGTTATGTAGTTTTTAATAGGTTAAGGAGTGCATTATACTAACAATTTTGTAAATATGATCAGACTAGTCGATATAAAAGATTATTATTATTATCAACATTAAATAAAGTACATTTATTTTATCTATAATCTGATTCTCTTTTAAAATTACTATCAATATGAAAATATTCACACTTGTTTTAAACTGTAATAAACTTATTGCCAACAGTAATCTCTTTTAGTTACATAAGACCTCATTTCTGAGAACTTATTGCTAACAATAATATATACATATGTATATATATTTTTAACATAAGACCTCTTTTATCTAAACTATATACTTTCCAGTATTATCATACAATACCTCTAGTCCTTCAGGCGTTGCCCCTGGTCCACTCGACACATCTATATAAACTCCGATATCCTTGAAACAGCCCATAGAATCCAAAGCCCTACGAACCTATAACACAATACATTCATACAATATCATTATAGCTTCAATAAATATCTTACAATGTTTAATAATATAAAAGTCTATTGAAATAGTTATATATTATTTATATCAGTGTTTTTAAATCTTTTTGATATTGCAACTCCTTTAAGGGTTAAAAAATTTTGGCGAAGCCCTTAGGTCATTGATAGGAAAGGAAATTCTTAAATTAAAAGTCTAAAGACATTCTCTGCAATGGTCAACATTAAAACAAAAAGAAAAAATAAACTTCAATTATTACAAGTTTAAAATATTATCTATTAAATATTTTAAAAATAGCATCACAATTTGACATGGTTTTAAAAAATAAACAAGCCAATAAATCTCATTAAAATTTGGTTTTTATTTTTGTGTAGACAAAGAGACCCAAATATTGAAAAACACTGATTTATATAAATGAAAATCTTGGGTGGCTTTTCAGATTATACAGTAATGAGTATTTTGTTGATGTCTCAATTGAACTTAGTATATTAATGGTAAGCTTTAGTAGATTTGATAGCAATTTATATCAGTTTTGCATATCGTCATCATCCTATCAGAGCCCACTGCTCAGCAAGGCCTCTTTCTCACATGGAGAAGGTTAGAGCATTAATCACCACGCTTGCTCAAGACGGGTTGGTGATTTCAAACTTATAATTGTGTAATTATAAGTCCAGGATTCCTCACAATGTTTTCCTTCACTATATGTCAGTGGTGTCTAAATACTCTCAGAAAGTACATATGATTCCGAAAAATCACATTGGTACTTGCCAGGTTTGAACGTGCCCTCGGCAACCAGACGCGGGCCCTTTTAACCACTAGGCCACCACTGACTATTTTGAATATATGATATTTAAAATACTAACTTTATGAGCTCGTAGTATGACATCTTCAAAGTCCGTTGCATAGAATAGGTCGTCAACGGTGCTTCTGATAATGTCATCTTTAGTCCGACTTAGCCCATCTACATGAACTCGGTCAACTCTCGCCTAAAACATATATATGTATATTAACAAATTATTAAAATTTTGTCAATGATACTGTATAAAAATAATAATAATATTAATTTAAAAACTGAAAACTCACAGTAAAATAATAGTTTATAATACAAATAAGTGTATATAGGATACATAATCTAAGATTTTCGAGTCTTAGTTATTTACATGAAACTAATATTTTGCAGATGTACTATGTGACTTTATTTTTGATAAAAAACTACATACTTTAGATGTTTTGGCTACTTTACAGCAACCGTGATCAAGGTTAGTCGCGTAATATATACGAAAATATTAGTTTCATTTAAATAAATATATAGGATACAAACGATTTTGTATAATCATAATTTATATTTATAAGTATGAGTAAAAATCTTTTAATATCTTACCCTGACACCATTTAATTTGATTGTTGGTTTCGGTATTGGCTCCATCGTGTTCGCTTCATCCAAATCAAACATGCCCCCTTCCACCTGACCGATATCTGCCTGAGAAAATAGTTAAATAATAGTCACTTTACTAAAATTTTTTCGTTAAACTTAAATATATTTTCGAACTAAATAATATATTCTATATACTTAAATAATCATCGAGATGTTACGAATCTACCGTTCTTAAATGTACCTATGTACTTCTAAAATATTTTATCGCTGAAAATTATTTGGCAAATAGGAAATTCATAACCTTCTATTGTTTTGATCCCGAATTAAAGTGTGATCCTTTATTTAAACAATATACCTTAGCATGTACAGTGCCCATTTGATATACCGAAAATAATTATCAATGAATATGTATTATTGCAACGATTTATTAATAATAATTTAGAATTTTTTATATTTTTGAATTACATAAATACACAAACTTGACAACTGGGGTAAGGTTGTGATCAGTTGAGATGTAAAACATTTAAGATAGACATAATGACTATTTTTAAAATAGATTGGCAATTAAAAATTAAATATTAAGTATTCTTTTCAGAGAAAATTATATTTTTTTTATGATTAATATTATAACTAAAAAAATAAAAAGAAAATATTTTAAATTCTGTATTGTACTTTGTACTACCAAAATCTTAGAATATTTCGTGACACTGTCATTTTACCATCTGACAGGTTATTATTTGTTTATATTTTGCTAACCACGTTTTGTTAAAGTATTCACAAGAAAGTGTAAAGAAATATGGATGATAAGGCTATATTTAATTATTGTAGAAACCTCGGCTGCTGTGTAGCTTGCTGCCTTCGATATCTCGGTATTAAAAACTCAAATGCTTATGCGAATCCAACAAGTTTTGCTACAAAAGTTAGTATATTTATATAATATCAGTATAACTTATTAATTAATGAGAATTTTTCAAAAACACTAGTATTATGCTTCAGTTTCAAGCCGAGGAGACGTTAAATAAAGCCCCAGAAGACGCTGAAAAATGTACGAGTACAGTAATTGAGGACATTAGTGATGTACTAAATGAATCACAAAGCCAAGAAATAAAGACAGAAGATAAAATAAATATTGAAAATACACAAGAGAATAATATAAACTCAACTAATACTATAAATGAATCGAGTAATGGTGTTGAAGTATTCGGTAATGGGTCCTCTCCACCATCGAAGAAACTTAAGTTATCAACATGCATCAGTTGCTTAGGTGTTTTACAGGAATTCACTTGGCAAGAGAGTATTGATATGGTGAAAGAAGTTCTTGATAAGAAGGGGTAATTAATAATTATCATAAGCACTTGTTATAAGTGCAATACTAATTATAATATTGCCCGTGATAGTGCAAATCCTCGTAACTAGCATTGGATAGATCTATGTACATTGGAAGTAGATTATCAGAAGAATGTTTAAGCTGAAATATTTTATATATTAAAAACTTTTATGGTAATTTTATAACAATTATTCAGTGTTTAATTTATTACTGATTGTGAAAAAATTAAAAGTCGTTAATATAGAAAATATTTCAGCATAAACTTTCTACTGATAATCTGCTTCCAATGTAGATACATTTAATTATCCAATGCTAGTTATGAGGATTTGGACTATCCCCGACTTTATATTATAATCCTTAGACAGATTTCTATCACTGATTATAATTAATAATAATACTGAACCATAGTTATTTTGTAATAACATTTAAGTATCATTCTATTTGTAAACTATAAATACTGTCTTCAGCCATTTTGTAATACATTACTGGAAGTAACATACATTAAACATCAAGACTGAAACTGTAGATTGATCATACTCATACTTTTAGACACAAAATTGTATCAATATTATAATGTATTGGAATGATAACTATATGATCCCTACTAATATTATAAATGCGAAAGTAACTCTGTCTGTCTGTTACGCTTTCACAACTAAATCACTGAACTGATTTTAATGAAATTTGTATATTTAATAGTTTTTATCCTAGACTTTTGAAAGGTTCTCTTGGAAACACAATATAACCAAACTCCATGCGGTCGAAGCTGCGGGCGGAAAGCTAGTACATTATAAGGCATAATTTATTATTTTTAATGTAACATCAACAAAAAAAATCTAAGCTTTATAAAATTAAACATTATTGTCTATAGTCAACAAAATTCCTTGTCTAATATATAAAATATATTTATGTATTGTTAACAGTTATGCTTGCAACACATTTGCCTGCGCCCTCTCCGCACCAATAGCTACAATGCTACGTGAAAGAGTTATTACTTTGCAACTGACTAATGAGTTCCCGGAATATGATCAAAGTTAGTATTGGTATAATAATATAATTTAAGTATAAGTTGAATATAATCTCTGAGATGAAACCTCTCATCATTCCATGTATTCATTGTGCGTGTGTCGGGTCCATCGTTGTAGTGAGAGGAGCTTCAACAGTGACTGGGACTTGTGACCCAGGTGTAGGTTTAAGGGACCCCTATATCTTCTTCTCCCTGGCAATTTCCCAGCTTTAACCAGGGTCTGCCATACATGTTGTGAATAGTTTTGGCTAATTGTTTTTACGATCGCCCGCCTGCCTGACATCAACAATCTTTGGGAATGCATTAATCAGTGATGTCTAAATACTCTTAGAAAGTACATATGACTCGGAAAAATCACATTGGTACTAGCCAGGATCGAACCCGCGCCCTCGTCAACGAGAGGCGGGCCCTTTAACTACTAGGCCACTACTGACTTCAAGGCCCCTATCTAACGCTTGTTAAATGATCTTCTCAACCGTCCAAGCTCCTCTCTTTACTTAACCATAACTTACTTACAAGCTTGACATATAAAACTACATAAAGATATTTTTAATATATATATTCTCATATGAGTATGATATAAGTTTTTGATACAACCGCAATTCTATCAGTACATAATTTTGATGTTTAAATTACTCCTAAGTGTATAGTGTACTGTCAAGCAACCTTGATTTTATCAGGTTTTGATACTAAACATTTCTTCTATATATTCCAGATTCCCTTACTCCGTTAAAGGAGGCTTGGAAGTGGTCGTTTGGTACACATTTATCGAGACACATCCATAAAACTCTTGACTCGGGAGCCATTTCTCCGTTGTTAGTCACACTTAATATTGACTATGATGATGATATACAGGTATTTTGATATTGTTTTTTATGTCTATGTGTGAGTATGTGTATGTGTGTGTGTGTGTGTTAATTTATATTTATGCAAGTATATCAGAAAAGCAGAAAATATATTGTGGTTAAAGTAATATGAGCAAGATTAATGTATATTCCAAATTTTGATATAATAAATAAAAATATTTGCAATTTCTCTTGCACAATGAGATATTATTTTCATCATAAGTTTTATTATGAATTAATAGTGAATAAATTCAGATTATACATTGATAAGTAATTAAGAAGTTTTGCAATGGAATTTTTACTTTTGGATCTATGGATATATAATATATATTTTTACCCTTATATAAATAGGATAGTAATTTATTATTATTTTTTAGGAACTAGAGATTCTTAAGAAGGTGTCACCTCAACTGTTTGAAGAAAGAAGTAGACAAAGAAGGAGATTTGCTACAGAATTCACTCGTAGATCAGTCGAACAGGTATTTATACAATTTATTGAAATTCAACCTTATTTCTAGTGACTTTAGATTAATTTCATTGAACCAATGACATTTTTATTTTTAAATTTGTTATATAATCAGATGAAATGAATTTAAAATATATTTATTATACTGGAAGCTTTATACATTTTGCATCATTTCGTTTTCTATATATAATTTTTATATAAATAAAATTATTTTTAAACCTAATAAATTGTAAGAAGTAAGGTTAATTCTTATAATAATAGTTTTGAAAAATGTTATTAATCATCTGCCCACTACTTCTGCATATTATATAGTAGCTTTTGCCGCGACTCTGTCCGCGTGGAATAGTGACTTCCGGCATATTTTTGGTTCTTGGTCGAGTTCCCGTAGAATTTTCAGGATAAAACCTATGTTTTTTTTATTCACAATGAAGTACTCTTAACCAACAACATATTTATTTGTTTATTTGAATAAAGCTTAATATTATTATGTTGATACAACTTAAACAAATTATTTCGACCAAATTAGGTACCATAAAAAAGGTTTTCGTGAGTTAATCTTAAAAGATAGACATATACTGTCGCGGAGTGTTTTTTAGATCATTAAAAGAGCTATTATTCTTTAATACATATTTTTTGTGTATCTTGAACCGTTTTCACGGCGCACGCAACGGAAGGCTTCAAAGATGAAATAATTTCTCCCGTTTTTTACACATTTACCACTATATCTTTGCTCCTATTGGTCGTAGCGTGATGTTATATAGCCCACAGCCTTCCTCGATGACTGGACTATCCAGCACAAAAAGAATTATTCAATTCGAACCAGTAGTTTTGGAGATTAGCGCTCTCAAACAAACAAACAAACTCTTCAGCTTTATAATATTAGTATAGATATGTATTTAATACCACTATTTTATTTTGTTCATTTAATGAATGAATGAATAATAACAAATGAATGAATGAATAATAACAAACAAATGAATAATAACAACTGGTTTATATACTTGGTATAATTTAGTGTGCACTATACATCAATAGATGGCGCTACGCTCTCTTTCAAATACTTTGTGTAAATAAGGATTATCAATTTATATGGATATTAATTATAAATATAAAGTTAATTAAATTTATTATGAATCTGTTTTTATGTTTGTTACCTAGAAATGTAATTATTGTTATATAAAGAGGTGAGCTCGTTTCGAATATTCATATTTCTTATGTTTTAATAATAGTTTTCTATCATTCCACATCACCAGGCACTAGAGACCGCCACGCTATCTTCTTTCCGCGCGGCGGGCGATGCTCTATGCCATGTTAGTTCTCACGCACACTGCGTTAGTGTTATATGTACCCACGCGCCCATTTACTTATGTGGGAGGTAAGTCTTATTTTAGTATTACACTAAAGTTACACTAAGTGTTGATGTGATTTTTTTGTGCATTATTATGGTACTAGCTGCGCCCCGCGGTGTTACGCGGATTTCCGGGATGTAAAGTAGCCTATGTGTTATTTCTGGACGTCAGCTTCCTGTATACAAAATTTTATTAAAATCGCTTCAGCCGTGAAGAAGTAACAAACATACACACACTCACAAACTTTCGCAATTATAATATTAGTAGGATTTAAAGGTATTTCTATGGTTTTTCCAGGTATATAAAGCTGAGTAGAAATCTTCCCCAATCACCATGGGTATTAGATGGCAAGAGGGTGCTACCTTCGTCAGTACAAGAAATTATCTTTGGACCCATAGCAAAATTTTACAAGTGAGCTATTAAATATATAATTAATATGTAATTAATTAT
The DNA here is from genome assembly GCA_916720795.1 of Danaus chrysippus. Taxonomy (NCBI): domain Eukaryota; kingdom Metazoa; phylum Arthropoda; class Insecta; order Lepidoptera; family Nymphalidae; genus Danaus; species Danaus chrysippus. Next base: position 4,900,264 of record CAKASE010000075.1, read on the forward strand.
GCATACACGAGGGCGCGGGTTCGATCCGGGCAAGTACCAATGTGATTTTTACGATTCATATGTACTTTATAAGAGTATTTAGACAACATTGACTGATGAAGAAAAACATCATGAGGAAACATGGCCTTATAATTTCCAATTATAAGTGAAATCGCCGACCCATTTTGAGCGAGCGTGGTGATTAATGCTCTAACCTTCTCTATGTAAGAAGAGGCAGCTCAGCAGTGGGCTCTGATAAGCCGATGATAATGATGAAGTAATTTTATCTGACATAGATTTTTATTATATATGTAAATATTTTAAGGTTCGGAAGAATAAATAATTAAAAAAATACTAAATACAAACGAACATTTTAATAATTCTTACAAATTTCTAGAGTAATAAGTTTTTAGTGTGATACTAATATAATGATGATTGATACCTCTCAGAATCTTACAATGTGATTATGAAATGACTCACGCTACCGAATTTACATAGATCCGACTGTTCCGACGGTCCACGAGCTATAGAAGGACTCGATACAAGACTATAGATTATATAGAACTAATTAATTAGAGGGTACTTTAATCTATCAAAAGGGAGGGTTTTATAACATATACAGGGTGACTGGTGAATTACTATCAATATTTAAGGAGGATACTCGGTACATGATTCTCATTCGAATTATGTAAAAAAAATAGGTACTTAATTTTTGACAAAATTTCCGTATAAATAAATAAAGTGTTGACAATTTCCAAGTGTTCCAAGTGTGGACGCGTGCGGAGGCGTGCTGATACAACACAACGCCGCCGCACTCGTATGTGTGTGTGTGTACGTATACCTAATCTGTAGGGTGTTCACACGATGCGTAATTAATTACATAACTTTTGGTTAACTTTACTTAGAAGTTTATTAATATTTATGTTATATTAATTTTTATTTTGTCATATATGATCGTCAAATATCACGTCCTCAAATATCGATAGTAATTCACCAGTCACCCTGTATATATATATATATATATTTCAGTTTTAGTGATGTCGACTGTGAAGGTAGATTGAAATTTATAGCAGCCGGCAGAGAAGACGTTGATGTAAGGTGTCTGGGTGACGGGAGACCGTTTGCTATTGAGGTAATTTTGGTTACAAAGATACATATACAAATATATATATATACTAGCTTTCCGCCCGCAGCTTCGCCCGCGTGGAGTTCATTTATATCGCGTTTCCAAGAGAATCTTTCAAAAGTCTGAGATAAAAACTATCCTATGTTCTTTCTCAAAATCAACTCTATCTCTGTAACAAATTTCATTAAAATCAATTCAGTGGTTCAAGCGTGAAAGCGTAACAGACAGACAGAGTTATTTTCGCATTTATAATATTAGTAGGGATACATATATGATTATAATTAAGTATATTGTATTAAAATTCAGATAACAGATCCCAAGCGTGAACTGACATCCGAAGAATTGAATGAAGCTTGTGATATAATATGTACAAGTGGGGAGGTGGTTGTTAAGAAACTTGTGCCTATTAATAGGTTAGTGATTTAATATTATCTGTTCATCCAAATATTGTTATGTCTATGGCTATATTAATAGTGAGTTTTTGTTATTAATATTCTAGGGAGGACCTCGCGTTGCTGAAAAAAGGTGAAGAGACAAAAAGCAAAACTTACGAGGCGCTGTGTATCAAACTGACTCACTCCAAACATGATGATGTAGGTTAATGACTCACACACACACACACACACACACACACACACACACACACACACACACACACAAACACACGCACGCACACACACACACAAAATTTTATCAAAATCGGTTCAGCCGTTTGAGCGTGAAGAATTAACAAACATACACACTCACAAACTTTCGCAATTATAATATTAGTAGGATATAAATGTTCACAAAATGAATGCCCCCTCCCCCTCACTAATTTTGATCTAAATGTTGTTTTCCAGTTGAATAACTTTCAATGGAATAATTTAACTTAATGATATAAGTTATCATTGAAAATACAATGGATTCTATTTAAAATATACCTTATATTTGTCCTTCAGAGTATATAAATGGCATATAGATTAGAAATTCGCTGATTGCAAGGTAATAAAAATATACAGGGTGACTGGTGAATTACTATCAATATTTAAGGAGAATACTCGGTACATGATTCTCATTCGAATTATGTAAAAAAAATAGGTACTTAATTTTTGACCAAATTTCCGTATAAATAATTAAAGTGTTGACACGTTCCAAGTGTTCCAAGTGTGGACGCGTGCGGCGGCGTGCTGATACAACACCACGTCGTGGCACGTGTATGTGTCTATGTGTGTGTATACCTAATCTGTAGGGTGTTCACACGATGCGTAATTAATTACATAACTTTTGGTTAACTTTACTTAGAAGTTTATTAATATTTATGTTATATTAATTTTTATTCTGTCATATATGATCGTCAAATATCACGTCCTCAAGTATCGATAGTAATTCAACAGTCACCCTGTATAGTATAGTGGGTACTGCCTCTATAGTAATAAATTTGATAGTCCTTGCCCTACAAAATTTTCTGATTCATCATAATCCACTCTATTATTGTTGGAACTACATAGTATAAACCAAACAATGTAAATTGTCTTAGTTGTCTAAATAGCTCACTAGGGGAGCCACTGTCTATGCAAATGTCTCCTTTTTAGTCGCATTATACTCTCTTTTGTGTCAACTGTTTGAAATGTGTTATCATGTTAATTAATCTCACTTTATCAATATAATCCATTCTTATTTTCGCCAAATTCCATCAATTATCATTAAAATAGACCTTCCTTTATTTGGTAACGAATCAGCTTATAACAATACAAAATATAACCCGATAATTCTCTCACAGTGCCCTGCAGACAGCCCGATAACAATGAGCCCCACAGACTTGCGGCTGATCAACGGATATAAGGAAACTAATGATGTGACAATGATGATCTCACAGAAGACTCCGCTTAGAGTTTTACATCGAAGACCTCTTCTTGTCAGGAAAAGAGAGATTCTAGAAATGTCAGCTGTGGCTGTACCTGGTGGGTAGATGGAAAAAATCATCAAAATATATGTTTTAGTCTGTGGTAATGGGCATGTATTATGGAATAAAATAATGAATAAATAATAAATTTATAAGAAAGATATATGAAAGCATCGATCGACATATGATTAGACAATCTAAATAAGTAGTTTCGTATCGTTAATTCAGTTCAAAGTACACTCAAGGAAAGCATGATCATTTGATTGTTGATTCTCTTTATTTAACGTTAGTAACCACCTTTTCAGTTCATATTTTGTGTATAATTATTATATCTTAAAAATTAACTCTTTATATTTTAGACGAATCATATTTTTATTTAGTACTTAAGGAATCGATCATAATTATATATGTATTGCAGAACATCCCCAGTTGTTTCGTTTGTCCGTCCGTACGTCAGCGGGGACGTACGTCAAGGAGTGGGTCCACGGGGAGTTGGGGCGAAGCACCCCGTCTTTGGGGGACGTCATCGGAGCCCGAGTGGACCTGCTAGCTCTGGATGTCACAGCTGTACATCTACAATGGCCGCCAGACAAACAATAAATGATTATTATAAATTTGTGCTCTTATTTTTAATCCTACTAATATTATAATTGCGAAAGTTTGTGAGTGTGTGTGTATGTTTGTTACTTCTTGACGCTCAAACGGCTGAAATGATTTTGATAAAATTTTGTATACAAGAAGCCGACGTCCAGGAATAACACATAGGCTACTTTACATCTCGGAAATCCCCGGGTAACACCGCGGGGCGCTGCTAGTAAGGAATAAATAACACCAAATTATATAAGAAAATCAGTTGTAAAGAGTCGCTACCTACATTAAGAAACTCCCTGCATATTCCCTACTTGGTTATATTAAGTGAGATTTGGTATAACCTAACTCTTTATATGTAATTTAAATCTTTGATAAAAAGAAAACTACATTAATCTACAAAATAACAATAACGAACGTAAAAGTTTATTGAAATGAATCTAGTTCCATAGTCCAATTATTGTTTTTTTTTTAATCTATCAGAGCCCACTGCTGAGCAAAGGCCTCTTTCTCTCATGGAGAAGGTTTGAGCATTAATCACCACGCTTGCTCAAGACGGGTTGGTGATTTCAAACTTATAATAGTCAAATCATATAGTCCAGGTTTCCTCACGATGTTTCCTTCACCGTCTGTTAGTGATGTCTAAACACTCTTATAAAGTACATATGACTCGAAAAAATCACATTGGTACATAGGAACTTGCCAAGATCGAACTCGCCCCCTGTGCAACGAAGGGTGGGCCCTTTAACCACTAGGCCACCACTGACTTTATTGTTTAAATTTGTATAGTATTGTATGTTTTACAACAATTTACGTTTAACTTTCGATTTCCATTTCAATAAGATTTGAAAAGATTTTTCTTATATCCATTTTGATGTCACGTAGTTAATGTCTCCTAGAAGTGAATAAGAATAATATTCACTACCAGAATAGTTACTCCCATGAGACAAAGATTCCACAGGGTCTTGTATGTGGTCTGATGAAGCGTTATTTTTATTTTATTTATTTGGTAATCCAACAGTTTTTATACATAAGTTTCTATATTAACTATTATCTTCTATATATATAAAAATGGATTGCTGTTCCTTAGTCTCGCTAAAACTCGAGAACGGTTGAACCGATTTGGCTAATTTTAGTCTTGAAATACTCCTGGAAGTTCAGGGAAGGTATAAAAGGTGAGAAAAATTGGAATAATGGCCGGAAAAACCCTAAAAACAGCTCTTTTCTATTTCCGATATAAACGTTTTTTTTTTTGACATTAGATTTGACAACTAACCAATATGTCAATCATTCTGTTTGATTGAAACAGGAGAAACCTGATTATTTATGGCCTCTAAGACGGAATAGAGTGCGCCTGGCCAGCTATACCTACATACATACATATATTACTCTTGACCAAACTAACGCGGACGAAGTCGCGGGCAAAAACTAGTATAACATAAAATTAAAACCAAAATAGGATTACACAGGTAACTTAAACATATTAATAACTATGTAGAAGACGGTAGCATAAAAGTAAAACTTATAGTATGAAAGTAATATAAAGGTAAAACTGTTTACGAGTGGGAATCCAATAGGTGCGTGTTTGCATGTGTGTGTGTGTGGGTGTGTGTGTATGTGTTTTATTATGAATTTTTATCTCTTTTAATTATAGCTTTTTTTAAAAGCTAGTTATGACATGCTGAACAGATCAATTTCTGAGTAGTGTGAATTATATGTGTTGACCATGCGATTAAGGACAGTTATGAAGCATGTACCTGATAAGTTTCTTTGAGATTTGAACACTTTGTTTGGGATTTGAACAGTTTGTTCGAGATTTGAAGAGTTTGTCTGAGATTGAACAGTGTGCTTGAGATTTGAAGTTCCCTTGTAATGAGTAAGACTCGCGAGTATTCATTTAAATGAAACTAATATTTTTCGGATGTACTACGCGTATATTTTTATTTAACTAAGTACATACTCTCGACGTTTCGGTTACTCTGTAGGCTTGTAGCAACCGTGATTACGGGCAGACGAGATGTAAACACATTTCGTCAACATTTTTAACGTAATAAAATACGCGTAGTAATACGAAAAATATTAGTTTTGTTTACGTTTAATTGTGATTCTAGTTGACCGTGATCGTGAGCACTATAAGTTATCATTTTCATTGAGTCAAATGCTTGGATCTTAGCAATGAAGGGCAGAGGTTTTTGGAGACTGGTTTGCTAAAAACTTCCACTCAGAATTGGTCACAATTATTGGCTTACCAACCATTCAAAGTTGGCCCACCAACTGTTTATAATCTCAGGCGCCCTCGTAATACTTTGTACCGGATGAGATGTCAATTGCTATCCCTCGTTTGTTTTCAGAGTTATTATCAGTGTTAGGTACTAAAATACCGATATTTTACAAATTAATTCGATGCAATATTAAATAGATAAATGTCAGAGACCTAATATATCCTTGTATACAAATACTACATAATTGTTGGTTTTGTATTCATAATTCAAGTACTGGTTTTTAAATAGATCTGTACTATAGAATAAAAGTAACCGATTTCACATAAATAATTATTACATTAGGTACTTTTCTTTGCACTTTATTCTAATATTAATCAAGAAGAAAGTTCCCGTTTGAATTTCAATTCATATAATATAAATACGAAAATATTTTTTTTGTGTATGTTTTTGTTTAAATAATTAAAGAATGCGATTGGTCCATTTTGAAGTATAAATTTTGAAAAAAGATTTTAATGGTGGCATTAACTAGTAATCGATATTAGGGTACATAAAATTGCAATTTTATTTGTCAAATGAGATTTTCTTAAATTTTTTTTAACTATTTGACAACCTAGTCATAGTACGAAAAACAGTATAGTATTACGCGACTATTATTAGCTATTCGTTTATAGATCGTTTTGTTAACGTCTTGCCGAACAGTTCAACTTTTTAACCTCGTTAATACCAATCCCGTTGTAAGAAGAGTTTCAATAGTGACTGGGACTTGTGACCCAGGTGTAGGTTTAAGGGACCCCTATCTAACGTTAAACGCTCACCTCCATCGTACAAGCTCCTCTCTTTACCTAATTTGAAACGAACCTACTAAGGCTGCCTTTGAAGTATGTTCCAAGAATGAATTGATATTAGTTCTGGACAGGCCCAAGTCTTTTAGTAATTTGTAGAGAGATTTAATCGTTATACCTCCCGCTCCCACATTTACAGCGCACAAATTTAAAACGAACCCATTCCTAGTGATTTCGTTATAAGCTCGTAAACTATAAATGAAACTAATTAAATGAAATATGTCTTTATTCATTTAATTTTTTATTTATTTGGTTGCAGCGCCAGTGGCGCCGCCAGTCGTGTTTCCGCCAGTCCCGCCAGTGACTTCCGCGGCAGTAGCAGCTTCGGAAGTAGCTATATATATAAATAAAATAAATTAATAAGAGTAATAGTAGGAATTTATTCAATTAATTTATTTATATGAAATACATCGAAGAAGATCTACAATATATATCAGTAGGTATATACGTAATATGCTAATGCCCGCGAAATAAATTAAAAACAAATAAATTTAAAGCAGTCTATTACCAACATGATACTAAAAAATATAATTTTAAAAGTATTATTAAATGTTTTGTAGGTTCTTTCTGTATTTTTTTTTAATTTAAATACTATTTTTTTATCTATTATTGTAAGAATAATTAATCATCATATGTTCAGAAATCCAAATGACAGGAAAGACAATAAATTGTGTCAATAGTTTTTCTGGAACATGATACCGAATAAAGAATTTATTAGTCAACATCATAAATATAATGTATCTTAATTAGAGTATAAAAATGTCTAGATTATTATTTAATTTATAGAAATAAATCAAAATTTAACTTACCTTCCGTGTCGTTGCTTATTGTAAAATTGACTGGCAACCAAGAGCTGAAAACATAATATTTCTCCCAATGTATAAATCAAAGAAATATTTTATAATAATACGTTTTGAATCGTTAATCATTTAAAAAACAAAATGAGGATATGTTTAAAATTTCAGAAGCACAATAACACCATATTGCCTCCTACTTTCTTTAATATCGAAATTATACTCCCAACTCACGAATTTCACTTTTATAAGTCAGTCATAAATCGAATTTATTTCTCTAAAAATAAAAAAAAACACATAAAAGAATCAAAACAGTCTATAAAAATCAAAACGACGTACAAAGTTTTCAAAGTTGTCGTCATATAACGAGCAGCTAGCGCCCTCTTTTCTAAAATCTCTCTGAAAAAAATACTATCCTTTTTAATCTGTACACATGTTCACTTTTTACTAATATAAAAATAATAAAATTAGTTATTAAGGATATATATAATTAGTTATATTATATAGGTTATTAAATATTATTTTTTTAATTAAATACTTAAGTAGTTCCACACTGATCCTAGCGCTTGGCAGTCTGGCCTCGACCGGATTGCTAACTACGATGACGTCATCATCGTACAATGGCTTCGCGTTCCCGCCAGGCACGTCGGCGTAATATTCACCAGAATCCATTGAATAATAAAAGTCGTTCGGTTGATACTATAAATGTTTAAACATGATAATATTTAAATCTAAACAATTCTCATCACATGTGTTTGGTTACAATATTAAAAAAACATTTCTTAATAACACTGGCTGTATGCGATAATTGGAAGGCATTTTTTTAAACGTAAATATCATTATTAAAGTATAGTTGAGATTTTTAGCACTGTACCAGATAAGTCTAGATTTAAGGACTAAACATAAAATGTCTAATTCGCTAGTATCAATAAAATGAATATGATTATCCTACGACAAAAAATCCCGACATATTTCATTAATAAGATTAATATAAAGTATATATTTCTTTTCTCTATTATACCTGAATTACAAAAAATCAAAATAAATATTTTAATTAATATATGAATAGAACATATCATTCAATAAAAAAAATCATAGTCTGGATAGCTTATTTTTATGCCAAGAATCTATTACTTTAAAAACGCCTGATAAAAATTATTGTAAATATTAACCTTTGCTAAGCTCGGGAATGCTTTTAAGCTTTCAGATATCGACATAAATCTTCGACTGGATCTCAAAGTGCGAGATATTACTCGTCTAACTTCGATTGATTCTTCGCTGTCTCGTAACAGACTTAAGAGACGTATCACTGAATTATAGTCCCATTCACTTGAGTCTATGTACCCGGGAGGAGGGCGTTCGATCCTGGCTGCGAAAGATTTTAAAATTATATACAGGGTGACTGGTAAATTACTATCAATATTTAAGGAGCATACTCGGTACATGATTCTCATTCGAATTATGTAAAAAAAATAGGTACTTAATTTTTGACCAAATTTCCGTATAAATAAATAAAGTGTGTACACGTTCCAAGTGTTCCAAGTGTGGACGCGTGCGGCGGCGTGCTGATACAACACTACGCCGCCGCCGCGTCTGTGTGTGTGTGTGTGTATACCTAATCTGTAGGGTGTTCATACGATGCGTAATTAATTACATAACTTTTGGTTAACTTTACTTAGAAGATTATTAATATTTATGTTATATTAATTTTTATTTCGTCATATATGATCGTCAAATATCACGTCCTCAAATATCGATAGTATTTCACCAGTCACCCTGTATAGTGAAATAGGAATGTTTGCTTAACTTAAGAACAAATCAATTTATTTCATCTCGTACGTTAAAATACGACGTCAGAAACATTTTTTTTTAAAGTTTTATATTGATAACAATTTTTGATCCTATTTTTTTTTCTCTTTAATTCATTTTTTTTAAAGATGTCAGCACTATCTAATTTTAATCGGTCTGTAGTCTCAAAAGCACTCGTATCCAGAGCAGTAAAAACATTTACAAAAATAAATTAACGGCCTGTTTTAAATGAATTTAATATGCAAGTTTGTATAATAAATTAACATACCTTTAATTTTGACGGGCGGCGTCTTTATAAGATCGTCATAGAATCTGTTCTTGTAATATTCAACAACACGATCCAGCCAACCTCCGCGACGTATATTAATGTTACTTAGAACAGACGTAACGCATACAACAAAAAACATCTAAAATAATTTAATAAAATAAATAAAAAAATACTAAGTCTATTGCGGTTGAAAGAAAATATCAGTGTGCTTATGTCAGTTATTAAATTAAAAAAAAAACTCTTACAATGTATTTTGACATATTTCTCGCAAAGATAGTAAACACATAATAAACAGTATATTAATTAATTACACGAGCCATTAAAATGTTTTAATAACGTGTAAGAAATATAATTGTTTTGTTATTAACAAGTTGGTGATTAAAAATGTCCATTATTATAAAGTTGTGTCTTAACTTATATTAAAAAAAAATCATTTTGACTATCAGTTTTTCTTTTATTTTAATACGGTTATAGACTGAAATATTCATAATTACAATATATACTGTATTGTAATTACGAGGAAAACTGTTAATAGGAAAGTAAAATTAAAATAATGAGTTATGCGTTAATTATTATTTGAATATACCATGTAAAAAGAAACGTTCCTGATGCAAAAAAATAATAATAAAAGTATGAAATACTATTCGTTTCTAACTGTTATTTTAAGTAAATAAAAACTGTAATAAAAAATTAAAAATTTTCTTACTGAAATAAACATTATTACTAAATAAAAGTTTAATTATAAATCGTATCAACCTTTAATATTTTATCAGTAATATCATGAGTTAATAATTGTATTTTAAAATTAAAGATTGTATAATGGAAATTAGGTTGTAATCTAAATAATATTTAATTTATTTGGGCATAACATAAGAAACTCTTTGCCTCGTTCGGAAATATAAAAAAATAATAATTTGACATTGACCATTGAGAGAAATTTGAAACGGGTACGTGTCAAAAGTTTACTGTTGAATGAAGAGTGTAACACAGCATACATTTTAGATATTTTAAGTATATTTAATTAATTGAACATTTTTTCTAGATATACTACGATTTTATTTAAATTTTATATACTACATGGACTATTTATTCGTAGTCGCACATTGATAGAATATATTTTTTACGGTGATATTTTGCTTTGAATAAAACAAAGAAATAACAAAAAATGCTATGTTATTCAGTGTGAGATATAATAGTGCGTGTGTGCTTCCGGTGTTTTTCTGTGAAACAAATAGTTTTTATGAGAAGGAAGTGTTTTAAATTGTTCAAAATGAACGGTGTCAGTCGGGACGCACCTGTTGGTATACAATGCATACAAAAATTCAGTACATGGATGTGTCCGCGATTACAGATAAACAGATTGCGATGGTTCGTATAATTTCATTATTATTAATTTTCCTTTTATCGTAAAACTATTTAAAAATTTATACAGTACTCATAAAAATAACAGTATCGAATTCCAGAACAGTTTGGAATCTTTTAAACTGTCTTTAAAAACCGTAGTATAATTATGTTAATAAAATGACATACTAATACTATACTGTAGAGAATGAATCATTCAAACTTTTATAACACGAGTATAAAAGGAACAAACATATAAATTTTATAGCACTAATGTTGCTTTATCACTAAAAGAGATTTCTGGAAAAGAATAGTCAGATTAAAATATTTTGTGAGCTGAAACCTCTCATCATTCAATGTATTCACGGTGCGTGTGTCGGGTCCATCGTTGTAGTGAGAGGAGCTTCAACAGTGACTGGGACTTGCGACCCAGGTGTAGGTTTAATATATATAGAGAGACGAAACCTCTCATCATTCCATGTATTCACGGTGCGTGTGTCGGGTCCGTCGTTGTAGTGAGAGGAGCTTCAACAGTGACTGGGACTTGTGACCCAGGTGTAGGTTTAATATATATAGAGAGACGAAACCTCTCATCATTCCATGTATTCACGGTGCGTGTGTCGGGTCCGTCGTTGTAGTGAGAGGAGCTTCAACAGTGACTGGGACTTGTGACCCAGGTGTAGGTTTAATATATATAGAGAGACGAAACCTCTCATCATTCCATGTATTCACGGTGCGTGTGTCGGGTCCGTCGTTGTAGGTAGAGGAGCTTCAACAGTGACTGTGACTTGTGACCCAGGTGTAGGTTTAATATATATAGAGAGACGAAACCTCTCATCATTCCATGTATTCACGGTGCGTGTGTCGGGTCCGTCGTTGTAGGTAGAGGAGCTTCAACAGTGACTGTGACTTGTGACCCAGGTGTAGGTTTAAGGAACTCTATCTAACGTTAAACGATCACCTCCACCGTACAAGCTCCTCTGTCTACCTAATTATATTTGAATATACATACTTAGTATTCTATTTTAGGATTTATTTTTATATTGAAAATTATTAATTCTTTGATACATTTCTTCTTTATAGAATTTAAAGTCAATGAATTTTGGTTAAGCACTTCTATTGTAAATGTTATGTATCTAAATATATAACTTATTATCAATTTTCATGCCAATCAAGTAAAGGCCTTGTATTAACAATAAAATTATCTATTACAATTTCTTATCATTGTTTTACATAAAAATTAAAATAAGTACCAACATTATAGAAAGAAATGCTTGGAATGTTGGCAGCCCTTGTAACAAAAAGTTTGTTAAAAAATCATTTAATTAAAAATCCATATTTTATCTGTTGTAAGCATATCAGCGGTTTTAAGTAATGTTTTTAATATCTTAAATCATTACGAGATAATCAAGATTTCCATTTAAAAAAGCATTTACAAGGAGATTTTGTATGTATGATAAGAATTGGTTATATTAAATTTAAGTAACAATATATGTATCAATTAAATAGGCTGAATAAAATATATATCTTGGTCTGGCCGTAAATACTGTTTCAATTAAAAATAAAATGAATATAATTTGAATTTGAAATCTTTTCTTTTTATTTGATTGGTCATTGTGATTTCTTATTTTGGCCAATATATTGTAAGTTATAATATCGAAATAAAGAGAATGGAATTGCTATACTTTCAATATATTAAGAGCCGTTGAGACAAAATTTTTCTATATAGACTTCATATTAATATATATTCATGTATATATTAACATATATTTATATTGTATGTACAATGGCTTAATATATACTATAGGTTACCAAAATTTCATATAATTTGACAATTGATATGTAAATTTTAATTTTATATGTGATTTGTACATAGAATGAATTGCATTAATTTATAATTTTAATAGCTTATTTTCTCTTATAATCATTATAAGTGATGTCCTCAAGATCAAATGTGCAGCTTTTTTGTAACAATTATGAAGTGATATATATTTATTTTAATCTACTGTATATATAAAAGAAAGTTGTGTTAGTTACACTATTTATAACTTAAGAATGGGTAAGTATGGAACAAAAATTGGTGTAGAGATAGCTTAGAAACAGGATATAGGATATTTAAATTTGTTAGATAAAAAAAACCACTTTATAAACTCCAATATCTAGTTATAAATGGCCTCTAGTGCGAACTAGAGTTTGCCCAGTCAGCTATATATTTATATGATATAGTCTGTGTTACATAGATTGAAAAGTATAAAAAAGTTATTGTTTGCCGTACATATATACAGGGTGACTGGTGAATTACTATCAATATTTAAGGAAAATACTCGGTACATGATTCTCATTCGAATTATGTAAAAAAATAGGCACTTAATTTTTGACAAAATTTCCGTATAAATAAATAAAGTGTTGACACGTTCCAAGTGTTCCAAGTGTGGACGCGTGCGGCGGCGTGCTGATACAACACCACGCCGCGCGCGCGTATGTGTGAGTGTGTGTGTATACCTAATCTGTAGGGTGTTTACACGATGCGTAATTAATTACACAACTTTTGGTTGACTTTACTTAGAAGTTTATTAATATTTATGTTATATTAATTTTTATTTTGTCATATATGATCGTCAAATATCACGTCCTCAAGTATCGATAGTAATTCACCAGTCACCCTGTATATACATATGGCTGTTATTGTTATATAATATATATGGCTGTTATTCTTGTATAAATACTGAATGTCAAATGTTAGTCACAGTGTAATATATATAATGTATTACACATACCGATTAAACTAAACTATGGTTGTAGATAAATTATCATATAACGATAATTATTTGTTGAGTTTAGAATTTATGTTGCTTTTGATAAGCTTACTAAAAGTTTGCTTTTTCACAATTTTTACTGACAGTTTTCCATTAACAATTCATTAATTTATTTTAACATTTTATATTATACTAGCTCTCCGCCCGCAGCTTCGCCCGCGTGGAGTTCTGTCATATCTCGTTTCCAAGAGAACCTTTCAAAAGTCTGGGATAAAAACTATTCTATGTTCTTTCTCAAGGTCAACTCTATGTCTGTACCAAATTTCATTAAAATCAGTTCAGTGGTTTAGGCGTGAAAGCGTAACAGACAGACAGACAGACAGACAGAGTTACTTTCGCATTTATAATATCAGTAGGGATTCGATGTATGTATAAAAAACTGTTGACGCGACGTATTTAGTGTGGTACAAACGTGTGTTAAGTACTTGTGATAAAACACAAAATTATTTACGTAAAAAAATATTACAAATTTTATTTATTTTATTTATTTATTACAACATGAAATTATTGTTTTAAATTTTTTCACAAACGAAGTAAATATTTAGGTCACTATGATTTAAAATATCGTTAGAATAAAAAAGACGTCAAATGGATACAGGTCACTTATTCGTTTGCGAAAAAAATAATCTATTATAGCATTTTTTTTTGTTCTAAAGGTTTTGATATAACTACCATCGAGAAATAACGTTTAAAATTTAGATTTAAAATGAACTCATTTCAAATAGGGCCTTCTCTTTAAGTACGAAGAAGACAATTATATTTAATTTCTTCATTATCTCAATAATAATATTTACTAGAAACGTTTCAAACACAATAATTTAGCCGTTAATAGAAAAGTCTAGATTAACTGTCTAGCCATATCAATTATATCTATAATTGTGTAATATATTATATACATATGTATAAGTCAGTGGTGGCCTAGTGGTTAAAAGGCCCGCCTCTCATGCACGAGGACGCGGGTTCGATCCTGGCCCTGGCAAGTACCAATGTTGAATGTGATATTTTTCCGAGTCATATGTACTTTCTAAGAATATTTAGACATTATTAGTATTCCGAAAGAGGGTTGATGTCAAGTAGGCGGCCGGTCGTAAAAACAATTAGCCAAAACCATTAACAACATGTAAGGCAGACCCTGGCTAACGCTGGGAAATTGCCAGATAGAAGAAGAAGATATACATATCACATATGTACAATATTAAAATGATTTTTATTTGTATACTGTCTACAGTTGCAAATTCTATTAGAAAAATGTAGTTTATCAATGTTATACTTGCAATTTCTATAGAGATATGATTAAAAACTCCAAACGAAGTCGCGCGCAAGAACTACTATACAATAAACATAAAACAATCCATCCAATTATAAATTCAATTCCACTCGTTCACCTACTCGTGTACATTCAAACAATTCTTCATATTTTCAATGTTTGCGGAATAAACATATGTATACATATGTAATAAGACTTTCATTTGAATAGAAGTAATATTTTCGGATGTTCCACGCGTTTTTTTTATTAAACTACACACTCCCGATGTTCCGGTCCCTTTTCAGCAACCGTTTTTCTGTAATAAAAGATTTTATTCAACGGCACTATCACCATCAGAGATGTGATTTATTTGAAATACTTCTATTTTAAATGCAAATAGAAAATGCAAAATACCTATTTGATAATTTGTATTTAAATACCTTTCAGTGAAAAGTATTTTGTATTTTATTTGAAATGCCTTTCGAGATGCATTTTGTATTTTTAATATTAATTTCAAAATGCAAAATACTTTGTGATTAAGTTTAGCCAACATTACCAGTCAAACAAAACAAAACGCTTGTATTGCCGAATTCGACCGATAGAGGCCCCTGCTAACCATGCGCGACATCTCTTTCTTCTTTGGTCAAAGTGCGCGCCTTATGTCAAGTAATGTCTGACAAGTGCCAGTTTCCAACGAAATCGGCGAACATTATCTATGACTATGAATTTATGGATATGAAACGCGCTATGCGTTGACACCGACGATTTGATTTCATGACGAGTTTATTATATTCTGGTGCTGGTGAAGTAGTTACTGATTTGATTACCTACTTTTCTGATATTGAAGTGTTGTTTTTATTTCTATAATACTGAAACGGTTATGCACTATACCTGGAACGTTTACGTGCTAACTAAAACTAATTTCATTAGTTGAAAGTTGCTATGATCACAAAGTATGTTTTGTTTAAAAGAAGCCTCACTTACTCCTTATTACATAAGCTATCTGCCAGTGAAAGTCCCGTCCAAATCGGTCCAGCCGTTCCAGAGATTAGCCGGAACAAACAGACAGACAGACAAAAATTTTAAAAATATATATTTTGGTATGTGTACCGTATATACATATCCATGTAGTAGAAAGCGGTTATTTTAATATAACAAACAGACACTCCAATTTTCTTTATTTGTATAAATGTTATTAGACATTTGTTTTTCGGCTCGGTATTGTGTGTCTCTATTGCTCATGTATGATAAGTAAATATGTACCTATAATAAATAAAAATATCTGTGATTTGGTCAGAGGGTATTTTATTTTGAAAAAGTATTTTGAAAATACCTATTTTGCATTTAGCATTTAAAATACAAAACGCCAAACTATTTAGTATTTTGCATTTGAAATAGTAAATCTGAAAAGTATTTTGCATTTTGTATTTAAATGATTTTTTAAAACCATTTTGTACATCTCTGATCACCATTAGGTAGGCCGTCTGCTCCGTTGCACTCTTTTTCAATAAATATATATGTATATAGTATATACATAGCTTAGTCGTGACGATTGGTGTGAAGGTAAACATCTCAACTTCTCCACAGCCTTAAATTATGCCTAGTTTTAACGTCTTAATTTTTTCCTATCTTATAACAGCTCAAAATATAACTGGTCATGACCCCTCAGCTTATAAATTAAGTATAATCCTTGGAAACCTTATTAACATAAAAAGTTCCACATAATTACTGGGTTGGGTTATATGCGACAATTATTTCTGATTACGCGATGCTCGTCTGCATGATCACGGTTGCTGCAAAGTAACCGAAATGTCGTGAATATGTAGTTAAAATAATAAAAAACGCGTAGAAATACGAAAATACTACTAGTTTCATTTAAATGAATACACACGAAAGTCTTATCTCATTATTATATATCAAATATTAAAAAATAAATTCAACACATAATAGTATGGAAATCAAATTAATATTAATTATCTAAATTAATATCAATATTATCTAGAACTAGGATCGCCCGCGACTTCGTTCGCGTCCGAATTAGTAATATATGTATAGCTGACCGGGCGAACTATATTTCGCCCTAGAGCTCATAAACAATCAGATATTGGAGTTTATTAAGTTTCGATCGAACAGAATTAAATATCCTATGTCCGTCTCCTGGTTCTAAGCTATCCCTCCACCAATTTTCATCCATATCCCTACAGCGGTTCTAGAGTTATAAATAGTACTAGCTTTAAGTCAGTGGTGGCTCAGTGGTTAAAGGGCCCGCCTCTCGGCCTCTCGTCGCCGAGGGCGCGGGTTCGATCCTGACCCGGGCAAGTACCAATGTGATTTTTCGGAATCATATGTACTTTCTAAGAGTATTTAGACATCACTGATTAATGTTGATTCCCAAAAGAGGGTTGATGTCAGGCAGGCGGCCGGTCGTAAAAACAAATAGCCAAAATCTATTCATAACATGTAAGGCAGACCCTGGCTATAGCTGGGAAATTGCCAGGTAGAAGAAGAAATAGTACTAGCTTTCCGCCCGCAGCTTCGCCCGCGTGGATTTTCGTTACATCGCGTTTCCAATAGAACTTTTCAAAAGTCTGGGATAAAAGCTATCCTATGTTCTTTCTCAAGGTTAACTCCATCTCTGTACCAATTTTCATTAACATCAGTTCAGTGGCTTAGGCGTGAAAGCGTAACAAACAAACAGATAGTCACTTTCGCATTTATAATATTAGTAGGGATAAAGTCAGTGGTGGCCTAGTGGTTAAAGGGTCTGCCTCTCGTTGCCGAGGGCGCGGGTTCAAACCTGGCAAGTACTCATGTGATTTTTCGGAGTCATATGTACTTTCTGAGAGCATTTAGACACCACTGACATACGGTGAAGGAAAACATCGTGAGGAAACCTGGACTTATAGTTTCACAATTATAAGTTTGAAATCACCAGCCCGTCTTGAGCAAGCGTGGTGATTAATGCTCAAACCTTCTCCATGTGAGAAAGAGGCTCAGCAGTGGGCGTTGATAGGACGATGACGAGGGATAACTAACACGACTTTCTTCTATGCATATTATTTATATATCTATATTCTATATCTTCTTCTTCTATATATATAAAAATGGATTGCTGTTCCTGAGTCTCGCTAAAACTCGAGAACGGCTGAACGGATTTATCTTATCATAGTCTTGAAATGTTCGTGGAGGTTCAGGGAAGGTTTAAAAGCTGAAAAAAACAATAAATTTCCGAGAAAACCCTAAAAACAGCGCTTTTCTATTTCCCATACAAACGTTTTCTTTGACATTAGATTTGAAAACTAACTTATATGTCAACCATTCTGTTCGATTGAAACAGGAGAAACCTGATTATTAATGGCCTCTAAAACGGAATAGAGTTCGCCCGGTCAGCTATACATATATTACTAAGGACGAAACTAACGCGGACGAAGTCGCGGGCAAAAACTAGTATTAGATATATGTATATGTAATTTTGTGGTAATATTCTAGGTACCAGGCTGGTGTTCTCGTTCTGACCTACTTCACCTACATGACGTACCACCTGACAAGGAAACCTATATCAGTGGTCAAGAGCATCCTTCATCAGAACTGCAGTGGTTTGACCCCACCACCGGACATAAGGCCGGGGGATGACCAGTGGTGTAATTGGGCACCATTCAGTAAGTATATATATTATATATCTTTATATATATAATTCTTCTGTGAGCGTGTATGTCACTGAACTTCTCTCAAACGACGGGACCGATTATTTTAATTTTTTTTGTGTGCGATCAAGATTATCTGGGAATGGTTTAGATTCACTATTTTGTCCGCTGGACAATGTTTTTTAAATTAATTTTTAATTTATTAGTAGTTGTTGATACAAACGTTCTTTTTGACATTAGATTTGACAACTAACTAATATGTCAAGCATTCTGTCGCACTTCAAAAAACACGGAGATTTATGGGTTTAATAGGTAAACTCCAAAAATATAAATAAAAAAACGTAACAGATATTTCTTCTTGTCTTCTAGTATACATATACATAAATTATTAGATATAATCAAGAAATATCTGTTACCTTTTTCTCTGAATGAAGTTAATTTCTTTATTAAGAATAACTGATCCGACAGACAATGTTCTGTCTTCTTAACTGTGATTATTAAAAGAGCCTACTGCTGAGCTGCCTCTTCTCATATGGAGAAGATTAGAGTATTAATCACCACGCTTGCTCAAGGCCGATTGACGATTTCAAACTTATAATTTGATTAAGTCCATGTTTCCTCACGATGTTTTCCTTCATCAGTCAGTGGTGTCTAAATACTCTTATAAAGTACATATGACTCGGAATCACATTGATATTTTCCAGGTTTCGAAACCGCGCCCTCATGCACTAGAAGACTGATCATTTTTAAATTTTATTAAATCTCATTACAATGATATAAATTTTCTTTCTAAGGCACTAATGATATATATTAATTTATACGCTTACTACCTTTCCGCCAGCAGCTTCGCCCGCGTGGAGTTCGGTTATATCGCGTTTCCAAGAAAACCTTTCAAAAGTCTGGGATAAAAACTATCCTATGTTCTTTCTCAAGGTGAATTCTATGTCTGTACCAAATTTCATTAAAATCAGTTCAGTGGTTTAGGCGTGAAAGCGTAACAGACAGACAGACAGAGTTACTTTCGTTTTTATAATATTAGTAGGGATTTAAGCATATGTCTTTCTTTTTCCATCTCTTTTTATCTCTATCTACACCACAATTCCTACTCTTGTTTCCTCTATCGATGGATTTTAAACAGAAATCTCATTTAAGAGATAACTTATTCTTTAATCATATTGTCACTATCATTATTTTTTATACCTATATAAATATTTTATTTCAATCCCAGATGGATATAATGAAATCATAATTTTGGCTTACAGCGGTAATTCGAACCTAGCTCCTAATCGTTGTGTTACAATAACAAAAACATGTTTTGTATTTCAACAAATGGCTGAACTTGCATGTTGAAACGATAACAATTCAATATTTAGGTACTCCTAATTATATCTTCAGGAATTAATATTATTAATTTTTCCTCTAAGAAACCATAGTTTTTTTTTTTTGGAAAACTAATTACCTTTTATTTATCCATCAATATACATATATTTATTTTGTTGGAAAGTCCAAAATAAACTAATTTAAAATGATATAAAGTTTTTATGTGTGATCAATTTGAATTATTTCCTTTTAACGGTTTTTTAATTATGTTAACTAGTAACAAACAATAATCTATAAAGAAGCAAGTATATTAGTATGAAAAATATATAAAATATATTTTTCATACAAATATACTTTCAAGCATTTCTCTCACCAAAACACTTTAAATTACTCAATAATATATCTTTTATTATATCTTGGTACATATGAATATATAACATAAAATATTGTACAAAAATATATAGTAATAAAGTAGTAAATAAAGTCTACATAATTTCAACAACAATAAGTAATAGAATAGATATATTGCTTAACTGAACAAAATACTTACATATATGGGATATATGCTTCTGAAATTTCCCCAATATACTAAATTATCTCTCTCCATGTTTTCGACTTAAATTTATCTTCAGATCCTGAAAATATATTAAATAAATATTCTTAAATTGAAGCTTAAGTATTGACGCTATTTGCATCTATGCTAAAATGATTAGCAATGAAGGTAGTTTGCGATTTTTTTCTTGGACAAGATTCCAGAAAACTGTTGTATTTCCAGACACACATGACGCCAATACGCTATTGGGTACACTCGATTCAGCTTTCCTGTTCTGCTACGCTGGCGCCATGTTTATATCTGGTAAGGTAGTTAGAAAAATTAATTCTATTACATTTATATCAAATATAAAGTTAGGCCATAGAACATATGAAATTTAGACAGTTTATTAAGTGAAAAAGTATATATTTTTATATAATAATATTAGTTGAATCTGGCAAAAAAATTAAAACAATTGATTATGTAGGAAAAATATTACTTATCGTGATTTAACTAAATCTTAGTGCTTACAATATATTACTATGGAAATGAGATCAAAAACTTCACAAGTATTAATTTATATAAAACTCATATTTTCGGATTACGTTTTTTATTCCGACGTTTCGGTTACTTTGCAGCAACCGTGATCACAACGACGACATACGAATCAGCAAAGTAATCCCAAAATATGAGTTTAATTTATTACTCCATAAGTTAATTGAGGAGTTTTCTTCCAGGCATGGTGGCTGAGAGAGTTGATCTAAGATACTTCCTCTCCCTCGGCATGTTAGTGTCCGCTGTATTCTGCTACTTGTTCGGACTAGGCCGGACCTTGGATATACACGATATATCGTACTATCTCGTTGTGCAGGTATAGATGTAGATATAGATACATATAGATATAGATTAAACAATTTAATTTACTCATATGCCGGTCACACACGCTACTTTCTACCGGAGAAGTCCAACTGTACAGGTATGAATGCGCAAGTAGACCAGAATTTGTGTGGGAATAGCAGCAGTTCATAAATTACGTGAGGTGTTTTTTTGAAAAATTAAATCTTAAGCATGTAAAAACTAGATTAAATGGACCAGAATAGTAATTTTTTTTGTTTCATTCAGAAAAAAAATTACGTCATATTTGTCGAGATCTCCCCTCCCTACAAAAATATCTCACGTATTTTATGCACGCCCCCAATAGACATGTGTAATTTTTTGAACGCTGCATTGTTCGGTTGACCTGCACAGATTGCCTCTCCGGTAGACCGTAGCGTTTATGGCCTGCATAAGAGTATTTTTTTACTTCTATTAAACTATTTAAAAGATGCTTTAAATCTTTGTCTATAGGAAAACCACGTAAATCTCTCCTCAGAAATTAATGTCCATTCCTTTCTAGTCTTTCATATTTAAGTCAAAGACTCAGTTAAGTAATTTACCTATAGTAATAAATAATAATATTTGAATTAATATGTGTTTTTAAATAATCAAGGCAGGTGCTGGAATAGCTCAAACGACGGGTTGGCCAGGCACAGTGGCGATAGTAGGAAAATGGTTTGGAAACGCAAAGAAAGGTCTTATATTCGGACTTTGGAACTCACATACGTCTTTGGGAAATATTTTAGGTAAATATATCCATTTATTACGTAATCTTCTTCTTCTATCTTCTATATATATAAAAATGGATTGCTGTTCCTTAGTCTCGCTAAAACTCGAGAACAGCTGAACGGATTTATCTTATCTTAGTCTTGAAATGTTCGTGGAGGTTCAGGGAAGGTATAAAAGCTGAAAAAAATTTATTCATTACTGGGAAAACCATAAAAACAGCCCTTTTCTATTTCCCATACAAACGTTTTTTTGACATTAGATTTGACAACTAACTAATATGTCAATCATTCTGTCTCACTTCAAAACTCCAAAAATATAAATAAAAAAACGTAACAGATATTTCTTGATTATAGGGCGATACGAAGTTCGCCGGGTCTTCTAGTTTAAGTATATTTTCTTTATATTTATCACATTTTTTGTATCCAGGTACAATAACAGCGGCTAAATATGTTGAATACGACTGGTCTCTATCGTTCATTTACCCGGCTTTAATAATGGGAGTAGTTGCGTTTATGGTCTTCCTCTTCCTGGCTCCCGAACCTAAATACGTCGGCATCACGACTGAGAGGATATCTGTAAGTACATCACTTGTATATCGATGATCTACGTATAAGGGCCAAGTAGCAAAATAACAATTGTTCAGTAGAGGCGTTTTAAGTTTGTGTCAATGTATCTTTTACATACAACTGATGCTTTTGAAACTTTGCATAGCAACTATGATATACATGTATATACGTTATTTAAGCTTTATAATTTTTTTCTAAACCTAATAGTTTTTTAAATCATATATATAGGTCCTTATACGTTAAAAAGTGTGCCCTAATGCCTTTTTACTGCAATAAAAAATAAGTAAAGTAAAAACTAACCAACAAATACGCATTTTTTACAAATTTCTGTTATAGAATACAGTATTATTGTATTTAAAGCAAAATAAATAAAAATGGCAAAATTGCTACATTGGCAATTATACATAGGACCCATCCATATACGAGGAATAGTATAGGTTCGAACCCTGGAGAACCCCCTATTAGAACTAACTTATACCATGTAAGTATAGAAAAACTGTATTTATAGTACTTTTAATATTAATTACAGCCAAGCAGATCGTCTCATAGCTCTGATGAAGATGTATCAGAAGTAATTGTTGGTGATCAGGTATGTGAAATAGCTATATATAACTCAAAAACCCATTTTTCTACGCCTCTCCTAATTCACTTCATAAAATCCATTTCAATGTACGCACTTAACGTGAATAACATAAATTATTTGCTCTGTATATCAACAATATAAAAGTTAAAAACTAACCAAGTTTAATACAAAAAGATTTCTCTATTAATTAATTTTCAATGAATGCATTATTTCTACAAAAAAAATGCTTTGAGAGTTCAAAATTATAATCAAATTACATTATTAACATATTGTCTTAAGTTTTTTGTTTAATTTTCTGTCAATAAAATATTATCAGTTTATTCTTCTTTAAACAACCTGTTTGGTTGAAAACTGCTTTGTCTATGGCCCACTTATTAACAGCATGTTGCAGGCAGCGAGCCTTCGACCCTCGCGATATTCGGCAAACACGGTAAGATCATTAACGTATTAAAGAAATACTTATTTAATATATAACTAGTTTTTGCCCGCGACTTCGTCTGCGTCAATATACTTGGATACAATCAGACAGTCCATTTACAAAGACTTGTAACAGAAAGTTCGTTAAATATATTCATATCATGATGTCCTAGCCCCTAGGTTCAAATATCGCTCATGTCAATGACATATTCATTTCATTTCTATACAATATAACTTTATTTATGAGTAATTCTCTCAATAATGTCCAAAAATATAATTATTTTTAACCAATGAAATCATTCTAAACTTGTTGGTTGAACTCCGCGGTCTGATTTCTATTAAATCTAGAATCAAGATTAAAAATAATTTCTCCTATCCTAATTATGAGATATCGAAAATTAGAAATGATCCGTAGTTAAAATAATTAAACATTGCCTTAAATTATATTTAATCCATATTCTTATATAAAAATGACAAATATATACTTATTTGTCTCTGCACTGAAAAATAATTAGCAATAATATTGCCTTGAAGAATTTAAATTCTAATATAACTATTTGTAACATTTTCGAAATCATTTATTTAAATGAAACTAATATTTTTCGAATATACTACGCATGCTTTATTTTCGTGATAAACTACATACTTTCGACGTTTCGGTTACTTTTCATCTCGAAAAGTATTCGAAATATCGGAAGTATGCAATTTCTTACCAAAATAAATCACGTTTAGTATATCCGAAAAATATTATTTTTATTTGCCAAGTCAGTAAAAACTAAGCCCAAAAACCATACAGCATCATTCGGACGAAGTGACAGAGGAAACTGGTCTGCTGTCCCAACGACCCCGAGCTGGTGCAGTGTCCCTAACACGCGCGCTGGCTATACCAGGAGTGATAGAGTTTTCGCTATCACTGTTCTTCGCTAAACTAGTCAGCTACACATTCCTCTACTGGCTGCCGATGTATATTAAAAGCTCCAGTGAGTATTGCTACGTTAAATTTCTTAAGAAGAATTTAAAGGCCTAAGTTTTCTTGCATTTTTGGTAGCACGCTTTTGTTAGCTTTACCTGTAGTCACTTTGTAGATAATATTAAAAATTTGTCCTCTTTACCTGAAAATGTAAAAATAAAAATAATATTTCGACCAGTACGTCAGAGAAATGAAATACAAAAGTATAGATTTTTTTTATTCGAAGTTATAAAAGGATTTTTTTAATGTAGTCAAACTTCAGATACGTATCACCTATGTATGTATAGCTCTTGTTTTATTTTTAATATTATTTCCAGCGAATCTAACTCCGAAACAGTCTAGTGAGTTGAGCACCGCGTTTGACGTGGGCGGCGTGGTGGGTGCTGCTCTAGCCGGGCTGCTAGCTGACTGGGCGGGTTGTCCTGGGGTTGTATGCGTGGGATTTTACGCATTATGTGTGCCCACAGTGAGTATAATGTAGTAAATTGTACTGATACTCCGTGCTATTAATGTTTTTTAATTTAAAGTAGCCTATGTGCTATTCCCGGACGTCAGCTTCCTGTATACAAAATTTTATCAAAATTGCTTCAGCCGTTTGAACGTGAAGAAGTAACAAACATACACACACTCACAAACTTTCGCAATTATAATATTAGTAAAATGGATGTAATACACTCAATGTCAAAATAACAGTGGAAACTGTTCTGAAATAGTTTATTTTTATATAAGCTGTATGTTTTATATAAATTAACTAGGTTCTGAACTTAGTTTTCTTGTGATTTAACTTGTATGTATGTTTGTCAGCTGTTAGCTTATCTCCAATGGGGTGCGACCACATATATTCTGAACGTGTGCCTATTAGTTGTTGCCGGAGTTCTAGTTAATGGACCCTACGCTCTTATCACTACAGCAGTCAGCGCAGAATTAGGTATTTTATAAATTATCTTATTTAATGTATATAATTTTAAAACCCAGTTTCACTAAACTATGAATTTGTTATATATGAAGTATTTATTAACGAGTGTTCAACAATATAATTTTCTCTTAAATTATTTACGTCCCATAATGAAAAATCAACAACCCATTATTAAATGACCGACTACCAAATTATTCGTTCTTGTTATAAGACGACCAAATTGAAACTATAGCGTTTAACGCGGCACGTTTGCCACGATGCACCACTTTATACTTTGATCGTATATATCCCTTGATACGTCACTTTTTAAGTGATTTAAATTCTATACTAATAGTACTTTGTTGAATTGAGATAGCCTTTTTAACTTCTGTCTTTTAAATTGAGTTAAATTTATCTAAGTCGTTTACATCATTAATATATCTACATATATCAGTACTAGTTAATTTGTTTTGTTGACATTTTTTATCTTGTTTCATTGGACGTAGTATGGTATACAGTTTTATTAATAAGTTTTCATATGAAGTGAATTACTATATACTATATACAAAATATATTTTATATATAAATGTATTATTTTTCATACATATAGGTACACATAGCAGCTTAGCCGGTGATGCCCAAGCATTAGCCACTGTTACAGCAATCATTGACGGTACCGGAAGTATAGGTAAGTGAAAAAATAAAATATTATATAAATAATCATTCTTCTACCTGGCAATTTCCCAGCTTTAGTCAGGGTCTGCCTTACATGTTAATAAATAATAATCATTATTACTAATAAAGATATTGTGATCAAGGTACAGTATCAGTCTTGATGTTTAATTTTCGCTACTTCCAGTAATGTGTTACAAAATGACTGAAGATTGTATTTATAGTTTACAAATACAATGATACTTAAATATTGCGATAAAATAACAATGGTTCAGTATTATCATTAATAATAATCAGTCATAAAAAATATTTTTATTTTATGATTAGTATGGCACAGATGGCGCCACTTGTAACATTTGTTGTAATTAAGCAATAAATAACGTGATAAATATGTATGTATAACTGTTGTTTTTGTTATAGGCGCTGCTGTCGGGCCACAGATGGCCGGTTTAGTCTCTGGAGTCAGTTGGTCTTATGTGTTCTACATGCTGGTTATATGTGACTTCTTGGCGCTTGTTCTACTGTTGAGGTAACACACACATACACACACACAAACGTGCTCGTAAGTGCCTTATTACATACAAGCTTTCCTCCCGCAGCTTCGCCCGCGTGGAGTTCAGTTATATCGAATTTCCAAGAGAACCTTTCAAAGTCTGGGATAAAAATTATCCTATGTTCTTTCTCAAGGTCAACTCTGTCTGTACCAAATTTCATTAAAATCAGTTCAGTGGTTTAAGCGCGACAGCGTAACAGACAGACAGACAGAGTTACTTTCGCATTTATAATATTAGTAGGGATGTACGTAAACTGACACTCACAAAGTTCACACAAGTGTAAAGATAATTTGGAAATTATGTTGAAGAAATATTAATATGTCTACTATACTGTGTATTTTATATAATTTTATTGATTTAATAATAACGCCATTTGTAATTTCACAGGATATCAAAGTCGGAAATAGCGAGGATACGACAAGAGCGCCGCCTGGCGTCGCCTAGATTAGTTAGAATTGAATGATGTTACTAAGAAAAAGGTTTTATATATATAAATTACAAGTTGGGTATTTATAGATAATTGTAACTGTCGTATAATTTTGTACTTTAAAAGTGCATGAATATAAGTTGAAACATTAATAAGTTGATTTTATATACATATATATTATGATTGAACAGTATTAAAGAGAATCGAGTATTGCTATCAAAGATTATTATGATTTTCATACATTGTATGATACCCATTTGTACAAATTTAAATAAAAAAATTACATCCCTAACAGTTTTATAAACGAAATAAATGTGAAACAAATGTTTGTTTTTTTTATTTATTGATTAACAAGTCATAGTAAAATATTATTTGAATTACAAAAATAAATTCTACTGAATCATTTGATATTATAATTAGGGTTGCCGTTATAAACAAGTGAATTATATTTTTAGGGAATTATAATTATGTATACAGGGTGACTGGTGAATTATTATCGATACTCGAGGACGTGATATTTGACGATCATATATGAGCGTGGTGTTGTATCATCACGCCGCCGCACGCGTCCATACTTGGAACACTTGGAACGTGTCCACGCTTTATTTATTTATACGGAAATTTGGTCAAAAATTAAGTACCTATTTTTTTACATAATTCGAATGAGAATCATGTACCGAGTATTCTCCTTAAATATTGATAGTAATTCACCAGTCACCCTGTATAAAATAAAATTGTTATTCTACAAGAGCATATGACCGTAAAGTATTAAATCATTTTATTATGTAATCTCATTGAAATTAATATATATTTTATTGTAATTTTCAAGCAGCCCTATTGAACATCTATATTAAGCTTATCGGGAATATAAAAAAAGGGTATAATCTCAACATTTTGTACATGAAACAAGAAAGTGAAATTTATTATAATTAAAACTTACAATAAATTATTCAATGAAGTTAGGCTCGATTAATCTCAATTAGATAAGTCTAAGAGTAAAATCAGATTTGGCTTTCTTCAAAGCACAATACCAATATATTGGTTAATAGCTCAAAATGCATATATTGGTATTTGATTTCTTTCAACTGGCAACACTGAATCAAGCCTATGGGTGTCCTAATGGAACTATAAATGATAGTGCATCACCCGTCGCGCCCCATGATACCCTTTTAATCTGGAACGCCAATGACCAAGCTGATAGCAAAACTGCCCATATTATAGTGCCGACACCACTGAGAATTACATCTGGAACAAATTAGTATTTTAACAAAATAATATAACAAAAAATATGCATTATGAGAAGTCAGTGGTGGCCTAGTGGTTAAAAAGCCCGTCTCTCATGTATAAGAGCGCCGGTTCGATCCTGGCAAGTACCAATGTGATGTATCCAAGTCATATGTACTTTAAGAGTATTTAGTAATCACTAATTAATGCATTTCCAAAGAGGGTTGATGTCAGGCAGGCGGCCGGTCGTAAAAAACAATTAGCCAAAACTATTCACAACATGTAAGGCAGACTCTGGATAAAGCTGGGAAATTGCCAGGTAGAAGAAGATGCATTGAGTAGGAATAATAACTTTCACGAAACTAAATTATTGATAGAAAACTAAATGGATTCCAACAATGGATGTGTTATCAAAAGTTTGATGTTTCTGTATGTGTATATAGTACATTAGTCATCAGTTAGTAGGCAAAAAATATTTTTATAAGTACTGTGTTTTAGTAATAAAGTCATTTTCAACTCCAAAATAATGCCAGTATCTATTAAAGATGCAATTCAAATAAGTTCATCCATTCCGAATACTAAAAAAAGTTTGTGTTGCTATTGGGAATAAGCACTTGAGGAAATATTATTAATTGGAAACCGACATTGCTTACACAATGTACAGTACAATAATAATTCATTGTACAAGTAAATAGAACTATAATGACTATATACAGGGTGACTGGTGAATTACTATCGATACTTGAGGACGTGATATTTGACGATCATATATGACAAAATAAAAATTAATATAACATAAATATTAATAAACTTCTAAGTAAAGTTAACCAAAAGTTATGTAATTAATTACGCATCGTATGAACACCCTACAGATTAGGTATACACACACACACACAAACGCGTGCGGCGGCGAAGTATTGTATCAGCACGCCGCCGCACGCGTTCCACACTTAGAACACTTGGAACATCTCCATGCTTTATTTATTTATACGGAAATTTGGTCAAAAATTAAGTACCTATTTTTTTTACATAATTCGAATGAGAATCATGTACCGAGTATTCTCCTAAAATATTGATAGTAATTCACCAGTCACCCTGTATAATAATAAATGATCGAAAAGTTTGCTAGTATGACATCAATATGTTATTTATAAAGATTGGGTCAGATATATTTTGAATGTATTAAAAATAACAAACATGATTAATACCAACCTCCTTGGTCATTTATAAAATTTAATTCCATACTAAAATTAATAAATAAAAGCATATGAAACTTCTATCAATTGAATTATACTTACATTTCTTTATTTGTTTCTGTTCATTATATGGTGGCTTCATGAAAGCCTCTTTGAAGAACCAAACAACATTTACAGCCCACACAAATGGTAGCAAAGCACATCCCACTGTAAACAGAATGAAATTATTGGCAATGCTCAGTTTAATAAAGAAAGAATTATTCAATTGTTAATATTTGTGGTCATTAACAAATAAATAGTTCTTATTCAAATAACTATACTGTGGTATTGGAAAAACATTGCTAGCCTTACTTATGTATTTACTCCTTATTACTTAATAAATCAAGATTTTTCTTCTTTTAATGGTCTAAATGCACTAAGTCATCTTAAATATTAGATTTGTACATAGATAAAATTGGTTAATAATATTTCGCTTTAACTATAAATTCTTACGATTGTTATTTTTTTATTTTAAGAATTATAAAAACAATAAAATAATTCAAAATTTCAGTTATATAAAATCACAATTAGAAAATAATCAATATTGAACCATTGTGATGAACTTAATATTTACCTCTAAAATACCATCTACATAACTGCAGTTTCTTTTCATTGGTCAGTCTGTTTAAATCCATTTTGTTTTTAGTTTTTACAATTAAACTACTTTTACTTGAAAATACTACTTAGATCTCTAATGTTTATGTGTCATACATTTGCACAACGTAAACTGAAGTCGGAAAACTTATTGAATATTGATATGACAGATAGAATAAAATTTCAACTTTTTATTACTGAAATATGAAATAAAGTTAAATATAAAAACTTAAATATAAAATATTTATTATTAACAAAAGGTTATTTGTATTTTTTAAATTAATGATTTTATTTTTAAACAAATCAACTAAACCAAATAATCAATACACATTGAGTAAACGGAACGCAGCTTAGAAAAAAACAAAAATGGCGTAGTTTGTTGTATGTCAAGTTAGTTAAAATGTGAATTAAATAAAAATGTTTGGTGTTATTAAATATTATATTTTTACGTACATATCAGTACTCGTGTTACACGTAGAAAAATGTAAGTAGATATTTCGTATTCCAATTCGATGTAAATATTTACAGTGGTACATTTTGTTTACGACGAATTTTTTATATTTTTGCAATTTTGAAATAAATATAGCCTTGATTATTTTTAAGATCATAATTATTTGTTATAACAGAAACTACATTCAAGGCAATATATTATGAATTGCTCAATATTAAAAGATTATATTGTCTACGTCTATTTCTACGTAAGAATTTCATCTTGAATTCATTAACGGTATTTTGTCAAATATCCTTTCTCTTCTTTCTAAGCATATTTCGTAGGCTGAGATAAGATATTTTAACGCTTCAACATAGTTAAATAGTCCATTACTTTCACATTAAATATGTGAAAATAGGTACATATTTTATATACATAAATAAACGATTATTATTACATTTATAACGACAAACAATTATTTTATAGCTTACTTATTTTATTTTGTACTTTAGTAGGCACTGAAGTATTAAAAAATGTACAAAGTTTATTCATTTACGTTTAAATGTCACTCATCTGCTTATTACATACTCCTTCTATGTCTCTTTTATATAAGTATTCTTATAGCAAACATACACACACATATACATATATATTTATATATGTATATATGTAAAATAATCAATAAGTATAAATTATCTGCTTATTTTCATAACATCTTAATACACTTTTCCTACAATTAACTCTTACACACTCGGTAACCAAACATACATACAACAAAGAATTATTTATGTAATTATTTAGCGACCTCTTAATCTAGCCTCATCGATAGGTCAACGATATCGTCAGAATGTTCAAAGTACAGAGAAATACAGGATTTACAAGTTTAATAATAATAATAAAATAATAACAACTTTGTTGACTATATATAAAATGTATACACATTTTATACAAAGTTTATATATAAAGATAATTATGAATTTTATTACCATATTCATAGTTACCAAATGTATAAAAAATATTGTAAAAAGGATTATGTATATTTTCATTTGTATTAGAATTGTAGGAAGTAGAAAAGATATGCACATTTAACTTCAATAATAGTTAATAAAGGTTTATTAGTTATAATGTCTGTGTGTGTGTGTGTGTATATATACTAGCTGACCCGGCAAACATTGTTTTGCCATTATAAAAATAGGGGTTGGCGATAAAAAGTAGAAATTTTGGTTTGTATGTAATTTTAATGCTACCTTATAAAAAAATAAAAACAAAAAAAATCATCCTAAAAAAGTAAAGGGTGAACAACCCTAATGACTTAGGGGTATGAAAAATAGATGTTGGCCGATTATCAGAGCTACTCAATATGCTCACAAAATTTCATCATAATCGGTCCAGCCGTTTCGAAGGAGTTCTCTGTCTAACACCGCAACACAAGAATTTTATTTATAAGATATATACATACTATAATCTGAGATCATTCAAATTTCCTGAATGGTTTAACATTGTAGTAATCAAAGTAATTTTATTTGGTAATTGTAGCATAATTTCTCTTTTATATATTAAACACATAAAACAATAGTAGTTATATATTGGTTTTGTTCAATATTTGCAAATTTAACTACAAATACATTACTGAGTAAATTTACTTAAGATAAATGTGGCTAGAAACTACTAGGTTTTGCAATACTATTATATATGAAGTTAATTTTGAAGTATATACTATTATAAGTAAGTCATTGGTGGCCTAGTGATTAAAAGGGCGCACGAGGGAACGGGTTTGATCCTGGCCCTGGCAAGTACCAATGTGATTTTTCCGAGTCATATGTACTTTCTAAGAGTATTTAGACATCACTGATTAATGCATTTCCCAAAGAGGGTTGATGTCAGGCAGGTGGCCGGTCGTAAAAACAATTAGCCAAAACTATTCACAACATGTAAGGCAGACCCTGGCTAAAGCTGGGAAATTGCCAGGAAGAAGAAAAAGAAGAAGATATAAGTAACATAAAAAAAAATACATATATATATATTTTCCCAATACCTTTGTATTTTTATTATTTTAATGTATTATATATATTATTTATTTATTTGACAAGATTGCTACCGATTTTATACCTGTTTTATAGAATGCAAGTGAAGCAAATAGCTTTAAAGAGTATACATATCACTCTAAATGCAAAGATTTGAATTGTACAAACCAATTGATAAAGAATATCTAGATTTTATTTAAATATATGTAGTTTAAAATGAAAAATTACTAAGAAAAATTCGGAGATTTGAACCTTTATCTGCTGGAATATAATTTCAGTCATGTTAATATTTGAGTTATATGTCCTAACTTAAATCAGTGAATTACACATCTATATATTAAACAACATATATGTACAGTATATTTTTGAGCCTCTAATTACTATTTAAATTTAGATTCATATATTTAATGACACTGAATTTTTTTTTTACATTTAAATGTAGTTATGTTTCATTTAAAAGTGTGCTCAAGAATTTCATGGTTTTATAGAAATTAGTTTAGCAACAAATGTAGCATTGAAAATACAATGGAATATTGTCATGCTGATAATAATTATTGTTATTTTCTATAGTTTAATAATATTTTACAGGATGTAATAATATTTTTTCCTCGTCTAAACAATAGTTGTGTAAAATATTGTTTTAATTATGTACTTAATAAAATCGTTTTGCGTAAATAGTATTTTATATTGTAATTTAATTATATGGAAGAAAATTAAGAATGAATATTTTTAGTTAGGTATATGATTTATTTAAATTTTGCTTGTTTAAAGAAAATGTTTACGAATTATATTGTACTACTAAAATCTGTGTATGTGTTTTGCAATATTTAATATTATTATATAAGGCAGCCCTAGCAGGGATTTTCAAATTTGGTTAGGTAGAGAGAGGAGTTTGGACGGTGGTGGTGAGCGTGCTCATTAAGAGACGAAACCTCTCATCATTCCATGTATTCACGGTGCGTGTGTCGGGTCCATCGTTGTAGTGAGAGGAGTCTCAACAGTGACTGGGACTTGTGACCCAGGTGTAGGTTTAAGGGACCCCTATCTAACGTTAAACGCTCACCTCCACCGTACAAGCTCCTCTCTACCTAACAAAATTTGAAAAGAACCAACTAGGGCTGCCTTTTAAGTTGAATAACGTTGAAAATTACGTAATAGTAAACCTATAAGAGTAAAAATCCACACTAATATTATAAGTGCGAAAGTAACTCTGTCTGTCTGTCTGTTACGCTTTCAAGCCTAAACCACTGAACTGATTTTAATGAAATTTGGTACAGACAGAGTTCACCTTGAGAAAGAACAGGATAGTTTTTATCCCAGACTTTTGAAAGTTTCCTTTGAAACGCGATGTAACCGTATTCCACGCGGGTGAAGCTGCGGGCGGAAAGCTAGTATGTACTATATTTGTTATACTAATATATATATTATCTTTAAAGGTATATCAGAACCACAGACCGCGTATCTAGCGTTATACAGTCCCGGCGATACAGATTACACGGATGTACTGGTGCGTAGGGAACATGATAATTTGACGTTGGTCTGTGAAATGAGAGGAGACATCACGCCCAGGGTGTTCGTGTGGAACTACGTAGGAGATGGAAACAATACTAGTTCTGGCAGGTACTGGTTATAAATGAAACTTATAATATTTAGAATACTACGCGTATTTTATTTTCATTAGGGGCCGTTCAAGTATTACGTAAGCAGATTTATTATAAATATTTACCCCCCATCCCCCTTGTCAGCAAAAGTAAGCAAATCTCTTACCCCCTCCTCCCATGCTTACGTAAACATTTTCAATTACTGTATTGTTTTTTTTTATATAATTCCATAAAAAAATTATAATAATATTTTTTTACGGATCTACTCGATGTGATGATAAAAAATAAATAGCTACTCATGACATAATCATCATCTAGACTCCCCTACCCCCATGTCATCCAAAATAAGCAAACCAAAGACCCCCCCGCCCCTCCATAGTGCTTACGTAATACTTGAACGGCCCCTTACGTTAAAATTTTACTTCGTCATAAATAGTTGTATTCTATGTAACATCAAAATTAGTCCACTTCCCTGTTAAAAGTATTGGAAACTTAACTGGCGTAAATGTTAAAATATGATTATTACTTAATATAAGTTGTAATATACGATATGCTGTATGTTTCCCTAATAATAAATAAATTTTATTATTGTAAATACTCTTCACGTTTCAGTTATTTTTCAGTAATCTTGATTTATAAAAGAAGACGAGATTTCATCTCAAAACATCCGAAAATTTGTTTCATTTAAATGTATACTCGCGGTATATATTACTGTGACATTCTTCACATAATGATTAATTGTTCGGTATATAGAGAGTGATCATAATTTTTTGCAATTTGGACAAATTAATGGCCATTTTTTTAAACAATAAAAAAAAATGTACATAGTGAATTTGAAACGTTAAATTGTGAAGGACTTAGGAGAATTTGCTTTCGTGGGTTTGGTAATGGAATAAAAGGAGATTAGATGTCATGAATGTTTGTGTTTCAATTGATATATGACCTAGTATCACAGTAGATGCTTTTATAAACAATTTCCTATAAATATAAATATAAGTCCCATTAAAAAAATTTAAGCACCAAATATATATACCTATAAAAAATTCTACGTATACTCCAAGAGATTAGTTCAACCAATTCATAGTTTTAGGTCATTAATCTCTTCTATATATATATATATATATATATATATTAGGTTTTATCATTTATACTTTTAGAGTTTACCTATTAAAGCCATAAATCTCCGTGTTTTGAACGTGCGACAGAATGATTGACATATTAGTTAGTTGTCAAATCTAATGTCAAAGAAAAACGTTTGTATCAACAACTACTAATAAATTAAAAAAACATCGTTCAGCGGACAAAATTGTTAATCTAAACCATTCCCAGATCCCCTTGAACACACGCAAAAAATTTCATCAAAATCGGTGCAGTCGTTTGAGAGAAGTTCAGTGACATACACACTCACAGAAGAATTATATATACAAAGATTAACACTCCAATCACAGGTCATTCACCCCGGAGTCAACAGCTGCTGTCGGCAGTCGTATAGAGAAGTTTGACCTTCAGCTATCAGACAGCGGTCACTACATATGCTCGGCGCCGCCGTTCAGCGTGACCAAGTACATTCTGGTGCAGCGACGCAGCCCGCAGTGCGCGCGGGGCGCGTTCTGGTGCGGACATAGGTGCGTGCTGCCCACATACGTGTGTGACGGCTGGCCGGACTGCGAGAGGGGGGAGGACGAAGCGCCGCCTATGTGCGCTGAGAACCCGTGCGCTGGTGGGTTGATACACACACACGCGCGCGCCTCGTAAGTTATAAACACACACACACACACACACACATGTACAGCTGAGCTATGCTAAGCTATGAACACACACACACACACGCATACATACATAACTCGTAAGTTATAAACACACACAAGAAAGCACTTTCCATACAGAAAGTTACACACCAATGTAATATTCCAGATTTAGCAGGTCAAACGAATTTCTAACCATATATTATCATACAATTTTCACTATATATACCTTTCAATATTAATTTTAATACAAATGTTATAAATGATGATTACTAAGTCAGTGGTGGCCTAGTGGTTAAAAAGCCCGCCTCTCGTTGCCGAGAGCGCGGGTTGATTCTCGCCCGGGCAAGTACCAATGTGATTTTTCCGAGTCATATGTACTTTCTAAGACTATTTAGACATCACTGATTAATGCATTCCCAAAGAAGGTTGATGTCAGGCAGGCGGCCGGTCGTAAAAACAATTAGCCAAAACTCTTCACAACATGTAAGGCAGACCCTGGCTATAGCTGGGAAATTGACAGGTAGAAGAAGTAGAAGATTATAAATGATGATTACATGATAACTATTATATATGATTAGCTCCAGATAAGCTGAACTGCTCCCTCGGCCGCTGTATCTCGGAGGCTGCGTGTTGTTCGTGGAGAGGAGGGGAGAGGGCGCTGTGTAGGCAGCCGTCCTGCTGCGACGAACATCCCAAGTACTCACAGGATGGTACGGAAAATTTACAGAATACACCTGGATTAAAAAAAAATCCCATACCTAGAATACTTGCAGAATACACCTGGATTTTAATTTTTTTTATTTCATTTCACAACAGTAATGAATTCATTTCGATTACAAAAATGAAGTGTTATTTAGTTGAACTTCTCTAAGTAGATGAAAGTGAATCCAAAGTAGATACCGAATCGAATCGTTATACGTGTCCGCAAATTATCCGTTTCATTGAAGTGCTCCTTTGTAAACCACATTTTTTGTTTATTGGTCTAACTTTAACACAAATAAAGCGGATGTTTTCCAAACTCGTGAACACGCAAAATATAACTGTCCATGTGAAAAACAATGATTTTCTAAATTTATGCCGCAAATACTAAATGGTTTTAAGAGTTCAAACTACAAACACAATACCGGTTTGTCACATGAAATTAACTGAGCAGAGAACAATGAGTAGCTGTCAAACAATATATCATGCGACGGCACCATCTACTTAAAATATTGATTTGTAGTACATGTTATGTATGATGGCGCTGTATGTGAAAAAAGATTTTCCCGCTTTTCTGTTGAAATTTTTCCTGTTTTTTTTTGTTATAAACCTCACGGAGCCCGAGACCTTTCCAACGAATGCAAAACCGTGGAAATTAGTTCGTTCGTTCTGAAATTATAGCGTCAGGACGGAAAACCGGACTTCTTTTTATATAGTAGATTCTTTTTCGTTATTCCACTTTTTATAGTGACTGACGTTTCATGTCAAGTTACACGGGAATGCTGTCGAACGGGATAAAAAGTCCTATGTCCTTCTCCTGGCTCTAAACTACCTCCTTGCCAATTTTCAGCTAAATCGGTTCAGCCGTTCTTGAGTTATAAGCGGAGTAACTAACACGATTTTATATATATAGATAATATGATGATGATCCATAGTTTTACGTATCAAAGCAAATATACTGAAATAAGTTTAAGAAATATTATTTTCTTGGGTGTTTTTTTGATATATAAAGTTTCTAAGTCTTTAAGCTACAATTAATTTTTTGCACGTAAAGAAACCTTGTCCTATCAAAACAAAGTCGCGGTCAATATTCAATATGTAGTACTAAATACGGTATTATATATAACTTATATATCTTGAACCATGTTTTAATAAATCCTTCATAATATTCCAGGTCTTATAGAAGTTGAGTACCCTCCATTGTATGAAGATAGACACGCGCCTGATGATTATGGATTCATACAGTCCACAATATATACAGTTACTGGTGAGAATTACTTATTATGACTAAAATATACGTAAATATTAGTAATATTAGTATATATAAGTGATAACTAAGAAGTCACTAGTGGCCTAGTGGTTAAAAAGCCCGTCTCTCATGCATAAGGGCGCCGGTTCGATCCTGGCCCTGGCAAGACAATGTGATTTTTCCGAGTCTTTATAAGAGTATTTAGACACCACTGATTAAAGCTTTTCCAAAGAGGGTTGATGTCAGGCAGGCGGTCATAAAAACGATTAGCCAATACTATTCACAACATGTAAGGCAGATCCTGGCTATAGCTGGGAAATTGCCAGGTAGATGAAGATATAAGTGGTAACTAAGAGTTTCATAAACATATTTAAATGAAAATAAGTATTTTCTATATAAATTGTTAATTTCATCTCGCCTGCCCGTTATCAAATTTGGTGGAAAGTAATCTAAATGTTAACATGTAGATATGAAATAATTAAAAGACGTGTAGACGCAAAAACATATTTTCAGGTGCAAATCTATTTAATCTAAACGCATTTTATACATTTTTTAAAATTAATTGTCTAGTATTCTATACTAACCGAATTTTCTGTAAGAGATCAAAATTGAGAATCATCCTTTGATGAAGTTATAATTTTGATAATTAACTACATAAATAAGAAACGCAAACTCTGAGCGGCCAGATCATCCCTACTAATATTATAAATGCGAAAGTAACTCTGTTTGTCTGTTACGCTTTCACGCCTAAACCACTGAACTGATTTTAATGACATTTGGTACAGACAGAGTTGACCTTGAGAAAGAACATAGGATAGTTTTTATCCCAGACTTTTGAAAGGTTCTCTTGGAAACACGATATAATAACTCCACGCGGGCAAGGCTGCGGGCGGAAAGCTAGTAATATAATATAGTGTATATATGTGTGTGTTTCTGTGCAGCCTGTGCGCTAATCTTCATGATAGCTGTTGTGCTGCTTGTCTCCGCGCTGTGTAAGATGCACATGAAGAGGGCTGCGCTGAGGGGCTACGAACACGCGCACAGAGACGCGCGCGGATATACTGTGAGTGACACTACACTGAGACATGCACAACTGTAGGGAATATACAGGGTGACTGGTCAATTACTATCAATATTTAAGGAGAATACTCGGTACATGATTCTCATTCGAATTATGTAAAAAAATAGGTACTTAATTTTTGACCAAATTTCCGTATAAATAAATAAAGTGTGGACACGTTCCAAGTGTGGACGCGTGCGGTGGCGTGCTGATACAACAACACGCCGCCAAACGCGTATGTGTGAGTGTGTGTGTATACCTAATCTGTAGGGTGTTCACACGATGCGTAATTAATTACATAACTTTTGGTTAACTTTACTTAGAAGTTTATTAATATTTATGTTATATTAATTTTTATTTTGTCATATATGATCGTCAAATATCACGTCCTCAAATATCAATAGTAATTCACCAGTCACCCTGTATACATGTTATTTGTTATTTATTTATTATTATTTATTTATATAATACATTACAAATTTCTTTTACGGTGTCACAAAATCCCTGTCGGGTTTATCCGTACACCGGCATTCATTGAGTACACTCGGAACTTTTAGTACATAAATATACTACCTATAACACTATAAACTACATAAGATTTTGAAAAAAGTATTTACAAAAGTCGTGCTAGTTATATTATTAACAAGTCGAGAACGCCTGTACGGGTATGGGTGAAGATTGGTGGAGAGAGAGATTAGAACATAGAAAGGACATAGGATACTTTACATACGATTGTAAAAAATAATAATAATGAAATCCAAAATATTATCTACTGTCTTTAAGGAAGAATATAGTTCGCCCGGTCAGCTATACATTTATAATCCTGAAACTAACGCAGACGAAGTCGCATTCAAAAACTAGTGATGTATATAAACAAAATGTCTACAATCACACAGCACGTTGACAGTCATATATGATCGTCAAATATCACGTCCTCAAGTATCGATAGTAATTCACCACTCACCCTGTATAATATATTCCTTATATTTTATTTCCAGGCTCGTTTCCCTCCCCGCTATGAAGCCGCTCGTCTTATGGAGTCTAGCGTCGCCGCTAGTCCCGTCCGTAGTCTACATCTGGGTTCAGTGAGTATATACACACACTATATTTAGGCAGACCCTGGCTAAAGCTGGGAAATTGCCAGGAAGGAGAAGAAACTATATCAGTGGTTCCGTACATTAAAAAAATCTACTACTCATATAATCGTTCATACAGACGAATATCATATATTGGATGTAGTAAGAATTAGTTTTTTAAAATGGCGTCAGCATTGATGACGTCACTAACGACACTTCTTTCAGTACGCTAAATGATAATTCAAAATGAAACTTTTATTCTTCTAAATATCCTTATATTTGATTTAGGTTCTTTATCCTTCAATGGTTCTAACTCACTGAATTTATACCAAAATTCGGAAATATTAATTCTGTTCTCCTATTAAGCAATGCTTGATTTAGTTTTACTTCTAACAATAATTATGAATACCAAATAGTTTTTATAATAATTGATGACAACCACAAGTTATTATGTTACATTCATCATTGGTGCTGATAGCGCCGATATATTTGCATTTTAATCGATTTTCCTTCATCATAAATATAATATACATTATATAATATTAATAATATCTTCATACAGCCCACAGCTGGTCCCAGTAGCCCTCCAGGTCCGGCACCTTCCAGGGCGTTAGCTGCATTATCTGCTGCACTGTGTTCACGATATAGACAGGTGAGAAACATATATATATATATATACTAGCTGCGCCCCGCGGTGTTTCCCAGGATTTCCGGGATGTATAGTAGCCTATGTGCTATTCCCGGACGTCAGCTTCATGTATACAAAATTTTATCAAAATAAGTTCAGCCGTTTGAGCGTGAAGAAGTAACAAACATACACACACACTTACAAACTTTCGCAATTATAATATTAGTAGGATAAAACATGTAAACAAAGTGGTATATTGAAAAATAATTCATGATTGGTAAATTTATAAATAAACTTAGGTAAAGAGTTAAGATAATTTCGAACGAGATAAAAATTGTAATTATATTGTTAATAATTCCTTGTAATGTTTTAGAATAACGTAGTTTCCTTTAAAAAAACGAATATTTTCATATTTTTAACTACATACTCAAACGTTTCTGTTACTTTGCAGCAATGTGATCATGCAGATGAGATATTTAACAATCTCAAGCCATATTTAGATTTATCTAATCAAAAATATCACCATTTTATTTCATATTATTTCCAGGTGCCGACTCAGTGCTGCGAAGTTGAGATGAGAGATATTACGATGCCTCAAACATCGGTCGCGTCTACTCCACAAGAGCGACCTTTGACCCTTCAACTAGGAAGATTTAGCTTCAACATACCAAGGTTTCGCAACGAAAGGCCAGACACTCCGGACATAACAGAAATAAATATAGAAGACCTAGAATTCATTAGGATGCCATCGAATGAAACTTACACCCTCAATGGCAGAACTATCAGGCTATTTGGTGGAAATTTCCAAAACTACCCTCTAATTAATCGACCTCCGCCCTACAATGAGGCGATGAGACATAAATTCGGCCCGCCACCCGAATATTTAAGCCACGAAGTTTTAAACAACGATAGTGATGAAGATAACAGTAATATAGAAATGCCGCCGTGCTACGAAGATCTGGCGAGCGGGCTCGGCACTAATTATCAGCCCGCCAATGAAAATGATAGCCATCTATTCGACACGACAAGCCTAGTTAATCAAGAAACAAATTCACATGAAACATGCTTAAATGAATTACCAGTTAATATAAATAATAATAGAGACGATACAGCTTCTTACATATCAGTTATAAACTCAAATGTTATAGAAAATAACAATAATTTACCTGTCATAGACAATATTGTCGATAATGTAGAATCTATAAGTACAGTCATAGACAATTTACCAGCCATAGACGATGTAAACGCAAACGATTCTATATATGGCGAGTGTTAATTAGTTTGAAACGATTTTTTATACGATACTCATATCATTATTATTAGAATTATGATTCTGATATAGTTCAATTTAATATTACCAGTTTTTTTTCTTATATATATAATGTAAATATTGTTATATATGTCTTCTACTTTATTTACTTATGGGATTAATATTATTACTATATAGGATTTGTTGTTAGTATGAATTATATATACAATAGTAAGAAAAAATACAATTAATTGTCAAATAAAATATGTAAAACATGAAGTGCCTTAACACATTGCTAGTCAACATTGCTTGAAATAAAATTCATTGTATGGTACAAAATGAAGAACGGTACAAAACTATTGGGACGCAATATTTTCTTTATAAACGCTAAATTTTCTATGATCTTTGTATATATATGGCCATGACGTTTTAGACCTGGTTCTTATAAAATATAGGGATTACCAGTTATTGGTTTTTAATACTAATAGTAAGAAGTTTTCCCAAAGAGGGTTGAGGTCAGGCAGGTGGCCGGTCGTAAAAACAATTAGCCGAAACTATTCACAACATGTCAAGCAGACCCTGGCTAAAGCTGGGAAATTGCCAGGTAGAAGGAGATAATTTTTTTTAATTATTTTTAAATGGATGGGTTATTTAGTGGTAATTGATGGCAAAGTGTTTTTAATCAACGTAAACGTCAAACTACTTTATTAGTTTATTTTGCCCAATCTAACTAATATCTCATGTTTTATAAGAACCGGGTATAAAAACTTATATAATAAAATTCGTATTATTTTAATAGAAATAATCTCTATTATATTTTGGGTATATAAAAATTTGCTATAATCTTGAACGTCATATATAGCCATTAATTAGTAAGTTTAAAATTTAATTTAAATGCATACAGTAGGCCAAAACGTTTTAATTTCCTACCTCAAACGAGAAATGACCAAATAATAATGGGTCTATACTTAATAAACTTAAATCGGAGTTAAATAATGTTATTTTAAAAATAAATCGTGGTTATTTTTTCTATTACCTGTCTGGTACTTAGTTGTAAATAGTCTCTGTATAGATAAGTATATAGTGGCTTGACTAACTT
The DNA here is from genome assembly GCA_916720795.1 of Danaus chrysippus. Lineage (NCBI taxonomy): Eukaryota > Metazoa > Arthropoda > Insecta > Lepidoptera > Nymphalidae > Danaus > Danaus chrysippus. The sequence goes on from CAKASE010000075.1 coordinate 4,943,281, forward strand.
GTACATATTATATATATTTTGCTATATAATAAACACTTAAGTACAAATGTTAGTTGAAGTACTTAATGCCGGCCGTCTTTTAAATGTTTTTCTTTTGAAATACTCTTATATTTAAAGTATAATATGAGAATATATATTTATATAGATATCTTGTCAATACTTGCGATATAAGAGTATTGCAATTTGTTATCTGTTACAATAAAATTGTGATAATATGTTAAGTTTTTTCAGACGCGTATGTTTTGTAAATACAATTCTCTTGTTTTCTCTTTAAAGTTATATCAAAAGTCTGTTCGACATGAAACCTTCTTGGTTATTTTGTATATTTATCAATTTGTTTCTCAGTTATCAAATCTACGGGACAATAAATAACATATCACTGGGAACACTGCTTTTGATCGTATATTTTATGGCTAGTTGAATTTTTCCCGCTTCTTTCACTACAAGTGTCATCTGTCAAATGTCGCTCGCATACTAGTAGTGTTAATTGAATATTGAACAGTTTTATTATATTTTAAATGTATGTAAGTACTAATCCAGCCTTGCGATTGCCTTACATCTGTAATTATTATTAAATAAACATATGGTCTAAAACATGCTGTTTTACTTTACTCGCAAGTTTTTTTGGCGAATAGTTTCCTTGTCAATGGAAATAGGAACGAGTTAAGATTTTGTTCTTTAAAGAGTTGAAAAATGAGAAGAAATTAGTCTTTAAAAGTTGCTTTCTAAGCCAACCAGAAGTTAATGAAAAATTACCGTAACTTATGTTTAACTATATGCTTGGAACGTGGAGATGAGCGTTTAACGCGTTAAAAACTAAAATTTATATTCAGTTGTTAATTAAAATTATATTTTTAATATAAGTTTGCGAAAACATAACATGCATATTTTTTTTACCAAAAACGTTCAAAAACCTATCTCCAGAATAAAATTAGTCGTATATTTAGCAAGACGTATTTTCCTATAAGTGTATATTGTTATAAATTATGGAACTAATAAAGAAAATATCCGTATTAATTTTAATATTTATTGTATTTTCCTCCCTTTTTAGTATCTATCTATTTATCTATTGTTCTTGTTAGCTTGTCTCAATCATCTTTTTCAATTCTTCTCTCAAATATTTCGCTTCTGTCTCCATTTCTTCCAAACTCCTGGCTGGCTTCACCGGGTGACCTGATTTCATTCTGGAATAACAAATATATTTGTGATATAATACTAGTTTTCCGCCCGCAGCTTCGCCCGCGTGGAGTTCGGTTATATCGCGTTTCCAAGAGAACCATTCAAAAGTCTGGGATAAAAACTATCCTATGTTCTTTCTCAAGGTCAACTCTATGTCTGTACCAAATTTCATTAAAATCAGTTCAGTAGTTAAGGCGCGAAAGTGTAACAGACAGACAGAGTTACTTTCGCATTTATAATATTAGTAGGGATATTAATATTTGTATATTATAGCCCGATAGATACTGTTAATGTTCAAACTAGGATCGGATACTCAATAAGAAAACAATAAAAAATTTAAAAGATAGTTGTATGAATATAAATTATAAGTATAGAATACAAACACACGTCTTTTTCGGAAACTTCAAATATTATTTAAATGCAGAAACCTCAATCGTTTCCGTAATTGTTGAAATGAAAATAACAAGAGACCTTATTTAAGTAACAAAATAATTATTCTTACTGGTCGTGTTTCGCAAGTTCCAAGTATATCAAATCATTTTCAATGAAGTCTCCTTTCTTTCTCGGCATTATATGGCAATGTAGATGCTGCAAATAAAATGTAAGGACTATATTAAAATCGAAATAATATATTAAAATTTAATCAAGCGATACTCTTATGTACACTGTTGGTGTTGTGTACAAGAGTATTTATACAGGGTGACTGGTGAATTACTATCAATATTTAAGGAGAATACTCGGTACATGATTCTCATTCGAATTATGTAAAAAAAATAGGCACTTAATTTTTGACAAAATTTCCGTATAAATAAATAAAGTGTTGACACGTTCCAAGTGTTCCAAGTGTGGACGCGTGCGGCGGCGTGCTAATACAACACCACGCCGCCGCACGCGTATGTGTGAGTGTGTGTGTATACCTAATCTGTAGGGTATTCACACGATGCGTAATTAATTACACAACTTTTGGTTAACTTTACTTAGAAGTTTATTAATATTTATGTTATATTAATTTTTATTTTGTCATGTATGATCGTCAAATATCACGTCCTCAAGTATCGATAGTAATTCACCAGTCACCGTGTATATGTGTACAAATATTTGTACAAAGTAGTGTACCTTTACAGTTTGCCCCGCGTCTGGTCCGTCCTGTATAGTGACTGTACACGACTGTGTATTGTGAACTCGTTCCATTAACTGTGAATGTGTACAACTGTGTAAATCTACGCGTGTCCAAAAACAAGAATTGTACACAAAAGTGTACTAATAATACTTCATATGTATTTTTAAATGTATTTTCGTTACAAATTTCTGAATTTTCTGTTTGAATTATACTCATTAATACTACTAAAATTATATTAATAATAATATATTGCGTGTATAAACTCACGTTTTGTATTAATCTTACTGTTTTAAAGAAGTCACTAGCTTCTTCGTCTGTCAAATCTTTATTTCTTTCCGCTAACCTTATAGGAGCTACCAACACATGGCCCGGGGTCACACAACTAGTGAAAATATATTAATAATATTATATAAGTACGTTGTTCAATTAATTTGTCGATCACAGTATAATATTGAGTTCGAAGATGTAAAACAAATTTATAATAATTGATTTTTTTATATGTATAGTAATAAAATATTAAACATTTAATAAGAAATGAATTTAAATGAAGATAAAATCACTCACCGTAAGTTGACAAACGCATAAGTGAGTTCAGACTTGTGAAAGACGCATGTTTCCGGTACAGACACGTGACCGAACACGTTTCCGGTGGTCGCGAGGGGCGGAGTCCGGGGGGGAGAGGGCGGAGGCTCGTTAAATGGTTTGTTGCGAATACTTAAAGAATATAGTGAGTACACATCTGGCCTGGAATTAATTTAATATATTAATTATGAAAGCTTCATACATTGAGACAAAAATTAAGCATGATATGTAATAAATATTTTTAATAAACAGACACATAAATTCATTATATTGGACTTATAATCACTAATATATATTGATATACGAAATAACATTATTTCATAGATATGTAAAATTAATTTTATATTTATACATAATACAATCTAGGCTTCAACCCACCGTCTATGTTGAAACACAGGCATGTTTCTCCTTACTTCTTGTAATCTGTCAGTAATTTCGACCACCTTATAACAAGGGGCGGAGTCCCCGCAGTCGGCTAGGACTTCGCCCCAGGGGTCCACAACTAACGCATGGCCGAAAGACCTTCTTTTAGCACTGTGCTCTCCCATTTGAGCCGCTGCTACTACATAACATTGATTCTCTATTGCCCTCGCTCTAGAAATAATACATAGAAGCAAACATGATTAACAGTTCAATTTATATTTAAATAATGTTCTTAAGATAAAAAATAATATTCGTAAGCAGTGATAAAATATTTGTATAATACTATTTTCAAATTAATTTAAAGTCCCATATAAAAAAAACTATTAACCCTTAACTTATAAGTTTACTCAAAAAAATATACACAGTAAAAATGGTATATTACCTTAATAGTACATGCCAATGAGCCAAGCCAGTAGCGTAAGTAAAGGCAGAAGGATAAGTTAGTATTTCAGCTCTCATCATGCTTAAAGATGTACTGAGCTCGGGAAACCGAAGATCGTAACATATTGAGAGGCCTTAACGAAAAATAATGATTTTAATACTCAATTCAAACTCACTGTTAACAAATGGTACACTTATTTGTACAAATATTACACACTAACAAAAACTTGTACATTTTATATATAATGTGAAAAAATCTAGATTTATTAAAATATTACACAAAATAATAGACATGATATGATTTTCACTTTAAAAAGTTACAGAATTAAACATATATTCGTATTTAGTTCCTTTTAATTTATTATTTTATGTTTTAATTGAGAAATACTTTGGAGGAATATTTTTAATAAAAACCCTGTCATTTTAAAATTCATAATAAAAGGAAAAATTAAATTATAGGATCCAGTTAATTCAATTACAGAGAGAAATATATATAAATATCTTACAATAATATATTACTGATACTATTTATAAACATATAACATAATAACATATTTCAAAATACTTGCAATGGTTGCACATAATTGTAACAGACACATAAAAATGTAAAAAAAAATGTGAAAAGTAGCTGAAACGTCGACAGTATGTAATTTTTGACAAAAATAAAGTCACGTAGTATATATAAATATATGTAGTATATTTCAATATGTATAGTTATGGTTTATTTAAAATTTTAATATTATAAATGTATGCTAGGTATTTATTATAAAAGAATCAGTCCTACCTACCAAGCTTGCCAATCGGTGTGTCAATAGGAGCTACAATATGTGCCCCCGGTCTACAGAAGTCACTTTCCTTCAAACGTATTTTCCTCTCCGGTATATCAACATCGAACAAATGTAACTTTCTATATGTTTGTACTATCTCGCCTTTATCATTTATTATTATGTGTGTATTGAATATCTTATCTACACTTGCTTCATCCTGAACACAATACACTATTGTACACAAGAGATTTATTAACAATAAACTATTGTACACAAGTGGTGTATAAATAATACACCTTTGTGTACAGTCAACACACATTTGTTGAATTAAAACACAGATAGTTTTGCCATTACATTTCCAAATATTAGTATTAAAAGTATCAAAGTTAAAATTGATGAACTGAGTACCGTTAAATGATTCCAAATTCATGGTAAAGTAACTAGAAATTATTAAAATTAACCAAAGGGATGCTATTTTTTGTGTGACATGTAATTGTTTAATGTCCAAATTTTTTTTACACTATATATTTTAAAACAATATAGTAGTCTTAAATTACTTCTGCCAAAATTAAATGACATTTTCAATTTGAATCATAAACAATAATATATATCACACATTATTGTAAATTAATTGTATTTATACATATCGTTGGGGATAGTGCCAATCCTCGTAACTAGCATTGTTTAATTACGCGTATATACATTGAAAGCAGATTATCAGAAGAAAGTTTAGCTTGAAATATTTGCTAAATTAACAACATTTAAGGTATTTTTTTAACAAATAGTAATTAGGTATTTAGTGTTATATAAATTATCACCGACAATATATCTATATTGTAAATGTACTGCTTGATTTAAAATAAGACAAATTAAATTATTATTTTATAATAAAATGTACCTTTTCATGTAATCCACCCATCGACAACCATACATTGTGTGTAGCAGCCAATTCTCTATATTTCTTAACAGTTTCACCCGTCAAAAGATTTTCAGATAATTTTATTGTTTCCTGTTTGTTTTCACAGATATAATCACAGCATTCAGGGAAAAATAACATCTGGAAAGTTAATAAGGGTTTATTATTTACTTTGAATTAACTAATTTCATAATACCATTCCATAATCTCTTATTTAAGTATAAATAAATTATCAGAACAGTTGTGAGTGTTTAAGTAAAAAAAATCTATCATGGGATATAGTATATATGTATATATATAGACTGGAATTTTAATAACAGATAATAAGACAATTGCAAAAGTATTCCATATTTTTTTTCCTAGTAAATATTTAATGATGAACAATGATTTTAACGTTTGTAATTATATTAATCAATAATAAGTCATAACATTTGTTAAACTTATACATACATATATCGAATAATTATAAAGCTATTGGTCATGTATCTAGTATATATAAATACTAGTTTTTTAACTTGACTTTGTTCTCATTAATTTGGGAATTAGTAATATATGTTTAACTGACTGAGCAAAATCTATTGCACCCTAGAGGCCATAAATTACCATATATCGGAATTTATTAAGTTTTTTCTGTTTTGATGGAACAGATTTAAATATCCTATGTCTGTCTCCTGGTGCTAATCTATCTCTCCACCAATTCTTAACTATATTCCTACAGCCGTTCTTGAGTTATAAATAGTATAACTAACACAACTCTCTTTTATATATGGATATGCCAGATATATATCTATGTATGGTTTAATTTTTCTGAGTTATTCAAATAAACATAATCTCGTTTATATAACGTATATAGTGGTGTAGAATATTATTAAAGTTAACCAGATTTGGTTAATATTTTCATACCTCAAATAATTGGTGCAAAGATTCAAATTAACAAGTAGCCACAAGCCATAGTTATTGGAAAGTTATGAAAGAATAGTTCTAAACAAACCTTGACACCATCTTTTGCTGCATCGCGTATTAATTGACTAACAACATTTAAATTAGCCGATTTATCAGCTATCGAAGTCATTTGACACACAGCTATTTTTTTGCTCGCCATTGTACTGAACTGAGACGATTCCAAATGTAGAGTCTTTAATATTGATAATGTAATATTCTGGAAAGAAAAAAGATTAATTATTATGCTTGTATATTGCGTGTAAGTTTCACAATAAAATTTCTTATTACGAGATGTTAACAATGGATGTATAAGGTCAATATTTATCACGATTAAATTATCGCAGATAGCAATGTATTTCTGTTTCACTTTTGCATTATCATATGTGATATCAAAAGCAATAACATGCAAAATACGAATAATATTTATTATGCGACGAAATATTATGACGGCTTTATAACCTATGTCTTACCCGAATCATAATTTAAACAATATGAAAATATACCTGAAATAATAAAGAGGGTATACTTATGGATAGTTAGTTACATTTAGTGGAAAAATATTCTCTGTTTACACTTTACAATTACTACCTATCTTAAATATAAATAGTTCCCGACTGTCAATGTCATTGTAATGTTTTAAAAGAATTTATCAGTCACAATATTGGTACCTATTCTTAGATCTATTCCAATATTATGTAATATTTTCAGAACAGATTGATAAACTATAAAAATGATCAAAGCTATATATGAAAAAGAGTTTGAGAAAAAATCTATTTTTTTAAGTTCATTTACAAGAATAAAGGAATAAGAAAAAATACCTACATATTCTAAATATATTTATTTAGGAGACATTTAGACCAAGCATAGTTTTTTTTGTATCAGCTAAACTCAATTCAATTTAAGTACCATGTTTATTCCTATGAAACTGAAATAAGGAGCAGAAAAGTACTTGTAATTTTATGATAACATGATTTTTTGCATACCTTAAAGAGCAGCGAGTTGATGGTCTAAAACATGCCAATCGTCCCAAAAATAAAAGTGGGAATGTAAAAGTAACAAGTACCTCTAAATAAAGAATATTCCATAATTATAGCAAGAACAAGCAATCGAATCCTACAGTCGGAGGCTTATGAGTTCTAAAATCGTACCGGAAATGAACACACGTGTGCTTTATATTCAAAAAGCAAGTTTTTCGGTTCATATTTTTTGGTTTGCTTCTCACTAGCGTTGCCAAGTTTATTTACGTTCAATTTTATTTAGATGTGTTAGTTTACGATATACAATATTGTCTAATTAGCCGCGTTAGGAGTGTGTGGTATTTCATGTGGGAGAAGCGAGATTCCAGTACATACAATTCTAATAATCCTGGTCTATATGTACATCAATCAGTCTATTTCTATTATACTCAATCATCAAATTGAATGCTTGCATTCATATGATAATAATCTCGTTTGATTTAGATGTTTTACTCTCCTGTTAAAAGTTACGAAGTTATTTGCAAAGATAAATTTTGGACGGTAGAAATAAAAGCTGCCAAGTATTTCATACATTTTATTAGTCCCATATATACAGTATTGAAGTCCAAGGTGTGTGTGAGTGAGGCAGGTCACAGCAGCCGGCCGCGACACGTTGGGGCCCCGCAGTAACAGTAGAGGACCTTCCCGGGCACGGAACCCACGTCGTAGTTGTAGTTCCACGTGAGTTCGCCCCCGGCCCGCACCGCGCGGAGAGCGAAGAAAGACACCCACGGGAAGCGAGGGTCGTGCGTGTCCACGAACACGTTCTGAACGAACACATTCGGTACGCACGAGTGCTGGGCAGTGGGAACAGACCGGTTAGTGTTGAATGAAGGAGGTGTGGGGCAGTGGGAACAGACCGGTTAGTGTTGGAATGAACGAGGTGTGGGGCAGTGGGAACAGACCGGTTAGTGTTGGAATGAAGGAGGAGTGGGGCAGTGGGAACAGACCGGTTAGTGTTGGAATGAAGGAGGTGTGGGGCAGTGGGAACAGACCGGTTAGTGTTGGAATGAAGGAGGAGTGGGGCAGTGGGAACAGACCGGTTAGTGTTGGAATGAAGGAGGTGTGGGGCAGTGGGAACAGACCGGTTAGTGTTGGAATGAAGGAGGAGTGGGGCAGTGGGAACAGACCGGTTAGTGTTGGAATGAAGGAGGTGTGGGGCAGTGGGAACAGACCGGTTAGTGTTGGAATGAACGAGGTGTGGGGCAGTGGGAACAGACCGGTTAGTGTTGGAATGAAGGAGGAGTGGGGCAGTGGGAACAGACCGGTTAGTGTTGGAATGAAGGAGGAGTGGGGCAGTGGGAACAGACCGGTTAGTGTTGGAATGAAGGAGGTGTGGGGCAGTGGGAACAGACCGGTTAGTGTTGGAATGAAGGAGGTGTGGGGCAGTGGGAACAGACCGGTTAGTGTTGGAATGAAGGTGTGGGGCAGTGGGAACAGACCGGTTAGTGTTGGAATGAAGGAGGTGTGGGGCAGTGGGAACAGACCGGTTAGTGTTGGAATGAAGGAGGTGGGGGGCAGTGGGAACAGACCGGTTAGTGTTGGAATGAAGGAGGTGCTAGGTTGATACACTTGGACAAATGTTTGCACGAATAAGGACGTTGAAGACATTTGAACCTTTCTGCACAGTGTAATAGTAAGACTTCCATCAAGACAAGTGTTTGTAACCGACCCCTAGTCAGTTTATTCCTCATATTATATGTACAACACAAGTCACAGATCACGCTTAGTGTTACTAACGCTTGGTGCTATGTTCGCTTATATCATTGGTTGACTTGTTATCATATATTTGTTTATATCAGAAACCGTAACAGAGCACTTTACAGTTACTCTCATTGTGTTGTGATAACATATTAAATAGTGACGATGAATAATTCTACTGTCAATGTTTCATCTCTCTCGATGGCAACCTTACTCTACACACAGCTCACACCACAGTCGGTCCTACAAGACCCGTGTTATCGTACATTCCCTTACATTCAGATATCTGCCAATATTCCCTTGAACCTTGGCGTCCATGATGTAGCAGGCTTCATCCTCACCAAACAGACTACGGACAGACCTGGAAATATAACATTAATAATGATTTATCTAATCATATAACAGTTACTGTGATTAGACAAAAATAATATCTCAAAGTATACTCAAATTATGTCCAATATTTATATTAATATATATAATTTATTGTATCTTGTAAATATTTTTTTCTCACCTATATTTTGATTTAAACTTGTTTGTTCCCATCCCAGCAGATGCTGTGAAATTTGAAGGTTCTCGATCTGAAAATAATACAGATAAATATTAGTAGTAATATTTCATCAGAACAAATTGTATAACAATTTAATTACATCAAAACCAGGAAAAGTGCCTCATTCCATGTTAGTGGTTTATCCATAAGACAGAAATCGGAAGGATGTTTTTCCTTAACTTACTACTATTAGGTGAATACTAGGTTAAAAGCATATTTCAAATAAAATAATGTCTAAAATCATTTAATTAATTAATAATTAATAAATATTAATTAAAAAATGTTCGCCAAGAAAAATTGAGATATCAAATATTTTAGGAATTATTATCTTAAGTAATTAAGATAATACTGATTATAGTATACAATTTAGGCATTCAAAATATTTGTACTAACTTTTTTTAGTATATCATCCTCATATTTTAATAGTAATAGTGCATGTTACAAGTCCAATTCCCGACTATACAGTAAAAATTGTAACTAATATTTGAGAAGGACTTATAGGTAAAATTAACGTGAAAATTATATTCTTGGCCATATTAAACCATATTTTATTAGAAATCAACATTAAAATTTGTTATTATCTTAATGGCCATCTCAGGTTAAGTTGGGAAAATCTCATTTAACTCAAAAGTTACATAATAAGTCCTAACCTTCTTCTTCATTACTCGATGAAATATAATCTTCTTCGATTTCCTCCTCTATTTCAGAATTTTCTTCCTCTGTGGGCATAGATTTTTCTTCTTCTGTGACATCAGATATATGATCTTCTCTGTAAAGAATTTCATCTTCTTCTGTTTGCGCTAATTTCTCTGTAACTTTTAACACCGTATTCTCTACTTCTTCGTCTGTCTTTGAATCTCTCCGTGATTCTTTGCTGAAAAATAGAATGAAATATATTAACCCAAGTTCAAAAGAAGAGATTGTGTTTGTTTTGTTGGGACATTTTTTATTTAATATAAAATGTTATTGTCAATGTTATTATCAGTCAGTGGTGGCCTAGTGGTTAAAAGGCCCGCCTCTTATGCACGAGAGCGCGGTTTCGATCCTGGCCCGGGCAAGTACCAATGTGATTTTCCCGAGTCATATGTACAAGACTATTTAGACATCATGTTGATTAATGTTGATTCCCAAAAGAGGGTTGATGTCAGGCAAGGCGGCCGGTCGTAAAAACAAATAGCCAAAACTATTCACAACATGTAAGGCAGACCCTGGCTATAGCTGGGAAATTGTCAGGTAGAAGAAGATTGTCAATGGTTACTTGGAATCTGTGACACCTAAGACGACTTCTTCGTAGTCAAAGTCGTCATCTTCTTTATCGCTCTTCTTGCTGCTTTCTTCTGACGAAGATGAGTTTATTTCGTCGCTCGTCGCCGAAAGTTGTTTCTCTCTTTCATCCTATTATAAATATAAAAATATATGTATATAATATAATGTATTCTTAAATAATAATAAGAAATTTTAAATTTTATAAGACCAAATTGGTGATAAAATGCTAATTATCTTTAACTATTTTACACGAAACAAATTAAAAATGATGAAAGTGAATTAAAAACCTTGTTTTGAAGTTGGGTAACATATAACTACCAGATATTTAAAGTTAGAGCTCAAAAAGTTTTGATTATCGTTCTCACAGCGTGCAGTTAAACTTTTCAAAGCTTTAAAAAAATTAAACACTGCTTGAAAAATTTAAATGAGAAAAAAATTAGAAGGTAAGCATTTTACCTAGAATGAGTCCTGATGTATAAAATTCCTTCTCGCCTTCTATGCATAATTTTATGTATACTCCAATCTGACTAGTTTTTTATTGTTAAATATAGTAACTTACAAGTTTTTACATCTCTGGCAGTTAAAACTAAATCAATGATTTGAATGGTTCGCTCCAGAACTCACAACAACTTATTAAGTTCTAATCGTAGAAACTTAGAAGTGTCTAAAATATAGTCTCAGGCCCAAACTAAATAATAAGGATATGTCAAAAAAAAATGTACTACTATCTATTACCTAACTCTTATTCAGAAAAAATTGCAGTTATGTAGGTTATATCACATATATGTTCTGTAATTGAAACTGTAATTTATCTGCTTCTGTACATTTTCTGTACATTCAAAGAATCATAACTTAATTTAAGTAAATGAGACCATGAACTAAAATCTTCGAAGAACCTTTTAGTAAGAGACTGATTATAGAATTTGAGTTCTTAATATCAAAGGCCACTCCAATAAAAGACAATTTTTTGCTCCAATAGTGGTGAGAAACAAAGTTCCTTGTTGTAAGACCTAATTTATCTTCTTCTGTACCAAACCTTCTATATATTCCTCAGTACTCTACCCACCTCATCCATCTTCCTCATATTCTCCGGTATATCTTCTTCACAGCCCTCCTTCATATCTCCTTCTCTACCAAACCTTCTATATATTCCTCAGTACTCTACCCACCTCATCCATCTTCCTCATATTCTCCGGTATATCTTCTTCACAGCCCTCCTTCATATCTCCTTCTCTACCAAACCTTCTATATATTCCTCAGTACTCTACCCACCTCATCCATCTTCCTCATATTCTCCGGTATATCTTCTTCATAGCCCTCCTTCATACCTCCTTCTCTACCAAACCTTCTATATATTCCTCAGTACCCTACCCACCTCATCCATCTTCCTCATATTCTCCGGTATATCTTCTTCATAACCCTCCTTCATCTGCTCCACCACCTCGATGTAGTCCAACTCCGCCAGGTACTCGTCACCCTCGTTCAGACCGTCCTGTAACGATCATAACATAATATATAATTATATTAAATTACAATGTTTTTAAAAGCAAAATTTCAATGAAGTGGAGACCAAAAACATAGAATATTAATTCATGTACATTGTGGAAACCAAGTCAGTAGTGTGGTTAAAAAGCCCGCCTCTCATGCATGAGGGCGCGGGTTCGATCCTGGCCCGGGCAAGTACAAATGTGATTTTTCCGAGTCATATGTACTTTTTAAGAACATTTAGACATCACTGATTAATGAATTCCCAAAGAGGGTTGATGTCAGGCAGGCGGTCGTAATATAAATAGCCAAAACTATTCACAACATGCAAGACAGACCCTGGCTATAGCTGGAAAATTGAAAAGCAGAAGAAGACATTGTGAAAACCTTAATTTTACTATTTTTAGTTCTAAAATACAAACTAAGATGCATTAGATAGAAACTGATATAAAGCAAACACAAGAACGTAAATTTATAATATCCTACCAAGATTATAATTGCGAAAGTTTGTGAGTATGTGTGTGTATGTTTGTTACTTCTTCACGCTCAAACAGCTGAACCGATTTTGATAAATTTTGTATACAGAAAGCTGACGTCCAGGAATAACATATAGACTACTTTACATCCCGGAAACCTCGGACATCATGGAAATCCGCGGGTAACACCGCGGGGCGCAGCTAGTATAATTCTAAATCTACTTTAAAAGTCTACGTACGAGCGTTGCTGTGGCGTCTGTTAATAGATTTCCAGCGTAAATACAGATGAAGCATCCCTTGGGAATATCATTCAGGGTGCGAATGCCCCAACCGCGCTTCAGAGTCTTGAACACCTGAAACATATTCGACATATATATATATAAGTCGTGTTAGTTACACTATTTATAGCTTTTAATCAAGTTCAATTGAAAAAAATATTAGTTGATACAATTCAAAATTTGCTTATTTACTCAATCTGAGACAACACAGATTTGGCTTGGTCGGGAATACATTTCTTATTCTTAAACTGAAACAGACTAAGTCACTGGTAAAAACTAATATAAAAGCAAGATAATATTTTATTAAACTTTATTATCGTTGATAGATTTTGAGTGTACGCAAACAAAGCCTTACAAAAAAATTATTAATTTAATTTCTATTAAAATAACTATTTTCACTCACTTGTAACTTCAGTTGCAGCGGATGTTGAGCGACGCGGTTAAGACACGTGTCCTTACACTTACACCTGGAGGAAGAAATGCGACATATACATATAAGACCATAAATAACTTAAACTAGCTGTCAGTGTATTGTACCACAGATGTACTCTAACCTTGAGTTACACTCGTATATCCCGGTGGGCAGCGGCTCCGGCAGCCTCTTGTACACATAGCCGACGCCCTCCCCCTCCAGACCTATGGTCCGCGCGCCCTCCAGAGTGAGCTGCCAGCAGGCGCACTTGGTCTTGTCCTCGCAGTCGTCCTCACAGTCACAGCCACAGAGGAACTCCGGGTCGAGGTTAAGAGGCACGCCGGCGGTGGGGGTGCGCTGCGTGTTGTACGAACAGAACTCCGGCAGAGACTCGTCGTAGTAGTTCACGCACGGCACTGGAACGTTCTCTTTGCCATTCGACAAGTCCTAGAGAATAGTTATTATGTATTTAGTATGTTTTGATAATTAGGAGTTTTTTTTTTGCCAAAAGTATTGCATACTAGAAATAATATTTAGACATGTTTAGTCTTCATTCGCTAAACAAAATCCTTCACCGAAAATGTAAGATAGTTCAACAAAAAATCTTATTTAAAATGCAAAATTAAGAGAAGTCTTTGTAATTTTCAGCTACAATCATATAATATGCCTGTTGCAAAACGTACATATTATGGTCCTTTAACAAACATTGCGAAATTTAGTGAAAATACTCTTCAGAACTTTTGCCAAATATTATCAGTTCAGTTCATTTAAATATTTTTGGCAATAATATATATTAACCTTCTTAGTGACGCCGCATTTATTGAGCACAAACTCAGCCAGACAGTGTGTGGACGGAGTGAAGTCGAAGAGGTCCACCGGCAGTTCTGAACCGATTGTCCGCAGATAGTGATGTAGTTCACGAGGAGAGCGGACCCGGCGCCCGCACGGACACACGTATAATACTACTTTGGTGCCCTTGAAACGGACTATCTGTCTGGAAAATTAACATTTATGATTACTATTGGGACCTAAATGGCTTGTAATTTCAGATTGTCATGTAGATCGATACATTTATGTCTAAGAAATGAATCAAACTAGAACTAGACTTCCAATTAAACGGACTATCTGCCTGAAAAATGAGGTATTCTTATGACTAAAGGAACAAAATTTGGATTTTTTATGGTATGACACTGAAATCGATCGATCTTGAACTCATATTATACCAATTTAAAAGCAGTTGAAATTATCTTATCAATGGTATAGAGAAAAATTTTTAGTTCCCAATGTATTTGTAAATATCCGTAAAATAACTATATAATACGATTCAGTGAGAGTAAAATTAGCCTTATATTCAATTTTAAAAGACGTATATACGTATATAACTTTTAACTGAACACTAACTCTATTACAGTCTTGAAGATGATGATGATTTGCTTTTACTGTTATGCTACTATAACATTTTTATCTTTTACTTGGTTTTGATAAGTTTTCCAAGTGTTATCCTATTGCAAAACTATTTTTTACCTCTCCCAGCCGCTCAGCAGCGGCTTGGCCAATGGATTGTAAGGTTTTAAGTCTTTGAGTTCCAAAACATCCGTTCTCTTGCAGGCAGGCGAGCAAGTATGGGGCACCATCTTGTATGGCTTCACCTTTTTCTTTGGACTGTAGTACTGAAATTATGATAAATGAATATTATAAATTTTGTTTGTCTATTACAAATATATATCTAAATAATCTAGGTATCGTCGGACCTATCGTAGGATATTTATATCTTGTGCGTTAAGAACATGGGGCTAGAACATAAACATTTAACCGTCGCACTTATCGAACGGTATATCATTCTATGTAAATAAATAATAACTGAACGAATAAATATGTACCTCATGTACTCAAAAGATGACCAATATTACAATTAAAAATATGGCATATACATATAAAAAACCTATATGCCATGGAAGTTCCATTTAAATTCGTCAGTTATAAAGCTTTACCCGCGACTTTATCATCGTGGAATAGTTATTTTGGGCATCATATATATTATTTTGCAAATAAACTGATCAGCTTTATATAGAATACAGAATTCCCGTACTTTGGCTATCTCTAATTCTAGGATGTCTTTGTCTTTTGGGACCGATGTAATGACTAATGTCATCATGGGATTTCCCCAGTAATTGGAATGGAAATTTTTAATAATTATTATATTAGTACTAGAAGACCCGGCGAACTTCGTATCGCCCTATAATCAAGAAATATCTATTACTTTTTTTATATTTTTTTAGTTTACCTATTAAAGCCATAAATCTCCGTATTTTGAAGTGTGATAGAATGATTGACATATTAGTTAGTTGTCAAATCTAATGTAAAAAAAAAACGTTTGTATAAACAACTAATAATAAATTAAAAATTAATTAAAAAAACATTCTCCAGCTGACAAAATTTTGAATCTAAACCATTCCCAGATCCCTTTGAACACACACAAAAAATTTCATCAAAATCGGTCCAGTCGTTTGAGAGAAGTTCAGTGACATACACACTCACAGAAGAATTATATATATAAAGATATTTACCACTACACTGCTGGTAACGTCAATACTCTGTACTGTAGTGGGAGGTAGTTGGCGAGTCTTCGTGGTAGTCTTCTTGGCAACGGCGCGATGAACAGGAAACTCCTGATAATTGAAGTGAAGTGAAGTCAATATCATATTTGAAGTGAAGTCAATATCATATTTGAAGTGAAGTCAATATCATATTTAGAGTCTCCGACAAAATGATTTGGTGGTAATACTGACCCTACAATGCAGCAAAATATTTAGAGATCCTTGGAATATGAGAGCCATCGACATATAGTAATGGACATGCTTTAGAGATGAGAATTGTGGCACTCCGAAAGAAAGAGAGGAAACGAAGTTTCGGTCTATCTTTATCTCTCTCAAATTTAAGTCATTACTCCAATATACAAGAATCGTCTATGAGGAAAGAGATAGTGCTAGACCGAAAGCATAGGCCATCTCTCTCACTATTTTCAAACCAAAAAACTACTGCAGATTATACGCGTACGGCAAATTTATTAGTATATGTCGATGGTACGAGCCTCCACATACTATATTAAGGTTGACAGTAACCAATGTTAACTATCCAGAAAAATATTCGCTATTCGCTATTTTCGCAAATAACGATTTAATTATTTTTTTTGAGCATCCATACTATATCATTTCAATATAATTCTGAGGATATTTACTAATACTTAGCACACACTAGATTCAGAACACTACTTTAGGGATTACAAGACATTTCACTAATACTTAAATACATACACACATAAATAAAGCTTTTCTGTTTATATTCACCTCAGTCTGTTGGTGCGTCGTACCCTCTGCCCGTTCGTCGGCAAGCTCCTTTGGCCTCGTGTACTCCACGTAGGGCATGTTCGACTGTAAACATGAACATTTTAATTGTATACACTCCCAATAATAATATTTGAATCTATCCACGAGAAAACTGTAAATGCAATATACCCATAACTTAACAATAGTCGAGTGGTAGTAAACATATACCATACTATACATTATTTATCACCAGATAATCAAATATACATTGTTCTAATAGGTTGGGGAAAAAGTTTCTTAACATTTTAAGAAAATTCAAAACATTTTTTAATATAGTTTATTAAAATTTAATTAAAGTATGTATGTACCGTTTTGTTCGATAACCTTTTGCCATCTTGTAGGTAGGGACATGAGCTCATTGCTATAAAAATTTTGGGACTTCTCATCAAAATACCGCGACAAGTGGATTTGGCAGTCCTCTCGTGATGTTAACCTAACATTGCCTAAAGAATTCTGAAGTGACCGAAACAGGTGGATATCTGAAGGTGCAAGGTCAGGACTATACGGCGGATGCATTAACACCTCCCAGCCAAACTCTCTTAATTTTTGCTGAGTGGCTATAGATGTGTGAGGTCTAGCGTTATCATGATGAAACACCACACCCCTTCTGTTGATCAATTCCGTCCGCTTTCTCTCAACTTCTTGTTTTAATCTTATCAGTTGTTCGCAGTAGAGTTCAGAATCGATAGTCCTGCCTGGTGGTAATAGCCCATAATGAATAATGCCCTTCCAATCCCACCACACACACAACATCACCTTATTGCGAGTTAACCCGGGTTTCGCCACAGTCTGTGAAGGCTGACCGGCCATTGACCACGACCTTTTTCGCACGTTTTTGACGTACGTGGTCCACTTTTCATCACCAGTAATCACCTTCTTCAAAAATGATTGGGTTTCATTACGTCGTAATAAAGAATCCCAAATGAGTAAACGGTTCATTAGGTTTCTTTCAGTGAGCTCGTGAGGTACCCAAATATCGAGCTTTTTTTGTACCCAGCTTTTTTCAAATGCGCCACAACTGTTTTGTGATCAATTCCCAGTTCTTCAGCTACGTCGTAACTACTGATATGTCGATCTTGCTCCACTTTTTCAAAAATAGCACCCAAAATTTTAAAATGTATCGAATTTCTTCATTAGATTCACTCATATTGACAGTACGAAAAACAAATGAAGATCACACATTTGCCTAATTTGTATTTATGTTCTTTAAAATTTTAACTTTCAATGATACCAAAACCAGCCAGATACAAATACTACAGCCAAAGAGATTTTATTACAACTTCATACATACTATAATGCGAAAAGACTTTTTCCCCAACCTATTATTCACCTCAGCCTGTAGCTGGTGCGTCGTCCCCTCTGCTCGTCGGTCGGGCCGCTCCTCGGGCCTCGTGTACTCCACGTAGGGCATGTTCGTCTGTCAACAACACACGTCTCTTTACTCTCTTCTCCTCACTCCACTCGTCTATTCTCCTGTATATATCTCACCCTCGCGGTCAGTGCCCTCGGCAGGGCCCGCGGCCTGTGTCTCTCGGCGGCCTGCAGCTCCAGGTACAGCGGCGCGAGTCTCGTGGACCCTCGGTAGATCCACTCGCGCCTCTCGTGCTGTAGGAGCTGGACCTGCGCCAGCGACGCGTCCACCGACACCACCACCGACGACCACCACTTGTCTGTATATATATACTACTAATAATATACTCGCTGATACATTTATTACTACTAATATTATAATTGCGAAAGTTTGTGATTGTGTGTGTATGTTTGTTACTTCTTCACGCTCAAACGGCTGAACCGATTTTGATAAAATTTTGTATACAGGAAGCTGACGTCCAGGAATAACACATAGGCTACTTTACATCCCGGAAATCCACGGGTAACACCGCAGGGCGCAGCTATATATAAAATAATATATAACTTACTATCCCACTCAATCTTCACAGTCTGTCCAGTTTGTAACTTCACCATGGGTCTATCAGGATACTTCAAGAGATATTTTTTGACGAATTCCCTCGACTTGGGCTGTACTTCTTCCCACACATTTGACGCGCACTCACACACCAGGCGGATCTTGGAATGAGGCGCGTATTGAGCGTAGCCATCGTCGAAGAATATCAGGTAACTAGAAATAATATATCCCTACTAATATTATAAATGCGAAAGTAACTCTGTCTGTCTGTCTGTTACGCTTTCACGCCTAAACCACTGAACTAATTTTAATGAAATTTGGTACAGACAGAGTTGACCTTGATAAAGAACATAGGATAGTTTTTATCCCAGACTTTTGAAAGGTTCTCTTGGGAACGCGATATAACCGAACTCCACGCGGGCGAAGCTGCGGGCGGAAAGCTTGTGCATAATATATATGTAACAACAAATTTTCATTCACTAGCAAAAACTTTCTAATGCTTACCGGTAACTATTTTTTGGGTTGGGCGTTTCTGCGACAATACCAGCGTAAAAAGATCCACGCTTCGTGTTATCCTTGAACAATGCTATCACACGTGTACCTGGGTAAAAAAAGGATTTGTTTATTAATTGTACATATATGTATTGCAATTTGTATAGAAATTATGTTTTTATCACGGTCGCAAAAAAATTGTGAACAAGTTAGAAATATTCTTGATAGATTTAAAATTAGTGTCTATATAGTCAAAGACTTATTTATTGTAACACAATGTTAATTCTTGTCTTTTTATATTTCGTGTTTCGTCGGGCTCAGAAACCCCCAAAACTATTTTCATGTACTTCCATTAATTAAACTCAACTGTGCAATTTTAACTTATTGTATCGCCTACTGTATTGTAACCTTGTGAAGTACAATGGCTTTTAAAAATATAAGACTGAATTTAAATTATTTCTAAGTTTTATTTCTATCTCCCCTTAAATATATAATGTGTCCATTTGATGGATGTCTAAATAAATTAACTTCTAGATTAAGATTTAAAAAATTAAGTTAGTCGGTTATTAAGTATTTGTTCTTAGGGAGCTACTATTGAAAAAAATACGTGTTGAAATACATACATTTGAGTTCAACTTTAGCGAGCATCTGACGTCAAGACTAATAATATCCTTTATTTTTCTCTGAAGTATTGCGGAATTTCACTAAGATAAGTTCAGAAAACTACATAAATTAATATTTTTGCCTTGATATTGTTGGATTAATATCAAAATGAGACATGTAGCGCCATCTGTTATGTAGTATGTGAAATATAACTTTTGTAGTGAAGTCTTGTCAAATTAAATAAAGTCAGTTTAACTAGTAAAACTGGCGAACTCCGTTTCGCCACCAGAAGGCTTTTATATAACATTTCATTTGGTGATTAAAAGATGAAGAATTTTTTGTTTTATATTTGAAAAGGAAAATTTTTATTTCATTTCACAACAGTAATGAATTCATTTCGATTACAAAAATGAAGTGTTATTCAGTTGAACTTTTCTAAGTAAATGAAAGTGAATCCAAAGTAGATACCGAATCGAAGCGTTATACGTGTCCGCAAATTATCCGTTTCATTGAAGTGGTCCTTTGTAAACCACATTTTTTGTTTTTTGGCCTAACTTTAACACAAATATAGCGTATGGTTTCCAAACTCGTGAACACGCAAAATATAACTGGCCATGTGAAATACAATGATTTCCTAAATTTATCCCGCAAATACTAAATGGTTTTAAGAGTTCAAACTACAAACACATTACCTAAATATATTTATTTTTATATAGTAGATTTTTTACAAATATCTAATTGTCATCCATACGTCATTACATATCTGTCATTATACGTCAATTGCAGAGCTGTCAATTGTGTTATTCCACGTTTTATAATGACTGACGTTTCATGTCAAGTCCCACGGGAATGCTGTCGAACGGGATAAAAAGTATCCTATTGTAATTTCCTGGTTCTAAACTACCTCCCTGCCAATTTTCAGCTAAATCGGTTCAGCCGTTCTTGGGTTATAAGTGGAGTCACTAATACGACTTTCTTTTATATATATATGTAGATAGTTAATAAACTCACCAATAGTTATCCTGAAATGCGGTGCATTGAAGTATGCGATGAATCTAGCTGGCAATACTTTGGACTGCTTAGTCGTTCTGTGTTCATACTCAATATGACACAAAGTAAAAGAGTTTGCCTGAAATAGAGAAATTATTACTATCACAAATTTATTTAAGACCTTGTAAGTTCTATAGTGAATATATCAAAAAAATCTGATCTTCTTGTGTTGAGATGATAATTAAATATGATATTAAATCATTAATATTGTTGGATTCTGTCCGAAAAGAAAATGTTAGATGTAAAAAATTGTAACAGTTAAATAATGGTAGCAACTTATTTAGAAGATCTCACAAGTAGATCCGAGGAATCTTATGATGTTACTGGATTTTAAGTCCAAATACTTAAATTTTAAGGTTCAGTTTACCATGTAAACTTATGTATAAAATTCTTCATATTCTAACTCTACAAGAAGAATACATATAAGTACTTGTAATAGGTAAGTAGACACATTCTGGATAAAACTGGGAAATGGCTAGGTAGAAGGAAACTTCTACCTGGCCATTTCCCAGTTTTAGCCAGTAGTAGTCTTTATAATTAGACACATCATTATTTAATTCATGACTGAACTGTTTTTGTTCTTTTAATTAACATTTTTATTCCTCTCATCCAATTTAATGATTGCTATTTACCTATTATACATCATCATCAGCATATCCGAGCCCACCGCAGAGCAAAGGCATCTTTCTCACATAAAGAAAAATGGGTTGGTGATTTTAAACTTATAATTGTGAAATTATAAGTCCAGGTTTCCTCACAATGTTTTCCGTCACCGTATGTCAGTGGTGTCTAAATACTTTCAAACAGTACATATGACTCGGAAAAATCATATTGGTACTTGCCAGGATCGAACCCGCGCCCTCGGCAACGAAGGCCGGCCCCTTAACCACGCCCACCACTGACTTACCTATTATACCCTTATCTCTATCTCGGACTACCAATAAATGAATCAATAACAATATAAGACTTACATCTTCTGATTTTGGTGTTATCTCCAATATCCTGGCTTTAATCCAGGTTCTCAAAGGATTTTTAGAAGCATAAACTTTCATTCCCGCTGTTAACTGGGGATAAGACAATTTTCCCATCGGAGCAAGGTTGGAAGGATCGGTTTCCACAGATTGATGTACCTCAGCTACTTCAGCATCCTGAGGAATATACATTACTTAACAGCTAGGACTAAATTCCTGTTTTTGACTTTATTTTTGAGAACTTTAGTTGAATCTACATTTGATGCTCAAATTGATTGGCAGCTATCTATAGACTGTGTCAAATGACTTAATACGGCAATATACAATTATATCCTTATTGTCTCAGGGAGTGAAATGAATATTTTGATTGATTTATAGTGTATATATATTATTCTATATATATAGAAAAAGAGAAAAAGAAAGGGAGGGAAACAGTAACAAAAAATTAAAGGAACAAAATAACACTAACCTGATCTGTTGCAGATTTTCTTGCTAGAGACTCGCATGATGATTCCGGATTATTTAAGAGTCTACTTCCCTGACATGAAAACATTTTTTATATGTTAATTCCATGTAATCAATCATATATACAAGAATAGATTATTCTCACCTGTTCCGCCAGGTCGACAAAGGAATACTGAAATATATAACAATTAATATAAATTATATGAAAAGTTATTTATTAATACCTTTTTATCTCAATGAAGTTAATTTTTTAATTATGTACAGATGACTCGACAGACAATGGTCTGTCTTCTTAACTGTGATTATTGAATTCTAATTGGTATATTAATAAATCAAAAATATTCCAAAAACAAAGTGTTTATTATTCTTTATAATACAAAATATTCTTAATTTTTGTTATATTGACAATTACAGAAATCTAATAAACTACATTCCAACAATTTTTCACCATCACAGAAAATAAATATTAACATAAATTACCTTACATATCGGATTATATATATGTTCTTCAACAATTATTGAACCGAATGAAGTCATTTGAAAACAGCTATTGTATTTTTAAGTGTTCGCTAGAAAATGTCTTGATTCTGGTATTTCACCATAAAGTAAGGAATACAACATAATACAGGCTCTGGTGGCGGAGTCAATAATGGCAATTTAGCTTTACCGGACAAACCAGGCATTTCAGCGGCAAATTTCAATGCCACAATGCTGGAAAACAACGTCCATTTGACCAATGCTAACTAAACGATGCAAGCTGTAGTCGGTGGTGCAATCATATATAAACGTTGCTCAATTCAAATTAATACTTGAACCATTTCTTCTTACACTTCGTAGATTATACCTCTGTCGATTTGAACGATTAGCTCGACGACGTCTCATTTCTAACCTAGCCTTTTCTCGGTCTGCTTCACTTTCTACTTGTTTTTGAGACACGAATTAAGGCTCTTCTTCGCTCCATACTAACGCGACGCTCTTGTAAAATTTCTCGTTCTTGCTCAGATATTTGATTCGCGATGTTCCTTTGCCTAATTGCATTACGGCTTCGTTGGGAAAGATTAAATCTTTTGGGACGCGGCATTGTTATGACTTATGAGTAGTAAAACTGAATATGTACTCGTACAAAACCACACAAACAAATTTACTCTTTACAAACAAATTCAAAGAATAACTAAAATTTTAAGACAGATACAATAGTTTATCATAGACTAATAGTCACACAAATGCAAAGCTCAGCTTATCTCCGCGCACTATAATAAAAATCTAAAACTCGACAAACACATGCAAAGAATTGAACCCGAGTTCCCAGGATCGATCGAACTGGGATTAACCTGTTATTTGTCAAACATTTGTTATCCATTCTGTCAAATAAATTAAAGATTATTTTCTATCGAAAGAAATTGGAGTTTCATGTTATTAACTCACACAAAAATATAACAGATGGCGCTAGCAGTTTAATAAATGCAGGCGTCGATTTGAAATAATTAAAAATATAAATATTACATTTTAAAACTGTTTTTGAATATTATTAGTTGAGATCTGGAGAGATTATCTAAATACTAAAGACTTGTAATATTATAGTATTAATTTAAGCATATATTATGTAAAAATGTATGCCGAGTCAGCTGTACATAATTAAGAAATTAACTTCATTGAGATAAAAAGGTAACAGATATTTCTTGATTATAGGGTGGTACGAAGTCCGCCGGGTCATCTAGTATATAGATAATTAAGAACTATGTTCATGAAAAGTAATTTCTTACACTTATATCTCATTTTGACTTCCCTTATTCGGTAACCACTTATCACGGAAAAAATAATAATTTAATTATTAATTTAATTAATTTAAAAGAAATATCAGAATAAACAAATTGAATTAACTTTAGGTAGAAACGACTAATTTTTTGATACGTACCTATAAATTATAATAACGTATTCAAGATTTCCCTATATCGGATGAATTTCTGTTTCTGTACTATTAAATAAAAATCTTTTAATGTGTTATATTGAGGCGTATGCTGCAGGTATAAGAGCTTATAGAAAATTAATTCTTGTAGTTATTCAAGTTTGTACAAAAACATAAATTCCTAAAACTTAAAAAATCGTTTCACCATATAAAAAATTATGAAAAATATTTAAGGATTCGGTTTAACAAAATATAAGACCCAAAACTCAGAACATGTAACACAGAGAAATAAACTTACAGAGCAATCTGGCAGGTCGTATATAAATAGCGATGGAAGTTTCCTGATATCTGGCTTGAACGTAGAATAAAGCTCTGTGCGGAGCTTATCTGTGGACATCTGGCACTTGTCCAATAATTGGTCGATCTCCAAACTTTGCTCTGGTGGCGTAAAATATGACAAATTAATTAATAAAGTGCTGCTTTTTATGGCGAATTAAACAAAAAAAAAACTTTGAGTTCAATGACCCTTTTCGTGAAATCCAATAACATTTAAATCAATTGTCTGTATTCAAACTATACATCTCAACTGTCCATTGTATATTTCAAACTTACCATCATTGTCACTAAGTCACAAACAATTTTGAGCATTCTTAAAAATTATATTATTATCTCCTATAAATCACTAAAATAGATGGAAATAGAGGAGATAATACATTTTTATATTTATACATATTATGGTGGCGTTAACTATCCCTACTAATATTATAAATGCAAAAGTAACTCTGTCTGTCTGTCTGTCTGTTACGCTTTCACGCCTAAACCACTGAACTGATTTTAATGAAATTTGGTACAGAGATAGAGTTGACCTTGAGAAAGAACATAGGATAGTTTTTATCCCAGGCCTTTGAAAGGTTCTCTTGGAAACGCGATATAACCGAACTCCATGCGAGCGAAGCTGCAGGCAGAAAGCTAGTACCCAAATATACAAAAACGTGACGTGAGGTAACAAAAATATATTGAACCCTGGCTTCATAGCGTTTTCTCCAACACAATCCTTAACCAAATGTCTGTCTTATACCAAACAACTATGTCTAAACTATTAACCCTAACTACCATAGTTTTTTACAACTACCCTCATACTTCTATCTATACTATAATGTATATTCCAGGTGCTCACTCTGCAGCTGTTCCAGCTGTTGTTGCAGCTCGTCCTGCGCCTGCCGCAGCCGGTCATCCATGTTGTACCTCACCCAGGTCTCGTTCAGAACATCAGCCAAATTCTTCTCTATAAACCTACAGAAGTTGGTGTATGTTCTAATAAAGTTCATTTAGAGTTTATATGGACGATTTGTTAATATTTCATCACCTAGCCCCCTCTTCGCCTATGACTTCATCATTGTCTTGGTACTTCAAGTCTGATATCTCAACCAAATCATTCTCCTGCTGACGAGTTTCTAACTGTAGGAGTGGCGTCTGGGATTTAAATGCGCTGATCAATAACTGGGAATAAAAATAAAAACGCCTTTAACTTAAAAACTTATATCTGGAACTTTAGAGAATTCAGGAGAAAGTGGACACAGTTATCAGCCTCAAGGAGAGTGCATAGATATTTGTAGTAGGGTAGCCAGAATGTATGACCCTTAATTTAATCAACTAACTTATCTTAATTTATTAAATTGAACCCAAAAACATTGATGAAATTTACAGACACATACATATATTAATTGTAAACAACACAAGTTTTGACGCGACGTATCTCTGTATAGAATAAGCTTATAGTATTTAAATGAATAATATTTTTCAGATGTACTACGCGATTTTGAGAAAATCTTAGATCTCATTAAGCTTTTAGTAGTTCAGCTTACGGTAACATTTCTCAAAAGCCAGAGCTAGTGGCGAGAGGACGATAATATTTCTGTCTATTTTAGAAAGATGGCACTTTTTGCAAATTTACTGAATTATAAAATTATTAATAAACACTTTTATTGAGTTATTTGTGTTAGTAGTTAGTAATGATTATTGTGCTGTTTTATTTTAATGCTATGTATGCAGTGCTTATTTTGCATGTATAATATACACGTCACTGGCATATCAAAGAAACAACACTTACTAATAATAATTGTTTTAGTTTTAACCAATCCAATTGGTTTTTGATTGTTTTCTGAACCAAAATACCTTCTTTTAAAACTTTACCTGAGTTAGGAATTAGGACCGAGAACTAACCAAATAACCAGTTTATATTAAAAAAAGAAAAAAAAATACATATTTTAAATCTTACCAATGCCGGGTCTTCTTTCTTTTCAGATTCATGTTCATTAATTTCTTCTTTTATATTAATATTGACTATTTCATGATCAGTTTTCTTTGTGTCTTGAGCATCTGTGAAGTAGCAAATGAGATTTGTTGTAAATATAAAAATAAGTCATTTTTGTTATTATGCTTTAAAATCAAATCTAGGTACCAAAATTTATGACCTTGAAACTTAAAGTTATTGATCACTTAAAGTTCACTTAAAGATCACTTAGAGTACTGACCAGGGGCAAAAATTTGTTTAAGTGTATACTAATTTCAAGTTAGTTATAATAACCGCTCAAATGAATCGGATACTCAGTTCTAGAATTCAAAAGTTTAAAATGCAATAACAGCCATGATAAGTTTCAGAGTTAGAATACATATGCATATATACAGGGTGACTGGTGAATTACTATCGATACTTGAGGACGTGATATTTAACGATCATATATGACAAGATAAAAATTAATATAACATAAATATTAATAAACTTCTAAGTAAAGTTAACCAAAAGTTATGTAATTAATTACGCATCGTATGGACACCCTACAGATTAGGTATACACACACACACACACTCGCGTGCGGCGGCAAGGGTTTGTATCAGCACGCCGCCGCACGCGTCCACACTTGGAACACTTGGAACGTGTCAACACTTTATTTATACGGAAATTTTGTCAAATATTAAGTGCCTATTTTTTTTCATAATTCGAATGAGAATCATGTACCGAGTATTCTCCTTAAATATTGATAGTAATTCACCAGTCACCCTGTATAATAGAAATACCTTTTTGGGGACTTTCTTCTAAATCAACACAGTTCTTAGCTGCTTCTAATGTTCTAATATCAGTGACATCTTTTGGCTCATCTTTAGCGTTTAATATGCCATCTTCCGGTTCTGTAATTTAAATTATATAAAATATATTATCGGCATTTTGATATGGTTTTATATACTGTTATCAATATCACAATGTTGAAACGCACCTGGAAAGGTATAGTTGGAACATTCCCTGAAGCGATCCGCATCGTGATGCATAAGAGGAAAAATTTCTAGGGCTTCCTCATTCTGATCAGGGTGACATAATATTCTGTATGCCGCAATAATTTTATCAATATCCGAATTTCCTTCGAAATCTTCTTTGCTAGCTAAAATGAGTTGTTCATTTTCTTCATAGATTTGATTAAACCTCATATCAGCTAAAATATCCCTTTCTTCATTACGAAATGGGATAAACAAGGTGACCATTTCACGTTTGTAGTCTAGCATATGATTAGTCATATCGTAACGTCGATACCTTACGATTCTTGGAGTTTTGCGATTGTAAAATACTTTTTCACTTTGATGATTCACATTTTCTTCTGGTGTAACCTCCTTTTCAATGTCTTCTTCATCTTCTGAATCCCAGTATTGATTCCTAATTCGAGGTCCTGATAATTTTTTTGTAGCTCTAACCGTATACCAAGCAACAAACTGTATCAGTGATATATCTTCTAACTCTGCAGGTCTATTTTCGTAGTTTTCGAAAAGGTTTTCTTTCCAAACATTTTTATTTTCATCGGGAAGACGTTCTAATTCTTTTTCAGTTTTTATTATAGGTCTACGGTCCTGGGGCAACATTGTGGGTATAAATTTTACTTTAAGAGTCAACTTACAGATTGGTTCCCTGAGAAGAAACCATGCTGCTTCTTGGCTGGACATTTCCATTGTGTTCAGCATATTAACACTAATATGTTTTGTCATGTCAGCTAAATCTAAATTTGGGTTTTTCTCCAAGAGATCTAATAGCTCCCGTTGAAGATTACTGACGCTTCGATCCGATTTGTTTACACACGCCGCAATATAAGCAGCACAAAAATACTCGTCTGTAATGTATTGGATATCCATGCTCGATTTCAAATGATGAAAGATGAAGGGATTGAAAAAGTTGTGCCATTTTTCATTAGGGTGACGTTTAACGAAAACCATTGGTCTTAGAATTCCAGCTGACAAAATTTTATGATACTCTAAATCTGACTGTATACCATTCTTATGATAAAAATCATCAATATTATGATAGTCATGGTCTTTCAGTTTTTGGTGTATAATTTCATATCTCTTTTTATACTCGTTATAAATACATTTCTCCTCATCAGACGAGTTAGCCAAAGGTTTGAGCAGAACGGTTGTTCGACTAGGCATATATGGAGCATTAAATCTGCACTTTTGTTGGTTTTGTTTATTTTTATAACACGAATATGTATGATGATGTGTGACGAGTTCAATGTGCCCTGAAGATTCTTTCTTTGATACTGAAATTAAGCCATCGATAAGTTTAATAGCCGAAGTCATGTCAGCTCCAAAAGCATCTTGAGGCGCCTGATTTAGCCATAACAAAATATGTGCATGAAGACTTCCTTCGTGTGGAAATTCAATCCTCTTGAAATAATGTCGAACGTAATGTTTACCGAATGGGCTAACGGTTCTATTTTGAAGAGTTGTCATTATAACTTTGATGAGTTTATTAAAATAAATAGCGCATGTTACAGCATCTTCATTTATTAATTCTGCCTTGACTTTATAATGCATCTGTTCAACTTCTACATCAGTGATCTCCGTGCCGTGTTTCAGTTTATGCAAAGTTTTTAAAAGCCATTTCCATGACGTTTCATTAGCGCTCATTGACAGAAACATTGTTGGGGTTCCGAGTTGTCTTATCATCGCAAAAAGGTCTTTTTTTCTATTTTGCCAATATTGTACTGAATTTGGTATGAATTTGAGAAAACCTAGATTTTGTTCCACACAGTCATTAAGATAATCGGAAGATAATATTTGCTCTTTAGTTATTTTTATTCCTTCTCCAATACCGATGTTTTCTTGTATTCTAAATAGCATGACCTTCATGGCTAAGAAAAGCAAGTGGCGAGGAATGACCCCTCGTCGATCGGTGCGCCGAATTTCACTTGTTGCAATTGAGTGTGCTTTACAGTTAACGCCATCTTTGAATTTCCTAAATTGACCGTAATAAATAGTTGGGAATGATAATTCTTCTACATGATCATCAAACAGTAAACTCAAAAACCTTTTATTCCGTACAGGTGATGTTTGTAAATCATTATCCTCAGACCATAAAAGTGTATGCTGTTCAGCAATTAGACTATCATCAATCACAATTGGTTCAGCGAAGTCTTTTAAATCGATGTCTAGTATTTCAGTCTCGTTGTTCAAATCCTCTAAGAAATTCGGGTTGATTTTTATATTATAGTGCTTATAAAGCGGAGTATCTATAAGATAATCGAGCCAGTCTTTAATAACCCTCTTATTTAATAGTCCTTGCAAATAACTAGATGCGTACAGTGATTTGTTTTTTACGTGAAAATTTATACAGAAATCGTCGGCCACATTTCTAGGCAGAGTTTGGACCATGTTATCAATATGAACGGGCACGTTGATAACTTGACCAGTAATACTATGTTGACCCTCAACGTAACGCAAACGTCGAATTTGCATAAAGGGTAATCTCGGTGATATTAATCGCTCGGAAACCAAATCCAATTGAGGAAGATTTGGTTTAGGAGGATACTTAAAACCATTGTACACTGCCAAATTCGGAATTTTTCCAGCAACTAATGAGGTCCTACAGACCGCACATACAGCAATTTCTTCAAAGGGGACATTTGGACATATCTGCCTCAATATTCCACTCCAAGGCGAAGGAGGACTTTTCAAATCATTTTCGAACCATAGTCTATCACAAACAGTACAAGAATAACCGAATGGATTATTATCAAATAAGTTTTCGAATAGGTTATGAGCTCCATTGTGTTTGATATATAATGTATAAAATGATGAGGGATCTCTTTTTACTCGTTTCCTTCGCGCTTTCAGTTTCTTTCTGTACCGACGACAGTATAACCCAGCCGGAGTGCGGGAATTAGCGTCGTTTGTACTTTTAGCACCTGGTGCTGTAGATTCATCGTTGGAAGAACTAGCATCAAATTCCCCTGAACTTCGTTTAGTACTGATATTAGATTTCTTCAACTTTCGTTTTTCACGATACCTACGACATCTTTCTGTATTTAATTTCCTTTTATGCAATATCTTTTGAGCATCAACATCGTCGGCTGCGAGCGTCTCACTTGAAACGATTGCATTAGATCCAAAAGTTGACTCTGGCCCCCAACTTGTACTTGGCATTGAATCTGTTAGTCCACTGATTTCATCTGGCGGCTCAGTTTTTATTTCATCTGATAAAGATGACTGGAGTCCTAAGAAAATAATAAAATATATATTTAGACTAGAAGACCCGGAAAACTTCGTATCGCCCTATAATCAAGAAATATCTATTACGTTTTTTTATTTATATTTTTGTAGTTTACATGTAAGCCATAAATCTCCGTGTTTTGAAGTGCGACAAAATGATTGACATATTAGTTAGTTGTCAAATCTAATGTCAAAAAAAACGTTTGTATGGGAAATAGGAAAGAGCTGTTTTTAAGGTTTTCCCGGAAATGATTCAATTTTTTTCAGTTTTTATACCTTCCCTGAACCTCCACGAACATTTCAAGACTAAGATAAGATAAATCCGTTCAGCTGTTCTCGAGTTTTAGCGAGACTAAGGAACAGCAATCCATTTTTATATATATAGAAGATTTCCTAGTTAAGAAAAATAATAATCGCATTCTGCTAGCCTCCAGAGCGGTACACCAGAATATTTAAAAATCTTTGGCGGTAGATAACCAGACCAACTGACAGACATTCACATATCGTCTGTCCGTGATCACGGTTGCTGAAAAGTAACCGAAACGTCGGGAGTATGTAGTTTTTTTACAAAAATCAAGCACACGTAGTACATTTGATTTTTTTTTCTTTAATATTTATTCAAGTCACACTTTTAAAGCACAGTCATACCTAGTGTAATTGTGAATGTGTTTTATTTGTTATTATTTTTCTAATCAACATGCAGGTTTTTAAAGTATATAATTGATTTATATTAAGAAATTTTGTTTTTTTTTTTTGTATAATTCAATGGATGGCGTAATATGTATGTATAATCATATTTATAAAGAACTTTAATAATTTTATTTTGTAAAGTTTGTAATGTCTTTATGTTAATTCATGAACAGTTTAAAGAATATCTAAAATTGCCAATAAATAACTTGACCTCCTGGTTATTTAGGGTATTAAAATGCTGAAGCAATTATAAATCTTTTGTACATCGTTATTATATTTCAATACATAAAGTTTTTCTAGAGAATGTTTTGATTACTAAATGTTTTATAATGGTTTATTATATATAATTTTCAATAATAAACTGTTAAATTCAGTACAAATAACTTGAAATGTATAAATATATTTTAGTAAGTTTATTCTAAACAAATAATCTGGATCTTTAGCAAATTTAATAAAAAATATTTAACAGAGTTTTATAATGAGAAATAATACAACTAACTATACTATAATAATTACTTTAATAAGACAAAATGAAAAGAAAAACAATTTATTACAATAAAAACTTTTTATTCGGTTCCATTATATCACAAAAAAAAACATTATTGGTGACAGGTTTAAAAGCATGTTTGCTTAATACTGTATTTAGTTTAATGTAGCAACAGAATGAAACTAAAAGAATTATTGGAAAAATTAAATTATTATTGGTTAAAGAATATTTATAAATCTCAGCTCGGACTTAAAATGTATTCTTTCTTTTTAGTATTTATCAACTCAGACTTTATTTATTATTAAGCTTATTATATGAAAATAGCTAATTATAAAATATGTACATATGTATGTATATTGATGTGATAGTTTGTGAAAATATTAATTAACAAAGAGATACTTGTCTGTATATAACACATAATTCATTAGAATCTTTCACATGTTACTTTAAATAATAGTTTAATTCATCAAGACTATTTATTTATTAGATATTATTATATTATTACATATATTTACTAGAAAACTATTTACTATATCAGATCTAGTAACAATCATATGAAATATTTGAAGTTTTAATTTAAGTATTTATATGTCACTATAAAATCATTATGAATGTAACAAAATTCCTATCAAAGTTATTCATTTGAATATTTGTGAGTCTAGATCCTCTTATAATCGAATTTCAATATTAACTTATAAATGGAAAAAAAAGAATTAATGACAAGTTATCGAAATGTAAAATTTAATTTATATTTTCGCTTTAGAGTACGGTTGACAGATTAAATCCAATCCAGATTATGGAAGCGTGTTAAAAAGTAAACACAATACTTCTTTAAATCACTATTTGTAACACAAATGACGGGAATCATAAAAACTAAAAGTATA
Organism: Danaus chrysippus; assembly: GCA_916720795.1. Lineage (NCBI taxonomy): Eukaryota > Metazoa > Arthropoda > Insecta > Lepidoptera > Nymphalidae > Danaus > Danaus chrysippus. Next base: position 4,976,143 of record CAKASE010000075.1, read on the forward strand.
GGTATGTGTTATTCTACACAGCTGACGTGAAGGATTGCCGACGTCATATTGGCCTTGGCTGTGTGACCGACCCCTATCACTCTACTCATAATCTTCAGGATGTAATGCGACATGCGAAAGATAGACGAAAAAAATTGAGACTGTGTATTTAATCTATAAATATTATTGACTCACCGACAGCTTTTTTCTTTTCCCTGTGGGCACGTACTCTCGCTACATTCTGTTTTCTACGTAGTAAAATTAATTCAGCCTCAGATATTTTCGCACTGTCCTTAGTTTTTTCCTCCCCACTACTTGTATTGTCGTCCATAACGACCAGTAGAATAATAACATTAATAAATTGATTACATTTCAATTACCGGGAGCACATAAAAGCGAGAATGAAACTTACACGGTCAACTGATACGAGCCGATCCGAGTTTTGCCGAGCGCCTTTCATTTGAGCCCCGCTTCTTGTCCGGTTGCAATGTGACATGCGATAGATGAAGAAAAGTTTTGTCATAAGTTTTACTATATATTTATCCTAAACTGATGAATGAATACGAAATAAATTAACATAAAATGTAACATGACAATGTATTCTAGTAGGATTTTCAAGATAATGTACTTAGTTAAAACCACTTTTAATAAAAATTTAAATTTAGCCAAAAAAAATTCTTTAAAAATCAATAAACCAAACTAGAATTATCTGATAATAAAAAAATATTAGCACTATGCTTAAACTAAATACCTTTTTAAGTATAAAAATACTTTTTATTCAAATTTAAGGACAATCTATATTATTTATATCATATTTAATTACATTACAAATGCTTTTAGACTAAGTTTATTAGAATTATTATTATTTTAATATAATATTCTATTTTAATTATTATTTTATAACATCTTTGCTAGTAACAGATAAACAACTCGGCGATTTCTGAACGTAACTTTTGAAAGTCTAGAAAAGTCGTTTCAAGATGAATATTTTGATTACACAGTTGTCTGTCACGATTTACTATTCAGTAATCATTGTTATTTATCCCAGATTGTGTTCGTAGTGTTCATTTTTTATAATTAAAAATAGTTCGAACTGCTTTAATTGGAGTTTTATCGTAATAAAAAAATCATCTTATAATGGGTGAACCTAATGAGACACCGGCTCCCGAGGTAATATTTTTCTATTTATAAATAAAATAAAAAATAGCTTCTACCGCTTATGACCCAGAGAATTCGTTTTTATTTTTGTTATTGAAGTATTTGGTTTGTTACCAAAAGTAACAGTAATTAGTACTGTTAGTCTGATAATACTATTTGTAGAAAGAGTATTTATAAATATTTCGACATTCTGAAATATATTTTTTTCGTATTCTTTATTTTCCAGCTAGTGAAACCTAAAATTAAACATGACTGGTATCAAACTGACGCTCTAGTTGTGGTTACAATCCTTCTCAAAAATGCTCAGAGTGATAAAGTTAAAGTTGTTTATGGTGATCGTAGTGTAAGTAATTTTTACTATTTTTAGAGTAATTTTCTCATAAAATGTTATATATCAATGAAAAAATATTAAAAGTACAGTAACTATGATGGTTTAGGAATTCTTTCTTATTAGAATCACATATTAGTGTAGCTATAACCTACTTTTGTACATTTTCGTGTCTTAAAAGGCCACCTATTCAAATATTATTTATTTATTTGTATTATTTAACAACACTGACGAAGTATAAGTAATACACAACAAGGAAATACTCATTGACGGAACCTAATATAATACAGTGATCTACCTACATTATACTTGACATCATATTTTTATTTAACAACACCCACCAAATATCTTCTTTTTCCTGGCAATTTCCCAGCTTTAACCAGGATCTGCCTTACGTGTTGTGATTAGTTTTGGCTAATTATTTTTACGACCAGCCGCCTGCCTGACATCAATCCTTTTTGGGAATGCATTAATCAGTGATGTCTAAATACTCTTAAAAAGTACATATTACTCGGAAAAATCACATTTGTACTTGCCAGGGCCAGGATCGAACAAGCGCCCTTGTGCATGAGAGGCAGAGATTTTAACCACTAGGCCACCACTGACTTCAATATCCCTACCAAGTATAATGTAACAAAAATAATTATAAATTAATTATTTCACAGTTGTCCGTTTCAAGTCCAATACCAAACTCGGAATCTGAATACAGTCTAGAAATAGAATTGGCCCATGAAATAGTGCCGTCAATGTGTACACATATTGTATCACCATCGAAGATAGAAGTGAAGCTTCGGAAGAAGGAAGGACTCCGATGGAATCTTCTCGAAGGAGAGGGGAGGGAGGAAAAAATTAAAGCTATACCACAAGGTCAGAATTATAACATTATTATTGTTTTGTTAAGTTTTTGATGAAAAAATGTTTGCCATTTTTAGAAAGAAACTATTGGGTTATTGTAGGGAGCACTTTGATTAACCGCTCTTGAGTTGTATGGTTTGTTGCTACTGTACTGAATTGTTGTTTGAATTGAATTGTGTATTACATCTCATTTAAGTGAACATTGTTCTTTATGAGAAATAAAGTTCTTTAACCACATTATTATTATACCCTCTACCAAGGCATCCCTTATTCAATAAAGACAATACCTATTAGCACTCAATGTATTCACGGTGCGTGTGTCGGGTCCATCGTTGTAGTGAGAAGAGCTTTAACAGTGACTGTGTCTTGTGACCCAGGTGTAGGTTTAAGGGACCCTATCTAATGTTAAACAATCACCTCCACCATACAAGCTCCTCTCTATCTAACCAAATTTCAAATGAGGAGCTCCTTTTTACTTTTATTATGATCTATTTATAGAGTTTTCTAATTAAACTCATTTCAACTGAACTGGAAAAGCTTTTAAATTCCTAGTATTTTTTTTACATTCCTAGCAAAACTAGGTAATTTTATCTATATTTTTGTTTCAGCTGTCATAGATGCTTCTGGACCTCAGCAACCACCAAAATTATTTAAAAAAGACTGGGATCAGATTGAAAAAGCCATAAAGAAAGAGGTAAAAAACCTAAAATTATATATTATATACAGACGAATAATATATAGCAAAAGCAAATAAAAAACTTGTATATAATACTTCAATAATCAAAGGTTTTAATTAAAGAAAGTCTTAATATTAATGAAAAATAATAAATAAACACCTCTATTCCATTCAACAAACTTCGTGTTTCCTCCACACAGAAATACTTCTGTAATCTTACAAACAATACAAATATGTCCTGTTATTTTATTAGTTATTAAAAATAAAGTATGGAGTTATTAAAAACATAGTATTTCTTTAACTTTTATTATATACTAGCTGATCCGGCAAACATTTTTTTGCCATATAAAAGAATAGGGGTTGGTGATAAAACAGTATTAATTTTGGGATGTAAATATTTTTTAATACTACATTATAAAAAAGAAAAACATAAAAATTCGTCCGAAAATAAAAATAATAATAATTAGGGGTAAACAACTCTTATGAATTAGGGGTATGAAAAATAGATGTTGGCCGATTCTCAGACCTACTCAATATGCTCACAAAATTTGATCATAATCGGGCCATCCGTTTCGAAGGAGTTTCTGTCTAACACCGCGACAAGAGAATTTTATATATAAAATATATATAATAAAACTTATTGTACATGTTAAATTTTTGAATGTTGAATGTTGAATGTATTGATATAGGCAATATTGCAGCAAAATATTTTTTTGCAATTACTCTTCAAACTAAGGATTTTTGAACTGATTATAAGTATTTTTATATATTTTTGGTAATAAAATATTATTTTTTATCAGGAAGAAGAGGAAAAACCTCAAGGTGATGCAGCTCTTAATGCACTGTTCCAGAAAATATATGGAGAGGGTTCCGACGAAGTCCGGAGAGCCATGAATAAGAGCTTTGTAAGTTATTATATTATATCTTATTTATATATATATATGTGTGTGTCTGTGTGTGTGTGTGCTTGTGTGTGTGTGTACATAGGAAATACTTATTATAATAGATTTAACATAATAAGCTGAATACAAATTAATCTTCTAAATTGATAGTAACTAACATATGTATGTATTTAAATTTAAAAATAATTTGTTTCCTTTTGCTTAAAAGATTGACTTAAATCATACAGTTGTGAAATTATATGTATGGAAAACTAATTTTTCTAACCTTTCAAAATGATTTTTATATATTTTTAACACTTCTATATTAGCTTGGGCTGTATGTATGTATGTAACTGAATATTTGAGCACGATTTTTACCGGTTTCTAAACATCTGATTAACTTGAAACTTTGCATATATCTCAAGGACCAATGACAATGCAATAATTAAAAATATAAAATAAATATTAATTACAAGCGTGTGTTTTTTAGTTTTTTTATCATATATTTATTATACATAGTTGAGATTAAAATAGATATGTAAAATTTTCATGTCAATATAATTTGTAATTTTTTTGTATTCTTAAGAAAAACAGTATTATCAAAAAAATCTATATACATACATAAAGATTTCAATGTAGTTATTATTTACAATTACCAACTAGCTAAACTACACAACTCAGTGGCTCAGTAGATGGAATGGCGGCAATTTTATGGTCACAGGTTCGATTAATAATATAATTATTATTTTTAGGTTGAATCCGGCGGAACTGTTCTCAGTACAAATTGGAATCAAGTCGGTAAAGAGAAAGTTGAAGTAAAACCGCCCGATGGATTGGAATTCAAGAAATGGGATGAATAATTAAGATAGAAAATATCTTTATCTTTTCAATATATTTTCGTCGATAGTGCAAATCCGAGTAACTAGCATTGGATAATTCCGCGTATCTACATTGGAAGCAGATTATCAGAAGAAAGTTTGAACTGAAATATTTTCTATATTAACGACTTTTAAGGTAATTTTTTTTACAATTAGTAATTATTTATGACTAGTAATGAAAAAAATACCTTAAAAGTTGTTAATCTAGAAATATTTCAGCCTAAACTTACTTCTGATAATCTGCTTCCAATGTACATTGGCGGAATTATCAAATGGTAGTTACGCGGATTTGCACTATCCACGATTATATGAAGATATATTTGTCTTAACAAAATCTGCCAATGATTTGTAAGTCACTCGATATGCTATGTTCATATTATAATAATAAATAATTGTTAAAGTTATTAGCAGAACCGTAGTTTTCTTTTTAAGTAAGTAATAATTTTATATTTGCCTGAGATTTTATGAGTTCTCATAATATTATGTTCAATTAATTGTAATAATGTAATTGATTTATAATAAACCTGTTTTTTGGTGTTTCATTTCAATAACCTAATTGAATAAGTTGGAAAAGATAAAAATGGGAAATTAGTAGTTGGTTAAAAGATAAATAGTCTAGAAATGTTCTACATCCTGAGAAAGTAATTGGTAATCTATATAGGTATGATAGATAGTCAGTGGTGTCCTAGTGGTTAAAAGGTCCACTTCTCATGCACGAGGCGCGGGTTCGATCCTGGCCCAGGCAAGTACTAATGTGATTTTTCCGAATCATATGTACTTTCTAGGAGTATTTAGACATCACTGACTAATGCTGATTCCCAAAAGAGGGTTGGTGTCAGGCAGGCGGCCGGTCGTAAAAACTAATATCCAAAACTATTCACAACATATAAGGCAGATCCTGGCTATAGCTGGGAAATTGGCAGGTAGAAGAAGAGTCTATATAGGTATGAGTCTTTGAACATAATCAGTATACTTATGTTCAGTATAAAAATGATATGAAATGAACACTTATGTACATCAAATAATATAAATACCGGGTTCGCTAAAGAAAAAAATAACTTTGTTAAAATGGAATACAAATTCAAGAAACTAAACTCAAAAATACTACAGGGTGACTGGTGAATTACTATCGATATTTGAGGACGTGATATTTGACGATCATATATGACAAAATACAAATTAATATAACATAAATATTAATAAGCTTCAAAGTAAGGTTAACCAAAAGTTATGTAATTAATTACGCATCGTGTGAACACCCTACAGATTAGGTATACACTCACACTCACACATACGCGAGTGGGGCGTGGTGTTGTATCAGCACGCCGCCGCACGCGTCCACACTTGGAATACTTGGAACGTGTCAACACTTTATTTATTTATACGGAAATTTTGTCAAAAATTAAGTGCCTATTTTTTTTACATAATTCGAATGAGAATCATGTACCGAGTATTCTCCTAAAATATTGATAGTAATTCACCAGTCATCCTGTATATATTGTGATGGCGATAAGGTAATACATTTAGTATTTTAATAAGTATTTATTGCTACTCTTAAAATCCGATAGAGATTTTGATGATTAATGTTTCATTTTTTGTTGATACGCACGCATTTATACTATGTCACCATCCCTAAAAAAAGTGGCTTGAATGTTATTTTTTTGGCCTATGGTTTTCTTTCCTTTTTGGAAACCAATCTAAGTATGTAACTTAAAACCATGAGTTTTAAACGACTACGGCATATACAGGGGGACTGGTGAATTACTATAAATATTTAAGGAGAATACTCTGTACATGATTCTCATTCGAATTATCTAAGAAAAATAGGTACTTAATTTTTGACCAAATTTCCGTATAAATAAATAAAGTGTGGACACGTTCCAAGTGTTCCAAGTGTGGACGCGTGCGGCAGCGTGCTGATACAACACCACGCCGCCGCACGCGTTTGTGTGTGTGTGTATACCTAATCTGTAGGGTGTTCACACGATGCGTAATTAATTACATAACTTTTGGTTAACTTTACTTAGAAGTTTATTAATATTTATGTTATATTAATTTTTATTTTGTCATATATGATCGTCAAATATCACGTCTTCAAGTATCGATAGAAATTCATCAGTCACCCTGTATAAGGCCTCGGCCTCGAATTTTGCGGGCAGCGGAGCGGCGGCGGGAGCGGCAGGATCTTACGCGTATAATCAAATGGACCGACCCTCGAATACAGCGGTGCCCGATACCCGCTAGTTTGGAGAACAGTATGCGTTTCCGTGCCGCCGCCGCCGCCGCTCCGCTGCCCGCAAAATTCGAGGCCGAGGCCTAAGTCGTCAGTCTATTTCATATTTTATTAGCTGCGTCGATAATTTTTTGCTTTAAAATCTCAATCGATTGTTATTGTGTTCGGTTCTTTATACACCAAACTTTTCGTATGCCCCCATACATAATATTTTCCATTTATATAAATTTTAACCTATATACCCATTTTCTTTATATACCATTTTTACTAATGTACTAAATTTCCTTATATACTAATTTTCCTTATTCAAACTCAAACTCAAATAACTTTATTCAATATAGAAGCATTACACTTTCTTATTTATGGTCACTTGAGACACTACCACCGGTAACACCCTGACCTGCGAAGAACCGGCGAAAGAAACTCAGCGGTTTTTTTTAAATATATTTGTCTCATATTTATACACAATTTAATATGAGATGAAATAGCCAGGAGGCGATCGTTTTATTCCCAAGGTGTGCTATCGATCATAAACTCATTAATTGTGTAGTAACCTTTTGCACACAAGCGTTCCTTAATAATTTTTTTAAATTTAGCAACATAGGCATTTTAAACGCTTTCTGGGATCCTGTTGTAAAACTGTATACATTGCCCCACAAAGGAGTTACTGACTTAGTTAGGTATATCGTATATTACAACTATGGGGTCTTCAAGGCCAGTTACACACACTCCTATCAGTCTTTAGCACTTACTAGTTTCAGAAATGAATCGGAGTTAGTTATTTCGCAAGCAACAAAACATAATTTTTTATACTTTTATAGATTTAATTATTAAAAAATTTACCTTAATATAATTATGAGTTTTTCTTCTGAGTTAGTACAATATCGCTCAGCATTTTTATCCGCCCCAAACTCATTGTATGTAAGAGTTAGTAAGTCATCACATGATTTGATAACATCAGGGCCGCTTCGCCCTTGTGTGCAAAGTGTGCGGACACAGGGGCCAAGACAAAGGTCTAAAACTTACACAACAATGAACAACGTAATATTTCTTAACAGTAGAGTGTTAATAAATTAGTTGGTATAAATTATAATAGGGCAACAAATGACTCGTAAACAACGAAACATAATATCTTGGGTTTAATGTTGAAGTGTCCGAAAATATTTACGCTTTGGATATTGGTTTGGATACAGTAATTACAAGTTCAGCGTTAAAATCAAAAGTGTTGCCATGAGTTGTTTGAATTAGTTTAGGAATGTAATCCCACTGATTTTTTGTTTCCAATTGACTGTAGCTGTTAGCCCTAATGGCCTAAGACGGCGTTGGGGAACGCTGAACAGTCATTCAATCGAATGTGTGGGCAAGGTGCGTATTATTTTTTCATAATAAGGAGATATTCTAGCACTAAAACATTAAAATAGTTTGAGCGCTACTGATTATTTTAACCCGTTTCCACAATGAGTGATAAAATCAAGATAAAAAGAAGAAATTATCTGCTTACCAGAATTTAATATCAAAAAATAAACAAGAAGGAGAACGTGATAAAAATATAACTGAAACAAGTAAATATTTTACGAATCACTTCCAAAGAATCATTAGAGACAGAAACTAAATATTAAACCAAGTAATAATTGGCGACCGAAATGGAAGGGTTTTCGCTATTTAGGAAAATATATCTAATTATATAAAACTAGGGATAATTTTTTTTTAGAAAAAGATGTTTTGCACATATGACACAGGCGCTGTGGGGGTCGCCGCTACTCTGTATATATATATCTTATATATCTTTAAATGAGCAATTCTTGTATATATATGTATATAATTGGAATCAGTTCCAACGATTTTCATGAAATTTAGTATATAGGAGTGTCGGGGGCGATAAATCGATCTAGCTAGGAATAATTTATAGAAAATTTTATTTTATTAAAAAAATATCAAAAAGGAGTCGTTTAAAATATAACTCTCCTGACGTCTATTGGCGAATAGTAATACTACTTTTTGCTACTTGCTTTTACTAATCGCTTTAACGACAAAACAGCAGATGGCGTTGTTAATTAACAGGAAGTCAATGAGTGTTTGTTTTGAGGTTAGACTAAGAAATTAATTATTGTTTTATATTGTTTTGTGTCTTCTTAACATGTTCACTTAAATATGCCTAAACGAAATAAAAAAAACACAAAATAAATATACTAATAATTTCTAAATACCCAGTAAAGCTCGGTGACCAGATATTGTGTATACTATATGCCTATATTGTGTATGTAGCATTATCGATAGAGTATTAGGAATATTAAATACGCTCTTCAATATTAAACAATAGTTTTTAATGTCTACGTCACTAGGGACAGTAGATAATGGCGCTTAAGAAATACATTTTGGCGGGAATCAAATAAAACACATTTCACACAATACATCAAACATTTTATTGCTCTGACTAGAAAATATCACTCAATAATCAGATGACGAATTCCGCGACTTTTTTACGATACTATTTGGACACTATCGTGAAAAAACTCACGAGAATATTCTTTTAACTTACAGACTTTACACGTAGATTTAGGCTAAGTGTGCTTAATAAAAAGTAGATTTATATAAATTTATGATTAAAATTAAATATCATCATATAATATCTCGACAAGACAAAAAATATGACTAGAAAAGGATTAATTAATGATTTTCATTGATTAAAATATTACCATAAAACGTCTTTTTGCCAGTAGATGTTTATAAAAACACTTTGTATATACGAATTAAAACTTTTAAATTAACAGTACGTAGTTGCCAATATTAATACTAAGGATATATTATGTAATATTGATTTGACTAAACTGAAATGTCACATTAGGAGTAAGTACAAGAATGGTTACAAAATATGTAAAAGCGTTCAGAAACAAAAAATATTATAATAGATGAGTTGACATTTAATTAAAAAAATATGTATAATATTGTTTTTTTTTCGTGAATTTTTAAAAAAAATATATTAACAACACAGACGAGTTAAAATAATATATATGAAAATAAAAATTATTTTAAATAATTACCTTCCAGTTTCGAAGGAAATAAAAAATTGCCAGAACAAATATTTACAATTCACGAATTATTTAGTGAATAGTTGAGTATAAAAATGATTTCTTAATATTAAAATATAAAGAAATTATCCTAATTCTGTATACATATTAACTTCTTGTCGTAACAGTGAATATATCCGCGGGCGAGCGTATGTATGTTTTTTCCCTACCTTCATGTATGGTCCCCATTTCTGTTACACTTGTTTGTCCATTCCTTAAAACTTTCTTTCCATTTATTTGCAGCGGCGGAAGTTCGGAGTCTACTAAAACATAATGATATTTATACAAAAAAAAAGAAAATTTAATCGATATATTATTACGTAATTCTTAAACGTCAAAACTTTACCGCCATTTTGTGATGCATATATTGTAATTAGAATGAAATTAGATATGAAAGTAGTGTTGTAAAACTGAAATGTTCCAAAAATTTCGGTAATGTATGGCAAAAGTATACTTATTTATTATACAGGGTGACTGGTGAATTACTATCAATATTTAAGGAGAATACTCGGTACATGATTCTCATTCGAATTATGGAAAAAAAATAGGCACTTAATTTTTGACAAAATTTCCGTATAAATAAATAAAGTGTTGACACGTTCCAAGTGTTCCAAGTGTGGACGCGAACGGCGGCGTGCTGATACAACACTACGCCGCCGCACGCGAATGTGTGTGTGAGTGTATACCTAATCTGTAGGGTGTTCACACGATGCGTAATTAATTACATAACTTTTGGTTAACTTTACTTAGAAGTTTATTAATATTAATGTTATATTAATTTTTATTCTGTCATATATGATCGTCAAATATCACGTCCTCAAGTATCGATAGTAATTCACCAGTCACCCTGTATAATTACTATAAGTATTAATGTCAAACCTTCGTCTTCAATAGTTTTTATTTTCTTCAACTGCATAGCGACCACACACGGTCCCTTAGCTAACGACCAATCAGGTACATCCTTTTTGATAGGTTCCAAAATATTTCTTCTCAACCTAACAATGGGTAATTCAGTATTTTCTACCAATTCATTCGATAATTTTTCCTCTGGTAATATTGTTTCATTTTCGGCGTCCATTTTGTTTATTTGTCCATCAACTGTGTATATTTCTTTTATCGCCGGCTGTATGTCGTCTGATTTATTTGTTTCTGAACTGTTCTGTGTGACGAGACTTCCGGATCTTATTGACGCTAGACTTTTTGGCGCGTTAATTTTCGGTTGTTGATTTTCAATTGACAATGGCGGTGCGCTTGCCATGTACTGATTGTACATGTTACCTATTAGTTCTTCTGTGCGTCTAGAATTTTATAACACTATATATTAGATATATTTAATTATACAATAATGAAAACCAACCCATACCAATAAAAAAATATATATTTGTTTTTTTTTTATATATACACACATTTCAAATCATTCAGCCAATGTTGGTCAAGAAAGTTCTTATACATACAAAATATATACGTATAAATGCTATTAAAAATATATTTATTTTCAATATTTACCTTGTAAGAGGTATTATAACAGTTTGAGAAGTACCACCGCTTGGGTGGTAAGGCGTTGGTCCAAATCTATCCAAAGTATTTCCATTCACCTACAAATATTAACATATTTAATTAAACAACACATATTTACCTAATTTACTTGTTTTTTTATTATTATATATTTCACAATACTATAGATTTTATCTCGTTTTTGTGACATAATTAGAACAAAATAATCATCAGCCATGTGTTATGACAAATACATTTAAATTTAAATTATAAAACTAATTTATGATTGAAAAATACTGATAATATAATAGTCTAGGCTTCATTCGCACTGGAATCGTATATTTATTCAATGTCAACGTTTTATTTGTTGGACGAATTATCATCTTGAGTACTGTGTGGAGGAAATATTATATACAAACTAAGAACTATCATCATTATCTAAAAAAGAATTAATTGTAACTATTGATAATATTTTTAAAGTTATAAAGAATTTTGATATAGATTTTTATATAATACATAAAATTATCGTATTAATACATTGTAAATTTTTATTAAATATCATAGACACGGAAAATAAAAATATATATAATCTATGGTAACTCACCTCCATAACGCCTATTTGAGTGGTTCTCACATGGTATGGAAAATTTTTATTTGCGAAAACCGGTAGTGTTAACAGCTTGAAAAAAAGAATTAATATATGTATAGTTTTATTTGAGAAGTTTATACAGGGTGACTGGTGAATTACTATCAATATTGAAGGAGCATACTCGGTACATGATTCTCATTCGAATTATGTAAAAAAATAGGTACTTAATTTTTGACCAAATTTCCGTGTAAATATATAAAGTGTGGACACGTTCCAAGTGTTCCAAGTGTGGACGCGTGCGGCGGCGTGCTGATACAACAATCCGCCGCCGCACGCTTGTGTGTGTGTGTGTGTGTGTATACCTAATCTGTAGGGTGTTCACACGATGCGTAATTAATTACATAACTTTTGGTTAACATTAGTTAGAAGTTTATTAATATTTATGTTACATTAATTTTTATTTTGTCATATATGATTGTCAAATATCACGTCCTCAAGTATCGATAGTAATTCGCCAGTCACCCTGTATAATATTTATTAATAATTATTTTACCAAAAACATCGTGTGTCCGCAAAAAGTTATGAACAGTAATACGGCTGTTACAACACTCTCTCGAACCCATTTGTCTGAAAAATTAAAATAATATATTATTACTAAATACTATATCTATAATTAAAGCATAAATTATTATTAACAACATTTTTTTTACAATTATTTTATGATATCATTTAAAAATACAAAAATCTTAGCCGAACCGAAAAATTATTAGATTTGTGTTCAATTAATTAATGTAGTTTATTCAAAAAATACTAAAGAGATGAAAAAAAAGAATTTTTTGTATAGATTCAAAATATCAAGCATAATATATTATATTACAAGAAGACCTGGCGAACTTCGTATCGCCCTATAATCAAGAAATATCTATTACGTTTTTTTATTTATATTTTTGGACTTTACCTATCAAAGCCATAAATCTCCGAGTTTTGAAGTGCGACAGAATGATATTAGTTAGTTGTCAAATCTAATGTCAAAAAAAACGTTTGTATGGGAAATAGAAAAGGGCTGTTTTTATGGTTTTCCCAGTAATGATTCAATTTTTTTCAGCTTTTATACCTTCCCTGAACCTCCACGAACATTTCAAGACTAAGATAAGATAAATCCGTTCAGCTGTTCTCGAGTTTTAGTGAGACTAAGGAACAGCAATTCATTTTTATATATATAGATTATAGTTACCTACCTATATAAGAATTGGCGGTTAAAATGAAAAGTGGTCCCGCGAAAAACCATAGCGTGCCACATATAAAGAACGGACAGTAGAATAGATTCTGAAATATAAAAAAAAAAACTTAAAACTAACAAAATCACAATAAAATTAAAATCTAAGACTTGTATTCATTTAAATGAAACTAATATTTTCGTATTACTACTCGAGATTGTATTATATTAAACTACATACTAAATACGTTTTTATTACTTTGAAACGATCTAAATATTAACAACGTACATCGAAGGCAGCCCTAGTAGGTTCTTTTCAAATCTGGTTAGGTAGGGAGAGGAGCTTGGACAGTGGAGGTGAGCGTATAACGCGCGTTAGTTAAGGGGCCCCTTAAACCTACACTTGGGTCGCAAGTCCCAGGCACTGTTGGAGCTCCTCTCCCTGCAACGATGGACCCGACACACGCACCGTGAATCCATGGAATGCTTAGAAGTTTCGTCTTAATTAAAATGAAAAATATCGTATATTTAATTTTAATTTCAAAACTAGGTACCTTCTCTGGAAATTTTCTGACCGTGAAGAATGTTGCGTACGCGAATGCACACCACGCGCTTAGCCGTAATACTATGAGTCCGTAACCAGCGGGGCTCTCGTACAAATATAATACTTCACCCGGGTCGAAAGCCTGCGATATTATCATATCATTATCATATCATAAGTTCACACATCATAAAACAATGATATGTTTATATATAAAAAAGTAAAAAGTTATTTAGTTAAAGTTAAGTATAAAAGTTTAATTTTTCATTCGCAAAAACATAATGAATGCAGTTAATAAGATTTGAAAGAAATAGTGTTTTTCTACCAATATATGTAAGGATATATTGGTATATCTTTTTCTTTTATTTTATTAAATTTAAAATCCAAAGACAATAATATCATTGTCACTTATGAATGAATTAGAAAATAATATTTCTATAGCGGTACTTTTTAGACATATTATATTTTGCTATATGTATATTACGTAAGTCAATGGTGGCCTAGTGGTTAAAAGGCCCGCCTCTCATGCATGAGGGCAGGGCCGTTTTATCCATTAGGCATTATAGGCAACTGCCTAGGAGCCCTGGCACGTTCAGGGGCCCCTGTGCTACAAGGAAAAGAATGGGCAATGTTTCTTAAACAGTAAAAAATTAATTTGAAAATTTGCTCTGTACATTACATCGACGCTATTTTAGTACATTTCGGAACGCATTCCTTATTAGATATTATTATTATGATTATTATTATAGTTTAAAAGTTTATAACGCAGTAATATAATTGCAAGCAATTTTATCGCGGTAATTTAATTAAAAACGCTCAAAACTCTTTGTTGTGAATGCACACTTACTATACTGGTACCTACCAAGTATGTATATTCTATGGCCAAGCTACTTTCATAAGGTTAAATTCATTGGCTATAATGGTAATTGAAAATGACGTGTTGGAGAAGATTACCTTTCAGGATATCTTGAACGATTTTGTATCAAAAAAAGTTAGAAGAGTTAATATTTAAGCTATGTATGGTTTGTTTTAAATGCATAAATAAACATTCTGTTCATTTGATTCAACATTTTTATTGAATAATATGATGATATACCCAGGTTAGTAAAAAACGGTGTAATTTTGAATTTTGTTGTGTTAACGAAAAAATTAGAAGAGGGTAGGGGCCCTGGATGAGCATTGCCTAGGGGCCCCGACAGGCATAACCCGGCCCTGCATGAGGGTGCGAGTTTAAAGCCTGGCAAGTACCTATGTGATCTTTCCGAGTCATATGTACTTTCTAATAGTATTTAGACATCACTGATTAATGCATTCCTAAAGAGGGTTGATGTCGCAGGCGGCCGGTTGTAAAAACAATCAGCCAAAACTATTCAAAACATGTAAGGCTCTGGCTAAAGCTGGGTAATTGCCAGGTAGAAGTTATATATTACGTACCTTAGCCTGATACACAAACAGGACAACGTAAGTGATGACGTAGCAACACATGAATACTGTCAGTTTGACAGTAAATGCGACCTTTAGCCGACCGCGAGTAATAGTGTATCCTTTAGCCAGAAGAATTAGAAGCAGAAGATAGCAAGTCTCTGATACACCGCAGAGGAATTGACCTAAAGAAGATTAGAAAGCACATAATATTACTAAATAATATCATTATTATGAGTTAATTATTTTTGTAATGAAACTTCTAATTAATTCCAAGGTTGCGTTAAACTTTTAACGCTGAAAGATAATATAGAAAGTAAAAGTAAAAGAGAGTTGATATTACGAACATATATGCATGATAATTATTTATAATATTCCTTATTATTATTATTTTTTCACTATACGAAGTTTCACTTCTCTAAAGCGAATGCACGATTCATTTATATTTTTGAAATAAAAGTTTTGTCTATGACTCCAATGTCAGAAATAAAAGTATTGTCTATGCTCTACTTTTATTTACATTTTAAACTCACCTATAACTTTAGACGCGGGATTTCCAATACCATTATAAGCATATCTTATCCCAGCTAGACTTTGTAATATAACACCGAAGTGTTGTGCCACTATCGATATCAAAAACAATTTGTACGTTGAGTGCAATAAGTGTCGAGTCTTGAGTTCAACGCTGCACATCACTACGGCGACCATCACTATGACGTACGCGAAGGTATATGCAAGGAGTATTGGTAGGACATCTGGGAAATAAAAGCATATATATCTTTATACATATACATATATAATTCTTCTGTGAGTGTGTATGTCACTGAACTTCTCTCAAACGACAGGACCGATTGAGATGAAATTTTTTATGTGTGTTCAAGGGGATCTGGGAATTGTTTAGATTCACAATTTTGTTCGCTGGACAATGTTTTTTTTAATTAATTTTTAATTTATTAGTAGTTGTTGATACAGACGTTTTTTTTTGACATTAGATTTGACAACTAACTAACATGTCAATCATTCTGTCGCACTTCAAAACACGGAGATTTATGGCTTTAATAGGTAAACTTCAAAAATATAAATAAAAAAACGTAACAGATATTTCTTCATTATAGGGCGATACGAAGTTCGCCGGGTCTTCTAGTATATAATATATGTATATACTAGCTGACCCGGCAAACATTGCTTTGCCATATAAAAATAGGGATGTAAAAAAGTAAAAAAATAAGGTTAAACATATGATTTTTTTAATGTCACATTTAAAAAAAATAATATATGAAAAACGTCTTGAAATTTTGAAAATAAAATCAAGGGTAAACAACCCTCATCTCTTAAAGGTATGAAAAGTAGCTCATTCTCAGACCTACTGAATACATATAAAATTTAGTAAAAATCGATAAAGACGTTTCGGAGGAGTATAGTAACAAACATTTTGATATAGAAATTATATAATATTAGAAGAATATAATATGTAAATAATATATTTACTACAATGATTGAACTCACAGAATTCGTCAGCTGAGAAATGTTCATGCCAAAAATCCCCACTCGGACCATTAGTCATCAAAAATTTATATCTGACGTCCAAGCCCTAAAGAAAACAAGTAAAAATATGGTTATTTTTCATTCTATAAGTGTGATATATTTAAAAAATCTTAATAAAATTTGAGTTTTTAACTATTTCAAAAAACTTTATACCAAGGAATAAATTTTACGTATTTCTAACGTCACTGTCTCTTTCCAATTTATTTTTATATATGTATATTTTTACATATAGAAAAAACATCACAAAACTTATTTCTATTTAAGCTCTTTCTTTTTTTTTTAACTATAAAAAGTGATTCATTAAAACCTCTTTCGATTGCAGACTTTTTTTAAATATTTTTTTTTTAATTTGGAACAAAAATAAATATTAAGATCTTACCTTAGCACTGCCACAGTTACTTATAGCGATGAACCACCACCTCTCTCTAGCTGAACGAAATCTCCTCGAATTACGACAAGTCACTATGAATTTAACTGTTTCAGTGTTCGAACTGCTTTGTCCATTTTGATTTGATTCAGAATACAACCTCCTTTTACGGAACCTCTCGTATAATTCAAACGTAGAACGTTTTATTTTCAGCTGAAAAAATACCACATGTAAAGATTTTTTTTTGATATAAAATACAAATTAATATCGAAGTTACTTCACCGTTAGAAAGTTTTGTTTAAAAAAATACACGTAATTTAATATATTATGAGTTTTTTATGACTTACTTTATAAAAGCTCTTTCAAGAGTACGAAATTTTAATTCATTAAAATTCTGTTTTATCATAGAAATATAGTATTTTTAATTAGCTTAAAACAGACAAAATGTATTTTATATCTCAAGATTTTTTTTGTTTAGTCTAAAATTAGGTTTTTGGTTGGTAATATTAGAAGAATATATATTATTACCGAACTACTATTCGTATTATCAAATAACAATTCCACGTCTTTTAATTTCTCCATTTGAGTGTCGTTTTCTTGTGGACCGATATTCTCCCATTCATCTTCTGGCAACACTGTCGTCGATATATTCTCCGGTAACAATTCGTACCAAATGGTAGAATTTGCATCTATTATGGTAGTTTTTGGTTTTGATGTGGTAGTTTTTAAAAACTGGTCGTAGTACAATGGATCCTTCGGTAGGTCGTTTTTAGTTGAATTTGTTTTTTTCGTTGTTGTTACCGGAACTGTTGCAGTTGTACTAAAAATATAGTATATAAGTATTATTTTATTAATACAATATCTTAACTTCGACACAAATACTTAGATAAGAATTTTTCTGCAGAAGAAATTGGATAAGTAAAACAATTTAAGATTTTTAATACTTCCTTTTATATGTTTTATTATTAGATTGGAAAATTTTGTACATATTTTTTAGAACACTGCACACTTCTTTTCGTACATGAGTCTTTTTTTAATGATTGAAAGTTACATACAAAATAAGAGCTTTTGTATAACATTTATAACTTTTTTCAAGAATATCTAGTAAAGTTATGATTGCCAGTTGAAATAAATAAAATATAATACCTTTTCGAGGCTGGCAGCTCTTTGTTTGATTGTGTTAGAATGCATCCAGAATATTCTGTGTCGGGATACCAGTGGGACAATTTCACTATTTGATTTTGTCCTCCCTTGTTCAAAACCGATTCACGTTCTCTACACGTCTATTAATATATTATATTAATTAGAATTCAACTAAATAATGAGATGAAAAAGAATTAAATACTATAAAAAACCATGAAGTTTGATAATAAAAATCTTAAGAATATAAATTGGTGAAATACAAAATGTATCTACCTACAGAAAATCGTATTTATTTTTCCTAATAATTCTTTTGAGTCTTTGTATTAACTTCCAAAACAAAGAAAAATAAAAATTTTCAACGTCTTTAAGTCTCCAAAAAATTAAAACTCCAAGATATGCACTTACAACAGTTATTAGGTCCTTACGGCCTGAAATTTTTACCTTTTTACCCTTATAAAACTCATATTCTTTACCTTAATATTACCTATATTACCTTACCTTAACTCACTGCCCTAATATTACCTATATTCCTTACCTTACTGCTATGATATACGGCGGGCCATTGCGTCTCCTCATCATAATATAACAAAAGGTTAGGTGTTCCCAAATCTCTGTCATATTCTATAAGATACTCAAATTGACCCTCCAGTGATAAAAAACAGAAACGGGCCAAAAACGCCCAGTTCTAGAAAACAATAAAGAAATCTAAGACATTTGCTAGTATTCATTTAAATGAAACTGATATTTTTGGGATTTTATTACATATATGTAAAAAACTAAATCTACATCTCGTCTGCATTATTGTTGCTGCAAAGTAACCGAAATTCAGGAGTATGTAGTTAAAAATAAAACGCGTAGTATATGCTAAAAATATTAGTTTAATCTAGATAATAAATATGGAATAAATTTTCTTAGAGAATCTAATTATAATTATTTGAAATTTTATATTGGAGTCAATCATCAATTCCAGTGATGACCATAACTTAACTTTAGCCTTACAATAATTAAATTATCCCTACTAATATTATAAATGCGAAAGTAACCCTGTCTGTCTGTTACGCTTTCACTCCTAAACCACTGAACTGATTTTAATGAAATTTGGTACAGACATAGAGTTGACCTTGAGAAAGAACATAGGATAGTTTTTATCCCAGACTTTTGAAGGCTTCTCTTGGAAACGCGATATAACCGAACTCCACGCGGGCGAAGCTGCGGGCGGAAAGCTAGTCTTAAAATAAATATATATTATGGTTTCCTTATAATATTTTTTACTTTTTATTTTATATAACATCTTTTTTATCCTACCTCCTTCGTATTGACCCAGCCCTCCACCCACTTGGCATCCACTCCGGACATCAGAAATATATATATCAGGGAGAGCATATCGATTTAACATTACACCCTGGATACTAAACCTGGAATATATATATGTATATACATATTAGAGTTTTCTGCAAAACAAATCCCATCAAAATCGATCTATCCGTGAATTGATAACGTATTTTTCTTTTATAATATTCGTCATAACTTTTTGATGGATTAATTTATATTGACTATATTTTTATTTTTTTACAATTTCTTAAATCTATGTATTTCTAAAAAATATTTATATTTTAAAACACTAATCTTTACAGTACTATATCAAAATTCATTAATTAAAATTTCCACAATCGACTTACCGTGCTAATTTAACATTATGGTAATTGTTTAAACAGTGTTTTGTTGTGATATCGGTTGTCATGGCAACGCGTCTATGGGAACGCGCTTCGCCATGGTTTCCATAGAGAATATATAGTCTATGGATGTAAATATGAAGTAAGTGTTCAGCTATAGTCTATGGTTAAATTAGAATTTAATAAAATATAAAATATGGAATTAATTAAATCACTGACATTATAAGAACTTCAAATTCAGGGATATACAAATATGTATACATCGCGTTAACACTGCTTTACTTCTTCTACCTGGCAATTTCCCAGCTACGGCCAGGGTCTGCCTTACATAGATAGTGTGTGAATAGTTTTTACGACCAGCCGCCTGCCTAACATCAACCCTCTTTTGGGAATCAACATTAATCAGTGATGTCTAAATACTCTTAGAAAGTACATATGATTCGGAAAACTCACATTGATACTTGCCCGGGCCAGGATCGAACCCGCGCCCTCGGCGACGAGAGGCGGGCCCTTTAACCACTGAGCCACCACTGATACTAACACTGCTTTACTATTAGTTGCTAACCAAGCTATCAGAGTGAAGTTAATCGAGGAAATAAACATATTTAAAAAAAATGCGTGCAGAAGTAAAACTTCGAAATGATGGAATGAAAATTTGAAGGCGTAGAAATAGATTTTCAAGGAATTTTTGGTGTATCTTTAAGACAAACTTCACTAATATTACTTACAAGTCACATTCAATACCGATCTGTCAATTTTTGTCCCCCCTCGAGCGTTAAACTTTTAACGCAACAGATCTTTCATACCCCATCTCTGGTTGCGTTAAACGTTTAACGCAACCTTGTTGGAAGTAGCATAAGAAGTTTGACTTCAATAAAACGACAATATAATTAATATAATTATTATTTATGTAAAATATTCAACATTTATAACATACATACAGACATACAATTCATGGATTATATATAATTAAAACATAGCTTACACCTTACATTAATCTCTTGAAAACTAAATTTATTAAAAAAAACTAAGATTTTAAGTTTTTTTTTATATATATAACTGAATCACATAATTCTAATAAAAAATATATCATCAAATTTTTTTTTTACTATACAATATTGAGCTATATATATATTAAATGCTGATTAAATTCTAGAGAGAAAACAATGGAAATTATGTAAAGAACAAATTAAAAGGTCCCTTAATATGAATATATATATATATATACATATATATTTACTGACATTCCCTCAGTACTTGTAATGACTTCCTGAATAACTCCTGCTGGGCCCGAGCATGTTTGATCTCTAATTCCGCAAGATCTATTAAACTGTTGACAAAGAATTATATGTATTATAAACACCTTTATAATATTGGATATATGATATAACAGTCAATTATCAACCTTATTTTCAAATCAATAAGGCATATTTTATCATCATGAAAAACCCTATGGGCTATATTGGGCTTTATCCCATACATTTTAAGGTATAT
This sequence comes from Danaus chrysippus, assembly GCA_916720795.1. Taxonomy (NCBI): domain Eukaryota; kingdom Metazoa; phylum Arthropoda; class Insecta; order Lepidoptera; family Nymphalidae; genus Danaus; species Danaus chrysippus. Next base: position 4,997,683 of record CAKASE010000075.1, read on the forward strand.
TTTATTTCTTTTACATTACAATATCCCATTTAAAATAAAACTGCAGTCAAAATTAATCTTTAACCTGTAGATTATAAGGCACATTTTCTCTATACATTGCATGTATACCCATCATTATATCTACAGGCAAAATTGTGCTTTATTCAACATCCTTATATATATAATTCTTCTGTGAGTGTGTATGTCACTGAACTTCTCTCAAACGACTGGACCGATTTTTATGCCATTTTTTGTGTGTGTTCAAGGGGATCTGGGAATGGTTTAGATTCACAATTCTGTCCTCTGGACAATATTTTTTAAATTAATTTTTAATTTATTAGTACTTGTTGATACAAACGTTTTTTTTGACATTAGATTTGACAACTAACTAATATGTCAATCATTCTGTCGCACTTCAAAACACGGACTATTATGGCTCTAATAGGTAAACTCCAAAAATATAAATAAAAAAACGTAATAGATATTTCTTGATTATAGGGCGATACGAAGTTCGCCGGGTCTTCTAGTATAAAATAAAACTGCAGTCAAATTTAATCTTTATCCCATACAATATAAGGCACATTTTCTCTATACATTATAATATACCAATTAAGTACCCTACAGTCAAAATTGTTCTTTATTCTACATATATATAAGGGTCACCTTTTCTTGAAGGCCGCTACTCTTCTTGTTCTGAAGTCTATCAACTCCTCCCTGGCTCGAGCTGATAGCTGTTCGAAACGAGCGCACGCGTCCGCTTGGGCTTGTTCAGCCTGAGAGAGAGAGAGAGAGAGAGAAATATAGGAGAGAGAGAGAGATAGAAATATCATTATAATTTACAAATACCCTCACTTATATATATGGCTATGCCTTTATATAGGTAATAGATCAAAAAAAATTATGATTTTATATATATAAATATATTCTTTAAATATGTGTTATTGTTGTTATTAACTTTATATGTAACATATATATCTGTAGTTAAGTAACTTGATATTATTTCATATATGTATTGAAATATAGACTTTTTATTTAAAAAATAGGACTGAATTTCCAATGAAGTGAAATAAGCCTTTGAAAATATTTATACAGGATTCATTTTCACTAATTTATCCACTAGATTTTCATTGAATGGTTTGAAGGCTTAATAAAATGGTTTTAAATGAAAATTGGACATACCATAAAATATACAAAGATAATAGGTATCAAACATATCTTATTATTAATATATAAATAAATAACTCATATTGCTCCAACAGGGAATCGAACCCGGGACTATTTGGGGGCATTCTAATTACTGAACCATCGGGTCATTGATAGAAATGAAGAAAATTATATGATAATTAAATCAATACGATCAAAAGCGTGCGTAGTACATTACCTCTTGTACTTCCATTGGCTGAGTGCACGAAAAGAAACCACAGTGTTACAAATATTATGAGTGCGGGTCATATATACGATAATAGTGGTGTGACATATCGATAAAATATAAATTCAAGATAATTTTCATAGGAATTGTAATGATTGATATAATAATTATGAAATTTAGAGAATTTTTTTATAAAAACAATGTTTTAATGATTAGTGTCAATAACATATATCGTCTTGGATACTGCAAATCCGCGTTACTAGCATTGGATAGTTCCTCGTATATAAATTGGAAGAAGATTATCAGAAGAAAGTTTAAGCTGAAATATTTTTTTAAATCAACGACTTTTAATGTAATTTTTTTCACAAGTAGTAATAAATTCAACAGTAAATAATTATTTACACATATATTATCCAACCATGTTGGAAATCGCATAGGAAGTTTCACTTCAATAAAACTACAATATAATTAATATAATTATTATTTATGTAAAATATTCAACATTTATAACATACATACAGACATACAATTCATGGATTATATATAATTAAAACATAGCTTACACCTTACATTAATCTCTTGATAACTAAATTTATTAAAAAAAAACTAAGATTTTAAGTTTTTTTTATATATAACTGAATCACATAATTCTAATAAAAAATATATCATCAAAATATTTTTTTTACTATACAATATTGAGCTATATATATATTAAATGCTGATTAAATTCTAGAGAGAAAACAAAGGAAATTATGTAAAGAACAAATTAAAAGGTCCCTTAATATGATAAACATATACATATACAGGGTGACTGGTGAATTACTATCAATATTTGAGGACGTGATATTTGACGATCATATATGACAAAATAAAAATTAATATAACATAAATATTAATAAACTTCTAAGTAAAGTTAACCAAAAGTTATGTAATTAATTACGCATCGTGTGAACACCCTACAGATTAGGTATACACTGACACTCACACATACGCGTGTCGTGACGTAGTGTTGTATCATCACGCCGCCGCACGCGTCCACACTTGAACACTTGGAACGTGTCAACACTTTATTTATTTATACGGAAATTTTGTCAAAAATTAAGTGCCTATTTTTTTTACATAATTCGAATGAGAATCATGTACCGAGTATGCTCCTCAAATATTGATAGTAATTCACCAGTCACCCTGTATATGTATATATATATGTATATGTATATTTACTGACATTCATGGCACTGGCAGACCCTGGCTAAAGCTGGGAAATTGCCAGGAAGAAAATTTACTGACATTCCCTCAATACTTGTAATGACTTCCTGAACAACTCCTGCTGGGCCCGAGCATGTTTGATCTCTAACTCCGCAAGATCTATTAAACTGTTGAAAAACAATTATATTATTAACAAAACTATATAATATTGGATATATGATATTACAGTCAATTATCAACCTTATTTTCAAATTAATAAGGCATATTTTATCATCATGAAAAACCCTATGGGCTATATTGGGCTTTATCCCATACATTTTAAGGTATATTTTATTTTTTTTACATTACAATATCCCATTTAAAATAAAACTGCAGTCAAAATTAATCTTTAACCTGTACATTATAAGGCACATTTTCTCTATACATTGCATGTATACCCATCATTATCTATACAGGCAAAATTGTGCTTTATTCTACATCTTTATATATATAATTCTTTTGTGAGTGTGTATGTCACTGAACTTCTCTCAAAGGACTGGATCGATTTTGATGACATTTTTTGTGTGTGTTCAAGGGGATCTAGGAATGGTTTAGATTCACAATTTCGTCCTCTGGACAATGTTTTTTTAATTAATTTTTAATTTATTAGCAGTTGTTGATACAAACGTTTTTTTTGACATTAGATTTGACAATTAACTGATATGTCAATCATTCTGTCGTATTTCAAAACACGGAGATTTATGGCTTTAATAGGTAACCCCAAAAATATAAATAATAGAACGTAACAGATATTTCTTGATTATAGGGCGATACGAAGTTCGCCAGGTCTTCTACTATAAAATAAAACTGCAGTCAAAATTAAGCTTTATCCCCTACAATATAAGGCACATTTTCTCTATACATTATAATATACCGATCATTAAGTAGCCTACAGGCAAAATTGTGCTTTATTCTATATATATATAAGGGTCACCTTTTCTTGAAGGCCGCTACTCTTCTTGTTCTGAAGTCTATTAACTCCTCCCTGGCTCGAGCTGATAGCTGTTCGAAACGAGCGCACGCGTCCGCTTGGGCTTGTTCAGCCTGAGAGAGAGAGAGACAGAAATATAGGAGAGAGAGAAAGAAATATCATTATAATTTACAAATAAGCTCAATTATATGTATGGCTATGCCTTTATATAGGTGATGGATGAAAGAATGTTATTTTTATGATTTTTGGTACATATATGTATAATTTATTTTTCTTTATATGTGTGTTGTTATTATAACATTTAACTTTATATGTAACTTAAGCAACTTGATATTATTTCATATATGTATTGAAATATAGACTTTTTATTTAAAAAAATAGGACTGAATTTCCAATGAAGTGAAATAAGCCTTTGAAAATATTTCTATATAGGATTCATTTTTATACATTCATTCATTTGAAGCCTTAATAAAATGGTTTTAAATGAAATTTAGACATACCATAAAAATATACAAAGATAAGGTATCAAACATATCTTATTATTAATATGTAAATAAATAACTCATATTTCTTCAACGGGGAATCGAACCCGGGACTATTTGGGGGCATTCTAATTACTGAACCATATGGTCATTGATAGAAATAAAGAAAATTATATGATAATTAAATCAATACGATCAAAAGCGTGCTTACATTACCTCTTGTACTTCCATTGGCTGAGTGCACGAAAAGAAACCACAGTGTTACAAATATTATGAGTGCGGGTCGTATACACGATAATAGTGGTGTGACATATCGATAAAATATAAATTCAAGATAATTTTCATAGGAATTGTAATGATTGATATAATAATTATGAAATTTAGGTAATTTTTTTATAAAAATAATGTTTTAAAACGAATTAATGATTAGTGTCATTAATTCGTGCAAATCCGCGTAACTACCATTGGATAATTCCGAGTATATACATTGGAAGCAGATTATCAGAAGAAAGTTTGAGCTGGAATATTTTTTAAATCAACGACTTTTAATGTAATTTTTTCACAAGTAGTAATAAATTCAACAGTAAATAATTATTTATACCTACATATATTATCCAATGCTAGTTACGCGGATTTGCACTATCCTGACTAATATGTATTAAATTATTTGTATCATTACTTACGGCGTGAACATCCTTATTCTTTGCTCTAGCCCTCTCTAAATTTCTATTAGCCGCTTCGTATGCAGCCAGACATCTGGAAAAAGACGATTTTTAGGTCCAGAATATAGTTTACTGTTTTAGGGCACAGAAGTTCCAGGTGTATTTTAGGGATAGGATAAATAGGATAAGTTCTTGTATTATTTCACAATAAATTGCACTTCTAACGTGAGCTATATAAAAATATTACTGGTAAATTCACTAAAACATGTGTTACTTACCTAAGATGTTAATAAAAAAATCGTTGGCTAATTATTACACAAGAAAATTTACATAAGACGATATAATTATCATTTATAATTGGTTTTGAATATCAAAAATTAATGTAGTGTTTATAGTCATACAAAAAGGAAGGTAGACTGATTGGGGAAAAGGTGGAGGAAAGGGTGGTAAAAAAAGAAAAGGGCAACCGGCTATATATATCCCTACAAATTTATTCATATTCATCAATGAACTTTAGTAGTAATATATTGTACCTTATGTGTATATATATGCAGGGTGACTGGTGAATTACTATCGATACTTGAGGACGTGATATTTGACGATCATATATGACAAAATAAAAATTAATATAACATAAATATTAATAAACTTCTAAGTAAAGTTAACCAAAAGTTGTGGAATTAATTACGCATCGTGTGAACACCCTACAGATTAGGTATACACACACACACACTCAAACTCGCGCGTGCGGCGTGGTGTTGTATCAGCACGCCGCCGCACGCGTCCACACTTGGAACGTGTCCACAATTTATTTATTCATACGGAAATTTGGTCAAAAATTAAGTACCTATTTTTTTACATAATTCGAATGAGAATCATGTACCGAGTATTCTCCTTAAATATTGATAGTAATTCACCAGTCACCCTGTAGAGTTGTTTTTACCTTAATCTCCTCACTAACACCGCCTTAGCCGCGTGCGTGTCCCTCATATAGTAACGTAGAGTATCCGCTAGCTTTAGATCCTGGTCTGATGCCATACGACCCTCGATTTTCTGATGAAGAGGAAAAAGTATATATATTATTTACAGAGAGAGAGAGAGAAATGTTAAATTTGCATGGTTTCTTCTTCATATCAAAGATTTATGTAAATAATTTGATTCATATAATTGCTGTATAAGTAAAATTAAGGAATATTTTGTAATCTATGTATGCTTTTTTAAAATTATTTTCTTTATTGGTCGAGTTGGTTGGCAGATTGTCTTTTATTTTAGTAGTTGATGAAAAAACTCAAACAATTCTACAATTTGCTTAATTAGATTTAGAATTAATTGTCACTAATGAGTGAATTATAAAATAATATTGTCTTTGTAAGATCTTTTAGGTAAAGTAAACAAATTATATTTTGCGACACTGATAATCTTTTTATATATGTATATGTTTGTCTGTTTAGTAAAATATACATTGAACTATGTATAAAATTATCTTCTTCTTCCTGGCAATTTTCCTAGCTTTAGTCAGGGTCTGCCTTACTATGTACATATAATATTATATAGCTTAATATTACATATGTATAATGACCAATTAGTACAAAGTAATAATGATTCTATTATTATTAATGTATTGCATAGTTAACAGATCACAACCAACAAATAAATTTAATAGTTCCATAAGAAAATGATTGTAGTCAGTGGTGGCCTAGTGGTTAAAAGGCCCGCCTCTCATGCACGAGGGCGCGGATTCGATCCTGGTAAGTACTAATGTGATTTTTCCGAGTCATATGTACTTTATAAGAGTATTTAGACACCACTGATTAATGCATTCCCAAAGAGGGTTGATGTCAGGCAGGCGACCGGTTGTAAAAAACAATTAGCCAAATCTATTCACACTGGTTAAAGCTGGGAAATTGCCAGGTAGAAGAAGATCAGATAAGGGTTGTCAGTTGTTACATTTTCAGTATGCATCTTGTTAAACACTCACCCTACACTTGTCGAAGGTGTCGGCAGCCCTGCTGAGGAACCGTTCAGTGTGTGGAGCTTCACGAGTCGCCAACTGAGTCACGCAGGATGATAGCTTGATGTGAGCATCTGCCACCTCTGGAACGACATACATACATATATAACATACATACATACATACACATATACATACATATATGCTGTCTAACATTAATTCAATATTTAGTATTTAATGTAAAAGCAAGTTTTATTTGATAGTAGATTAACTTTGTAATATTTTATTTATTTTTATTTTATTTTTATTTATAGGTTCGCTAGCGATTTTTACACAAATGAATAATTAAATAAAGTTACATATAAATTAATAACATGCATAAATTGTGTAAAATCAGTTAAAAACAAACACTGCATGCAAACTTAATTAGTTGAAAATACAAGGTGAAATCAATAAATAATAATTAAAAACATACAAAACGAGAATAATCAAAAATGCAGACTAAAACTTTGCGAAAAAATTAAACAATTCAAAGAACTCAACCAAATATTTCAACAACTATAGATTTTAAAACAGTACATAAACCATACTTAATATGTAAATAGTAAACTAACCCTTATGCTTGCTGGTCATACGGTCGACTTTAGCTACAGCCTCTTTGAGATGAGAATAATATTCTTGGAGGAACGCTGTCTCTTGCTCGAAGAAGTCATTAACATCTCTGACTGTAGCGCCGAGATAAATCTCATCTGTTGTAGTGGTCATTGACCTCATCTGGAAAATTAATTGATTATTATTATATACCTACTGATATACGGCATAGAGTTCAAAATTCATTGACAGGCTTGGAATATGGTACTTTTAGGACATTACTTTCAAGTCACTATTAATAAATCATTGCGTTCTGATTGGCATTAGGTAATTTAGACAATCCTTTCCTATAGTGGTTTAACAGAAGGGAATGCTAAAAAATAAATATTGTAAAAGTGGAAAATAGGCAAAATAAGTTTGGAAACCCATGATTTAGACCCTATTTTCTACTAGATTCTTGTTCCAAGTATTTAACTCAAGATTCCTTTGTTCATTTTTATATTGAAATACATCTCTCAAATATAATATAATACTTTTTGATACTCGGTTAACTAAAATTTAAATTCATTAACTAACCACTATCAAAATGTTTTTGAGAAAATATTATTTTGATGTAGAGACCGTATTTATTGTATGAACCATGAAGCATCTAGATGTAGACCAAAAAAAATACTCAAAATAATATTTTTCTTATATTTTTTTTTTGGTATCACGAAAAATTTTTTTTTTTTCGGTTTCAAAATCACTTTATTTCTCAAGATATAATCACTTCGAGGAGAAATAAACAAACTTAACAAATCAGTTATAATTAAAATACAGTGTGCGCAAACAAATAGAGAGTATTACAAAAAAAAGAAAAAAACTTGCTAAACAAAAAGAACATTTGTGAACATGGAGGTACATTTCAATAATTGTCTACTGAATTTATACATACTTTAACATTTACATTTGTTATTGAGTATAAGGCCAGCTTATACTTACTAAACCTCCAATAAGGTCCATTCTGCCGCGCGGCTTTGCACATAGATCCTGTTCATACTCCAGGAACACTCTCAAATGCGCATCTCCTCTGAATACAGGGTGTGATGCCAACCGCTGAAGGAAAACTTCGTGCATAGCAACCGTCTTCTTAAAAGTCGCTAAATATTCCCTGATGATAAATAATTGTATGATTAGTATAGATTTTAAGCTGTATCTGATATTATAAGAAAGGATTTGAGATATATCTAGTTTAAATTTAAAATATTTTCTAAGGAATTAAGTTAAATGACAAAAAATTACACCCTTAAACAGTTGATAGAACAACGGCTTTGGGATTTATAACTTTAATAAAAGGCGATAAAAAAAAATGGACGAAATTCAAATATAATCTGAAAATAATGGTTGAAATCATAAAAAACGGTTGTTAAATATATTTCTTGAAATCCATATAGGAACCCGATAGTAGGGACAACGAAACGAGATAAAATTGGTAAATTTTATTTATTATTGTATTGAAATGTTAAATTGTAATAATGTTATTAGTTTTGTCAATTTTAGTGACTATTATGTAAGGTTTTATTAATTTATTATTATTGTTTTTTAATTTAAATTTTGATTTACTACAATTATTATACATATGTATTTTTCATGATATGATAGCCTATAATTAAAAGGACATTTAAGTTATTATTGATAGTTTGTTAATGTAATGAATGTATTAATGTTTTCCTTTGTTGGCTATTCAAATAAAATAAAAATAAAATACTATTCAAGTTACTAACTCCTCGAGTTCCTCCTTCATTTTGAGGAATTCCTCTCGTGTTAGAGCTCCTTCTCCTTCCCCCAGTCGTTGTAACTTCTCCCTGGACGCGTCGAAATCGGGACGGGGAGGTGCGGGCGGAATCTATAATATATGGTAACAAATTATATATACTAACATCAAAATGTTTATATTGTCAATAAGTTAATTTGATGTTGAAACTTATATATAACTAGTTATATGGCCAGCTATTACACATGGTTTCGTCTGCATAAAAAAAAACAATAAAAATGAAAAGACTTTTAAGCAACATCTCTTTGCGTATTAATTTCAGATAGCTTTCAGTGAGAGGAGCTTCAACAGTGACTGTGACTTGTGACCCAGGTGTAGGTTTAAGGGACCCCTATCTAACGTTAAACGATCACCTCCACCGTACAAGCTCCTCTCTCTACCTAACCAAATAAAAGAGGAACATACTAGGACTGCCTATGAAATAAGTTCCAAAAATGAATGAATGTGAGTTCTGGACAGGCCCAAATCTTTTAGTAGGTTGTACAGAGATTTGGCTGTTATACTTCTTACCTATTTTTACTGCGTACAGATTTATAACAAATCTATAACACTTACAATATATCCAGCATATTCTTCATTTTCCTCATATCTATCGTGAAGCCACACAAACTCCTCATGTTGTCGGACAACAAAAAACTCAGATTTCTGAAATTCCGGCAACGTTGTCTTTGTGTGAACCGTGAATTTGACTTTTTCTTTCTCACTCAAAGCATCAGATATATCCACCTGTTGAAAATATTATTATATATTTAATAAACAATCAGTTTTAATTCATACAAAAAAAATATTTATATGATCTAAAGTCGTTACACATACATTCTTAATCAATAACAATTCATAATTAATAAAATAAAATACCTTACTTATTTGATCTGTTATCGAAAATTCAAGAATATAAAATTAGGAATTGTAACATATGTAAAATGTAATAAATACAGTAATACCCCGCTTAACGCGACCCCGTTGTGCGCAGTTTCACTATAACGCGATTTTCAAAAATTTATTCAGATTTGGACATATTGCAGAGTATAGACAATAATGAAGACCGCGCCTTGACCGTGTGTCAAACGATTAAAAACAGTGTTTGGTGTTATGAACTTATTTTACAAGAACGTAAACAAAACGCTACCCAAAAGACAATACATGTATTTTTTCTTGTTCTTAGAATTAAAGTGATTGATTAAAATGATTTTTATATTTGTGTATTAAATTTTGACTGTGTTTAATCATAAATCTCGATATACGCGAATTTCAGTTAACGCGATTTTCTTCGGAACGTATCCCTCGCGTAAAGCGGGGTATTACTGTATCTCAATTTATAACTAAATAATATATTTTATTGTTACAATAATTATTTATACATACCAGTAAACTATTATCCGTTAACGAGACATTCTCATTGGGTTTCTTTTTATCAACTTTAGTGTCTCCAGATGGGGATGAAACTTGAGCAGTCAGAGGATCATTGCTATTATCATCAATGCAATCCTAAAGACATAATAAAAACATTTTTTAAACCAAAATAATATTATACATAGAATTTTTACCTATACTAGGCTTTAAATAAGGAAGTTTTATTTAAATGAAATTAATATTTTTCGAATTATACTATGTTACTTTATTTTTGTTAAAAACTACGAGATGCACACGTCTCATCTGCCCCGTCACGGTTGCTGTAAAGTCGCCGAAACTTCGGGAGTATGTAGTTTTTTACGAAACTAAAGTGACATAGTATAATCAAAAAAATATTAATTTCATTTAAATGAATAAAACTCACAAAAATCTTAGTGATTTGTAATACATATTATGCTTTATGAATTCTGAATCACACACAAACTTTTTATTTTTTCACTAAATACATGAAATTTAAATGGCAAAAATAAAATTTTAATTTTTTCATCTATTACATTACGAGTATGTGCCAGTAAATGAATATTGTTTATTTATAAAAAAAAATCCTATAGCAATATATTATTATATTCAAATAGTATGGTGCTAATATTTGTTCTCCTTAGTAATCTCTACTAATATTATAAATGCGAAAGTAACTCTGTCTGTCTGTCTGTTACTCATTCACGCCTAAACTACTGAACTGATATTAATGAAATTTGGTACAGATATAGAGTTGACCTTGAGAAAGAACATAGAATAGTTTTTATCCCAGACTTTTGAAAGGTTCTCTTGGAAACGCGATTTTACCGAACTCTACGAGGGCGAAGCTGCGGGCTGAAAGCTAGTAATATATAAATAAAAGAGTTAATATGCTGGCAAAAAGATATGGAACCTATTATTTACTCATAAAAAGTCTATAATATAGCACTCAAATATGTATGAGTGACTAAAAAATTATAGTTTTGTCTCCTAAAACCAACTACAAATATTGTAAGTGTAAATTTAAATATTTTCTGAACAAAGAAAAATATTTACTCCATAGTAAATTAGGATTTCTTGTATACATGAGTGTTAGAATTATATAATGAATTATTTAAATTTTTGTACTTAGAAGATATTATTTTATCATATTTTCTTTACAAACTTTTTCTCAAAAATTTAGAAGCTTCTTCATAAACTTTCTTAAACATTGGTGTACCAGAATTTTCAGATTCTAATAACACACAAAGGCAATGCAAAAAATCTATTTTTTTTAATAGTATAAATAAGTTGAAAGATTTAAAATAATTTTATATATAGAAAATTACAATTATACAGAAAAATTACCTCCCACTTGCATTTAAATTTCGATGACTAATTTATTATCTACATATTTAAGCCGATGAAATTGATAGCAAAATATTTTGTTAATACAAAAAAATAAACACCCTCCACGTCACTACTTAATAATTCGCATAAGAAACTACTGCTTCGATTATAATTAACACCAAGGAGGGTATAACTCGAGTAATTAAGCAATAAAGTTTCGTTTTTTAGTTTCACTTCGTAAATGTTAATAAGAATCTAACAGGATACGCCCCCCGGTTATATTTCTATAAGTAGATATCTTTAAAAGCACTTACCATCATCTTTGAAGCTAATAATGTTATTACTTTACAAAGTTATACTATATTTTAAATATATTCTTAATTAACTTTGAATCTAAAACATGAAACACCAAAACAAAAAACCACCAAATAATATTTGTCAATTAGCAGAAATCGTAACGTCAGTCTGTCATCCTGCAATAGTGACGTGCTTACTTTTATACCTACAGGTAATTAAAATAACGTTAACAAAATCACATTTTAAGTTAAAGTAATTTAATGTAACTTAATATCTATATACAACGAATCTTCTTTTCTATAAAAAATTGTGTAATGTTTTGCAGTTAATTTTAAAAGTATTGAAAATACTATTGATAGTATATTTTAAACCAACATATTAAACATTACATATGATATAAATGAGGATTGCGACCTTAAATGAACAAAGAAGGAAATCTTATCTGTTCCTTCAATTGTCTTCATTTTTATGTTTGAATTATTCTTAAAATTTTCTTACTAAAAACCATATTTATATATATTTAAATTACATTTTAAATAAGAAAACCGTACTTCACGCTTATTCTAGCGTTGTCTATAACTCTTCTGTAACGACACTAAAGTATGTGACAGATCACAGAATTACATTCCTAGTCTGGAGCCAAGAGACTTAACCGAATGGTGACACATGATTTAAATCGTGCAAAGCTATTTATAAAGAAATGCAATTTTTCTTTTTAATATATAAAAATATAATACTAACACTGAATTGCTTTGCCACAACACCATTAAGTTTGTGTCAGAATATAAATCGTATAACACTTGAAATTTGAAGTTTATAGTGGAATAAAAATTTCGTGTTAGTAAACAAAATTTGTTAGCGTTTTAAAGAATGAATGTAAATAGCTTTTTATCACCCCGTCTTATGGTTGGAGCCGCTATCGTTGGGCTCGTCGGAGCGGCTGGAGTATTTATATACGAACAGGTTTATGCCGAGAAACGAAGAGCTATGCTTGGTAAGCATAAGTATTATGTTACGGTAATACATTATATAATATATATTAAATATCTATTAATACGAGTAAGACTATGTGTCTGTTACATATGGGAATGGAAAACTTTTAATTATAGCATTATATGAGAATCTTAAATCCTTACTTGTAATTTGTAAGTATTAAATATCACTATCAAATAATTTCAGTTGGTGAAGTAGCGAGGCTGGATAAGCAAGTAGCTGCTATAAGATCAGAAATAGAAGCTCTTAGAGAAATACAGAAGGAAACGTAAGTATATTAAAAAGTTATTTATGAGATGTAACCTCTCATCATTCCATGTATTCACGGTGCGTGTGTCGGGTCCATCGTTGTAGTGAGAGGAGCTTCAACAGTACCTGTGACTTGTGACCCAGGTGTAGGTTTAAGGGACCCTATCTAATGTGTTAAACGCTCACCTCCACCATCCAAGCTCCTCTTTCTACCTAACCTTGTAGTACTTGTTTTTTTATGTTTATTATTTATATTGTTTCTGAGAACTTTTTAATTTATAATATAATTCGAACTCACTATTGTATCTAATAAAATTATGATCTATCTATAATATATATGTAGTAATCCGAAAACATTACTTTCATTTAAAAATTCATCTAGCTAGCTTATTTTTTTTGTTATGTATTTATAATAGTAATTTGCATACAAGTAAGGTATCCAGTACTTTACTTGGTTCTAGAAGTCTCCGGAGAGCTCGTCCCAAGCCTCGGGTCAAACGAGAAGCTGCCCCCGCTGCAGGAGATGTGACCGACTCGGAATACTTTACAGATTGTCAGTCTTTAGTAGGTATGTAAAAGAATTCATCGATTATTATTAATATATACTCTAGTGCTTTAGTATGTAATTCATACTGCAATTCTTTTTTTTTGTATTAAAATTAATTATATATTTGAAAGTAGAGAAATTACTATTATTGATGATTGGTAGAGCTGTATGTATTTTAATTCTATAATAGATTAAAATTATAGTTAGAGTCTTTAAATGTAACATAATTTTCAGTGTTACCACATTTATATCGAATTTGATTTTATTTGTAAACAGTTTTTTTCAATGAAATAATATTGTATATATATTCCATTCTAGTTGAATTCATATAGTGTTAAAAAAACCTTATACCTCTATACTCTATAGGTAAAGATGGGCAATGTATTTTTTTTAATTTTTGCCACGCATTAGTCCATTATTTTAATTCCAATGATAATCCTACTAATATGATAATTGCGAAAGTTTGTGAGTGTGTGTATGTTTGTTACTTCTTCACTCTCAAACGGCTAAACCGATTTTGATAAAATGACATCCAGGAATAACGCATAGGCTACTTTACATCCCAGAAATCCGCGTGTATAATATATATATACATATGTTTTTTATGTGTGTATCATTTCCAGGCACAGATATAGAAATGGACAGCGAGGAATTCTACGACGTGCCTTCAGACGACGACACTTTGAGAGACACGCGCGACGAAAACGATGATGACGTACGTTGACAGTAATAATAATAATAATCTTCTTCTTCTTCTTCTATATATATAAAAATGGATTGCTGTTCCTTAGTCTAACTAAAACTCGAGAATAGCTGAACGGATTTATCTTATCTTAGTCTTGAAATGTTCGTGGAGGTTCAGGGAAGGTATAAAAGCTGAAAAAAATTGATTCATTACTGAGAAAACCATAAAAATAGCCCTTTTCTATTTCCCATGCAAACGTTTTTTTTTGACATTAGATTTGACAACTAACTTATATGTCAATCATTCTGTCGCACTTCAAAACAAATAGATTTATGGCTTTAATAGGTAAACTCCAAAAATATAAATAAAAAAACGCAACAGATATTTCTTGATTATGGGGCGATACGAAGTTCGCCGGGTCTTCTAGTAATAATAATAATAATTTTTTATTTCAAGTGACTATCACTCATTTTATTGTTAGTAATACATATTACTTATCTCCTATGTTAGTATAATAAATTAATTAACAAAAATAAAAAACTATCTCTAAATTGTAATCATGGTAGTAATTGCTGAACTAATCCGCTCGAAGTAGCACAGCAATGACTAACTTACTTACAGTCTGTCTTACAGACAGTGATAGTCACGTTTGGTCACCGATAAAATACTATATTTCATCATTATGTATATACTAGCTTTCCCCCCGCAGCTTCGCCCGCGTGGAGTTCGGTTGTATCGCGTTTCGAAGAGAACCTTTCAAAAGTCTGGGATAAAAACTTATCCTATGTTCTTTCTCAAGGTCAACTCTATGTCTGTACCAAATTTCATTAAGATCAGTTCAGTGGTTTAGGTGTGAAAGCGTAATAGACAGACAGACAGAGTCACTTTCGCATTTATAATATTAGTAGGGATGACTTTGAAGAATATACTGTGCAAGTATTTGCATGGTTGAAGGCCATATTTTAAACAACCAACCAACCTTTATTATATTATAGTTTAACTTGTTCATTCACAAATCCCAATTTAAATAGTTCAATATAATATCTGCATATGACATTAGCGAATTATATGAGGAAACGCCACTAAGTATAGAAGAAAAGAGATTTATTAAAAATAATATAATTATGTATGAATTTCTTCCTATATATGTATATATAAAACTACTGTATGTATGTATGTATGTTTGTCACTTGAACTCTTAAACAACTGAACCGATTTGAAGGATATTTTTGTATCCATTTGTATGTCGTCTCAGAATTCTTATATTCACAAATCATGCCAACAGATGTCTCTGTTTATAAGTAGTTTATTTAAAATGAATACACTATCACGTAGGTTTCTATATGTATTGTTTTACCACACTATATATTTAGTATATTATTATATACAGGGTGACTGGTGAATTACCATCGATACTTGAGGACGTGATATTTGACGATCATATATGACAAAATAAAAATTAATATAACATAAATATTAATAAACTTCTAAGTAAAGTTAACCAAAAGTTATGTAATTAATTACGCATCGTGTGAACACCCTACAGATTAGGTATACACACACGCACACACACACGTGTGGCGGCGTAGTGTTGTATCAGCACGCCGCCACACGCGTCCACGCTTGGAACACTTGGAACGTGTCCACACTTTATTTATTTATACGGAAATTTGGTCAAAAATTAAGTACCTATTTTTTTTACATAATTCCAATGAGAATCATGTACCGAGTATTCTCCTTAAATATTGGTAGTAATTCACCAGTCACCCTGTATATACATATAGTCCGGAGCAAGAACTAATATATAGATTTAAATGAAACTAATATTTTTGGGATGTACTATGTGATTTTTTTTTTTTTTTTTTTTTTTTTTTTTTATGGGAAAAGGGGGCAACTGAGCAGACGGCCTACTTGATGGTAGGTAGTTACCGTCGCCCATAGACATCCGCAACGTAGATTTGCGGATGTGTTGCCGCCCTTCATTGGGGCAAAGGAGGAGGAAAAGGTGGGAAAGGAAAGGGTGGGAAAAGGGAAAGGGCAACCGGCACTCTCACTCACCGGACGAAACGCAGCCTTTAAAGACTACTTTACGCCGATTTTCTGTGAGAGGGTGGTACTTCCCCGGTCGAGCCAGCCCATGTTCGAGCTGTAGTAAATTGACTACAGCTAGGCTCTGCCACCTCACAAAATCACTGTTTCGTGATCACTGTTTCGTGATCACGGTTGCTGTAAAGTAACTGAAAGATCGGAAGTATGTAGTTTTTAGTACATCAGAAATATATTAGTTTCATTTAAATGAATACTCGCGAAAATCTTAGATCTCATTAATATATATATTTTTTTTTTCAGAATTCCTTAATAGTCGATGACACAAAATCAAAAACCAGTTCGTAGCTGTGGGGTACTTATTTTAGGTAAGTAATTCAATACTCATTTAAAACTTAAGCTGTATACACACTATAACATAATACAATACATTAGAATATAATTATGTATCAATTACTTTTATAAGTGAGTAACTGGCTTCATTTTGATAAATATATAATATACATATTAATTAATTAATTCATATTATATTTCAGGTGCAGTCAAATTGGGTTTAGTAAGTTTAGACATAGAATTACCGTTTGGGATTCAGAATGGGTTTGGCATATTCAATAATAAAATACAAGAAATAGATTTGTCTCGAATTTTAAATGACAATAATATATATGTTGACATTATTTTTGTTTTAAATTAATTAATATTTCTGGTACTTGTTATCTGTAGTCTTAGTACGTGTTCCATCGTTACTACATACGATGCGTTCCAAGTTTTTCAATTCGTTTAAGTCTACAGAAGTTTCTTGTTAATAAAATTTTAATATTATTTTCTGTGGAATCGTTTGTATCGTGGTATGAATTTTTTATTGAGGAATGCGCTTATAACGAGTTTGCATTGCCAAACTAAATACTGTAAGTATCAACGTGTGCTTGAATGAAAAACTGTCAACGCTACGTATTCAGTATGTCAATGCGAACTCTTCCTAAGAGCCAAGTGACGTAATACGCTTAGCTATTATCACGTCATCATTCTTTAATTCAATCGACAAGTATAATTCCAAAAAAAATATATTTTTTTATTACGATTATTCCATTATTATTAAGTTAATTTAATTATTGAACGGTTTTTAAATTTTCGTGATATTTTTTTGATATTGACATATAAAAAATCTTGTTTACCAGTTTCGTCGAAATAAATCTTGTAGCATAATAACGGTGGGTGAAAAATATAGACTGAGGCAGTATAATGAAGTAAGGTCAACAATATTGTTAAACTTTGTTTGAAACTGTAGTTAGTAGGTATATTAAATTTAACCCTAGATTTCTAAACTATTTTGCAAATAACGTTTTTACTGAACATTCGTAATAAATACGACATTTAAGTAAAACAGAAATAATTATCGAATCATGAATTTCAATTGTTTAAGATATTAAAATTATTTGCTCTACACAATTTGGACATATTTGTTTTTCACAAAACTACCCAAAATATGTGATATTTCTAGAAGATGCTGAATTCTCAGTTTGGCTTTTTAGTCCATCTATGTATATTTATGCCTAGAATTAATTATTTTCTTATAGCAACCCTTAGATCAAAAAGCGTTCTGTTGTGACTGATCATCTTCAATAGATTTTCAGTGTGACGAATTAGATTCTATACAAAGTTTACCTTTGTTAAAACTCACTCATACTGATGCACTTTGTGTTTTTTGCCTACGATGGCCTACTGAGACTGGAACATAAGAATTGGAAATTTTCATAATGTTTTCCATAAATTTCCATGTTTTTCCACTTTCAAACTCACTCACTATCTCTTGTGAACTCTCATCATTATATTCAACCGTCTCCAATGACTTACAAATATCATCTCTTAAGGCTCGATACATCTAAAACAATATATGTTACGGGCCAAGTATGAATACTACCCAGCCATATTGGGCCAAGTCATTAATTACAATTTAAACTCACCTATTTATTACATTGCCCGGGCATTATGAGTAATGCCCAATTAATAAACATTGTGCTACCAATTCAAAATACATCCAAATAATTGATGAAAACAATAACATTTACCTTAATTTACAACTCAATCATACAGACGAACACAAAATTTCAGGAATCATGATTTTTTCATAATTTTTACCATAGTCTAGTGATCTAAGGTTAAAGAATTTGCATTTTATTATTCCTTGTCTGTTATAATCTGTATGTAATAATATATTATCTGTAATAATGGAAATAAGCATTTAAATTTGACATTTAGTCCATTCTAATGTAATATGCTTATGGACGCTCAAGTGTAAATAAAATATATAAATCTTCATTATTGTTTCTCTAAATAAATTGTGGGTTATGTTTGTTAATAAAATATTTTCAATTTATTTTGACTTTTAATTTAAAGCCTAATAAACATTTTTATTTTATTATAACATCTATTTATTTATTTAATTAATTGTTAATAATATTTATATATACTGACACTGCTTCTCAATAATGAAATGTTTAGTTGTGAATAAATGAAACATAAGTTGTAGACATAATAAAATATGTCTACAACTTATGTTTCATTAAACTATCTACTTAATATAAAAGTTGTTCTTATAAATAATAATACTGGATAACATAATAAAATATTGTGGACAGTTAACATAATATAGTCAAAATTAAATCTCATGATATTATATTTAAATATAAACTATTTAAATAATTCACAACATTAAAAATGTATAAAAAGTAGGCCCGAGTTATGAGGTATTTAAAAATTCACATGAAATAGGCACAAACAAACTTACAAAACATGTATCTGTATATAATTAAATTTCCTTTGAATTCAATATATTTTTCATGTATTTCATTGAACATAAAATATATAGATGGATATATCAATTGTTTTGTTATTTGTACTATGTTTGAGGTAAGCTTTTGTTTTACCTAAAAAAATATACAAATAATGATGATGAAAAAATATTTCAATAAAGCACCTTCATATTAAATATAGTAATAATATTTCTTATATATAAATAAATAATTTTTATATAAACTACTGACATTTAAGTTAAAGACATTACATTCACAAATTATGTTAAAATGACAAAGCGAGGTACATTTATTTGCTATGTGCTGTCTAAATCTAAGATGAAATTTAATATTTTTCTTATAGTAACAGTTATTTTTAAAAATATAGTGCCTTTATTTGTTTATACCTCATTTAGTACTTTGTGCTTTTTTGGTTTTGCTTGAGAAATTATTAATTTTAATTTCTTCAGAACTTCTTTTTCCGTCAAAGCCTGATATGTGAATCGAAGATTTATAATTAGGCAGCAATTTTTTTTTGATAAGACATACTATTGATAATAATTTTAAGTTATGTGGAACACAGAAAAAATAGTTTTTAATGTTTAATAGGTTGCATATGTTTTGATGTGCTTACAAATATGAACATAGACAATTTTTTCTCCATAGGCCTTACATGTGCAAAAAGTTTTACAAATTATCGGCAAAAAAATATGTTAAATTCTAGACATCTATACAAATATAAATATATTTTACATTTAATCAATATTCTATTTATATGAAAAAATAAATCGTGTTTTACAAAAAAATGCATAGTCCTTAATATTAAATTTCTGTTTCTTTTTGATCATACTAATAAAAAATAATACTCAGTATTTAAAATTATTTAAACTGTGAGATAATCAAAAAAAGACGAGATTTCATTTTATTTCAAATATTATATAAATATTAAGGTAAACAAAGATCTCTACCGTCATTATATTCAGGTGAATACGTCCGAATTGTCGGTGTTAACGTATCGTGACGTCATTAGTGTACAGCTGACAGCCATAAGACCCTGCCGCTATACATATACATTTCAAAGCTAGTTCGTCTATATTAGTACTAAATTTATTTGTGCAATCGTTGTAATCCGTTATGTACAGTTTTCATAATGTGTACAGTCGGTGTAATTTATACACCTTGTATAGTGTACACATGGTATAAAGTATACAGTGGGTATAGTTTATACTCCTGTATAGTGTACACATGGTACAAAGTATACAGTGGGTATAGTTTATACACCTGTATAGTGTACAAATGGTATAAAGCATACAGTGGGTATAGTTTATACTCCTGTATAGTGTACACATGGTATAAAGTATACAGCTTGTATAGCTTGTACAGGGTGTATAATGTATACATGTGGGTGTATATCTACTGTACGTTCCTGTGTCTCGGCGCGGGGTCCGGGTCGGGGGGCGGAGGCCTATCCCGGACTTCTCCCGGGAGGCAGGTCTCCACCATAGCCTCAAGACAATACACGAACAGCTCACTGTTCTCCGCTGTACATTGATTCTATGGACATTAAAACTATTGTTATAACATATATATATATATAATTGCGAAAGTTTGTGAGTGTGTGTGTATGTTTGTAACTTCTTCACTCTCAAACGGCTGAACCGATTTTGATAAAATTTTGTATACAGGAAGCTGACGTCCAGGAATAACACATAGGCTACTTTACCTCCCGGAAATCTCGGAAATCCGCGGGTAACACCGCGGGGCGCAGCTAGTATATACAGGGTGACTGGTGAATTACTATCGATACTTGAGGACGTGATATTTGACGATCATATATGACAAAATAAAAATTAATATAACATAAATATTAATAAACTTCTAAGTAAAGTTAACCAAAAGTTATGTAATTAATTACGCATCGTGTGAACACCCTACAGATTAGGTATACACACACACTCACACATACGCGTGAGGGGGCGTGGTGTTGTATCAACACGCCGCCGCACGCGTCCACACTTGGAACACTTGGAACGTGTCAACACTTTATTTATTTATACGGAAATTTTGTCAAAAATTAAGTGCCTATTTTTTTTACATAATTCGAATGAGTATCATGGACCCAGTATTCTCCTAAAATATTGATAGTAATTCACCAGTCACCCTGTATATATGTATATGTATATGTGATTTCTATTTATAATCATCAACTTCCTCTATATAGCAACATAAATTTATTTATATAAGTCAATATGAATATGTGTTACAATACCTTAGTGAACGGTCCAGCAAATCTCCAAAGGCCACCAAAACCGCAGGACTGCATATAGTGTAGCTGTTGTTGGCTAGCGTCTTCTGATGCTATCATGTTCTGTATAATATATAAGAAAACCCTTAATAATTACTTATTTAATAAATTAAATTTGATACTGTATTAAAAGACAAATCGCTCGCCCATTCTCTGACCAACCAAAGTACTATACTTGTATATATATAAGTATGTATGTATGTATAATATCTAAATTTTGTTTATATGCTTATTTATGTAATTAATTCTACCTATGGCAAATTCTTTTTCTTGTTTCCTCTATGAAAAGGCTTCCTAATAAAGATCCCTTAAACATACTCACATTTCTTTTATAGTTATGAATATTTCAACTGCTGGTACATATATAAAAAAATTAAAACTAGTTTACTTTAGACTATATTGCTGAAGTAAAATTTCTTTCGCTTCTTCAGAATGCATTGATCCATTCCATTCATTCATTAACTTATATCTACTTCACTTTCGTTCGCCTCAGCCGATCACACTTTTCGTAACGCTTTCATAATCTTACCCCCAAGCGTGCGGAAAGAAGTTTTACTTCAATGAATGTTACATACCTGTATTATACTCTGTACAGCGCTGAGTATGACTTGGTCGTGACAATGCATCAATACGTGGTTGATTTTCATGTCCAAGAGACTGTGACTGTGAACGAATAGGAATATATAATAAACTAGCTTACTAGCTGTCAGTGGTGGCCAAGTAGTTAAAAGGCCCGCCTCTCATGCACGAGTCCGCGGGTTCGATCCTGGCCCGGGCAAGTAGCAATGTGATTTTTCTGAGTAATTCGTACTTTCTAAGAGTATTTAGACATCACTGATTAATGCTGATTCCCAAAGGGGGTTGATGTCAGGCAGGCGGCTGGTTGTAAAAATAGTTCGACAAAACTATTCAAAACATGTAAGGCAGACCCTGACTAAAACTGGGAAATTGCCAGGTTAAAGAAGATATAATAAACTAGCTTATGCCGGCGATTTCACCCGTTTGGACTTTAGTATTAGGTTAAGATAAACAAATAATTTGTATTAGATAATTCAAATAGAAACTAATTCCATCTAGTATATTTCTTAAAACATTTTTATTTATTAAAAATTAGTGTAAATATTCATTGAGATGTCTGAATGAAAGGTTAATAATGTTATGTATGTATATAGAATAGTAAATATATTTTGTTTTTATACTTACATGACGGGGAATACTTTCGGGAACACTACGGAGCCTTCTGCGAGGTACTGATACAGAATCCTGATCTCATCCTCGTCTGAAACGATTAACGATAAGAGATCAACTATATGTAGCAGGATGAATTGAATTTAGTAGAATAAATGATTATAGTAGAATGATGGATTTAGTAGAACGACCGATTATTATTGTAGAATGAAAGATTATAATAGAATAAAAGATTAAGTAGAATTAACTATTTTAGCAGAATGGACAATTTTAGTATGAATACTAATTGATATTAAAATTGTAATTTAACAGCAAACCATACATCTTAATTTTCACAAAATTATCCCAAAAGTAATAGTTTACCCCAAAATTTGTATTTATCCCACGGTATAAAATATTCTAAATACCTGTGGTATATTTGACAAGTGTAGCGAGTACAGTCAGCACCAAAGCTTGTGTCGTGAAGTCACTCAAAACCGATGGATCCAGGAGTGAATTGCGGGATATATCCTTATCCGACTGGTGGATAATAACGATTTATATATAAAACATTTGTGTATGACAAACATATTTAATAGAAAACAATGAATGATTTAAGAAATGTATTGTATGAAAAATCATTCCTATTTCACATATGTAAATTTTCTTTTACCTTTTACTTATAAAACAACAAATTATTGATGCATGTGTTAGGACTATTATAGTTTGTTTGATATTTGTATACTTTTAGGATTCAAGTAGTTAGTAGGTGTTTATGATGAAAATTAATTATATACCTTAGAGGAATGTTCTGAATAGTCACAGTCTCCGGATCGAGCGGACGCCGGGCGCTCCGCATCATCTGCAGGGGTGCTTCGCCCCTCGGTCTCCGCCACCTTATGAAAATGTATACATTAAAATACCACTATATTCAACTTAGTGTAAAGATAATATTTCTTTGCCACATTTATTCTTGGTTATAAGAAAGTTTCTTGTATCTACAGCTTGCAAATAAAGAAAAATACTCAACATATCATCAGTGCGATTATAGTAGGACATTTTTAAGAAGTTTACAATATTTATCTTGTTTCGTTGGACGTTAAAACTATATGGAACATTAACTCACATCGAGCCCGCTGTCCGCGTCAGTGAGATCTCTTTCTGCGGAGCCGTGTTGAACACTATGAGCTCGACCTTCACCATCCTGTATATATATGTTTGTCTGTGTATTCATATATGATACATATAAAATTTAGTGCAGAGGTAGCGTGGTTAGGCGAGAGGTTGACAAGTGTAACCAATTGGGGAATAGGGGTGAAAGTTGGGAAAGGGAGGGAAAAGGGAAAAAAGGGAAAGGTCAGGAAAGGGATTGAAATATATGTATTATAAACTTTTATCATACATAACCGCGCTACCTCGTACAACTGATGCGTGCCCTATTGCTTTATTTACAGTGTGAAGTTACTGTGACTGGGTGCTGTTAATTGAAGTATTTTCTGTTTTAATTGCTTACGTTTTCAATCAAACGTGACTAATTTGTATAAATGCTGTTTGTATTTCTGTGGTTGAATGGATTGCTAAGAAATGTGTTATTTTATATTAAAAAATATCTATTATAATTAATACTAATTAAAAAATCTCTAGTTTTTCTAAATTTCTATACTATCGTTTGGACTATTTCTTGACTATTTCTAGAAAAAATATCAAATATGTGAAGAAGCCTTTTATGGGGTTTTTGGGTACCACTATTGGTTCTAAGGTGGACTTTCATGGACGCTAAGGTAAGACTGGGTTTAAGCGAAGCGACAAAAGACGAAAAAATTTTTTTTGCTATCAATAAAAATATGTATCGTTTCGGTACACAAAAATAATTCATTCTTAATGAGAAAAAATTAATACACTTATCATATAAAATAACTATTTCTTAAGGATTATTAATTGTGCAAGCATTTCCGGACATGGGAGGTAGTTAAGAGAAAATAATTGTAGGAAAAATTTAGATTTAGCATTTCCATTGTATGTACAAGTACATTTATACACAATCATATATACACCCAGAACACTTAGAATTCGTGCTGTTTTACCATAAATAAAGGATATATCCTTTTATACCACAATTGACTAGTTTTCGTGTTATTTAGGAACAAACAGACATATAGATTTTTTTATGAGCTATACGATATACCCTGGGTGGTCTTATAGTATCTTTGGATGTAGGCACTGAGAATGATCTCTGTGTTTTGAAACGCAGCCTGGCTGACTGTCATGCGGCAAGCGGTTAACATTCGGTTAAATAAAGCGGGTATTGTGTTTAACACGTTTAACATAACGAATACGAACGAATCCAGAACGTCGCATGAAATGTGACAAAATGATTAGTATTACTGGAAAGAAGAATAGTTATAGAGGCGCGAGGAAGACTGACGCGATGGCTCAGTTGTTAAAATGACGGCAAGTTATTTGCAGATTCGATATTTTGTCATAAATTAAAAATCTTCCTCGGACCATGGAAAGTAAGAATAGAATACCATAGTATAATAGAATACAAACATACAGTCATATCGGATTAATATAAATTTAATGCTTACTAATAGTAAAAAATATAGAAATTTGATTAATTTTTTATAACTTTTATACTAGTATTGCTTTCATATGAATAATATTTAAAATCTCCAGTATATTTTAATATATTAACAAAAAAATAAACACTTTTAGGTTTGACTGTATGTCTGTTAAAATTAACAACTAAATGAAAGTACACAAAAGCTTTAACCGGTTACCTTGAATACAAGTTTTATAACAAAAATATAATTTAAATAAATGTATGACTAAATAATGATAGTAATATTATTATAATATTTATATTAACGGTATATTCATTACCTGATTGGCTATAGATGGTAGGTGGGGACTGTGACTGCCGCTCGAGTGAGGAGATTTACCTGAAACATACAAAAAAGTATATAATTTATAAAGAATACTTGCTACATATACATATATATATATATATATATTGCTTGTGACAACCCTGTTTATGATATATAAACATTATAGATAAGTTGACCTTAAAAAGTTTAAAATATAAAAGTAAAAAAAAATTATTACATACAGAGACTAGTAGTAACACTTTTTTACACTTATATTAAGGAATATAAGAGTTATAGGAAAATAACAGATTGTACAGCGCAACGCGAACACTTCACCAACATGGCTATTTCATTTTGCGAAGACGCAAATAAAAGTTGTATTTTTACTCGATTTTCAAAACTATTTTCACTCCTTTTCGGCATTTTTTTAGAGAATTAGATGTTAATGTAATTACTTAAACAGAAACGAAGGGTTTTTAACTCTTTAGTAAAATGCTACTGACCAAATATTGACTGATAAGACCGCAAGAGAACACAAATTCTTTGTTTTCGATTACCAGGTGTTTTATGACCTTATGAATTATCACCTTTCCAGGTAATGGTTAATGATCCCGAAATATTATCCAAGAAACGAATTTAATTATTATTAGATAAGTTAACATTAAATATGCATTTTAAGGGGTGTCTAATACATTTGGCCAAGACTGTATATCTGCAATCTTTTTTTTATATCTATAATCTCATGTATCTCATTTTATCTGCATATATCTATATATATCTCACCAGTGCTGTGTTCTTCTGTTTTCCGTCTATAGGAGTGAGTCGTTGGTTGTATCAGCATAGATGACTGTAAACATACGGACATATATCACAACATATATATTGATATTATACATTTGATTAATAAATTAGCAGCACAGAAATCATTTGGTATCATGAGAGAATTTATACAATAATTATTACTATAGGGACTTATAGATAAAAAAAAAATGTAGTGAGACAACTGTATACATATTTGTACATAGATATTAGATTCATGTAGAAATATTTTGATTAAATTTTATCATATACATATATCATCATCCTATCAGAGCCCACTGCTGAGCTGCTTCTTTTCACATGGTGAAGGTTAGAGCATTAATCACCACGCTCGCTCAAGACGGGTTGGCGATTTCAATATATATTCTCCAACTCACCTGATGATGATCCGTTGAAGGACAATAATGATCACAATTGTCAGGAAGCCACTTGGGTAGAGAGTGTTTGACGTGACAACGAGAACGAACCTCTTCAGACACGCATACTAGAGCTGGGAACATAATATACACACACACACATATATATATATATATATATATATATATATATATATATAGTATAAGCAAGTATTCTATATAAAATTACATTAAAAGTCGTTGATTTAAAAAATATTTCAGCTTAAACTTTCTTCAAATAATCTGCTTCCAATGTATATACGCCGAATTATCCAATGCTAGTAACGCGGATTTGCTCTATCCCCGACGATATATGTTATTGACACTAATCATTAATTCGTTTTGAAACATTATTGTCATAAAAAAAATCTCTACATTTCATAATTATTATATCAATCATTACAATTCCTATGAAAATATTATATACATACAAAGTAATATTTATGGTCTATGAACGATGAATATGTACTAAACCTTTCCGAGTTCACAGAATAAAATTAAATGAATCAGAGACAATCATTCAGAAAGATAGTATTGTTATTAAATATTATATATATCAGGAAAAGGCGAAATATTTAATAATCCAAGTTTTTAGTACATAATAAATACATACAAACAGTTTAGTAATATTTATGGTTTATGAGCCATAGAATTTTTCTGAGTTCACAGAAACAAATTATATTTATCAAATTCAATCATTTAAGATACTGATATTATATAGAATCCAGAAAATATATACAAAACATAAATCAAATATGTATTTCAGGAAAAAGCAAAGAAATTTAATATCCCATGTTTTTATATATGTATATTTAAAATATTCATCATATTTCAATATATTATTTCATTATATTAAGGAAAGTTAAAATATAAGTATTCCAAGTTTTTAGTATATACTATATAGGACATACATACATACAGTTTGATCATCATCATTATAAGCCTATCAGAGCTAATTGCTGAGCAAAGGCTTCTTCTCACATGGAGAAGATTTTAGTAACATATAGTTTAGTATTTATTAATGTATTAATAATATTTAGTAACCATTAATGTAGTAACAGTCAGTGGTAGCCTAGTGGTTAAAAGGCCCGCCTCTCATGCATGAGGGCGCGGGTTCGATTCTGGCCCGGGCAAGTACCGATACCAATGTGATTTATCCAAGTCATATGTACTTTCTAAGATAATTTAGACATCACTGATTAATGCATTCCCAAAAGAGGATTGATGTCAGGCAGGCGGCCGGTAGTAAAAACAATTAGGCAAAACTATTCACAACATGTAAGGCAAACCCTGGCTATAGCTGGGAAATTGCCAGGTAATGTATACCTGTAAGGTAGGCGACAGTACGATGCGTCAGTTGAAACTTATCCCTGTTAGGTCTAGCTGCCAGCGCTAGTAAAGCTGTGAGAACTCTGCAAGTCCTGGAAACAGTTCCAGGTGCTGGGTGACGGAAACCCTTCAGAAGATGACCCACTAGAGCGAAGTGGAAGTTAGAACGGAAACTGGAATGATAAACATATATATATTAATAATTGTGTATATAAGAGAGTATATAATTGGTATTATATAATATGGTAATAAATTAGTTTATATATTAACTAAAGCTTCAATATATATTATTATGGCAAAACTATGAAGTCGGATTCTTGTAACAGTCACAAAATAGTCCATATGATGATTTACAATATTTATTTATTTATTTAGTAAATAAATAGTATATAATAATACCAATATGATATATATATATACAACCTGAGTCCAACAGCGTGGTCCAATTGTTTGAAATGCCACTCCAGAGGCTCTCTCGTTTCCATCATAACTTGCTCCAAAGTCTGTAAAATATTTTACCATAAATAATATTCTCAGATTTAATTGATATGTAACTAATTTAATCAAGTCACTCTAATTAGTAAGTGTTATAAAAGTGATTGGATATTACCAACGAAACAAGATAATTTTTGTAAACAATTAACTGTAACAGTATTTAATAATTATTCGTTTAGGTTGTATTATGTTCATTCCATAGTTCATAAACACAACTAAATTCTTTTAGGTTACATATTTGATTGGTCGTTGCCAACCAAACAAGATAATATATATAAACAATTAACTGTACTAGAATTTAATTATTTTTCCTATATTTCTATATTACCTTATTATCAAACGCTCCCTGTGAGTCAAGTGTGTGTAGGTTTTGTTCCATTAGTGCCAGCCCTGCTGCATATAGCGCGGTCTCGTCTAATTGTAGTACTGACAGTGACACCCAGAATAAAGCTGCGTGGATTGGTGACTCCTGGAATAGTGGGGATACATGTATATATATGTAATTATTTTCATCAGCCTATCAGAGCCCACTTTTAAGCTGCCTCTTCTCATATGGAGGATCATCTCTTTCAAGACGGGTTGATGATTTCCAACTAATAATTTGATATTATAAGTCCATGTTTCTTCACAATGTTTTCCTTCACCGTATGTTAGTGGTGTCCAAAAACTTTTTAGAAAGTAAATATAACTAGGACAAAGTCACATTAATTCTTGCGCAAATTTATCCCCACTTCGTCAAAAAACTTCCCAAGTTACGTGCGACAACTATACCATATAATTTAATATTTCTCATATATATTTTAGAGTATTATTATATATTTTTGTACCGGATGTAGCAACGGCTGTAGCCTGGTCAGACACATGATGAGAGCCTCCAATAACGCGAGGTCGTTGAATACCTCTAAAGCCTTCACTAATATCCTCAGTAACTGCTTCATGTCATCGTCTGTCACGTTTTTACCTAGAAAATTAGATGAGATGACATAGATAAATCTAGATAGAATGACATAGATCTATATCTAATGTCATTTTTTCTAGTATTCATTTGAAAAAAAGTAATATTCATAATTATAAAAAAGAAATGCAATTACGTTGAATCAAAATTTTGTGTAATTTTTTACAATCGTTTATGGACATGTGCAAATCAAAAGAATTTTATTATAAACCAAGACATTTTTCAAGTGTCTAAATATTAAAAGAGTGTTGTATAAACAATATTTAGTATATTTTGTATGCAGATGGCAACAAAAAATTTACTTACTAATACAACCGAATACAATGAGTGCTCGAGGTTGCAACGCAGGGTTGAAGCAGAATGCAAAACTCTTAGCGAGTGACGTCCTGGAACATATCATTCATATAAAATATATTACAATTATTTGTATGGGCATTAATTTGTCACAACATATCTCAAAAACTTCCAAACAGATTTTCAAGAATCAGTAGTAAATTTTTAGGATATTATTAATTAAGCCTTACAACAAATATACATATATGCCAAAAAATGAAATTTTAATTTTTCTATACATAATACAGGAGACATCTTATTGCTCTTTATTATGTCATTATGTTTAATGAAATTTAAACATTACTGCAAACATTTAAAGTTTTTATTTGCTTTATATTTTTCGTTTATACAAAAGAGACAAATTAATTCGCACTATTAGGTATATAGTCTAAATTAATTAACTGTTTGTATATAAAGAGGTATTCCCAAACGAGGGTTGATGTCAGGCAGTTAGCCAACAATTAGCCAAAACTATTCACAACATGTAAGGCAGACCCTGGCTAAATCTGGGTAATTGGAAGGTAGAAGAAGATATAAAGAGGTACCATGTATCGAGCCAGTCACAGTCGGGTATATCTCTCATACAAGCCTCCATAATCTCTAATAGGGCGTCGGCGATTGTCTCCAATGATTGTAGGGGCAAACGCTCCCGATCGGACTGCGGGCCCGACGCGCAGCCCGAAGACACCGTGCACTCAGAATATGAATGTTCAGAATACCTGCGAATGTATTATGATATATATCTTATTTATTTAAAAGGTACATATTTAGCAAACATAAACAAACAAAATAGAAATAAAAACTAGGACCTGATATGACAATTACAGATGTACACAACATTCACACAAAGAAATAAATAAAACTTATTGTCTACCTGTTGAATTTAAGTGATAATTAGATAACTATGTATCAAAGAAAAAATCTTATGATCCAATATACAAAAAAAATAATTATATAATGCATATATCTATAGGAGAATATTGTTAAAGTGATGATGAATCAAATCAAATTTAAAAATGGTGTTACAACGGGATCGAACTTATGTAAGACTTATTAAGATATTCTAGTGGCTTTTAGAACTAAGCAATCGTGCTGAGTCAGATTGCTAAATTATGTGTATATATATTATATATTCTAATAAAATCCTACTTCTATTCATTAAGCATAAATTTATTAACGAACTCAAAATTTTAAATAATTATTTAAGGATCGCACTGAAAAGGAAGCAATCTCAGCTAATATCTTTCTATTGCTCCTAATTATACAAGTGCCATTCAAAAGATAATATATCCTTAAGCATATATGATTATATAGGACGAAACCTCTCATCATTCTATATATGCACGGTACGTGTGTCGGGTCCATCGTTGTAGTGAGAGGAGCTTCAACAGTGACTGGGACTTGTGACCCAGGTGTAGGTTTAATATATATAGAGAGACGAAACCTCTCATCATTCCATGTATTCACGGTGCGTGTGTCGGGTCCATCGTTGTAGTGAGAGGAGCTTCAACAGTGACTAGGACTTGCGACCCAGGTGTAGGTTTAAGGGACCCCTATCTAACGCGTTAAACGCTCACCTCCACTGTCCAAGCTCCTCTCTCTACCTAACAATATATATATATATATATGTATATACTAACCAGTCTCCTATATGTCTGTGGGGGCTCCTAAAAGCCGTGACAGCCGCAGACTTCACCTTGGAGATGCCGAACATCTGGTAGAACTTGGGCAGCGCGAACTCATCCAACGAGAGCATCAACACGCGCTGGGTATCCTCTGGGAACATATATTAAACATATTATTATATATTATAATACTAGCTTTTGTATGCGACTTTGTCCACGTTAACTTCGGAATAGGTTAGAGATTTATATGCCCAAAATAAGAGATAAATTTGTTGATAGATTGAGACATTTGTCCGTGTCACGTGACTTCAGAATATAATTTTTCACGTCATCCCGTGGGAACTACAAGTTATTTCAGGATGAATCTTAACCTATATATTGTTGTAACCAAGCTAAATTAACTGTTAATATCATCAAACTCCACACATCCACATGTGTGTTGTGTCAATCGCCGGCTATGTGCGTGTATATATGTTCTGTGTGTGTGTGTGTGCGTGTGTGTGTGTGCGTGTGTGTGTGTGTGTGTGTTCGTATCACTCACCGGAGAAGCTCGGCGAGTTGCACGTGCATAGCGAGTGTATGATGTTGATGACTAGTCCGTGAGTCGCGGCCCTCATGGACACCGAGCCCGAGTACACCAGGAACGAGACCGTGTGGAACAAGTACGGCAGGTGGCGGATCACGTCCAGGCAGTTGTTGAACGAGAGCATCAGCTGGGGACAGACGGACATACACACACGTGACGTCACACAGAGTAGATAGAGACGGAGGCAACTAGTTACAGGTGACGTTACAGAGTAGATCGAGACAGAGACAACTAGCTTGAAGTGACGTCACATAGAGTAAGTCGAGACAGAGACAACTAGACACAGGTGACGTCACATAAATAGTCATTTAGGATTGAAAATTCGTTTTATCTCAACTTTGATAAACATCCGTAGTACAAGTAGAGATCAAACAATTGAGATCATTTTAATTTCTACTAAGATATTTATCTACTTAAACAAAAAATAATTTAATCTTATTCAAATAGATTATAACCGCTCAATTTAACTTATCTCTGTCAGAACATACTATACAAGTATTCTATAGTATTGATATTTTTATTCGTATTACCAAATATCTGGCGAGGATTGCTATGTCAGCCCACATCATATGCTGCTCTAGCATCGCTGTAGGTGAGTGACATGTCTTATCGACAACCTGGAAATGAGAAATCATCGTTACTTACAATTATATAACATTTCTAGAATATTCTATAAACGTTAAATAGATTCCATTGTTCGGTGACCTCTGTCGGTTTTTGTATTTCTATCAATAGGCATGATAATAGAGAAAATTATGAAATTTACCCAACTTTTGGCCACTCACATACATATACGTATATACAATTCTAATGTATTTGTTTCAACGCCCTAGTATCAGGAAAAATTGGTATTTTTTTAGTATATTTATGTTATTTAGGCTATCTAGACTAATGAATCTATAATCTAAATAGCTTTATTAGATAGCTGTAAATAAAAATAAGCAATATAATGTTTTATTAGTATAGTCCTGACGCCAATACTGGTCACTTCATGAGGCATGTGAGCGTCAGGATGACAGGTGAATGTCAGTCAATGTAACTAATTTAATCGTGAACCAATTGTTGGGAGCTATTTGTGTAATGCACAAGATATAAATATCTGAAGACAGATCCGAAGATAAATATTGATTTTCGCAGAACAAAAAAATTTTATGAACAATATGAAACACATACATGATATGGAACTAAATATGTAATGCAAATATTTTTCATAATAGATTATAATTTGTTTATCCCGAGATTTATTCGTCAATAAATATCTCTTGTGCGTCTCGTGTGTCACGAACAAGTCAATAGAATCCTCCGCTTCTCACTTCTCTCATATTGAAGAGACCAGAATTAGCGAAAGGATTTTAAAAAAACCGTCCATCTAGTATGGAATATAATACATAAATAACATTTTGTTACATAAAATAATTATAAATATAAAATAGCTTACATATAAAATAAAAAGTATAAAAAACTGATATATTATAACTCACGGTA
This sequence comes from Danaus chrysippus, assembly GCA_916720795.1. Lineage (NCBI taxonomy): Eukaryota > Metazoa > Arthropoda > Insecta > Lepidoptera > Nymphalidae > Danaus > Danaus chrysippus. The sequence goes on from CAKASE010000075.1 coordinate 5,031,376, forward strand.
GCCGGCGTTACTGGGCCCAGCGCGTTATTTGGGAGTTTCGAAAGGGCCTGGGGGAGATATGTCAATGATACAACACATTTTAACAATAAAAATGTATTTGAAACGAAATAAAACAAAAACTTTTATAGTATTACATAATATAAATATATACAACTACTGTATACATAATATGTAATATATAAAGATGATTATATAAAATATTTTGGGTCAAAAGGTCATTATCAATATGAATATTTTCTTATATAATGTAGTTTTACGAGTCAAAGGATAAAAAAGTTATGTTCTTTTGTGATATTAAAATGACTGTTGATACTATGTAAGTGATCGTTGAAAAAACTATCAATCCGTTTGTTCCGGCTAAACTCTGAAACGACTGCAGCGATTTTGATGGGAATTACACTGACGGATAGCTGATAGAGTCAGCAGGAATATAGACCAAATTAATTTCAGAAATCATATTCAGTTTTATATATAATAATATATGAAAAAATAACTCTTCCTCTATGACGCACACTAGCTAGTTCATTATGTAAATAACTATTTTTGTGTTTGAAAACTAATCAATGATAATAATTGAAGTTCATCCATTCTAAGAACGTAATACCTACAATATATCACGACTTCTATAGTATAGTATAGTATTTTCATAGTATAATATGCTCACCCGACACATCCTACCGATGACCTTTCGTGACACAAGCTGTACGTTGGCTGAGGCGAGTGCTACAGCTGTGTCCGCCATTATCTCGATCATAGGTGAACCAAGACCTGGAAAATACACCTGGAGTTAAGTGGACATATATATGGGGATCTTCTTCTACCTGGCAATTTTCCAGCTATAGCCAGGGTATGCCTTACATGTTATGAATAGTTTTGGCTATTTGTTTTTACGACCGGCCGCCTGCCTGACATCAACCCTCTTTGGGAATGCATTAATCAGTGATGTCTAAATACTCTTATAAAGTACATATGACTTGGAAAAATCACATTGGTACTTGGACGAATATATGGGGATATAAGGCTTAAACTACATTGTCGGGATAGTGCAAATCCGCGTTACTAGCGTTGGATAATTCCTCGTATATACATTGGAAGCAGATTATCAAAAGAAAGTTTAAGCTGAAATATTTTTTATATTAACAACTTTAAGGTAATATTTTCACAATTAGTAATTATTTCGTGTTAAATTTTTTATTAATTGTGAAAAAATTATCTTAAAATACCATTTTGAGCTAAAAAATGCAAAAAAAACATTCTCGATTATTTCCTTTTAGAAATGACTTTAAATTGCATATTTAATTTCAATATTAATTATTTTCGAGTGCCCAAAAGACTTCGCACTTATATAAGCATACCACTTTAACTTCACAAGATACCTTTATCTGTAATATAGGCCCAAATTTTCAAATATTTGAACAAAAATACTTCCACTGACCAGATTTAACACTTCTCTGTAGGAAGCTGTCTAGCACCATATCAATGAGTTCCGGGACCTGCCCTATGGAGCCCCAAATCTTGGCCTGCACTGAAGGGTACATCTGAGTTTCTTCTATAGTGAGGGTAACTAACTTCTCTAATATACCAGCCACTTGCTTCTGCCGACGAGATTCATCTGATGGCTTACAGAATCTGAAATAAGAATATTTTGGAATTAAAATTTGCATAATCTTTCCTTGTAATGAATGATAATGATAAATAAGTAGTATAATCTTGTTGAAATTTATATATTAATAAAATGATCATGTCTAAGGAAAATAAATTGAAAAGATATTGAAGTACTTCACGATTCAGAACAGATAATACTCAAAGAGTGCCAAAAATATGATTTTGTTATCATTAAATATATAAAGACGAATCTTCTCATCATTCCATGTATTCACGGTGCGTGTGTCGGGTCCATAGTTGTAGTGAGAGGAGCTTCAACAGTGACTGTGACTTGCGATCCAGGTGTAGGTTTAATACCTATCTAACCTACTATTCTTTACAAAAACATGTACGAATTTCTATTAAATGCTATCAAAATATATTTCTATAATATAATACACAATTTATATAAAAACTAGATTTAAATTAGTACAATAAGTTATCTTGAATTCACATACCTTACTAAATTAGCCAACCAAGGCGTCATGTATTCAAGACACAAATGCTTCAACTCTATTGTGGATTTACCGAAGCCCTGGAAATAAGTTCATAGTTAAAGAAATATATATATTAATACAAATTGATTAAATTTACTTTATAAAAGCTTTGTTTTTACAGTATATATTGTATTTTAAATTGGTTTTACATACCCAATATAAACATTTCTATGTAAAATATAACACAAATTATATATATTTAAATATTTACATGTCCAAGTCTACTAAAACAAATTTCCATACTTTGTTCAGTAGATTATGTATTAAGTTTCAGTGACAGACAAACTTACATACAATATTTGATTCTTGTAATACCTGTATACATTCTTCAAGAAACTCCAGCGTCAAATGAGGTTCGTTGTGGGCTAACTTCTCGCTTACAGACTTGATGAAAATTGTGTTATTTGAAGGTATGCAGAGACCTGTATAGATTATAATAGTTTTATTTTGGGTATATTTTGTGAGAATTAAAACTAAAATAAAATATTTTCAAAGCAAGTAGAATTAGTATTGTGGAATAATATATTCATTTAATAATTATTTTCTTTTTGTTTATTATAAAACCTTAAAACGATTTTTTCTTTGCTATTAAAAATTAAGAAGCTTGTACAGAATATACATCTATTATTTCTTGATAAATTGTCGTCTATATCATTTTTCTAATTTAATTTTAACATAATAGTTATTATGGATCTACAATAATTAATTCAAATTAACAATACACAAAATAAAATTCCCTATCAGAATTTGAACCAGTGACTTCTAAGATAACATTCTAGTCACTTTTACAAATGCACCATTGTGTCTTTGATAGTGTGAATTTTTCTTCTATAATTTAATTTCACTAATTTTTATATATACACTAGTTTTGCCCTTACTAATTACTTCGTCTGCGTTACTTTCTAAATTAGAAATGTATAACTGTCCGGGCGAACTCTATTTTTTCTTAAAGACAGTAGATAAGAAGATTTTAGATTTGATGAACTTATTTTTTTCTTTTTCAATCGGATGAAAAGTCATATGTGCTTTCCCATGTTCTAAGCTACCTCTCCAATTTTCAGCCATATTCCTACAGTCGTTCTTGAGTTATGAATAGTGTAACTAACACGACTCTCTTTTATATATAAAGACTTGCTGAGTGATAAAAAATTACGATTATTTGAATTTTTTAACACCACATTATAAAAAAAATTAAACAAAATTTCTTAAAAAAAATAAATATTAAGGGTGAACAACCCTTATAATTAGGGGTATGAAAAATAAATAATAGCCTATTCTCAGACTTAGTGAATATATATAAAAGATACAAATCAGTAAAGTCATTTCGGAAGAGTACGGTAACTAGTATTGTGACGAGAAAATTTTATATATATACTAGCTGCGCCCCGCGGTGTTATCCACGGATTTCCGGAATTTAAAGTAGCCTATGTATTATTCCTGGACGTCAGCTTCCTGTATCCAAAATTTTATCAAAATCCGTTCAGCCGTTTGAGCGTGAAGAAGTAACAAACATGCATACACTCACAAACTTTCGCAATTATGATATTAGTAGGATTTTATTGTCACCAGAGGTCTCCAATAGCTGTCCCTCAATCTTCAGATGGAAGGTGGCCGTCAGTGCACATAACTGATTGTAAGCGGCCGTTCGTAGCGTGGGGTCACACGAACCAAGGTTGAGTAGCGCCATATTGAGGAGGGTGCCGGGAACGTCCTTGGGGCGAATTTTCTGATGAACTGTGACCGAATCCTGCGAAATTAAATAAAACTAATATATTTGTTTCATTTATAATATGTTTGTATTATTTTATAGTACAAAAAAGTCTCGGTTACTTTGCAGCAACAGTAATCAAGAAGACGAGATGTTATTACAAGAATAAATCACGAGTCATATAATAGTTTTATTTATTATTTATCTTATTTATTTCACTATTTTTAAAAAGTGTTCGGAGTCATCGTAAGACCAGTTTATTAATAAATTTGTGGTTTTTATTTTTTTTACTTCTCTATATGACAGGTTTCTGAGGTCGCAAATCTTATTAATTTTATTATAAATATAAGGGAAGAGAAAAGGAGAAAAACGAGCTGCGAAAGCAGTTTTTACTGCAAATCTTGGAGCCTTATATCTGCGGTTTATAAGTTTAATAGTTTTATTTAAATGAACACTCGTTAAATCTTAGATATTATCAAGTGAAATTCAACCTTATGTGTATGATAATAAAGTCTCACCGGCTGGCTCAGTTCCCATCTGTTCCGTATGTGTATGATCGCCTGCACTATGTTGTCACAGTCGTTGTGTATGAAGCTGAGAGGAGTCGCCTCGTTGATGATTGACAGAGAGAATTGGTTGTCATCCACAAGACATACCTGGGTATAATAACAATATAATATATATAATTAAAAGTATGGTAGAGTATAAAAAAGTAACGAAGCAAGCGAAACTATTTTAGATACTAGCTTTCCTCCCGCAGCTTCGCCCGCGTGGAGTTCGGAGTTCGGTTATATCGAGTTTCCAAGAGAACCTTTCAAAAGTCTGTGATAAAAACTATCCATGTTCTTTCTCAAGGTCAACTCTATTTCTGTACCAATTTTCATTAAAATCAGTTCAGTGGTTTAGGCGTGAAAGCGTAACAGACAGACAGACCGAGTTACTTTCGCATTTATAATATTAGTAGGGAAGTAGGGATTTAATCGATTTATAATATTAGAAATACCGGTGTTAAATTTAATAAAAAAATATATAGCGTACATTATTATGGAAAATTGTAAGTAGGGAAATTAATGATATATATTTATTTCAGTTAATATAAGAGTTTTCAGATGATAGTCTACAACAGAATATTATTTATAAAGTGAGTCATACAGATAGTGTATAAACAGTCATCTCACCTCATCAACTTCTGACGCGTAATACACATCATTCAACATGACAGGCAGACCAAGAACCTTGGTCTTCTCAGTTGACGTGATCTGTAGAGCGGTGGGGCCAACCTATAATGGTCATCAAACATATATATATATTAAATAGACAATATGTACATGTATATAAATTCACATTTTAACACAGGGATATGTAATTTTTCATTATATAAAAAATCATTAAGAATTTAACAAAAAGTCTTTGATCATGTCACATTAATCCATAACCTAATAAACCCTTAATTCTGAAGTAAAATACTACGTAATAAACTATTTAAAAGAACTATAATATTTATTTCGTTACTATACTTGTTCAAACTGTCTTCATTATTGTAAATCAAAAACTAGTAAACTTTTATGTCTGTACACACTTGTCATCAGCCTATGAACGCCCACTGCTGAGCATAGCCTCAGCCTGTACACACTTAATATACCCTTAAGTCGTAATAAACTATTTAAAAGCAATTTCCTAAAAAAATAATTATAAAATTATGTAGCTATTTTCATATACAGGGTATAACTTCCTTTTTATTATCAATGATTGTTTGTTATCTTATTGTATTATATTATTGTTGTTTTTTGTTCTTAACTTTGTTTAAAATTTATTCTTACAGATTCTCTTAAATTTTTGAGTTTAGTGTTTAGTTATCTTTGTTAACGTGTAAGTTGTAAAATTTAAATACCTGTAATGGTGTATCACACTGTACAAGTTTTGTTTATTATATTTTTTTCCACATATGGTTTGTGTATATGCCGATGGTATTTCCAAAATAAATAAATAAATAAATACCGTATCCATAATATATGAATAACCTTGATGGAAACTTTTGTGTCTTTATGTGAGAGCTTCAAAGCGTTGTTGAAGACTTTGAGGTCTTCTTCTAAAGCCAGCGTTGCTCCGGGCAGCTTCTGTTGTTCAGGATCAACGTAGTCGCTCAATCTACTGTGGTTGTCTATGAAGATTATTTTCCTGTTACCCTGAAATGTTACATTATGTTAGCAATTTAATAAAATGATATTCTGGTGTCAAATTATTGATGTGAGGTCAAAAATAATAATAGAATTCTAAGCATTACCATTGGTAATTTTAGTTTTTGTGGTATTAGCACTTAAATTCTTAAGTTCTTCGATATTTTAACAATTAATAATTAATATTAACTTTAATTTAACACCAATATACTCTATTGATATTAGTAAAGGGAGTTAAGAAATTGGTGACCTAATTGGGGACACATACATTGACAAAAATTTTAGTACGATTGATCTTTTTAAGCATTAATGCCACGTAATCATGGAAACATGTACAATTCAATACAGTCTCTCATTTGTATGACCAAAGAATTGTATGTGGTGAAAGTTATATAAAATATATGTAAAAATTCTTATATATATCGGATTTAATACAAACTATTTAGATTTAAAGAGTGACGTCAGCATGGATGATATATACATGTGTGTGTGTGTGTGTGTTATGTTACCCTGAGCGGCGCCAGTATGAGTTCGTGGAACTTGGTGTACTCGCGGACCCAGCCGTTACAGTTATATATGTAGCACGCGTGGACACTGTTGTAGGCAACCTCGGGCAGAACCGTGAACCACTTCTGAAGGAAATCCGTCCTGGAATTATGTTTATAACCATCAGAAAACTATAATTACATATCTTTAGTTATCTATCAAGAAAAATCTTTAGTGATTGGGTTTTACAAGAGTTTAGATGGAGTATTTGAAAAAATATATGAACTATTACTATCTTCTTCTACCTAGCAATTTCCCAGTTTTAGCCAGGATCTGCCTTACATGCTGTGAATAGTTTTGCCTAATTGTTCTTACGACCAGCTGCGTACCTGACATTAACTCTCTTTGGGAATGCATTAATCAGTGATGTCTAAATACTCTTAGAAAGTACATATGACTCGGAAATATCACATTGGTACTTGCCCGGGCCAGGATCGAACCCGCGACCTCAAGCATGAGAGGCGGTCATTTTAACCACTAGGCCACCACTGAAATATATTATATATGTTTATTTATTATTTCTATAGTACCTGAAGCGATTGTCTGAGTTAGTATGTGTGAAGTCAACTATCAGCTCGAAGGGTTGCTGGCAGAAAGGTTTCAACGTGAGGATGACGTGGTAGATCAGAAGATCCGCATTCACCTCACCTATCCTGAACACAAACCAATAAAAAACATATATAATTTTAGGTACAGTTTTAGTCTTAATGTTCATTACTTCCATTTGTATTACAAAATGACTGAAGACAGTATTTATAGTTTACAAATACAAAGATACTTATATATTGCCATTACAAAATTATAATGGTTCAGTATTATGATTAATTATAATTACTTATAAAAATAATTCTAAGGATTATAGTATATTATAACTAGCTTTCCGCCTGCAGCTTCGCCCGCATGGAGTTCGGTTGAATCGCGTTTCCAAGAGAACCTTTCAAAAGTCTGGAATAAAAACTATCCTATGTTTTTTCTCAAGCTCAACTCCATCTCTGTACCAAATTTCATTAAAATCAATTCAGTGGTTTAGGCGTGAAAGCGTATTTTCCATTGTTTACCCCCCGCAACCAGCATTGTAGGTGGAATTTAATAAAATCCGTTCTTAGCTGCCCTCTACTCAGCGAAAGGAATAATAATAATTATGGTTCTAGAGATATCGTGATAAGTCAATATATAGGTGGAAATCTCTTATATTATATGTATATAGATTAGTACGATATAGATGGCGCAATTTGTAACACATACTTGTATCTCCTCGATATGAAGTAGAACACCGGGTTGCCCAGCTTGCTGGTCCCCGCCTGGTAGAACGTGTGTGTGTGTGTGTTATACATACTTGTATCTCCTCGATATGAAGTAGAACACCGGGTTCCCCAGCTTGCTGGTCCCCGCCTGGTAGAAGATGTTCAGACTCTTGATGCTCTTGAACTCCTCCTTCTGGTGCATGTTGTGCTTCACGATGAACTCCTCGAAGTTGGTCGACGACATGTCTATGGACGACCAGCGGGCGTACGACGAGAACAGCAGCCCGGATGTACTGGAATATATACACGTACATATATACAGGGACCAAGACTTGGTGTAAGGAAAAAATACTACACTGTAAAGTATTTTTGATATTTCAAAGTGACAGGTAAGTTGAGAAGTAATAGATTAGCTAGATAAAGGATGAGTATATAACAAGAAGAAATGTGGGTCGAGGTAGACCTAAAGAAGGATGGATGGATTGGATGAACACATGAATGAAGGAGTGACTGGTGAAATGATGACTGATAGGTGATAATAGAAGAAAGATTGTAAAGCCTATTGTTCTTTTTATTTTTGCAGATTGCCCACTAGTCTATTCTTACTTTGGGTGGTGGGTAATATTTTTCTTGGCTAAATAAACTCAACTTCATGAACTGAACTAACCTGAAGGTTGTATTATAATTTTTATAGAGGAAGGTTTTCTTAAAGTATTACAGTCCTTGAAATTAATCGATTTCACTGTTTTGATTTCTCCAAATTTTGTTAAAGACATGTACATAAAATATTTCAATATACAAAATTATAATTTAAAAAATCTGATATATAACTCATTCAACAAATTATTTTAGTTAGCATGGGAACCAGAGAATCAAAGATCCCTTTAGTATATCGTTTTTTTCAATAACTTTGTGTACAAATTCATGTTGTATAATTAAATGTGTTCTCCATATAATAAAATCGACGAAAATATATTAAATATGTATTAAACTTACGATTCCACAGGCTTATGTTCGGGCGGGCCCAAGTAAGCGAGAAGCGTTGCCATCTGAGAAAAAACTTATTAATTATAGTATTGGTAAATTAATATTTCGATCTTTAATAAATTAAATAATACGATTAATAATAATTAATAATAATACAAATTTTGATTAGAATTCCTCTAAGAATTTTCAATAATGAATTCCATAAAAAATCTTATCTATGTATATTGTAATAGATGAATTACAAATCAAACACCTACATACTTAGTACGAAAAACATTGCAAAAATGTTAAGTATTAAGGAATTAAAACAATACTCTAAACAAAAAAATATATATGTATGTGTGTGTGTTTATATAAAGTTATATAGGACCTTATCGAAGGGTCTTCTGCCCACAGCCTTATGGTCCCGTGAACAAGACAGATAGTCTCCAATTTTCTCCTGATGGTTCCACAGAAGTCGGTGTAAAGCTAACACGTTTGCGTCGCTGATGAAGGACAGGTTGTGGGCCGTTTGGTCTACGGTTTCGCAGTCCGACGCTATCTCTATGAAGAATCTGTTCAGATATAAGAAACGCGATTATATATTATGTTATATGTATTAGAAATATTTTGAAGTAATTCGTTCTTATTTGACAACAAAATTCTAAAGAAATTAATTTGTATGCGTTACATCCCTACTAATATTATAAATGCGAAAGTAACTCTGTCTGTCTGTCTCTTACGCTTTCACACTAAAACACTGAACTGATTTTAACGAAATTTGGAACAGAGATAGAGTTGACCTTGAGAAAGAACAGGATAGTTTTTATCCCAGACTTTTGAAAGGTTCTGTTGGAAACGCGATTTAACTGAACGCCACGCGGGCGAAGCTGCGGGCGGAAAGCTAGTGATCTATAAAAGAGACTCAAAGGTCATATATTGGATTAAGAATATATGTATGTATACTTCTTCAAGTTTTTTTTTCTCATTTAACACAAAATTTTGAATGAATAATTTTTTTTGCTTTAAATGGTCTATAAAATAGTATATTTCAGAACCATCAGTAATTTTTACTTTTTTTCCTTGATTAGCACAAAATTTTGAAATAAATTAATTATTTTACCCTACATAGTCTTATAATGAAGTATACAGGGTGACTGGTGAATTACTATCAATATTTAAGGAGAATACTCGGTACATCATTCTCATTCGAATTATGTAAAAAAAAATAGGTACTTAATTTTTGACAAAATTTCCGTATAATTAAATAAAGCGTGGACACGTTCCAAGTGTTCCAAGTGTGGACGCGTGCGGCGGCGTGCTGATACGCTGATACGCCGCCACATGCGTGTGTGTGTGTGTGTGTGTATACCTAATCTGTAGGGTGTTCACACGATGCGAAATTAATTACATAACTTTTGGTTAACTTTACTTAGAAGTTTATTAATATTTATGTTATATTAAGTTTTATTTTGTCATATATGATAGTCAAATATCACGTCCTCAAGTATCGATAGTAATTCACCAGTGACCCTGTATTTACGAATTAACAGTATTATTTTACTACTGAAAAACTGAAATATACTCATTTATTAGTTACTAAGTGATATATACTTTCTGCCGGCTTCAAAATGTTCTCTGAGGAAGTCGTTGAAGGGCAGCATGTGTTGTTCCTTTGAGAATTCCACGTGGTTGGCGATGTTTTGAAGGATCTTGGACATTAGCATGAGGCCGCGTTTAATGTGAGATGGGATGGGGCGGGACACTATACCCATCTCCTGGGGAGAAACTGGAAATAGAACATAGTTTATATTATATATATATATTTGAAAGAAAGAAAAGACATTTATTGACATTCACACAAATAAAAATCAAAATTATTCAAAAAAGGATATAAAAATAAAGAAAATAAATATAATTAATATGAAACTTGTGTGCAGTCAAAAGGAGACAACTCAAGTTATGAGGGTTTTTTATCCCTATGCTGATTTTCAGCTGTCTCCCTTGTTGCCACGCAATGACAGTATCAACCAAAGGTATCTAAAATATATATGTACAGCATAGCGCGGAAATATTATAATGATTGATATATTTTCTTGATTTAATGAAAAAATAAATAGCGAGATTTTTTATTATAAAAAGATAGATAACTATATGGAAATCATATATTTATTATTATTATTGGACATGTGACTGTAGTCATGTAGTAACAATGTATGTTATCCGCGTTTTGAACGTTTTGTTTATTATTTTAATTTAAATATACAATCCAAATTCTTTGATGTAGGATATAATTATTAGTTATATGTCAAAAAAATGATTTTCTTTTACAATGCTTTCTTTAGATAAAAGCCACATTTACAAAATACTTATTCATATAAACTTTTTTGATAATTTTGAATATTTCACAAATACATATTAACCAATTATTGTTGGTATACATAGTGATTATATTATGATATATTTAAATATAAACCTATAGCTGGGTTGATGTATCTCAGGAACAAAACGGTGCCGACTGCGCCGACGCTGGTCTGTGGGAATTGGACGAACCTCTTACTGAGCACCTGGAAATAGAATATGTTATATTACACCTGGAACAAAACAGACAAATCCAGGTCAAAATTGAGCCTGGATTACTATTTACTAGCTTGTGTATAAAAATGCAGCATTTTATTATGTACTGTTGAATATAAGTAAATGTTATAATCTATTTCAACGCGTGATATATTTTTAATATGTGTATGAATAGTCGTATCATAGTTTTGTCGGTTGAAGGTTGATTAAATATATGGAGATCATTAGAAAAGGGTTTTTATTTCATCTAAGTATTTTAACAAAAACAATATTAGAATGTTCTTTGATGGTTTTGGTTCATGCAGATGTCATTGAATAAATATATTAATTATTTTTTATACCAATTTCCAATGACCTATATACTCAGATAGTCTTAAGAAATTGCAATAACTTTATGATTAGAAACTAAATAAAATTATAATTGTATGACATTAAAAGATTCATCATTTTATTAAGAGAAACACACTGAACGAAATATAAACACAAAGATTAAATATTGACATATAGATTAAATACCTTACAGAAATGCAAGAGTTAATTTACATATCATTGCCTTAATATTTCTTAGATGATTTTTTAAACTGCCAACATTTTGTATTTATCTACCTTCCCTTAAAGTCTAGCACTTTCATACATTCAGAATGATATATATACAGGGTGACTGGTGAATTACTATCGATATTTGAGGACGTGATATTTGACGATCATATATGACAAAATAAAAAATAATATAACATAAATATTAATAAACTTCTAAGTAAAGTTAACCAAAAGTTATCTAATTAATTACGCATCGTATGAACACCCTACAGATTAGGTATACACTGACACTCACACATACGCGTGTCGTGACGTAGTGTTGTATCAGCACGTCGCCGCACGCGTCCACACTTGAACACTTGGAACGTGTCAACACTTTACTTATTTATACGGAAATTTTGTCAAAAATTAAGTGCCTATTTTTTTATATAATTCGAATGAGAATCATGTACCGAGTATTCTCCTTAAATATTGATAGTAATTCACCAGTCACCCTGTATATATATATACTAGACGACCCGGCGAACTTCGTATCGCCCTATAATAATGAAATATCTGTTACGTTTTTTATTTATATTTTTGGAGTTTACCTATTAAAGCCATAAATCTCCGTGTTTTGAAGTGCGACAGAATGATTGACATATTAGTTAGTTGTCAAATCTGATGTCAAAAAAAAACATTTGTGTCAACAACTACTAATAAATTAAAAATTAATTTAAAAAACATTGTCCAGCGGACAAAATTGTGAATCTAAACCATTCCCAGATCGCCTTAAGAACACACAAAAAAATGTCATCAAAAAAGGTCAAGCTTTCTTTCTTTCTTTCTTTACATACACACTCACAAAAGAGTTATATATATATAAAGATTTTAATATTCACCTGATACAAACAATGACACATGCTCCGTAGCTGTGAGGGGAACTTGTCAGCCGAGCCCACGATCCTCTCAAACACCTCGCGGGTCAGATCCCGCAGATTGTTCCTATTGATTTCTATATCTTGACTGGGATCCAATCTGAAATAAACATTTATGGTCACATATATTACTTGTACTTTATAGAAATGGTATATATATAATATTCTATTACACAAAAAAAAACAATTGTTTATTGACTGAATACAATTGAAGATCTTTTAAAGTGAAATTTTTCGCGACTTCCAATAAGGTTGCGTTAAACGTTCAACGCTCCTGAAAAAAAAAGAGACGGAAAGAGAGTAAATGAGTGTGTCAATAGTGTATTGTAAGCAATGTTTATAAAGTTAGTCTTAAAAAATATATGAGTTTATTAAAAATCAGTTTCTCATTTTCTTATTTTCATTTCCACATTACGAAATTTCACTTCTTGCGAAGATACAAAACACACTAATTTCTTTATAGTCTTATTTCTGTACACGTCTCATCATCAGCCTATTAGAAGCCCACTGCTGTAAGGTCTCTTTCTCACATGGAGAAGGTGAGAGCATTAATCACCACGCTTGCTCAAGACGGGTTGGTGATTTCAAACTTGGACCGTGGAATTATAAGTCAAGGTTTGGTCACAATGTTATCATTCATCAATCAGTGATGTCTAAATACTCTTAGAAAGTACATATGACTCGGAATAGTAAGGAAATTTTTATAATAAGATGAAATCTTTCCACAAACTTAAATCTATCCAACAGTGACCTCTACTTGACGTGTCTATATAAAAGTATTATGTATTTATTATATCCAGGTGTATATATTTATTATATTTCACCTGGCTGGGTCCACCTCGAAGCTAAGACTGGGGCTGCAGTCCGCCTGGTCCAGTAGGGCTCCAATGAGCGGCTCCAACAGCCCCTGGAGGTAGCCGTAGCCGTAAATCTTGAAGCAGAACGCCATGATCTTACTGCCGAGGGAGTTCCCGCGAAATAACGTCTGCATACAGTCCGATACCTGCTTACAAAAATACAGGGTGACTGGTGAATTACTATCAATTTTTAAGGAGCATACTCGGTACATGATTCTCATTCGAATTATGTAAAAAAAATAGGTACTTAATTTTTTACCAAATTTCCGTATAAATAAATAAAGTGTGTACACGTTCCAAGTGTTCCAAGTGTGGACGCGTGCGGCGGCGTGCTGATACAACAACACGCCGCCGCGCGCGTATGTGTGAGTGTGTAGTGTAGAATAATCTGTAGGGTGTTCATACGATGCGTAATTAATTACACAACTTTTGGTTAACTTTACTTAGAAGTTTATTAATATTTATGTTATATTAATTTTTATTTCGTCATATATGATCGTCAAATATCACGTCCTCAAATATCGATAGTAATTCACCAGTCACCCTGTATACATATACATATATATACATTTATTTAGTGTCTTCCCAAGATTGATTTTTACTAAAATTTTTAATCATTAAGTACAAACCAAAATTACTGTTTATACATTCCTAAGATTTTTGAGCTGTAATTATTGATTTTTTTTTAATAAATCCTTCTTAATTCTTAAAGGGATTCAAGACTTTCAAATTAAATACATAGCATTGAAAAAAAAGTATTTCAAAATGTCCAACACATTTAATACCAAAATAATAATAGGTGGATAGGAATGTCAAGCGTCTTAATCAATACAATTCTTATTGATTCAAAACTCTATCACTACAATGTATTCACTATACAAATTCTTCATGAAATCAACTGAAAATCATATTTTGAGTTATATATCGCCCGGCGACAGACAGTCAGTCATAGCTAAACAATAGGGTTTTTTACGCTTTTAGTACAGAACTCTGGTAATAATGACAGGCACAGACAAACAATTATCAACAAACATCGATAGATAGGGTCCCTTAAACCTACACCTGGGTCACAAGTCACAGTCACTGTTGAAGCTCCTCTCACTACAAGGACACACGCATGGTGTATACATGGAATGATGAGAAGTATCGTCTCATATATATATTAGTAATGATAACGTGACTCACCGCGCACACCTCCACCTCCCGGTAGAAAATGTTCCACAGCAGCGGCGCCAGCAGATGTTTAGCGTCGAACAGAGAGACGAGCACGCGAGCCAACTCGTCCATCTGAGCGGAGCCCACCACGCTCGCTAGAGCCATCGCGATGGGCAACTCACCCTGGGACAAACAATATATAATATATATAGAACCTGCATGAACATTCATAGTGTTGGGACTCGGTTACTTCAGATAGTTGAATAGATAGTTGAACTTTTATGATCACAAGTATATTGTTCTGTTATCATTATATACTAAATATGATTGACATTTTACAATAAATTAGTTACAATAATAATGAGTCTCGGAGCTAGTTGGAAATGTTGTAGCTCTTGCATGTCTTATAAAAGAGTAGGATAACGGATTTGGAGCCAGAACAGACAATTTATTGTAATTCAATTAAAATTATTCCATTGACACGAAGAAAAATGTTTAAAAACTTCAAACAATGATGTTAAATGCCATAGTTACAACTTGAAAAATTCGTACAAAAAGCAGACAGAACTTAATATTTATATTTGTCATGTATATAGTGCTAATAGTCTCCATACATTAAAAAACTCATAGTTCCTCACAGTTCATGGTCTCAATACATAAAAAAACTCATAGTTTCTCATCGTTCATAGTCTCCATACATAAAAAAAACTCATAGTTTCTCATAGTTCACCTTATCGGAGATCATAGTGACCAGTTGTACGAGTTGTTCGAACCGGTCAGCCAGTACAGTCTCAGCCAGGGTGTCGAACTCCGTACCCTGCTGGAGGATCTTGGTCAACACCTCCATGAAGGCCGTCCGAGTCTGGAGGTCGCGGTGGTAGCCAAGATCTGAACATAAATGATAAAATACTATAAAATAGCTGTTTATGTGTCTACTAGCTGCGCCCCGCGGTGTTACCCGCGATTTCCGGGATTGGGATGTAAAGTAGCCTATGTGTTATTCCTAAACGTCAGCTTCCTGTATACAAAATTTTATCAAAATCGGTTCAGCCGTTTGATCGTGAAGAAGTAACAAACATACACACACACTCACAAACTTTCGCAATCATAATATTAGTAGGATAAAAGAGTACTGTTTTTTTTTTTCAAATTATTAAGGGTAGTAGAGACAAAAAAAAAATCATTATGCACAATATTAGGGTTTTTTGATAATTTTGTGGTCTTTGGTAATTTATCTTAGGCACAATTTTTTTGTGAAGAATTGGTGTTTTTGGGCTCTCCAGTAATTTATCTTATAAACAGATCATTTATTTGTACTTATTTATTATTTTGGTCGTCTTTGGGGTCTTATAAATTTATCTTATGACCAAATATGACCAACATTTGAATTTTTTGTTCTTTTTTGAGGTCTTTGGTAATTATCTTATGAATAGATTTTTTGGGCACTTATAGATTTTTGTTCTTCTACCGTAATATATCTTATAGCCACTCACCAATACTATGCATGAGTCCTGAGTCTATATTAGCTGATAGTAGGTTCGACATGGCTTGTATGGTTGCGTTCCGTAGTGTTTCTAGACGACCCGGTCCTTCTGTGACTTCCACCTCATTGCAGTCGTTCAGAAGATTCATGAATAAGGAGAAGTATCTGAAAAATAACTTATCGTCTGACCAGGAATCTTCTTTACCAACTTCTTTGTTATCTACTTTGAGAGTTGTTCTTATTAATCTAAACTTAATTTAGTATTGCAGTGTTATTCAAAACAATTCATTTGAATTTCTACAGTGCATATATAAAAATATATTTTTGTACAATTTACGTTTCTGTATGTTCTAACAAATTTAACGAACGGCTCTACTGTTGTTGATACTATTTTCATAAGCACATAGCTGATTAATTATTAATTTAGGCCACTTTTTCTGACTTTTTCGATTATTACTCAGAATAATAATATATTCAGAATAATAATTCACAATATATTCAGAATTAGGGTGCACAGCGTATATAAGGCTGAAATATTTCAATTTTAGTGTATTTTATTCGTCAAATTAGTATGATACAAGTATCTCACTTAAGGAACAATTGACTCTTAGCCTCCATGAGATCTCCTCTGTCAGATTCTTCGGGTTGTAGCGGCAGACCCTTCAGCAGCGCGGCAACTGCCTCCATACACGCTTGATCCAACTCCCTAAATAAAGATATCAAATTCAATATTATATATAAGCATCTGATTTATCCCTAATAATATTATAAATGCGAAAGTAACTCTGTCTGTCTGTTACGCTCTCACGTCTAAACCACTGAACTGATTTTAATGACATTTGGTACAGAGATAGAGTTGACCTTGAGAAAGAACATAGGATAGTTTTTATCCCAGCCTTTTCAAAGGTTCTTTAGAAAACGCGATATAACTGAACTCCACGCGGGAGAAGCTGCGGGCGGAAAGCTAGTATTTACATATAATTAAAATTGTAGTGTCTTTTTGGTATTTTGAAATAACCGTTTTTCTATGTATATATGAATATATTATGTAAATACACTTAGTCACTTGCATATATATAAAATAAAACTTGTACTTCAATATCTTACAGGAAAATTGTAAGAAAACTTAATAGCTCAACCTCAAGAGACGTGACAGACGTATATTATCTATCTCTATCACTCATTCTTTCTCTTTCTCATATTTGTACTAGTTAGTCATAGAATGTATATTACTGTATATAGTATATCCCCAAATCGAAGGTTGTCTGGCAGAAATAGCTGCTTAGCGATAAGACCCCCTATTTGTACATTCCAATTTATACATTTTTTTCTTCCGTGTAAAATTTACTGTTTGTGGTGTACAATAAATTATATTCCATTATATTCTATTATTATATGTTCTTATCACCTCGTGATGGATGAAGCGTCCGCTCTCAAAGGCGGCGCTATTTGGTGTGAAGTTCCTAAGACCCAGTCGGTTACATATTCCACCATTTTGTTACGGAATTTCATTTCCTGTTGATAATAATAATAATAAACGTTAATTATTTAATAGATTACACCACTACAAAACAAACAACAAACAACTACTACAACAGTACAAATATTAAGTTAAAAATCAATAACAATTATAATAAGTGTGCAGCAGTGTAATTTAACTAAAAGGAGAACCAATCAGTGAAAAATAGAAGCAATGTTGCTTCTACACTGATTTTCAGTGATCTCCTAAGGTTGCGGCACTGACAGTGGTAACATATACATTAAATTAACATTGTTAAATTTAAACATAACAATACAAATAAAATAATATATAATATTAAAATAAACACGACATTAAACATATAATATAGGAAGGTGATATCTATCGCGCTTGCTACGCAGGTGTGCCGGGACGCGCGGGCGCAGGATAGACATATGAATATAAAAGACTAATACGTATTAACTAAGTGGTAAAATAAAAGGACTATTTTTCACATATTTGCAAAATTTTTTACATACTTTACTTTGTTATAAATGTAAATCTATTTTTTGTAGTTTAATAATATTTTAATAGTGTTAAGAATGAATCTATTATTATGACAAGTATTTACGTCAATGTACATTAGTTTAGTTAACAAAGCTGCTAAAAAACGGTAATCGGCAGGTAATAGGTATGAGTCCTGCTGTACGTATTATTTTCTATATTTTCTAGTCGAATATTTTCACGACTGATTATAATAAAACATAATACTGATCATTTGTAATGTTGAGATGGCACCATTTAAGTATCTTTGTATTTGTAAACTATAAATACTATCTTCAATCATTTGTAACACATTACTGGAAGTAACGATGAACTTTACACATCAAGACTAGAATTGAACCTCGAACGTACACGCGAAAGTCCTAAACAGTCGTGTATAGTGCAAATCCGAGTAACTAGAATTGGATAATTCCACGTATCTCCATTAGAAGCAGATTATCAGAAAAAAAATACAATTATTTTGTGTCTAATTTATTAATAATTGTGATAAAATAACCTTAAAAATCGTGAATATTCAGCTTCAACTTCTGATAATCTGCTTCCAATGTATATACGTGGAATTATCCAATGCTAGTTACTCGGATTTGCACTATCCCCGACGTTATGTATTCCTACCCCGCTGGTACCAGGTTCGATTCCCGTGCAGTACATGTATATGTATGTATGTGTACCTGTCTGAACGCCAGGTCGTCTCTCCTCCTCATCATAGCGTCAACCACTTGACACAGCTTCGTCTTTATATGTACTGATAACACCGTCATGTCCAAGTGACGCACGTATCTATAATAATAAGAGATATATTAGTATGGATACCTGGATAATGGATATACGTATATATGAAATAAAAAATAAAATAAAAAATCTTTTTAATTTCCAATACTTAAAAGGTTATACTTCTTAACAATCTATTTAAGTGTTAGTTTATTTAGTTAGTATAATTTCTCTTTCTTTATTTAATTCCTTAATGTCAAAATTTATATATTTTCATAATACCTTATTGGGAAGTGACTTATGTAGGTTTATATAATTTTAATTAAAATACTAAAATATTAACATAACATTTTTTCTTATTAAAAACATAACTAAAACACAAACCCTCACTTTTCCAAGTCGGTTATATCTATTCTCACCTCACAATAGCTAGCATGAGGCCTTCTATAGAAGTAGTACTGAGATGTTCGCAAGGCTGGTCGCTCTTCTTATTGTCTAATATACTCTTCATTATAAATATCGTGTGTTCCACGAATTGAGTATTAATATCAGTAAGCATCACCTTGAAATATTAAGGTAATATTATTAATATCAAATACTAGTTTTTGTCACCAGTGTTGCTCACATAAATGTTTAACCATTTCTAGCAAAGCCAATAAGGCAACATTATTGTTTAATAATTACAATATAGGTCCTTGATAAAATTCTATGAGATTAGAGATAAATAATAAATTAAAAATAAATAAATTTTAATGTAACTTAGTAATATGGGTATTGAATCTAATGAATAAAACTCTTCAATGTGAGTATACATGATATAGTGCGTTTGATTTAAGCTGAGCTTTGCATCTGTGTGAGTGCACACGGATAGTCTAGGTGTGATGTAAAATTTTTGAATGCCACGTTCTTTTCTAGTTTTTAACCTGTTTATTCTGCTTTTACTCCGCCCCACACCTTTCGCACTTCACCCTTTGTACTGGTAGCAAAATCAAATGTTGAAAACGGAATGTCAAGTGAAGAAGAATTTGTATAGTTTTTTTAGTAAGTAATATTTTTTTTCCATAATATTCAAGATATTTCCATTTTTCCTTTTACAAAATGCGCTTATTTTATAGCACTTATGTTATGTATATATTTAAATTATAATAAAATTTAATTCTAAAAGGGTTTTTGTCCAACTCTACTTCTACTTTCATTCACACAAATGCAAAGCTCAGCTTAAGTCTAACGGACTATACCTATATATATTTGTGTGTGTGTGTGTGTGAGAGAGAGAGAGAGAGTGCGTGCGTGTGTGTTTGTTTGTGTACGCGTGTAGTACATGCGCATATTTCAACAACTACTAAATATAACCACTAAAATGACTTTTTATCATATATTCTCACTTATTACGCTATTTCCATATACCTGTTGTTGCTGATCAAAGAACTTATCAACAATCGCCTTGATTTGATCAAACAGTATCGGGTATAGGGCGGGAGACATCTCATTGCCGACCAACTGCTTCACGTGACATTGTATTTGGGAACCGAAACGTTCGTTGCTGCAGAGAAGGAGACGAAGTAGTTGACCGATGAACCTGGGAAATAATCATACATTATTAATCTTCTTCTACCTGGCAATTTCCCAGCTATAGCCAGGGTCTGCCTTACATGTTGTAAATAGTTTTGGCTAATTGTCTGGCTACTTGCCTGACATCAACCCTCTTTGGGAATCAATCATACATTACTATTATATATATATAGTTATAAAAGGTAACTGCTTTATTGAGTGAAAATTATTATATAGATGTTAATGGCACGTATTGTGTTAGATTATGCTATACATCAACTATGAGCATTAAATTCTTATTAATAATAAAAGTAAGAACTAATAAGAACTTAGAAGTAATATTCGTTTTCAGATAACTACAAAAGTGAAAACAATATTGATACATATTAGAAGCATAATATTCAATACATATTACATTTTTACTTTATTTATATGATATATTTAAATGACTATTATAAGGGAAAAATTCAATAAGAACATAACAGAAAGTTTTTCATTTAAAACACATTAATATTTTGGTTCATTGCATAATAAATTTAGTTTTTTTCTTTTTTTTTTTCCTGCCCTGATCCACTTTATGTAGGGTCGGCACAACATGTTCTTCTCTTCCGCAGAACATGTTGTGAATAGTTTTGGCTAATTGTTTTAATGACTGGCCGCCTGCCTGACATCAACCCTCTTTGGGAATGCATTAATCAGTGATGTCTAAATACTCTTAGAAAGTACATATGACTCGGAAAAACCATATTGGAACTTGCCCCGGCCAGGATCGAACCCGCGACCTCATGCATGAGAGGCGGGCCACTAGGCCATCACTGACAATATACATAGTTAAATTCAAATATATAATAACTATTGATAGTTTATATACTCACTGTGTGACTGGACAGTATTGTACTTCCTGGGAACTGTTTGCGAGGACGTTATATTTTCTTGAATCTGAAAAAGAATATTATTAAAGTAGGATTAATATATGTACACGTGTGTGTGTGTGTGTGTGCATACCGTGTGAGTGTACAGTGGTCCACAGCATAGAGGGTCGCCTCTGTAGACACACTCCGCCCAGCGCGCATAAGAACGATGTTATATTAGCCCACTCCTGGATCTGCATCTGTTTATATATAAATAGTTAAATTAACATGTTAACTTAATATGGACCTTATACACATAGAGATAGAGACAAATTTATGTCTGCAGATACATATAGTATATTCTCTTAGAAACAAATTGTAAGTTGTATGAAAACTTAATTCACAATCCTTTCATCACTTAGTTATGTTCTTGAAGTCTTTGTATATATAATTAGTCGACATGTCAACTTAATATCGACCTTATCTACTTAGATATAGAGACGAATTTATGTCTGCGGGAACATATAGTACATAGCTCTTAGACAAATATTATAGGTGGTAAAAAATTTTAATTCATAATCATTTTATTATGTATGCTTGAAGTCGGTTTAAATGCTGAACCGATTTTGATGCAATTCAAACTTTTATAGTAATACTAGAAGACCCGACGAAATTCGTATCGCCCTATAATCAACAAATATCTGTTACGTTTTTTATTTATATTTTTGTAGTTTATCTATTAAAGCCATTAATCTCCGTGTTTTGAAGTGAGACAGAATGATTGACATGTTAGTTAGTTGTCAAATCAAATGTCAAAAAAACAACATTTGTATAAATAATAATAACTACTAATAAATTAAAAATTTGTGAAAAAAACTTTGTCTAGCGGACAAAATTGTGAATCTAAACCATTCCCAGATCCCCTTGAACGCACACAAAAAATTTCATCAAAATCGGTGCAGTCGTTTGAGAGAAGTTCAGTGACATACACACTCACAGAAGAATTATATATATAAAGATAATGTGTCGTACATCTATATCGTGTTCCGTGCTAGTGTGGTGTGACACTCGTCTCTTGGCGGCTGCTCGGTGGAGAGGCTCTATAGCTTCGTCGCCCGCGCCGAAACCTTTGGGGTACTTCTGAAGCAACTTGCATACGGAATCCCTGGAACACGATACATATATAAACTACCTTTCCGACGGCAGCTTCGCCCGCGTGGAGTTAATTTATATCGCGTTTCCAAGAGAACCTTTCAAAAGTCTGGGATAAAAACTATCCTATGTTCTTTCTCAAGGTCAACTCTATCTCTGTACCAGAATTCATTAAAATCAGTTCAGTGGTTTAGACGTGAAAGCGTAACAGACAGAGTTACTTGCGCATTTATAATATTAGTAGGGATATCTAATCTAATGATGAATATGTGTGGACCAGGTAAAATATTAAACAATACAAGCTGTGCTCGATTTCGTCTGGAGTAGTGATTATTTTATCAATTATTTTATCACTCACATTAACAATATTTCTAAAAACTAAAAATCTAATTTATTTTCTGTTATTATTTTTAAATTGTTTTATTGTTATACATATAAATTTTTTATTTTGCATTAATTCATGTGGCATTGATGATTGAACCATTGATGATTGAACCACATCTACGAGTATACTATTTATTCAAATCATTCAACTCTTCTCAGATTGACGAATCAAATACCATATGGACTACAGCTAGTATTTTTATACTATTTATTATATACTAGTTTTTGCCCGTGACTTCGTCCGCGTTAATTTCGTCATTAGTAATATATGTATAGCTGACCGGGCGAACTCTTTACCGTCTTAGAGGCCATAAATAACCAGGTTTTTCCTGTTTCAATCGAACAGAATGATTGACATATTAGTTAGTTGTCTAATCTAATGTCAAAGAAAACGTTTGTAAAATAGAAAAGGGCTGTTTTTATGGTTTTCCCGGAAATGAATATTTTTTTTTCAGCTTTTTAACCTTCCCTGAACCTCCACGAACAATTCAAGACTATGATAAGATAAATCCGTTCAGCCGTTCTCGAGTTTTAGTGATACTAACGAACAGCAATCCATTTTTATATATATAGATATTTTTACACATATATATGTACCAGCATCGAAATGTCTCCTCCCAAACGGGTTGCACGCCGTTAGCACAATGCTCAATCTTCCTCAACAGCGCCATTATTCGTTTCTGAAGCGCGGCGGAGCCTGTCGCACATAAATCTATTATCACTTAGTATGTCCGTCTCTCAACAATATATTAACCAAGAAAGTAAGTAAAAAAGTTTTTTGCCGCAGACAAAATAAAATAAATATTTAAAATAATGACTTTTTCTCATAAAAAAATATCTACACCTATATTCTTCTTCTTCTACCTGGCAATTTCCTAGCTATAGCCAGGGTCTGCCTTAATCTCTATATAAAATTTATCACAGTTTAAGCTAAATAAATACATTTATACGGCGAACCCCGCATGTAACGCTATGTATGTGTATATACTCACTGTGTATGTTCTTGTTATAGCATCCCCTCGACATATCCTGACTCGCTGCTTGTACAAGTATTATTATCATTAAAATATCATATTAACTATGTATATATCGGATTGGGTATATTAGTAACATTACTTGTACGCACGTATGTCTGTGTGTGTGTGTGATCGTATGAGCGTGCACGTGTGTGTGTGTGTGTTCAGTATAATATCTATATCTGGTTCTACGTGCGTGAGTGCATATATTCGTTAAAATATCTTTATTTGGCTGTGTGTGTGCATATTCAGTATAATATGTGAGTGTGTGTGTATATGGGTCGTTACACAAATGTTGATCTACTTTATAACTCAAAGAAACAAGTATTAACTATTAAATAGTATTTTTCCAATTGGAGCAGTTAAAACCGGTTAGTTATAGCTCGACGTCGTTTAATTCAACCTTTTCGACCCTTGTAGAATTTTGTTGTTGTATTTAAATTTTATTTTATGTTTTATTTAATTATCTATGGATTATTTTTAGTAAAGATATAATTAGGTTAGTATAGTCTTATCTTAAGGTCAATGTTGTTTACACCTGTAATGATTTATTCACCTAGATTTAATACCCTGTATCTACTGCTAAGTGAATGTGTTAGTGATAAGTCGATGTTGTAACTATTTCCAATAAATAAATAAATATATGTATATAGCGTTGTGTGTATGTGTGTGTTCAGTATAATATACAGGGTGACTGGTGAATTACTATCAATATTTAAGGAGCATACTCGGTACATGATTCTCATTCGAATTATGTAAAAAAAATAGGTACTTAATTTTTGACCAAATTTCCGTATAAATAAATAAGGTTTGGACACGTACTCAGCCTTGCCGGCGCCAGTGTGTCGCTACTCCCCAACCCCCGCCCCGTGGCTAGCGGGCCATTAGTCGGCTATTAGTCGCGCGAGCGCCGCCGTAAGGTCCGTACGTTCGTCTTCCCGCGCGCGCGCCTAGCGATCGATCTTACGCGTATACCTAATAATAATCTGTCGTGTGTGCGTGTGACCCGTTTTTACTTATTAGTAATTAAATATGGCTTTTCAATACACAAATGCAGAATACTTGGACATGGTTCATGCGTATGCGCGTGCAAATGAAAGCTTGCCGGGCGCAATCAATTTGTACCGGGAGATGTTCCCTAATCGTCGAGTACCTACGGCCAGCGTCATCTTAAACGCTAATCAAAGATTACGAGACTTCGGACAGTTCCGTGTTCCAACACATGCCCAAGGAAACGTCTTGTGTATGCTACAGAGTATGTAAACAGAGAGGAGTTGAAATTAAAAATCAAAAGTGATTTCAAAACTATTAAAAGTGACCCATTCGTATTAAATCGTGTGAAAGACAATATGTGTAAACGTGCCGAACTGTGTATCACACGAGAAGGAGCTCGCTTTGAACATTTGTTAAGGTTAGTGTAGTTATGTAGGTAAATAGGTAGTTTAATGATTGACAATTGTTGTAAATAAGTATGATTCCATTTTTAAATACGCCGGAAATACCAAGATAGGTAAACAGTTCATATTATTTTTTGTGTCAAGGTCACACCATTTACCTAGTCAATAAATTGGTTGCTTAAACGAAAGAAATATCTTGGTATTTTTGCCTGTCCTAAGCCAGGATTAAAGTATGAAGGGAAATGGATCATTTTTGTTTATCTAAGGTCTAACGCCGCGGCGGCGGCCGGCGTTTGGATGTAGGTAAACTACCGCGCGATAACTACATATACCTACGTACATAACTGTTTTGTGTCGATAACGCAGCTAGGGTATCCACGCGATCCGTAATTAATTACATAACTTTTGGTTAACTTTACTTAGAAGTTTATTAATATTTATGTTATATTAATTTTTATTTTGTCATATATGATCGTCAACTACCACGTCCTTAAATATTGATAGTAATTCACCAGTCACCCTGTATATATATATATCTCTTTCTATATGCGTGACTTTGTGTCTGTATATATGTATATGGCATTACGCGTGAGTGTGTGTGTGATCGTATGAGCGTGTACGTGTGCATGTCCAGTATAATATATATTTTTGGTTCCATGTGTGTGTGTGTGTGTGTGTGTGTGTGTGTGTGTGTGTTTCAACCAACCACTAGTGAGGCTGGTGGATGTGAGAGCTATCTCCTGGTACACGGCGTAGTTGGGCAGCAGCGTGTGGACAGTCATGTCGTCAGATCCGCAGCGGATGTCCGCCTCTTGGCAGAGAAGCGCGAAGCACGACATGGCGACTAACACAGCCTCCGTGTCGATGGACCACAGGCACATGAAGAATACCACCTGGGATGATAAATAATATGTTAATCATCATCATCATCATCAGCCTATCAGTTATGTTAATTTTTATTCTACAATCCACAGACAAAATCTGAAGAAGTATTCAATTTAGAAGATGATGAAGATAGATGAAGATGATGTTAGTGAAAAGAATAAAACGGACGCTTGTGAGTCAAATCAATTATTTTTTTATGGTAAAATGAGGGTATTTATTTATAATCTGTGTATTATTGTTTGTTTTACAATTACAAAATTAAATCTGTAATATTTTTATCGTCATCATCAGCCTAACCGAGCCTAACTGTTGAGCAAAGGCCTCTTCTCACATGGAGAATGTTAAAGGCATTAATCACCACGCTTACTCAAGACGGGTTGGTGATTTAAAACTTATAATTTAAAATTATAAATCCATGTTTCTTCAAATGTTTTCCTTCATCGTCTGTTAGGGGCATCTAAATATTCTTAGAAAGTTCGTACGGCTCGAAAAAATCACATTGACAGCTGCCAAGTTTCGAACCCGCACCCTCATATATAAGAGGCGGACCTTTAACCATTAGGCCACCACGACGGATGTACAAGAACTATGACCATTAAATACTTATTAATAATAATACTAAGGAACTAATATCACTATTAATTTCCATTAAAGTACCAATACTAGCAACAATATTGATTGATTGTAGAAACATAATATTAAACAAGTACATATATATCTTTCTTTATTATATATGAATATTTTAAGGAGATGACACGTATATGTTTATTCCTAACCAGCTTTCCGCCCGCAGCTTCGCTCGCGTGGAGTTCGTTTATATCGCGTTTCCAAGAGAACCTTTCAAAAGTCTGGGATAAAAACTATCCTATGTTCTATCTCAAGGTCAACTCTAACTCTATACCAAATTTCATTAAAATCAGTTCAGTGGTTTAGGCGTGAAAGCGTAACAGACGGAGTTACTTTCTCATTTATAATATTAGTAGGGATTATTATAACAATTAATTTTATTCTCCATATTAACTCAATTCTCCAAACTATTCTTCTCCATCTACATATTTCTCTACAATGTTCTAGACCAATCCCACTTACTTCCAACTTGATATGCGCCTGTTTACATATAGGTATCTGCGACCCAATGTTCGCGTACTCCTTATGTTTAGCGAGGAACTCATTCCTACATATCAGCACGTCTCTTAACCACCTCAACACCTCCCGGTAGTTGGATATCTGCCTTTGGATCAGTTTCTGGCAGATGTTGTACAAAACTTGGGAGCTGGAACGATATATTACTTGTTAATATTACTCAGATATTTTATATGGTGAATTTTTTAAAATCTGGGGCCTATGATTGTGAAATAGATCAATTTTGATTTTATTCTGATATTTTATTCTGATTATTCTGATTGAAACATTTATTGATGTAACATTATTTTGGGAATATCTATCTATATTTTTTTTTTTTTGGGAATTCTTAATTATCTGGCGTACCGCTCTGGATGCCAGCAAAATGCCGTGAGATCGTAATGGAGGCAAAGCGAGCGCATTCTGCTGGCATCTAGGGCGGTACGCCAGAAAATTAAGAAATCGATAACAGTAGGTGATAAAATAACCAGACCAAATGACAGACACTTACATCTCGTCTTAATGATCACGGTTGCTGAAAAGTAACCGAAACGTCGGGAGTATGTAATTTTATCAAAAATAAAGTCGCGTAGTATATCCGCAAAATATTTGTTTCATTTAAATATATGTATATATATACTATTTATAACATTCCTGCGTTTATATAATATATAGTGCATAGAAATACGTGCATTAAATTAAATTTTCATATGTATGCTATTTATAAGAACTTTGTGTCAAATATATACTATGATAAATTTTCAACTGTTATCCTACACTCCAAGGCCAGTTCCATATTCAAGCTCAAATTCCTACCCTATTTTTCGAATTATACTACGAGTACTATAAACCGAATAATATTCATCATCAGCCTATCAGACCTCACTGCTGAGCTACCTCTTCTCACGTGGAGAAGGTTTGAGCATTAAGGTTTGAGTCAAGAAATATCTGTTACGTCTTTTTATTTATATTTTTGGAGTTCACCTATTAAAGCCATAAATCTCCGTGTTTTGAAGTGCGACAGAATGATTGACATATTAGTTAGTTGTCAAATCTAGTGCAAAAAAAAACGTTTGTATCAATAACTACTAATAAATTAAAAATTAATCAAAAAAAAAACATTTTACAGCTGACAAAATTGTGAATCTAAACCATTCCCAGATCCCGTTGAACGCATACAAAAAAATTCATCAAAATTCGTCCAGTGATTTGATAGAAGTTCAGTGATATACACTCACAGAAG
Organism: Danaus chrysippus; assembly: GCA_916720795.1. Taxonomy (NCBI): domain Eukaryota; kingdom Metazoa; phylum Arthropoda; class Insecta; order Lepidoptera; family Nymphalidae; genus Danaus; species Danaus chrysippus. The sequence continues at coordinate 5,060,022 of CAKASE010000075.1, forward strand.
AATTATATATATAAAGATAATAATAATAATAAATTATTTGATGTCTTATCCTACCTGATGTCCCAAAATGTATTGAAGGGTGCTTCAGGGTTCCACATATGCACCCGTTCAGGTTTATGAAGCGCCAGCAGAGCGTCCATAGCAGCCCTTGATATATCGCCCATACCAGTGTGATGAACCAGCGACACTAACCCATTGATTAACTCCGTGGTTGAAGATTGGATCTCAACACCAGAACGACCGGGATTCTGTCATTGTATGTCAAGTATTTTTTAATCTATAGTTAAAGTGTGGCTATCATTTTGTTTATTTAATTACAAACTTATTATAGAAGATCAAAAGATATTATATTTAAAGAAATTAAGTTTTTGTAAACTTGTTTACTGGATATATAAGTTAGTTATAGTAAAATAAATGTTATATATTAAATGACTATCAAACTAAAGATATCTCCAGATTTTTTCTTCATAGTCATATAGATCTTTTATCCTCAAGTTTCTCTATTGAAAATAGTAAATCTTCTATAATACATTCAGTGATGTGTTATAAATTTTTCAATTCTGTTTGTAATATACACTATAACAAATCAAAAAATAAATAAAATTGCAATCAAAAAGACTTGACAAGAGTTTTACTTAAAATAATATCACACACACACACCCACACACACACCCACACACCCACACACAGACACTATAATAACAGTTAACTCACACTCAACATCAACATAGGGTCAGCGTGAATGAGTTTCACGAGCAACAGCAGTAGATTGCGGTAGGCGGGCATTTCTTCTGGCTTATTGAACTTGGATTGGACTTCCTTTGACTTGAGAGACAAGGATATCATGCGGAGAGGAGTGTGGACTATGTAGCCCTGAAACAAATATATATAATACTAGCTGTTACGTGTTACGCGGATTTCCGGGATGTAAAGTAGCCTATGTGTTATTCCTGGACGTGAGCTTCCTGTATACAAAATATTATCAAAATCGGTTCAGCCGTTTGAGCGTGAACAAGTAACAAACATACACACACACTCACAAACTTTCGCAATTATAATATTAGTAGGATAACATATTATATATCTTCTTCTTCTTCCTGGCAATTTCCCAGCTATAGCCAGGGTCTGCCTTACATGTTGTGCATAGTTTTGGCTAATTGTTTTTACGACCGGCCGCCTGCCTGACATCAACCCTCTTTGGAAATGCATGAATCAGTGATGTCTAAATACTCTTAGAAAGTACATATGATTCGGAAAAATCGCATTGGTACTTGGCCGGGCCAGGATCGAACCCGCACACTTTTAAACCACTAGGCCATCACTGACTCTGACTATTATATAACATATTATATATATAGTATATATACTATGATAGAGTGAAGCGAGATATATACTGTCGACTCAGGTAATCCATCCGCGGAGATTTACTTTATTTAATTTATTTTATGTATGATATATGTAGTAATTTATATCAACAAAAAATTAAAATTGGATCACCAATTACAATTTTAGGCCTAGAAATGGAACGTATGTCCAAAAAATTGTTGAGGCGAAACGAGAAAAACGTGCGAAAGTGCATGAGCTAGGTAATAATTATGTTATCAAGATTAAAGCAATGTAGAGTTAAATACTGTATGTTAACTACAAATAAACATTTAAAGATTAAGAAAAATCAATGACACGAACTGGAATCGAACCTGCGACTTACTAACGTTCTATTAATCAACTAGCTATTCCATTTGTATACTGGAGCACCATGTATATTCCATTTATATATACAAATATATATTTATTTATTTATCATAATATACCAGTACACTGATTAATTATTTTTACATCTTACCTATATTTGAGATTTCAGTTTGACAAACTCTGAATACTCCTTATATAGTGTGAACTAGTCTAAACTAGCCTTAACTTTATTATAATCTAAAGGTCCATTCTCACCTGCGTCGCTTTATTGAGTGTGTCAGTGAACATGGCCCTTAGCTCCGCCGCTCTGGGGTACAGCAATTCTATCTGCGGCCACCACGGCAATAATTGGGGCTGCTGTTTTATCCTGAATAATAAACATATATATATATATAAATACAAATAAAAAGGCACTATTTCTCTGAATTTATGATTCAAAATTAATTATCATATATTAACAATAGGTTTACATAATATTTCTATGGGAACTAATTGTCTATAATCTATTTACGTTGATGTTTGTGGTATCTATACTAGAGAAATAAAAAACTGTTACAATACTTTGAATACAAGAATATGTGTTATATTCAGATTTCAAAATAACTAAACTCGATATAGTTCAAACTCATTCCTCTTCTACCTGGCAATTTTCCAGCTATAGCCAGTGTCTGCCTTACATGTTGTGAATTATTTTTGGCTAATTGTTTTTACAACCGGCCGCCTGCCTGACATCAACCCTCTTTGGGAATGCATTAATCAGTGATGTCTAAATATTCTTAGAAAGAAAATATGACTCGGAAAAATCACATTGATACTTGGCCGGACCAGGATCGAACCCGCGCCCTATTAAACCACTAGGCCACCACTGACTCTATAGTTCAAACTCATTAATTTAACATTATGTTCAGTTTTATGTTCTAATAAATCAATATTAATAGTTTTCTAATACATACGTACCTCAATAGAGAGTTGACAATCACGTAATGATACGACATATTAGTGTTCAGGTTGAGGCAGACTTTGAGGGCGTCGTTCGAGTGAGGCATTATACGGAACAGAGACACGAAACAATCTGACAGTAGCTCGAGTTCGTACCCGCCGGGGGGCGAGCGGCTGTACGGCTTGCTGGGGTTGAATAACAGCCACTGGGGAAGGTCAAAGGTTAAAGGTCACAGGTCAAATACTTCATATAAAAACCGAGAAGGAGAACAAATATATATTCCATTTTATACCAAATTAACATTATATATGTTTTAACAAGATTTCTTGTACCTTTAGGTCATTGATGACAGATTTCACTAACACGAACGTGACGTTACCACTGTCAGCTATATTGAGATATGTTGAAGCCTTGCAAAGCTTCACACATGTCACGACGGCCGCTTCGGTCATCTGCTTTGAGTTGTTTTGAGGACCTGGGGGTAGATTCAGATTTAATATTTATATTGAGTTAGGTAGAGAGGAGACAGGCAGACCCTGGCTAAAGTTGGAAAATTGCCAGGAAGAAGAAGAAGATTGAGTTACGTAGAGAGATAAGCTTGGACAGTGGAGGTGAGCGTTTAACGCGTTCGATAGGGTCCCCTTAAACCTACACCTGGGCCGCAAGTCACTGGCACTGTTGAAGCTCCTCTCACTACAACGATGAACCCGACACACGCACCGTGAATATATGGAATGATGAGAAAATTCATCGCATACTAGACAATTCATCTCTAATATTAAATGAATATAAAATAAAAACTATATTTATCTATTTCATGAGCTCTGTTTGTTTGTATGTCATCTTTTAACTCAATTTTAAAGCAGTTATTATCAACCTATTGAGCAAATATGTTTTATATGAAACCAAGATTACAAAAGTATTGATTAATATACCATAAACATCATATTTACTGCTATATTTTGTATATTATATATGATTTGTTCATACTTAGTCCTCTTTTGACGGAATCTATGAAATGTTTCTTCTTAGTGTGTCGAGGGCTGCAGGGGGCGCCACTGTCCGCATTAACTATCTCCTCCAGAACTTCCTGTAACATGAAACATATTTACTAAGATATTATATTAATTTGATATAAACAAAACAAGCTAAATGTAGTAAAAATGTATTTATACAAAAGTTTATGTGAATACTAGAAAACCCGGCAAACTTCGTATCGCCCTATAATCAAGAAATATCTGTTACGTTTTTATATTTATATTTTTGGGGTTTACCTATTAAAGCCATAAATATCCGTGTTTTGAAGTGCGACAGAATGATTGACATATTAGTTAGTTGTCAAATCTTATGTCAAAAAAAAAACGTTTGTATCAACAACTACTAATAAATTAAAATTAATTAAAAAACTTTGTACAGCGGACAAAATCGTGAATCATCTAAACCATTCCCAGATCTCCTTGAACACACACAAAAAATTTCTTCAAAATCGGTCCAGTCGTTTGAGAGAAGTTCAGTGACATACACACTCACGGAAGAATTATATATATATTAAGATTACCGGGTTGAGTAACAACAGCATGATCTGTGCCGGCCACACAGCGGAGCGAGACTTCTTGTTGTCGCTGAAGCTGTCTTGGAGCTGATCAAACAATGAATCACAACAGTTGCCCAACTCCTCGTGTGGACGACGTTGGATCTCAGAGAATTCCTGAAAAATATTTACATTTAAAACTATAGCGAGTATTCATTTAAATGAAACTAATATTTTTTGGATTATTATGTGTTATTTGATTGTTTATACTACATACTGCCGATGTTTCGTTACTTTTGCTATGATCACGAACAGAAGAGATGAATGATATGAATGATCTACTCGGTTTTCAAATAATAGACGATGGATTACTTCGATATGATTGGATTTAATATTCACTCTTTGATATCGACCGTTCAGTTTCACAAGCTAACTACCTACTCGTTTAAATTAGTCATTTGAGTATGACAAATGTCACACTGATATTTGACGTTACAAAATATATTGTGATTGACAATCTATGGAATCGATTTACACAATAAATTATTATTCTTACAGATATATGACAGCAGTTCAAAGCGACTAGAACACTGTATTCAATAAAACTGTATTAAATTCGTCATATATATTGGTGAGATATTAAATATGTTACTACCCTCTTTAAAATTTCATTGGGATTGCAAATGAATTTAAGGCCTTTGTGACAATAATAAATTGGTTCATGGTTCTTGGACGAAAATATATTTTTTAGTGTTTTTCAGAGCACATAAGAGCTTGAATGAATTTTGATGAACTTCAAAACTATTCAACGTGAATGTAGGAAGAAAAGTCAAGATGATGTAAGGTACAGTAAGTACTAAGAGATCAATAGAAGTGATAAACAATTATAAATTGGAGTATTAATCATAATATTAACATCACTTTTTTACGTAACTTTGCCTATAACTTTCGTTTCGATTAATATAAATTAAAAAAACAAAACAATGATCACCTTTGAAGATGCAAAACTGTACAATAAAATACCCACAGATATAAAAAATGTTAACTCATTTAACGTATTTTAAAAGAACTTGCTGAGTATATTTTAAATAATTAATAATAATTAAAACTAATAAGATACGGTAAATTAGTACTTAATATAGGAAAATGTCTTCTAATTAAGCGTTATTTCATTTCATTTCTGTTACAAGTGCGTTTTTGTTGTAAGAATAATTCTCATGTAAGTGATAATAATGTCTTAATTGAAAAAAATATCTTAAACCATAAACCCATAACTTTGCTAGGTCCATCTCACCAAGATTTTATATAAAATACATGTTTTTTATCTGAAGTTGTCATAAATTCCTTGTCTAGCCCTTGTTAGCCCAATCCAAGTTACTAAAACTGTTTTCATTAAGTTACTTAATTATTTTCATTTATTACCTTTGAATGTGTGTCCATCCAATTCCAAATGGCCTTCTCCAAGGATATTATTAACACAATTTGCGCCGACTTTCTCAATAACTTGAATTTCTGTATGGATTCTGTAACAATCAATGAAACATAAAACATACAAATTATTATATTTATTATAATAAATTGATTCTAGTGATAGTCAGTCGTGGCCTTGGGTTTACAAGGCCCGCCTCTCATGCGCGAGGGCGCGGGTTCGATCCTGGCCCTGGCAAGTACCAATGTGATTGTTCCGAGTCATATGTACTTTCTAAGAATATTTAGACATCACTGATTAATGCATTTCCAAAGAGGGTTGATGTCAAACAGACGGCCGGTCGTAAAAACAAATAGCCAAAACTATTCATAACATGTAAAGCAGACCCTGGCTAAAGCTGGGAAAATGGTAGGTAGAAGGATAAATTAATTCTAGTAAGAAATAAAAAAAATCTGTTGGAGTATGAAGTCTTTAAACACCTGAACTAACATCAACAACTATTTTCTAAGTCATTGGTATGGTATTATTTAAACAAACATATAACTTTACATACATTTTTTGACAAAGTATGCGACAACATCCCCTTATTGGTACTGCAGGCTTTAAGAAGAATTTTAAGCAAGATTTTCTACAAGATCCATGAGAATTTACTAGATATATCTCAAATGTGCACTTTGGGATTTAATATGTATTCCAAGCAAAACCCACATAGAAAAGATGTAAAGAAAAACCAGTACTAACCATTTAGCAGCCGGATAAGTCTTAATATATCAACATTAACATGTTGTATGAGCTCTATATCTGTAAAATCTGGAGTCTCCTCAGAACTTGAGGCTAGTTCCTGTAAAAAAAATATAAATTAAATCATATTTAAAATATTAAAACATATAATCAAGAAGACAACTAATAGCACTTTATATTAATTGCATAAAAAAATATTTAAAATCTATTTTGTTCTAATTAATCTACAACTTCCATTAAGACAAAAGAAATTTAATGAGTAATTTATATTTAAAATATTATTAATCAAATCTACCGACCTGCAATCTAGCGCTGATTCTGTTGAAGACGGCATTAAAAAAGTTAGGACTTAAAGCAAAAAGGACTTTACTGGCCAATTGTCTTAATATTGTGTTGTGGGCACTTGTCTCACTGGGGATATCTGAAACAAAACAAAATAGAATATAATAATAAGTATTACGACGGTCAAACTGAAAGTTCTTAGAAAATCAAAAACTGATTACATTAGCCAGTTATTAGTTTTATTATATATTTTCAAAATATTGTCCATTCACGTCAATACACCGCTGCATGCGATGGAACCACTGGGAAAAGCACTTTGCCCACTCGTCCTTAGGGGTCTCTTCAATGGCATCGCAATACGCAGCCACCGCTCCTTCAGCATTCATAAACCGCTTTCCTTTAAGTTTATCTTTAATTTTTGGAAATAAATAAAAATCACAAGGCGCGAGGTCGGGGCTATACGGCGGGTGACCCAGTAATTCAACGTTTGATGTCGCCAAATAGTCGATCGTTCGCTTGGCGGTGTGCGACGAGGCGTTGTCGTGGTGAAGGAGGATCCTACTGCGAGGTCGTTTCTCTCGAACTTTTTCCAAGACAAGTGGCAAACAATTGGTAGTGTACCATTCTGCAGAAACTGTTTTTTGATCCTCTAACACAATTGTTGCGAAATGACCTGTCCTTCCAAAGAACGAGGCCACCATTTTTTTTCCCGCAATTCGATCTCTCTTCGCTTTAGTTGGCAACTCCTCGAAAGGACACACCCACTGAGCAGATTGTCTTTTGGTTTCAGGATCATATCAGTAAATCCAGCTTTCGTCACCTGTTAGTATGTCGAACACAGCATTTGAGTCACCTCCATTAAATTTTTCAATGATTTTACGGGACTAATCCACACGATAGTTTTTGAGCCTCAGTCAAATTATGAGGTATCCAGCGGGCGCAAAGCTTCCTGACCGCTAAATGTTCGTGGAGGATTTTGTGCACTTGACTCATACCGATGCCTAAGCTTGTCCGAATCTGCTGATAGGTCACTCTTTTGACAGTCTCTATCATACGCCGCACAACACAGATGTTATCTTCAGTCGTCGCCGTAGAAGGGCGTCCCTCACGTAAATCATCATTGAGATTAGTGCGACCACGTTTAAACTCATTAAACCAGTTGTAAACAGTCGCACGAGATGGGGCCTCATCGTGAAAGGCCAATCGTAGTCTATCATAACTTTCTTGTTGACTTAAATGACATCTAAAGTCATAAAAAATCATTGCAAGAAAATTTTCTCGTGTTAAATTCATGTTGACGTGACATAGACAATTTTCAATTTGCCGCCAAATCGTAAAACAAATGACAAATAGGTATATAAAATATATACTCAGTTATATTGGCAAAGAGTTCTATTTTAAAATTTTAGAATTATTTATGTTTATTATATTGTTTATAAGTGGTCAGTTCTAAGAACTTTCAGTTTGACCCTCGTATGAAGAAAAGGAAATTTTTCCAAGTAACCCAACAGTTAAAGGTGTTTCTAGTATATACTCGTATATATATTTTTGTTGCCACACTAAAAAGACCACCGTTGTGTTAGACTACATTGTTTTTTATTATTATTTTAATAATACACAGAAAACTACTGTATATATATTATTAACGTTTTTCTTAAATTTATTTCAGATGCTCTTGTTTAGGGTAGTTTATAAAGGTACTTGGTACCTATTTAGATATTAAAGGTTTAAGAAGAAAAATGTTTATAAGAGTTCTCTTGTAAATAACAAAATTACGAAAATATCAAATAATGTGGATTAAGAAGAGACAGAAATAGTATATGAAACTTAAACTCATCATAAAAAAATCGCAGAACAGCATTTTAGCTTAATTTTTTCAGCTTTATCTTTGGGTATTTTATAGAAGATAAGATAAAATTATTGATTTCAACAAGTCAGAAACATTACAGATCACAATCATATAAACTTAGAATAAACCTTCTATATTTATATATCAAATACCTATTCTTTGATTGACAAATTGAAATTATAAACAATCAAAAAGAGAGCAAGACCACAAAGAAGTGTTTAAAATTGTACATATCATGTAATAAATTAATAATTATGAATATTTTATATCTTCTATAACTCACCAATGAACTGACAGACTTCTCGTAACAGAATCTTAACATTCATAGCTTCATCATATTTAGCGGTGTCCTTCGGTTGAGATCGGAGACAGATTTCCAATGTATCTAGAACTATCACGAGACTATCGTGGTATCCTTTCTCGAGTTCTGTTTGAGGACGATTTAAGCATGATGTTATTGTCGGTTGATACTGAAACACACATATAGCTATTAAATTCTCCTTTCTATTAAACATTAATTCTGTAAATAACTTACTTACATGTAACTGTTAACTACAATTTAATATTTAATAAAAATATATGTTAATAATAGGCAAATAATAAAATATAAAAAAATATAAATATATTTGTAAATTATTGCTCATGTTGAGGGACCAAGAAGTTTTATTATATGAATATAGAAAAGATGGATTTCTAATTTGAGTACTGGAAAATCTATGATTGCATCAATATTAACTGTTGTTAGGTTTAAATATAAATCATAATTTTAACAATATTATGAATAAAAAATGTATACCTTTGACTCATTTGTCAATAAAAAATATATATCTAAAACACTTTATTTCAATTTAATATTTTAATAATAAATTATTCATGTTAAAGTTGAAACAAAAAATATTTTTGACTATTAAGTATTGCTTATAATTGTTTTATATTTATACTTACGAGTTCGTTGACCCTTTGCAAAATTTTTGTCAGTCCAGCAATGACTAGAGAAAATCTGTGCTGGCTTATTTTGACCAAACATGCCTTGCATTGTTCTTCATTGATTCGGGAATGTAAATTTTGCGCACCGGTTTTGTAAGGAAGCTAAAATATATTTAAATATTGTTTACTAATGTAAATTAGTAGTGAGATTTTCAATTTACAAAACCTTGAATCGAAATAATATATATTTTTTAAATGTATATATTTTAAAAGAGCGATAAAAAAATATTATAAATGCGTAGGCGTAATTCGTATTTATTAAGCCTTTCCTGAATTATACGTGCCAATATTAAGCTGATAGTTTTTAAGTGAGGTAGTAATTTATAATCAAATTATTATTTTAACATCATTTATTTGTAACTATTTATAAATAATAGTAAACATAAAACAAATTTAATAGGGTGGGTCTTAGGATAAATTACAAGGAATACTCAACATACTTGTTCCTCAAATCTGGCTATAAGGGAATTTGCCCATTCTCCAGGCTTCTGTGTACCCATTTTGCAAACTTCGAGTGTATTTTTAAAATAAATAATTTATTATTAAACAACTTTTATTAGCGATTCCATCTTCGTAAACCTTTAAGTTTAGTTACTGTTGTTGCCAGTGATAAAAATTTATATGTTAATTAATAAAAAAAACATTTAATTATTATGTTTGTAGTAGGTATATGTACAATATACTTAAACATTACAATTATATTTAACTTTATTTACAATTTTAAGGGGTTTAGATAGATGCTTAAAAACGAATAAAAAGTTATTATGGCCGTCTAAGCAATGAATGACAACTTTGTTTTGTTTTCATTGATTTGTAATTGTTCAATTGATACTATTAAAATCTTATTTATTTTACAATACATTCCCTTCATAAATCAATAGCAGGTGTTTGATGAATAATTTTATTTTCACTTAACATATATTTAAATATTATAACAGTGGCCTTAATAATGTGTTAATACTATTTATTGTTGATAAAATATTCTTAATACTTTAAATTATGTCAATAATCTTATTAACGAAATATATTTTTTTCACTATCGCTGGGTATGTCAAAAACCAATATTATTCTACAGTGGGATCTCAGCTGTCATTATTATTTTATTAAGATTTAGTTACTACTTATTGGCTGTTGGTACTGTCTTTCAGTCTTTAAATTTGACATTTTTAGAAACAATAAGATGAACAGTTGGAGAACTAGTAATAAAATAGTGAATTAATACATTACTGACTATTATGTTTACAAACAACATACATGTTAAATAAATTTCGCGGCAATAGATAAAAATCGCCAACTACTACTTTGTGGCGCAATGGCATCAAAACAAAACATGGAAGATGAAGAAGATCTCGTCGAAAATATAAAGCCTGATGATACGAGGAATGCTGATGATCAAAAAGACGGAGAGGTGTACGACAGCGTTGATGATGATATGGAATTAAAGTGGGAAGACGATGATATTGATGATGTATCGATCACAAATGAAGACGCGCTTCTTGAAGATGCCATGGATAATGATGATAAATTATTATCTTCTGACACTGTTATACCGCAAGCTAGTCAAGAAAGTATCAAATATGAGGACAATCCTAATGAATTTATAAATAAATCGAATTCAGATGAATCATTTGAACCGGCGAAAGCGCACGGTTTAAATAAACCCGACATGATGCTGGAGATACTAACTCATAATCTGAGTGATTTAAGTGATGATGACGATCTTACAAATCTTAAAATGTCTCCCGACGTTGACTTAGAACAGTGCAGTCCTAACAAAGATTTATTGATTGAAAATAAAGCTGACTTAATAGAAACTGATTTGAATGAAGATTATGACCGAATTTCATCACCGGTTCATGAAAATATTGATGATGATTTAGATAAAGGTGAGGAAATTGCAATTTGTGATGAAATCAAGCCAGAGGCGTCACTTTCAAGGCAACTTGGTGTAAATGATGACTCGATGGATGAAGATATTTTGCTTGGAGGTGATGATAAAGATGAACAGGGTGAAAGTGGAACCGAAGAACTGTTGGATGATAAAATTGATTTAGATACTGTTGATTTATCAGAGATTAACTCTGAAGAAAAATTGGAGTTAGGAAACGATAAATATAAGTTATTACAAATTATTCCTGATGCGGATGATTCAAAACGTAATAATGAAGACATGTCAGGAATTAAACTACAAAGTGAAGATAAATGTAGTGAAAAAGATGAACAAATGATCATCCCAACCCAAAAACCACAAACATCAGATGCACTTATACCTAAAGTTATAAATGAAGTAGAAGTAGACAAATCAAGTTCTACAACAATTTCAGAAAGAGAAGTTCAGGTATTAGAAACCTGTACAAAAAGAAAAAAATTATCTTTGAGACTTAAATCAGATGAAACAAACACCTCAAAATCTGATGGAACGGAGCTTGCTTTAAGAGACTCGGATAATGTTCAAAGTGATTCTAATAATGCTCAATTGACCTCTGAAGATGTAGACAATCAACCCGACATTGCTAACATCGAGTTAGTTACTGTAAAAGACTTGGAATCTGAAAATACTAAGAAAAATAAAGTTTCCGAGGACACTCATTCACAACTACCAGATATTACTGAGTCATTAAAACCTAATAAAGACTTGAAATGTAAAGAGAAGAAAATTTCTCCTGATATAGAACCTCAACCATCAACAAGTGGTATCAGAAACACTAAAATTAATATTGAATCAGCTTCAAAGAATGATCAACTGACTCAGATCTCTAAAGTAAGTTCACCGGTCGAAGATGTTTCCGGAACAACTGATAATCTTGATCTCTTAGCTGAATCGTCCCGAGTGACACATGACGATGAAGTAGAAGATGAATATATGGATGACGAGGAGGGAGAGGATTTTGAACATTTTGATGGTGAGATTATATTTATAAAGCACTGTTCCTGTACTATTTATTATTAAATATTATTCATACACTACATTCCATCTAATTAGACTTTTCTACAGATATACAAGTTTCAGGCTAACTAGAGAAGCCATTAAGATAGATGTAGTCTAAATCCGAGGTTCCCAAATTATCTACTATGTTTATACTGTGCACTTTGACAAAAAATTGTTTTTTAGAGCTCCAATTTCTTCACTATTGATAAACCACTATAACTAATCCTAGCTGAATGAAATTACAAATCACACCTCCACGCCTCTATGGGACATATTTATTATTTTCAGGGTTTCTTATCACATTTTTCTTATGTCAATCAAAAAACTAAGGGAACATTATAGAAATGGAATTTCTATTCGAATTTGTACCACTGTAAAGAGAACCAAAACATAATTTTTTATTGTTTTAATTTTTGTTTAATATTACTGAAATGTATGTTATATACAAAGTAATAGTTTTTAGGATATTTATTATATTTTTTGGTGGTTTTTATTTAATTTGTTATCATAACAGAAAGCAGCAACCAGATGGCAGCGGAACAGTCGGAGGATTCAGAACAGCATCACTCGGATAATGTTACAGAGACAACACATAGTAATGATAAGGAGTTTAACTTTACAATCACTGATGTCGTCACTGAAAATGTAGTTAAGGTATGAAAATATAATAATGATACTTTTTTTCACAATTAGTAATTACTAGCTCTCCGCCCGCAGCTTTTCCCATGTGGAGTTTGGTTATATTGCGTTTCCAAGAGAACCTTTCAAAAGTCTGGGATAATAACTATCCTAGGTTCTTTCTCAAGGTCAACTTTATATCTGTACCAAATTTCATTAAAATCAATTCAGTGGTTTAGGTTTGAAAGCGTAACAGACAGACAGAGTTACTTTCGCATTTATAATATTAGTAGGGATGTATGGACTACAACATTTTGAAGACTATAATATAAAAATTCTATATTAAAACACCAGGGCCAATGAATTCATTAAATAACATGTAAAGAATTCTATGTCTTGTATAGTTTTATAGCAAATTAATAATAAGTTTATTTTGATTTCAGACGGACATTGAGAGACACGACAGTAATAAGTCAGATGATTTGGAATCAATGCAGGTGAGTAAATTCCATATCTAAGATTTTCATATATACATTTAAATGTAACTAAGTTTTTCTGATACTACGCATTTTTTCATATTTTTTTTCATTTTCATTTCATTTACAGCAACCGTGGCAATGGGCAAAGGAAATAAAAGTGTCTATGTAGTTAAAATAGTATATAAAAACAAAGTTTTTGATGATTTTTTTTATAATTACTCATTTAGAATATTTCCCAATATGAAGGAAAAATACATTAAAAAGTTTCACGTAATGCTATTTATTGAAAGAATTTTAATTATCATAATTATTTCAGATAGAAAATGTGTCGCAGAATATGGATAACTCTGAGGTTGAAGAAGTTGAAAATGATTGTGGAAGTGTGAAAGAAAAATTGACATCAGAAGGTTATATATAATTATGTTATATACATATTATCTTAGATTTAGTTATACTAAAATACATTTAATAGTTATATATAAGAGTATTTAGACATCACTGATTAATGCATTTCCCAAAGAGGGTTGTGTCGCAGGCGGCTGGTCGTAAAAACAATTAGCCAAAACTATTCACAACATGTTCTGTGGAAGAGAAGAACATGTTGTGTTTGAAAAAGTTATATATAAATATTTGAGTTAAAATAACTTTGAATTAATTCTGTTTCAGACTAGTTTAAACAGACATTACATATATAGAATACTTTGTTTTAATGAATTATAAGAATTTTTATTTTTAATATTATTTATTTTATTACAGGAAATAAAAATCTAGATCATCAAGATGAGTCAAAAGATCGTACTGATGTGAGAAATGTGGACACAATGAGTTGTGTTGATTTGGAGGAGAGCTCGGAAGAAGGTATAGATAAGATATATAATTAATATTATAAAAGAAAAGATATTGTGAGGATGTATGTTTGTTACCTATCACAGAAAAACTACTGAATTCATTTTGAAGTAACTTTCTTATAAAGTATGTATGTTAGATATTAAAATGAGTTATAGGCTATAACTTTTCCCGAAATTCACTCCAGTATTATATATAAAAAATTATATGACCTTATATATTATGTATTTATATAACAATGTATAGTTTTCTTCATTTATTTGAAGAAATTTACTGAAACCCATCCATTTCTTTTCTGTATGAAGTATTTAAATCAATGTCTGTAGGAACAGATCAACAACCAAATTGTAATCTGAATTTGTATATACATATATAATGTTTATACTATCTTTGATCTTAACTATTTGTTAAAATTTGATTGATATATATTTTAATTATTTTTATATTCTTATTACAAACAAATTTTATTAAATGTATCTTAAAATAACTAGCACTCGGCTTAATATGATATATTTATATAAACATATATTTTAAATTTTTAAAGAAGTATTTGAAATAAACAAAAATTCTGTAAATAAACTATATAAATAATTTTATATACTAATATTCTTATCTATCTATGATCTTTTGCAGGTTCCTTTGAATCAATAATACTACATAATAAAATTTAATTTTCTCTTTTAGTTCCAGAGATCTCTGAAGATAGTACTAAAAGGAATGAACGAAACTGTAAAAAATATCGTTCACAAAAACAATCTACAAAACAAGGGGTAGTGAAAAATAAAAATAACTTAGAAAATTGTCGCCAGTATAGACAAAGGAAAAGCTTGCTTGAACAACAATTACAATCTAAGAACGAAGTTGTTCATACTCCAACAACTTCAAGCTTGCAAATGACATTTGAACCTCAGCTTAATACAGGTAAAAATTATAATAATTGGAATATAACAGTTATAATTATGAATGATGAGATTCTTATTTTACCTGGCAATTTCCCAGCTATAGCCAGGGCTTGCCTTACATGTTGTGAATAGTTTTGGCTATTTGTTTTTACGACCGGCCGCCTGCCTGACATCAACCCTCTTTGGGAATGTATTAATCGGTGATGTCTAAATACTCTTATTAAGTACATATGACTTGTAAAAATCACATTGGTACTTGCCAGGGCCAGGATCGAACCCGCGCCCCCGTACATGAGAGGCGGGCCTTTTAACCACTAGGGCACCACTGACTTCATTATAAATAATGAGATTATATAGTTTTTTTAATTATTTAATTCAAATTAAATTATTTATTTTAATTATTATTAACTATGAAATAAATCAAGTTTATTTATTAAAATTTATTTTGTTTGATAATTTCAACTATTTCATTACTGATTTCTTTTTTATTTATTCTTATATTTATCGTTAATAACTAGAACATTTAAGTTTTTCTTTTTCTATACGCGTAAGAAGTATATGACTTTTAATGTATATAAGTACACACACTACATTTTTATTATTATGTTACTTCACAGATGCTCAAGATAATATAAATACCACAGAAGAAATTAATGAGGATGAATCATCAAAGAAAGAAGATGCATTATTGGTAAGTTTTATAATCTGTGACATATATGTACACCATTAAAAAAATATGGTTTAACATAGCGTATAATACATAACTAACATATATATATATATGTGTATTTTTATTGTCTTCATTTCCACTGGAATCATGGAATATTTTTATTTATTGGACGAAATATAATCTTGAGTACTGTGTGGAAACAGGAATTAGTTTGTTGAATGGAATAAAGGAGTTTATATAATAATAATAATTTATTATATGTATATATACATAATATGTACTATAAAAAAGGTGAAAGTGTATATAGAAAAGTATTAAGTTTATTTTAAATCTAAAATTGGTGCCTCATAAGGAGTTTTAATGAGTATGTTTGTTTCGTTTTGTTACCAGGATGAAAACAAGACGTCGGTTATGGAAACGGAACAGAAAGATATAAATATATTGGATAAAGAAGACAAGGTACTTCATACAAATAAATTTTTAGCTTGTAAAGACTCTACAGTTATAAAATTATTGATTGAGATCAAATTACATTAATTATTATATATTCAAAATTGATTTAGTTATTCAAATGTAATGTAATGTAATGATAAAACAGTAACTTTTAATTAACATTGATTTATAAAGCCCACTAAACCATATCAAAGTAGCCTATTGTGCAAAGCTAAGGATGTCTTAGAATTATCATAAAAACCTATACACTTTATTTATGTTAATTTTTATTGTACAATCCCCAGACAAAATCTGAAGGAGAAGTATTTAATTTAGACTCGGATGAAGAGGATGTTGGTGAAAAGAATAAAACGGACACTTGTGAGTCAAATCAATTACTTTTTTTTATAGTAAAAAGAGGGTATTTATTTATAATCTGTGTATAATATTATTGCTTGTTTTACAATTACAAAATCAAATCTGTAATATTTTTATCGTCATCATCAGTCTATCAGAGCCCACTGCTGAGCAAAGGCCTCTTCTCACATGGAGAAGGTTTGAGCATTAATCACCAAGCTTGCTCAAGACGGGTTGGCGATTTCAAACTTATAATTTTAAGTCCATGTTTCCTCAATATGTTTTTCTTCATCAGTCAATGTTGTCTAAATACTTTTAGATAGTACATATGACTCGGAAATATCACATTGGTGTCATCAGGTTTCGAACCCGCACCCACTAGGCCACCACAGACTCACTATATTTCTATACAATTATATAATTGAACATATTTCTAAAGCCCTTCAAGATACTCATGAGAATAAAAAGCCCCAAACCCAACTGGTGAAGTGCATCAACAAGTCTTGTGCGAACACATCATCAGATTACTACACCGCGGACGGTATAACAGTCAACTTCTATGACCCGGAGCGAAAGAAAAGAGGTTACGTTTGTCAAACATGCCTCAATTTGGTCGAAGATAGGAATCAGGTATTTAATATGTAATCTCTTAGCTTATAAGTCTTTCACAACTATGTGCAATTTTATGAGTTCTAGAATATGA
This sequence comes from Danaus chrysippus, assembly GCA_916720795.1. Taxonomy (NCBI): domain Eukaryota; kingdom Metazoa; phylum Arthropoda; class Insecta; order Lepidoptera; family Nymphalidae; genus Danaus; species Danaus chrysippus. The sequence continues at coordinate 5,077,409 of CAKASE010000075.1, forward strand.
TGAAATCTAAGTATTCTTTTTAATAAAACTAATTTTTACGGATTTACTATGGAATTATAATATTTTTAACTACATACTCCCATTTCGGTTACTTTGCAGTGACCATGATTGTATAGAAAATAGGTACATATTTGAAAAGCTTGAAGTCATAACAATTATGTTCTAGAAGATCTCATCAATGTTCTAATAAACATTTCCAGATGTAAATATTAGTTTAACTCCTATTTCCAGATGTTAATGATAGTGTAATTCCCATTTCCAATTGTCAATGTCATTGTAATTCCTATTTCTAGATGTTAATGTCATTGTAATTCCCATTTCCAGATGGTAATGTCACTGTAATTCCTATTTCCAGCTGTTGATCAGCGGCATCAAGTCCCTGGCGCCGCTACTGAAGCTGGAGCCTGGCCGGCCGGAGGAGGACCTGGTCGAGATATCAGACTCGGAGTCCGAGGACGAGGCGGAACCGGAAGACGACGATGACGTCATAGGAGTGGAGGGGGCTAGGTGATAATATATAACACTCTCACGAGCATTTATTTAAATGAAACTAATATTTTTCGGATTCTATTATGGTATAACCTACATAATACTCAAGTTTCGATTACTTTGCAGCAACCGTGATCACGGGCAGATGTGTTAGTGATTGTGTTATTAAGAATAGTATTTTTTTTTTCCTTTTTTATTTCAAAACAAGGATTGTTATGGTGATCATGTTCCGCTTTTAATGTAAAAGATCTTAACGTTGTATGTAGTTTAAAATAATATAAAAACCGTATGTAGTAGATCGGAAAATATTGTATTTATTAAGACTTGGGTCATTAATTCAAAATCTTAAATATAAATCAACTTGTTTAGGTATATAGAGGAGAATTTGGCTGATGTTCTGAACGAGACCTGGGTGAGGTACAACATGGATGACCGGCTGCGGGAGGCGCAGGACGAGCTGCAGCAACAGCTGGAACAGCTGCAGAGTGAGCACCTGGAATATAGATTATAGTATAGAGTTTGATTAATGCTTGTAGTAAATGCTATATATCCACAGGGTATATTTATATACGTGAACATGTATTTTGTTGGAAATAAAATTGATAAGAATTGGCAATATTTTATAATACATCAAAGTTTTCTTGGGATTCATCTGCTCTAGGGAAAAAATCTTTTAAGTTTGTATACAGTTGGAATTTATTTTAACCGTTATGCTATTTTCATTACCAATTTTCAATGGAAGTACAACTACTTTTTACTACATTATAATTGTAATAAGCATTAATTTTTGTATTTTATATATTCAGAGGACAGTTTGGACATCAAACAACTGTTAGACGAGTGCCAGCTATCCACAGACAAGCTACGGTCAGAGCTGTACTCTAGCTTCGACCGCGACATTAAAGAACTTCCACCACTTCTGATATACGACATGCCTAATTGCTCTGTGAGTTTATTACTCTATAAAACACTTTGAAGTGTGCTTTTTTCATTGTCATTCAGTTTATTTTCAATTGTATTTATACTTAAACTAGCATTACTTTATTTCTATAGACATATTACAAAAATGTTTTCATAGAGGCCATTTTGTTTCCTTGAATCTTTTAAGACACTAAAATTTCCAAAATAAAAAGTACCAGGCATTCATTTTCGTAAATTATTTTATAAAGTATATTACACAGTATAGTAAAATCTATTGAGATTTTACAATAATCATGTTTTTATAGTATAATAATTTACACGTTTAGACATGAGAAATGTTACTTTAAATGCCAACATAGTACATTGTGTCACCAAATAAAGTATATTGCAAAGTATGAAATTTATTCATAAAAAATATTCTATTTAAATACAGTAGAATTAAGTATGATAATGTGTAATATATATAATGTTTTTATTTCAGTACACCTGTGTCGACCCATCTGGAGTGGTGAGCCTTATTTAGTATTAATATATATATATATATATATATATATATATATATATATATATATATATATATATATATGGAACAAGTGGCGCCAACTGTGCCGTACTAATTATAATATACTATAATCCTTAGAATTATTTCTACGACTGATTATAATTAATGATAATACTGAACCATTCTAATTTTGTATGCAACATTTAAGTATCTTTGTATTTCTAAACTATAAATACTGTCTTCAGTCATTTTGTAACACATTACTGGAAGTAACGATGAACATTGAACAAGACTGAAACTGTACGTAAAATCATATATTAATGATTTCTAATTGAATATATTATATTTATTTCAGGGAACTAGACTTTTAAAGCGTCGAAAATCATCTCTATCAGAGTCCCCAGCAAAGAAATCTGCATTAGCAATAAGTGATCAAGTAAGTGATCTTATACTTTATAAACTCTATAATACAAACATTAAAATAGTCTATGGTAGTTTTATCTACATTATAAATAAACTATTTCATAAATAATACTATTCTGAACTAGTTTCTTTATAATTTAGTTAAAAAAAATTATGCTTTTATTTAACATGCTAATATATACAAAAAAAAATTATTACCATACTAAGTGTTGTTTTCAGGGCCATGCTTATAATACAATTTCGTCGCATAGCCAAATTAAGTTAGGATAATCTTAAGAACGTAATAAATAATATTAATCCATTACAGGACACAAACTCCCAAGATATGACAAACGAGAAAACAGAAGACGAAGTGAGTGAATAATGAAATATTAGTTTTTTATACATTTAAAATAATAATAAGAATTTTTATAACATTGTAAATTCAGTTTACAATACAAACACTTATCTTACATATATTGAGATAATGACTATCTTAAGAGGTAGGACATTACATAAGTAAGTTTATACTAATTAAAGAGCCAAAATCACCAATAGATATTTATTCCATAGGGTAAACATTTGTTCCAATATAATCATCTCCATAAGTGAAATGATGTCATTGCATTAGAATATTAATATTATAGCTTTTAATAATTAATTCTAATGGATATAGAATATTTTATAGATTAAACAAAACCTCTAACTTAGCTGACATTGTTTGTTTTTTTCATATTTTTGTTACCAGCATTATGTTTGTCTTCAGCCAATGATTTCCTTTAAATATCTTTTTTATATAAATGTTGGATCCGGTTCAAAGATTATATTAAACCAAGTAATGATTACTTGATTTCATCATCGTCAGCCTATCAGAGCCCACTGCTGAGCGAAGACTTGTTCTCACATGGAGAAGATTAATACAATCATTTTTGAATTCAGTATTTGCCTGCATACTTTTCTACTCTAATATAATGTCTCTAACCTTCAGAATCCCGATGTATCTGTGGTCCATTTATCCGTGGAGTCCGCGCCCCCCGACCTGCCACCCGCGGGGGAGGTCTCCTACCCCCCCTTAAGGGTGGGGATGACCGTCTACGCGTCCAAAAACGCTTTGGGCTCCTGGATGAAAGCCAAAATTGTAGAGATCACTCCGAAATCATCAGTTGTAAGTTGTATTTTTATTATAGATTTATTTTAAGGTAGGCTTTTATAGTAAATTTATATGGGTTTGAAAGAAATAATTGTAATTGTCCTACGAAGTAAATATGTATATAATGTATCAGGCAAATGGCCTTGAATATATGTGGTATCTTGAAATCATAATGAAGAATAATGTACTTATGTTTTTATTAGGAGTATGTTTAACATAAGTTTTGTCAAATGATGCAATTAAAGATGGTTGTAAATTAGAACTACGGTCAGCCAACGTTAAAAACCATAAAATCTAATATTGTATCACATTTATAACTAAATTATAATATTTACCAAGTGAATGCTACAACAATAGTTTGTATTTTGATCATGACTCATTTAACTTTCCAAATTCATACATTGATTAGTTCCCGATTAACTTCTGTTCATACATAATAAATTTAATATGGTATCTTTCAGCCAAACTGTTTCACATTATGTCGTGTGAAGTACGAATACAAACAGTCTAAGCCAACAAAGATATTACCTGCGCGACGCTTAGCTTACGTCGACCCTCCAGACGTTAGAATGACTATAGGTAAGATTATTTATAAATAAAATACATACTAATATTATAATAGAGAAAAGCTGAGCAGATTATGATAAAATTTAGTATGAAAATAGATCAACTACTTTGGTCGTCTCTGTATATATATATATCGTTAAAATAAATTAATTAATGAAAAACTATCTAGCAGAACTATAGATAATCACTTTATGCTATAATGAAGTCCTAAGATATGTTGGTTTTTATTTTTTTGGGAGAGAAGTTTATAGTTTAGAAAAATTTGCTTTTTATACGAAAAGAGATAGATTTCGGGTACCCTTGTATACACGTAGGTCGGAGCAATGTACCTACTGTTATAGAAAAAGTCAAATAAAAATTATATTTTTGAAGATTAGACCTCATGTGCATGAGAATAAGCTTCATAATGGAAGTGACAAAAAAGATTCTTCTTGTTTTCACCTCATCTAATGTTCGTCAACTATATCTCTTATTCCAGGTACTCGCGTGATAGCGTTGTTCAAAGACATAACCCTGAAAGAATCCTTCTACCCGGGGATCGTTGCTGAAATACCCAACCCAGTCAACAATTACCGGTATAAACTTACTCTTGCTTCTAATTAAATTGCCCTGTTCCCATTCTTTCTTACCCCTTCCCTTTTCCCTCCCTTTCCCACTTTTTTCCTCCCCCTCTTCCCTAATCAAGTGTGGCGACACATCCACAACATAAGAGATGTTGAAGATGTCCATGGGCGATGGTACTACCTCCATCAAGTAGGCCGGTTTCTCGGTTACCCCTTTTGCATAAAAAAATAATAATAATCGAAACTCACATTTATTGTATTGTGTCCATATTTTTTCAGTTACCTGATATTCTTCGACGATGGCTACGCTCAATACGCGCCTCATTCCAAGGTCCGCCTGGTGTGTGAGTGTGCGTCCCACGTGTGGGAAGAAGTACAGCCCAAGTCGAGGGAATTCGTTCGTAAATATCTGCTGGCTTACCCTGAGAGACCCATGGTGAGGTTGCATCCTGGACAGAGTTTGAAGACCGAATGGAAAGGTCAGTTTTATATTGTATTATATAAAAATGTAGTAATAAATGTATCAGCGAGTATATTACTAGTAGTATATATATACAGACAAGTGGTGGTCGTCGGTGGTGGTGTCGGTGGACGCGTCGCTGGCTGAGGTCCAGCTCCTACAGCACGAGAGGCGCGAGTGGATCTACCGAGGGTCCACGAGACTCGCGCCGCTGTACCTGGAGCTGCAGGCCGCCGAGAGACACAGGCCGCGGGCCCTGCCGCGAGCACTGACCGCGAGGGTGAGATATATACAGGGGAATAGACGAGTGGAGTGAGAGGAAGAGAGTAAAGAGACGTGTGCTGTTGACAGACGAACATGCCCTACGTGGAGTACACGAGGCCCGAGGAGCGGCCCGACCGACGAGCAGAGGGGACGACGCAACAGCTACAGGCTGAGGTGAATAGAACTATGCGTATGTGATTATCTGGAGATAAATAATGTATAGTAGGTAGGTAGGTAATGTATAGTAGGGTATACCACTCGAGTATTTTTAGGTTATGGGTATATTGCATTTATACAGTTTTCTCGTGGATAGATTCAAATATTATTATTGGGAATGTATACAATTTCATTTGCAATGTTCAAGATTTCAAGAAGAATTTGGAAGATTCAAATAGCACCATTGGTAGTGTAGAAAAACGTTTTGTCTCTCATATATTGTTAATCTACTACAATTCCATCTCCTAGCGAGATCAGTCCTCCTGTTTTTGTTCTACGTCATCTTTTTAGATCAAAATCTAGATCTTCGCACAACAGTTTTTCTGCCCTGCAGAACTCTTCATTTGTCAGCATTACCGTAACTAGTACTGGCGTAGATTTTGATATATCTCTACAAGCATTTGTTTATGCCTTAACAGTCATACAAGGAGTCGTCCAACTTGTGCTGGCCGTAGGTTTGGTGTAAATAGCTTTTGTGGCGTTGTGCCGATTCTTTCCATCAATTTTCTCCAAAAACTCACCAAATCGCGTCTTTTCTGATAAGCATATATGGCAATCTGTGGGTAATGTTGATTTTCCTCCCAAACCATGCTTTCGATATTAGACAGAATGCTATCAAAGGAGCTATTAATTAAAATTAGGTTTATAAGCTGTTAGCAGCATTCCGTCTCATCATTCCAGACGATTTAACCTAGATGACGCTTCGACGCGGAATAAATAAACGCAAAAGATGGCCTTCCTTCCAATACAATCGCTAATGCAAACAAAGTAATTTTGTTAGTCCCATACAAATCTTATATCAATTGGTTACTGCAGTGGAGCGTGCAGTTATTCTATATGAATAATAATCATATCTATTGAAGTTGCCACACGTAGGTTCTAAAACAAGTGCAGTTCCTGTCAGAATACTTGGACATTAAACCTAGTTATCTATAATACCAAAGGAAAGACGACTTAATTATATTAAGCATTCATAGTATAAATCGTAAGTACATATATGATATAATATATCGTCGGGGGTGGTGCAAATCAGTGAAAATATTTCAGTTTAAACTTTCTTCTAATAATCTTCTCCCAATGTGGAATTATCCAATGCTAGCTACGCGGATTTGCACTATCCCCGACGATACATATCTAATGTTATAAGTATCATGTTTTTCTCCTATCATTATAATAATAGGAGTTCCGTCGTCAACGCGCCGTCGCCAAGAAGTCCACAACAGAGAGCCGACCACCTCCCCCCACCACCGGGCAGAACCTAGACAACGTGACTAGCAGAGTGGTGGTAAATATACAATGACATAAACTTAGGACAAGTTAAATATATTAGTTTTCATAATGACATCTAAGATTTTCGCGAGTATTATTCATATAAATGAAACGAATATTTTTCGGATTATACTACTCGACTTTACTCTTGTAAAAAACTACATACCCTCAACGTTTCGGCTACTTTACAGCAATCGGTCGGCTTCTTTACGGTGGCGTAGTATAATCCAAAAATATTCGTTTCATTAAAATTATTCTTATTATACTGATATGGTATTGAAGTAAATAGTCATGGACAGACCCTGGCAAGAAGTTTTAATAGTAATTATGTTGGTTTTAAACATATTGACGTCACCAACGCCTTGTTTCTTAGAGAGGTCCGATCCCTGCGACAGCCCGAATGAGAACGTTAGTTCTGTACCCTCACCTCTATTTATACTAATCGTCACTCATTGTCGTGATTACGCTTGTACAAGTGGCTACGCAGGTAGTTATGCAAGTGACCCTATAGATAATTCAATATTAATCAATAATATTGTTTATTTCCAGTACTACACCCCAAAGAAACAGGTGAAGCCATACAAGATGGTGCCCCATACTTGCTCGCCGGCCTGCAAGAGGACAGATGTTTTAGCACTTAAGGATTTGAGAACTTATAATCCATTAGCCAAGCCACTGTTGAGCGGCTGGGAGAGGTATTAACATGTTGTAAAGATATTTATCTAAGGAATAATATAAAATATTTCACAAAATTGTGTTAAAGTTAATAAGACTAAAAGTTTTTGTATTGTTAGTCTCATTTATTCGAGAACAAGTTTTCGATGATTTCAATCAAAGAAAGTCCAATTAAATGTATGAATTGCGTCTTAGAAATATTAAAATTTAATATTTATACTCCCACATTTCTAGAAACTCACAAAAGCATTATAGAAGTATCTTGACACATACTTCTGGAAGTTGTGTATTTTTGGGAGTCTAGTAGATGATTGATTAATTTCTTAGCCATCATATATATAATCTATATGTCCAAACACTAATATGCAAGCCAATTAGGTCCTAATACTCATCAAAAATCTTAATTTTCCTGGCAGATAGTCCATTTGAATGGAAGTCTAGTTATAGATTGATTCATTTCTTAGGGCATCATAAATGTATCAATCTACATGACAATCTGAAATTACAAGCCATTTAGGTCCCAATAGTAATCAGAAATGTTAATTTTCCAGACAGATAGTCCGTTTCAAGGGCAACAAAGTAGTATTATACGTGTGTCCGTGCGGGCGCCGGGTCCGCTCTCCTCGTGAACTACATCACTATCTGCGGACCGTCGGTTCAGAACTGCCGGTAGACCTCTTCGACTTCACTCCGTCCACACACTGCCTGGCTGAGTTTGTACTCAATAAATGCTATGTTGGCAAAAAGGTTGGTCATAATGATAAAGGATTTCAAGGAGTTGAACGTATATACATTTGTACGTCACTCTAAGACCATATAATATGTCAATGTATTTACAATTTAAAGTCAATGTATTTACAATTTAAAGTCTATGAGCGATAATTTGTAACTTGTTCATAAAGAACACAAAGACTTTCTTTTCAAGATTACATAGAATTTCTCTTAATTATATTTAAAGGCCGAAGTCTAAAAACAAAAAAGTATCGATTGTACCAAATTAGCTTGTGATGACTCAAAATTTAAATGTTCCTATTAACTAATATAAATAACTAATTATAAACATTCATATAATAAATATTTTGTAGGACTTGTCCCATGGCAAAGAGAACGTGCCAGTGCCGTGCGTGAACTACTACGACGAGTCTCTGCCGGAGTTCTGTTCGTACAACACGCAGCGCACCCCCACCGCCGGCGTGCCTCTCAACCTCGACCCGGAGTTCCTGTGTGGCTGTGACTGTGAGGACGACTGCGAGGACAAGACCAAGTGCGCCTGCTGGCAGCTCACTCTGGAGGGCGCGCGGACCATAGGTCTGGAGGGGGAGGGCGTCGGCTATGTGTACAAGAGGCTGCCGGAGCCGCTGCCCACTGGCATATACGAGTGTAACTCGAGGTTAGAGTACATCTGTGTTACGATACACTGACAGCTAGTTTAAGTTATTTATGGTCTTATATATGTCGCATTTCTTCCTCCAGGTGTAAGTGTAAGGACACGTGTCTTAACCGCGTCGCTCAACATCCGCTGCAACTGAAGTTACAAGTGAGTGAAAATAGTTTTCGATTTTTCTATATAGGATAGGATGTAATTATTTTTGAAAGATTTCACGAATATTAGAATAAGGAAAAAGGATTTTTTTTTTACATCAACTCTTATATTTCTATTAAAATACACTCAAAATATATTCCTATTAATTGCAGTTTTATCATATAGCTTATACCAAGAAACGTTTTATTTTTTATATGTATATGAATAATTGTTAGACGAGAATTTCCAAATCATTTCTATCACCCGACAGGTGTTCAAGACGCTCAACCGCGGCTGGGGGATTCGCGCTCTCAACGACATTCCAAAAGGAACCTTCCTTTGTGTGTACGCTGGGAACTTACTCACAGACGCCACAGCAAATCTTGTACGTACACAAACACACACATACACACACGCACACACACATACACACACACACATACATACACGCACGCACATATACTATATAGAGAGGAGCTTGTAAGGTGGAGGTGAGCGTTTAACGCGTTAGATAAGGGTCCCTTAAACCTACACCTGGGTCACAAGTCCCAGTCACTGTTGAAGCTCCTCTACCTATAACGATGGACCCGGCATTGATAGACTTCCTATCGTTAATACAGGGGTTCATATACTTCATTTTTTATAACCCACTTTAAGAATAAATTAATTTTTTACGCCTCCATTTATCCAGCTACTAACCAAACCACCACAACTTATCCTATCTCAATGAAATTGCAAATCACACCCACGTGTCTACATAACGCCGCCATTTTTTTCTATATCTCTTACCGCTCTCTTTAGGATGCAGGGTCCACAAAAGAGCGTTATCGCCCACTTTAGGAAAGGTTTTTGTAATACTTCCTTTCAAAGTTTCCAGTTAAAGAACCACCTGTAGGTTTAATTAAACTGAAGATAGGACTTTTAAAGTATGGATTCTGTAACCTAATATTATTCCATTGTTCCACTCCATTTTATTCCAAAATTTGAATATTTCCTTGACCGATATGAGTGAAAAGAGTCTAATAAGACATAACTTCTGGCATTCACTAACAACTAACTTAATATTGGCGCAATTGCTATATTTCACGATATTTTTTGACAAATAAGATTATAAATTTTCAATATCTTATATTATGTTATGATCGTTACAGGACGGTCTGAACGAGGGTGACGAGTACCTGGCGGAGTTGGACTACATCGAGGTGGTGGAGCAGATGAAGGAGGGTTATGAAGAAGATATACCGGAGAATATGAGGAAGATGGATGAGGTGGGTAGGGTACTGAGGAATATATAGAAGGTTTGGTAGAGAAGGAGATATGAAGGAGGGTTGTGAAAAAGATATACCGGAGAATATGAGGAAGATGGATGAGGTGGGTAGAGTACTGAGGAATATATAGAAGGTTTGGTAGAGAAGGAGATATGAAGGAGGGTTATGAAGAAGATATACCGGAGAACATGAGGAAGATGGATGAGGTGGGTAGAGTACTGAGGAATATATAAAAGTTTTAGTACAGAAGAAGATAAATTAGGTCTTACCACAAGGAACTTTGTTTTTCACCACTATTGGAGCAAAAAGTTGTCTTTTATTGGAGCGGCCTTTGATATTAAGAACTCAAATTCTATAATCAGTCTCTTACCAAAAGGTCCCTCGAAGATTTTAGCTCATGGTGCCATTTACTTAAATTAGGTAATGATTCAAAACTTCAGGTTTGTTTTGATCTAGGAATTTAAATGGGACTTCTAAAGCTTTGACTTACATTAGTTAACAAGACCTTCTTTGGATACTTTAGAATATCTGTTAGAAAATTGTACCAACTAAATCAAGATTTCTTAACAACCACTGTTATCATGAATAGAGAAGATATTAGTAACACCAATATATTATAACAAAATTGTTAATTAATAGTTAGTCTTACTCTCTATCTATCTATCTCCCTCATATATATACACTGTTAACAATTCCAAAATGTTTGGCCCACTGGGAAGGCATACATATATATATTTATATAACATTTGTACAGGCGGAAATAGCGAAACAACAGTTGGCACCGGACGAGGAGATGGAGTCATCATCATCAGACGAAGGTAGCAGCACCAAGAACGGTGAAGAAGATGATGACTTTACTCCGGGGTACATCGGCCTGGGACTGACTGAGTTTAAGTATGTATCAACACTAATATATATACATTAGCTGCGCCCCGCGGTGTTGCCTGCTGATTTCCGGGATGTAAAGTAGCCTATGTGTTATTGCTGGACGTCAGCTTCCTGTATACAAAATTTTATCAGAATCGGTTCAGCCGTTTGAGCGTGAAGAAGTAACAAACATACACGCCCACTGACAAACTTGCGCAATTATAATATTAGTAGGATTGAAAATCTTCTCGTCTATTAATTTCATTGAATATTTACAGCAAACGATTGCGGCGAAGGGATTCGAAGGTAGACAAAGAAAAATCAGTGGCCAAAGACAAAGATAAACCTGAAACGAAGAAGGACAACGAAGAGGACTGCATCACCATCAGTGACGATGAAGAAGGTGACACATAACACACGACCCGTGAAGTTAACACAACACACGGCCAATTAAATGTAGCAAACATGAACCATTTGAATTACAAACCATCACTGCTGAAATAACTTTTGATGTGTTGACAATCCCTCAAAAGTTTCTCCTTTTCAAAGTTAATAAAACGTTTACATGGAAAATAATTTCAGGGCTTGACTGTTAAAAATTATACAACGTGTAACATAATTAACGCACACCCTGAAAGTAGTTTGATCAGAATCGGATACTGGATCGATTTTGATAGTTTTTTATGTAGGTCATTTTTTTTCTCAAATTTAGATAGAACTAAGTAAATTATAGTCACCCTACACTCAGTTATCTAAACACTTCATAGAAACGAAAATTAATGGAAACGAAAATGGATCGTAAGTCAGGGTATTAAGATTTTTAAAATGAAATATTTAATTAGTAATCATCATTCAATTAAAGAAAACTGATACTTATTTCAAGGCTAAAATAGTATTTAATAATAACTACGCACGCAACACCATAGCGACAACCGGCACACAGCAAGGTCACTGCAGTGCATAAAAGAAAGCCGCGTAATACAAAAATTATTACTTTCTCCTTCTTTCTTTGGCTTAATAACATTACAATAGAGCGAGACGGCAGGCTAATTCCAGGAATCAGAGTAATAATAACTAAACATAGAAGTCAACAAAATGTGTTTTGGGTAAGTTAGTCACGCCGCGTCCACCTTATCGAAAAGAAGTCAAGTGTAAAGTGCAAATAAAATCTTAGTCGCGCATTTCGCTGTGTCGTTTCGGTACACTAACATTTAATACATCAAGTACCTACGCACGTGTCCATTGACCTCCTAGATCAGCTGATTTGACGCGACTCGACTTTTTTTTGTGGGGGCGAATTAAATCGCTAGTTTATAACAGAGATAACAAGTGCCGAGGAAGTAAAAAATAAGATAATAACCGCCTTTGTAAAAGTGAAAAGTGACATTGCAGTATTATCTAAAATAAAACCACAATTGCGAAAACGGTCATTAAAGTGCATTGAACAAGGCGGTGGACATTTTGAAAATGTTTTAAAACGACAACGCCGTGCGAGTGCAAATTAAACTGTAAGTTTGTTTATGATCTTTAAATTATTGTAAATATTTTGATACACACCATTTAAACAGGCCGACTGTGTTTAACTTTGTCGTAGGTATTGTGGTGTCTAATCAAATCACGCGTTATCAGCTGTTTAATAATTCTTATTTACAAATTTAATTTAACAAATCAGTAATTATAAAATATTGGCTTCACATTAAAAAGAAAATTCAATGTCAACAATCTAAAGCTTGAAAAGTGTGATGGAAAGAAGAATCATAAATCATAATGTAGTTATTTCGTGTACTTATTATTACCTACTTCTTATTATTGTCGGACGGCACTCGGAGAGCGGGGCGCGGGCGCGGCGAATACAGAGTGTCGCTGAATAGCTGACCATATTATTTGCACGAAATTGGGATAACTAATTTCACAAATAAAAAATGCAAACGCACATATAAATAATATTTGGTGTATTCATTGCGTTTATATTATTATATTCGCATTGGGGTATTTGAGGGTGTGCGTTAATTACGTTACACGTTGTATAGATTTTTTTTGTACTTAAAATTAAAATTGTAGATGTTTTTATTTCATAATAATTGGAATAATTGATAGTTCTATTTAATGTAAGCTTGTAATTCCATGTGTTTTAATGTGAGTATATAAACTTGCTTCAAATGTCCCCATTAGAAATTATTTGTTTGCAAGAAAATTGATCGGTATGGATCTGTCAAGTTATCTTTTCTGATTTCAACCAAAAATATCTTCTATGTGTATAGACAAATTAGGTCATAGTCTCCAAGTCTTGTATACAGTTTTGTTTATGGAGCCATCTATTGTGTAATATATCAATATTATTTTCACTGCTTCATAGCCTGCAGTTTTTCCAATATGTGTAAGATAATATGTGAAATTCTGCTGTCTCTACTATTACTATTGTATCTTATGTGAATAGAATATTATATACTATATAGTAAATTATTAAAATTAATAATTTAATCTAATTGCAGTTCGAGAACCTTCAAATTTCACAGCCGCTGCTGGGATGGGAGCAAATGAATTTAAATCAAAATATAGGTGAGGAAAATGTCATGGCAATAGATTGCTAAAATGTTGTAGTGCAGTTCACATTTAAATTAAACCTTATATAGGTCATACATTTATAGTCAAACATTTAAGGTTTTAAATTTCTGCGAGATTACTTTTCACTAGTCATTTTCATAGGGAGCCAATAAGTACACTTCATATAGACTTTATATATAAAGGCGATTGTCCACTTAGTATGGGGACTTTGGCCTGATGTGAACAGACATTTTATCATATTTTTTGTAATCAGTTTAAAAGCACTAACTAGTAATAATGAGAATATGAACTTAATTTTGTATCAAAATGTTTAAAAAGAGATTTTTATCATGTGAGGAAAAACAGGTTAAAGCGAAATAAAATAACATTTTTTATGATTTAATTTTATTCTGAGACATCATATGTTATTAATATGTGTTCAAGAAATTGGACCGGTAGTGAAATGTGTTCCTGATACCTTGCTCAACTAAAAACCATAAAATAGTCATTATATGAGTGCAGCAGCCCACTGTCCTTCGACAACCATGCAATTACAATAATATTCTTTTATAGCTTCCTTATCATTGCGATTATTTTCATATAATATATATATATATAAAAAATATATTTTTCGACTTACATGCCTGCTTTGTATTTTTCCACACACTAATCTGCAGTTGGCCAAAGGAATCGGGTAGTCAACCAATAGGTCGCTGGCTATATTTCTACATATTTCTATAGTATAGGAACCATCGCCTCTTATGTGCTGCCCATAATATGAAAAAGTTTGTTTTAGTTGGTATGTTCCACATGCAATTTTTATAATATAATTATATTCTATTCTTGGAAATATGAAACTGTCCATGTTTACATTTATAGGTTGAAAATCTGCCTGCCTTCTATTTAAATTATTTTCGATAACAAAGTCAGCTAATGTGTTAGGAGTAAACATCTTTTCATTTATTATAATACAACAGTATATAAGGATTATAATTATATACAACAATAAAACCTCATATTGCATTATAGGAATAGCATATACAATACATATCTATTAGAAAACGAGTGACTTAAATAATTAATTGAATTGACACTTACTCGTCGAGGAGCTATCCACTGTCTTATAATAGACTGAACCTGATTAAGATCTAGACTATGTCGCCTTCGCTCTATCAAATCAGTTCCACAGTTTATGTATCTCAAGAGATACGGATTGGTAGGAAGTCACTTCTTCTGTGTGCAGACTATCATGAGACACGCTTTGGTTTTGTTCAATGTTCATATTAAAGCCGTGGTTAGCGATGGAGTTAGTTTCGGGGCCCATATTACGTGAGTGTTGGTCATCGGAGTCCATAATACAAAAGCCAGGGTCATCGTTTGAGCGAAACTCGGGGTCCGTAGATGTGCCGGGGTCATTGGAAAAAGATAGGTCGGAGTCCATAATGAATAAACAATCGTTGAAAGAAAATCCACATTAAAACAACACTCTCAATGAAGGTAAACAAAGTGAATGTAAACAATCAGTCTGTGACATATCAATGTCAATTTGTATTTTTTTGTTTTATTAGTGTTGCAATAGAAAAAAATCATTAAAAATTCGATCGAAAACAGATATGATTACTTTAACATTCTTCATATTTCAGTTTATAAAACGTTTTAAATGACGAAACTAATTAAAAACAAGTATATATTTTTTATTAAATACTTATACTTGTATTAAGTACTGCAAGATGATTCGATTAGACGCAATCGTTAATTGATTTTGCTGGTAACACAAAACGTGGCTCAATAAAGCAAATCAATGAAGATACTTTAAAAATATTTTTTCATAAACTTGTTTTTTTGATAGCAGCTTGTTCACGCTAGGCCAAAAATGGACATTGCCCTTTATTATCAATTGAGTCAGAATATCATGGGTAATATGAAGTTAATACATTATTAAATAATGGTAGAGATAGGAGGTTGGACAGTGCAGGTGAGCGTTTAACGCGCGTTAGATAGGGCCCCTTAAACCTACACCTGGGTCACAAGTCACAGTCACTGTTGAAGCTCCTCTCACTACAACGATGGACCCGACACACGCACCGTGAATACATTGAATAATGATTTGAATTGTTAATGTTATATTTCCAGGTCTGTCCGTAGTCTGTTCGGTGAGGATGAAGCCTGCTACATCATGGACGCCAAGGTTCAAGGGAATATTGGAAGATATCTAAATGTAAGGGAATGTACGATAAGTACGAGTAAGGCTGCCATCGAGAAAGATGAAACATTGACAATAGAATTATTCATCTTCAGTATTTAAAATGTTATCACAACACAATGCGAGTAATCGTAAGGTACTTTCTTACAGTTTCTGATATAATCAAATATATGATAACAAGTCAACCAATGATATAAGTGAACATAGCACCAAGCGTTAGTAACACTAAGGGTGATCTGTGACTTGTGTTGTATAGTGTGAGGAATAAAGTGACTAGGGGTCGGTTGCAAACACTTGTCTTGATGGAAGTCTTACTATTACACTGTGCAGAAAGGTTCAAATGTCTTCAACGTCCTTATTCGTGCAAATATTCGTCCAAGTGTATCAACCCAGCACCTCCTTCATTCCAACACTAACCGGTCTGTTCCCACTGCCCCACACCTCCTTCGTTCCAACACTAACCGGTCTGTTCCCACTGCCCCACACCTCCTTCGTTCCAACACTAACCGGTCTGTTCGCACTGCCCCAGCACTCGTGCATGCCGAACGTGTTCGTTCAGAACGTGTTCGTGGACACGCACGACCCTCGCTTCCCGTGGGTGTCTTTCTTCGCTCTCCGCGCGGTGCGGGCCGGGGCCGAGCTCACGTGGAACTACAACTACGACGTGGGTTCCGTGCCCGGGAAGGTCCTCTACTGTTACTGCGGGGCCCCAACGTGTCGCGGCCGGCTGCTGTGACCTGGCCCACTCACACACACCTTGGACTTCATTACTGTATATATGGGACTAATAAAATGTATGAAATATTTGGCAGCTTTATTCCACCCCCAATTTTTTTTATAATTAGCCATATAGGCCGATTGAGTATAAAAATGCTGGCATTATTTAGTTAGCACTTGAGTAAGTATTAAGTAAGTATTTTATTATTGTTATTAGTGTATATAGAAAAACTTTATAAATTGTAAAGAATAGACCCGCGGTAATACATTATATTGGTTAAAAGGGAAAATCTACTTTTATGTTTTTCGCAGCAGAAGTTTTTGAATTTATGGGGGTATGTGGTATGATTCAAACCGGTTTTTCCGTCTGGCTGGCCAAAGTGTATTATTTTTCGAGTATTTTCGGTTCGCTTTCACTATGTGAAGTGTAAAGTTTAGTACTGGTTTTATTCCATCATTCATAACATAAAAGTCTGTCGAAGATTTTGGAGGGAGCTCCAACCACAGTTCCTTTCCAATTCCCGTTTAAACTTTAAATTTTTCGTTATTACCATTAGAGCTTTCTTCTTCTACCTGGCAATTTCCCGGCTATAGCCAGGGTCTGCCTTACATGTAGTGAATAGTTTTGGCTAATTCTTTTTTACGACCGGCCGCCTGCCTGACATCAACCCTCTTTTGGGAATCAGCATTAATCAGTGATGTCTTAATATTCTTAGAAAGTACATATGACTCTGAAAAATCACATTGGTGCTTGCCCGGGCCAGGATCAAACCCGCGCCCTCGGCAACGAGAGGCGGGCCCTCTAACCATTAGGCCACCACTGACTGACACTGACATTACCATTAGAGCTTTATCTATATTAATAAAGAGGAAAGATTTGTTTGTTTATTTGTTATGAATAGGCTCCGAAACTACTGAACCGATTTCAAAAATTCTTTCACCTTTGGAAAGCTTCATTATTCCCGAGTAATATAAGCTATATTATATTTAAATAAAAATTAGGGATCCTTACTAAAACTCCAATAATGTAACCCAAGGTGTAAAAAAATGATCTGAAAAATTCCTTACGTCGCGTGCGCTGCGAAAACTATTGATGATAGAACCAAATCATTTACTACGACATTGCAGAACTCATCATCATCTACAAAAAGTGTCGCAACAGCATAATATGTCTAAATATTATAGTTATGTCACAGTAAGCGGTTTTTTATTCTAAAAATTTTATTTATATGCCGCCACTTGAAAAGGCTCTTTATTTGTACCTGGGTATTAATCCTTATCAAATTAAATTACTTTATATTCTAGACGGCTTCAATACCTTTTTATAACTTTTTGAATTATTCAGTTCGGACATTTCATTCGGAAGATATCACGAGTTTAAAAATGCAAATATGTATTAGAAAAAAGTCGCGTGGTTGAAGCTCATCGCGCTCAGCTAGCCAGCATGCGATGTAGGCTCCATGTAAGCGTCACTGGGGTACGAGAGGGGAGTCAATCACAACTAATATTATAGATGCGAAAGTAAGTCTGTCTGTCTGTCTGTTACGCTTTCCCGCTTTAACCTCTCAACCGATTTTGATGAAATTTGGCACAGACAATCTTTAGGCCCTAGAAAAATCATAGGCTACCTTTTATTGCGAAAAAGGGGATGAAGAGGTTGAAATTGCTTATTTTAAAAGATAAAACCATGAAACTTTATATTAAGGCATTAGATAAGATATATTTAAATATTTGTTCTAGCGTTTTTGAAATTTCGACCAGTGAGGAGGTGAAATAAGGGTTGAAAGTTTGTATGGAATTTCTTAATTTTAAAAGATATAACCATGAAAATTTATATTTAAGCACTTGATAAGACATATTTAAACATTTGTTCTAGCGTTTTTGAAATTTAAATAGTTTGTTATTTTTACCACCGTGGGGGTGAAATTCTACACACGGAATTCCCGAAATTCGAACAGAACGGAACAGGAACTACGAAGCTAAACTTTTTGTATACAAAATTTTAACCACTGAACCTAGGAACATCATATTAAGAAGTTTTAGGTGTATCAAGTTAAAAAAAAATTGGCTTTTGAAACTAAAGTTCCTTTAAACGAATAGGTAATCTGCATCGCCGCCGCTGCCGTCGGTCGTCGGTCACCGCACAGTGGGAAAGCCCCATACAAGGCCGTCTCAAAACCCCTTCACATGAAAGTCGTTGTTATGGAGTAAAACTAATTAATTAATATAGTCTTATAAATAAGCTTTCTTTTCTTTATTTTTTAAGTTATTTTTTGCAAACCATAATATATATTAAAAGGCATCAAAGTTGACTCATTTTCAATGGTGTTATTTTGGCCCAGTACATTACTTCAATTCAACGCCACATTACTTGAAAGTATTACTAATATTATAAATGCGAAAGTAACTTTGTCTGTCTGTCTGTCTATTACGCTTTCACGCCTAAGCCACTGAACTGATTTTAATGAAATTTGGTACAAAGATACAGTTGACCGTGAAAAAGAACATAGAATAGTTTTTATCGCAAACTTTTGAAAAGGTTCTCTTGGAAACACGATATAACCGAACTCCACGCGGGCGAAGCCGCGGGCGGAAAGCTAGTATAAGATAAAATCATATTGAAAGACTTTATGTACAATTTTGATACGTATCATTGTTGAAGAATTTCATTCATTGTACTCTCTTGATATAAAAATTAAAAATTATATTACATAGAAACAATGAGCTTAATGTAAATAAAACTCCTATTACATATTTCTTGCTTCTATTCTCCTTATTTCATAATTCCGTGACTTTTTCCTTACAGCTGTATGTTTACCTTCTTATTTATCTTTGTTCAAAATTTATGTTCGTTCCTTAGACCGCTAGCGGGGGCCGGCGGGGCTAGAGGTGCGCGGGCCCGGACGACGCGAACTATAGACGCAGCGCGCAACCTCGATATATGTATACAATGTAATAAGAAGTTTGTCCGTCGCAAGAAATAATAATATTAAATAAATTTTAAACAATTAATATACAAATATAGAAATGAATATAAATTTAAAATTACAATATAAAAGTAATATAGTGTATTATCTATGGAAAATAGTGTCAAAGTTGTTGTACCTTGTACACTTAGATGGCAGCATTATCTATATATTATTTTCTTACACGATAATTATGTATATGACGGTTTCATCCCCATTCCCCATGATTCTTAGTGTGGCCAACCTGACGGCTCGTTTATTGTTAGTTTGTAATTTTATTAATTTACATTTTATGATTTTACTATTAATAGCTTTCAAAATTCATTTCTCATGTCTCTCCAGTCCTTCCGGCTCCCTCTGGTGCCTCTGGTGGCAGTCGGCCGCGGCCTTCCTTATCATGCATGTGTTTTACGTCGGTTATCTTCATGGTAAGTGTTTTTTTTGCACATAGGTACTAATAAATGTTACTTTTTATATTATTGACATATCGCTCAAATTCAAATGTTTATTAAGTAACACTTTTAGTTTTGTTTAATATTAGTGTTTATTATCTGTAGCAATAAGAGTATTAGTTTATTTTAATAGTATATTTTGAATTATTCTCTAAGCGTAACATTGACCGCAAGGTTTTTCAACGTTATATCGTTTCAATGGCCTTCTTTATTATTATGTTTTTCACACTCTAAAATGCGACTTCTTGTAAGTCGAATATTTAAGTAAGAAATCTATTGTCATAATAAAATCTAGAATCATTCGTTACGTTACAGGACTCGTAAGAATATATAATTCAAGATGAGGGTCGAAGCTGTTGGTGGAGCGTCTGTATGGACGTGGTCTGCGGACGAGAGGAACCCTTCTATGAAGAGAAGTGTATGTAGCTGATGTACGATAGTAGTGTGACGGTATGTACTATTAATTTCTGCATAATGTATCTCTTATATTGAGTAAACCGTTATCAACACATTCATTTTAGAATTCCTCATGTGCTGTTGATATTATATAATACAGGGTGACTGGTGAGTTACTATCAATATTTAAGGAGCATACTCGGTACATGATTCTCATTCGAATTATGTAAAAAAAATAGGTACTTAATTTTTGACCAAATTTCCGTATAAATAAATAAAGTTTGGACACGTGCCTTGCCGGCGCCAGTGTGTCGCTACTCCCCAACCCCCGCCCCGTGGCTAGCGGGCCATTAGTGGGCTATTAGTCGCGCCAGCGCCGCCGTAAGGTCCGTACGTTCGTCTTCCCGCGCGCGCGCCTTGCGATCGATCTTACGCGTATACCTAATAATAATCTGTCGTGTGTGCGTGTGACCCGTTATTACTTATTAGTAATTAAATATGGCTTTTCAATGCACAAATGCAGAATACTTGGACATGGTTCATGCGTATGCGCGTGCAAATGAAAGCTTGCGGGGCGCAATCAATTTGTACCGGGAGATGTTCCCCAATCGTCGAGTACCTACGGCCAGCGTCATCTTAAACGCTAATCAAAGATTACGAGACTTCGGACAGTTCAGTGTTCCAACACATGCCCAAGGAAACGTCTTGTGTATGCTACAATGTATGTAAACAGAGAGGAGTTGAAATTAAAAATCAATAGTGATTTCAAAACTATTAAAAGTGACCCATTCGTATTAAATCGTGTGAAAGACAATATGTGTAAACGTGCCGAACTGTGTATCACACGAGAAGGAGCTCACTTTGAACATTTGTTAAGGTTAGTGTAGTTATGTAGGTAAATAGGTAGTTTAATGATTGACAATTGTTGTAAATAAGTATGATTCCATTTTTAAATACGCCGGAAATACCAAGATAGGTAAACAGTTCATATTTTTTTTGTGTCAAGGTCACACCATTTACCTAGTCAATAAATTGGTTGCTTAAACGAAAGAAATATCTTGGTATTTTTGCCTGTCCTAAGCCAGGATTAAAGTATGAAGGGAAATGGATCATTTTTGTTTATCTAAGGTCTAACACGCGGCGGCGCGCGGCGTTTGGATGTAGGTAAACTACCGCGCGATAACTACATATACCTACGTACATAACTGTTTTGTGTCGATAACGCAGCTAGGGTATCCACGCGATCCGTAATTAATTACATAACTTTTGGTTAACTTTACTTAGAAGTTTATTAATATTTATGTTATATTAATTTTTATTTTGTCATATATGATCGTCAACTACCACGTCCTTAAATATTGATAGTAACTCACCAGTCACCCTGTATAATGAAATCCAGATGGCGTCTTTCTAGAATAATTGATTATAATAAAAGTGTTTTAATAGTGTTAAACTTTTTAAGTAAAATCAATTTGTGTTTAGTGTAAGTATAAACATTTATAATTTCTGTAGGAATCCAATATTTTCGACAGAATATTAATAATAATTCCATACATTATATAGTATGTTATTAATGATGATACTAACTAGACTGATATATAAAGAACTAGCTTTTGCCGCGACTCCGTCCGCGTGGTATAGTGACTTCCGGCAAATTTTTGGTTCTTCCCACATAATTCCCGTTCTTGCAGGGTTTTCGGAATGGTCGAGTTCTCGTAGAATTTTCAGGATAAAACCTATGTTTTTTTTATTCACAATGAAGTACTCTTAACCAACAACATATTGATTTGTTTATTTGAATAAAGATTAATATTATTATGTTGATACAACTTAAACAAATTATTTCGATCAAATTAGGTACCATAAAAACGGTTTTTGTGAGTTAATCTTAAAAGATAGACGTATACTGTCGCGGAGTGTTTTTTAGATCATTAAAAGAGCTATTATTCTTTAATACATATTTTTTGTGTATCTTGAACCGTTTTCACCTCGCACGCAACGGAAGGCTTCAAAGATGAAATAATTTCTCCCGTTTTTTACACATTTACCACTATATCTTTGCTCCTATTGGTCGTAGCGTGATGTTATATAGCTCACAGCCTTCCTCGATAACTGGACTATCCATCACAAAAAGAATTATTCAATTCGAACCAGTAGTTTCGGAGATTAGCGCTTTCAAACAAACAAACAAACAAACAAACTCTTCAGCTTTATAATATTAGTATAGATTGTTTTATTTGAATAATAAACCTTCATAGTGATATGAAGTGTAATTTATTTGTGGATATTTTAAGATTAATATAAAATATTATATTTTTATTTTCAAACAATCCTTGATGTAATTGTCTCTGTATGTCTTTATATATGGACAATATTGTTTGTGAACAGTATTAATATATTGTATTATGTATTACAGATGGTGTTATTGGACTGTACTTGAGATTCATCCATCAGGAGATGACGGCTGATCATCAAGTGTTAGATGAAAACTAACAATGAACCAGGTAGCTATTAATGAAACATGAGTGTGGGATTACACTAGACAGTAGACACAATATATTAAAGACAATGAGCTACACATTATATGGAGAGGGAAGTGACTGAGATTTAAACATATTAGAATTTAGAATGTAAAAGACTTGAAGTATCAAGTGTAGTGTTGAAGGTGTAGTGTTGCAGCGGCTCAAACAGTCAATGTCTTTTAATACAAGCTTTATCCATACATTTGTATGTAGCTCCTGCGGGACTTGCTTCATGTTAAGAATCATTGTTTCAGTAGCTTCTGATGAGTTCACTAACAGAGGCTGTTAGCTGTTAAGATTGTTAACTTACTGTTGTTACATATTATTATAGGTGTTATTTTATTATATGTGTAAGGCGCCGTCACAGTGTCTATAATATATATAAACATAATGTTAAATGTATCCACTTGACTATAGCTGTGAGCTTAGAGACTTGGACAGTAACACCAGATTTTGACATCGCCAGGGGGCGCTGCGGTTTCTTAGTGGTTAAAATGAACCTAGCTTAGTAGGAGTACTTTCGAAAATCTTAGATCTCATTAATTAGCTTACTATAGTTTTTATAAAATGAAATTAAGATTTTTGTACACATATGTGATTTTTATTATTCTAAAATTTCGGAATCCCGACGTTCCGGTTACACTCTGATCACGGACAGATAAGTTGAAAATGTCTGTTAGTTAGTCTTATTATTTGTCATCTTTCTGCCACTATCGATTTCTTGATTGAAACTAATATTTTCGTTTTACAACTATATGCATCATATTACTTTGTAGCAACCTTAATCACAACGTTAAAGCTTGTTAAAACTACCCTATATCCAGACTCAACACATTCGTTGAGGACGCTTCGTTAATCAAAGTCATTTACAGCCTCACAAAGTCATCTCATCCTGACTCACAGCTTAGAGACTTCGACAGCGTCTAAGACCTTTAAGACCTACTCTTTAAATTCCGACGTGGAGCGGGTTTATAGTGTTTCAAGTCTTAAGTGCTGTATACAGTCAACTGTTAATTGTGTATTTAAAAATTTGTTGGTTTCAAGAGAATGGTCAAACTAGATAGAAGACTTGTGACGTCATTCTGTGTGTTTAGAGAGGGGCGGGTTTGGTGAGGGGGCATCGACCGTTAGGGTTCGATTAGCTAAAAGCAATCGCCTCCAAGGACCTCTTAAAGCTCTACAAATCAATTTTTATAACGATCGCCTAGACGGGTGACAGGTTGTATAAGTTGTCCCCCTGCCATAGTAGGAAGGTGTGGTGGGAATTGTGAATCGAAAACATGCAGCACTGTATGTATAGGTGAACAGGTTGTACTACAATCACCTCACACGGCTGGTGGAACGCTTATTAACTGTCCTTCACTAAACGGATGTCTCTGTACAGGTAATACATGGACACGGAGCTGTGGATTCTGTTGGTGAGCTCGAGATCAGTGTATAAGAAACTAGTTCCTACGAGTGACGGAGAGCGAACCTAAGGACGTGTCGCTTTACGTGGAGCTGACTTGTGAACACTACACACACAGAGACACACGGCCCCGGTGATGGTGACAAAGACTATAGGGACATGAGCTATACAAATGCAAAGAACCTCCTGGAATGTACGTATACATAGAAAGATAATTAATTTTAATTGATTTAAAACAATTTAGAGCTCTCCTACAGAAACATCTTCCTCAATCAAAGTACTCATAGTTTCACTACCGTCGCATGTTTTCACTACATGGTCTGTCCATCGATCATGAAATAAATGTTTGTTTCAAAATATAAAGATAAGTAAAGTTAATGATATCCAAACAAGTCTTTGTAGAGGACCGCAGTCTTAAGAAAAATATTATCTAAAAGCTATATTTGGCGAAGGCTTATTAATTTGATAGTTTGGTTTATTTCATTACTATTTTTATTTTAACTTTTTTGTTGTTAATCTTTAACCACATCCTAAAATATGTGCTATCTTTAATATGAACAATAATTAT
This sequence comes from Danaus chrysippus, assembly GCA_916720795.1. NCBI lineage: Eukaryota > Metazoa > Arthropoda > Insecta > Lepidoptera > Nymphalidae > Danaus > Danaus chrysippus. Next base: position 5,102,320 of record CAKASE010000075.1, read on the forward strand.
TTATTAGGAAGTGGATAGTCTTTATATGAAACAGTTTTATTTGTGACGTTCCAGGACTCGTGAGAATATATAATTCAAGATGAGGGTCGAAGCTGTTGATGGAGCGTCTGTTAGGACGTGGTCTGCGGAAGAGAGGAAACCTTCTATGAAGAGAAGTGTATGTAGGTTAATTAAATTATTTAAATTATATAATATTTAAATTATATAAATATAAATAATTATATAACTAAATAATAAATTAATGATACAATTAATTAAGTGTTACGTACAGCACAAAAACCTGCCAAGTTCAAATTGAGAAGTATTATAATTTTAGATATTTTTAACCAAGCACCTACGTATTTTCAGAACTATACGATATTTTAAGTTGGGTGTATGATAAAGTGAATTTCGGCCAGATGGACCGTTGACGTGAATAAGGTGGCGGGTAGTGGCTGGATGTGGAAGGCAGAGGACTGGGTGTGGTGGCGAGTCTTGGGAATGGCAAATGTTTACCAGTGGATCATGCTGTTGATGAAGATGATTATGATCGATTTCAAAGTGCATCTCAACTTGGCATAAGATTGGATTTCACCCCTTTTTTAGGCAAACAATTAGCCGATTGGAACTTGGCCCCCTTTTTAACAGGCATGTTTTTGGTGAGATAATTATTACATACATTGACTGAACGCTTCCGACGCGTTGCTTCCTAATGAATTACTAAATGAAGGATAGTAAATCTTTTTTTTAAACATTTATTTATATAAAATATATCAATGGAGACGTAGTATGTAACATAATTTAATTTCCCTACTAATATTATAAATGCGTAAGTAACTCTGTCTGTCTGTCTGTTACGCTTTCACGCCTAAACCACTGAACTGATTTTAATGAAATTTGGTACAGAGATGGAGTTGACCTTGAGAAAGAACATGGGATAGTTTTTATCCCAGACTTTTGAAAGGTTCTCTTGGAAACGCGATATAACCGAACTCCACGCGGGCGAAGCTGCGGACGGAAAGCTAGTATTAAATATTTTATGTATCTTCATATTGCTACTTGACTATTTGAAACACATTTGTATACACGTTACAGCTTTCCGGTTTGCTAAAAATATTTCTAACTCTTTTTTCTTAGTATCACTTGTATGTTATTTTGTGTGTTTGTTACTTGCTGTCAGAAATAAATAATAATAATAACTAGCTGCTGCCCGCGGCTCCGTCCGCGTGAACATCACAGTTGTTCTCTGTCACTAAGGCCACTGAACCTGAACTGCTTCCACTTCATGGTTCAACCCGTGAATTTTCGGCATCGGGTAATCGGAATTATGTTATACGATAATCGGGATAAAAAGTAGCCAAAGTCATTTTCCTGGGCTTCATTTATATACATACTAAAATTCATCACGAACGGTTCAACGGGTTAGGAATTTAAACTTAACAGACGTACAGTTACTGTCCTATTTATAATATTAGTAGGGATTTGAAAATAATAAATAAACACTGTTATAAAATACTAAATTATAAAGTATCAAATATCAATTTGTTTATTAACACAAAAAAGGATAGAGTTATAAAATATTATAAATGCGAAAGTAACTCTGTCTGTCTGTCTGTTACGCTTTCACGCCTGAACCACTGAACTGATTTTAATGAAATTTGGTACAGAGATGGAGTTGACCTTGAGAAAGAACATGGGATAGTTTTTATCCCAGACTTTTGAAAAGTTCTCTTGGGCGAAGCTGCGAGCGGAAAGCTAGTTATAAAAGTACATAATATCTTTTTATAAGTGTTTGTAAATTTGGAATATGGTTCTGGAAATAAAGTGATTTATTTATTTATTTAATATGACAGTAGCCTTACAGATATCTAATCATAATATGAGGCGAGTGTAGTGTACACACTGGGAAAAGAGTACGTCCATGTGTTTTAGCCTAAAGTGAATGGAATTGCTCACATGTACCCAAAGTGCACACTCGCCTTGTATGACATAATCAATGGAATAGAAGTATCTAGCACTCCACGAACTTAAACACTGAACGAATCTCTTTTTTCTTCAGTCTAGTTTTATTTTGAATAATTAAAAATATGCTACTTTTAGTCTGTCATTTTATAAGCGAGTGTTTTTGTAATTTTTTTAAATATTTAATAATTTATTTAAAACCGACAATTATTGAAGTGTGTAAGTGTCTTTGTATGTCCTTATATAAGAACAATATTGTATTATGTATTACAGATGGTGTTATTGGACTGTACTTGAGATTCATCCATCAGGAGATGACGACTGATCATCAAGTGTTAGATGAAAACTAACAATGAACCAAGTATTGATGAAACATAGAATTATATGAAGAGGAGAATGACTCGGTTAGTGTAACATATTAGAATAGAGAAGACTTGAAGTATCAACTGTAGCAGTCTCCAGACAATATAAGGAGTGTGTTCACTATAAACATGTACAGTACGTGTTTGATGTGTCTATTGATATCAAAGAACCTCCTGGAATGTACGTATACATAGAAAGATAATTAATTTTAATTTATTTAAAACAATTTAGAGCTCTCCTACAGAAACATCTTCCTCAATCAAAGTACTCATAGTTTCACTACTGTCGTATGTTTTCACTACATGGTCTGTCCATCGATCATGAAATATATGTTTGTTTCAAAATATAAAGATAAGTAAAGTTAATGATATCCTACCAAGTCTTTGTAGAGGACTGCAGTCTTAAGAAAATTGTTATTTTCTAAACGCTATATGTGGCGAAGCCTTATTTATTTGATAGTTTGGTTTAATTCATAACTATTTTTATTTTAACTTTTTTGTTGTTAATCTTTGACCACATCCTAAAATATGTGCTATCTTTAATATGAACAATAATTGTTTATTAGGAAGTGGATAGTCTTTATATGAAACAGTATTATTTGTAACGTTCCAGGACTCGTGAGAATATATAATTCAAGATGAGGGTCGAAGCTGTTGGTGGAGCGTCTGTTAAGACGTGGTCTGCGGACGAGAGGAAACCTTCTATGAAGAGAAGTGTATGTAGCTGATGTACGATAGTAGTGTGACGGTATGTACTGTTGAATATTTAATATTATTCTGTTATTATTTATAGTAAGGGTGAATATTGACTTCGTTTAGTCAATACTTTTATTAATTATAATAATTATTACATACATCGACTGAACGCTTCCGACGCGTTGCTTCCTAATGAATAACTAAATGAATGTACGGGTTTGTACATTAAAACTATGCGCTGGTTCGGTTATTCACTATTTATTTTCTACACGAATTACAATTCTGAACACTGTTAATAATCTTCCGTTTCACTGTTCGCTGTTGAAGTCTTCCGTAGTTCTTGAGTTCCGCTGACTGATGTTCGTCCGATGAATTAAAGGTGCTACTTTCGCTTTTGCTATGACTAGTGACACCCTAATCTCTCCGCTTGGCATCATTGTTCTCCAATACAACACCGTTGCGTAAGCTGACTCACTCGCGTCGGTGAAGACGTGTAGTTGCAGCGAGGTTGCGTCGCTGTAATTCATGTAGCACCTCGGGATCGTGACCTGGCTGAGATTTCTAAGGTGGATCATCCACTCGAGCCATTGTTCGGCGAGATCTGTCTCTAATTCCTCGTCCCAATCCGTCCCTCTTCGCCAGACTTCCTGGAGGATTTGCTTGGCCTTGATTGTCACCGGAGGTGCAAACCCGAGCGGGTCGAAAAGTGACATCACGATCCTGAGGGCTTCTCGTTTTGTCGGTCTTTTGATTGACGCTTCTTCCGCGGGTGTGCCCGCCAAGTTTAAGTTAAACGAGAGCTCGTCTGAGTTCACCTTCCACATCACGCCTAACACGCGTTCTGTTTTCTCGTTTGTGGTGTGTAGTTCCACGTCCTTTGGTAGCTCTCTTTCCCCTAATGCTTCCAGAAGCGTTGCCGAGTTCGACTTCCACTGTTTTAACTCGAAGTGCGCCTTGCTGTGGACTATTCGGACGTCCCTGGTGATTCGTATGGCGTCTTCGATGGTTTTGAAGCTGTCCAGATAGTCGTCAACATAGTGTTTGTTGATTACGGCCTCCGTGGCTTCCGGGTAGGAGTCCTTTTGTCGCTTCGCATTCAGGTTCTTGACATATATTGCCGTTGACGGTGAACTGGATGCTCCGAATATGAGCGACGTCATCCGATATTCTTCCGGAGGTGAGTCATCCCTCCTGTTTCCTCTCCATAGGTAACGGAGTGCATCTCTATCTTCAGTTCGTAACTTGACTTGCATGAACATTTCCTTTATGTCAGCAGTGACTGCAATCTTGTGCTGACGAAACTTCATAACGACTCCTGGTAGGGATTGTAGTAGATCCGGCCCCTTGAGTAGCATGTCGTTGAGAGAGACCCCTTTCGTCTTGGCTGCGGCGTCATGAACAACTCTTAATTTGTCCGGCTTCATCTTATTAATCACCGCAAAGTGTGGTAGGTACCACGTCTTGTTCGGAGTCTTATGCTTCGGTGCTATCTCGGCGTACCCTTTGGCTACGAGCGCTTCCATTTGCTCGTTGTATCTTCGCTTGAGGTTCGGGTCGCGATCTTTCTTCCTTTCCGTGGCATGGAGTCTCTTTAGCGCGCTCTCGTAGTTGTCGGGAAACGATATGTTTTCCTTGCGCCAAAGTAAGCTTGTCTGGTAACTCCCGTCGTCGGTTGGTACGGTGTTCCTTTCCAGTACCTGCAGCGCGCGCTCCTCGGGATCAGTGTTGGGTCTCCTTGGATTCAGACAGAGCGCGTCCATCTCAAAGTATTGCTTTACGAGGTCTTTCAAATCCTCTTCGGGATCCTCGGTTATGTGGCAAACGAAGTTGATGTTCCTCCCGAGGGTCCTTGTCTGGCTTCCGTGCAGTACCCATCCCAGTGCCGTAAGACATGCCACCGGTTGGTCCTTGCGCCCACTCTTGTCTCTGAGGCCAGTAGTAGGTGCCAGTTATCTTGGCCGATTAATATCTGTGGCTTGGCGTGCGTGTACCACAGACGATCCTTTAGGTCAGCTAGGTGGCTGCACCGTTCCACCAGCTGCTTTGGTACTCGCTGAGACGACACATTGAGGTTCTTGACCGTTCGTGCTGGGATTCGTCTTTCTTCATTGTTATGGTGACTCGCCTCGACTCAGTTTCTGATGCTTTCATCTCGTTTATAGTTTCTATTCTGAGCGGGTCTCGGGGTCCCTTCGCCCCTATTTCGTTGGCCAGCCTCTCATCGATAGGGCGTATGTGTTCGATGTGCCCTTCGGTCCTTTCACTCTTATGGGGACAATCTTGGCCTTAGCCGTCTCCCATCAGTCGTTCAGTTCCAATAGTTTGAACTTTTCACACTCGTTCACTGGGTGCCCCGTTGTATCACATACTGGACACTTCGGTGTGTATGGCTTCTCTGATACCTTGAGAATCTTCTGGGTCCTTTTCTGAGTACTAATCGCGACTTGTTCCGGCTGTGCGTACTTCCCGCATAGGTCAGCCTCTCTTCTGAGGAATCTTTCCATTACGATGAGATCCGGTTCTTCCTTTGGCTGTGTCGCTGCGTAGTCGTAGTAACGGTATCTCAGCGTTGGTGTCAACTTGTCCACTACCGTTTTTGAGGCTTCTGGGTTGTAGAAGTAGTTGACACAGTTTATTGTTTTCAACGTTGCCACTATGTTTGACACCTTGGTGGCGAAAATACATACATCACGTGGTGTTTCTGTGAGGTGGGTTAGGCTTCGTAATGCCTCCATTTCCATCATGGCGATGGTCTCAGGTCTCCCGAATCTTGATTCAAGAGTCTTCATAATATCTGTTGGCTGCGTATTCGTAATGAGCAGCCCCTCGACCGCCTCTCTGGCTCTTCCCTTTAGAATCCTTCTCAGGCGGTTTGTGTTCTCCACTGCTGTGAAGTGACTATGACTGTCATAGTATGCGGCACGGAACGGTAACCATTTTTGATACGATCCGTCAAAGTATGGCAGTTCCGTTAATCTCGGTCGGTGGCTCGAACTTACGGCACGTGTGATTGCTTCATGAGCCTTAGACCTTGTCGAGCCCTTCTTGCTCGGTGTATGGGGTTTCGGCTGGCCGCTGGGCAGTGGCAGCCCAGTTTCAGCTCCCTGGTTGATTGCTGGGTCAACCCTGGTGACAGGTCGAGCAGGCGGCTTCATCTTCGATCCCACTTGTACTGTAGGCGCGGCGGAGGGCGTCACTGACTGAGCGCCTCTCACCGAGGTAGCGGATGCGTCGATAACTGCGGCGATAACCGGTGCCGTCACCTGTTACGGTAGGCGTTGATGACATCGTAGAAGGCGTTGTCTCCGTAGTCTCCGTGTCGTATGTCCCCGTGGTCGTCTCCTCGGACGAGGATTGTTGTACTGATCGCAGTTTCCGACCTTTTCCTTCAGAGCGAGTGATCGGCATTCTTTGATGATCTTCGTATTTCTTCGACGATCTTCGTGTTCTTTGACGATCTTCGTGTTCTTCGATAACCGATTCTTCTGTACTATCCGGCTCGAAGGACCATTTAATGTACGGGTTTGTACATTAAAACTATGCGCTGGTTCGGTTATTCACTATTTATTTTCTACACGAATTACAATTCTGAACACTGTTAATAATCTTCCGTTTCACTGTTCGCTGTTGAAGTCTTCCGTAGTTCTTGAGTTCCGCTGACTGATGTTCTTCCGATGAATTCCGCTCACTGACTGCGCTGAGTCGGCCCGTCGGCCGGCCTTTTATATCCGCGCGGTGATCTCACCGCGCATTGCCGGTGTTTGAGCGAGCGCGCAGGCGCTCGCCCAATCAGGAGCTTGCGTTGTCGAGCGTAGTTGCGCATACGATCATTTTACAGTTACAAGTTGTTTCTATTTTACATTCTACATAGTTTCTATATTTTTATTTACTATACTATGCTGCTTATTTACATTAATCTTACGCTATATCTTTATTTAACACATTACAAGTTTCTATCGCTATTTATTTTACATATATATTGTATTCTATACTATTTCTATGATGCTATCCCGCACAATGAAGGATAGTAAATCTTATTTTTTAAACATTTATTTATATAAAATATATTAATGGAGACGTAGCATGTAACATAATTTAATTTCCCTACTAATATTTTAAATGCGAAAGTAACTCTGTCTGTCTGTCTGTTACGCTTTCACGCCTGAACCACTGAACTGATTTTAATGAAATTTGGTACAGAGATGGAGTTGACTTTGAGAAAGAACATGGGATAGTTTTTATCCCAGACTTTTGAAAAGTTCTCTTGGGCGAAGCTGCGAGCGGAAAGCTAGTTATAAAAGTACATAATATCTTTTTATAAGTGTTTGTAAATTTGGAATATGGTTCTGGAAATAAAGTGATTTATTTATTTATTTAATATAACGGTAGCCTTACAGATATCTAATCATAATATGAGGCGAGTGTAGTGTACACACTGGGAAAAGAGTACGTCCATGTGTTTTAGCCTAAAGTGAATGGAATTGCTCACATGTACCCAAAGTGCACACTCGCCTTGTATGACATAATCAATGGAATAGAAGTATCTAGCACTCCACGAACTTAAACACTGAACGAATCTCTTTTTTTTTTCATTCTAGTTTTATTTTGAATAATTAAAAATATGCTACTTTTAGTCTGTCATTTTATAAGCGAGTGTTTTGTAATTTTTTTTAAATATTTAATAATTTATTTAAAACCGACAATAATTGAAGTGTGTAAGTGTCTTTGTATGTCTTTATATAAGAACAATATTGTATTATGTATTACAGATGGTGTTATTGGACTGTACTTGAGATTCATCCATCAGGAGATGACGGCTAATCATCAAGTGTTAGATGAAAACTAACAATGAACCAAGTATGTATTGATGAAACATGGAATTATATGAAGAGGAGAATGACTCGGTTAGTGTAACATATTAGAATAGAGAAGACTTGAAGTATCAACTGTAGCAGTCTCCAGACAATATAAGGAGTGTGTTCACTATAAACATGTACAGTACGTGTTTGATGTGTCTATTGATATCAAAGAACCTTCTGGAATGTATGTATACATAGGAAGATAATTAATTTTAATTTATTTAAAACAATTTAGAGCTCTCCTACAGAAACATCTTCCTCAATCAAAGTACTCATAGTTCCACTACTGTCGTATGTTTTCCCTTCATGGTCTGTCCATCGATCATGAAATATATGTTTGTTTCAAAATATAAAGATAAGTAAAGTTAGTGATATCCTACCAAGTCTCTGTAGAGGACTGCAGTCTTAAGAAAATTGTTATTTTCTAAACGCTATATGTGGCGAAGCCTTATTTATTTGATAGTTTGGTTTAATTCATAACTATTTTTATTTTAACTTTTTTGTTGTTAATCTTTGACCACATCCTAAAATATGTGCTATCTTTAATATGAACAATAATTGTTTATTAGGAAGTGGATAGTCTTTATATGAAACAGTATTATTATTTATTTGTAACGTTCCAGGTCTCGCGAGAATATATAATTCAAGATGAGGGTCGAAGCTGTTGGTGGAGCGTCTGTTAGGACGTGGTCTGCGGACGAGAGGAAACCTTCTATGAAGAGAAGTGTATGTAGCTGATGTACGATAGTAGTGTGACGGTATGTACTGTTGAATATTTAATATTATTCTGTTATTGTTTATAGTAAGGGTGAATCATTGTTTATGTTCATTTATCAATATTTTTATTTTCATTACATTAACTGAATGCTTCAGACACGTCATAATGATTAAATAAATAAATAAAAGATTGTAATTATAATAGTAACTTTCTCTTGCCCGCGTCTCCGTCTGCGTGTACATCACAGTTGTTCTCTGTCACTATGGCCACTGAACCTGAATTGCTTCCACTTCATGGTTCCACCTGCGTAGTATTGGGATTGGGGTCGGGATTGTGTCAATGTATAATCGGTATAAAAAGAAGCCAAAGTTCTTTTCCCCTGGCCTTCATTTATATCTACACTAAAATTCATCACAAACGGTTCAGCGGGTTAGGAATGAAAACTTAACAAACAAACAGACAGTTTGTTTGTTAAGTTAAATTAATGCATAATAATGACAAATATGCTACTTTTTAGTTTGGTATTTTATGAGAGTGTTTTTGTATTTTTTTGTTTTTTTTAAACATTTAATAATTTATTTTAAACTGACAATAATTGAAGTATGTAAGAGTCTTTGTATGTCTTTTTATAAGAACAATATTGTATTATGTATTACAGATGGTGTTATTGGACTGTACTTGAGATTCATCCATCAGGAGATGACGGCTGATCTTCAAGTGTTAGATGTAAACTAACAATGAACACAGCCGGCCTAGCAGCACATCTCCAGCTTGTCTGCTACTTAGTTATTTTATATTGAATTTAGACTTGTCAAACAATATCTTTAACAGTTACTGTACAACTTTTAACCCTACGAACCATATACTACGCCCTATGTCAATCAATTTTGAAATACTGTATCAGCTGTTGGGGTGGCACTTCTAAATCCTCCATGCTAATTTTAGAAAGGGCCCAACGTTCCGTCCTAAAAGTACTCTTGCGGAGGCCGTATAGATATCCAACCGATCTCGTTTATAAAGAAAGTGAAGTACTCAGTGTTCGTAAATTGTTTATCCAAAAAGTAACTCTGTCTGTTCATAAAGCTTTTTTATCATTAATCGTTATCGTTAATTCGTCCTTCGCACGACGTTTCAATCCTTTTATTTGCCACTTTGTATATAATAAAGTAATTTGCTTATGTGACATAAAATGCTGCACTTTAAATGAAGCTAAAAAGGTTCTCCATAATTGGCTAATTTCATTGTCTTATGAAGATACAGAAAAAATTCTTATCGTACAAACATGATCTCAGATTCATGATAATTATTGTATATTTACTTCATTATGTATGTATATGTATATGTGTCTGTAAATGTACATATATATATGTATGTTGTGTGTTTATGTATGTGTATATGTATGTATTTATGTATAAGTGTATATATATACATGTGTATGTATATATTTAAGATTTAATACCTTAAATAAGGCATCCAAGACACAAGCTTGCTTAGTGTGGATGCCCCTGGAAATCTCGAAAGGTTTAAATATATTTATATTTAAGTCTATATGTTATATAAATTATAATGTTTTACTATCAAATAAATAAAATTTAAGTGTAAACGAAAAATTCAATTCAATATATATAAAACTCTATAGAAAGATAATTTAAATGTAAATCTATTCAAATCTATTCAATTTCTTTTGGATCATATTTTATTTAATCCAATCTACTTGATATACTTCTCTGATACGATGTAATTACTTTATTGTTATTTATAATCTGATAACATTGCTCATCTTAAATGTTTTATTTCTGTATGTACTAATTATGCTTATCATACCTTTTTCTAATGTCCATGGGCTAAAAGTTTTTGTTATAATAGATTTATCTTGAACTGTTTTCATTAATAATATTTATATAAACCGCATTTATCATAAAGAAAATTATTATTGGTAAAATGAAATGAATTATAGTTATTGTGGATGTATTGTATTGTCTTTGATTTTTACTAAGCAGTAATACTTGTACTTGTTAAGCTTATATATATGAAGATAATAACACTTTGGGACTCCGTATATACATCCTTCAAATGAGTTTGTTATAAACACAAAACATAATATAACATGAGTAAATATAATCTTCAAATTCAAAGTCTTAAGCTATCAATTAAATACTAATGTTTGTGTACATGATGTGACTCATATGATGTATTATTCTGTGACTTATCTCTCATACTATTAATATTTGTATACATACAAACGTAGAAAATATCGATTGCTTAGAAAATTTATTAAAGGTATTTTATTTAATACATTATTATGGTTGTAGAACTGAAACATGTAAATAACAAGAATAGTGTTACAAGTGGCGTCATGTGTGCCATTCTTATTGTATTATACTATAATTCTTAGAATCTATTTTGACTGATTATAAATAATAATAAATTAATGTATGTACCTGTAGATATTGCTGTGATGAAATTGTTCAAACCTGATACTTAATTTATGTTAGGTATATAGCAGTTATATACATAAATATTTGTTATGTATTGTAAGCAATATTTGTAATTATTTATTATTAACTATAAAAGCAAAGTAACTAAGAAATATATTTTTTATTGTTTCCTCAACTATACAGTAACGTTTAACACACAAAATTCTCAACAATAACGTGATGTTATAAATTGTGAGAGATCGATTAAAATATTTCAGAAAATAAACCTCAATATAACGAAATAAAGTCTATTATTTATTAAAATAGTTTAAAGACTCTATTTTATATATCTCACAATAGAATTAAATCTGTTAAAATATTTTTTAAAAGCCAACTTTATTTCGTATAACGCAAGGCATATTTTCCGATGACATTTTCACCGATTCGTCTGTCTCCCGCAGTTGGTCTAATAGCACTCCTCACAAACACGCACCGGCTTCAACTGACCAAATCTCGGTAATGGTATTGAATTTGAGCTGCACGAAGCACAGAAGACTTTACCTGATAGAAACACATGTCGCAATATTAATTATTTTATATTAGTAACTAAAAAAAAATATTAAACTCAGACATACAAAATCAAACACAAATGTATCTGTTATACACAAATGCACTAAAACAAAGACAGGAACATGCTTATACAGACACATTCAAGCACGCATTCACATACAAACGCACAATCAAATGGACTCCAATGCATGCACTAGTACATCAACTTGCACACACACACACACACATATCTATTATGAACATAGTTGCTACTCGGCGCAAATAGACGCCTACTGAACTCGTACACACACACACACACACACACACACACACACACACACAGAGGGATACTCAGCACAGTTCCTACAGTGACGCCTGCGCCTGAAGGCCGTGAAGTGTGAGGAGCATCTCATACAGGCGGGCGCCGCTGTATCAGGGACCCACTCTGGGGCTCGCTCCACTACTGATGATGAAGACGTTCCATCCCTGATACATACAACATTATATATTAGAAACTAACTCGTATGAAATATTTTCAATGACATTTCCTATTCTACATGATACTTTTATCTTCTTCTTCTACCCGGCAATTTCCCAGCGTTAGCCAGGGTCTGCCTTACATATTGTGAATAGTTTTGGCTAATTGTTTCTACGGCCGGACGCCTGCCTGACATCACCCCTCTTTTGCATTAATCAGTGATGTCTAAATACTCTTAGAAATACGAAAGAATACTACTTAGAAATACGTACATACGACTAAGAAAAAATCACATTGGTACTTGCCCGGGCCAGGATCGAACCCGCGCCCTCATGCATGAGAGGTGGGCCTTTTAACCACTAGGTCACCACTGACTTGATACTATTATTATATACTGTTTATTATTTGATTCCGCCATTTCATATACCTACTATACAATATTATTAATAAAAATAACGCATTTATGTAAGAAATCATAAAATTTTATCATTTCAGTTTAACTTGACACATATTCAAAACTAAATAAATGACCTTCTCAGATACTTATATCAAATACCTACGCACGTGTCCATTGACCTCCTAGATCAGCTGATTTGACGCCACTCGACTTTTTTTTGTGGGAGCGAATTAACACAGAGATAACAAGTTTCGAGGAACTAAAAAATAAGATAATAACCGCCTTTGTAAAAGTGAAAAGTGACACTGGAGTATTATCTAAAATAAAACCACAATTGCGAAAACGGTCATTAAAGTGCATTGAACAAGGCGGTGGACATTTTGAAAATGTTTTAAAACGACAACGCTGTGAGAGTGCAAATTAAACTGTTAGTTTTGTTTATGATCTTTAAGTTATTGTAAATATTTTGATTCACACCATTTAAACACGCCGACTTTGTCGTAGGTATTGTGGTGTCTAATCAAATCACGCGTTATCAGCTATTTAATAATTCTTATTTACAAATTTAATTTAACAAATCAGTAATTATAAAATATTGGCTTCACATTAAAGAGAAATGTCAATGTCGACAATCTTAAGCCTGAAAAGTGTGATGGAAAGAAGAATCATAATGTAGTTATTTCGTGTACTTATTATTACCTACTTCTTATTATTGTCGGACGGCACTCGGAGAGAGGGGCGCGGGCGCGGCGAGTACATTGTGTCTGTCTGTGTGTTCGTGTACAGCGGAGTGCTAGTGAATAGCTGACCATATTATAATAAGTGAAGATAATCACACTCTACAGGTACAGCTGTTAACTGGCTCATACGACAGATCAACTCGAGCTTTTGAAGAACATATGGTTCCGTGGCAGGGACAATGGTCTCACGATGCGTATTCTGCTTTCTTTTATGGTGAGATATTTGCCTTATTTTACCTGAGATTTTGACTAAAACCCATATTGTGACTTAATCCTATTGGGCTTTTTATTTTAATTTAGTGTTATGGCACAAATATCTAAATGTATTGCAGTTAAAGGGGAGGGACATGAGTTACTTGTTATGATGTGAGCGCTTGTCTTGGAGTGAATCAGGCACTCTATATTACAGGTTGAGGTCTCTGGGTCTGGGATAACTTTGTCTTGGAGTGCGTTGGTTCGGTTGCCCAGAAGAGACCCTGGGCTCGGGATATTGGGATGCTTTACAACCACTTTGTGAGGGCTATGTTTATTTAACTGAGTGAAATCAAAAATCGAAAACATTTCTGCCGTTATATTTCTCAATTTCAGACGCCGCCAATGAAGGAGATGACTTATCTCATGACTCCAACCTGCCTCCTGGTGTTGACCAGCCTATGGAACACAATGAGCCACAAGCAGGCCCTTCTGGGATCACAAGACATACAGAACTGAATACTTCTACTACTAACGAAGAGAATTTCATGTCCTCGCTGCCAATAGGGCAGTTGTATTGAATATTATTTTTTCTAAATTCAATTCTGTTCTTGTTTTTAAGAATATGTACATTATACTTACTTATCAGAGTCCTTTAAGTATTTCCACTGTTAATGTTATTTAATAACTGTTATATATTTATGTACATGATTTTAATTTACAATTGTACATGTTAATTTTTTACACTATTCTTTGTACTTATATTATTTTGTTAAATTTGTTTGAAAGTAGTTTGTAATGTCTTTGTAAAGTATATTTCGTTTCTATTATATTTATCCATTTAACTCAATAATAATTTAACATTTAGGTATGGTAGTTAAATGAAATAATTATGTCTTTATAGGTAAAACTTTATTGAATGATCTTTAAAGTAACATTTGTAACAGAACATATCATACAAAGTTTTTGCGAGTGATAGTGAAATAGCTCCCTGACAAGTAATATACAAACGACAGTAAATGTAACAACTCATTTATTAATATTCTATTTAAATTTAAAGATGCATAATGTTCAATCTTAAACCTAACTTTCAATGTTAACAATAAAATATGGAGGGCCCGGCCACCGGTTCCACCTACCTCCTTAAGTCCGCCTGTAGTGGCGGACGGACCCTCTTCGCCGGAAGGAGGCGGTCCTCCAGGCCAGCGATGCGAGCATTGATCATCTCACCCATGGTGAGAGTCAATGCCCGCTGCAGCTCTCCCAGCATATCGGAGATGCCGAGGGGAGGCTCTGTCGCCGGCGCGGGCTCACGGGCAGGGGACTTCTTCCTTTCAGAAAAGTCCCTCCTGAGGGCCCTGAGTTCGGTCCTCAGGTGCTCGTTCTCGTTCTCGAGACGAGCATTAATTGCCCACAAGCGCCGCAACTCCTCCGAGGCCGTCCGATTGGCGAGCATCTCAACTATGTCGCTCATAGTTTGGGCGGCCTCCTTGATGTCCCTGACATAGGGCCCCTTGAGGTTGTTCGACGTTTTCGCGACGTTAAACAGTCGAACAACGCACTGATCGGCAAGGGACCTGAGTTCCTGCCGGTCCAGGGAGTTTATGGTGGGCCTAGGGCTTGTAGAGGAGCTCCTAGGCATTTCTGTAAGAGGGGCCGGGGCAAGGCTCCTCCTCAGAAGCAGATGTCAAGTCCGTTTTGGCGGCGGGCCTCACGGACGCAGACGAAGGGGTACGTGCGCCCCTACCCCTTCGAGCAGCCGGCTTCTTTTTAGCGACAGCGCCCGCGGGGTTCTCTGCGTCCGATTCTCCATACAGGACGGCGCTGGGCCTCTTCATAGGCGTCGCAGTCACCGTCGAGACTGTTGAATGCATGGAGGCATCCGACATCGACCCGTCGTCGTCTCTAGGTCCAAATCCGGGAGTGGGGGTGACCGGCCTGGAGACAGTGTCCGAGTCCCCCCCAGAGTGGCCCTTAGAAGAGCCTTTCTTCGTTTTTAGGAAGCGACCCTTTAAAACGCGAGGAGGTAGGGCAGAAGGAGTCATAGCTCGCTTCTCACCTCCATCAGATCCCTTCCGCAAGTCCGTTAAACATGCCGTATCGTCAGTGTCCGATCTCGTAACAAGTCCTTTCCGTAATGTATCGGAGTCCGTCAAGAGTGCCATGTCGTTTGTACAGTTCCTGTCTTCGTCAGATCCAGTCCGTGTCAGCATTTCAGTTCCGTTAGTCGCGCCAAAGTCCGTGCCCACTGCACCTCGTCTCAGAGGGCCCTTAGAGGAAGGACCCTCCAGGCGTTTGCTGCCCCCCCCAGAATACGAGGGGCTGACCGGCGTACCGGTGAGGGATTCCCCAACCACTTGGTGGCTGGGACCCTCCTGGGGTAGATTTTTTCCACAAGACGCCATTCCATAAGTTTTTTGTAGGTGGTGTTCTTAGGACGAGCTCACCCGCTCGCCATGCATCCCAATTGCTTGTTATCCCTCAGTTGATCCTGTCTGTACAAATGTTACAGAAAAGTATCAACATACAATATTTAAATTAGAATAAGAAAACAGTAAAATACTACTTTTTAGGTAGGTACAGTTTCAGTCTTGATTTCTAATGTTCATTGTTACTTCTAATAATGTCGTACAAAATGGCTAAAGCCAGTATTTATATCACAAATACGTACAAGCTGATACTTAAACCTTGTCATCATCAAATTAAATTAAAGGGCTTTTATAGTTAATAATAAGTAATTACAAATATTGCTTACAATATATAACAAATATTTATGTATATAACTGCTATATACCTAACATAAATTAAGTATCAGGTTTGAACGATTTCATCACGGCAATATCTACAGGTACATACATTAATTTATTATTATTTATAATCAGTCAAAATAGATTCCAAGAATTATAGTATAATACAATTAGAATGGCACAGATGACGCGACTTGTAATACTATTCTTGTTATTTACATGTTTCAGTTCTACAACCATAATAATGTATTAAATAAAATACCTTTACTAAATTTTCTAAGCAATCCGACATTTTCTACGTTTGTATGTATACAAATATTAATAGTATGAAAGATAAGTCACAGAATAATACATCATATGAGTCACATCGTGTACACACACATAAGTATTTAATTGATAGCTTAAGACTTTGAATTTGAAGATTATATTTACTCATGTTATATTATGTTTTGTGTTTATAACAAACTCATTTGAAGGATGTATATACGGAGTCCCAAAGTGTTATAATCTTCATATATATAAGCTTAACAAGTACAAGTATTACTGCTTAATAAAAATCAAAGACAATACAATACATCCACAATAACTATAATTCATTTCAATTTAACAATAATAATTTTCTTTATGATAAATGCTGTTTATATAAATATTATTAATGAAAACAGCTCAAGGTAAATCTATTATAACAAAAACTTTTAGCCCCCTCTAGTGGCATAACAGATACTATTCTTTTAAAAACTAATCATTCTAGAGAAAAAGGTATGATAAGCATAATTAGTACATAAAGAAATAAAACATTTAAGATGAGCAATGTTTTATAAGATTATAAATAACAATAAAGTAATTGCATCGTATCAGAGAAGTATATCAAGTAGATTGGATTAAATAAAATATTATGATCCAAAAGAAATTATATATAAAAGTTGTACAGTAACTGTTAAAGATAATGTTTGATAAGTCTAAATTCAATATAAAATAACTAAGTAGCAGACAAGCTGGAGATGTGCTGCTAGGCCGGCTGTGTTCATTGTTAGTTTACATCTAACACTTGATGATCAGCCGTCATCTCCTGATGGATGAATCTCAAGTACAGTCCAATAACACCATCTGTAATACATAATACAATATATTAATACTGTTCACAAACAATATTGTCCATATATAAAGACATACAGAGACAATTACATCAAGGATTGTTTGAAAATAAAAAATATAATATTTTATATTAATCTTAAAATATCCACAAATAAATTACACTTCATATCACTCTGAAGGTTTATTATTCAAATAAAACAATTCTTTATATATCAGTCTAGTTAGTATCATCATTAATAACATACTATATAATGTAATATATGTATAGCTGACCGAGCGAACTCTATCCCGTCATAAATAACCAGGTATTGGTATTTATTAAATTTTTCCTGTTTCAATCGAACAGAATAATTGACATATTAGTAAGTTATCAAATCTAATGTCAAAAAATCATATGGGATATAGAAAGGGGCGACTTTAGAGTTTTCCCGGAAATGAATCATTTTTTATTTCAGCTTTTAGAACTTCCCTGAACCTGAACGAACATTTCAAGACTAAGTAATAAAAATAAAAGTAGTGAATAAACGAACTCAATATTCACCCTTACTATAAATAATAACAGAATAATATTAAATATTCAACAGTACATACCGTCACACTACTATCGTACATCAGCTACATACACTTCTCTTCATAGAAGGGTTCCTCTCGTCCGCAGACCACGTCCTAACAGACGCTCCACCAACAGCTTCGACCCTCATCTTGAATTATATATTCTCACGAGTCCTGGAACGTTACAAATAATACTATTTCATATAAAGTTTGTTGTTTAAATCATTGTTCATATTAAAGATAGCACATATTTTAGGATGTGGTCAAAGATTAACAACAAAAAAGTTAAAATAAAAATAGTTATGAATTAAACCAAACTATCAAATAAATAAGGCTTCGCCACATATAGATTTTAGAAAATAACAATTTTCTTAAGACTGCAGTCCTCTACAAAGATTTGTTAGGATATCACTAACTTTACTTATCTTTATATTTTGAAACAAACATACATATATTTCATGATCGATGGACAGACCATGTAGTGAAAACATACGACGGTAGTGAAACTATGAGTACTTTGATCGAGGAAGATGTTTCTGTAGGAGAGCTCTAAATTGTTTTAAATAAATTAAAATTAATTATCTTTCTATGTATACGTACATTCCAGGAGGTTCTTTGATATCAATAGACACATCAAACACGTACTGTACATGTTTATAGTGAACACACTCCTTATATTGTCTGGAGACTGCTACAGTTGATACTTCAAGTCTTCTCTATTCTAATATGTTACACTAACCGAGTCATTCTCCTCTTCATATAATTCTATATTTCATCAATAGTTGGTTCATTGTTAGTTTTCATCTGACACTTGATGATCAGCCGTCATCTCCTGATGGATGAATCTCAAGTACAGTCCAATAACACCATCTGTAATACATAATACAATATTGTTCTTATATGTATAAAGACATACAAAGACACTTACACACTTCAATAATTGTCGGTTTTAAATAAATTATTAAATATTTAAAAAAATTACAAAAACACTCGCTTATAAAATGACAGACTAAAAGTAGCATATTTTTAATTATTCAAAACTAGCTTTCCGCCCGCAGCTTCGCCGCGTGGAGTTCGGTTATATCGCGTTTCCAAGAGAACCTTTCAAAAGTCTGGGATAAAAACTATCCTATGTTCTTTCTCAAGGTCAACTCTATCTCTGTACCGAATTTCATTAAAATCAGTTCAGTGGTTTAGGCGTGAAAGCGTAGCAGACAGACAGACAGACAGACAGACAGACAGAGTTACTTTCGCATTTATAATATTAGTAGGGATAAAACGAGACTGAAGAAAAAAGAGATTCGTTCAGTGTTTAAGTTCGTGGAGTGCTAGATACTTCTATTCCATTGATTATGTCATACAAGGCGAGTGTGCACTTTGGGTACATGTTAGCAATTCCATTCACTTTCGGCTAAAACACATGGACGTACTCTTTTCCCAGTGTGTACACTACACTCGCCTCATATTATGATTAGATATCTGTAAGGCTACCGTTATATTAAATAAATAAATAAATCACTTTATTTCCAGAACCATATTCCAAATTTACAAACACTTATAAAAAGATATTATGTACTTTTATAACTAGCTTTCCGCTCGCAGCTTCGCCCAAGAGAACTTTTCAAAAGTCTGGGATAAAAACTATCCCATGTTCTTTCTCAAGGTCAACTCCATCTCTGTACCAAATTTCATTAAAATCAGTTGAGTGGTTTAGGCGTGAAAGCGTAACAGACAGACAGAGTTACTTGACAGACTAAAAGTAGCATATTTTTAATTATTTAAAATAAAACTAGACTGAAGAAAAAAGAGATTCGTTCAGTGTTTAAGTTCGTGGAGTGCTAGATACTTCTATTCCATTGATTATGTCATACAAGGCGAGTGTGCACTTTGGGTACATGTGAGCAATTCCATTCACTTTAGGCTAAAACACATGGACGTACTCTTTTCCCAGTGTGTACACTACACTCGCCTCATATTATGATTAGATATCTGTAAGGCTACCGTTATCTATATATATATATATATATATATATATATATATATATATATATAAAAGAAAGTCGTGTTAGTGACTGCACTTAAAACCCAAGAACGGCTGAACCGATTTAGCTGAAAATTGGCAGGGAGGTAGTTTAGAGCCAGGAAATTGCAATAGGATACTTTTTATCCCGTTCGACAGCATTCCCGTGGGACTTGACATGCAACGTCAGTCATTATAAAACGTGGAATAACAGAATTGACAGCTATGCAATTGACGTATAATGACAAATATTTGCGGGATAAATTTAGAAAATTATTGTTTTTCACATGGGCAGTTATATTTTGCGTATTCACGAGTTTGGAAACCATACGCTTTATTTGTGTTAAAGTTAGACCAAAAAAACAAAAAATGTGGTATACAAAGGAGCACTTCAATGAAACGGATAATTTGCGGACACGTATAACGCTTCGATTCGGTATCTACTTTGGATTTACTTTCATTTACTTAGAGAAGTTCAACTAAATAACACTTCATTTTTGTAATCGAAATGAATTCATTACTGTTGTGAAATGAAATAAAAATTTTCCTTTTCAAATATAAAACAAAAAATTCTTCATCTTTTAATCACCAAACGAAATGTTATATAAAAGCCTTCTGGTGGCGAAACGGAGTTCGCCAGGTTTACTAGTATTAAATAAATAAATAAATCACTTTATTTCCAGAACCATATTCCAAATTTACAAACACTTATAAAAAGATATGTGGTACTTTTATAACTAGCTTTCCGCTCGCAGCTTCGCCCAAGAGAACTTTTCAAAAGTCTGGGATATAAACTATCCCATGTTCTTTCTCAAGGTCAACTCCATCTCTGTACCAAATTTCATTAAAATCAGTTCAGTGGTTCAGGCGTGAAAGCGTAACAGACAGACAGACAGAGTTACTTTCGCATTTATAATATTATAGTAGGGAAATTAAATTATGTTACATGCTACGTCTCCATTAATATATTTTATATAAATAAATGTTAAAAAAAAAAGATTTACTATCCTTCATTTAGTTATTCATTAGGAAGCAACGCGTCGGAAGCGTTCAGTCGATGTATGTAATAATTATTATCTTCTATATATATAAAAATGGATTGCTGTTCCTTAGTCTCGCTAAAACTCGAGAACGGCTGAACCGATTTGGCTAATTTTAGTCTTGAAATACTCCTGGAAGTCCAGGGAAGGTTTAAAAGGTGAGAAAAATTGGAATAATTGCCGGGAAAACCCTAAAAACAGCCCTTTTCTATTTCCCATACTAACATTTTTTTTGACATTAGATTTGACAACTAACTATTATTTTAATTCTGTTTGATTGAAACAGAAAAAACCTGATTATTTATGGCCTGTAAGACGGAATAGAGTTCGACTGGTCAGCTATACCTACATATATTACTCTTGACCAAACTAACGCGGACGAAGTCGCGGGCAAAAACTAGTAATTAATAAAAGTATTGACTAAACGAAGTCAATATTCACCCTTACTATAAATAATAACAGAATAATATTAAATATTCAACAGTACATACCGTCACTCTAATATCGTACATCAGCTACATACACTTCTCTTCATAGATGGTTTCCTCTCGTCCGCAGACCACGTCCTAACAAACGCTCCACCAACAGCTTCGACCCTCATCTTGAATTATACATATATTCTCGCGAGTCCTGGAACGTTACAAATAATACTGTTTCATATAAAGACTATCCACTTCCTAATAAACAATTATTGTTCATATTAAAGATAGCACATATTTTGGGATGTGGTCAAAGATTAACAACAAAAAAGTTAAAATAAAAATAGTTATGTATTAAACCAAACTATCAAATAAATAAGGCTTCGCCACATATAGCGTTTAGAAAATAACAATTTTCTTAAGACTGCAGTCCTCTACAAAGATTTGTTAGGATATCACTAACTTTACTTATCTTTATATTTTGAAACAAACATATATTTCATGATCGATGGACAGACCATGTAGTGAAAACATACGACAGTAGTGGAACTATGAGTACTTTGATTGAGGAAGATGTTTCTGTAGGAGAGCTCTCAATTGTTTTAAATAAATTAAAATTAATTATCTTTATATGTATACGTACATTCCAGGAGGTTCTTTGATATCAATAGACACATCAAACACGTACTGTACATGTTTATAGTGAACACACTCCTTATATCGTCTGGAGACTGCTACAGTTGATACTTCAAGTCTTCTCTATTCTAATATGTTACACTAACCGAGTCATTCTCCTCTTCATATAATTCTATGTTTCATCAATACTTGGTTCATTGTTAGTTTTCATCTAACACTTGATGATCAGTCGTCATCTCCTGATGGATGAATCTCAAGTACAGTCCAATAACACCATCTGTAATACATAATACAATATTATTCTTATATGTATAAAGACATACAAAGACACACACTTCAATAATTGTCGGTTTTAAATAAATTATTAAATATTTAAAAAAATTACAAAAACACTCGCTTATAAAATGACAGACTAAAAGTAGCATATTTTTAATTATCTTCTATATATATAAAAATGGATTGCTGTTCCTTAGTCTCGCTAAAACTCGAGAACAGCTGAACGGATTTATCTTATCTCAGTCTTGAAATGTTCGTGGAGGTTCAGGGAAGGTATAAAAGCTGAAAAAAATTGATTCATTACTGGGAAAACCATAAAAACAGCCCTTTTCTATTTCCCATACAAACGTTTTTTTGACACTAGATTTGACAACTAATTAATATGTCAATCATTCTGTCGCACTATAAAACACGGACATTTATGGCTTACAGGTAAAGTCCAAAAATATAAATAAAAAACGTAATAGATATTTCTTGATTATAGGGCGATACAAAGTTCGCCAGGTCTTCTAGTTTAAAATAAAACTAGACTGAAGAAAAAAGAGATTCGTTCAGTGTTTAAGTTCATGGCGTGCTAGATATTTCTATTCCATTGATTATGTCATACAAGGCGAGTGTGCACTTTGGGTACATGTGAGCAATTCCATTCACTTTCGGCTAAAACACATGGACGTACTCTTTTCCCAGTGTGTACACTACACTCGCCTCATATTATGATTAGATATCTGTAAGGCTACCGTTATATTAAATAAATAAATAAATCACTTTATTTCCAGAACCATATTCCAAATTTACAAACACTTATAAAAAGATATGTGGTACTTTTATAACTAGCTTTCCACTCGCAGCTTCGCCCAAGAGAACTTTTCAAAAGTCTGGGATAAAAACTATCCCATGTTCTTTCTCAAGGTCAACTCCATCTCTGTACCAAATTTCATTAAAATCAGTTCAGTGGTTCAGGCGTGAAAGCGTAACAGACAGACAGACAGAGTTACTTTCGCATTTATAATATTAGTAGGAAAATTAAATAATGTTACACGCTACGTCTCCATCAATATATTTTATATAAATAAATGTTTCAAAAAAAAGATTTACTATCCTTCATTTAGTTATTCATTAGGAAGCAACGCGTCGGAAGCGTTCAGTCGATGTATGTAATAATTATTATAATTAATAAAAGTATTGACTAAACGAAGTCAATATTCACCCTTATTATAAATAATAACAGAATAATATTAAATATTCAACAGTACATACCGTCACACTACTATCGTACATCAGCTACATACACTTCTCTTCATAGAAGGTTTCCTCTCGTCCGCAGACCACGTCCTAACAGACGCTCCACCAAAAGCTTCGACCCTCATCTTGAATTATACATATATTCTCACGAGTCCTGGAACGTTACAAATAATACTGTTTCATATAAAGACTATCCACTTCCTAATAAATAATTATTGTTCATATTAAAGATAGCACATATTTTAGGATGTGGTCAAAGATTAACAACAAAAAAGTTAAAATAAAAATAGTAATGAAATAAACCAAACTATCAAATTAATAAGCCTTCGCCAAATATAGCTTTTAGATAATATTTTTCTTAAGTCTGCGGTCCTCTTCAAAGACTTGTTTGGATATCATTAACTTTACTTATCTTTATATTTTGAAACAAACATGTATTTCATGATCGATGGACAGACCATGTAGTGAAAACATACGACGGTAGTGAAACTATGAGTACTTTGATTGAGGAAGATGTTTCTGTAGGAGAGCTCTAAATTGTTTTAAATCAATTAAAATTAATTATCTTTCTATGTATACGTACATTCCAGGAGGTTCTTTGCATTTGTATAGCTCATGTCCCTATAGTCTTTGTCACCATCACCGGGGCCGTGTGTCTCTGTGTGTGTAGTGTTCACAAGTCAGCTCCACGTAAAGCGACACGTCCTTAGGTTCGCTCTCCGTCACTCGTAGGAACTAGTTTCTTATACACTGATCTCGAGCTCACCAACAGAATCCACAGCTCCGTGTCCATGTATTACCTGTACAGAGACATCCGTTTAGTGAAGGACAGTATGTGTGTGTGTGTGTAGTGATAGTGTTAATAAGTGTTCCACCAGCCGTGTGAGGTGATTGTAGTACAACCTGTTCACCTATACATACAGTGCTACATGTTTTCGATTCACAATTCCCACACTTTCCTACTATGGCAGGGGGACAACTTATACAATAGGGTGGGTCACTCTAGTATGGAAAAAAATAAAAGTTGCTGAATCACATTCTAATAGTAATATTATGTTGTAGTGTACTAGAAAAAATAGTTTTAGCTAAAAAACGGGTAATCTAACAAATTCCTTCAGCCCGCGCATGAATTTTGAAAATAATCGATTTTGGGAAAAACACGTATTACTAAATGGTATAGTTTTTTATTAGAAATTATTCAAAATATTATCAAAACAAAAGAAATATTTAATGAAAGACATATATTAATGCTTGAAACAATAAACTTAAGCAATTAATCATTAAAAGTTATCAAAAAAAATATTCATTTTATACAAAATATCCTGCCTACTATCGAATTTCTCCATAGCTTTCCTTGATGCAAGTTTTGCATGAATTATGACGTCCCTTGCTTTTTTATCACATGCCGACATTACAGCTTCTGTCACTATCTTCACACTTATACGTATGACAAGGCAGCCTCGAAAACAACATCGTTTTGTCACCTTTTTTTCTATTATTTGAATAAGTTCATCATTCGTTTGATTTTGTAGAATAGGAGGACCAAAGTTGGTTTCTTGCCAGTTTATTATATCAATATAAGATTTGACATCAAAATAAGTTTAGGCACTTCAAAAGTACGGGCTAGTTATCCCGTTGTAGGTGAGCAACGTGCTTTTCGAATTCTTCTAGTGTAAGTTCTTACATGCTCTTCTCCATCTGTTAACATAGCCAATAGTAAATTTTCACGGTGAGCAAAATATGCGACTTAGTATCTTGCATATGCATTAACAAATATCAAACAAAATTTCGTTTTGCTGGAAGAATCAAGTTTTTTCTCAGCTGCCAACCTTTTCAATGATTTGATGATATTTTTGCATTTGGAATGATAAGCTTTTAGGAGCTGAATGACTCTTGTATGCGATACTATACGGATTGACGCCTTTTACCATACTCCTTCCTTCTACTTTCCGGGTTACAATTTCTGCATTTTGAAAAAGGCGGGCTCTTTGTTGCAGACATTTTTAATTTAAACCTGTAGCCTATTCCACTCATAATATTTCATGTCATCCTGGTATGTTGGTAACGCGTTTTCTTTTATATCTTCTATAGTTCCAAATATAGGGCACTTGTGTGGCTGCCTATTACTTGACATAATGGAAAAAATCTACTTCCGAGTCCTAAAACAAAAATTACACAATTTTCAATTTTACAAAAAACTAGCTACAATGATACATGAATTCTCCGAATGTACTTACCTCAAAAATCTTCTTTTACTAAATAACACAATTTATATAACAAAAGTAAGGAGTGTTTTAATGGATATTGCTTAAAATATTAAACTAAATCTCACGGCAAACTTGTAACTTAAGGTGCAAAAGTGAGTACTTGTACTTTTTTTTTTTTCAAAATTTCAATGGCTTTGCGTGGGCTCTTCCAATTAAAATAATTAGATAATATTTTAAAGGGTTTATAACGATACCTAACTACAACATATTTTTGCTATTAGATATGAATATCTTAAAAAAATTTTTTTTGACCCACCCTATTATACAACCTGTCACCCGTCTAGGCGATCGTTATAAAAATTGATTTGTAGAGCTTTTAGAGGTCCTTGGAGGCAATTGCGTTTAGCTAATCGAACCCTAACGGTCGATGCCCCCTCACCAAACCCGCCCCTCTCTAAACACACAGAATGACGTCACAAGTCTTCTATCTAGTTTGACCATTCTCTTGAAACCAACAAATTTTTAAATACACAATTAACAGTTGACTGTATACAGCATTTAAGATTTGAAACACTATAAACCCGCTTCACGTCGGAATTTAAAGAGTAGGTCTTAAAGGTCTTAGACGCTGTCGAAGTCTCTAAGCTGTGAGTCAGGATGAGATGACTTTGTGAGGTTGTAAATGACGTTGATTAACGAAGCGTCCTCAACGAATGTGTTGAGTCTGGATATAGGGTCGTTTTAACAACCTTTGACGTTGTGATTAAGGTTGTTACAAAGTAATATGATGCATATAGTTGTACAACGAAAATATTAGTTTCAATCAAGAAATCGATAGTGGCAGAATGATGACAAATAATAAGACTAACTAACAGACACTTTCAACTCATCTGTCCGTGATCAGAGTGTAACCGGAATGTCGGGATTCCGAAATTTTAGAATAATAAAAATCACATATGTGTAAAAAAAACTTAATTTCATTTTATAAAAACTATAGTAAGCTAATTAATGAGATCTAAGATTTTCGAAAGTACTCCTACTAAGCTAGGTTCATTTGAACCACTAAGAAATCGCAGTGCCCCCTGGCGATGTCAAAATCTGGTGTTACTGTCCAAGTCTCTAAGCTCACAGCTATAGTCAAGTGGATACATTATGTTTATATGTATATATTATAGATACTGTGACGGCGCCTTACACATATAATAAAATAACACCTATAATAATATGTAACAACAGTAAGTTAACAATCTTAACAGCTAACAGCCTCTGTTAGTGAACTCATCAGAAGCTACTGAAACAATGATTCTTAACATGAAGCAAGTCCCGCAGGAGCTACATACAAATGTATGGATAAAGCTTGTATTAAAAGACATTGACTGTTTGAGCCGCTGCAACACTACACCTCCAACACTACACTTGATACTTCAAGTCTTTTACATTCTAATATGTTTAAATCTCAGTCACTTCCCTCTCCATATAATGAGTAGCTCGTTGTCTTTAATATATTGTGTCTAGTGTAATCACACACTCATGTTTCATTAATAGCTACCTGGTTCATTGTTAGTTTTCATCTAACACTTGATGATCAGCCGTCATCTCCTGATGGATGAATCTCAAGTACAGTCCAATAACACCATCTGTAATACATAATACAATATATTAATACTGTTCACAAACAATATTGTCCATATATAAAGACATACAGAGACAATTACATCAAGGATTGTTTGAAAATAAAAATATAATATTTTATATTAATCTTAAAATATCCACAAGTAAATTACACTTCATATCACTATGAAGGTTTATTATTCAAATAAAACAATTCTTTATATATCAGTCTAGTTAGTATCATCATTAATAACATACTATATAATGTATGGAATTATTATTAATATTCTGTCGAAAATATTGGATTCCTACAGAAATTATAAATGTTCATACTTACACTAAACACAAATTGATTTTACTTAAAAAGTTTAACACTATGAAAACACTTTTATTATAATCAATTATTCTAGAAAGACGCCATGTGGATTTCATTATATATAATATCAACAGCACATGAGGAATTCTAAAATGAATGTGTTGATAACGGTTTACTCAATATAAGAGATACATTATGCAGAAATTAATAGTACATACCGTCACACTACTATCGTACATCAGCTACATACACTTCTCTTCATAGAAGGGTTCCTCTCGTCCGCAGACCACGTCCTAACAGACGCTCCACCAACAGCTTCGACCCTCATCTTGAATTATATATTCTTACGAGTCCTGTAACGTAACGAATGATTCTAGTTTATATAATGACAATAGATTTCTTACTTAAATATTCGACTTACAAAAAGTCGCATTTTAGAGTGTGAAAAACATAATAATAAAGAAGGCCATTGGAACGATATAACGTTGAAAAACCCTGCGGTCAATGTTACGCTTAGAGAATAATTCAAAATATACAATTAAAATAAACTAGTACTCTTATTGCTACAGATAATAAATACTAATATTAACCAAAACTAAAAATGTAACTTAATAAACATTTGAATTTGAGCGATATGTGAATAATATAAAAAATAACATTTATTAGTACCTATGTGCAAAAAAAAAAACACTCACCATGAAGATAACCGACGTAAAACACATCCATCATAAGGAAGGCCGCGGCCGACTGCCACCAGAGAATTTTGAAAGCTATTAATAGTAAAATCATAAAATGTAAATTAATAAAATTAGGTACAAACTAACAATAAACGAGCCGTCAGGTTGGCCACATTAAGAATCATGAGGAATGGGGATGAAACTGTCATATAATTATCGTGTAAGAAAATAATGTATAGATAATGGTGCCATCTAACGAACAAGGTGCAACAACTTTGACACTATTTTCCATAGATAATACACTATATTACTTTTGTATTGTAATTTTAAATTTATATTCATTTCTATATTTGTATATTAATTGTTTAAAATTTATTTAATATTTTTATTTCTTGCGACGGACAAACTTCTTATTACATTGTATATATCGAGGATGCGCGCTGCGTCTATAGTTCGCGTCGTCCGGGCCCGCGCACCTGTAGCCCCGCCGGCCCCCGCTAGCGGCCTAAGGAACGAACATAAATTTTGAACAAAGGTAAATAAGAAGGTAAACATACAGCTGTAAAGAAAAAGTCACGGAATTATGAAATAAGGAGAATAGAAGCAAGAAATATGTAATAGGAGTTTTATTTACATTAAGCTCATTGTTTCTATGTAATATAATTTTTAATTTTTATATCAAGAGAGTACAATGAATGAAATTCTTCAACAATGATACGTATCAAAATTGTACATAAAGTCTTTCAATATGATTTTATCTTATACTAGCTTTCCGCCCGCGGCTTCGCCCGCGTGGAGTTCGGTTATATCGTGTTTCCAAGAGAACCTTTTCAAAAGTTTGCGATGAAAACTATTCTATGTTCTTTTTCAAGGTCAACTCTATCTTTGTACCAAATTTCATTAAAATCAGTTCAGTGGCTTAGGCGTGAAAGCGTAATAGACAGACAGACAGACAAAGTTACTTTCGCATTTATAATATTAGTAATACTTTCAAGTAATGTGGCGTTGAATTGAAGTAATGTACTGGGCCAAAATAACACCATTGAAAATGAGTCAACTTTGATGCCTTTTAATATATATTATGGTTTGCAAAAAATAACTTAAAAAATAAAGAAAAGAAAGCTTATTTATAAGACTATATTAATTAATTAGTTTTACTCCATAACAACGACTTTCATGTGAAGGGGTTTTGAGACGGCCTTGTATGGGGCTTTCCCACTGTACGGTGACCAATACCGTCTTTACCATAAGGGCACACGGGGCCCGTGCCCAGGGCCTCTATTCTCAGGGGGGCCCCGAAGGACCTACAATTTCTCTCACACATTTATTACCAAAACATATTTGTCGGACACACTACTTTTTTTCGCAAATTAGTAACCTTATAAGAAGGTATTTACGTGGCATATATATACTATGACCATGGACGTTGTAACGAAACTTTACGAGTCTCTGATCAGTTATGCCAATACCGCACGCGATAATTTTGATCAGTACGAAACGGCTGCTAAAGAAAAAAATCCATATGCTGACTACAAAGACACATTTAAAAGAAAAAGATTTCGCAGCACACGCATCACTTTTTTTGAAGGATCATCAGAGACGGCACAGTTGAGAGGCAAAGGAAAGTTTCGTGTAGATACTTTCATTCCCATAATTGACACATTAATTACTCATTTAAAAAAACGTTCTGCAGCATACCAAGAAATTGATAGTCGATTTGGTTTTCTTTGTGAGCTAACAATAATAGAATCTGATGAGTTGACCAAAAATGCAAAGAATTTGCAAAATTTTATCATGAAGACATAAATGCAGATGAGTTCAAAACAGAATGTTTTCATTTAAGTCAATATTTAAAAAACATAGCAAAGCGATCGGCGGATTTAAATATCTCAACCTTACATAACTTAATAAAAGCAGATAAATTGGAAGAAACTTTTCCAAACGTAGAAATTGCTACAAGAATATTCCTTTGCTTGATGGTTACTAATTGCAGTGGAGAGCGGTCATTTTCGCAGCTTAAGAGAATAAAAAATGAATTGCGAACAACAATGTTACAAGAACGACTAAGTAATTTGTCAATTATGTGTATTGAAAGTGATATCCTTCAAAACATTGACTTTAATGATATAATAGAAGAAGATTTTGCTCAACAGAAATCCCGAAAGAAACCATTATCGTAATCAGAACCAAAATACAGCAGCATTCGAATATCATTAATGACGTATTTATAACATCAATAAATGATTAAACTTATTTTTAAAATGTTAGTGTAATTAGCGTTTTTTACTTTCCAAGAGGGCCTCTAATTCTGGTATGCCCAAGGGCCCCAGCTTAGTTTAAGACGGCGGTGGCGGTGACCGACGACCGACGGCAGTGGCGGCGATGCAGATTACCTATTCGTTTAAAGGAACTTTAGTTTCAAAAGCCAATTTTTTTTTAACTTGATACACCTAAAACTTCTTAATATGATGTTCCTAGGTTCAGTGGTTAAAATTTTGTATACAAAAAGTTTAGCTTCGTAGTTCCTGTTCCGTTCTGTTCGAATTTCGCCAATTCCGTGTGTAGAATTTCACCCCCACGGTGGTAAAAATAACAAACTATTTTAAATTTCAAAAACGCTAGAACAAATGTTTAAATATGTCTTATCAAGTGCTTAAATATAAAGTTTCATGGTTTTATCTTTTAAAATTAAAAAATCCCATATAATCTTTCAACCCTTATTTCACCTCCTCACTGGTCGAAATTTCAAAAACGCTACAACTAATGTTTAAATATATCTTATCAAGTGCTTAAATATAAATTTTCATGGTTATATTTTTAAAATTAAGAAATTCCATACAAACTTTCAACCCTTATTTCACCTCCTCACTGGTCGAAATTTCAAAAACGTTAGAACAAATATTTAAATATATCTTATCTAATGCCTTAATATAAAGTTTCATGGTTTTATCTTTTAAAATTAAGAAATTCCATACAAACTTTCAACCTCTTCATCCCCTTTTTCGCAATAAAGGGTAACCTGTGTTTTTTCTCAGGGTCTAAGGATTGTCTGTGCCAAATTTCATCAAAATCGGTTGAGAAGTTAAAGCGGGAAAGCGTTACAGACAGACAGACAGATAGACTTACTTTCGCATATATAATATTAGTTGTGATTGACTCTCCCCGCGTACCCCAGTGACGCTTAGATGGAGCCTCCATCGCATGCTGGCTAGCTGAGCGCGATGAGCGGCAACCATGCGACTTTTTTCTAATACTTGCATTTTTAAACTCGTGATATCTTCGGAATGAAAAGTCCGAATTGAATAATTCAAAGAGTTATAAAAAGGTATTGAAGCCCTCTTGAATATAAAGTAATTTATTTTGATAAGGATTAATACCAAGGTACAAATAAAGAGCCTTTTCAAGCGGCGGCATATAAATTAAATTTTTAGAATAAAAAACCGCTTACTGTGACATAACTATAATATTTAGACATATGCTGTCGCGACACTTTTTGTAGATGATGATGAGTTCTGCAAAGTCGTAGTAAATGATTTGGTTCTATCATCAATAGTTTTCGCAGCGTACACGACGTAAGGAATTTTTCAGATCATTTTTTTACACGTTGGGTTACATTATTGGAGCTTTAGTAAGGATCTCTAATTTTTATTTAAATATAATATAGCTTATATTACTCGGGAATAATGTAGCTTTCCAAAGGTGAAAGAATTTTTGAAATCGGTCCAGTAGTTTCGGAGCCTATTCATAACAAATAAACAAACAAATCTTTCCTCTTTATTAATATAGAAGAAACAATATAATTGATCCTAAAATGAACCCAAAAATATTAAGAGTATCGGCATTCTTGTACAAAATGTCAACAAAAAGTTGTGTCAAATGTTCTCATTATCATATACTTTTTAAGATTTTATGTTATGTATACTTTATGTTAATCGATTACAAAGTACTACTGTTAAGTGCTGTATACTTTCATAATGTGTACTTGAGAAGCAAGTTGAACCATTACTTAATAATATTTAATAATATCTTTAAAAGTTTTCTTTGTTTTATCGTTTAAAGAAAATGCTCAGTGACAGTTTATATACGAACAAGGATTTACTGTAAATATTATATTAGGAGACTTATTTTTAATACTGTCTGAATAGAACTCGTGACTAGTTCTTTTGTTTGAGAAACTATATTTTGATTATGTACCCAATATTTTTTAATAAAATAGGTATGTAATTTGACATCTGGTATATATTTCTATGGTCATTTTAAAATAAGTTGTAGTGGTTTAAAGGGCCCCTATCTAACGTGCGTTAAACGCTCATCTCCACCGTCCAAGCTCCTCTCTCTACCTCACCTAATTTGAAACAAATATTATATATTTAAAATTAGAGTAACGAAAATGATATGAAATACTTTGATTTAAGATCTACTTCAATGAATACAAACGAGAAAACCAATTTGCGTATATACCTACTATAAAACTTCAGATAAACGTAGAAGAATCTTCTTCTACCTGGCAATTGCCCATCTTTAGCCAGGACCTGCCTTACATGTCGTGAATAGTTTTGGCTAATTGTTTTACGACCGGCCGCCTGCCTGACATCAACCCTCTCCGAGGATGCATTAATTAGTGATGTATAAATACTCTTAGAAAGTACATATTGAGTCGGAAAAATCACATTGGTGCTTGGGACGATCGAAACCGCGCTCTCATGCATGAGATGCGGGCTTTTTAACCACTAGGCCACCACTGACTTTAATGTTTACATTTTAGACGTATTAAATGAGAACGGTTTGAGAGAAACTACTATCAATACTTGAAAGATAACTATAGACCGTACATTATATTGTCTTTGATTAAATTAATGAGTTTCTTTCATATGTAGATATCCAATTTTAATAGACCCAATCCGTTATTGAGTCACGGAGGAGTGTAATCCATTTAACTTATATTTAGTATTCAGAAGGTAAGTGACGGTGAATTCGGGGAATTGTAAATAGGAAGATGGATGGTACTAACGATGTTTCAGATACTATTAGCTTTTATTCTAATAAAAGCCGAACTCGGTCTAAGGTTGTAAGATAACGACGAGTAAAGCGACGAGTAAAATAAAATTATCAGGAAATCGGCTATTATATCAATTTTAGAGATATTTTGATGTTTAAGTAATATTTATTAGAAATTTTAGTCCTAGCAAAGAAATAAATACTAAAGAATATATTGTTATGGATTAAGAAGATATTTTTATGTGAAATGACTGTAAGAAACTTAAATTAAATAAATAATAATGAAGTTGATTTGAACTGACTGTCTGTCTGATAACTTCTACTTATTATTTGGGTGTGTTAAAGGTTAAGAAGCTTTTAATTACTGGTATAATGCATTTGCTATCTACGTCTTCACGTCAAGATAATTTCAATAATAAGTTAAAGTAAACAAAACGCGACCTTGAAGCAATTGGAATAAAAATATCTGAGAATGTTTGTCATACGTGCAATATAAGTTATAACGATTTGAGGGAGTATGTCACATAATATACAGGGTGACTGGTGAATTACTATCAATATTTAAGGAGAATACTCGGTACATGATTCTCATTCGAATTATGTAAAAAAAATAGGTACTTAATTTTTGACCAAATTTCCGTATAAATAAATAAAGTGTGGACACGTTCCAAGTGTTCCAAGTGTGGACGCGTGCGGCGGCGTGCTGATACAACACTACGACGCCGCCGCGTCTGTGTGAGTGTGTGTGTATACCTAATCTGTAGGGTGTTCATATGTTTGAATCTTGTTTTAAATATGACGCCTGGACACACGACGCCGGACTCCAGATTTGAGAATTCAGAATTGATACTCGTAATTCAGAGTTCAGTGAGTGTGTATCATTGAAGTGTGTTATTATGAAGAATCTTTGAGAAATACAGGAGCATTAAGATCAATTGAAGTTTCATTTTAAAATATCATGGACCACACTAGAAGAAGTGACATTTGTAACGTCAGCGAGGCTGGCGTCTCTCTCTCTTTAAAATCAACGAATGTGTAATAAATTCGATATATATATTATATTATAAGCAACCCACCCTCCTCTTTATTTTATAAAAGTATACACTAATTATTTTTAAAACCTCTGTAAGCTTGTGTCGAGTCTTTCTATTGCTTGTGAACAGTGGCAGCTCTGTACATTAGGCAGCGTGATCATGTTATAATCACATTGTTAGATTGTGTGAGGTATCAATCAACACACTTAAAACACATTACTTTAAGTAGTTATTTCATTAATTTGTTTGTAATTAGTATTTTTTATTTATTCTTCTGAACCTAACAATATATCCAAATGCACATAATCCTAGCTACATACATGTAGCAATGTGTAATTCATACTTTATCATGTCCGTATACTCAGTTCTGCGTCTAGCATCACATCATTCTTTTCCGCTACATTAAACTTAAATAATATTTCTTATTCTGTTCTCGTTATTTTTTACTACTATAATACATTACAGAAGGTGCAATGTTGTTGGCGTTTCATTCGTTTGTTAGATTTTTGGTAATTTTAAATATTTTACAGAAATATATTTATTAACACATAGCTTAATCTACATATTAGTTTCTCTGTAATATAAAAATCATACAACATTCATATAAAGAAATAAAAAAATGTGCAAATCAACTCAAATATGTATAATATTTATTTATATTCGAACGTTATTACTAAAATATAACAATTTAGAAATCCTCAGACAAAAGATATTAGTTTTATAAAATATATATTATATCAAAGAAATAAACAAATCTTTGGATAGCCTCGCAGTAGTTGTAAGTAACATACTATACCTAAACCTAATATATATGTATATATAACAGGGTCAACATGCGTTCAGCTTCTAATCGTTAAACCTATCCTTGAAAATTTAATTTCTTTACAGATTAATAGTCGTTTTACTATGTCAAATATATGTCTTATATGACACAATAATAATATAAAATGATTCAAAGACTTATAAAGTGAAATATACTATTAAATTAATAAAATAAGAATAATTAATTTAAAGTGTTAGCCTTATACTACGAACCAATGTTTTAAAGAAACGATAAATAAATTCAAATGTTAAATACTACTTTAAAGCGCAGGTTAAAATAGATTATATTGATAAAACGTTATTATTTAAAAATATTGAAACAAACAAAAAAACTGTCCCTCCCAAATTTTAAGCTCGATCAAGCACGTCAGTAGCACTTGAAAGGAAAATGTAGAATAAAACAGAACAAATGCTCTGCTAGTGACAAGATCCGTTTTTATGAAACCTCCCCTCCTTTCAAAAATATATTTCATCACCGAAATTACCTAAAATAATTGCCTCAAAATGTGAGTTGATTGTAATATTTGTATTTCAGCAGAGACGTTGGAGGTGTAAAAAAGGTTAGATAATTTTAATTTAGAATGTAGAATTGTTTTTTAATCCAGGTACTATAATCACTTTAATTATTGGGAAATAAAGGGATTATTAAGTATACGATATTATTAAGTATATGATACGCATAAGTTATTTAAACGCTACAATCCAAGAAACTTTTGACAAATCAGACATCTTCCTAATTGTAGAAAAATAATAATATTATTAATAAATTATTTATCGAGCATTAGACAATTTATAAACTAGATAATATAGAAAGAAAAGCCTAATAATCATTATATGTAAAGGAAAGTGTCTTTAAACTGCATATGAGGGTAGAAATAGTTTTAACAAAATGATAATTGCATATACAAGCTTCCAAGATATAAACAAAGAAGTATCAATCACATAGGCGATCAAACTGAGACCCTTTCCACTTTTCCCTCAATATATTGTAATGCTAGAATTTAAATATAAATGTACCCATCAACTGAAGTGAGTTTAGTGTTGATACAGAATTTATCTAACACTTTGAATTGGGACAGAAGTCATTGTTCAACATAAGCTACTGAACTTCACATTTACAATTGTTGGTCGTCTTTATTGCACTAGGCCACCACTGACTACTATTTCTCTCTAAGTATATGGCGATATAGGGCACGGGTTATCTTGGCAGTTAAATGACATAATATGAATCTTGACAAAACAAAAACGTCGTTAAAAGTCAGGTAATGTAACAATTTTATTTGTGAAAATATTTTACCATCGTTTTATCAAGTATTTAGCATATATTTAATAACACTATTTCTCAACGTAATTATCAGTTATCTGATTTTGATAAAATTTGGCCTAAAGCTAGGATATTGAAGAAGAGAATCAACTAATATTCAAGCAGAGTAGCCAGTTAGTATTAAGCTTACCACTAAATAGCGTGACAATGCTTTCAGGCTTAAAATTTACTGTGCAATAAAAGTATAAGGTTGGCACGATGCCAATTATTTTATACGAAATTGCCAATTTAGTACAAAAATGACATCTCTAATATTCTTCGAAAAGGTATTGTCAATATGAGAAAGCTTAGCAAAACCGACGCTACTTGAGTAAGACTTATAGTGTAATTATAAACAACGTAAAAGACTGTGAAACTCATCGAGGTATATTTTCTATTACGCTCCATGTTGCAGTTAAGAACAGCCACGCCAGCTCGCGTGTAAAACGCTCCAATTACGAGTCATATCTCAATTGCAACACGAGTTTATGCCATTTTCTTTTAGCTTGATACTGAAAAACGAAGTTAAATGTACATATTCCTTATTCGTTAACATAATGGAGAAGAATTAATATACAGAAATATATTTTAGTTGTTTTCCATTGAATTTCTTATGAATAAACAAATAACAAACAAAACTTACTTGCCTGTTGAGATCCATTTTATAAATCAATACATATAAATTTCAAATTATATTTTTAAAAATATCACTAGTAGGAACTAGTTACATTATTAAATCGTTTAAATACATAAATGGATATAAAACATAGTACAAAATTATAACAAACTTGACAACTAACCTGGTTCTCATGAAAGTTAAATCAAGTTAAATAACAAATTAAAAATGTAAAAGCAAATGTTTCCAACTATATTCCTTTACTAAAAACCTTTTCAATATTCCGAAATTCCTTTTAGCATAATAAATGCTCTTTATTCATAGTATAGTATTTCTCATTCTTCGTATAAACTGATAATGATCTTGATAGTTTGTAATTCTTATCAAGAAGTTGTGATAGCGGTGTGCTTTCAGGAAATTTTATAAGAAACCTAAAACCCATTACACTAAACTTTCTTAGCAAGGATATTAATGGTATCATTGTATTTTTAGGTGCAAAATTTAGGTTAAATTTATAATTGTATTGTCGATAAGTACTGAAAGTCAAACAAAAATGTAAGATTTTTAGTAGAAGGTAAAATAAGTAAGCTTTTAGGATTAAAGAAAATAATTTACAAGTTATCTACGATATTTTCAACTAGTGACAAAACAATTCTATTCTGGGGATTACAAAGTCAAACCTTGTCCATCACTCACTCCATTTTCATAATCTTTACCTGTAAAACAAAAAAAAATACTTAAAAATCATTTCAGAATATTTACCGTAGTATTTATTACGCGAAAAATTTGAAGCATCTTTAGTTTTGTGTTGAAGACTCGTCTTCATAGACAAAGACTTAATAGTTCTTCAGGTTTCTACCTCGAGATAATATTTCTGTTATAAAATTCTTTATATACTATAACTATCTAACATCCTAAAAGCGGTCATAAATTCTTACTGAGGCTTTATTTCATTTTTAAAAACTAGAGAGATTTGTTATAGATAATGAAAACATGATATACGTATTTTAAAAAGGCATTATGTAGAATAAAGGGAACATTTCTGATACTCTATTAGCCTCGCAAAGAAACTTTATAATATTTTTTTTTTATGTCCCAAAGAAGCAAGCGAACAGACGGCCTACCTGATGGTAAGTAGTTACCGTCACCCGTGGACATCTGCAACACAAGGGGTGTTGTAGATGCGTTGCCGGCCTTGTTTGTAAAGGAGCCACCTGAACACGTGATGTTTGAAAGACCCCATGTTGTAGCTCTCTGG
The DNA here is from genome assembly GCA_916720795.1 of Danaus chrysippus. NCBI lineage: Eukaryota > Metazoa > Arthropoda > Insecta > Lepidoptera > Nymphalidae > Danaus > Danaus chrysippus. Next base: position 5,140,538 of record CAKASE010000075.1, read on the forward strand.
AAAAGCCTCGGGCGGAAGATCATTCCACATCCTGCACGTGCGTGAAAAAAATGATCGCGACGCACGTACAGTCCTGCAACTGAATGCATGCAGATGATGTGGGTGAAATCCAACCCTACGCCGAGTAGTGCGATGGTGGAATGTAGACGATGGCACTTCATCAAACAGTTCCTCGGAACATTCCCCATTGTACTGACCATAGAACTCACTAAGGGAGCTTACATCCCTTCGGAGACTTAAGGGTTCTAGATCGTCTGTGAGCATCGGATCGTGGACAATACGAACTGCCCGACGTTGTATGGAGTCAAATGGAAGAAGTTGGTACTGCGGGGCACCGGACCAGAGGTGAGAACAATACTCCATGTGGGGACGAACCTGTGCTTTATACATATAATAAAAGCAAGTGTCCCGGTGTGAAGTACTGCCTCGCTCTACTCAGTACCCCTAGTTTTTTAGATGCTAGTTTAGCCTTATCCTCCAAATGTCTCCGGAATTAAACGTCGTTCGCTATGTCAACCCCAAGGATCCCAATGCTCTGATTCATCTTAATGGGAATATCCTGGAACTTTGGAGCTACAACATGACGAATGAAAGACGAGGCTATATGTAGAAGCAAAATAATTATTAATAACAATCGTTAGAAAATTATACTCTCATACAAAACAATATTGTTTATAAACTAGTTTTTTTTTTATCAAACATTCATAAGTTCTTCATCATATTAGCAATGTTTGAATTGGGGTTAAATATTAATGATTAAGATTTCAAATAATTCACTGCTGAATAAGAAATAAAAATAATCCTAATAAGTAAAATTAATAAGGCCTGTGAAGGAAATTTCTAAAAGTTTTTCCTCAAAATGTGTCCAAATAAGTGGATATCTCGACAGTAGGTTGTGTCGACAAATCCATTTGTAGTCACAATAGTTTTGTAGAGGAAAACGTTTATTCACCATTTCATTACTTTGTGTGTATTCGGAAGGAAGATCGCAGATCGAGAGATTCTTGTTGATATTATAAAGACAGAAAGTGTACGAACAATTCTGTTGGAGTTATCGTGTTGTTAAATTTTGTATATGTAACTTCTAGGGTTCCGTATCTCAAGGGTAAAACGGGAATCTATTACTAAGACTTTTCTCTTTCCATCAATCTGTGAAGCACCAGGCTGTATTGTATGAATTCTGATAGTGTTATTCTGTTCAAATGACTTAAGAATTCATATTTTTATTGACCTTATAATATCAAATACTAAAACATAATGAGATCCAAGATTTTTTTGAGTTTTATTCATTTAAATGAAACAATTATTTTTCTGTTATAAAAAAAACTACATTACAAAAATAAATTCGCGTAGTATAATACGAAACACATTAGTTTAAAATACAAAAACAACCAAGAAAAATTCTAACATTTAGAATGTCTCCGATACAACAAACATGATATTTACAAGTTTTTGTGGGCAAGGCTGCTAAACCACTCCGGGAGCCCTAGTCCCTCTTGGCAGGTCTAAGCGCACGGTAGTGCGCCGGCCAAGTTCCACAGGCCGGCGCATGCCGTGCACTATATTTACACGAACCGTTTCGACCCACTTTTGACCCCCCTGTAGCTCAGTGCCTATTGCAAGTACAGAGATAAAATTTTACCTACGTAATCATATACTAGAACTAAAGCAGTATGCCAAATTTCATAGATAAAGCTTCAGTAGATCCTGAAATATGACCCTGTGAAAATAGCTAATTTTGGCACTGACTCACTGACAGGTAATCAAAACCTCTAGGCCACTTCCCATTGTTTTAGCATTATGAAATTTGGTACACAGGTTGTGTGTTATATGTAGATTAACAAAAAATTAAGAAATTTAAGAAATCGGTCAAGCGTGAGTTGCCTCAATTCTAAATATCGAATTTTTAATAAATTCGACCCACTTTTGACCCCCTGTAGCTCAGTGTCTATTGCAAGTACAGAGATAAAATTGTACCTACGTAATCATATACTAGTCCTAAAGCAGTATGCCAAATTTCATAGATAAAGCTTCAGTAGATCCTGAAATATGACCCTGTGAAAATAGCTAATTTTGGCACTGACTCACTGACAGGTAATCAAAACCTTTATATAGGCGCTCAGCTCAGCACAATAAAATACATAATAATGAAATATTAATAATTAATAATAAGAGTACATCTATCAATCGGTGATAAATGAAACTAAAAAATAAAAAATAAATATAGTTTAAAAAAAAAAAACTAAAAAACACGCTCCAATGATGAAAGAAACCGCGTGGAAACTAATTTAACCTTTACAACCTTGGAAATCAATTTAATTTAAATTGTTTAAAATAAACAATAAATGGTATTATTGAAAAAAAAGCGTGGGGCGCTTCTCAGGAAGTGATATATGAAGCTCATCACGCTTTTTTTTCACAAAAATACCATTTATTGTTTGTTAATTTATTTTTAAATTAATATTATTGTGAAAAAAGTGTGGGGCGCTTCTTAAGAACTGATATATATATATATATATATAAGGGATATAAAATATTGTCATGTATACATAATGCACACTGTATAACTTAATTAAATATTGCTTACCTAAAAAATCAGGTTTCTATTGTTATAAATTACTTTCGATAGATGGCAGTAGCGGTATAATTTAATTATATAAATAATAAATTAATGATACAATTAATTAAGTGTTACGTACAGCACGAAAACCTGCCAAGTTCAAATTGAGAAGTATTATAATTTTAGATATTTTTAACCAAGCACCTACGTATTTTCACAACTATACCATATTTTAAGTTGGGTGTATGGTAAAGTGAATTTCGGCCAGATGGACCGTTGACGTGAATAAGGTAGTGGGTAGTGGCTGGATGTGGAAGGCAGAGGACTGGGTGTGGTGGCGAGTCTTGGGAATGGCAAATGTTTACCAGTGGATCATGCTGTTGATGAAGATGATTATGATCGATTTCAAAGTGCATCTAAACTTGGCATTAGATTGGATTTCACCCCTTTTTTAGGCAAACAATTAGCCGATTGGAACTTGGCCCCCTTTTTAACAGGCATGTTTTTGGTGAGATTATTTAATTACGCCGTAGTTAACTTAACTCTAGCAATTTAAACTAATTAATAAAACGAACTCGTCAGGTACTAAAAAATGCAATCTGTTTTTCTAGATGTTTTTCATTTACGCTACTAATTTGTTGAAACTTCTTTGTTGGAGCAATATAAATGTACCGAAATTAAAATAGTTTGTTCCTATAAGTTTGTCATAATATAGTATCTATATATACTTACTAAATAGTATTCAAAAATTATCCAAATTATGTTGCATATGTACTTAAAAACCGATGAATTGTTTTGATCGTAATTAAAAAACATTGCCGATTTACGATATAAAATTAGATATAAAAATTATCTTTATGTATTTATCAATTTAACTTTATTTATATTTAATCGAGAAAACATTAAGATTCTGTAAAACAGAATAATTTATTAATTTTAATTTTAATTTTAAAAACTCAACTCAATAAGCCCTTTGTTTATTAAATAACTACTAATTGAGCGACTTAAAACGTACTATTATCCTTTTATAGCGTAAAATATCTGTTATTACGATATTTATTATTAACAATAATTAGAGCAATTTTAAAAAATTAAATATTAAAGTTAGAAATCAATTTAAAAGGAAAATATATAGATATTTATACCTGAGGCTAGAAACTTAGCTGAAATACTCAATCAAGATGCCAAAATAAATGTAGCACTAAATAATAAATGAATGGAGACAAAACTCTGTATGTAATAGGTTCTTTAAGATTTTGACTGCTAACATTATACGATCTTATCTTCTAAGGGAAAATTTAAATGAGAATATGACTCCTAAATTGTCTATAGCCCATATATTATATTAAGTTCAACCAGTTTAGAAACCACTGACAGTGTAGACCAGAAACTCGTCTTAGTGGTCTACGGTCTAAACAAAAGAAGAACCATAATTATGAGTAATGAGACATATAGGTAAGTGCGCATACAACATTATCTTGATTCAACATTGTAAGAATATCGGGTCCTAAACAAAAAGGTCTGAAAATGAGTACGAGGCAACGACAGGTGCTTTAAAACATTTAGATAAAGAAATCTATCCAAATTAGTGGTTCAACATGTTCGTACAACCACTTGAGAAAGTTAACTAATCCTCTTGAGTGACTATAGACTAACCAAGCTCCAGTCTGCGGACCAGGCTGGGTTGCTAAATAGCTTTTAATCATAGATAACACCATCAGAGTAGCAAATTAAACAGAAGACTATACAACATAATCCATAAAAGTGTCTCATTGATTCATTCATTCAATATATAAAATCGGTTGAAAGCAGATTTATTCCGTACTTGTTCCAATGTTAAGTCGATTCACGATACTTTAAACTGATAACATGTTTTAAGGATTTCGCAATAGTGACGATGCAAATTCGTAACCAACAGACTGTGACAGGGTGACGTCATACACTGAAAGTGTTCAGCGCCGTGGAAAACATATTTAAGACACTGTATCAGTATGAATAAAGTACACATTTCTCATATACGATTTGCAGATGAAATTGTCTCTTCTGAAATGAACAACTACAAGCAAGGCGTCGCTAGATAGTCTGGGTAGCTCATCTCAGAGAATCAATGGTGGGATTAATTTGAATGAAAACAAAATATATTGTACTAGAAATGACATATGGTTTTCTTGACAAATTACTACATTAAATAATTTTGTTACGTTCAAATATTCACTATAAATTCCAAGTATTCATCACTTCTGTACATACTGTATCAATGTATACTGCAAAGTTCTGTTTGTAAATACATATGCTATATTTATAAAATGTTATACTAAATTATCATAGAAAACCACAAATATATGTAAACTATATTCTGAAGATTATATATCATTAAATACTATAATAGTTATTATGTAATTAGGCCAAATTTAATCTAACTTATAAAATAATATATTACATAACCAAAAATTATTAGCATTAATTTGGTTTCCTAAAATTGCAATAACATTACAAGCTTATAAAATTAAACGGAACTGTTTATTGTATAAAGAAACCAACGAAAGGTTCGTATAATATTTGAATGTATTAATATTCATACAAATATTTAAATCAAGTCCGTGGTAATGTTACGTGGATTATTAACTGTTGCGTAGCATGAACCTAGCAGTCTTAAATTCGTTGATATTCTGACGGCAGTAACGAATGACAATACCTTACAATTTACTATAACGCAAAGCGAAAGTTAAGGTTGGAACTTTTTTACAGCAATCTGACGGCCTATTTCAAGCTATTATGCGTGATTTTACTCAGGGAATTCCTCTTGAGAGTTTCAATACGGGCTCCTGAAGTGTTTAGTGACGATTCAAATGCATACACATTCACAGAATACCTTGAAATGATTTAAAGGATGATATCGTTTGTAGGAAACTCGACGATTATTCGTAAGAAAATTATAACTTTATTAACGGTAACATATATAAAGACTTTTCTCATTGCAATGTTTTAATTAAGAGTGCGTTATAAACGTTCCTCTTTTTCTTAAAACAAAAACCTCATATGGTTCTTATTTAAATGGAGTTCTTCATCTTAATTTAAATAAGTAATAAGCTTCCCACAATGTTTATATAAACGGAAAGAACGAATTGCTTCTGAAGTGTACATAGGTAATTCATCATACAGGTAGGAAGTATGTACGTAATTTCTACTCAGAATCCACATAAAAGCAACTTTGAATAGACGTTAAACTTAGCATACAAGTTGTTCTTAACTTCTATGGAGTAATTGAATGACCGAAATTTACTTTATGCTGATTTATTTTGAAAGGAAAATATTAACTATATTTTTATATTCACGCACGAAATATATTATATGTGAATTATATCCTGACAATTTATGTATATATACCTTTTAAAATATATTTTGCATAAGTAATACTAGAAAGTAGAAACTAAAGTTTTTTAAACAAAAGTATGACACTTAGGATATGTATAAATTAACAAAAACATCGATATTAATAGGCAGTCTGTGTTTCTGATTTTCAAATTTCATGTACATACAACCTTTACTATCTTAGGGTTGGATAACAAAAGACCGTGTAATCAAAGTGCGGTGGAATCCCATGCATTTCTGAGGGGAAATTAATCGAACTAGTTACCGTGTCCACTATGAAATGTTTTTCTATCAAACTTACTCAGTTTTATATGATAGCGTATATAAATTTGACCAAAATGGAATTTATAAGTAACTCAACTATTTAAATGCGATTTATTAAAAATCGTATCTCTATAAAAAACATAACTCTATATTTTGAAAGAAATTTGAAAATATTTAAAGTCCTCATATAATAAAAAATAATGAATATATATTTTTTTACAGCAATTTATTAATATAGTTGCATTATGATCATCATCAGTCTATCAGAGCCCACTGCTGAGTAAAGGCCTCTTCTCATATGGTATGGTATGAGCATTAGTCACCACGCTTGCTCAAGACGGGTTGGTGATTTCAAACTTATACTTTGAATAAGTCCAGTTTTTTTTCTTTGCACTTAACGTAGAATATATAATATTATAGAAAAAATAAGCAATCATAGAGAGTAGTATAATTTAAATCAGATAAGATGCTAGATACTTGAGCGTTCCTGTTATATATTGAGGAATATCTGAGGCCGTAAATAGTCTTGTTTAATATCAAGCCTGACATTCAAGCCATCCGGACTTAATTAGTACAAGCCCTTAGGCTGTTTTAGTTTACAATTTGTATTAGAGACATAACTCTAACTAAGTGTTCGAGGTTAACCTTATTTAAAACTTTAGCTTAATTCCAAATTAAACTGTGATTCAGTTGAGGTTTTTCGTTGCAAATGAAATTTGTATTTAATTATAGTTATACCTACTCATTAATAAAAAAAATATTCTTTCTATAAGTTTTGTGTAACATATTATGACCTAAATTAATTCTTGATTTATTTTTCATTACTTGATCTTTATATAAAAATCCGTTATATCCACTTACTTTAGCTTTCAGATAAATAAATGTTGTACTATACTAATATAATGAGAGTGAGGAAGCCTGCGGGCGTCGGTGGAGAACCGGCGTCCGGGTAACATAGGCTAGAGGAAGAGCGGCGTGTTTGGCGTTCCCGGCACGCTGCTCTTGAGTCAGAGGGGTGGTGTGGTCAGCCACTGATACCCCTGCCGAAGGCGGAGTCCCTTTCGGGACTCGTGCGTAGTGAGCGGAAGTATGCCTTGCCGTTCCCGCTCACTAGTCTACGCACAGCGCAGAGAACGTCGAGGTGGTTTAGTGGGTGGAAATCCCACATGCCCCTGTCGCGTTTCCCCCGCGGCAGGAAGTCTTTAAAAGATTCCCCTCGTAGAAAAAAAAATACTAATATAATGAAGCGGTACGATTAGTTTATTCACCTAAACGAGCTGAATTCCTTGAATGGAAAATTTCAAATATCTTTCATTATTTAAAAGTAGATATATAAAGAAAGGCTGTGGATTATTAGCTATGATGTTACGAGTAATAAGATGGTAATAAAAATGTTACAACGCAAGGGAAACATTATTTATTTTAACGCTATAGTATTGTACTCTAGTAAGTATTACGTCTAGTCAATATGTTACATCATGGACGAAGTCATAGGCAATAGTAAGTTTCTTATGAAAATTATATTAAAATATTAAGATATAAGCTTACTTTTTAAAACATATTCAATCAATGCTAGCGAGAAAAAAGCTTAGCGAACAAAATTAGGTCAATGAGTTACTTCTATTTTTATCCTAGCACCTTACTTTACCTTACTAAGGCATCTAACCAAGCTAATATAAATAAATTAGCTCCCAGCGATATGAAGCCCTTTCGAGCTCATACAAAATTTAGTTTAAAATATGTGTACTTGAAAATATTATAAGCCTTTGTAGCGTCCCACAGCTTAGATCAAAACTTGCCAAAAATTGAGAGCCTTCAATGTATTAAGCGGGTCGTAAAATAACTGAAAATTTTCCTTCAAAACAAATATTAATAAACTATATATTTACTTATATATATCCCCGTAAAATTGTATGTTATTACATATTATATAGTATTATAAAGTCTACTAGTTAATTATGTAAAATTACTGACAAACAACAATTAACAATACGTATTTAATAAAATATTATCATTATTTATCGCCAAATACATCGATATTCTTTTAATATTATATTACTTAATTTTAAACCTAAACCCCGATCAGATACATTTAATAACGGCAGGTCAGCAAAAAAGTTGCCTACCCACAAATAATATTCCGTAGTAAATCACATGTCATGGCAAACGAAATGAAAAACTTCCCTTCTTTAACACGGATCGCCTAAATAAATTTATTTAGGCTGGACATAAAGGACATTGTTTTGTTACCTATATGTATAAGAACAGAACGACAAACAGATTTTTATTGAAATTACTTTTATTAGTGAATTATTGCGTCAACATTACGAAACGATTTTTGCCATCTTTTTAAGTGACCCATAATTAAATCATTTAACTCGAACCAAAACTCAGTTTGTGTTAAATAATCACCTACATATTTTGTAGGTTAGCAAAACCATGACTTGAGGTTTTCCTTTGAGGCGAACTGCACAAACAATTATTTTCAAGTACGTAACAAACAAATGAAATTGAGCATTAATTACTGAAGGATTATATTTTTTCACTTTCAAAATTAATGAAACGAAGCAAATCATATCTTTATATTATAAATAGAGTGAAAAATTTATTAAACTAAAAATAAAACTAATATTTGTCAAAACTAAAGGTCTACATTTCAACCAATACATAGTGATGGAAAAATATATTTTTTGATATTGGTTTATTTCAATTATTAAAATAAATTCTTGCCACAAACCCGCACTGGGTTTAGACTCGAGATTGAAATCCTCTCCCGTAATTGGAAAACAGACCTTTGTCTAACTGTTTCACTAATTCAACGTTTACCGAACATGCTTATTATAGATTTATAGTTTAATTCAATATCTTACTCATTTTCTTTTTATTATTTGATTAGTTCTCCTCAACTTCTTATATAAGTCAAGTAACTAATGCAGAATTTGTCACGAAACTGTATAAAGCAAAATAAAAATCAGGAATTTTTATTATATGTTTAACCCATTACGAGGTCTGACGAGTTCTAAAGCATTACTAGAAGCATTTCCATAAAGTACTCTATAAATCAATGAAATCGTGTGCTCGGGTGCTTGCAAGTGCTTCTTTCTACAAGGGTACCGTTTGAAAACGTAAGGACTGACATTATTATACTACTTTTGCACCTGTCATATTTTACGCACTGTTGAAGCTCCTCTCCCTGCAACGCGATGGACCCGGCACCCGCACGGTGAATCCATTGAATGCTAAGAGGTTTCGTCTCATGTTGTTATATGATGTGCTTTTTTGACATAATTTTAAAGAGTTTTCAGATTACATTTATTTAAATTGTCACCTCAAACCGCTTCGTCTATTTGTCTTTGTCTTATCGATTTTTTTGCCTTAATTATGCTGAATATATAAAATAAATAATATATGAAAACATACATAATATAGAAATAGGTAATATATAGGTAATAGTACGTCCAAGATTTTTCACTTTTGCACTGATCAATTACTGAATCTTTGACACATTAAAGCAAGTTCTTAAAAATTACGAATATCCAACTGACTTATAGATGTACTCAAGTGGTACAAAATAAATTAATTACTTTAAATATTAACGTATAAGTTTTGCTATTGAGCGTAGGATTTATTTAATTTTTTTCTTTAACAAAATGTATTAATTATTTGTTGTTTTAACGTTTACATTCATTCAGACAGACAAACGACATAACAAACTCATACGTACGAATAGAATTAAATTAACTTCAAAAGAAATGTAAACAGTACACAGAAACAGTTCAGCGATCCTTTTTATCTTAAAGCAGTTTCCTTTGATAGGCTTTAAATTACGTAATAAACCGGGATTGTTACAACGGATCAATCATGATTCATGAGAGCATCGGATATTTAATGTTTCACGCGGTTAATATTTGTATAAGGTTAAAAATATTGAAATAATAAATAAAGTTTATAATGAATGTTTTTTTTTATTTGTACTGATAATGTGTGTGAATTTAATTTTTTAGTTTTTATACTGTAATTTCTTGGGATAATTTCTACGTATAAAGTAACTTTTCAAATACAATATGGTAAGAAAATTGCTGGAATTAAATATAGATCTAGCGACTATAGAAATTACATTACTCAAAACTACTAAAACGTACTGAAAGAATTGAATATATATATATAAATAAATCAACAACAAATTAGCAAGAAACTATACTTAAAGCCTAGTTTACATGATCGTAAATAACTTAACTTCAAACTTCAATACTGAAAGTTTGCTGGAAAACTGCCAATAGTTTTTTTTCTTCAAATTGATTTTCAACAATAGAGCAATAATGGAGAACAAGCTTTTGAATAACGGCTGTATAACTCACCATTTCCTATAGCTATTTAAAGGGCATTGATCAAAACTTTTTGAAGATTTTCCTTACACAATTAGTAAAACGTACACACGAAATAACAGTGAGACTACATGTCATCAGCCTATCAGAGCCTACTGCTGAGCAAAGGCCTCTTTCTCACATGGAGAAGGTTTGAGCATTAATCACCACGCTTGCTTTAGACGGGTTGGTGATTTCAAACGTATAATTGTGAAATTGTAAGTCTAGGTTTCTTCACGATGTTTTCCTTCACCGTCTGTTAGTGAAGTCTAAATACTCTTAGAAAGTACATATGACTCGGAAAAATCACATTGTTACTTGCCAGGATTGAACCCGCGGCATCGTGCATAAAAGGCAAGCCTTTTAACCACTAGGCCACCACTGTCTTCGAGACTACATACAATCATATTTTCGTACCAAAGTTTATATTAGCCTGCAAAAGCAAGTTTAAAATAAATGCATTTAAATTTATACCGAATCAAAGCTATCTATGAATATTCAAGTTGGTAACTAGAATTATAATGCCAAGTAATGCAACCATAATGTAATTTGCTACATCCGCGATAGATGAACAGGAAATCCCGTGTCAACAATTCTATATATTATAATATGTACATTCGCCAGTTGATACTATAGAACAGATATATTTTATTACTATTAAATAACTGTTATCTTGCTGGAAGGGAATAATTTATGAAAAATAAACAAAATTTCTTCCACCTTACTTCCTTAACTTCATCTTAGCTTCAGAATTTTAATGTATATTTTAAACTACTATTAAAATATTATACTGTAATAATTTCAATGTTTTAACATTGTATAAAATTTATAAAATTATTTACAAAAAGCTTAACGTACATATAATGTAAGTTAGATCAATTATATTTAAGAAAATAACACTTGGCTATTTTTATATTTATCCTTTATGTTTATTATTGTATAACTATTTTAAACCAATGAATTTTTAACTTTTCCTAAAACAAAAAGTATGTATATGGAATAAAAATATATTTACCCAGTTTATTTCGCTTTTTTATTGCTCTACATATGTATGGCTGTTTCGATTACTTTTCAAAAACCATGATCAAGAGACAACGAGATAAAAGATGTACATACATACGAAAATTACAAGTAACTGATAAATATTGAGTCCTACTTGATGTTATTTAAAATGTTTAAAGTAAAATACTTAGTACTTAGATAAGTTCCTTCAAAGCACTAATTTCTATAATGAAAACTTTTAAAAGTTACTCTTTCAATCAAGCCTCATGCATACATTATGATTTAACCAGAACACATTTACTTACATTTCAAAGCAAGCATCTGAGTTTTAAAAGCTGATTCTATTACACTTATCGGGAACTAATTCTGATACTAAAAATATATGAAATTTGTTTTTTATTGCTGGAATTTATAATCCATACAGAGAGTAACAAAACAGTAATCTATGTTTGAAACCTCTGTCAACACAGACATGTGCCTGGTGCTCATAAATTTAGTATTCGTGTGTTTGTGTTTAAAGGTTTTTATGAAACGTTAATCAGTCTATTCAGTTTTACAACACACATTTATTGCGATATAACTTCTTATGCGACATCCTACAATGTTGCGTTAAACGTTGAAAAGAGAGCGAAAATGCGTTGCGTTCTAACGTATGTGGTTTGGTTTTACACCTACTCTGGACGGAAGGTGGAACTTCCGGGAGCACTTTCGCGGGTTAGTCCCGAAACTCCTCGGGACGGCGAACGCTCTCGGAAGGCTCCTACCGAATATCGGTGGTCCGAGCGTGGCATGCCGGCGTCTCTACACCAGTGTGCTGCGCTCGATGGCGCTGTATGGAGCTCCAGTGTGGGTCGGTGCCCTCACAAGGCCGAACGTGGCTGCGCTGCACAGGGTGCAGCGCGTCATGGCGGTGAGGGTGGTACGAGCATACCGCACTGTCTCACATGAGGCGGCTTGCGTGCTGGCTGGGACGCCTCCCTGGGAACTGGATGCCCAGGTTCTGGCGGAGGTGTACCACCAGCGTGCGCGAGAGCGATCCCGGGGAACGAGTCCGGACCGGGATCGGGTGGAAGGTTGGCGGCGCTCCGCGCTCGCCTTGCTATTTCGCCGGTGGAGGCGGAAGCTCTCTGAGCCAGTGGCCGGGTTGCGAACCGTGGAGGCTATTCGCCCGCTCCTCAAAGAGTGGGTGGACCGCCGACACGGTTCCTTGACCTTCCGGCTGGTGCAGATCCTCTCGGGGCATGGTTGCTTTGGGAGGTATCTGTGCCACATAGTCGGAAGAGAGCCGACCGCGGCGTGTCACCATTGCAGTTGCATGGATGACACCCCCGATCACACCTTGGCGGAGTGCCCTGCGTGGGCGATAGAGCGTCGCCAGCTCACCGCGGTGGTTGGCGCAGATCTCTCGTTGCCGGCAGTGGTTCAGGCCATGGTCGGTAGCGAGAGTGCCTGGGAGGCGGTGGTCCGGTTCAGCGAGTGCGTCATCTCGCGGAAAGAGGCCGCTGAACGAGCGCGGGAAGATGACCCCTCCTCGGCGCCCCTGCGTCGACGAAGGCTGGGTAGAAGGCAGCGGGCCTACGCTCGCCAAATGCCTCCCCAGTGAGAGGAGCCTCCGGGCGTTGGTGGGGAACCGGCGTCCGGGCAACATAGGCTGGAGTGAGAGTGGCGTGCTTGGCGTTCCCGGCACGCTGCTCTGGAGTCGGAGGGGAAGTGTGGTGAAGCCACTGTGACCCCTGCCGAAGACGGAGTCCATGGGACTCGTGCGTAGTGAGCGGAAGTATGGCTTGCCGTTCCCGCTCACTAGCCTACGCACAGCGCAGAGAACGCCGAGGAGTTTAGTGGGTGGAAATCCCACACGCCCCCGCCGTGTTTTCCCCCGCGGCGGGAAGTCTTTCAAAGATTCTCCTCGTTAAAAAAAAAAAAAAAAAATGGTTTGGTTTTACACCTTTTTTAGATGATTTATCAACGAAATAGTGTGTCAAATAATAATTTGCTACACACTTTATTCCACGTCAAAAATAAGTTAAAATGTAGAAAGAGTGGACCCCAGACAAAAACCCTACAAGAACTAATATGACCGAAATTTTTTAATTAAGTCAAAGAATTTTTTGATTACCCATAAATTTTTAAATTCAATACAATTAGTTCAAATTTTAGTGTCTATTTAAACAATGTTTAGGCATATTTCATTAGCTTATTAATGCATTCTAACCGTTGAAGCTTTTACTATTGAGTTGATATTTCTAAATTAACATAACATGTAGAAAAAGTTATTCGCTATAAAAAAACCTTTCCTTAATTCAGATATCATTCCTTCATTATAACAGGATTACGTCTGCCATGTTTATAGCATATTAAAAGTATTACTCTCCAACTGAAGTTATATAATATAATTTTATAACAATGAAGGAAATTTTCTGTTAAGACCATCGTGAAGTATTTCTACAAGTCACGTGTCAGCCCTCAAGCGTAAATAAATAGATTGGGCTATCACAGGGGTTCCTAACCTTTTTTTAGTTCCGGACCACTTTTATATTATTCTTGTTAACAGTGACCACTATGTAAGTAATAAGTATAATAAAAATAAACTGTAATAATCAAACTGAAACTTTAATTAACAAATCAATAGGATATTACAAAACAAGAAATAATAATATTTTTAGGATAAACTTCTGCAATTTTGTATTAATGTGATTTCTGAGCTTGCATTTTCTTCACGAGTTCGGCTATCCTAGAACTAATATTGTTACTCAAAGCTACACGTAAATCATCACTTACTTTCAAACGATTCCTCGCTTTGTTTTTAATTACCAATAAAGCAGAAAATCCTTGTTCACATAAATAAGTTGTTGAAAAAATCATAAAATAGCGCAAGGCCATGTCTCGAAGTTTAAGGGCGGTTTCAGACTAGCGTTTTATACGCGCGTATGAGCTGGTTTTTGGAAGCGCATGTAGGCGCGTATAGGCGCGCCTTTTGGCACACGCTCAACTCGTACGAGCGTTGACGCGCTTCTAAGCTCGTATAAGCGCGAGCCAAAAGTAATTTTTAAATCGTTTAGAATCACTTCGCAGTTCTGGGTAAAGTGTATTAAAGTGACCGGTTATCAGTCTTGATGCAACTATCGGTGACACCCAGCACTTTTTCCGTCGTCTCAGTCGACGGCGAATAAGTAACGCAAAAAGTAATGTTTCTTCGTCAGAATCCATGTTGATACTGACACAATACCACCGGTTCGAGCGAACACGCCGAAATATGCGCGTTTACGCGCGTCCGGTTTTTTGAAGCGCGTAATGTAGCGCACGTGTAAGCGCGTATACTGAAACGACCGTATACGCGCTGAAAAAAACGCTAGTCTGAAATCGCCCTAACATAAGAAAATGCTTTTTTATACCAAAACGACTCAAGTTAATTCGATTCAAAAGCATCCTAGCAGTTTTTGTCATTTTGTAATTCAATGAATTCTTCGCGCGCGAAGCGATCCGTGACTTGTCAACCTAAAACGGCTCACCGCCCGCTAAATTTAAAATCAGTCGCGGACCATATTTTGGCTTCTGCGGACCATTGGTGGTCCACGGACCACTGGTTGGGAACCATTGGGCTATCACTATCTGAATATAAAGGATGTGAGGAATCTCGGACCTTTTTAGATTACAGAGATTGTTGGTGAAATACAAGGTTTTCTTTGGAGATAATGCAAAGGATGATCGAGGCCTGTTATTTTTGCTGAAATTTAGATATTGTTTCCACCTCTTCATCTTTATGTTGTTAAAAAAACGATTCTATAAAAGCTATTTTTCTGTTTTCGAAAGCATTGAGTGAAGTAATGATTTCGGAATGGGTCGGAATATTTTTAAGAACAATTTAAAAGCAAAAGCCATCGAAACTAATGATTTTCGGTTCCAATTAGGTTCGGCGTAGTGAGAGGAAATACTCATCGAATTTTGACAAAAACTTCTTAAGGGTTTAACTTTAAAACAAATTTTTGTATTTCTTTGACTGTAGAAAAAATTTATCTATTGGGGGCGAATAAAAACATCACAATAAGGGGCCTTTATCAAACATCTGCTAATTCAAGTCAATTAATCAATAAAAACAAAAAGTCAGAGGTCATTTTAATGTCTTGTATATCATAATCATAAAATATCGCCGAGTGAATTAATATGAAAATTGCTACGATCGAGTGCATTACGAACATGGGCGTACCCAGGTAGGGGCAGGGGGGGGCAGCTGCCCCCCCCTGAATAATGTTGACGTCCCTACTAAGTACCTTATCATGTACTTTTATCGATAAAAATTAAGAAAACATTTTTTTGCCATTTGTTTGTATTATTAATACGATATTTTAACAGCTAAAAATTACGCGGCGCGTTCGTTACCCATACCCATAACAGCTCGCTAGCAGTGCAGCGATAACTGGTCGATAACAATAGAGTCGCAAGTGCTTTCAGTATTTTGGCTGATAAATCAGCAGATATATCTGGTAAGGAACAACTAGCAATAGGTCTTCGATATTACGATCAAAAAGAAAAAAATGTTAAAGAAGAATTTATGGGCTTCGTAGAGTTGGAAAAAATGGATGCCCAAACGATAGCTGCTGAAATAAATAGATTTATTAATACGTTAAATATTGACGCTAATAAATGCGTGGGACAAGGCTATGACGGATGTGCTACTATGGCGGGAAAAGATGGTGAAGTCCAGAAAATATTGAGAGAAACTTATAAAAAGGGTTTATATTTTCACTGCGCCTGCCACAGATTAAACCTCGTGGTAAACGATTTAAATAATGTTTCTGAGATCCGCAACTGCATTGGAACCGTAAAAGATACAATAAATTTTTTCAGGGAATCGGTTCTGCGTCAAAGATATGCACCAAAAATACCATTGCTGTGTGAAACAAGATGGTCCCATAAATACCAAAGTATTTCGATGTTTAAGAAATATTTTGCCCAAATTGCAGAAGGTTTAGAAAAACTTTCTCGGGAAGGTAATTCTGCCACAAGGAAAGTAGCTTTTCAGTTACTATCTGCTGTCAGCCAAACTACATTTATATTTGCTTTATGTATTATTGCTTTATGTATTATAGACAAATATAATTCTATGCTGCAACCCGTCGCGAACATATTGCAATCTAAAACGCTAGACATATTAAGATGTGCAGAACATATAGAAACAATAACTACTGCAGTTGCAGAACACCGGCGTTCCGCGGAAGAAGGGAGCGAAGATTTAATCAAATCAGCTGAAAAAATTGCTACGGCTTTAAACATTGACCTACGTTTACCAAGAACAGCAAGCCGCCAACAACATAGGGCAAATCAACCAGCTGCTTCACTTAGCGAGTATTTTCGTCGCTCATTATACGTGCCTTATTTGGATTCTTTGTCATCTTCATTAGAGGCGAGATTTAGCAGACAGCATTCACCAGCGTTTACACTTTCATTGTTACACCCTACTCAGATAATTAAAATTACAGTTCCTAAATTACAAAAATGCATGGAGGAAGTATCAGATTTTTATGAATTAGAAGGGATCACGTCTGAAGCCGAACTTTGGCGCACGTTTTGGATAAATAAGCAGCAGCAGGATTTTGAAAATATTGAAATAGCAGAGTTAATACAAGAAGCAGATTCTTTCTACCCGAAGGTCAAGATAGCTTTAGAAATTTTGCTGGCAATGCCGTATTCCACTGCTACGATTGAAAGGTCGTTCAGTACACTTAGACGTGTAAAAACGTGGCTAAGATCGACTATGACAGAAGATAGATTGAATGGGCTTTGTATGCTCAGTGTGCACAGAGAATTTGTTAAAAGTATGAGTGATTCTTTCACGGAAGGCATCCTAAATCGTTTTGCTGAAGACCCTCGAAAATTACTTTTAAAATAGCCATTGTATAAGTACCTAGTTAAAGAATTTATATAAAAAAATATTATCTATTTTAATTTAAGTTTTTTTATTTTTAAAAACCACCTCACCTAGCTTATAAAAATAAGATTTGCCCTCCCCTGGCCCAGAACCTGGGTACGCCCATGATTACGAATGCAAATTAAGTCATAGTGGAGACATGAGTTTACTGGTTATGATAAAGTTACATGTCTTCTTAATAATTTAATAACGTAATAACTTATATTTTATTTGATAATTATATCTTTCGCCTGACTACTACAAATAAGCTTATTGAGGGCTCGCTTTTAACAGGGTCTTTCTTTTCATGAATTTCAATTATAATAGAATTAAACTTAACTTCGCCGTATAACATAAGTATTCTTATGAAACGTTATATCTTAAATAGAACAGAAAATTAATTTCACGGGTTTCAGACAGACAATTCATTTTATTTATAGAGACTAAAGACTAAATTTTTTTTAAGACAGGCATCTACGCTTTAAAATCTCGTTGGGAGAACGTTAACGTTAACGTTTAACGTGCTTTATGCATGCGACATTTCGATTTTATATTATAATATTAAGGAAAATAATTAAGTTAAATAGAGGAACAGGATGACTTAAGTATGGTCAAGTGACCATACAAGAAAAAAATATATAAATCCTAATAGATAGATTGCAAGTATTTTGAAAAATCCAAAATATTTTTCATAAAATACTGGAGCAAGCGACAGAATATAAGATTATTACTTTCAAAAGTGTATTCATCAGAACCTTAAATGGTAAATATTACAACTGATCATTACGTAAAAGTAGAACGTATTGTAAAGTACAAAAAAATTTTAATGTACGGATGATTCAAAGAGGACGGAATTATTCCAAAACTAAACTAAATTAAAAACAAAAAAATATTAATTAATCGATTACTACATCCTTCTATCAGTGTCCCAGTTTACAGATTCTAAGTGCCGATTCCAGCACTGAAATTGGTTCACCCTAGTCCAATTTACGAATTTTATTGCTATATGTATTGTCAAATAAATAAAGCATTATAATTTTACACATATTTCTTGTTATTAGAAAATATAAAACTATGACATACTGACTTTTAGACCTTGAATGTTAAATATCAAGTATACTTACTTTTTTCTTCAGGAAATGCTTGGTTGTGTATTTTTACACTTTAACCTGATCAGCTTATCACATGCTGTTTGTACGACTTGAGTCAGCTTTATTTCCAGTACCTGTAACAATGAATGTTCAGTTTAAAATGGATACATTATCATTATTTTTATTACGCCGCATGTTTAAAGTATCCAAACTTACTTCTACATTCACAGATTAATAAGTAGAGGGTCTTCTTATTATTAATCTGTGTTAATCTAGAATTGTGGTAGACCAAAAATATAAAATTTCAAACAGTTGAAATAAAATTTACATTTAAATTTACTTAAATTTACACACTTAACCACACATTTACACGAGTAAACATATAATGGGTAGAATATTATATGCTTCGATGTAAACTGAATATTATAACCGATAAAAAAATACTATAGATCAGTACTGAACATATATAATACGTGAAATTAATTTATAAATAGATCATAAAGGATAAAAAGTATGAATTAAGTTAGCAAGGACCAAAAATATGTTGGTCGTTTGTAAAGTACTAATTAAATTATAATTTTCGCTATATTGATGTAAATAATATGGTGTGAAATAAAACATAGTTTATAAGACCAAAGTGATCCAAAAGGATTTTTGCGTTAAACTTACTACTTATGTTATTTAGTGGTCATGTGATTCAATTCAACATCTAAAATAAGAGACTCTTGAATTTGAATCTGACTGGGAGCGAAGCAGTTGAGCAAAGTTTATATTGAAAGACACGGAACGGGAAGAACACGTCATTACATTACAGTCGGAATTGTAACTGTTTGGAGTTATTTTGGAACAGTCAAACAATTAAACCGTGTAACGTACGTTAGTCCCATAAACTGTTACTAATTGCTAGCAAAGATGGAGACAGATGGACAGGATATAATTTATCATATTGATTTTAGATTCAAATTCAAATAAATGAAAAAAAAATGTAAAAAAGGGTGAAACAAAAAACGATGTATACACCTAGTAGTGATTTTAACCAAGCCATAGAATATTTATTTTGATGAAGAATATATAGCCATAGTAAAACAGAGAAAAAATACAATATATTTTCACACCAACACAACTCATATTTATCCGAAACGAAAACCCGATAACAATTATTGCGTTGGCACTCAAATGTGTGATCTAAGAGTTTCGTGAGTATTCATTTAAATGAAACGAATATTATTCAGATTATCACGTGTATATGTAAACTACATACTCGCCACGTCGAAATATCACATCTTGTCTGTCCATGATCACGGTTGCTGAAAAGTAACCGAAACGTCGGGAGTATTTAGTTTTAAAATAATAAAATACACGTAGTAATCCAAATAAAATTAGTTTTACTGACTCAAATATTGTTTTAATTATCAAAGATTATATTAAATCCGTTTGTTCTAAGTAACACTATTTAGGTCGTAGTTTATTAACAAGACGTCTTACATCGAACGTCTCAATCTATTTGTCAAGACAATTAGTAATAAGTAAACACCAATGGACATTCCTTTGCTAATACCGATTTAGGATATTATGAATATTGCATCGCTATTTCATAGTCATCGATTTATCCTTGTTAAATCCAATTATGGTACAAGCAACTATATATATTGATATATTGGTCGGAACCTTTTTAAATTTTAAACATCCCTACTAATATTATAAATGCGAAAGTAACTCTGTCTGTCTGTCTGTTACGCTTTCACGCCTAAACCACTGAACTGATTTTAATGAAATTTGGTACAGACATAGAGTTGACCTTAAGAAAGAACATAAGATAGTTTTTATTCCAGACTTTTGAAAGGTTCTCTTGGAATCGCGATATAACCGAACTCCACGCGGGCGAAGCTGCGGGCGGAAAGCTAGTGAAGATATAAAGTATCTTATGAACTAGTTTCAAATCCATTTCCTATATATTCTGTCAGTTCTAGTTCAAAGATAAAATATAATTAGTATTAAAGTAGGTTATTCTGCATGAGCTGTTTCCTTACCACAAGTTTGAATGATCAGACTGCATATGGAACGTTTCGAGTTCATTAAGATAAATTCTCACGTAATACAAATAATTTAGATTTATAAATTAAAAATTGCAAACGCTCCCTAAGTAGTGCGCCGATGCAAACTTGTAGTAGGGGAATTGTCCTTCGATTTAACAGTTAACTTTTCATCCTTAGACAGAAAACAAAATAGCTTCAATGTCCAACGACATTCCAAATACGTGATACGACTAGAAACGTCGAAGCCGTAATTTGAGTTTTTTTACATCCAAGTGAAAATGTACATTTTCATTACATTACGAAGTTAAGTGCGGGTTATCTTGTAACTTGTATTTTAATTTGAAATAAGCTACGTCGTTTTTTAACACTCAAAAAGACCTTTTTATCATTAAATATTTTTAAACAATCATCATTAACACAATAACATATGTACGTACGCATTTTTATTAAAAATTCGTACCAAAAAAACAAAGGTTCTCTGAAATTCTTTGTAAAAGAACAATCCATCGAGATTTATCGTGTAAGCATATTTTTCCATGCGAGTTACATTTACATTAAAATGAATTTATAATAAATTCTTCGACGTAATTTATTAATATTAAATAGGGAAAGTATTTTATTGACATTTTCCATGTAAATTTCAAATGAATTCCTTATTTTAACCAAGGTAATGAATGCTTTTGGGACATAACTTTCATGTCAATTTTATTGTTTATTCTTTAATTACTAATTCATACTTCAAACAAAACTATTTCTTTCAATGAGTTTTTTTTAACCCCTGACGCAGACTGGTATTATAAGCTTGTTTGTGTAAGGCTTTGCGTATGTGTGTGTTCACAAATGACTTGGAGTATTTTTTGGTTTATGATTACTCGATAGAAAGCCTTCGTGTAACAGTATACTTGTTAAATAACAATCAATTAAATTTTATTCAAAAGAAAATTAGCTTCAAAAGGAAATAAAAACGAAGACTTAGCTTTTTACTATGCGAAGTAATATTGATCACTATTCCTTCAGTACTAATATTAGACATCTCTGTTATATATAAATTCTATATTTTCTTGACTTATTTGCAAACTTGACTTTATCTTTCCATCTTATACGGGTCCATGACAAATCATTAGCAATTAATAAAGATGAATTTAGGGCTTGTCTTCCGAACAAAATACGACAATGCCTCAAATGTTAGGGAGTAAAATTGTAAAAAGCAAAAACCTCAAATTTTAAGATCACTATCATCAAATAATATTGGCACTAAGAATAAAATTCATAATTATTTATAGTTATTGACGTTACACAAATAAACCATTCCCGTGGGACTTGACATGAAACGTCAGTCACTATAAAACGTGGAATAACGAAACACAATTGACAGCTATGCAATTGACGTATAATGACAGATATGTAATTTAGTATTTGCGGGATAAATTTAGAAAATCGTTGTTTTTCACATGGGCAATTATAGTTTGTGTGTTCACGAGTTGGGAAACCATCCGCTTTATTTGTGTTAACGTTAGACCAAAAAACAAAAAATGTGGTTTACAAAGGAGCACTTCAATGAAACGGATAATTTGCGGACACGTAGGTATAACGCTTCGATTCGGTATCTACTTTGGATTCACTTTCATTTACTTAGAGAAGTTCAAGTAAATAACAATTCATTTTTGTAAACGAAATGAATTCATTGCTGTTGTGAAATGAAATAAAAATTTTCGTTTTCAAATATAAAACAAAAAAAAATCTTCATCTTTTAATCACCAAACGAAATGTTACATAAAACAAAGCGTTCTGGAGGCGAAACGGAGTTCGCCAGGTTTACTAGTAACTAATAAAAATAACTTGGTTTATCCATTTCAATCAATTCATAAATTCGTCTACTTTGAATTGACACAATAGATATATTTTACGTTAACTTTCCATTGCTCTAAATAATAACTGTTTTATTATATCCGTCTAAATTAAACGTTTTTTTATACAAAACCGACCATATTATTAGATAATAGATAAACCAGGATACATACTGTATATGACAAATAAATTTAATTACTACGACATATCGTGGGTTACATCGTAAGCACTAATTCCGATTCGTTCAAAACGCATCATCCGTCTTCATTAAACTCTCCTCACGCCTCCACAAGATTGATTGAAAATATTTTGAGAAAATATTCAATACTTCAAAGATCGGAATTATTATCCAGTTTTCATAGAAGACGGAATTAATGAAGTGCTTTTTAATTTCTAGAAACTTCTATAACCTAAAAAGATGGGGTGTGACTTTATTATTTATCTTTAACGATTATTTTAATTAAAAAAAACCTTATTGTTTTTAAGATGTTAAATGTAGTTTAATTACAAATACACATTTCCGAATTCATCCATACATTTGACATATCAAAAATTCGTACTACAAAATGGCGGACATAAAATATAAAAGAACACAAACAAAGGACAATATCACGATTCCACCAAAAAGTATTCATTGAAATGGAACACCTAGGTAGAAGTGGTCATTCAAAAGATATTGGAATACCAAGGTATGGCTGAAGTTTGGTTGAAATCAATATTCCCGTTTGTAAAGGATAACTATAAAACAAAATAATCTGTAAAGTTTCAAAGCATTTGTTATAGAAATTCAAAGACGAATGAATTTATTATTAGCAATTAAAATTGAACTATAAAACTTTGTTAATATAAAGTACGAAACAATTTACGTAATTTAGTTTATATACAATGTTATTTACAATTACCAAACATTTCTTCTTTATTGTTAAGTCACAGAAGAATCTAGAATGTATCATTAGCGGTAGTGAGTGGGTGTCCTATAGAAATGCTTACACATAATACCAAAAAGCTAAACTGATTTTACGACACGAGAAAATCTTTATGCGGAATTCAAAAAGTTCCAAATTCGAGATATGAAAATGTTCAGATTTCATAGCACAAGGTTTGTAAAAAGGTTTCAAAGAACTTGCTGAGTAGCCAATTAAATATAAAGTCTTTCTATAAGATACGAACTACTAATATTCTCAAGTAGCAGATATTTTAACAAGATTTTTCATGTTAAACAAATTTATATTTTAATGTATGTAATTCATTTTAGTTAGTAAATAAAATTCATCAAGTTAGTAAATAAAATTAAACTTGAAACTATGTATAATGAGTAACTATAGTAACTATAATGAGCTAGAATTTATATTGTTACTAGAAGACCTGGCGAACTTCGTATCGCCCTATAATCAAGAAATATCTATTGCGACAGAATGATTGCCATATTAGTTAGTTGTCAAATCTAATGTCAAAAAAAAACGTTTGTATGGGAAATAGAAAAGGGCTGTTTTTATGGTTTTCCCAGTAATGAATCATTTTTTTTCAGCTTTTATACCTTCCCTGAACCTCCACGAACATTTCAAGACTAAGATAAGATAAATCCGTTCAGCCGTTCTCGAGTTTTAGCGAGACTAAGGAACAGCAATCCATTTTTATATATATAGAAGATTTAAGTGACTACAAATATAAAATGTATAATTAAGGACGATTGATTCAAAAAATAAATTTAATTAATTTTCAAATATAAATTGTATCAAAAAATGTCATATGGAGCAAAATTTTAAGTAAATTTAAACAGTAAGAAAAGAACCGTACAAGTTTCTGGAATTAATAAGATGTTTTTGGATCGCAGAAAATGTTTTTCTAGTAATAGAAAAAATAGGTTTTGATGAGAACAGATATAATTTCATGCCTAAAAAATTAGTATTAATTATTTTTATTTAAATAATTAATAAAAACAAGTCTCTTAAGTATACATAACAAATACCGTTATTTTTTAAAATAAACGAAGAGACGCGACGCTCCAATAATGCACAGTTTTCATATAACATATTCACATTATTAATAATATATATGAATATATAATTCTTTTAGTTATATATAATTAATATAATAAAAACAAAATAATTCTTAAAACTCAAATGAAATCAATTAGATTCTAACACATAAACCGTTAAATTCAACTAAAATTAACTTTATTGACCAACCTGTGTAACTAGCACTACTCCGACAAACCTCCGAAACACAAACCACACAACCATAAATTAATCTAAATCCACATAATTTTGTCACAATAAACTGTTTGATCACAACACAGAAAAATATCACGTTAATATATCGTAAACGTCGTTTCCGATGTTCAAAGGGAGTGACGAGTAACATACATACTCTGCAACCGTCCGAGCTTAACTGACGGAATTGTTTCTCTTGCCGCCGTATCCACCTCCCCGCGCCGCTAGCACAGCTTATTAATAATAATAGAGAGTATTCTATACGCGCCTCTATTTACTTTGTTGCAGCCAAATATTATAATAAACTTTTAATCTAAATGCTATGTCGTAAAAGATACCCATACAAGCTTTTTTATTTAATTTTGAATCGCGTTGCACTACATGTTTATACTTTGAATCTATGATAAATTTAAATTATTTTGCATTTAGGATTACTCGGAAATTTTCTACTACTAATACTAA
This sequence comes from Danaus chrysippus, assembly GCA_916720795.1. Classification (NCBI taxonomy): domain Eukaryota; kingdom Metazoa; phylum Arthropoda; class Insecta; order Lepidoptera; family Nymphalidae; genus Danaus; species Danaus chrysippus. The sequence continues at coordinate 5,165,655 of CAKASE010000075.1, forward strand.
TAAAAGTGACGCATTTAAATTATTTTCATACAATTCTAAAATGTATTATATTTTGAACTCGTTCTGTGCATTTATACAGGGTGACTGGTGAATTACTATCGATATTTGAGGACGTGATATTTGACGATCATATATGACAAAATAAAAATTAATATAACATAAATATTAATAAACTTCTAAGTAAAGTTAACCAAAAGTTATGTAATAATATGTTATTTAAAAATATGTAATTTATTACGGGTTTTTAGTAATAAAGAGACATAGAATACACATACATATATCTTTTCTCTTTTGTTTCTACAACAGTATACAAAACATAACCTCACCGAAAAACGCTCCTTAAATAGTGTAACAATGGAAAGATATAGTAAGGACACAACTTATTTACCAATTTATGGGAGTTTAAATAAGTTTTGCTTTATTATCTCCGTAGAATATTTTAGTCGTCCTTGAAATTTGTCTCACTTTTTTCCATGGCTTTATTCGCACTGGAATCGTAGAATATTTTGCCAATGTCAACTTTATTATTTGTTGGATGTTAACACTAGTTATAAAAAGTGCTCTTTGGCATTTTTCAATCAAAATAAAATAGTAGTATAACATCTGCTTGATATGTAATGATTAATTACATATATGAACAAGTTTATTTTTTACAAAATAATATGTTGACTGAAGCAGTAAATTACTAGCACTTTCTTTCTTTAGTTATTTTTCATTCAACTCTTTACATACTAATTTTGAAATTATTTTAATTTTCTGAAGACAAGAAAGGTAGCAGTAGAACAAATCAAGTATATTTCGATATTTTGGGTTGTAATCTCATTATAAGAATTGTTAAAATAAGATGATGGGCTACAATTGTTGTAATTTTAGTATGCCAGTGCATATTTTTATTTTTATGAGTTTTTCATAGATTTTTTGCCTCTTCATTTATAAGATTTGAGGAAATCTTTTCAAGTATGCTGTGTATGTTTTGACCAATAAATAATATGCTTTTTTAAACTAAAGTATTTGTAAGAATTGGAAGTGTGTATTTATTTTGGAATATTTTTTTGAAAACAACATTGTTTTTGAGCAGTTATTAATATTCACTCATTCTTGTTGGGCTAGAAACTCAATACTAGCAGGTAATGTCTTAAGGATGACATCATTGTTTTGAATTCTTTATTCAAAGCTTCAAATTAAAACAGAATTTTAAAAATTTCAAGAATTCTGCCACGTTAAACAGTATACATTTGGAAAAGAGAAAACTATTCCCTAGAAATACACTTAAAGTTAAGTAAGTTTTAATTAATTATCTTCTATATATATAAAAATGGATTGCTGTTCCTTAGTCTCGCTAAAACTCGAGAACAGCTGAACCGATTTGGCTAATTTTAGTCTTGAAATACTCCTGGAAGTCCAGGGAAGGTTTAAAAGGTGAGAAAAATTTTAATAAATGCCGAGAAAACTCTAAAAACAGCCCTTTTCTATTTCCCATACAAACGTGTTTTTTTCTGACATTAGATTTGACAACTAACTAATATGTCAATCATTCTGTTTGATTGAAACAGGAAAAACCTGATTATTTATGGCCTCTAAAACGGAATAGAGTTCGCCTGGTCAGCTATACCTACATATATTACTCTTGACCAAACTAACGCGGACGAAGTCGCGGGCAAAAACTAGTACACAATATGTATTAAGTAATATTTGATTTTAACACACTTTATAAGTTATTTATTGTTCAATAAAGCCAAACCAATAACTTCTTCCTATACAGAGATTCCATAGCTAACCACTAGTCTAACGTAGAAATACTTAATATCCTTTTAATTATATTTGAAGCATAAAATAAAATGCATTAATGAAGCAACTTGCCGGCGATCCGCCTTGGGATCTCGTGGCGTCGGTTCGAGCCGAGTTGTTCTCCTATGTATCGGGTAGGAGGACACTCGGCGAGAACCCTTCGTCGGAGGAGATCCGAGCGGTTCGTCGGCAGGGGGAGGAGCGCCTTATGCGGGAGTGGGGGGAGGACCTGGCGGAGCAGCCGTACGGTAGACGTACAACGGCAGCGCTTCGCCCGGTCCTAGAGCGTTGGATGAGGCGGAAACGCAAACCCCTCACTTTCCGTCTGACGCAGGTCTTAACCGGGCACGGGTGCTTTGGTTACTACCTGTGTCGGACGGCCAGGAGAGAGCCGGGAGAAGGCTGCCATGAGTGCGGCGCTGCGGTGGACTCGGCCCAGCACACCCTCGAGGTGTGCCCGAGATGGGCTGCGCAGCGCCAAGACCTTGTGGCGGCTCTCGGCGGAGTGGACCTGTCGCTTTCGAGTGTCGTGGAGAAGATGCTCGAGAGTGATGGGTCCTGGTTGGCGGTGTCCTCCTTCTGTGAGACGGTCATGTCCACGAAGGAGGCATCTCAGCGGGAAAGGGAGAGGGCGGCTGATGCTCCCTCCCCCCGCAGGCGACGTACGGGGGTGCGACGGAGGCAATTCCTACGCCTCCAATAGCACCCCTGTGTTCCGGGCTGGGGTCGGCGTGGTAACCCGGCCCTATTGAAAGCCCGGCGTCGTCGGGGCGGTCCTAATTGCCGGGATCGCCCCCATTCTCCGAGGGAGTAAGTCCGGTCTTTGCCAGGACCGGCCAGTCGCTGGTGTGCCCTGTCGCTGACAGACATAGCGGCCGATGGCTTTCGCAGTGGTTTTAGTGAGTAGGGGCCTGCCCAGGCCGAGCCTCACACATCCCTTCCGGCCCCACCAAGGCCGGTTGGACGGCTCGTAAAAAGAGTTTCCACTACGTCATCAAAAAAAAATAATGAAGCAACTCCATTTAAACATCGATTAAATGAAATAAGATTTTCGGATACTACACACTTTTTATTATTTTTTATAACCAAATCTCGATGTTTCGATTTCCTTACTGCATCCCTGATCACGGGCAGACGAGATGAAAGTGTCTGCCTTTACCAATTAAACTTCGATTAACAGAGTTGTAATTCGAAAAGATGTTTCTTTTGAACAAAAACAACCTACAAATATATTTGTACATAGTGTTTGAATCGAAAACTTAGGAGAAATATAAATTATACACAAGAATTTGAGAAATGTTATATTTATTTATGATTACATTAAAAATGTTTCACTCTACTAGTTTCGAGTTGGGTTCATATGTATAATATACTCCTTTGTCTTTACAGATTTGTATAGAGTAGAATGTATTTTTTTCAATACATTAAACCGTATAGCTACAGCCGCCACTGGTCATTAGTAATACATATATGTATAGCTGACCGGGCGAACTCTATTCCGTTTAAGAGGTCATTAATAATCAGGTTTCTCCTGTTCAATCGAACAGAATGATTGAAATATTAGTCAGTTATCAAATCTAATGTCAAAGAAAACGTTTGTATGGGAAATAGAAAAGAGCTGTTTTTAGGGTTTTCCCGGAAATGAATCAATTTTTTTCAGCTTTCAAACCTTCCCTGAACCTCCACGAACATTTCAAGACTAAGATAAGATAAATCCGTTCAGCCGTACTCGAGTTTTAATGAGACTAAGCAATTCATTTTTCTATATATAGATATGCTTCATATTCTTCTATATCAAATATAAATTAGTATTACGTTAGTAAATTTAAAAATATTTAGTTAGGGCAATTTAAAAATATTTAGTTAGGGCAATGTTACTCGATTTTTTCTATATAAAATGCTTTTTACTTAGCGATAACCGTCGATGTTTTAAATAGAAACTATTTACCGCATATTTTTAATGATGTGATAAATGAAAAAGATAATATACGAAGAAGACAGACGGAATAACCAAATATGTCTAAGATAAAATGGACTGAATATTCTTACGACGTTGACAAGGATAATAGATAGTCAGTTATTGTGCTTGAATTTGGATTCTAAAGGCTGGGATTACATGAGGGTTCAAAAGGTAGCTTCAAGAGGCTGAGGAGGTAGCCTTAAGGGACTCTCTATACATGATCAATGGAAAGTTCTCCACCAGCAGACAGCTGGAATAACGAAGGCATAGTTAGAAATATTTTTCGTCGGTCAAGACAGTGTAGGTGTGTAATATCGCTTACAAGCCTTTTGATGCTAAGGTTATCAGTCATTACTTGATTGTTAAGGTCTAAAACAAATAGAGTGTCTGAATACTTTAGAGTGTCTTTACCTATTTCGATATCAGCGATGGGAAATAATTAGTCATCCTTGTAACGACGAACTTTGTTACCTGCAAATTTGCACAAAATTTAAATGGCTACATTTAAAATTCTTATAGTGATCTGATGCCTAATGAACCTGCGGGTTCTTACTAACTCTAGACACAAATATTTTTTGTAGCACCAAAGGTGCCCGACGGTTGGAAGGCTTGCATGCATAAAAAACATGTAGCTAAAAGATACTAGTAACAGATATTTTCCTTTAAAATTGCTTTACCTTATTATTTACAAACTGATAGAAGTAAAAGTTCCCAAAATTTATATGAGAAGATAGAACCTTCATATTAGTAGATTATTTTTTTCTTGAAAACTAGTTTTTCTTGATAAACAAGTTATGTGCTGTTAGATTTTTGTCCATATGATGTTTTAATGTATAAACATCATTCCATTAGTTTCAGGAAGCCACAGGGCAGTGTTAAAAGTAGTAATAGACATGCATTACGTTAATGTAACTTCACAAACTTCCTGTTTAAAAATAAATGTAGGTTATAACTAAAGTCACGGATTAACTTCCCATTAAATATATTGAAGTTTTTAACAACGCATTAGGACCCGTTTTTTTAGTTGTCTACTTTGCTTTCTTATTTATCTTCAATAAATATATATGGATAATTCAATTTTGGTCTAATATCTTTATATATAAAAGAAAGTCGTGTTAGTTACACTATTTATAACTTAAAAACGGGTGTACGCGTCTAGCTGACAATAGGATGACAGATGGCGTAGAACCAAGAAAAGGACATAGGATACTTTTCATTTTATCGAATATGAAAAAAAGAAGTTGATGAAATACAAAATGTTCTTATTTATTGTCTATTAGGAGTTCGTCTGGTCGGCTACAATTTTCTAATTCTGAAACTAACGTTGACGAAGTCACGGACATAAACTAGTATTATATATAAAAACATATTATAATTTGAAGATACTATCTAAATATAGTTTTAGTGTGTTGTGTTATGGACTTTAATACGTGTTTTTTTTAACATAACAAACAAACAAACAAACTCTTCAGCTTTATAATATTAGTATATATATAAACCGTTCAAATAATACGCTGCTAAAAAAGAACGAATCTTTATATTTCAGTATTCAGTAATTCGATGTCAATTCGTTTCAAGGGTTTATTTCCCTCAAAAGTCATGAAATCTGAAATATATATCATAATAAATAATGACTTTTCACCTCCTTTTACATGATTACGAGTATAATTTTTGATTTAGGATTCGATAAATACAGATTTATAACACAGGAAACTTTTTTGGAAAGATTTTTTGGATATATCTTGGCTCTGTGTAAATTTGAATTATTATTTTGACAGTAATCAACCTTGCTATAAAGAATTGGTCAAAATAGAAAAATATTAAAACAGAATAAAAATGGGAAACAAATGTTTACTTCAAATAATAATAACACTATATTTAATCCAACAGCTATCATCTAGTAAATCCACAGTATGAATAACGAACGTTTTGCGCTCTTTCCTTAAGAAACCCGATTTCCCTTTAAAACTATTGCTCTTATCTACACTGGAAAACTTACAGTGATCTCTGTCAAATTATAAATCAAACTCTTTAAAACTTTTCCTTTTACGATTTTATAGTGAACTAGGACATATCAAGTACAAATCCATTAAAACATATAACATACAATGCGGAAACATTACAATTTAATCAAACTAGAGAGTTGCATTATGAAATTGGATGAAGAATATTCATTATTGTCTACGCCCAACAGTAAATAAAAACAAACGTAAGTTACTCCAGTACAAAATCATGCATAAAGGGTATTAATTTATCTAATTATCGTCAACTTTGTGAGCTTCTATTTTCTCACTCTCCCTTTGGCTTGTCGTCATATTTTCATTTTATAATGCCACTGTCACTTCTTATCATATAAAATTCAAGTCCACCCATGTAATTTTTACATAAACTTGGATATATTAAAATGTCAAAGCGGTTAGTTGATAATGCATGCCATGCTATGCTATTTTCTCTCAGTATATCAAGCACACTTAAGATGTCAAGCATGCTAGTTTCAATAATATATCGTAATAAATTCAAATTATTATTATATTTAATCATAAAATCCATTATTCTCAAAACAATTAGCTAAAATTTATTAAGGGTTATATTTAATTAGCCTTTCATATGACCAATATAATTAAAGTTAGGTTATTAATATTAATAATTATTATTATTGGAGGTTAACGACAAAATTATACCAATTACTATTAGTGAATATGAGTTATGCACAGACATATGTTAGTAATAACCTTTATGCTATCAGAATTAATTAATTATCAGACCGACCTGTACGTATCTATATAAAATTTGAATTTTTTTAAAAGACTTCTATCTTATGAAAATTATAATTCCATAAACGGATTTTCGATCTATTCAATAATAAGAGACGAAACCTCTTAGCATTCAATGTATTCACCGTGCGGGTGCGGGTCCATCGTGTTGCAGGGAGATGAACTTCAACAGTGCCAACTTCAACTTGCGACCCAGGAGTAGGTTTAAGGGGCCCTATCTCACGCCCGTTAAACGTTAAACCTCCACTATCCAAGCTCCTTTCTCTACCTAACCAAATTTGAAAAGAATCTACCAGGGCTGCCTTCGACGTAAGTTCAAAGAATGAATTAATCTTTATTATAGAAAACTTTTGAACACTATAGAGATATGAAAACAAATTCCTGTATTAGATACACCACAGTGGATTAGAAAGAATTGCTATTAACATTTTATATTTGCTCATATATGAGACGGCTATATTGTTATGGTAATTCTTTTTATTGTGTCTATATCAAGGACGCCTTACGGTCAAAACGCGTGGATATCGCTTTGTGTGTAAATATTTAACGCATTCGCACTTATATGTAGCTAGTAGTAGCTAAAGGTATCTATGAGATCGATCCTGGTTTGTTCGTCTTATGGTTACGAGAAAATAGTATATATTTCTTGCGACAATCATTGCATGTATGGTTATAATTTATTTTTGTAATGTTAATCATTATACATTATGATTTTTTAACTGTTAGCCATCTTTGGATGAGGTGGAGTTAAAATTCTAAATTAATACTTAATATTATAATTCCGACAATAACTCTTTCTGTGTTTCCAGTTGTTGAGTTTCCAATCTAATACTATTGAATCAGTTTGTTATCGAATTTGTCTTACAAATAGTCAGAACACGTCAGAACACGGAATCTTACCTCGAATAAGATTACGCTCTAGTCGCCTTAAAATAAAATAACCTTGGTGTAGGGTAATTTAATGACGTATTTTTCATTTTAAATAAAGTATGTTATATAATAAGGTAAAGTATACATAATATATATATATGATGGAATGTGTTACATTTTATCTCTTATTTCTAAGTATTGTTTTTCTTCTTAACCTTTTTTGACATATTTTACAACAATATTTCCATGTTATATAAGGTTTCTATGCTATTTTTTTTTATATTACCCAAAGGGACAGACGAGCAGACGGTCTACTTGATGGAAAGTAGTCACCATCGTCCATGGAAATTGTTTTTTCTTTAAAAATGATTTACTTGAACTTTTCAATCAATCAAATTTTATATAAAATTAGAAGTATGCAAACTTTTTTACCAAATATTGATATTGAATACAAATCAACAGAAAATCCTGTACTGGAATTTTTAACCAGATAGAATTTAATTAAAATTTAACCAGATATACATAATGTCATGTCACTGATCTTTATATTAACATTTAAGGATATCGAGAGAATGCATAGTTATTTTAATAGCAAGACTATATTCCAAATTTGATCTAGTCCACTTCACATAAATATAGATTAGAGATAATTTTTAACTACAGGTAATAATATAAACTTTTTAGATATTCTATGTAGGTATAAAAATAATATCCTCTTTTATGTATAATCAGTTGTTGGTCAGGACTTTTAAAACACAAATTATTTGGCTACAAAGAAAAAAAAAGTCATCCTGATCGGAAAAAAATAACTTTGAATTTCAGCCATATGTTTTAGCTCAAAAAACAAAAGTATACATGCTGGCGCAAAGACACGTTGCCAGCCGGTCGTTTTGTAAATAACACGATCCATAGAAATTCGTCAACAGTAATGGCACCCTCACCAGTGAGGCCGTCAAAGTCAATAGAACCGGCAGTCAAGTTGAAAAAAAAGGAATCTTTTAACTACGTAACTAGGACGATAAATCACTTTAATTATTGTTGAAGGAGAATAATAAATTAAAACCACACATTAGCTCCTCCTGACCGTAACAGCGGACTAATCATCGTAGGAGACCGAAATATCTTCCATGATTAAAATCCTTTGAATGCTTAAACATTTAACGAAATCTTCAAGAACCCGGACAAAACTTTACATAAAAATTAACATTACAATTTGAATAACTGTTTGTGAGTAATAAGAACATACTTATAATAATTGTAGGTATATATCGGCGCTTCAGCGTTAATAACGGATGCGACGTGAAAATAACTTGTGCCTGTTATTTATTTAATTTTTTTTATGGGAAAAGGGGGCAACTGAGCAGACGGCCTACTTGATGGTAGGTAGTTATCGTCGCCCATGGACATCCGCAACGTAGATTTGCGGATGTGTTGCCGCACTTGATTGAGGACAAGGAGGAGGAAAAGGTGGGAAAGGGAGGGAAAGGAAAGGTTGGGAAAAGGGAAAGGGCAACCGGCTCTCTCACTCACCGGACGAAACGCAGCCTTTAAAGACTACTTTACGCCTATTTTCTGTGAGAGGGTGGTACTTCCCCGTACTTATGTATCAATTATTACAAAAACTTATTTGTATTCCTGATTATTGTTAAAAGTAAAACAAAATCAAAGACTGTTTAAAAGGAGAATATAACTATGTTTGAATTTGAGTATAAATATGACGTCTGGACGCATGAGAGTTCAGTAAGTGAACGGGCCATAGAAGAATATGATTATGAAGAACCTTCCAGAAATACAAGGAAATTTAGAACAATCGAAGTTTCATTTTAAAATATAGAACGTTCTAGAAGAAGTGACATTAGTGACGTAGTGAATTTCGAATAATTTTGCTATATATACAATATCTCAATAAAACGATATTCATAAAAAATATTCATATATACATTGTACATGTATATACAATACGTCGAAGATATCATAAATGAAGTAATTGGTTTCGCTATCAGGCTCAGACTTTGGTAAGTTGGCGCTTGATAGAAACTAGAATGACGTGTAAACCTAGTATAACAATGAAACCTTAACTTAATAATCTATTTATAAACATTGTTGACACCTTTAGCTAAGATTTACATTATTTTTATTACATTATGAATACCTATCTGTGTCTCAGGTAATTTTCATATAGTCTGTACAGACTACCTGAAAATTTTTCTGCTATATGAAATTTTAGTTAATTTTTTATTTAAATAAATTATATAACTCAATCCATTACTATTATAAAGGCGAAAGTTTGTAAGTATGGATGTATGGATGTATGTATGTTTGTTACTCTTTCACGTAAAAACTACTGTATAGATTTGAATGAAACTTTACCACAATATAGCTTATACATCAGAATAACACATAGGCTACAATTTTTGAGGTTTCTAATGTGAGGTCGTAAAAAAACACATTTTTTGCGCTTACATTGCAAACGCTGACTGAATCCTACAAGATAGATCAAAACAATGTACTACAGTATTGTACAACTTAAAAAGGTCTACAAAAGAGTCCGCGATGGTATATGTTTATCTCTTAGGAATAAGCCACAATAACCATTTTTTATCCTTTACTTTGTACGAGAAATAATGGCTTATTTACGAAGCGATTTTAAGCAATACAGTACTAATCCTTATCCAATTAAGTATCTTAAATACATTGTGCATTTAATAAAGACCAATATGGCTTTTTACAGCATGTAAATTAAATAAATATTTTCGAAGATATCACAGATTTAAAATGCAGTCATAGCAATTTCGGTGATAAATACCGGCAGCGGTGCCAGGCGAACGGGGCGTGGGGGGAGCGGGGTAGGTGCGGTGGGGAAGAAGTGGCTATACATATATTACTAATGACGAAACTAACGCGGACGAAGTCGCGGGCAAAAGCTTGTAATTAATATACATGATTACAGGACGACCACACAAACAAATTTATTTAAATTTTGAAGTCAATTCAAGTGAGAACATTCACAGCAAAGTATTGATTACGAAGCTTCACTATCAGATTGTATCAATATTAACCCAAGAACTGCTATTGTGTACAGTGTATGCAGTAAATGCAAGCACTATACTGCTTTATTACTTTAAAAATATGCTTTTAAAAAGATCACAAACTAAACTATGTCAGGCCACGGTATTTACTGTCTTGTTACATCAAAGTTACGGTCTATTTTTATTATTCTTTACTTACAACGAAAACATAATAAAAATGTATCGAACGCTACATTAATATAAATAAGTAAAATATATTTAAATGAATGATTTATTGCGAATTTAATTGCTATTGAGTGGTTGTATTACACGAAAAAGGTATTTTCAAATGAACATAAAATAAATAATTATCACTCACGATAATAACTTTATTGGAGTATTTTTATCTCAATGAATATTATACATATATTACGGTTCAAGAGTCATAATTATATCTAAATAAACATTCAAATATATGAGCATGAAATTAAATAAATATTATAATTATAAGTTAATATTTGAAGGTAAGAAACGAATATAAAATTCTTAAGTTATGGTCTTTTCACACAACTTGAATCTCACAGCCAAAGTAGGTACTAAATTTTATCATGCGATTCTGTTAAGTGATATAATTGATCAAGTTACAGACGTAGACAAAAAAGAAACTACAGTACCTGCACCATAACCAATGGTTCTTTTAAAATTATATATTTATACTAGCTCTCCGCCCGCGGCTTCGCCCGCGTGGAGTTCGGTTATATCGCTTTTCCAAGAGAATCTTTTCAAGTCTGCGATAAAAACTATTCTATGTTCTTTCTCAAGGTCAACTCTATCTTTGTACCAAATTTCATTAAAATCAGTTCAGTGGTTTAACTTCAAAAGCCAATTTTTTTAACTTGATACACCTAAAACTTCTAAATATGCTGTTCCTAGGTTCAGTGGTTAAAATTTTGTATACAAAAAGTTTAGCTTCGTAGTTCCTGTTCCGTTCTGTTCGAATTTCGGGAATTCCGTGTGTAGAATTTCACCCCCACGGTGGTAAAAATAACAAACGATTTTAAATTTCAAAAACGCTAGAACAAATGTTTAAATATTTCTTATCAAGTGCTTAAATATAAAGTTTCATGGTTTTATCTTTTAAAATTAAGAAATCCCATACAAACTTTCAACCCTTATTTCACCCCCTCACTGGTCGAAATTTCAAAAACGCTAGAACAAATGTTTAAATATATCTTATACAATGCCTTAATATAAACTTTCATGGTTTTATCTTTTAAAAATAAGAAATCCCATACAAACTTTTAACCTCTTCATCCCCTTTTCGCAATAAAGGGTAGCCTATGTTATTTCTCAGGGTCTAAAGATTGTCTGTGCCAAATTTCATCAAAATCGGTTGAGAGGTTAAAGCGGGAAAGCGTAACAGACAGACAGAGAGACAGACTTACTTTCGCATTTATAATATTAGTTGGGATTGACTCCTCGTACCCCAGTGACGCTTACATGGAGTCTGTAGGCGATGTATCGCATGCTGGCTAGCTGAGAACGATGAGCGGCCACCACGCGACTTTTTTCTAATACTTGCATTTTTAAACTTGTGATATCTTCCGAATGAAATGTCCGAATTGAATAATTCAAAGAGTTATAAAAAGGTATTGAAGCCGTCTTGAATATAAAGTAATTTATTTTGATAAGGATTAATACCAAGGTACAAATAAAGAGCCTTTTCAAGCGGCGGCATATAAATTAAATTTTTAGAATAAAAAACCGCTTACTGTGACATAACTATAATATTTAGACATATGCTGTCGCGATACTTTTTGTACATGATGATGAGTTCTGCAAAGTCGTAGTAAATGATTTGGTTCTATCATCAATAGTTTTCGCAGCGCACGCGACGTAAGGAATTTTTCAGATCATTTTTTTACACCTTGGGTTACATTATTGGAGTTTTAGTAAGGATCCCTAATTTTTATTTAAATATAATATAGCTCATATTACTCGGGAATAATGTAGCTTTCCAAAGGTGAAAGAATTTTTGAAATCGGTTTAGTAGTTTCGGAGCCTATTCATAACAAATAAACAAATAAATCTTTCCTCTTTACTAATATAGTAGTAGGATTAGGTAGGATTACCCGTCTTGTAAAATATTATACGCAAAGAATTACGGACGTACATACCTCTCAATTTTCAACATATGTCTAAATCCGACTCTACAGTAGTCTGAATAACTCATGATAACTTCAAACTCCAAGAAACAGAAAGACATTTTCTGATATCTCAAATAACTAAGTCGGAAAGCTAGTCTACTTAAAAGCCGTGAAGGGTTTTGCAAGAAACTCTGATGTTAAAACCCTACACTACACAACGATAAGGCGTTTGACCGTCACTCGCTGAAGTCTAACAAAGGCGACATCATTATGAAAATCGCCCACCCCTGAGACACTCGACCAAACTTCAAGAAAAGGTGCAATAGCAAACCGAATTCTTTCTTTTGTGACGCCGTAAAAGTGAATAAAGCTGATACACATACATATATAAGAAAATTGATATCATTACATAATTATTGTTCAGTAGGTTATAAAATAATTCAGTATATTTTAGAACTTCATTCAAGATTTAACTAATTAACCTATAGTGTAGTCCAGGGATTAATTTATTTTAAAATACTCGTAGGTTGAACAAACTTAATGTATCTCATGAGGTTTAATAATCCAAATAACATTTAATTGTATTTGGAATAAAAATGTTTCTAGAATAAAAAGAAATATAAGAAGTAATTCCTATCTTCATCTGACTTCTATTTGAGCATAAATAAATTTATCATAGTATTAAAAAGCTGAAAATACGTACATAATCTAACTTTCTCCCTATTGAAAGAAACGCGACGAGAATATAAAGGTTTGAAAGAACATCCAATACTAAACGAAAGGGTTGGTCAGTTGAAATATATTCTATGAGATTACAGTTTTGATATGACTCACCAAACTTGATATTTATATATATCAAAAAGTTATGCTGAATAGCAATAAAGTTATGCTTTAATTAATAAAAAGTAACTCTAATGAAAAATAGTTTCATCTTTCAAGTTATAAACTTTATTATCTTATTAAAGTTTTTATATGAGACGGTGATGTTTATTTTGTTTGTGCTTTTTAATTAGATTTCTTAAAACCGTCCCCAAAGTTAAGATGTCTAGAAAATTTTAAGTGTTTTTTTGTGTAAACTTTAATAATATTTTGTAATTACCTTAGTGTAGTTTCTTGCTTTATTTTTTTCGTATTGAGTATAAACATTTACCTTCGAAAAAGATCAAAAATAGTAAAAAGGTTTCTTGAGTTGCAATAAAATTAAAATTAAAATGCAATAAAACATTAATACAGGATCTTCTAAAATGTTAAAATTGATTATTAAATTAAATATAATATATAGAAATATAATTTGTAAATTCTATTTATTCTACGTTATTGGTAAATCAGTTTAGGGGTGTTTCATTAGTAAACTTTAGTAAGTAGATTTTAATATATCAGATGGATAATACGGTTTTTAAGTTATTACTATACTCGAAGTTACTGCTATATTGATAAATTAATTATTTATCGCACCTACTAATCTATACTTATGGTTGTTTTTCAAATTTTTTCATTATTTTATACAACTTTAAATACTATCAGGCATCATACGATATAATATGGTTACTTCTTAACTTCGTTATTTCTTAAAAAATCTGTTTATTTAATTATTTATAAAGATATATTTTGAATTATTTTGTAACATGTATATAAAAACAATAAGGCGAACAAGGCAAAGCTCAAGATCGAACGGGATGGCGGCGTACTATGGATGCCCTCTGCCCCATCTGGGGGAAATAGGATTAGAAAGAGATATAAAAAATATTATTGTGGTGCCAAAAATAAGTAAAAAATTCTTCAACATGCTAAGAGTATATTTAAAACTGGCTTCGCCGTGGGCGTAAAGACAAACATATTATAATATAGGACAAACACAAAGGTGTATTGTTACCTTTCTATGAAAATAAAAATAAATACTCTCAATAAAATATCATCTAATCCAATGACAATTCTACACAATTGAAAACATTATATCAGATAATAAATCTTTCGAAATAGCAAGCAGTAATGAGGTAGATTATTATTAAATCAGTGTAACAATATAATAACTTAGAAATGTTGTTGGAATTATTAAATTATTACACTATAGTGTGTCTATAAAATGTAGGATATATAGGATGTCTCATAAACAATATCGGTTCCTAATGTTCTCTTTGTTTAACAAATAACCATGCGGTAAGAAAGCCTGTATGCATGAAATATAGCCAATCGTATTCTGTGGTTTTAACTAAACGTTCACTGAGCTCTTTGAGTCGATTGGTAAAACCATTTTGTGAACTTGGATGCAAGAGGTTAGCACAATAAATTTTTAGTATCTCTTTTGGATTCATTTATTTCCATAAAACAATATTATTTATTGAACTGAATAAAAAGTAATCTGAGTTTACAAGGTCCGAATTAATTTCTTGTTGTGCTAGGAGTTCGATATAACCAAGTTCTTTAACGGATTTCAATGAAAGTATATGAGTTAACATTACCCTTGTTTTAGAAGAATCCGTTTTTGGTAAACTAAACCGGAATATTCCAGCAATAAAACCTCATGTATCCGTATGAACTATCCACTATATATAACGCTATTGATCGTTTGACCCTATGGTTTTTGTGATTTTTAAACTAGACCCTCATAATTTCGCAAAAAAAAAACTCTTTTCGCTGAAACCTCTCTCAATGACGGGTTCTGATAATTATCTTTTGTCTTAACACTGTTTTCTATGATCCTCGGTCGTGAAGAAAGACGTGTATTCTGTAAAGCATATAGCTCGCAATTGTCTAATATCTAAGTTTCAGTTACCAAAAACATAAAATCACCTGCTTGTGACAACATTGGTTGATTTTACGATTGCCTACTGCACTCAATAGGCAAGCAAATCAAGATATAATTGGTGGTAGCGGTTAAATAACCGGTCTAACTGACAAACACTTTCATTTTACTAAATTGTTATTACAATTGCTGTCAATTAAGAAAAACGTTTTTTAAAATTTAAAAAATTGTAATTAATGTCCCAGTATATCAGAAAATCATAGTTTTATTTATAAGTGGACTCGCATAAATCTTAGACATTATTATGTGAAATCACTGAAACACCCGAAATTTTTTAAACCTATATAACATGTAAAAAATCTTATATGAAAATTTACATTTCTTCAATTAAGTCACCTTCAAAGACTAGAAAATTGTCAAACTTATATTATAAAGCTTCATTAAATATCTTTGTACAATAATAAAAATAGTCTTCGATTTAAAAAAACATACTCGTCTATTTGACTTCCAAATAACATACTATATTTATGTTTGTAAGATTATATAACAAACAACGATAGGTTCACCAGTTACATATACTATTGATATATTGGTTAATTTCACTAATGATTTGTACAAAAAGATCTATTTGTAATTTGATTATAAAATTAGTTATACTCGTATTACATGAACCTCTGTACCCGGCTTTTACAAACCCTATTTGGACTTGATCTTAAAATATTATTTACTGTCTTTAAATGTAACTATTTTCTGTCGACTATTAAGTAATTTTCAATCCAGAAGCAAAAAGTATCATATAATCACTAATTTATTAAAGTTTTTCAGTAAGTAGTCTTTCATTAAGTTTATAATTTAAGAGTTCCACTGTAATCTTATAACATAATGATTGGAGGAAATTATCACTTCAAGCTCTGAATAGATCATTAACGACATTTTCTAATGTAATAAATTTTACTTATTTCACACCCAAGACAGCTTGTCGATTTTGTTCTACGTCAGCATTACTTAATGAAATAACTATGATGTCATCATTTATAATTTCTACTGTATTTAGCTATGGAAGACGATGGTTATAAAGGAAACAAAAAAAAATTATAAAATTAAGAACTCATGTATAGGTCAAATAATGCAGTAATATTTATGAAATAGTCGGTTCGACCATTATTATGAAATATTTTATACAATTTATTGAGGTTATAAGTTTTAACATACTCACTATAAACTACAAAATTAAACATCATTTTCATATATTAAAACAAGATTTTTCAAGCACTATAAAAAGAATAACATGACGCATACTTTTATGAAGGCACTTGAGTTTACTGGAAAATGAATGTTAAGTTATGCATACTAATATATTATATTAAATAAAATGATGATACTCAAAATGTACTCTAATTATTGTATTCCTGATTTTTCTTTCTGGTTGATGGTTTCTCTACCTCTTTAATTTTGATACAAAGCGCATGTTGTAAGTTACTTTTTGTGCTAGATTTACTAAAATTCTTCCTCGTAACGCACTATTATTCAATAACTTCACTTTTTTGCATTATTAACATTAGTCTATTGATATGTGATAGCGATAGTTGAGTAAAAACGTTTAGGACTACTGAAAGCTCTGACATGAAACGACACCGAACATTCAAAGGTATAACGAGTTAGATCTTAAGGTATTTTCTTATATACAGTTTTTCTTTGTTTATGTCTTAGATGTTTAAACACATCGTCAATTAAATAGTAAAACGATAAATCTTCTCTGTGAAGTACCTTATAAAAAAGAATAAATATTATGAGTGTTTAGTAATTTTTATTTGCCGTGTTAGTTAAAATTTTCAAAATCGTATTTTTTGAACAAAATGTTAAGAATCACTGAACGTTATAATACAAAATGTGTTTGGTGGATTTGTATGAAATTCTGAGCACGAGTATAGACCTCTTTGGAAGCATTATATTCTTTTGTAATTTTTTATCTGTAAACAATTGACAATTGAATTTTTCGAGTTGATTTTTAATGACATCAAATAAAATAACTATTTAAAGATTTAGCACTCATCTAATGGTTACATTGAGAAAAATTATTTCATATGTTCTATACTTTTTACTATAATTATCTTGTCTGTATCTGTATCTAATCCATGTATAATCAAATATAAACAAAATATTTTCTATATCTAAACAGAATTTCATTCATATATGTATAAATGTTTTGAAAATTTTTATAAAATGCCATTGCGATGATAAAAACATAATAGCTGGCGACTTGTAAAATACAACTTTGATAAAACTTGTAATTTAAAATGAAAATGGTTTGAAAGTTAAAGAAAAATAAATAATGACTGCTTCTGACTTAAAACTATATTGCAACATGCTCATTGAGGCTTGGATAAGGAGACGGAGTGGTTTAGAGAGTAAAGTTAAATACAAAGTTTTGTTATTAAAATTGTTTAGTAAAATTAAATACAAGCTTTTCAGATTCACATTAATGTTCACTGCGATATTACGTTACTTTCTCTGTTTACTACATGAAACATTAATTCCCTTTTCTATATTTTCCACTACCAAATATCAGTTATGGAATGATTTTTCTCTTCGGTATCTTGTATATATTGTTTAGAATTTATAAATAATAGAATTCTTGATAAAAAATTATTTTTACATTATAATATCTGATTTAATTTGAAAGAGTGGTTATGATAGTTGTCGTCGCTGCACATCGAATATGAATGTTAAAACTACACCTTAAGTATGTGTTTCATATAATTATGCAAATATCAATATAAAAATGTTGAGTAATCTATCAGTGAAATATCAGTTTGTGTTATTAACAGATACGTTGTTATAAATTTTACCCCCAATACTGACAAGTATGACAGACCACGTAATAAGCTAACTATTAAGCTATTTAATTCGATAAGAATATTTTTACTATGCAAAAACAAAAGAAACGTCGCGTCGTTAGGAATATGAAATTGAAGAAAATACTATACGCTCAACTATGTAATATGCAATTTGAAGTCAATAGAGAACTTAAACACGCGTTTAGAAAGTTTCTTTAATAGATGAGAAGAACTAATTTGAACTTCTTCTTCAGTCTTCATAAATAATATATACTGTTAGAAGAGAGACCCTAAACAGGCTTATGGCATGGTTTATGTGACCTTTCTAATAGCGTGACTATGGTTTGGAGGTACGATTCAAGAATATATACATTTCCGAGCATAACGTCAACTTTTCCGGTGACAATATCAAAGCCGCAGGGCTAACAGCTTTGACATGACAAAAGAAAATTATTGAACACTCCCGGCATAGCCGCTAAGTTGTACCGAGGCAATTACTCTCTTATCGTTGTAATTAGCTGTTTAAAGCTGTGAATGTTACATGTTATTACAGTTTTGCTATATTACGTAGAAATTATGGAGTATTTCGTTTAAAAGAAAGCACTTTATAAACATAAATATACATTAAGATTTCAAAAATGTTCTATGTATACAAATATATTATGAAAATGAATTTGAAAATGACTAAAATATCATATTTGTAAATGCTTGTATATAATTTCATATTATTAGCTACAAAATATTATGTTTAACTCCCCTCATAAAATTAGCAAACAAACTAATTAATTTAACAATTTTATACATTGTGATTATTTTTAATAAAGCGGTTTCATAACCACATAGTATTTGTTAATTATAATATAAATATTTTGTTTAATATGATAATAACAAAATTATGTGGTCTAGGTATTCACGGTGTAATCGGATGACGCTAATACATTAATCTATATTTTAAATAAGTACATATGTATATAATATATAAAACGTTCGTTTTTTCATAATAAAAATATCGTTTAAATTATTAGAATTGGTATCAAGTATAAACTTTATATTTAAAATTTCACTTCGCATCCTCATTATTTTCATCTAGTAAATATTTAAGTAATGATACTTTTATCTCAATTTATTTATTTTGTGACAAAATGAAATTTAATGTAACAAATTTTATTTCGTTTTGTATTCATTAGAAGGCACAGAAAATGTATCTATGCTTAGTTTAATCCAGGACTGTAAATATAACAAGTCAAATTAACGTGCAAACAAAATATCTCTTTAAATACGAATACTTATTTTCTAGTTAGCTTACCTTGTTTGGCTTGTGGATGGAGTCCGTCCCGCACGTTATTGCAATGGTTATCCTAAACGTGTCACCTAGAAACAAAAATGTTTTATTACTGACATGAACGTTCATGCATAATGGATAAAATATTATTTTAAGTAGATCAGTTCTGGATTGAAAAATCTCATTGACACTGACTGTATGAGTTATGTGTAGATTAAGACAGAGTTCTTTTTATATGTCGTTTTGTATAGCGTTATTTCTTATAGCTTATCTAAAAGAATGTATCATTTCAAATAAGTAGGAAATTATAACATAATTAAATCGGAGCAAACAAAAAAGTTGAGTGTATACATATATGTATATTCTTCTATGGCATATTTACATCGTCTATTTCTTAAGTTTATATATGCTTTATGTAGATTTCATTTCTTTTTTATACTTGGTAATCCGTATAAACGGTTTAAAAACCCTTTATATTTAACAATCTATATATATAAAAGAAAGTCGTGTTAGTGACTTCACTTATAACCCAAGAACGGCTGAAGCGATTTAGCTGAAAATTTTCAGGGAGATAGTTTAGAACCAGGAAATTGCAATAGGATACTTTTTATCCCGTTCGACAGCATTACCGTGGGACTTGACATGAAACGTCAGTCACTATAAAACGTGGAATAACGAAACACAATTGACAGCTATGCAATTGACGTATAATGACAGATATGTAATGACGTATGGATGACAATAAGATATTTGTAAGAGATCTACTATATAAAAATAAAAATATTTAGGTATTGTGTTTGTAGAATGAACTCTTAAAACCATTTAGTATTTGCGGGATAAATTTAGAAAATCATTGTTTTTCACATGGGCAGTTATATTTTGCGTGTTCACGAGTTTGGAAACCATATGCTTTATTTGTGTTAAAGTTAGACCAAAAAACAAAAAATGTGGTTTACAAAGGAGCACTTCAATGAAACGGATAATTTGCGGACACGTATAACGCTTCGATTCGGTATCTACTTTGGATTCACTTTCATTTACTTAGAGAAGTTCAACTAAATAACACTTCATTTTTGTAATCGAAATGAATTCAATACTGTTGTGAAATGAAATAAAAATTTTCCTTTTCAAATATAAAACAAAAAAATCTTCATCTTTTAATCACCAAACGAAATGTTATATAAAAGCCTTCTGGTGGCGAAACGGAGTTCGCCGGGTTTACTAGTATTACATATTGCTTAGATTGTAATCAGATTCTATTTCTTCAACATACTCTTATCATTTCTTTTACTACAAAAGTAATTCACAAAACATCTTGTAAATTAAACTTATTATTCTTTTTAACATGTTAAGGTTTCAACTTTATTATATCAGTGATTTAACTTAAAGAGAACATGAAATAACAAATTCATTACGACAATTTATTAAACTATTTAACTTTTTATAACTGAATTACTCTATTATTTGATCATTTCACGGACACGATAACTGTATTAAAATGGCAGTTTCACTACAAATATTGTTTTATTTACATAGTTATATTGTATTGTACCTTTGACAGAATCCTGTTACTGAAAATTATTTATATAACCTCTCCGAGGGAACTGGCTCCAACCCTACAAAGGATCCTCAAATTAGATTAGGGTCTTGTCAAATATTATCGGGTTCGGGTCTTTGTCACTCGATATAGCATAAGTGAAAAACTGTCTCATATTAACGGAATTGTATTTATTATTTACATAGGTTTTTACATTATAAAACATTTTTTTTATTGCAAAATTCTTTACGTTTTTGTTTCTAAGTTAATAAAAATCATTAATAGGTAATGAGGATTTTTATCATTCAAAATATTTCTCTTTTTAACACTGATGAAAAGAATTGTGTCATAACAATTTAATACAATATTGTTTGTATTGTCATGAGTTTTTTACACATCCTACAGTATCGTAAAGGATAATATATATGAATATATAAATACAAATATGTAAGTAAAAAGAAGGAAAGAGAATATATGTGGGTTGTGGCAATATAAAAGACAGACTACTTAAAACACATGAATATTTAACCTCACTCTTACCATGATTTCCTTTCACGCATCCTCTGAGTTCCATTCTAACATATTAATTCTTATTTAGATGTACTTTCATACTTTTATTTAGTTTTATAAGTGGCTGTAGCATTACCTTTATTTTCCTTTGGTTAATGATGTGTTAGTAGGATAATAACGATATCATATAACTAAAATATAACTACATATAGAGTTATTTCTTAAGTCCAGACTTTAGCGGCGGATTGCTTTTCGCAAATTGGACATACCTTGCAGGTATTTTATGAAACGTTCTCTTGCAAACAAAGATTACGTAGACAAAAGCATTTAGTTCAATCCAACTTGATTCTATTTCTTGGGTCTTTTGAGTTTACATGGAGTTTTGGTATCCTTTTGGTAATCATAAACTAGTGATGTATTACCAGTTTTGATAATGTGTACCAAATATTACACTATTCAAGGAAAACCCTAAGTAATAATCATCATTAGTATAAATAACACATTCATATATACAATAACGTATTCGTTTTAGTGTTTAGACATATATGTATAAACAACCTCTCGAACGGTTATTGGACGATACTATTTTCTTATATTATTATTAATGTTTTCATGTCCTATTGACATGTGCGTGCGTCTTACACAGTCTTTGCAGTTTACATCTGCTCATTACTTTAATAATGTTTTGCAGTGATGCTTTAATTTCTAAACTGAAATTGTATCCGCACACAACAATTTATGTTTCAATCGAAATTGTCAAAATAATTGTCTCAATTGAATACATGTAAATTAATTAAAAACAAGAACAAATAAAAACTTAATAGATGTAACCGGCAGAAACTCAATATTTGCGATTCTTTTTGATATGGCTGAGTATATATTTTTTTATATTATTGACATAAGCTCTTTCAATAGTAATTGATTTGAAATCTATTTTTTACTATGCTGCCTATAGGTATTATAATATATTATTATATTTATCAACAATTATTTGTGATTTTTTTAATTAATAAATAATAGAAATACATAATATGTATCTTAGAAAACTTAGTACTTTCTACCGATGAAGTCAAAGAAGGAACATTGGTTTTAATTACAAAAGAATTAAATGATCTTTATAGTCCTTCACAGCATAATACAGGTGCTGTTTTGAATTTGTATTACGATGTATGATCATCGAAGTGTTTTTATTTTTAAACTAAAGGTCCAATATGTTATTTTCTTTAAAAACCAAGTTATTTTACTCTATTTAAGAACCAAGAACCAAGGGGCTCACATAATTTTTGTTTTAGAAATCATGATAACGTCAATCGTCCAATTAATATTTTCGTCATTCTATAAACAATATCGACTATAGTTATCAAGGATAACAAGACGAAATATGTAGTTTTTTATACAAAATGAACCAAATAGCATGAAAACCGAATTTTTAAGTAGCAAAATAACTACCTCAGCGATAAAGGCAGACACTACATTTACATCCTGCAGAGAACTTGTCTACTGAGGGTATTAATAATACGGGTGTATATAGATATCTTGAATTTCAGCTACAAGAAATTTCAAACCACATTTTCAACTCGAATATAAAATAATATTCTTGTTTAATATTCGTTACATCAGATTTTTATATTTGATTTTTTTATATCTTTTGAGTAGTTGTAAATACATTGAATCAAGAAACAATTGAATGATTTAAGATAACTAATTCAAATACAAATGAAAATTTATCTGAATCCTAAATCCTTTTACTTGATATCGAGAAGGATATTTATAGAATACAGTTTTCTCGTTGTGCACACTGAACTTCATTCGATGAATACAGTGTAATATTATGTAATCTTTTAAAACACTTTACAGTAGCAAGTCAACTATGAGAAACATTTTTTTATTAAAAACAATATACTATGTTATCAGTTAGCTTTTGTTCTATCACTACATACTTTTCTTTTCTTTTTTTTTTAAGTTTTGATTGTGTCTTTCCGGTCGCCGTTTTAAAGTTATAAGATTCCATTTTAAAGACAATCACCGATGCTGGGTTTTCAGTTAACATTCGAAAGTGTACATTTTAAATTCCAGAAGTTGAATATGTTGGTAGAATTAGTGGTCACGGTTAGGTAATGACAAGTGAGAATAAAATAAAAGATTTGGTTCAACAACCACAGCCACAGCACATCAAACAAATTAGACAATTATTTGGTTTAGCGGACTATTTCCGTAGGTACATGTGTGGTTACTAACACTAACTCACTAGAATACTTAATACAATTGGGGCATTGAACAAGAAATATATTAAAATATTAACACCTAAAGGACATCAATGACACTCTGGAATTATAGTTATTCACTGTGAAAGTTTTAATATTCACCGAAACCTTATTGAAGGGTGATGATGTCATTAATGTACACCAATACAAATCCGGATTCTATGTATGATTTTAACATATCCGTCATTATACGTTCGTAAACAACTGGCCCATTCACAAAATCGTACGGCATTTTAAGATATTTATAGTGGCCTTCTGGCGTTGCAGAGGCTTTCTTCCCTACCGTCTCTTTATGGAGTTTATACGATGAAATCTGGTTATCATATGTATAACATACAGTGACCCGTTTCCTAGTCGATCTATGTGATCGTTAATTAATGGGATTAATTAATTGTCAAATTGTCAAATTGTTCACGATCTGTAGTCGACAACCATAGGGTCAGAATTAATTTTGATGAGAGTTATAATGTTATTTTTAAACACATTTCAAAGTATTATTACTAAAGACCTTACAGAACTTAATCGAAACAGTATCTCTTATGTTTTTACAAATCGATATTTAATAATTCTTTTATAATAAACGATATGTAACGAGTGAATGAAAATGAATTCCGTATTTCTATCATATTTCGTAATAAATACTGTATTACTTAGAATTCTTAAAACATAAACGACTTAGTACCGCTATTCGCTCATAACACGGCGTGTGCCCATGCGGTCATACTGACTGCCTGGGGTCTAACTAACACAAAGTCGGTCCTTACCGTCCTTTTTCATAACTAATAATAAAGGGCTACTGCAAGGAGAACAGCTATATTTTATATTTTCATTTCTTTTAGATCTTCAATAATATTTTAAATTATTCTTTAATTTGCGTTGGTTCCTTATGACCTAATTTAAATTAACACAAACTTCGCGATGTTTAGATAAATTACCTCGCTAAGGGTGATACTAAGAAGGGGTATTTTAAAAAGATTAAAACCTATAAGGATGTCAAATTGAGTTTCATTATCACCCACTACAAAAAACTGAATTCTAAACTAACATTACGTATTGTACGAGCTACGCTCGACATATTTCCGATATCATGTAAATACACGTATCATCATTTTTTTGTTTATTTATGGAAGATGATTATGATTAAATTGCGTCCAATAGTTATCTAAAGAGTCTAATCTTCTTGAAATGTACTCCGGGGTCTTTCGTACAGCCCCGATCTTTTAAAGTTAATATAAAGCGTTTTGATCGCAGATGAAAGCTTAACCTGCTCCGAAAATAGCTCTCTACTCGCGACATGGTAAAATAATTAGAAGGTAAAATCTTACTTGATAGGCCTTTCTACTTGATATGAAGGTGTGCATCTTACTGCCACGTCACCCGGCCGCTGTTTCAGTCTTGAAGCAAATGTTTTTCTGATGTGTGGCTCGATGACTCGAAAACTTGATTTGAGCCTCCGTTTCGTACACTGTGCTTGATTCTCCTTTCTACTTGACCTCCTCTTCCAAACCTGATTGCGCTGTCCACGTGGAAACTTAAGTCAGCCTTACTCTTCCCTGCACATAAAATAAAATAAAATAAAATAAAATAAAATGGGGTCTTAAAAAGGCTACCCAAATATAACCTTTCAATGGACTTACATTAAAACAGCGAAACTTACACCATATAGGGTCACAAAACCTAATGCTAGTTAAAAAGCCAGTTTAAGAAAAAAACTATACAAAAAAAATCATGATTTCATTGTATTCATTTATATAACCAAGGTTTGAACTAGATCACTAATTCGTTATATTATGAGCTTATAACAAAATTCATACTTATATCAACATGAAGTAGATTATGTCACAACTTTAAAATTTTAGAAAATTTACTTATACCTTTATAAGGAGTTACGAAAGAAATAAAAGACTATGCAAGGCATTAAAGGGTCTTATTTCACTAGCAACCTCTGTCAGACATCCTTGGGTATAATAAAAAGAGATTACTGAATTTCTATTTGAGAGATCAAATGCTTTCAAAAAGTAGATAATGTATCAGAGATTTCGAACGATTTACAAAAGGTTAATGCCTGTCTTAATTCTTAGACATAACAAATAAATTTTTACGTAGAAAAAAACACATAAACAGCACATTACTACGTCTAACTCACGGCCACTTGTTTCACAAACTTTGCTATTTGTAATGCTTAAACTTATTTTATTTATTGGACAAAGACAAGAGGTAATTGTTTTGGCATGTTTTAAAAAACTAGTTAATATATATGTATTAATATCTATTTAAAAAAAACTCTTTTAACTAAATAGTTCCTAATCCTTTATTTTTTTTTTGGTTCACTTATAGAAAAACTATTTTAGTCTCTATTTTCTTTATATGAAATTGGTTATATAATAAATATGTACTTTTTCGTCATTCTATAAACAATATCGACTACAGTTACCAACGATAACAAGAGGAAACAGTTGTATATGCAAAATGAGAGAACCAAATTGTATAAGTAGCAAAATAACTACCTCAGCGATAAAGGCAGACACTACATTCATATCCTGAACTTGTCGACCGACGGTATTAATAATACAAGTATACATAGGTAACTTGAATTTCAGCTACAAGAAATTTTAAAACACATTTCCAACTCGAAAATAAAATAATAGATATTGTTGTTCAATATTCGTTAAAACAGATTTTTAAATACTTTTTTTATATTAGATTTTTTAGTTGTAAATATATTGAATCATAAAACAAATCAATAATTTCAAACAACTTCATCAAAAACAAATGAAAATTGTTCTGAATCCTAAATCCTTTTACTTGATATCCAAAGGGATGGTAAAACGACCACTAAACCTGCTGACAATGTTGAGAATCACAATCTGTACTCTTTTCTGACTTCATAACTATTTATAGAATACAGTTTTCTCGTTGTGCACACTGAACTTCATTTGATGAATGCAGTATAATATTATGTAATCTTTTAAAATACTTTACTGTAGCAAGTCAACTATGAGAAACATTTTTTTATTAAAAACAATTTACTGTGTTATCAGGGTTACATTTGTTCCACTTAGGTTATTACGTAAGTAACAAGTTATATATATTTTTTAAATATAAAAACTATACTTAAAAATTTTATAAAGTTATATCATAAAAACAAAAGTAAGTATCAGTATTTTTCATTTCGTCTGTCTGTGATCACGGTTGCTACAAAGGAACTGAAACGTCGGTATCATATAGATATAAAATAGTATAAAAACGAGTAGGATCCGAAAAACTTAGTTTCCTTTAAATGTGTACATACGAAAATCTTGCATATCGTTATGTGAATAAGTAGGATATTTTATCAAAACCTCCTAAAGAGAATCTCCATAAACATCCCATTTAAAAGGATTTCGAAATAATTTATTCTTCTTTGAAAAATTATTAGCATTTAAAAATGAAATATACATAGTACAAGCTTAAAACTTGATGGACAACAAGAATACTTTTATATTCAAAAAAGACAAATTTACTTTTTATGCTGAGAAAATAATTCCTGAGAAAAAAACTAAAATTATTATCAAACGATGATACCATATTTTGTCATAAATTATTGGTATCATTAACAAGAAAAAATATATCTTTGATTCCTGGTGATTAATAAATATGTAATGAAATGTGTACATAAAAATAATATGGTTTCTTACTTCAGAGATATCGGAAGAACTTGTAAAAAATGTAACTTCTATTTGTTAATGCACTAACTGAAAAGAATAAAACATTATGGAGGGACAAACAAAAATATTAATATTTTTTAATGCCAGTCATGATTAATTGATCAGCAAAAAATTGCAATATTAACGACTAAATTTTGTTGGATGACTTTGCCGAAATAAAACTATAAGTGTCCACAAATTAATTATTTTACTTTAGATGGATTTATTAGACCGCAAGTAAAATATTTTTTTATACTATGAAGTTGAAAAACGTTAAATAAGATTTAAAAATAAATTGAGTCCCTCCACCCTAGTCAATCGGTTAGTATATAGAATGCTTATATCCTTATCCAATTAGGGTAGATATGTAGCTTAAATCATAAAGGCACTGGAACGCGATATTCCGCAGGTTGTAGCTTCGAATTCAGTTCGTGTCAATGTATCTTGCATAGCATATTTAATATTTGAATTTTAAATTGAACATACCACATGTTTGATAATGATAATGAGAAGAACCCGGCAAACGTATGAAATTATCGAGATGACGTGCCTATAGTGTAATGTGCGGGATTAATGATGAATTGAAAATTACTAGAATTTACCAAACAATTGTGTTGTGAATGTAATTTTAGGGGATTTCATATCATTACTATATTATAAACCAAAGCTTATGAAATTTGTCAAAGATTGAATTATGTATGTATCTTTAATAACAAATTAACAGTACAAAAATTAAAGATATACATATTCTCATTAAATTATTGGGTATAATGAAATTTTAAAACAGGTAAAATATAAAGAAATATAAAAAAAAAATAATATAAACAATGCTACCAAAACATTATACTATTAATAGATTTCGAACGATATTTTTCTCCGTATTTACAACCATAATTAATATTTGCTTTTAGCGCTTCAAATGTTATATTTATTGAATTATTTATTTTTATTATTGTATATTTATTTATAAACTAAATTTCAAGGTACACATTAACCATATTAGAACAAAGTTGCAATCACTATTAGGAGTAATCACTAGAATGTCTACCTGTGTACCAAAAATAACCCGAAATATTTTATACAATACTTTAGTAAAATCTCATTTAGAATATCTAATACAAGTTTAGGGATCAGCTACTACTTCAAATCTAAATAGTTTACAAAGAATACAAAATAAAATTATTAAAATTCTATATAAATATCACTTTCTCACTCCAACGGCACAACTTTATAATGAAACAAAAATAATGAATATATCACAATTATACACATACTATACATGCATTTTAACCAAACAAATTAAATCAGGTTCCATTCAATCGGAGATAGTGATTTGTGAGAGACCGCATATTTCGAACTTAAGGAATAAATACAAACTTCAATTTGATCACGTGAGAACTAATTATGGTAAAAAAACAATTCTGTTTGAGGGAGTACAACTGTTCAATAAACTACCAGACGAAATAAAACTGTGTGATAGTATAGGGATGTTTAAGGTTAAATTAAAAAAATATTTAATATCCTCGCTGTAGTAGTTAATGTAGCAAGTATCTTGCAAATATTCCTTGTATCTCATTTAAAGTGAATGTAAAATTCATATGAGAAATAAAGTTCTTTATACACAATTAAAATAATCTCCCTAGTCAAGCAAAAAAGGTATTATAACTCTAGAGAATTATTTCATAAAGTATTTATTTAAGATGTTCTCCAACAAACACTTGCTAATCCATTGCTTTGAAATTCAAAGTTTTATTAATCTAACAGTTATTTTATAAAGATAAATGATCCATGGGTACTTCGTTAATATTTTGTTTCATTTCGCTGTAGAAAATGATGCTTAAACATTTGATCAGTACGATCCCATAAGCAATATATTTATTGATTTATATACCATTTGATCTAAATAATATATCCTGAAGTTTTGCTAAAAAAACAGTTTGAGCCATTTTTTGATAGTTAACGTTACATCGAATATATATAATAGTTACATATAGTTGCATAGTTTTTTTTGCATAATGTTCCTAAAAATAAAAAGTATCAAGAAGTGTCACCAAGAATTTGTGAAATAAGATTGAATAAAATGATATCCAAGATTTTAACGAGTATTCATTTAAATAAAAGTAAGATTTTAAGATGAAAGTTTTCATTTCATCTGCCCGCGATCACGGTTGCTGCAAAGGCACCGAAACTTTTGGACTATGTAGTTTAAAATATTAGAAAAAGCTTAGTATATCCGAAAATCTTAATTTTATCAATTAAAGTAAAAATTGCATCAAGACTGCATATTTATATAAGAATAATTAGAGACTGTGGAGAAAGTTTCCTAAAACTATATGGTTTTTATAGGTATACTAGCTGACCCGGCGAACTTCGTACCGCCCTACAATCAAGAAATATCTGTTACCTTTTTATATAAATGAAGTTAATTACTTTATTAACTATTAATGACCCGACAGACAATGGTCTGTCTTCTTAACCGTGATTATTGAATTCTAAATGGTATATTAACAAATCAAAATTATTCTAATGCTTTAATCTAATTGGAACCTGGAAAAGAAGCTTGAAAATTACATTTCTCCTATATAGGTGTTGATCTAAGAGGACTGACTGAACTCTGTGAAGATTCAAAGTACGTTTATGTATTTTTAATGATACAAAGTATTGTACTACATACTGTCATTGTTATTTTATACTCAAATATAGCACGTTCAGTATACGATTATTATCATGAAAGGTATCTTGAAAATAGCAAAGCGGTGGAGGAATAAGGAATGAAAAAAAATAATAATATATACACACTATGTGGTTAATTAATATAAAATGAAGAGTATAAAAGTATATAGGATTTGTTCTGCATTGTGTATTGTTATTAATGCGTCATTCATTTCACGATATGGTGCTGGCATTCCTAACCTGATTAATGAATTACTACTCATGAGGTAACACATATCTTCGATCAAGAGTAAAGCACGATTATGTATCTCCTCATTCATCACAATATCGTGATTTCTGGAACTGACACGAATTTGATGTAAAATATCTTCTGAGATATTATCCTTGTATTTGTGCCACAGGTTACATGGGTTTGATGGAAAACATGTCGAAATAATGATAGCGAATAATGAGCGTATCTGACTTGGAGATGCAGAAATAATGGCTTCAGAGATTGTCGTATCCCAATGACTATCGTTTTCTAATAACTTCAGTTCTTCACATGCAGCACGATATGTTGGGAATATTACACCATTGACAGTTCGTAGTGACTCAAATGACGTTGGCCCACGCACATTTACCAGCAACAACCGCAAATAGAAACATTCATTATTCTTTGGATGAACTGTATACATACGACCAAGAGCATCAGTAGAACGCACATCTGGATACCCAGGAACCGCATCGCCTTGCTTCCGTCTTTGAAAATTCTTCGATGAAGCATTCCAAGTATAATAACGTGGCATCTCCGAGTAAAGCAAAGTTCGTGCAAACCGATCGCTTTGGCAGATTGCAAAAAAACTGGTCAATGTAGTTGCTGGAGGTGTTTCAGCACGTTGCGTAGCATTCGAAGCCGTGAAATATACTCGTTGACCATTCTCCAGATGCACCGCCAAATGCGTAACAGTAGGATGACGTTCGTGAATGGGAAATGCGAATATACGCCAAATCGCTTCATTACAGTTCACATAACGACCAACTTGATAGCGTGAAATTTCATCGTTGGTATTCGAGGATTGTAGTCCAAAAACCGCCATATCACTGCCTTTCGTGACATATTTGCAAATATATTTTATGGACTTAACTGAATTGCAGTATTCAACGTTGCAATGTGTCTTGAACGTTTTAGAAATAAGTGGCGAATATGGAACAATCCAACTGTTGTCGATAACGAAATCCATGCTTTTCACTTTCGTTGTGACAGTTCGACCATTGTCATCTGGTGATCGACGCCGATAGAGCTGATAACCATCATTGCCAGTGACAGTTTCCGCCGTTAATTTCCGTGGATATCGTTTAGAGCACTTTCCATCGACCATGCAAGGTGATTGCGGATTGATGGCACCACACGGTCCATCACGTAGATCTGGATCGACTTCGTTATCAGGAATCTCGGCACATATGATATCATCTATTTGGTCAGGCTGAATTCTTTCCACTAACCAAATAAGAATGTGTGCGTGCGGGAGGCCTCGCTTTTGCCATTCGATTGAATACATCCAGCATCGAGTATCTCCAAAGACGCGTTGTTTAACAATAAAGTTCATCAGGGATCGAATTTTTTGCCTGAATATACGTGCTGTGATGTCGTGTCTATCACTTGATGTTTGTCCGGGAAGCAGCAATTGAGTAATTTCTATCCATTTTGGATTACAGGTAAAGGTAATAAAGAGATCGGGCCGACCGTAATGACGAACATATGTCATTGCATCTTGTGCATATTCATGCATATGACGTGGACTACCAATGTATGTCGCCGGCAGAATAGTTAATCGACCAATATTAACTGCATTTCCTTCAGTACTAACTGCATCACGTAAATGGATGTACTCCTCAGAACGCAGTTTGGCTTGGTTCAACCTAATGAATGTTAAACGTTCAGTTTCTATTTTTACATACATGTCAACGCAATACTGATGAAACAATCGACGAAACCGCAGCAAATAGTTGTCAGCATTTTGACGAATCATCAAACGATATGCGTAATAATTCATTGAGCTAACTTTCTTTGTAGTTTCTTCACCTGAAATTAAAAAAATCATAATTAACCATTTCAAAAGCAAATTTTAAAGGCAAACAATACAGACATTAACCATTTTTTAATAAGAATTATTTTAAATCAGTGTCTTTCACAAATAAATGTAATAAATTACAAAAATATTGATACTCACCATTCAATGGATTTTTCATTTTAATATTAAAATAATATCCGTCTTCTCCTTGCCAAAACATCAGCGGGTATTGCAATGTGTCATGTGATCGATGAGTTTCAGATATTTGTTGCAGTTGACCATTATCGCGACGTGTAAGCACAATATCGCGTTTTTCCAATTGTTCACCAACAATCAGGATAGCAACTTCGTTTACTGTTGGAGCATTAAATGTCCTTTCGTGTGTTCCAGATGGTCGTTTATCTGCTTTGATGACAACTTTATAGTCATCACTTGGCATGCGCTCTAAAGCACTCTTAAACAACCTGACCAACGCATGATGTTCATGAAGCAGACACTGCAAGTCTTCAAGAATTGGTCGCTTCATTCCTGCATTGATCTCTAGGCGTCGATCAAGTTGTTTTTCCATGTTGCCCATGAAATATATTTGTAAAAATTTATTCTGTGTATCTTCGAAAGGTAGTAATGATCCAATTCGATGATGAATCTGTCCTTGTACCTACAAAATAAAAACCAGACAGTATTAACTATGATATAAACACTTTTATCGATCGGAGAGTAGAGTTCAGAATAAGCAAATATACTAAATACGTATTAATAGATAAAGTATTTAACTATATCAATATAAGTACAAAAATAAATACCTTAAATGTCGGATTAAATCCTCTTTCTTCGATAATATCTGCCCCAAATGACGTCATCTGGTAACACCCATTGTATTTTTGTGTATTTGCAAGAAAGTGGCGTGATTCTTGTGTTTCGCCAAAAAGCAATGAATACAATGGCTCAGGTGGCGGAGTCAACAATGGCAATTTCACTTTACCATTAAGGCAGCATAATCCCGGGGTTTCTCCGGAAAACTTTAATGCACCACAATACTCGCAAACTACGTCCATTTGCCCAATGCAAACGCTAGGATGCAAGCTGTAATCATTGCTGCAATCGTATTGAAACGCTGCTCGATTCAAATCAGCACTTGATAAATATCTTGTTCTGCGTCGCAAATTATCTATCTGTTGACCTCTGTTGTTCGCTCGAAGATTCTGCATTGCCAACCGAGCTGTTTCACGGGCTGCTTCTCTTTGCTCTCGTGATTGAGAAGCACGATGCCGAGCCATACTATCGCGGTGCTGTTCACGTGCAATTTCTTGTTTTTCTTGAGTCCTTTGATTTGCAGTATTTCGTGTTCTTCTTGTATTACGACTTTCTCGGGAAAGATTAGATCGTCTTGGTCGCGGCATTATTAATTAAACTTTACTTCACCTAAACTCTTATTTTCAACAATACCGAGTTTTATATAGTTCACTTCACTTTTTACGAATGGGTAATGATACTATCATTACATTATAATTATTGTTAATTATTTATTTAATAGAAATATTTTTATTATTGATTTCTCACAAATATCAAATTGTCATCCATACGTCATTACATAGCCGTCATTTGCGTTTTTTTATTCCAATTTTGATTCTTTTTTGTAATGCTACGTTTTATAGTAACTGACATTTCATGTCAAATCCCACGGGAATGCTGTCGAACGGGATAAAAATATCCTATTGCAATTTCCTGGCTCTAAACTACCTCCCTGCCAATTTTCAGCTAAATCGGTTCAGCCATTCTTGTGTTATAAGTGCAGTCACTAACACGACTTTCTTTTATATATATACATAGATAAATATATTAATATAATTATACCTTAAAGCTTGCTGAACAATATACAACTCCGGAGAAAACATCAGGAAATTTAAAGTCACATTGACAAGTTATATATGCACAAACATGTTTTAATTTGAGACATCACTATGTACAGTTTTTAAAATTAACTTATTTAATTCTTAAAAGTCTTTAATAATTCGTTTAATTAAATATATTTTCATCTAACTTAAAATAATTATTCAGCTTAATATTACGTTGTGGTGGGCATTCATTTATCTTTTAAATATTATAGACGACTAAGTTTTTGAATATAATAATTTAATACTTGCTACTTAGTAAGTTATAATGAATTTACAACGAACATCCCTTGAAGTAAAATGCATTTTGTCTGAAGAGTAAAATTAATTTTAGCTTAAAAGAGCATTGTTATATTAATTAAAAACTTAACAATGAAAGCTTTAGTTTATAGAGAATTTGTAGTCTTGTAATGCTATTGTGTAGTTACTTAAAATGAGTATAAATTTAAGTTTGGATTTAACTTACTTTTCTCGTATAATTTTAAGCATAACTTTTTTATCATCGTTAATACGTACAAGTCCCAAGTAATTTTAAAGAGTTACTGATGCTGCTTTTATTTTGCTTTAGTTATGGCTACTTTTTATATTTATTTGTAAATATACTTTGAAATTATAGACCTTTAAAATAATTTCACTCATACAGAGTGACTATGCAGCTTGTTTCTTTTATGAGAACGAGGATAATTTGAATTAAACTTTATTTTATTTTCATCCAACAAATTTCTAATGATACACTTGCTCTGAAACGAATTACTTAGTTTGTAACGTAAGTACAAGATTTATTGAAAATATCACGAACATCACCTTACTCGTATATGCACCGTTGTATGAAAAATATTATGTAAAAAGGAATTGTGCTGACGTCAAAGAACAAACACTTGTCGGTATCGACCAAAAGATTTCTTATTGTTATATCTGTTATGGCATAATCCTCCCCATATTGGGACTATCGTGTAGTGTTGGGTATGGGTTATAAATTCAAATGAATTTAATATTATTCGGATTTCTACGCGAATTTTATTATTTTAAAAAATATATTAAAGTAAATAATTTTCAATTCCTAATACACAACACACATTATACTCTATTAACTACTTTATATAACGATATCACGCTGTTATATTTAGCTATAAATAAAACTGATTAATTTTATCTTTCAATTAAGTCATCGCGTAAGACTAAAGAGTTTATGTTCTGTTTATAAGACGTTAAGTTTCTGCAATCTTTAAATAACATGTAATGTACATTAGCAACCATACAAAGTTTGACACAACTTTTACACTTTCAAAATTCTCTAAAATGTTAGTCTTATTTTATGATAGCATTAAAATATGTGTCAAAACGAAATTAGAGTCATTTGCATTTAAGACAATAAACATGATATAAATCCCTACTAATATTATAAATGCGAAAGTAACTCTGTCTGTCTGTCTGTCTGTCTGTCTGTCTGTCTGTCTGCTACGCTTTCACGCCTAAACCACTGAACTGATTTTAATGAAATTCGGTACAGAGATAGAGTTGACCTTGAGAAAGAACATAGGATAGTTTTTATCCCAGACTTTTGAAAGGTTCTCTTGGAAACGCGATATAACCGAACTCCACGCGGCGAAGCTGCGGGCGGAAAGCTAGTCATAAATAAGTTTAAAAAATATGTTCTAGTTCTTAAAATACCATATCGAAAAAGGTACGATAGTTACATATATGTATATGTATGTACATCTGTCACTACAACTTAACGATCTTTTCGGGACACCACATATAACACTAGTATCCCAAAAAAAACTTATAACAGATCACTTCGTTCCTACATCGGAATGAGGCAATAGTTTTGATAACATAAATTTATATTTTTTTACATTAAAATTAGTTTTAAAAGTATAATTTTTTTTTCTATCTTCATCTGAAGCCTAGATAATTAATCAATTTTTGTTAAGAAGTTAGCTCTTTAAAATATCATGAAAACTGTTAACCATTAAAAAAATATATTTGTAATTGACACAGTATCCACACGTAATTGATAATGATATGGTTTGTCAGATCAATTGACCCTTCATTAACGATAATATGTTGTTATAGAATATGCTGAAATGTCATAGTAATATACTAGGTAATGATTATATTAATCTATAACGCATTAAAGTCAGTGGTGGCCTAGTGGTTAAAGGGTCCGCCTCTCGTTGCCGAGGGCGCGGGTTCAAACCTGGCAAGTACCAATGTGATTTTTCGGAGTCATATGTACTTTCTGAGATTATTTAGACACCACTGACATACGGTGAAGGAAAACATCGTGAGGAAATCTGGACTTATAGTTTCACAATTATAAGTTTGAAATCACCAACCCGTCTTGAGTAAGCGTGGTGATTAATGCTCAAACCTTCTCCATGTGAGAAAGAGGCCTTGCTCAGCAGTGGGCGCTGATAGGCTGATGACGGTATGACGATAACGCATTAAAGGGTTGTGGTTGTTAATGAGTATAGATTAATATAATAATGAATGTAAATCCGAATATATTTAAAGTTTGGCACACAGAGAAAAAAAAGAAAAAAGAGAAGAAAATAAAGTTTCTAAACATTTATATTTTTGTTATTTTTCAGAACGTTATTCTATTACTTTTATTGCAGGAGACTTTTTGTGTCAAAAAATATTTTTTCTAGTCACTTGGACACTTGTAAATAGGGATGCAAATTCTACTAAAGATATTTGTATGAGTATCTCTCTATATATACCGTAAAATTTACTATCCTCTATTTATTGTCGAAAGTCTATGAGTGGATATCAGATTAAGTAGATTTATTTAAGTTTTCTATATTTGTTTTCCTATCAATTCCTGTTAACTACTGTTGACTGTATCATTTGAGGAGGTACTTAATCATAACAGACTGTTTGATTAATATATCGTTGCTAGGGAGCTTGTACCAGATTCTCAGTTAAGCGTTCCCTGATATATTTTAACCATATTACCGTTATTAGGTGTCCATTTACGGTTTGTAGACGTCTGTTTACAATATTTGGACATCCGAATTTAGATATTGGACTTCCGTATATATTTTTTAGACATTCGTATATGTATTCGTATCCGTATAACTAAAGAATTTGTAAATAGCTTCACTTTACTATTATCGTATTTGATTTTCACTTAGTATTTGGATGCTGGAATCGCAATTTATTGTTATCGGGTAAAAGTAATTAATTAATTTAGTCTTATAAATAAGCTTTCTTTTCTTTATATTTTAATTATTTTTTGCAAATCATAATGCATATAAAAAGGCATCAAAGCTAACTCATGTGAAACGGTGTGATTTTGACACAATACTTTACTACAACTCAACTTACTTACTTTTTTACTTACTTTTTTTACTTACTTTTTTTAAACTACTTTTACTTTTTTTTAACGAGACTTAACCCAGTACCGCTCTTTACCGCTCTCGAAATATTTGTTGTATTACAATCTTTATACATTAGTTTACACAAGGAGATAAAACGTTGCGCCTTATCTGACACGGTGCATGTTTAAATATATTTATATTTATTTTTTAAATAAGTTAATAAACATAATATTAAAAATTATTATTAATTATATCAAACGTATATGTGTAGAAAATTACGGATAATTTAGTTTTAAAATAACTGAGATACGAAGTTCCGAGACGAAACATACGCGATTTTCCTACAGTGGCGTTGCAGCGATCAGACCTCTAGAAATAAGGGATTCGTCAAACCGTTTACGAGGCTACCTTCAGTAACCTGAGAGTCTGGCTACAATTAAGATCAAAGGCAATTGTGACGTCAATAATGTTGAGGTCACTCTTCTTAAAAAAGGAATGAATTTTTAATAACTCCACATAATATATAAAGCATAAGTTTGTAAAGGAAGCTAGAAGCTCTAAGCAGAAGAATGAGTAAGCAAACGGTTCAAGAAAGTAAAGATTCAAGTTGTATACAAACAATTAAATAATATATATTGCATAATATCGAATCGTAATAATACGCAACATACACATTTTAAGCAGTTTCTTTTTTAATTGCAGTCAGAGATAAATTTTGTGATTCTGTGTATCATACAGTCATGTAGAAGTTAAGCAGAACAAAGACTAGACTCCACAGTCAAGATATCCACAAGATATACGGCTGTGAACACACGTTCTACAGTAAGACACTCTTGGATCTTAGTAACGTACTCTAAGATTTCTTCCGGAACTTTACAATTTATTTTTGCAGCCATTTAAACGACTTTTTCCCTCGTATTAAATTTTTTTTTTTGAATCGATAGATCGTAAATGCCACCTTGCAACAAAATGACGTTTGTAATAGGGACTACGAAGACAATGGGATATCAGTTAAAATGCAATTTAAACTCCGAAACATAGGGGTTCAGCAGAAAAATGTTGTAATTTATTTATATTACATTCCATCATCAAGATCCCAATTACACATTATCAGAATCCAATTTAATTAATTTTGCAATACAAAATAAACGAGATAAAATGTGAATATATTTATCAGTTTTATGGAAATAATGAAATGAAGAAATAATTTTACTTCATACTGTCCTCTTTAATGATTCTATGAAATTTGCTTTATAATACTTTAATAAATGGTAGGTATTTTTATAATTAAAATAATAAATAGTATAGGATGATAGATAAACTAAATAACAAATATATTTATATGGAACCAAATAAAGAAACTAAACTTGAGGTTTTAACTAAACATGTTTACTTGCCATATTGCATTTAATGTCTCAAATTCCGATTAACAATAACATTTATCTAAAATAAACAGTAATGTTCAAAAATTATATGAGATCTAATATTTTATTAAATTTTTATGTGATTGCCCCAATCAATTCATAGTTTCTTCGATTTAAAAAGAAATGTGTTGGAAGAGAAATATTATCAATTTGTAGTTGTAGAAAAGCGAGGCACGTGCGGAACGTTTTACTCTGCAAGCGGGACTTAAGTTTAAAAAGATAATACTTATTATTTGAAAATTGGATTAAATATCAAATACCGCTACTACCAATTTTTATGGAAGTTCAATTCTTACTGCCATTTCATTCGAGTAATTTCATCCAAACATTTTACGATGGTCAGATCGTAAAGCTTTTCAAACGTATTCTAAAATGTCTCAAACCAGACGCTTCCGTTTTTTATATACCATAATACATAAAGTAGATAAAGGTTACAAAGTGTAATTGTTGTTGAGCATTAATCAAAGTTAAAATATTAAGATATTAGTATAAATTATAGTGAATATGCGAAGAGCTCAACATTTAGATTTTAAAAGTAAGTATCTCAAGTAAAGGTGGTGCAATCACTTTGAAAGATTAATTGATTAGTTTGTAATAAGTGTTACTAGAACTAGTGAAGAAGTTACTTCGTAAATTACGATTATAAACTAAGTTATATTGGTGAACTACTTATCAAATATTATTTCAACTGTAGCTGTATTTATAATATATACAAGTTCTCTTTTTCTTTCACTATACAAATTTTTTATTGCTTTATTAACAAAACACTTTTATAGCTATGTAATAACTCTGTTCGGAAATTATATGTATATACTCCTTTATTTTTCAAGACACTTAGAAACTATAGGTAAGGTTAGTAACCTTTTCGACAATTTTATGTTTATAATTGTAACAGTTATCTTTGTAATCGTTGTAACTTTGTATTTTCTTTGTGATCGTTGTAGGTAAATGTTTACAATACACGTGAATCTTTTTTTTTTATTTTTTCCATTATCGGCTTATTAAAGTAACATTTTGGTTTTATAAAAGTTCTCTAGTTTTAAATATTTTGCAAAAATTTTTACCTAATTTTATTTCAGATTTAAAAAATATTATTTTGATATATTTTTACAGATCACAAAGCACAGATTAGGTACATAATCCCATCCGACCTATTATACTCTCAATTCACATGTCTCATTGTCTCTGAAAACAATGCAATAGCTTTCACAGAATTCAAGCTGATTATTCTGCTATAATTAATACATTTGAATCTAATAATAAAGAAGACATTTCTCACCTGTTCTGTGTAATTAACCATTAAATTAGAGACTGTATTATATCATTATATGCTCGTCTGCAGCCTTCTCCACTCCCAGACATTTTGATAGCAAGGCCCCGCGTCCCTGGACCTCGTAGGCGAGATCTCGGTCACGTGTTTTGACACATAGACTAAATGTCCAACTCACAGGATTATTATAGGTTTTTTTTTTTCAAAATAAGACCATCATCTGTTATCCATAACTTAAACTTGAAATTCATTCAAAACAAATCAATGTCGTATAGGTACGCAAAAATTTCATGAAAATAAAAAACACAGATTGTTTGTGCAACAACTTTATATCGCTTTTCATAAAGTTAGACATTTATTGTGTTCGTAACATCATTACTTGGACATAGCAAATTATAGTTCCAGATTCTAGACAAGAAATATTATGTTATTACTATTCTGTCCTAGTGTCATGTGTAGGCTTGGGTATAGATTTTAGTATGTAATTTTTTTTATTTAACATAGGTTTAAATAAATTTTTGTATCTTTCATTCAACTTATATCTAGCTATGACAACATTTATGAGTTGATGGAAATAATATTAAAGATTATTTTAAAAAAGGTAAACTGAACAGCATAAAATGTGGGCAATGTAGGCATTATTACGTGGTCTGTGAAGTTAGTTGGTATTTATATATTTATTTCAACTTTTCTCTTTCCTGATAAATGAAGGCAGAAGTTTATAAAGACTATACATTTTTATATCCCAACTTTGATTGTCTTTATTATTTAAACTAAAAGTGGTACACTAATAAGCAACAGTTTTTATAAAAAAAAATGTATGGAATGGCCTCATAAATACCTACGAATGACATCTGTTTACAATACGTATTAGGGGTTTTGACAAAAAAATATTAAAATACCTAAAACCACTCCTACTTGGACTTCTAAAGCCATAAATAATTATAATTAATACTCTTGCACATACATATGTATAATACGTTTTTAATATTACATGTGATTTCTTGTCTCTACGGCTTCATCTATTTTATAAGACCTTTAAATGAAACTAATATTTTTCGTGGTCATGGTCGCTAAAAAGTAAGCGAAACGTCAGGAGTATGTAGTTTTGACAATAATAAAATGCGTATACCTAGTAATCTGAAAAATATTAGTTTCATTTAAATGAGTACTCGCAAAAGTCTTAGATCTCCTTATGTATAAGATCTGTAAATGTTAATATTTTGTATATCTAAATATAATAAAATTTTAAGTATATTCTATAAGTAAACACTTTCAACAGATATTTCAGAGACATCTCATCATGCTAAAGAGTAAATGTTAAAACTAGGTTAATTCGCTAGTGAGTTTAATAACACCTCTCGTGGAAGTTAAAAATAAATGCAAAATTTTCTTAATGTCTTAATGTTCTCAGTTCCATTATTCAGTTCCCATAATATTTATTTTTAACTACTTGGCACCGTTGGCTATATATAGTAAGTTTATTTGGCTATAAAAATTATTTTTCTGACACTAACGTACA
Source organism: Danaus chrysippus (assembly GCA_916720795.1). NCBI lineage: Eukaryota > Metazoa > Arthropoda > Insecta > Lepidoptera > Nymphalidae > Danaus > Danaus chrysippus. The sequence goes on from CAKASE010000075.1 coordinate 5,207,219, forward strand.
ATGGTCTCTATTTACATAGATTGAAGTATTCGTTTAATGTGTGTATAAGATATTTATGTACTCACTTCATTGAAAATTTCTACCGATATTCTTATAGAGAAAGACTGCTACTACTATAAAAAAATATGAAAGCTTAAACGACAACAGTCGACTTCTGTACACTTTATAACCTATGTCCGTAATATTCTTATAAAACTAACAGGTCTTATTGAGCATGGGACTTTGACATATACTCAATATGTTCCATAGAATAATAATAATAATATATAGAAATATAGTTTAATTTCTGTTTGAACTATAATTATTGTTGTCGTCTATTTTTTAAGGTCTTAATTAATTAATTAAATTAATAGTTAAACGACTAAAAGTCTTTACAGATGAATTGACAGGAATCAGATCGCACACGACACGCTCTTGTTAATTATACTTAATGCACGCACTGATGGTAAATGGTTAAATTGTTGAAAAAAATCTTTTATATTACCGATAATATTAATAACAATTACGTAATTTGCGAGATATTTTAAACTGTAAATAAATTCAGTAATCTACTACTACATAAAATTTTTCTTTATGAAAATTTCATTAAGTTTGTTTTAACGTACGGAACATTTTCAGCTAAGATAAGTATCAAATTATATGTTCAAAATGTTCACAAGTCGGTTCATATGCTCATAAGTTTCAAGGCGATAAAATCGTTAATTTCATTTAATATTCTTCCTTAGCATCCTAAGAAACAAGGAATTGTGGAATACAATTGTCTTGATAAAGGCAGTTACGGACATCAGTTTGTGAGGTTTATTTTATGAGTAGCTCGATAGATATTAGGAATAGAGATTGCTTAGATGATATCTCAAAAATAAGATTAAGTAAGAAATTATCTCAATGTGGCCTATAACGCATTAAGAAATCATGACCACATAGTACACTCTACCATTCTGCCTTCATTCTTTTTTTAATACATAAGTACATATTAAAATCGTATTGTAACAAATATTACTAATAATAATTTTTTTACTAAACAAAGAAAAATATTTTATAACTGTAATTATCTTAGCTCATAGTTATGGGAAGTAATTAATTTACAAAGGCTTATTTTATTTTTTGTTATTCAATTTACTCGTCTATTATTTAAAAAAATATATAACTATAAATATATTTATCTTAGTATTTATAAATATTTATATACATTCTTATTTATATTTAGGTCGCACTGTTGTTTCTCAATATTTTTTCAATTAATCATATCAACTATTCAAAAATAATTGTCATATTCAATTACCTAGTACATACACACGTAAAAAGTTGCTAAATTGTACTTTTTACTTGGCAGCTGTAGAACCCTTTTCATTTCATTGACTATCATTTTGTATATATCGTAGGATAAAATATATTCAACATTTCAGTTAAAAGTATAGATTATTTGTAAGTTCTATTACGGCGTTAACATTTTTCAATTGGCGATTTCCAGTCCGTACTGGTTCATATAATGAGATCTTAGGCTTTCGCGACTATTCAATTAAATGAAATTAATATTTTTTTTTCGATTAGGTACTTATATCATGCGTTTGGGTTTGTAGTCATTATGATGATGCATTCACTTAATGAAATCTAAAAAACTTTCATTAGTATTACGGGTTTGCATGGATTAAGAAAAACTAATATCTTTGGATTTACCACGCAATTTCGATAATTTTAACTACATACTCCCGACGTTTAGGTTACTTTGCAGCAACCGTGATCACGGGCATACGAGATGAAAATGACAACAAGATTTTAATTAATGTGACTTTACAAAAACTAAGAAGTAAAAAAGTCTTTAATGTTATATAAAACGCGTTTGTTATATTAATTCGGTTTATTCCAGGTATTAGCCTCTATAAGCTAGTTTTTTTGAAATAATTGAAGTAAAGATTGATTATTATGAAAGAAATAAAGTCGTTAACACTATTCCTATTTTGAAAAAATATAATGATTGATAATAGAAGAAACAGCGATAAAATATTGCAAAACAAAAATTCAATCTAAATATATTTTATTATTCATATATCTCAGTGAATACACAATAAATAAAATTTAATATATGCATATTATAACAACATTAATGTTGTAATTTTCAGACTTATTAATTGTATGAAAAAAATTATTTATGTTACTTTGTACTTTATCTGAACGCTGCAGACCGTTTCTGTGAATGATTAATTATAACAACCGATATTCATTTAATTTAACGGCAGTTTGGAAACCTCCGCTAACCTTTCATTAATCATAAGAGATATATATTTTTTATTTCTTTGATTTATGCTAGTTTATTATGGGAATCCTTCTGTATATCAAACATATATGAAGATACGATATCCGATAAATATGTTCTACAATTTTTCATCACACACAAAAATTAATATTTTTCTCTAATGAAATGCATAGTTAACAATAATTATATTTCTAAATAATAATTGATTATTAGGTTTTTTCTTTCATTTATATCGAACATATGGTTTTTATATGCATCTTTTAAATAAATTTCAATATACAAAAAATACATAAGAACGAAACTTGTTACAGGACATTTTATGTAATTAAACACTAAAAAGGACTAAGTAGACTAGTTTTCTAAACTATGGGTCGTTCTAAGATCAAAGATAACTAACATTTCTTTTTATTGAGCATTAAATGGTTCAGCGAGTAGTCTAGTAACTTTATAGTTTGAAGACCGTCTGTTCTCACGATCTTTACGACTAGGAAGTTCCTCTAACGAAATTATAAAATAATATTGTTATAAATTTATAAAAACGTACAAAGATTCTTCAAGTGTACAGAAAATTTTACCAATATTAATTGGGATTCCGAAACAATATTTAATGCAAAATTTATTGCTAATACTTAGTACTTTGCTTTATCGATATTTGAGGACGTGATATTTGACGATCATATATGACAAAATAAAAATTAATATAACATAAATATTATTTGACTTCTAAGTAAAGTTAACCAAAAGTTATGTAATTAATTACGCATCGTATGAACACCCTACAGATTAGGTATACACACACACACACACATACACACACTAGAGCGCGGCGGCGTGTTGTTGTATCAGCACGCCGCCGCACGCGTCCACACTAGGAACACTTGGAACGTGTACACACTTTATTTATTTATACGGAAATTTGGTCAAAAATTAAGTACCTATTTTTTTTACATAATTCGAATGAGAATCATGTGCCGAGTATGCTCCTTAAATATTGATAGTAATTCACCAGTCACCCTGTATATACATAGTATTTGTTAAAAAATTTCGTCATTAAGAGAACAAGTTATTTTGACATTAACTTTTAATCTCTAGTGTTTTTTTAATAACAGTTATGAAAAGTAACGACAGAAAACCTTTTTCATTATTTATTGTCTCCGTATTTTTCATAAGTACAATATTTAGCTTAGTACAATATTTTCATAAGTAATAATTCAAACACATAAAAATAATATTCCATGGAAACTAAACGTAAAGACTACAAGCTTCAGCTTGTAATCTTTACTATTAACAGTAGTTATCCTTACCTGGTGCGCACGCCTGGTAAATGATGGAGTTGTACTCGAGGCTGGCGCTGTTGCCTACTCGTGTGTCGCGACTCCGCTCGTAGCCCGGCTCCTTGAAGTACGGCTCCGGCACCAGGATGAGCGACTGGATGGACACCAGCACCTGCAGGACACACATTAGAGACTTATCTCTAGTTCAAATGCTGAGTTTTGACGCAAAAAAATCTTATTGTAATTAGTGATAAGTAGCTATTTTATAAAATAAACGGAAACGTTTATCCAAATACTAGCATTAAATTTGAAGTATGGTTTAGATAGTTTGAAAAGTTTCTGTGTATTTGTCTAAAACCACAGAATGAATTTTGTACTCAGAATATTACTCTATTTCAAACTTCTCTCAGTTTAAGATAACATATGGTTTTGTAGTTCATGTTATATATGAGCCTTTATACTCGTATTACGAATATATGTTTAAAGATAGTTTAAAATTATAATCTGGCAAAAAAAAGAAGACTCAAAGATAAAACTCCGAAGACAAACACTCACATTTAATTAATTTCCCTGTAAAAATTATCAATGTTTATAAAACCTATTGAAACAAAGATCTACAATATATAAATGGAATTTATTTATCTTGAATAACATAAAATTTAATATTAATTGAAATAAAGGCTACTTCCAAACACCCATAAACCATATGAAATGAAATAACAGCAATTAGTAGTAAGTTAAGTATATAATAATGATATATATTTACTTATGCCCTATATTGCTTAAATATTATTTATAGAGCAATATAATCAATTTATGAATTATGATAGATAAATGTTGAATGAAAGGTATTGAAAATAGAAAATTTTAAAGTGACTATTGTTAATATCTTACCAATAAGACAAACAATCTATATATAATATATACAACTGTATATATTGTATACAGTTATACAATATATATACAGTTGTATACATACATAACTATGTATATACAGAAACATTCTCATATAATTCATATTAATAGCAAAGTAAAGTATGTATTTTTAGTCTTTTATTTATTTTTAAGTATTATCGTTACTGTTTTATTATCACTTCAATAAAATAAGGTTGTATATACATATAACTAATAAATTAAATTAATCTTTAAAAGAAATGCGATATTCAATTTTTTATATAATCGCTTCGATCTTGTAACTGCACAAAATAATTTTAATAACCTTAGAAGTTTACAATACATGTATCAAATATATAAAAATATTAGAGCTTTAAAGCGTTATAGAAATTACAGTAAATCAATTACGCAAAATATGTACATTAGCACCCGAATGTCTCTTTACTCCATATTAGTACGTTTATGTATATGAAAATGTAATTTTTAAAATTTTTAATCAATTTAGAACCATATGTAAAGTAAAAAAATAAAGTTTATAAATATAATATAACAATACTATTATATTTCAATATTTAAAATTAAAACGTTGTTTTTATATGGCAATATTTAAAATAACTATTAACTTAATAAAATTATTTAATGAACCTATTTATTCCGGGTAAGGCTCGTGACAGTTTGGGTCATCTTATATAACCAATATATTTTAGTGAATCTATAAACTCGTTGAAATTAAACTATTTATTGCTTACGAAAATGTATGTACATATTGTACATAAATATTTGGATACTGTCTTCTATAATGATATTAATTTGAAGCAATATTATTTCAAAGCGTGTTCAATAACTTACTATTATTCATATTATAAACTATATCACTTTATACACAAAACACAAGAATCCTTTGACTGATTACATACTAAGAGAGTTGGCTTGCCTTAGGCTGCAAATTAACGTATTGTTAAGATCTCTCTGACAAGTAATGTAATATGAACATTTGATTAATTTAGTTTTAATAATTAAGTCTTCCAAGTCGGTCACAGTTATGTTTACGTCCATATTAGCATGTCCTCTTCATTATTTACAAAGAATATGAGTAATCACAATTGGGTTTTTGAAAACAAAAATAGTATTGATTTTTTTTATGTATTTTAAAACTTTATTATTAATTATATTGATTTTTAATGCAAAAAACTTGAAAAAAAATTTTTTTAATTAATTATAAGCAATTAAAAATTGATAAAATTCAAAAAAAAATCACGTGACTGTAAACGCGCCATGATTGGTCACCATACTTGTGACATCATAATGTTAAAGCAATTTCATAATAGTATAGTGTTTATGGCTATTATCTTTAATTTGATAAAAATATCTCAAATTTATTAGTGAAAAACGATTTGAAAAGTTTATTTCCACTTACTATGTGTGATAAAGGATTTATAAAAGCAAAATCAGGTAATATTCCTGATGTTGATATATTTATGATAACTAATTTTTTTAAAAAATGACGTTCGGTTTAATTCTGCTGAATTTCGAGGTGCTAAGGCATCAAGGTAAGTCTGTTAAAAAATACTATTCTAAATGAAAATAAGTATTTATTCTCTATTAAATATAATTAATAATTATTTCATTAAATCATTATTAATAAAATGTTATTATAACATTATAAAAAACCAAAATAACATATACATTAAAAATTTAAATGTAGTCTGATACAGAACCTAGAATGTTATAAAATTATGAAAATATCTATTAATTGAATTCCAAATATTAGACAAACATACATAATATAGATTTACTATTTAATCGCTTTGAATTATCAATTAAAAAATTTTTAACGCTACGATTCTAAAGGTTATGATTTGGAGCCCAGGTAAAAAATTAATTACTGAACTATACTTATTCCATTTATACACTTAGATAAATAATAATGAATAACAATATTATTATGAATACTTCCAACGAAATGATCTTCACAACAAAAAAGAATTGATTTTGTTTTTGAATAATCTCGGTGCACTGCTTGAAACCATTTCTTGCGACGTTTTTCGTCTTGTGGAACATTTAAAAACATTTTTTCAGGAGTTGTTTTTGTAGTATTTGTACATAATGGTACAAAGCAAGAGCGATAACTTTTGAGTTTTGACATTTTTGATTATTTAACAATGCCAACACAATTTACTAGATAAAAACTCAAAACACTGTACTAATTATTATATCTCTGTATGCTACAATGAGCAAAAACTAACATTGTGACGTCACACGCGCTCGGGGTTATTCGCGAGCTGTCGGCGGATCTTCGGTACTGAATTTAAAAATTAATTTTTATTTTGAAATAACTTTTGAATTATTGCAAAAAAAAAAATTAAATAAAAATAGTTTTGTTATACAACTTATATATGATCTTTCCATTTATCACAAAAAATAAATAAATTCAAAAACCCAATTATCTGATTCTATTACATGTTTGTGACATTGATCGAAATAGACGAAATCTATTGGCTTGTTGTTAAAATAAATTATCTTTGAAGTATTGTATTCGATTTTTTTTGTATATTATTAATATTTAGCCAAAACAAATAAAGAACACTACCAATAGAAGATAGATTCTTGTTATTTATAAACTTGGAGTCGGAACTCTTTTATATATTACAACTAGTAAACCCGGCGAACTCCGTTTCGCCACCAGAATGCTTTTATATATCATTTCGTTTGTTGATTAAAAGATGAAGATTTTTTTTTTTGTTTTTTACTTGAAAAGGAAAATTTTTATTTCATTTCACAACAGTAATGAATTCATTTCGATTACAAAAATGAAGTGTTATTTAGTTGAACTTCTCTAAGTAAATGAAAGTGAATCCAAAGTAAGTAAAGTAGATACCGAATCGAAGCGTTATACGTGTCCGCAAATTATCCGTTTCATTGAAGTGCTCCTTTGTAAACCACATTTTTTGTTTTTTGGTCTAACTTTAACACAAATAAAGCGTATGGTTTCCAAACTCGTGAACACGCAAAATATAACTGCCCATGTGAAAAACAATGATTTTCTAAATTCATCCCGCAAATACTAAATGGTTTTAAGAGTTCAAACTACAAACACAATACCGGTTTGTCACAATGAGTAGCTGTCAAACAATGTATCATGCGACGACACCATCTACTTAAAATATTGATTTGTAGTACATGTTATATATGATGGCGCTGTATGTGACAAAAGATTTTCCCCCTTTTCTTCTATCTTTCGTTCTGAAGTTATAGCGTCAGGATGGAAAACCGGACTTATTTTTTTTATAGTAGATTTCTTACAAATATCAAATTGTTTTCCATACGTCATTACATATCTGTCATTATACGTCAATTGCATAGCTGTCAATTGTGTTTCGTTATTCCACGTTTTATAGTGACTGACGTTTCATGTCAAGTCCCACGGGAAGGCTGTCGAACGGGATAAAAAGTATCCTATTGCAATTTCCTGGTTCTAAACTACTTCCCTGCCAATTTTTAGCTAAATCGGTTCAGCCGTTCTTGGGTTATAAGTGGAGTAACTAACACGACTTTCTTTTATATACATATATCGATTATTTAATATTCATATATGAACATATGTAACTCTGGTGTACAAGATATTTGTTATTGCTATATTATAGAAAGCATGCCAAGAATATTAAACTTTTGCCATAGGCTCTTTAAATTAAAATAAATTTAATTTAAAATTCACATATTTAGCCAGTTGTTATTAAAAACTTATCTACCATCGTAAAAAAAAACTTAAAAATATTATTAATATATATTTGTTGATATGAACTTTGCTTAGTTGTAGAGAGAATGATAAAATCAGCTAATATTTTTAGACAATGCTAGAATAAATTAGTCTTCATATGATATTGTGTACTTTGCTAATGCTTATCAAGTCAACCGAAAAATTGTTTGACCTCTCTTTAGATATGAATTACCCCATTTTTTTTATTTTATATACTTTTATATTATCTTATATATTACACACAATTACACATAATAAACAACACTTTGGATTGGAAAATGATAACAAATTCGAAGCAGCAGACTCACGAAAACTGTAGCATCATCATTAAGTCGCTTTAAGTACAATAAAAACAAAAAATTGAAAAGTATTAATTTACACTTTACAGGGCCTTTATGAAAACTAAAGACTTTCAGTGTATTACGTTTATGTTTACAAAAGAACAATGATCACTAAGATTTTACAGATCATTGTTTTATGAATATTCTGAAGTGACAAAGTTTTATTTATTTGTGGTGATGATAAAGTGTTCTTAATATGTATTCATTTGCACATTTGCACATTTATTTTACTAATATGTGTAATTGGCGGCCGTAAATATGAAATATTATTTAATGGGTGACTATTTAAGAACTAGTAAACAAAAATGTAAAGAAAAGTAAAAAAAAATCATTGGTAAAGTATGGGATTATGTTTCTATATTAAGACTGGTTACATTCACGTACAAAATTACTATAAAGATTTTGAGAAAATGTACTTAAACTTAAAACAACACAATCTATCGCAATACACATAAAACCCTATCTAAGTGGTTTTAAACAGAAAAGATTTCTGCTAGAGTTACCAACTATATAGCTTATACCAATTTCAGTAGGTATTGATAAATTTTGAATGTTTTAAGACTTTAGAAAATTTGGTGATCTGTTTTCTTAAAATATTAACTTTTAGTGAATATTTTTAATGTGTCTTTTCTGAACATTTTCCTTATTCCACATTTACTTAGTTTTTATAAATGTATATGGGGCCGTTCAAGTATTACGTAAACAGATTTATTACAATTATTTACCCCCCCCCCCCCACCCCCTTGTCAGAAAAAAATAAGCAAACCCCCTCCCCCATGCTTACGTAAATATTTTCAATTACTTTATTTTTTTTTAATATAAGTCCAGAAAAAAATATAATTGTATTTTTTATGGATCTACTCGATGTGACGATTAAAAATTAATAACTACAGATGACGTAATCGATGTGTCTTACAAAATACAATGTTGTTTTGTTCAACAGAGGCTGAAAATTGTATGATGTTACTTTTGAATTCTCTTCATCGTTTGAAGTTTATCATAATAAGTAATTTATAAACTTATGCTATAATTTTTATATCATAAAAAAATCTATGTTTTCATTACATAAAATTTTTCTTACATGAAAAAAAGGGATTTTAATACCACAAGATTTAAGCTTTGAGCTCAAATATTGTAGCAAGTGAGAAATAAATTTATGGCGAGGACGCTTACTAATTCACAATTTTAGTTTAATTCAAAAACCACGATTATGACCATACCAGTAAAACATATGTACAAATTTTTCAAACAACTACAAAAATTTCACCAATCAAAATAAACAAGAAGAAATGAATTTTTGTATGTTCTTTAATCAATTCTACGTCCATTAACATCATTAAAAATATTACTTTTATTTAATAACTTGACTATAATTTTCACAAAAATGTATGGCTTTACTACAAATAAATACTTTATTATAAATAACTTTCAGTCAGTCAGTAGTGGCCTAGTGGTTAAGGGGCCCGCCTCTCGTTGCCGAGGGCGCGGGTTCAAACCTGGCAAGTACCAATGTGATTTTTCGGAGTCTTATGTACTTTCTGAGAGTATTTAGACATCACTGACATACGGTGAAGGAAAACATCGTGAGGAAACCTGGACTTATAGTTTCACAATTATAAGTTTGAAATCACCAACACGTCTTGAGCAAGCGTGGTGATTAATGCTCAAATCTTCTCCATGTGAGAAAGAGGCCTTTGCTCAGCAGTGGGCGTCTGATAGGCTGATGATGATGAAATAACTTTATTTTCAATTATTTCTAAGATTTTCACATATGTACTTATATTGTTCTAATATGTTTCTGACTTGACCTAAAGTTATTCTACGAACTTTTTTTATTATTACTTAATGAACTACATGTAATTGAACCTCATTTTTTTAAGTTCTTAAATGCATATCTACAAATTTATTTTAAGTCGAGACAATTACTGGAAATATTACAAGATAATAATTCTTGAATTATGTAAGTTAAACCGAAGAAAATCTAAATTAACCTTCTTAATCTTTTTTACTTTATCCCCTACTTGAACCAATATTCGTCACGCAATAAAAACCTATAGAAACCAATCAATCAAGTTGATTGAAAATTTTGCTTTTATTACTTATTGTATATATGGGTAACTTGGACAGTGGAGGTGAGCGTATAACGCGCGTTAGTTAAGGGGCCCCTTAAACCTACACCTGGGTCGTTAGTCCCAGGCACTGTTGAAGCTCCTCTCCCTGCACCGCGATGGACCCGGCACCCTCACGGTGAATCCATTGAATGCTAAGAAGTTTCGTCTCTATAATACGTATAGATCGAGTATCTTAACTAATATCATAAATTATCAACCTTATATGAAAATACAGAGCCCTAACAGTTTCTCATTCATAAACATATTATCCCGTTCGAAGAATTATATGTGAAAAATAAAAAAAATCCCCGTATTGAATTAGAATATCAAATTTATCAACGAAAATACAAATAATTCCATATTGTTCTGAATTTTATTCTTTTTTGTATTGAAATAGATTTGAAGATGATAGAGGAAATTGTTACAGAATTTAGAAAGTTTTTACTCATTTTTACAGTTAATTACATAAAATTAATAAATTTATATTTCCATCACGAAAAAGGTAGAAAGCTAAGTAATAAAAAATAATATAAGAACAAATTAAATATACAATTACAAGCTGTCATCTATGCAAATGTTAAGATTTATAAAACACTAGTTTTTTCCCGCGACTTCGTCCGCGTTAGTTTGGTCAAGAGTAATATATGTAGGTGTAGCTGACCAGGCGAACTCTATTCCGTCTTAGAGGCCATAAATAATCAGGTTTTTCCTGTTTCAATCAAACAGAATGATTGACATATAAGTTAGTTGTCAAATCTAATGTCAAAAAAAACTTTTGTATGGGAAATAGAAAATGGCTGTTTTTAGGGTTTGCCCGGCAATTATTCCAATTTTTCTCACCTTTTATACGAGTTTTAGCGAGACTAAGGAACAGCAATCCATTTTTATATATATAGAAGATAGAAGATAATTACACTTATTTTCAAAGATTTTGTGTATAACGGATAGTTATTGACCATCAAAAGCAGTTATAGTAAAAACAAAACATAATTTTTAAGTCGGAAAAACCTATCATTATCATACTTTTCTGTACTTCGTCTATAAGGATCTGTATTGCTGCTAAAGAAAAAAAATGCTGCTATTTAGTTTACAAATCGGTATTTCTCCAAGGAAAGGAGGCATTTTTTATTTTAATTACAATGCCATTCAAAAATTCAACGGTTAGCGTTGATGGCATCTTACCTAGATACATGTGTAAGTTATAAGTATTGTCAAATTTTTGTTATATTTTTACCCGAAAAGTTAAAATAATAATTCCATAACAAGAATTTTGTACGTAAAACCTTTTGATAATAAGGAAACAAATACGTTTATTTAATTATAATATCAAATCTATGTTAATTTACAATTGAATAGTATCAACAGAAATATTTTAATTTTTAACTTATATTCTGAAAAATACATTATGCGATATATCTTTTTATATGTTATGTACAAAGTTTTGTGTTAATTCTTAGGTTTCAGTCTTTCAATTTAAATATAAAGAACAAAATAATAAAATCTCAAAGTTTCATTTTATACAGTACAGCAGATTCGCTTCTTATTTTTATTGAAATCATTCTTTCATTGAAATTTTTTGCTATACCCTGATATATTAAATATTTGATGTAATAACTACAGTGGATAAAACATTTTTCAATCTACCAATCAGAGAGTAAGTCACCTTTACGTGTCACCAAAGTCAAATAGTAATCCGCATTAGAATCTGTCAGTGCGTATTATGTACCAATTACTCAAGAAACATCTCTTTGTTATGTTCTACGATATTTCGCAGATGTGCTTCTGCACCTGACCTTACTAAATATATTGTGAACTACTATATAGGTAATTATAACATCGGAATTTGAATGGAGTTATTTAAAATATAGTTAGGAAACTCCTTGGTCAAGAAACAAAATAGAAGCAGAGTTAGGAACTCCTTGGAAAAGAAACAAAATAGAAGCAGTGCGCAAAAAGAAACATCTGCACTTTCTGGTGGTCCGTCGTCGAGGCAACATCGCTCATGGGTTTTCGACTATTAATATTGGTTTAGCAATTAGTCTAAGGCTATTTTAAGGATATTACTCTGTAAGTACTTTAGTTGTTGTTTAACTGGAGTTAGCAGGTTATCATTTCATTCCTTTATTTACCTTTTATATTTGTTCATTTTAATTAATATCGCATAGTCAAATTGTCAAATGTCTTACTGTTATTTTATTTTTAAAAATCCGAACGAAGTTCCTTAATATAATGTTTTCTTTATTTAGTTAACCTTACTTAAGCTTGAGGTTTGTTCAAGTGTTTAAAAATCTTGAAGATACCGACAAACTATCTTTTATATTATGCAGTTGGCATTTTAAGTTTAGTGGTTGAAAGGAATCGTATGATGCTATCAAAATATGATGTTTATAATTTGTATATTGAATTGAGTTGCTACATTAGGTTAATTTATTGTGGTATGCTTCAGTTATGCTTTAGTGTTTGTTTCATGTCAATCGATTCATAAATAAAAAAGTTATGTCAAATTAAAGAATCACGTCGAACACTCTTTTATGCTTATACATACAAACTATGAATTTATACATACAATCTATTCATAATAAAAATAGGTATATATTTAAAAAAAAACGCTGCTCATAGTCACTATTCCACGCGAACGAAGTTGCGGGCACAGCTAGTATGTAAATACAATACCATATATTCATTCAACATAACGAAACATGTGATGTCATCATTTTAATATATGTATATTCGAACCAGTGGTTTCCTCAATATTTGTTGGTTGTATTGATCCAATTTTCTCTAAACTCAAACGGAGCACAGTGGGCTTTGGATCGAGATTCAGGAAATTGAAAAAAAAAGTAGGTCTTCTCAAAAGCACTGAAAACTATTTTCGTTTTGTGTGCCGTTGTAATTAAAACTTACTCCTATGTATAACCTCTCCGTGGAAGAGAAATAGACTATGAATATAGTTTATCAGCTTTGTGGAAAGAGACAATAAAATATATGTTCAAGGACAACTTATTTAAAATTTAATTAAAATATCAATAATTAATTACTCATACAATTCTCATTTGAAAAAGGACATTATGATGGGAAATATCGCCGGTAGAAGAGGTGTCAGTCGTAGAAGAAAGTCATGGCTACGAAACATCAGAGAGTGGACTGGAATTGCGAGTGCTGAACATCTTTTCCACCTCGCAAGAGACAGAGAAAAGTATGCGGAGCTAACTGGCACCCTTCGCTAGTCGGAGAGGCGCCTTAAGAAGAAGAAGATAAAAAAGGACAATAAATTCTTCTCGATATATGTAGTTGTATTTTTGATTGCCATAATGCTTTGATTATTATATATCTAGTCACAGAAAGTCGGTAAATTTAATATCAAACCGTGTATTAACAAATATGCCATCATATAAATGAAAATCACGCAGTTTTCATTTATGAAATAATTTACAAACGCTTTACCTTCTACTTCGTTAAAATACACAACAGTAAATAATGAAAAGTATGAATGTATATTATAGGATATGACTCTCGCTTTCAAAATACGTTCACGTCTCATGTTAAAAGCTTGTAAATTCCCCTTTTTTTTAACTTTACTGGCCTTGTTCTTAGGGCTTAACACGAAACCATTTATACAGCCGAATTATACAATAATGAACATGAAAGAGATTATTTATTGTATAAAAAAAATTAAATTTTTGGTTGACTGTCATTAATAAGTTAAATTAAATGGTTTTAGTATCATTAGGGTTATACTCAATACTATCAGTATCATCGTGAATAAATGGATATAAAAATTTTACAGGTGGTATATACTATGGACTTAGTCATTGTCTTGGCGTCATTTGACGTGAAAAAGGTTTTTATCACACGCTTATAAAACATAAATTTAGTATTTGTACTCAAAATAAATAAGAAGTTTTAAACCCTTTAAAATTTTCAGACTCTTTTCCATAATATTAATAAAAATTATTTTGAAGACACTTTTACAGTCATATTTCATACCTATGTATTTATTTTATGTATTCTGATAACTAAAAATTTTAAAGCTATAAAATTGCTATTATAAATGTCTTTCTATTATATTAAATTTGTAGATTTATTTTTAAAAATACATATATTTAGTATATATTTATTAGTTATCTATTCATTAAAGAAATTCAATCATCAATAAAGTTGTATTTGTCCGAACTATACATTAAGTTATTATTAAATAAGATGCAAAAGAAACTGTGTGTAAAAATTAAAGTTCTACCTATAATAGTGTTGCTTCTTTAAGGTTATGAGATCTATATCAATACTCATATTTTTCAAAATAACTTCCGAATATGGTTTGATTATGAGGAAATAAAAGTATTCGCTCGTGCCCTTGAGACATCAAAAAAAAAACCTATTATTAGATTACAAATTCATCATCGAACTTTAATATATAACAGGTTAGTAAAATGTTAATAGTGTTTTATTATATTACAAAGAAAAGATGATCAGGAAAAGTGACAAGAATTTGGGAAATTTTAAAGTTTATTAAATAGTTGTCGGAATTTTTAAATTGTTAAAGGAAAGGAGTCGTTTATTAAATTTTTAGATTACATGAACTAATATTCTTTTTTGTTACATTGGAACTGTCACATATTTATTGTATCTCTCATAATTGCTAATCACGTGAAGAATTTGGGTGCCTAGTTTTAGCGATTTCTTAATGATCGAATGTGACACTTCTTATTATATAAAAAGTGATAATTTTCGTTTTCTCTTTCCTATTATAAAATAGAAGAAAATAATATTCTTTTTATTATATGGGAGCAAAATAAATATATAATAAAATATCCTTGTCACGTTTTTTCCGTTTTTAGTTGACCGTGTTACGAAATTAAATTGAACAAAGTGAAAATTATTTTCACTCCGATACGCCGATGAACAGACGAAACTTCTTAGCATTCAATGGATTCACCGTGCGGGTGCCGGGTCCATCGCGTTGCAGGGAGAGGAGCTTCAACAGTGCCTGGGACTTGCGACCCAAGTGTAGGTTTAAGGGGCCCCTTAACTAACGCGCGTTATACGCTCACCTCCACTGTCCAAGCTCCTCTCCCTACCTAACCAAATTTGAAAAGAACCTACTAGGGCTGCCTTCGATATACGTTCCAAGAATGCATTAATGTGAGTTCTGGACAAGCCCAAGTCCTTTAGTAGGTTGTAGAGAGATTTCGCTGTTATACCTCTCGCTCCCACCTCTACCGCGTACAAATCTACTACGAACCTATTTCGAGTGAGTTCGTTTGTGAGCTCGTAATATTTGTTGACCTTGATGGCATGGTCTTTGGGGATGTTGGTTTCCCAAGGGGCCGTAAGCTCTATCATCACTACGCGCTTTAAAATTATTTTATATTTTGTTTTGAATTTTCCTGAATTAAAAAATACATATTAATGTTATTATTATTAATGAATTAAATTATGTTAAAGTTTCATTAAAGTTCAAAACTTCATTTTTAATAGGAATTACTGTATCTAAAGTGTCTATAGGAAGTAATAATATAATGAAAACTATACTTTCAGCATTTTAATTTTTATATTATTTATATCGGAATTCATCCGTGGCTTACATTACTTGGGATTTAAAGCATTTGCCGAATAAGTGACTGAGGCCATGTGAACTAAGTCCTTTTTTGTGAATATACCTACTATAGAAAGTACATGTTCAAAGCAACTTGAATAGTTTCACCTGAATAACATAGATTATGAGGAGAAATTATCTGTTTATTTAAGTTTATACTCAAATAAAGACAAGCAGCTTGTTAAGTAAAATTAAGCTTGAAAAAGAATGTCATGTAAATCAAAACGTTTGTAGTATTGGTAATAAAATCTTAATTAATTGAGGCACGACCATCGACAATTTTTGAGGCAATATACTTTATTCATTTATTTATGTAATAGTTTTACTTTTTCTTTTATAGGAAAAATAGATATAAAAAAAGTTTAAAAAATATTATTTAACAAAATTCTTTTAAAACCCAAATCATGATTGATCATTTTATTTTAAATGACAGCGTATTATAATTTTATATTTTATGTATCTTTTAAATATATTTTATTGTTTATAAATTTATCATGTAAAGTTCTATATATATATATATATATATATATATATATATATATATATATATATATACTCTTTATTGCACAGTAAAATTACATAGTTATTTCACATCATGAACAAGTTGACAAAGGCGGGCTTATTTCTATAAGAAATCTCTTCCAGCCAACCTACAGCTGTAAGGGTTAGTGTGTATAGCGGGTAATAAATAGTTGTGCAATTAGATATGCTCTAAATAATAATAAAAATATAATATAAAATTTTTTTTTTTAATATAATACATAGTATAACATTTACATAAATATCCATGATATAATAAATACTATAATAATAAATACATATATACTTATACTACATCTAAATACATAAATATTATATATATATATATATATACAACAGTGAAAAATAAATAAATAAATAAATAAGTTAATTTGATAAATTTATAATAGTTGTGACAGAAAGTGCTCTTTTAGTCTTTTTTTAAAGAGGTTAACGTTAGGACTCTTTTGGATGGTTTTTGGGAGATTGTTCCAGAGGTTCGCTGCAAAAAGAGTTAGGCAGAAACTTTGTATTACTTCTAGGCACTTCTAACTCTGAAGTAATACAGGAACGATATCTTTCTTAATACATCGAAGAAGTATTTAATAAGATAATTTGTAGAGTAACTATTTAAGAAATCAATCAAAATATGAAATTACTACTTTTACTTAATGATAGTGATAAAAGAAAATTAACTCTCAAGAGTCCGATATCGTTAAAATATTTCTGAATCTTAGCGAGCATTTACTTTTCTAATGTTATATAACAAATTTACTAACAAAGTCTCTTTAAGTGACATCAATGTAAAAATTTTTATAGAAACGTTGTTTTCTTTGTATTTGAAAACTTTTTATGGGCTGTTCGAAATAAAAAAATAATATTACATTAAATTCATTTCAACGTGCTTTTTATAATAGAACTTATATTACAATTTTGACACTTCCTCCTAACTTTTGGTTAGATTTATTAAAAAAAACATAATTTATTAACACATTAAAATAACCTAATCTTGATTTTGTTTCTTTTTTTCTATACATGTCGTGTGGATAAATTGAAGTATTCTTTATTGTGATCGCGATGCAAATGTTGTGTTAAATTATAACTTTATAGTGTTAATGAATTTAAACATATAAGAGTAAATTTATTGGATTATATTTGTATTGTAATTATTATTAATTTACTTATATTGACTTGGTTTTACTTCCATACCATTAATCTTACATTAGCAACTAGTTAAAACATAATCTTATTTTTAATATATTTTATACATTAAATTTGTTACCTAATATAATTGAAATGTATTACAACAATGAATTGATTCTTTCGTGATATATGTACTTACAAGTATAACTTACGCGGTAGAAGTGGGAACGAGAGATATAACAGCTGGAAGAGGAGCTTGGACAGTGGAGGTGAGCGTATAACGCTTGTTAGATCAGGAGCCCCTTAAACCTACACCTGGGTCGTAAGTCCCAGGCACTGTTGAAGCTCCACTCCCTGCAACGCAATGGACCCGGCACCCGCACGGTGAATCCATTGAATGCTAAGAGGTTTCGTCTCATATTCATACATGTTACAATGTCTGTCCCATAAATGAATGCTCAAACAAATAATTCATCGTCGTGCGCTCGAACGTATAACACATGCCGGTGCAATAAAAAGTGATCTGTGAATACCCCCAGAATGACTAAATGTGACAAGTGCAATAAATATATCACCAAAAATAAACCTGGTTTAGAATGTAACCGATGCGAGAAGGTAGTGCATTTGAACACCATATGTTCAGAGCTTTCGAATAAACAGCTGTCGGCAGTACGTGCAGTGGAAAATCTAGAATGGACATGTCGAGAATGTCACGAAAATTCTCCAAAACGTCACTCAATTGTTATTCCTGACGATGATGAAGAGAAGGAAGACAAGCGAAATGAGGCTCCGGATCTAAAAATTGACATGCAGCAACTGTTGGCAGACATAACAAGGCAAATGGAGAAAACCATTAAACGCGAAATGAAAGAACTTAGTCAATCATTGCAATTTCATAGTGAGAAAATGGATGAAGTAATTACAGTGTTACAAGTTGGCGAAGAAACCATAAAATATTTAAAGAAAAAGAACATCGAACTCATAAACAAAAATAATAATCTAGAGACGAGGGTAGGTGCACTGGAACAGCGTTTACAAGAAAAAGAGCAGCGGGAGTTATCTAACTGCGTTGAAATTTGTAATGTTCCTCAAATGGTTAATGAAAATACTTATCTGCTAGCTAAACAGGTGGCAAAAACACTTAATCAATAATCTGAAGATATTAAAGAAGCAATTCGTCTACCAGCTAAGAAAGAAAATCCGAGCCCTATTATGATCAAACTAAACAATTAACAACTTCAAAACTCATGGCTAACATCTGCAAAGTCAAGTTATCATAAAATTAAAGCGGTCGATATTGTTCCCGAAACTACTGACAAAATTGAAGGTGAAAAATCAATATATCTCAGAGAAAC
The DNA here is from genome assembly GCA_916720795.1 of Danaus chrysippus. Lineage (NCBI taxonomy): Eukaryota > Metazoa > Arthropoda > Insecta > Lepidoptera > Nymphalidae > Danaus > Danaus chrysippus. The sequence continues at coordinate 5,226,460 of CAKASE010000075.1, forward strand.
CCTAACACCGTATGTCATCAGCCTATTAACGCCCACTGCTGAGCATAGCCTCTTCTCACATGGAGAAGGTTTTGAGCATTAATCACCACGCTTGCTCAAGACGGGTTGGTGATTTCAAATTTATAATTGTGAAACTATAAACCCAGGTTTCCTCATGATGTTTTCCTTCACCGTATGTCAGTGGTGTCTAAATACTCTTAGAAAGTACATATGATTCGAAAAAATCACATTGGCACTTGCCCGGGCCAGAATCGAACCCGCGCCCTCGGCGACAAGAGGCGGGCTCTTTAACCACTGAGCCACCACTGACTATTAACACCGTATAATAGACATTTACTATGGTTTGCCAAAAAAGAACTAAGTACCACCTACAAATTCATCTGGATCAAAAAAGGAATTTTACGTGCACGCAAAGAAGGTGATAAAGAAAAAGCAATAATTATTCGATCAAAAGAAGATGTTAATAAGCTAAAATAATTCTTAATTATACGTAGGTACATAGGTTATACTTATTGTTCTATAGATAAAATTTCTTCTAAAGATGGATAACATCAGAGATAATATTTTAGAATTATCAGATTGTACTAACTTAAAAATATTTATAGACAGTATACCTACTAACATAAATCTTTTATGCATTCATATAAACATTAGGTCAATAATCAAAAATTTCTCAATACGAGAATACTGTATTCAGCAAAGTTCAAAAATTCCCGATGATGTAATTATAATCACTGAAGCTAATATATCAGAATCGCTAAGCTATTTGTACAACCTGCAGGGATATAATATGCACACACAGTTGCGTACGGGACGCAAAGGAGGAGGCATTATAATGTACGTACGAAAAATTAATAAATTTACCACAAAAAATTACAAACCACAACATTTCGAGCTTCTTTTTGGTTACATTAACACTTCATGGGGATATAAGGCAACTTTGTGTGCTATGTGTAGACCACCTAGTAATAGAAAGCACTTATTTGTAAATGAACTAAACATATTTCTTAGTAAAATATGACAGAGTCAGGATATATGTATATGTATAAGGAGATATAAACTTTGTCTTAAAATATAACTGTCCTATAAAGCATAAATATAGCACTGTTATGTATAATCACGGGCTTGTGTGTAGGATCTCGGAATATACCCGTGTAGAAGAGTGTAGTAAACAAATTAGTGAGACATGTATTGATCACATTTACGCGATATCCTAGAGTATCTTGTTCCAACATTTTTGAACAATCTTACTAATGATTATAAGTAATAATAAAGAAAATTTTTAATTATTAATAATAATACTTAATATTACTAATAAAATAAATTTAAGTAATATCTCATAAAGGGAAACGGAGCACCTGTATTTGCACTATCTACAAGTTATTTCTTTCAAATGCATTATCGCAAAACCGGCTTTAATGACCGACCGGCCGAGTAGTGCATCGTAAGTACCTATTGTATTATTAACATAATTTAAAAATCTTTTAACGTATACCCTCACATATGAGTTATAATTAAACTAACATCAGTTATTCAAAATCTTATGTAGTTAATAGTGTTATAGGTGGTATATTTATGTACTAAAAGTTTCGGGTGTACTCGATGAATGCCGGTGTACGGATAAACCCGAAAGGGATTTTGTAACACCGTAAAAGAAATTTGTAATGTATTATATAAATAAATAATAATAAATAAAATAAATAAATAAAATTAAATTAAACAGATTTAAATAATTGAGCATTAAGTCATTATTTGCATTTATTTATTTTCAAATACATATATACTTGTATATAAATACATATATATACTTAAATACTAAATAAAATTTCACTTTTTGTGAGAAATGAAGTTTCATTGCTCGTTCATAATCCAACCTCAAATAATTATTTAAAACAAGGTATTGATTACGAAAACTTAACATGAGAGGACAGAAATTGTTTTGACAAAATTGACGTCAATGGATTTAAAATGTTTTTTGGGAGTTTCATAAATTAATTAACTTATATCAATATTTCAGATAATAATAAAATACTGTATTCAATAGAAATACTTAACTGATTGAGGAATTAATTCTTAAAGGCAATGACTGCGACAATGAAAGAATTCAAAACAATGTGTTCGCGAAATATATGTAGAATGTGTAGAAAAACTACTTTGATAATTTTAATCAAAACCCATCTTATCTTGCAAGAATACCCTTAGAAACCATGACATTTAAGAAACATTCTATAAAATCAAACACAATAATAATACAATTAAATTTATATCATTTACTACATAGTTAATTCAGGTTTCCTTCATCCTCATATCTATCAACATAAGCTTTCTATTTCATACACTCTTTGAATCAAGTAGGATAACGTGTGTCTATAATAAGATACAGAGCAAGTTACTTTGTCTTAAGTGAAAGTTGTCAACTAGAACTAAGATAAATGGACCAATACAGGTAAATGAATTCAGCAGTTGTTAAAGCTAAGTCTTGGGATAAAATGTGCTGTTTTTTACCCTTCTATACTAATAATCTCTTATCGTTTCAAGTTTTAATTGTGTTTGAAATTATAATATTACTCAATTCACATTTTCAGTTCAATTTACGCGCAAAATAATCAACCATAACGTGGAACGATGATCGTTTAATGAACCGCTTTTAAAGTAATATTTGAAGCTGAAATGTTATATTTATTTTAGGTGATAAATAGTTAAATTTTATTATACGTGTACTACGACCTTGACGAAATACAACCTACATACAATAAGTGTATTAAAAAGAAATGTTTTTATATCCAGCATTCGTGAAAAAATAGGTTTTCTTGTAACAATATCAACTATTAATAAATCTAGATAAAATTAATTCTAGATTAAATTCTTTTATATTTTTATCAAGTCAATTAAATAGAATTGGGTATTAACTATTTTTATTTAAGACACAATAAATATATGTTTTTAAGAGAATTTGCTAAGCTACGTATTACCATAAAAGATATACAGAATTAATTTGTATAAAGTGGAATATGCTATCAGAGTTTTTTATACATAACGCAACCGTAATTATAGGTATAAAATCTTGACAGATTTTGACAATATATGTAGAATATGTTTATCTTAATGAATAGATCACGTAATTTGAATTCAATAATTGATCATCATTCGTATATTATTCTGAGGTCAAAGAAAATTGTGCACGTAATATACATGTATCCTTTAAAGAAATTTAATACTTCGTTAAGTTGATCACAATAAGTCGTTAAGCAGTTTTCACACTAGTGAGTCGTAGTGATAGTTAGATAAGATACTCAATCCAGACTTAAGCGAACATCAGTCTAGACTATGTCAAGGTTGGCGCCTGTCATAGCGACTACAAAATTAAGGACATAACCGTGATGATTATTAGCTTTTCAGAACATGTGTCGTATTTATAATGAAGTACGCATTTTTTAATTTAGTATAACTGAAAGAACAAAATGTCAATAAAGCAGATTTCAATAGATTTAAAACTAAGTTAATATAGAATTTTAACATACAATTGATTAACATTAGTTATTATTTAACTATTTTATGTTAAATAAGTATGAAATTGCACGTCATTAATTATCGAATATACATACATGTAACAATTTTTTAATCTCAAAATATTTGATGGGTTAATATTACAATACAACTATTCATGGCGCTCTAGATTTAGGCTAGGATAGTAAATTATGTTTAAAAATATATATGGTTTATAGTAATAAATATATGGATGTTATAAAAATATATGTATTTCAAGATTTTCATCCTATTTATCAGTATATTAGTCAGCTTTAGTTACAATTTATAATAATGATAAATTATTAAATTTAAATCAAATAACAACGTAACGACAAGCTTGATATTAATTTGTCCTTAGATTTTGTTGTTGAAGTTTGAAGAATAAATTCATTAAAGAAGCTTTATTATTTTAACAGTAAGATAAATTTTAAATGTATTTTACAATGGATTGTTTTGTTTCGCGATAATTTTGCTGTCTTATTTATGGCTCTTAAAAGCGAAAAGGACGTGGTGTTGTATACTATACCTGTATCATGTTAAATTTCATACAAATGACTTCAGTCGTTTCGTTAACAAACCCCGAATTTCCCATTTACAGTATGTAAATGCGTATCATTTATTATTTGAGCTCTTAATTACAACACGTCAGATCAATATCAATGCGGTATCTGATAGAAAGCTGAATTCCGATTTACTTCAGTGATAAATCAATTGCCGTAATGTTTATTTATTGTGTACGTAAGTTATTGTTTACGGAAATATGACATAACATTTTTACAATACTTAATTTATTAATATTAATAATTTTACTGACTATTTATTTATTTTATTTATTTATTTTATTAGGAAGCCAACATAATGTACAATGATCTTACAAAGTACACTAGAATTAAAGGCTAACTCAGCATGCATTCACAAAAAAATATACATACATATATAACAAAGCAACATATCAAATAACAAATAATATAAAATAAAGTAGAACTCTTATAAAATAAAGTAGAACTATTTTGTAAGAGGTATAATATGGACTATTCCATAGATATTATTTACAATAAGTATATTACATAAAATTTTTAAAGCTATTTTTTATTTTTGTTTTATGGGACCTTAGACTATCGTTATATATATCAATATCCACTTTTTTACAAATATTATTATAACTTCTTAAAGCCCTATTTAAAGGTGCCTTTATTCCTAAATTAATTCTTGCAACCCGACATTTAAAAGTTGGTGTATTTGTATGCCTCATGTTAGGTCTCGGTACTACCATATTAAATTCCTTTAGTAATTCAGGACAATCAATTTTTCCCGATATTATTTTGTGTAAAAAGCATAAGTCTAGCATATCTCTACGATTACCAAGAGTTATCATATTGTAATTTTTTACAAACATTACAAACTAGTAAAGTATTTTTAATTTTATACTAGTAAATCCATTTCTGCCACGATGATGATCAAAAAAGCCCCGAAAAAAAGAGAGGGAACGAATATTTTTTATATAATAAATGAATTTCATTACGATATGAATAGACAAGTTGTATCTATAATTCAAGTGATCTCTATTAAGAAGTGAATGAACGCTCAAATCACGAGATGTTTTTTACTATAAGAGTAACTTGTTACTTTTCTCGCCCTGTCTTTCTTAATTTATTGCTCTACTGAACGTAAACACTTCTCTCTTGTTTATTTTTCTTGCAACGAGTAGTCATTATTGTAATGTCAACGTCAACGAGTAGTCATTATTGTAAGTCTTAAAAATTTATTTTTGTTAAGCATATTATGATAAATCACCTCTTTAGAAATTGTATTCTGTAACAACCTATATTTAAAAAGTTGTAAAAAAATTGTTTAAAACTTTTTCAGTGGAGGATTGATTCGAAAATTAATCAAACTTCATTCTTTATGATTTAGTTGATTTCTAACCACAATGAAATAATGATACATATATGTAATGTAACAAAAGATTAATTCCCACTAAATGTAGGTTACATAACACACGAAAACCTTGCATTATTTTAAAGTCCCGTAATTATATGAAATATCTTTTTGCGATTGATAAATTTATTTTCTATACTGATATTTAGTATATTTATTTTTGTATAAAACAATTATATCCACATTTATTTGACTGTATTTCTAAAAAACGAAACGATCTACCATACTTATAAGGAACTTACTAACATTTTCAGTTATTGATTCTACCCTTTTTATTCTTTAATATAATATTTTATTAAAGTTAAAGATACGTCTCTCAAACGTGAGTATGAGAATTCGAAACCTTGCATGTAACATTGAATTTTTTCTGAGTTATACGTGTTTTCTAAGAAAATTTAGATACTACTGACGGTGACGGAAAACATCGTTAGGAAACCTGGAATTATAATTTCAAATTATAAGTTTGAAATTAATACTCCAACATTCTCCATGAGAGAAGAAGCAGCTCAGAAGTGGGCACCAATAGGCTGATGATGATATATCTTCTAAATTATTTTCTAAAATTATCATTCAATGCTCTTCAACTGAAATTCAAACCATATCTTTAAATGCAATCTAAACAGCTCTCACAAATTAGAAGCTTGTGGGTGTAATTATCTCGACATGTTGTTCTGTTTAGAAATTTAAATACGCTGTTATTTGAAAGTTGAAATTGAAATTTCAATTTGGAGTAAAAATTTAATATTTTCTTTAATAAATAGAGAATTTATATTTATATTTTTGTATGGTCAAAGATTTTATTTATTGGAGATCATTTATTTGATATTTATCTGTCTCAAAGTTATAAGAACTAATTTTTAATTCTTGTTTCCTTTTCTGTCAGAGCAAAAAAGATCTTGTTATAAACATTTTAACAGTAAATCATTTATATCTTAATAAAAGAGCTAATTTCAAACCTTATCTACTTAATTACCACTGAAAGTAATCATCTAATGAACAATATATTGTTAGTCAAACCTGTAGGTACGTGTGAAATATCAACATTATTTTATGTCAATTATTGTTCATTGAGAATCATTACACCATAAACACCAGCGGCTTGTAATCGATGTCTGTTCAATTAATAAATTATTAAGGATAAGTTCAATATAACATCGCAGTCTTGATTATTTTCATTTAAAATAAATGCAATTCATGTTACTTATACATTGAACTGCTTAACATGCTAATGAAAGAACATTTCAATATAAATAATATAGAATTCCAATAAATTTCTATATTTATCTTTTTCAAATCGACTTTTTTACTAATTACAATGACTTTAGACACATAATATCCGAAAGACTTAGTTTCATTTAAACGTGAACACGCGAAAATATTCAATATCAAATTATGTATGTGTTTTAGTTATGATTCTATGTATTTATAATGCTAACGATATGAAAGGGTCATACTTGAATAAAAAAGCATAGTATTAGAAAAACCTACTTTAATCCTTCTACATATATTTATGTGACGCAACGAGTTGAGAAGCGGCTAATTGACCACAAATTAGTTTAAAGCCTCTACAAAGTGTAAGGCTTCATACTATGAAATATGTATGTTATTTATATAAATTGTCATAAATGTTTTTCAAATATTTTAATTATTTCTATTATATTAATGTTGTATTTCTTACAACTGTAAGGTTATCATAAGAATATTTATCTGCCACTTCTTTACAGACATCAAATCGAAGGGTAAATAATACCTCACAAAATAATATTAATATAACAAACAACTAAGTGTTACTTATTTCAATATATTAAGATTCACTTTATTTTGTCTTATGTCATAAAGCTCTAATATTGTTGACATAATTTATCTTGTTTCGTTTTATTAGTGTTAATTTGTTAAGGAAGTTAATTTAGACTAAACAATTGAGTAACTATAATCTAATTTAAATTATTTCTAAGAGGTTGTTTTTCAAATCCGAAGTTTAAAAGTAAATGGCATTTTTATTAAAGTACTTTTCCTTAAACTATCACATTTTTGAGAACCGTTCTAATTTTAAGTAAAATTGACTCTTATTTTTATGAATAACTTCTTCTACCTGTCAATTTTCCAGCTTTAGCCATGGTCTGCCTTACATGTTGTGAATAGACATCAATCCTCTTTGGGAATGTATTTTTATTAATGATTATTAAAAATTAAATAAAGCATATTATATTTATAAAGTATTTTGTTAAAGAATGTGTTTGTTCTCGTATCAAGACATAATCAGAACGAGGTATTTCCTAACTGAAGTTATAAAACTCAGCTTGTATCATAATATTGTCGATAAGAAGTTGACATTTATAAGAACCCTTTCTTGAATTTATAAAAAAAATTTAGATCAAAGTGGTTAAATGTTCTGAGCGGAGATGCGCGTAAAGGACACTTACCAACGATTTTAAGTTTATTATTAGTTATTGATTTACTACTGAGAAATATTTTACCTTAGATAAAACAAATATATAAATCTCCATACATATTATGATGAAAATATAACCTAAGTTTTATTTCATAAATATTAAATACATTTAAAATATAAAGCTTCTTTTAATATTAAATATCTTTAAACGATAATTAAATTGATTGGAAATTGACTCTTCTCATATAAATTTAAGCCGATTCGAAAATTTATTTATTCATTGATAAGGAAAACTTTAACAAAGTTTCATTGAGGTTATTCATTTCATTTAAAATGTCCAACAAATTTTATTACATCTTCCAAAATCATCTTTCACTTAACGTATTTCTATACAATCAAACTCACGTAGTATGAGGGAGCAGTTTGAGTTCAAAGTTTGTGTACAGAAATGTAAGCTTCATAGTTATAAAACAGATTGATGTCTCTGGATGCGAGAGGATCTGTGATCCACATGCATTATCATTATGATATCATTATCATATATATTATAATAATAACGTTGACTAACTTTAAAGAATATATAAATAATGGATCTAATAGAACAATGGAAAAGTAAAGAATAGTTGTAAGATTTGTGAATGAAATATAGTTTTTATGAATATTTTTTTTTATGAATATGTGAAAAATTGCAATACTACTACCATAGACCTTTTAAATTTTGCGTTTTAACATATCGTGATTTTGTTTTGCAAAATTGGATAATTTCATGAAACATTGTCTCTAATTAATTCATCTAACAAATAAGCATGAGGAAGTCGTTTTTTATGCGCTAAAAGTTTTCTATTTTTGACAGGAAAATAAGGTTGATAGATACAAATGAAATTGTAAAGAGATATAAGAATTAAAACGTTATTTAGTTTATACAATAATTGAATAACACGTAGGTGTATTATAAATATAAAATGTTTAATTACTTTAGGTACATATGCCGAAAAATTATAGCAAACTTTAAAAAAATATTCATGTTGAGAAGGAAGTCACGCGTCTGTAATTTATTTGATCTCCCGTAAAATATACGCGAAGGGGGAAAATTAGCACCAACTACAATAATGAAATCGTGAATTTGTTTTTTGTTTTCATACCAACATTTTGGCAATTAAATAGTTGTGACTTTACTGCATTCTTTAAATTAAACAACATGAACATGAATGAACAATTGTTGGCCATTCTTTATGTTTTCTAGACGCTCCTTACTTGTCTTAAAACTATATCAGCATTAGTTCCAAGTTATTGTATGTATGTAGTTAAATGGTCGATAAAAAACTTTTAGATCATTTATATGTAAAAAAACACTTGAACGACTTCACTAGCCAATATTATAATATTTTGAAAATTGAGTTTCTTTTGTCCGCGACAAAAAATATGTTTGTCAAAAAAACTACATAAATATCCTGCAATACTAAACCTGTCAATAATAAATTCGCTCCAAGTTCGTGTAATGGTCGTTAAATTGAGGATTAAATACAGTTTTGTTTGTCGTCTCTGATCCTCGTTTATCAAACACAGTATAAAACAATATGATTGAAACCAATGTAAAACAAGCCTTATTGTTTCATAATGAAAAGGATATTGTGTAACTTTTGATTACTTTATTTACGACTGAGTTGAGTACGATTAAATCTAGCCAAAGTCGTTGACATAAGCTTGTACGTCATCTGGAGAATCCAGAACAATCTGTATACACCTATTTTATGCTCTAAAGACCTGTTAGTAGTTTTCTATTAAGTTCTATACTAAAATTACATCCCATATTACACCAGTTCTTGTTTGTTACTCATTGAATTTCCTTTTATTATTATCTCTGCTCTTTATCTAGTTTTACGAAATGGTTACCAATGTTTCTGTTTTTAGGGTATGAAAAATTTTCACACAAAAGTATATTTCTTACACTAAATGATAGTAATTTTAGAAAAAAAAATTATTATCTTAGAGGCGGACCAAGTCACACGAGAAAGCATACAAGGACGACAATAATACACCACGAAGAATCAATGGCTCTATACGTATTTCAGCGGAATTATTTTACGTTTTTTTGTGCTCAAGAAAAAAAAATATATTTATTGGAAATAAACAAGAATATAGGTTAGGAATATAAATGCAACATATTGTGATGTATCACTTCATTAATACTGCTTCATTATTATTTTTTACAAATGGATGGACAAAGTATCCACTGATTAAAAATATTGTACTTAATGATATAAACGCTTTTTATAAGTGTAAAAAAATTACCAAAATATTTAAAATCTATTAAAAAAAACTCATTTTGTAGACTTTTATGACAGTTCAGTTAAAGTACCTCAACAAGGATAAGTAGAATAATATATATAACTATTGAATTTAATTTTTTTGGGGTCCTGAAAAATATTTTTTTAACATAAAAATGGTATAAATTTATAGAAAAGTTAGTCAATTTTTCGCAAATTTTGGTTAATATTAAAATATAAGTACCGTGAAAACTGACCACAAAAAGTTTACAATATAATAAACATATTATTTGAAAAGATAAAACGAAAAGTTATCATAGAAAACGCAAAGTTGATTCTAGAACCGACTCAATTAATATACGTAGTATCATTATTACCAAGAATATTTTTATTTAATTTATTGTATGTGTTTGACATCATAATTATAATGATAAAATATATTTTGGACTTAGTATTTTATCAATCGGTAAAGTAGGTTAAGCGTTATTCAGTAACAAACAGACATAATACCAGAAAACCTTGATAAATATTGAACTATGGTTTACACTTTACATATTCCAATAAATATTTATTGATAATAAATAACTCAATTTTAATTTAATTTTGATTATTACTTCGCATAATTTCCGTTACATTAAACAAAAGCGTCTCGAAGATAAATTGAATAAAACACTTACCTATTCTGTTCACTAAATCTATAATTACTTCTTACTCAAACTTTTCATTCAATTAAGAACTTCCAAGATCTGAGGCGTCCGCTAGGAATTCTTACCTGTAATTCAGAAAAAAAAACATGTTAAGTATTAAAAAGTATTCATATTGAAACAGAATAGTATGGAATGGAAATATTTCTATGATGGTGGGAGTCAAACCTGAGACTTATAAACTATAGAATTCCATTCGATTTAGCGACTAAGCTATCTATACTTAATTCTTAATTGGGATAAAATATCTAAATGTATATATTTTAAATGAAACTAATATTTTCGGATTTTACTTCGCGTTTTATTTTAGAAACTACATACTCCCGACGTTTCGGCTACTTTTCAGCAACCGTGATCACGGGCAGACGAGATGTGAGTGTCTGTCAGTTGGTCTGGTCATTTTATCTCCTACCGCCATCGATTTCTTAATTGTCTTGCGTACCGCTCTGGATGCCGGCAAAATGCGCTCACGGTGTCTCGAGGTCCTGCGGTGTGGTCACGGACATGGGATTTTATATTTTTAAGAAGAGGATCCCAGGTGTTTGATAGGTTCCAGCCATCTTCTCTATTGAAATTAGTAGTAGTATTTAGTAGTTTCTAAAATAAAACGCGAAGTAAAATCCGAAAATATTAGTTTCATTTAAATGTGTACTCGCGAAAATCTTAGATCTCATTATGTGAACCAGTACGGACTGGAAATTGCCAACAAAATACGCCGGTTGGAGTACCTCAAGACGAAGAAAGCTAGATTATTAACATCCTTGAATTTCCTCAAGAGATGCCGGGATCATGACATCATACCAACATGTGTCAAAATGTCACCTAAAAAAGACATCAAACATAGCGGCAGGATACTCCATCAGGCAAGTTAACGGTTACTTTGTCATCTTATTAGACAACATCGATCAGATGCACGGCAGTTAGATTTTCAAATTGATTTGCTGAGTCATGAAATACAAAAATGTTTGTCACTGACAGATTGGCAAAAATGTTTTGATATTATTAATAAACGTGAACAATTAACCTATAATCAGTCTAAAAATAATAAAATTAATAAATTTAATAAATTAACGGATAAAATTATAAATCAAAATAACAATGGCAATAATTATAATATTAATTTAAGTCGGGCAACACAGTCACCGGTGACTGTTGTCAATCTGTCAAAGCAAACTTTAGATAAACAAACCGTTGAGATTCTTAAAAAAGGATTAAATTTTGCACCTGCACCATCAAAATTACCGTTCGAAGACATTATCTGTAACGTTGAGGAATGTCTTCATAAGAATCATGTTACGAAAGAAGAGTCTGAGGCAATCCGGCAGGACGTATCATATGTTCTGCGCCGGAGCAAATTGCCTCGACAAAACATCTCTCGTCAGGAATCAGTTGCACTTAAAAAACCTACGCAACAATGAAGACCTGACGGTCCTCCGTGCAGATAAAGGGAACGCGACCGTAGTAATGGATACGAGTGATTATGATAGTAAAATAACTGACATTCTTTCGGATAATTCTGTCTATAAAAAAGTTAACAAAGACCCGACCAGTAAAGTTTTAACGGAAACAAAATTATCAATTAATAAATACGGTTCTAAACTCAATCTGGATATCAAATCACTCGTACCATCGTGTTCAACACCACCGAAATTGTATGGGTTACCTAAAATCCATAAACAAGATGTCCCATTACGGCCAATTGTAAGCCAGATTGATTCACCAACTTATAAACTGGCTAAATTCCTTTCAAAGATATTATCACCACTCCGAGGCCACACAAAGTCATTTGTTAAGGATTCCTACCAGTTTGTCAATGACATTAAACACCTAAAATTGACAGACAATGACATTATGGTCAGTTTCGATGTACAGTCATTATTCACTAATCTACCTGTTCTTGACTGCATTGAGATTGTAAGAGGTAAGTTAAAGGATAATAAGATGCCTATTGAATATGCAGAATTGTTAAAGCACTGCCTAACATCTGGCTATCTCATGTGGAAGGATGAATTCTACATACAAGTAGATGGAGTAGCAATGGGTTCGCCGGTTTCCCCCGTTGTCGCAGATATATTCATGGAAGACTTCGAGGTGCGAGCCCTTAGCTCTCCTACAATAAGACCCTTAATTTATAAACGCTATGTAGATGACACTTTCACAATATTAAATAAAAACCAAACATCTGCTTTCTTGAACCATCTTAATTCTATCAATAATAAGATCCAGTTTACTATAGAATTAGAGGCAAATAATTCTTTAGCTTTCCTTGATATACTAGTCATCAGGAATCCTGACAATACTTTGGGACATACTGTTTATAGAAAACCCACACATACGGATAGGTACCTCAATGGTAAATCACACCACCACCCTGTACAGTTAGCTACCATTGGTAAATCTTTGTTACAGAGAGCACAACACCTTTGTGATGCTGACCACCTAGAGGCCGAGCTGCAGCATGTAAGACGTGCTCTGACCATCAACAGCCTGCCCGTGCCTCGCCAGCATCGCAAGAACCAGATGAAGCCACCTACAGTTGAGCGACAACCTGCAATTCTACCATATGTAAAGGGAGTTACTGACAGAATAGGCAACATCTTAAAGAAGGTTTCAATCAAGACTATTTATAAACCACATAAGAAAGTGAGCCAATTCTTGAGACCAATCAAGAGTAACATTCCTTTACAACAAGCGGGTGTATATAAACTTGATTGTGACTGTGGCTTGTCATACATCGGACAGACAAAGAGAAGCATTGGTACAAGGGTTAAGGAACATATTTCAGACGTCAGGAATAGGCGCGCGTCGAAGTCAGCAGTGTGCGAACATGCATTGGACAAACCAGGCCATTACATTAGATTTGATCAACCACATATCCTCGCTCGTGAAGACAGATATATACCAAGGTTAATCCGCGAGGCTATTGAAATTAAAAAACACCCCAATTTCAATAGAGAAGATGGCTGGAACCTATCAAACACCTGGGATCCTCTTCTTAAAAATATAAAATCCCATGTCCGTGACCACACCGCAGGACCTCGAGACACCGTGAGCGCATTTTGCCGGCATCCAGAGCGGTACGCAAGACAATTAAGAAATCGATGGCGGTAGGAGATAAAATGACCAGACCAACTAACAGACACTCACATCTCGTCTGCCCGTGATCACGGTTGCTGAAAAGTAGCCAAAACGTCGGGAGTATGTGGTTTCTAAAATAAAACGCGAAGTAAAATCCGAAAATATTAGTTTCATTAAAATGTGTACTCGCGAAAATCTTAGATCTCATTATGTATATATTTTTCTCAATAGTATATTATATGAATATAACCTAAAACAAAAGATACTACCGTTCAAATGATTACTTAATAACACCGGTGTTTAGTGCCTATGAATGCACATATGTAAGTTTGTATTACATACTATAAAAATTTAAACATACATAGTTTTGTTTATTTCCTAATTGTCTATACATGGTTTACAATATTTATATATGCGTACGTTAAAAATAATAACTCACTACAATATTTGTCGAAATTGATTTTAAACTTGTGTTTAAGAGTTTCACGGTATAAAGGAATATATAAATAAAATATAAATACACACTATAGAATTATTTAATATACGACTATAATAAGACGAACGAGGTTCTCTTGAAAACGTGATATAACCGAACTCCACACGGGCTAAAGCTAGTTAAGTATAAAACGTAAATGGACATTGTTAAACCATTCCAATTTTTTTACATATATCAAAAGATCTGTAATAATATATTGCCTATCACATTGCCACATACATATATACCATATATGTTCTTATATAATATCTCATTTTGAAATCTGTAGAAATCAACCTTCTTATAAACGCTAATATTTTAAGGTAAACAAATATTATCTTCACGCTATTGCTTGTGAAATATAAAATAAATATTTCATTAAAGACTATTTACGGACATTCATCAAATATTTACAACTAGGATTTACTCAAGACGTCGTATGGACTTAAATACAGGCTTAAGATATGCTTAGGGTGAGTCTCTGAGACTACTGAAATTATACGAATTAATGTTTCATTAAAATGTTGCTATGTTTAGAAGTTAATAATAAAAGTTGATACATTGATATTCATACAAAATAAACCAAAGAATACTTAGGATATTTTTTTTGAACCAGGACTGAATTTATATTTAATTATAATCAAATATTTATTTTTTCATAGACATTTTAGTTCCTGAAAATTAGGATAGTATATGAGAAAGCTATTACACTTATAGCTTGGCATGTACATACATGCGTTTATGCTTCTTTATATGTAGAACAACGTAATAACAAAAGAAAAAAGTAAAATATGTGTATACAGTTAAAGTATAGGCATAAATATTATATAGGTACCTAAACAAAAAATCTCGTTATTGCTAATCTCAGTTTTGATTTGATTTCATATTTTTCAGTTCATTTTATTTCCCAAAAACCTATGAATATAAAATATATATTTATAAACCAATTAATTATACGATTTCTCGAAACTTCAATTTCTTTATAAAATGAATAACTTAATATACAATGTTCAAGCTCGAAGATGTCTTATGGAATTCTTACCTGTAATACAGAAAAACATGTTTAATATTATATAAAAATGCATGTATAAGAAACACTTTTATTTAAAAAAGGATATTGTGTACCAATCAAATTTATTAGCTTAGCTATTAAGACGTTTTTTTTTTTTAGATGTGATTAGATATTCCTAAAAATTTTCTTATTTCACAGAAAAACCCTCACAACCATATACTAGTACAATTTTAAATACCTAAGTATATTCTTTTTTACCCTTATAATTATAAAATGTCTGTTGGTACATTCAATTATATTACATGTTAATTTTTCTTTCACCATTGTTAAGATCTAAATCTTAAAAATTCCTATATCACATACTTATAATCTTTAGAGATTTCAAAGAAAAAATAATTTAATTAGGAAAGTATATTATATGCTTCAAATTAAACTTGTTTTTTTTTTGTTGTCGGTACCAATCAAAGCCGTATCCTGTGTCGTAGAGATATGATTCAATTAAGTAATTTTCCAACCATTAAGGTAATGGATCAGAAAGTATATATAACTTCTATGACTAGGAATTGTATTTCAAATAAAGGTTCATTAATTTTTTTAAATAATGTTACATATATTACAGCTTTCTATCTTTTGTAAAATATATATTGATCTTTTACAATGATCCGTCTCGATATAGACAACAAGACTAGACCAAGAAAGTGTTTTAAGAAATAGTTTTACATACGAAGACATAAAAATTTTACTGACTTAAAACATGGGATCTTTTAATTCTAATATATTTTGATACTTATTTCATTTATCGTATATCTTTGGTAATATTCTAATTCGAAAATCTCAGAAGGTCATGTAAATTTATTTTAATGAAATCTTAACAGTTTTCACAATTACCGTTAAAATGCAACATATTTGAATCACATTTGTTACGTCAAATGACAGCCGGATTCTCAATTTCAATTGTAAAAACCCAATTTTACGAGCCTTAACAACTCGAATCACGGGTGTCGTTTACAGCGAAGGTATCCTTGAGGATTCAATTTCCGGCTAGTATATGAAACATTTAACAAAAAGATAATGTAAACTACCATCACAATTATGACCAAATATTATGCTGAACACAAAATGTGTATCTTCTGTTTGAAATATAGAAAAGCTAGATTTATATTACTTTTTTATCTTAGCAAGCTTCTATATCTGTAAAATTTTATATCTTAACATAATTTTAAATTAAAATAAAGTAAGTAATTCTGCATTATATCCTTATCTTACAATATTACTGTATTGTTCAGTTAGCCCCTTTATTGAGAATGCAGTATTCTCAGAGGTGTTATTTATACATATCTTTGAAACAGAACAACTACAAGTTTTATGGACCTTATCGAAGATATTCAAGATAATGTATGTATAATAAAATATGAATATTTTTATAATAAGAACGGAAAAGAGAAAAATCGCAAATATATATTAATAATTACCAAAATACTTAAAAAAGATTTATATAACTTCAATGGCTTTTATATTAATAACTAGTAAACCCGGCGAACTCCGTTTCGCTAGCAGAAGGCTTTATTGTATGTAACATTTGGTTTGGTGATTAATAGATGAAGAATTTTTTTTGTTTTATATTTGAAAAGGAAAATTTTTATTTCATTTCACAACAGTAAATTGAAAAATGAAGTGTTATTAGTAGAACTTCACTAAGTATATGAAAGCGAATCCAAAGTAGATACCGAGTCGAAGCGTTACACGTGTCCGCAAATTACCCGTTTCATTGAAGTACTCCTATGTAAACCACATTTTTTGTTTTTTGGTCTAACTTTAACATAAATAAGCGGATGGTTTCCCAACTCGTAAACACGCAAAGTATAACTGCCCATGTGAAAAACTGAAAAAACAATGATTTTTTAAATTGATTCCGCAAATACTAAATGGTTTTAAGAGTTTAAACTACAAACACAATACCGGTTTGTCTCATGAAATTAACTGAGCAGAGAACAATGAGTAGCTTTCAAACAATGTATCATGCACCGGCACCATCAACTTAAAATATAAATAAAAATAAAAAAAAAAACCCACTTTTGCTGTTGAATATTTTCCTGATTTTTTTTTATTATAAGCCTCACGGAGCCAGAGACCTTTCCAATGAATGCAAAACCGTGGAAATCGGTTCGTTCGTTCTGGAGTTATAGCGTCAGGAAGGAAAACCGGATTTATTTTTATATATGTAGTAGAAGATTTCTTACAAACATCAAATTGTCATCCATACGCCATTACATATTTATCATTATACGTCAATTACATAGCTGTCAATTGCGTTTTGTTATTCCAAGTCTGCTTCTTTTTTGTTATACCACGTTTTATAGTGACTGACGTTTCATGTCAAGTCACACGGAAGGCTGTTGAATAGGATAAAAAGTCCTATGTCCTTTTCTGGCTCTGACCTACCTCCCTGCCAATTTTCAGCTAAATCGTTTCAGCCGTCCTTGAGTTATAAGTGGAATCACTAACACGACTTTCTTTTATATAAATAGATTAATGAGAGAAACATTATTTTATTAATAAAATAAAATAAACGAGCAAAGTAAGGTGTGAAGTTTCTTATTACCTGATTACAATCTATTCCTGATGAACTTATCCAAATAATATAGTGGAAAACAAATTTTTGGAGATAAAAAATCAATAATATGTAGGTACTATATAGTGAATAAATAGAAACGATACATTTATATAATATACTATGTAGAAGACCTGGCGAACTTTGTATCGCCCTATAATCAAGAAATATCTATTACGTTTTTTAATTATATTTTTGGAGTTTACCTGTAAGCCATAAATTTCCGTGTTTTGAAGTGCGACAGAATGATTGACATATTAGTAAGTTGTCAAGTCTAATGTCAAAAAAAACGTTTGTATGGGAAATAGAAAAGGGCTGTTTTTATGGTTTTCCCAGTAATGAATCAATTTTTTTCAGCTTTTATACCTTCCCTGAACCTCCACGAACATTTCAAGACTAAGATAAGATAAATCCGTTCAGCTGTTCTCGAGTTTTAGCGAGACTAAGGAACAGCAATCCATTTATATATGTATATATATAGAAGATATGGTCTCGTTTCCCTTACCGTAGCAGAAGACTAGACTAACAAAATTCTCAAAAATAGCTATTGTTTTAAACATTCATACTCTTACCCAACTTAAATATGGTTCGGAAACAGTGTCTATAGAAAATGAAAATATTTAAAACTAGTTTTTGCCCGCGACTTCGTCCGCGTTAATTTCATCATTACTAATATATGTATAGCTGACCGGGCGAACTCTACTCCGTCATAGAGGCCATAAATAATCAGGATTTTCCTGTTTCAATCGAACAGAATGATTGACATATTAGTTAGTTGTCAAATCTAATGTCAAAGAAAACATTTGTATGGGAAATAGAAAAGGGCCGTTTTTAGGGTTTTCCCGGAAATTAATCAATTTTTCTCACCTTTTAAACCTTCCCTGAACCTTCACGGACATTTCAAGACTAAGATAAGATAAATCCGTTCAGCCGTTCTCGAGTTTTAGCGAGACTAAGGAACAGCAATCCATTTTTATATATATTGAAGATGAAGATATAGAAAATAAATAATTGGCGACGATTAACTCAGCTCTTAGGAGTCTTCATAGCCAAATTTAGCTTAAAATTTCATCAATAATTTATTTGGTAAGGTCCTGTACTCTCTTTTATAATTGAGATAAGTTCTCTATAACAAGTTCATGTCACGTTTCTATTACCCCAATTTCAGGGCATTAGATAGTTTCTTTATTATTACCTCTCTGTATATTCCTCACAAATGTAGAATACTAGAAGTCTCTTGAATTCATCGACTTGTATTTAAATGTATTGTAAATGTAAACAGGACTCATTTGAAAAAATATGTTGAAGTACTTTTGTGAGAAGCGCAGAAGATTCAAATTGTAAAATGAATGAAACGGAGGCCCTATTCGAGTGGACTCGACTGTTTTAATACTCTCATAAATAGCAATACAATATTTGTAACTGAAAACAAACTTGATTTACAGTTGAAAATCTATATAAAAAGGATACTACAAGTAAAAAGAAAACCAATTCCACTGAGTTATGGCTCAAATTAAAATAACAGTATGGATTTAATAGATCGTAGATATGTCATTATAATTAGGTTTTGTACTACCAGAGAGTGATCTTACTTTTCATGCTAATCTTAGTATTCATTACATACCTCGTATTAAGGTCTTCATAGTAGTAATAATAATTCATATAAATAGTATAAAAGTGTACTAAATTAATAAAGTTAAGACATAAAATTGAGAAGTATTAGTATTTCTTTTCAACGATGTAGCTTGAGCTATTTTTGTGTGGTTATTTCCAACACTATAACCAGTATTAATTTATTTTAATCTATAAGTTTATCCTCTTTTCTGTATAACAAAACACTAATCCCTTTTTGCTAATACTTGCTATGTTTTTACGAAAATCCTCCTTGTAAAGAAAATAATTAAAATCCAATGTTTCGGTGTTGTTCAGCAACCGTGATCAATGAGACAAGATGAAAGTGTCTAACACTTAAAATATTTTAATTTAAATATGTACACCCGAAAATTTAAGAAATATTTGTTTTTTACAATATGTATTTAATGTGTAAGAGGTTCCTAAGAGTTATATAATTAATAATAATCAGATTAACGATTTCATTTTATAGCCAATAATTATAATAAAGGTTTTAGTTCATTATTGCGACCCCTGACTTAAAAACCCTTTGTACCTCAATTATATATAAACTTTTGATCTCTTTAACAAAATGTCTGTTTTGTAATTGCGAAATTTGATACTTATTAAGATCAAATCAGAATTATTTGAAGGACAAATATTTTTTTTCCGTTCAATAATATTCTTTTCACAAAATTGTCAGTTAAATAAATACATTAATGCATTTACAAAAATTTTAATGATTTTTCCTCGAAACGGGTAACTTAGAATGATTTTATTAAAATATCGTTAGGACAAATATAATTCATCTATTAGAAGTTATTAGAAAAAGTGAACGTTTAAAAATCACAATGATTTCAATTTTAAAGCTATTGCAAATTATTCATGGAGTCTATTCAAGAATATGATATTTTCAAACTTTCAAAATTCTAAAACACAATTAATTTCACTACCCTCAAAGACACTTTTATCTTCTGAAGAAGTGATCTCTAAGGCTTAATTTCCGTTCCAAAATAGACATTACAGTGACAAACAAATTTAATTTTGTTTCAAAATGTACACGCTTTTATTACATAGTTTATCTTTCTTTAGGCAGCAAAGTGAAAAAAATGTACCTATAAATTTAAAAGATATATTTCAGCCAAATATTACGTTTATAAATATATGAAGATACAATTCTAGGCGAAGATGCTCCTCTTTGTCTGTACAAAGTATGACAAGCCAGTCACAAACTTGATTGTGTGTCATTTCATATAATTCATTTTATCAATATCTTTACAGTGCATTAATTTGGTAATCTTTTAAAAAGAAATATAGAATATTACTACTGGACATAGGTCGTAATAATAATTATTAAGACGTCGGTAACCGTATAACAGTTTACCAAACAAGCCGTATGGCCTTTATTAATTGTATATCAAAAGTATTATAAGTCACATTATAACAAGTGTGAAAAATGTCAGTTGAGTATATTAGGATTTATGATATATACCTTTTAATGAAACCAGAGTCTTTGAACGGAATATTATTGTTTAATTTTCACATTTTATTGGAAATAAAAGAATTTTCAACTCAACTAGTATTTATATTGCATTCGTGAGTACTATAAATTGGAACCGCGGAGAATTGTTACGCATGAATAAAATATAACGCGAAGCAAATATTAGAGAACACGACATAAAGAATGACGAGGAAGAAAGATCGTGTGTAATGTGGGTAATGAGAACAAAATGTACATTAATATTTTATTAGCATTATAATGTTTACAGCAATTAATTAATCAGGTAGTAAAGCGACAGAAATCCCACGGAAAGTCGAATAATAAAGGTGTGAAATAACCAAAATACAAGTAAGAGTGAAAAAGTATAGTAAAAAGTAATTTTATCAGTGATATTTATTTTTGTCTAAACCAATTATATCCACATTTATTTGATTGTTATTTCTTAGAAACGAAACGGTCTACCATACTGATAAGGAATCAACTCGAAACTTACTAGCATTTTCAAGTATTGAATCTAACCTTTTTATTATTTAATATATTATTTTATTAAAGTTAAAGGAACGTCTCTCAAACGTGAGTATGAGAATTCGAAACCTTGCATGTAACATTGAGATTTTATCCGAGTCATATCTACTGTCTAAGAGTATTTAGACACCACTGACAGACGGTGAAGGAAAAAATAGTGGGGACACCTGGACTTATAATTTCAAATCATAAGTTTGAAATCGCCAATCGCCCTTGAACAAGCGTAGTGATTAATACTCCAATCTTCTCCACGTGAGAAGAGGCATTTGCTCAGCTCTGTCCATTGATAAGCGCATTGATTATGATATTTTCTAAAATTATTGTCATTCAAAGTTTGTCAACTGAAATTAAAACCATCTCGTTAAATGCAATCTAAACAGCTCTCACTAATTAGAAGGTTGTGGGTGTAATTATCTCGCCATGTTGTTCTGTTTAGCAAATTTAAATACAGCGTTATATGATACTTCAAATTGTAATTTCAATTTGGAGTTCAAATTTAATATTTTCTTAAAAAAATAGCGAATTTATATTTATATTTTTGAATTGTCAAAGATTTTATTTATTATTATTGGAGATCATTTATTTAATATTTATCCATCTCAAAGTTATAAGAACTAATTTTTATTTCTTGTTTCCTTTTCTGTCATTGCAGAAAGGATCTTGTTACAAACATTTTAACAATAAATCATTTATATCTTAATAAAAAGAACGAATTTCAAGCCTTATCTACTTAATTACCAGTGAATGTTCTCATCTTATGAACAATATATTGTTATTCAAACCTGTACGTGTGAAATACCAACATTATTTTATGTCAATTAGCGTTCATTGAGAATCATTACACCATAAACATCAGCGGCTTGTAATCGACGTCTGTTCAATTATTAAATTGTTAAGGATGAGTTGAATATAGCATCGGACTTTTGGTTATTTTAATTTAAAATAAATTGCAATATATGGGACTTGTACATATAATAATACATTGAACTCCTTAACATGTTAATTAAAGAACATTTCAGTATAAATAATATACAATTCCAGTTACTTTTTATATTTATCTTTTTCAAATCGACTTTTTTAACAAATTACAATGAGTTTAGACACATAATATCCGAAAGACTTAGTTTCATTTAAACGTGAAAACGAGAAAATCTTCGATATCAAAGCTTTTTAATATTTTAGATAAAATTGTGTGTATTTATAATGTTAACGATATGAAATGGTCACACTTGAATAAAAAAGTATAGTATTAGAAAAACCTATTTTGATCCTTCTGTAATTGTGACGCAAGGAGATGAGACGCGGCTAATTAACAACAAATTAGTTTAAACCCTCTACAAAGTGTAAGGATTCATGCTATGAAATATGCATCTTAAAATTAACTACGATTTTAAGTATAAAGACGTCCTCTTATGCAAATACTTATAATTAAATCTCAATTTTTTTTAAATATATTAATTATGTTATTGTAGGTATATAGGAATCTCTAAATTACATTTTGTCATTTTAGCTCATTGAATTTATTTAAAAAAGGTCAACTTTCATTTTATTTTCTTTTTTACAAGGCTACGCAGCTCCCAACAACGGTTGATGTACATCAAAGGTTCGTCATAATTCAGTAACTCTGTGACTGTAGTATCAGTTAATGAATTTAAAATTTCCTGATACGAAGTTGGTTGTGTTTTTATATTATTAGTAACTTCCGTAAAATTATAAGACAACAGTAGTTTAAAACATATAATTCAGAATTCTCGAGCATTAAGTTATACAGGGTGACTGGTGAATTACTATCGATACTTGAGGACGTGCTATTTGACGATCATATATGACAAAATAAAAATTAATATAACATAAATATTAATTAACTTCTAAGTAAAGTTAACCAAAAGTTATGTAATTAATTACGCATCGTGTGAACATCCTACAGGTTAGGTATATATATATTATTAAGTTTAAAGTAAAGAAAAGTTTATATTTATTGACATTAGTAGAATGAAAATAGTTAAGATGCATCATTTATGGAAGAAAGATGAAATAAATTTCCCTCGAATGAATTAATACTCTGTATTTATCGATAATGAAAAATAAATACCCAACATAAATTCTTTCTTATTAATAATTATTTCCCATTTTTATCTAATATGTATATTACTATGTAGTTAAAATTAAAAGATATAAAATTACTAAAAACAGGTTACCAGTCTCTATTCTTACAGTTAGTGCAATTTATTTGGGTTATGATAACTGGGAAAGCAAATACATATTTATTAAACCTTGTATGTCCCAATCTCTTTGCAATATCATTTTAACTAATCACCACAAAAGATCTGTAGAATATATCAAGACTTGCCATCTCTAGTCTGACATCCCTGACACTTAAAAAAGGTTCAGTTTTAGAGGAATTTCTCTCTCCTGCTCTTACTATAGAATAAACCAACTGCTAAGGTGTTGCCAAGAAACTATAGTTTGAAATTGTTCGACAAATGAATGAACGGGTATCGAAAGTTAGGTAACGCGCAAGTGATATCCCTGTTATTAACGAAGTATTAAACTACGGTAGGCGTTTAATATAAACATAAATAAAATTCTTATGAAAGAATAGTTTGACGCTTCGAACCAATATTGTGCTTTAGTCTGAAATTACAAATACAGTAGTTTTTAAAATTGTGCATGAATGGACGCATACATTATATAACTGAAATATCGTTGAAATTTGTGCAATACTGGTTGAAATTTCAAACATTCTCATTGGCTCTCACATTGCATGGTTAGTTTATCTTAACGACTTTACATTTTGACCAAGTTAAGGACTTTATATCAAATATTTACCGTTATAGTGATTTGAGTTTTTAAATCAATATTTCATTTTACCAAAAATAAGAAATATTTTTCATACATACATAAATGTCATAGAAATTGAAATTATTCGTAGAATTCATTGGCCATTTATTGTGTTAATTTTTTATTATATAAATAGGGAAGCTAAAATAGGCTAATGTAATTTCGTATAATTTATTTGAATAGCTTACTATTAAGTTGTAATAATGAATGAAAACTCGATCAGTTGATATTAATTACTTGGAGAGATATATTATCGACCAACCTGACCGATATTTAACTATTTGTTCATCTACATAAATACATACGGACAGACAAACTGATGGAAGCTTAGTGAACGTTACTTTAATTGTAGTTTCTAATGTATTCGAAAGTATCAATGAAAAACAAATTATTTTGTTACAATATCAAACCTTAAAAAATATTGAGTTATATATGATTAAACCCAACAAGCATATGAATGTGTGTTATTTTGATCATCATTAGGTACACAAAGCTTGAATAGTCATATTTAATTTCTATCATACTATTTAAGTTTATGATATGATAAGGTTATTTATAAAATATAAAATTTAAATTTTACTGAAAGTTTTGACTGCTTCCGTATACATAAAACTAAGTTTTAGACTCTAGTTCAGAATTTTATGATCCCCTGTTCATAGTTCAGTGAGCCTGCATTGCGCGTTGTTTGTGGATGAGATATATGACGTTAAAAATGTGTATATAATATTCAAATCACACTCATATAACCAACCAATAGCGGCCAGTTTCTACATAAGTTATAATCTCCATCATTTCGTATATTAATAAACATTCGAATAATTTATCATTTATTGACTCATCAGGCATGTAGGGTGAAAATAACGTAAGTAAATAGTAGATACATCTTAACATATTTTTCGCTTTGCTGAAAAGAAAGCTCTTGGTGCAGATTGAGTGAAAATATGTGTGTTTCGGAACAGAAGTGTTTTTTTTTTTCTAATATGGGTTACGTTTTCCCTAAAATTGAAATTTGTAATCCGAATTTCTTTTTATGAAAACCACCTAAAATAAATTATCTATCGAACAAAAAACACCTCGACTGGATCGTACATTTGGTTGCTGAGATTATCTTTTTGGATGAATGACTTGAGTCGCCCGCATAGCGTTCCGCTCGTTTTGGACGCTTTAATGAATACGTGGTAATTAACTTTATCATTCACTGATAATTAACGTCTAGAATATGTATGTAAAGCAGGAAAATAATCAAAATCGAAATAGATTATGTTATCATACAATTACGAACACACATCATAGTATGCAGGAAACTGAATCTATTTCTTTCAGAAAAAAATTTTGCTACCATTAAAGTTTGTCACCTCGTATTTTACTTCAAAGTTTATCACCTCTTATCTCAACTCACACACAAACATGAAATACCAATTTTTTTTTTAAATATATGTATGTACATATAATATTTACATTAATTCTCGAATTAAAAAGGGCTTATAACTTTAATTAGTATTTTGACGATTTTTATAAAATAATATAATAGTATCTAGGTATAGTATGTATATTGTCATTAATCTTTTGCATCAAATATCCAAACATATTATGTTTAATATTTTTTTTATTTTTAACAAGTTTTAGTAACAAGTTACTATCTTTTAAAGCCTACCCATATTTAATTTTTTCTACTTTATTACAAATGTGTGTAGCACATTAAAAAATAAAGATTGTTTTCTATCATAATTGTTGGACTCGATAACGTTCTACTCTTCATACATACAATAACACCACAAGTAGTTAGCTGTAATATTCTCATCGCCTCTTATTTCTTAACAATACACGCTATCATTTCTAATCAGTATAGAAATACCACTGATTTAGGATTATGGAGTTTCTCGTAAGAACTTGAGAGTTTTCTTTTCTTTGTTGTCTTTATTACCAATTTTATCAGACTACTTGCATCAATTATTGACAATCTTATCTATTATAACTTAACATCTATATATATAAAAGAAAGTTGTGTTAGTTACTGGTAATGGTTGAAAACTGGTGCGAAGATAGCTCAGAACTAGGAGACGGACATACGATATTTTATTCCGTTTGATCGAAAAGGGAACAAAACTACTTAATAATTTTCAATATCTGGTTATTTATGGCTTCAAGGGCGACATTCGGTTGGTCAGTTATACATATATCACTAATACCGAAATTAACGCGGATGAAGTAACGGTCAAAAATAGTTTTTAATAATTTTTAAAAGCATATTTAATAATGATGGTATTTCAGATTTTTTTGGTTATGTAAGATTTTAAAGAAGTAAATTAATTTGTGTAGAATATAAGAAAATGTTAAATCCATATAGTTAGGTATCTATTTTATTCCACATTTTCAAGTTTAAACTCTTCTTCATGTAATAATCACAGTATGTGAATGACGATCCATTCTTAACACAATACACGTAATGACAGCCCTTTGTGTGGATCAAAGTAGAACAGAAATAGAAATGTTCATTCAATGTTTAACGAGACTATGTCATCAGTCATCAAATTCACTTCCAATTGCTGTTCAATTATTATGAATATATTATACAATGCCTAGTTAAATGTAGTGTTTTCATCTGACTTCCCGGTACAGCGTTTACTTTGTAGCTATTAAATTTTAACAATTTATGTGACAGTAGTACTCAATGTTTTCTAGAACTGTAGTGGGTGAATGTAATATGAATATACTTAATATTTTTTTACTAAATTAACCGATTTAAATATATAAATGAATCGAATTTGTCATGGTGATGAATTGGTATGAACTTTCAAAGTATAATTCATTCGGAGTTTAACTCTTTGTGATAAGAAAGTTAACACTTACCGTGAGTTTAGAACTAGTTGGAATAAAAAGATATTTTATTCAAAACGAACTAATATATAAAACAAAAAAAATATATTTAAAAGTACGATAGCTGTCAAAATCCCTATAAAAACATTAAACTTAAGTACCTAGTATGAAATAACATAAAATATAAGTTAAGAAACTTTGTGTTTGAATGCGGTTTCAAATGATCTTTATATATGTATATACAATATATTATCTGCAGATGCATTTAAACTGATGTTTCAGAATGCATCGTTACGTGAGAAACTAAAACATTTGTCAGACATGTCAATAGTATGGACCTGGTTTTGAAGGTGGCCAATCTACAATCATATCATAAATTATCACAAATTTTAATACTGATCGTCCAAAAGATTTTCCGCAAATACTTAAGAACCTTGCAAATATTGCACAGACTTTTCCTTCTTATAGGTATGTGTAGAGTAATTACTGCAAAGTAATTTCAAAATCGCTTCTTTGTTAAATAAAACAATACAATGAATAAGGATAATGACTCAACCAACATTGCTTGTAATTAAAGATAAGTAAATTTATCACTCATACACATGCACTGAGTACTTAATTAATTATAGTGAGGGAAACTATATCATTTTCACTAACTTTCTATTTAAATTTTCAATATTATATATAAACTGTTTTAATTTATCTTTACTATAAAAATAATACTATCACTAATATTGATTTATCGAGATTATTGTCCTTAAAGCATACTTGCTATTCATCCTTAACACTTGATTATTTCTGGTTTAAAAGTATCAAATAATTTAACAGACATTTAGTGATTCTGTTCCTATAGAAGTTCTGTCAAGTATTTTTAATCTCCTCTTTCGTAAATACTTCAGTCGTCTTTAATTAGTTTGTAACTCCTGAAACAGAGTTCTCGTTTTTCAATTCATCATTTTTCTAACAAGACTTGACACAAAAGATACTGTGATCTTGAAATAAAATATAATTGAAATAATTTAAATAGGTTTTGACTAAAAAACTTATCCTGTATGTCTACTATGTGTCTGACAAAATTACAGCCAAATTCGAAATAAAAGTATACTTAAATAATATTGTAACACAAAAACTACTTCATAATTGTCATATATATATTACATACTAAAAAAATATATTATAATTACAATCAACCACTTGCAAGTCGTCGTAAAGCCGAGATACAATTATTTATTGAAAACTTATTTGCAGTGAACAAACAGGAAAATATATATGAAAATAAATGAAACGAAAGGTGGTCGTATATTCTAGTAAGGATTTCAGTGTTAACTTGAAACTAAAGAAATTTATATTGGATGAAGCAGCTGTTAGTGTGCAATAAAGATATAACCAATAAAGAATACAAATACATAAACACTACTAGGTACATATATAATAAAAGTGAAGAAATAAAATAAAAGATTATATTTTTGGAGTTACGTATAAAGTCGTCGATTTATTTGGCTTTAATCAGTAAATATTTATTTTATTTTAATTTTATTATCTATCAAACGACAATATAAAAAAAATCTACTTGTGACTAATTTCAATAATCACACGTCACAAGCACAGAGCTCACAGCTATAATTTTCCATAATTCATTAATAAATTAATCCACTGTTTACTAATTAAAAGTTATTCATTTGCGCTTAGAAAGACAACTGACAGTATTCAATAATAATAAAATAGCGAAAAAAATATATGAACAGTTTACCGAGCAATCAGAGAGCCGCGTTTCATTTGACAATTAACGGAGTTTCTACGACATTTTAAGCAATACAAAATAATCAGTGCTTTTCGAACACTATGCATGTGTTAGTTTTATACTCAAACATACAAACATTTCCTGTATACATACACGAGATTTGTAGATCGCTCTTGAGAACTTTTGTAAGGAAAATAAGCAGAGAGTGGTTGTTCATACCGCCGCTCTGGCTGCATAGCGGCGCTAGCAGTTGGCAGCGGTCTATCGAAAATGTTTCGTTTTATGTACTTTATAGATGGCGCCTTACAAATCGTGAATCGAATGTCATTTTAAATGTATGTAAACATTTGTATTTCGTTATGTATGACTAAAAGTACGTGAGTAAGAATAAAATAATATAGTTTTAGTTGCTATATAGGTAGGGTATGCAGTGCTTATTTGCATCTACATATGGTGCGCACGCCACTGGTTGGATCAAACCGAATTTCTGATTATAGTAATGGCCTCTCTGTCAATTTTAACCTGACCTACATCCCTAGTGGTACAAATATCTAGAATTTATATTTATTATTTATTGATTTGAGAGTCGGGTATGAACTGATTTATAAACGAAAATAACTGACTTATGTAAATAGCATAAGAATTTGATATTAATTAAATGCACCTAACAAATAAAGTAATGTACAATATTTTTATGTATTTTTTTTTTACATTTATCACCCAAGCTTGATATGCTATACATATACATATTATACGTGAAAATAACTTGAGGCTGTCACCAATTATTATAAAACTTATTGGTATTCATGATTATTTTTAAAAGTAAAATCATATCAAAGACTGTTTAAAAGGAGAATAGAACTATGTTTGAATTTTGGTATTAATAAGACGTTTGGACTTTGGACGCACGCGGCACGACGCGACGGCAGAGTTCCGTGAGTGCGGACCATTGAAGAATGTGATTATGAAGAACGTTCGAGAAATACAAGAACATGTAGAAGAGTTGAAGTTTCATTTTAAAATATCATGGAACGTGGTAGAGGAAGTGACATTAGTAACGTCAGCGAGGCTGGCGTCTCCATGATTAAAATAAGGAATTTATTTTAAATGTGATATTTATAGGTTTCTACATTTAATAATAAAAAAATAATAAACAACATAAATTCATGTACCTACCTAAGTACGTATCTAAGCCAGGTTTCAAAAATATTACAATTAAAATACAGAGAATTACACAGAATCTGCACGCAGCGGCCGAATAATGAACGTGGGGTGATGGGTGATGGGGCGGCAGCGCTTTTGAGTTCTGCCGACACGCGACACGACGGCGACGCGTCGCTTTCGTCGCGGGCTCGTGGCCACAAAATAAACAAAAACTAGTTAATACAGAAGGACTACTCACAGAAATAGGTACATGAATTTTCTTTATTAAGTTGGATGAATAAACTACAGTTTAGGCTAGGATTTAGATGATCATGGCGGTTTTACACGTTAGCAAGTGAATGTTGACTCCAATTACAAGAATTTAAAAACTTTTACCTTATGCTAGTTCTTCTTTAACACTTTAAAGATTCTTAACACTTTAAAGATTGCGACGTGACTCTTATTGAACAGGCGGCTGGCCCTTCTAGTGCTTGAACCAGGCTCCTCCTCGAAATGCCTTATCACGTTCTCTTCCTGTTGCACTGAACTCACGGGTCGCGGGCCACCAGAACGACGCGGCACTACCGGCTCATTGTTACATATACACTCACAATTACACGAGAATTCGAGTAATACACGGGAACACGAGAATCACACGAGAATTTGCATTAGGGTACCTCTCAGCATACATCCTCAGAGGACGTTGGTCATCATTATTACATTCAGCACAGATGAGCACCATGTTCACATACTCCTGCGCACTGAACTGATAACGCGTCATCTTTCACACGAGAATGACTCAAGATCTAACAATGCAGGAATAATGGACGTCCAGTCCCGGTCAGCGCGTGAGATTACTAAATAGTAAATAGCAAATACTACCGAATAACATTATGCGGACGATCGGGGACAGGGGGCGGGGCGACACTTTAATATCGTAAATCAATCGATCGCCGCATACGCGGCCCGTCATCTTCTATATATATAAAAATGGATTGCTGTTCCTTAGTCTCGCTAAAACTCGAGAACAGCTGAACGGATTTATCTCATCTTAGTCTTGAAATGTTCGTGGAGGTTCAGGGAAGGTATAAAAGATGAAAAAAATTGATTCATTACTGGGAAAACGTTAAAAACAGAGCTTTTCTATTTCCCATACAAACGTTTTTTTGACATTAGATTTGACAACTAACTAATATGTCAATCCTTCTGTTCGATTGAAACAGGAGACACCTGATTATTAATGACCTCTAAAACGGAATAGAGTTCGCCCGGTTAGCTATACATATACATATTACTAATGACGAAACTAACGCGGACGAAGTCGCGGGCAAAAACTAGTTCATTAATAAATTGCAACGCCGCCGTTCTTCAAGTATGCGTGTACGGAGAGTTTCTTTTACATATCAATTTAACATTTAAATTATTGATTTTTGTTAAACAGTTCGTCATTAAGTCTACGCGATTCCGCATGATTACAATCACATTTCCCTAGACACATTAATATATTGAAATATTCCTGGTTGGAGTAGATACATTTTATAAAACAACACAATTTTAAAAACCGTAACCAAAAAGTAATCCACTCGGAAGAAAATTCCACGGGGAACTAACAACTTAATAAATAAATTTTATTAAAAGAGCGGCATAGACTCGAATAAAAAATATCGATATTTAAAAAATCATAACAATAAATAAATATTTAATATTCATATTATTTCGATACTTATTTTGATATATCAAACATTAATATTATTTTTGATTGTAAAACACTATTTTTAACAGAAGTAGATTAACGATTTATCCTAATAATAAAACATAGTTAATTTACCTGAAGAAGTTCCAAATTATAATATTGATAATAATATTTATTATTAATAAAAGTTATTTTAAATGAAATTATTTTAATGTGAAAAGTATAACTATGTATAGCAATATGGAAAATATCGATAGAATATTTATCGATATACCTAATTTTTAAACTTGCCTATTCGAAACACTAACAAAAGACGAGTGGCGCCACGCCGGCAGCCCGGCGCCTGCGATCAAAGGTCGCGCATGCGCCCGCGCGACTAAACAGTGCCTTAACCTTTTATGGGTCTGATGTTTTTTCAAATAATGTCGAATTAAAACTTATTTAGCCTATGCACTGTAACTGACCTCTGCTTGATATTTTTTAAGTTCTACTATTTTTAATAATAAGCTTATACTTATATGTATACATGCCTTTAAGGAAGGACACAGTTTTTAGAACACGCTGTATACAATTAAATAGTGTATAAATATGTATACATATATAAATTTGTATTTTACCTATTATACTAGATTCTGTCACATAAAAACACATACACAAAAATTCAAATAAATCTACAAATTGACACGTTATTCTCCTTTTCCATACTCATTATTATTGTTGTTAATTGATATAAGTAAGTATATAACAAATTTAAATTCTAACAAATATTTTTTGACCGTACTCTTATTTTAAAATATACTTGCAATTATCGTTTTTAAAATATTTTAACATGAAACCATTAAATTATCTAAATTAATTTAACTTGTTACTACCAGAGTACCTATACTTAGTAATTCCTTTTAAAGTATAATCCCTTGTTTAGTTTTATTAAATAATATTAAGTATTTACATTTGAATTATTTTCATATCATCAAAATACAAATTTCATTTGTTTTATTTATATTCATATTACAAGCTGAAAGCGAACTATTTCTTACAAATAAATTGATTTCCAATAAACGAGAATTCTATAAACTAATAATAAAAGGCAATCATAGTAACCGAAGAGAATTAATAGAAATAGACTTTCCTATTCAGTTGATTAAAATCCCATTAATATTATAACGAAATTGTTTGGAATT
Organism: Danaus chrysippus; assembly: GCA_916720795.1. Classification (NCBI taxonomy): domain Eukaryota; kingdom Metazoa; phylum Arthropoda; class Insecta; order Lepidoptera; family Nymphalidae; genus Danaus; species Danaus chrysippus. Next base: position 5,259,518 of record CAKASE010000075.1, read on the forward strand.
TAATCTCTTTGAACCTGTGGAACAAATATTTATATACATACATGTGTATTGTACTTTTATCACGAATAGACGATACATTGTTAAAGAAATGATCACAAAGCAATATCAGACATGTGATATTTATCTTAATCACGTATTTTAACCCTTAGTATATACATATTTTGCTTCGTCATTGAAACTGTCAAATCCAAAGTGTTTGAATCATAAATTGTTAACGATATGAATTTATTTGAAGACAAATTAATGAAGTTTTATAATTTCGGTATATAATCTTGTAATAATTGTGAGTAATGGTAAGAGATTAAGAGAATTGCTATACGATGTTTCCTTAATGAGCCACTTCGTGAGCTGTAGTGATTATTTTTATAGAACTACTTCACAATGCATTATTACTGAACTTGTTGATCATATTAAATTTTCTTTATATAATTCTACTTCTTACTCATGACTTAGTTTGAATTGACTTTAGAATATCTTCAGTAAAAACTAATAGCTATGGTGAACATCCCATCAACATTTATAGGCTTTGGATTTACACAAACTATAATGCTGGGGCCACTAGTCAAGAAAGCCTGTGGCTATTTACTTATGTGCAAATTTTCTATTATTATTAAGATTATAGAAAGAGATCAGTTCATTTTATATCTAACAAAATCAATGTAAATAAGAATTATTTTTAGATTCATATAGAACACATTTCGAAGACAATTTATATGTCTTTTGTAATGACAACGCAGAAATTTATAAACTTTGCTTCAAAAATCATATACATATTCTCAATCTGGGCTCTTCGCTGGCTTAGAATATACATATTTTGAGAGAATAACTAAAGAGTTCATAATGGGTATTTTATATTTAGCGAATTAAAAAAGGTTTAGCAATTTAAACTACTTGAAAGCTATCAATACAGAAGGAGATTATTTTTCGTAAGCGAGGGTGCGCGTGCGAGTGTCGCCGTTGCGATGACGGACAAGCGTTACACATCTAAAGTCTATGTGGACTGACGAGTCACGAGCCCGGCGCAGTGCCCGCTCAGCTGACCAGCGGCCGCTAGCGGGGGCCGGCGGGGCTAGAGGTGCGCGGGCCCGGACGACGCGAACTATAGACGCAGCGCGCATGCTCGATATATACAATTTAATAAGAAGTTTGTCCGTCGCAAGAAATAAAAAATATAAAATAAAATTAATAAAAAAAAGCAGAAATGAATATAAATTTAAATGTACAATACAAAAGTTTGAAATCTTAATCTCAAGTAGCTCCGCTACATATATGTACATCTAGTGTTTTGAAAGGATAACCATTTATGTAGAAATTATTATACTTAATTAATTGATCAAATGTAACCAGCTAATGATTTGATTAACGAAATTGTATTACTTATATAACTCCACTAATTTGTAACTTCGATTTCAAATACATATCACACATTCATTGTGAGGATGCATTCATGTTTGCCTTTAACATCAAAGCTACTAGAATATATACTTAACTACTAAGAATAAGTGAAATAACACAATTAGGACCTTATACATGAAGTTTGTATTCATTATATTATAATGGGACTTCTAAGTAAAGATTTATTAGAGGTAGATATACGCGTCGCTTTTTAAATGAAATATCAAGTACAATATATAGTGGTGGCCTAGTGGTTAAAGGCCTGTATCTCATGCATGAGGGCGCGGGTTCGAAACCTGGCAAGTACCAATGTGATTTTTCTGAGTAAATATTAAATATTATAAAAATCACCAAAAAATTCTATGTATTAAATTAATCGTATGATGTACTATAGTATAAATAATTGTCAAAAGTACATTAAAACTAAAATAATCAGTCCTCAATCCTCTCCAATCAGGCTTCCGTGCAGGTCATAGTACGGCTACAGCTTTAGTGAAAGTCACAGACGACATTCGATTGGCCATGGACTCCAAACAACTCACAATCTTAGTTCTTCTTAATTTTAGTAACGCATTTAGCTGCGTTGACCATGACATCTTGTTGAGTATGTTACGTTCTTTTAACATATCTCCATCCGTAAAAGACTGGCTTCAAAGTTACCTCAGTGGCAGAAGACAGCGAGTTCGTGTGGACGAAACATACTCGTCATGGCGCGAAGTCTACGCTGGGGTACCTCAAGGTGGCGTGTTGTCTCCGTTACTTTTCTCAATTTTCATTAATTCAATTGCCCATGTCATCTCTTCTCTCTACCATATGTATGCAGACGATGTCCAAATTTACCGACACTCAACCCTTGACAGATTACCTGACGCTGTCGCTGCCATCAACAATGATTTGTCGGCTATTCATAAATGGAGTCAACAGTATGGGCTTAACATCAATCCCGCAAAGTCACAGGTCATTGTTGTTGGCAGTTCAGCCATGATGGCAAGGGTTGATTGGGCGGAGATGCCACGGGTTGTGTACAATGGTACTAACTTATCCTACTGCTCCAATGTTAGAGACCTTGGTATACAGCTTGATAGTACTCTCTCATGGTCGGAGCATTTAAAGAATATTGGAAAAAAAACATACGCCTCGTTAAGTTCGTTGCGACGACTACAAAACTTACTGCCAATTCCTACCAAAACTATGCTTGCAAACTCTCTCCTTCTTTCAATACTCGACTACGCGGACGCAAGCTATCTTAATCTTACCGAGGACCAACTTAATTATCTTGAGCGATTACAAAATCTAGCTATTCGGTTTATTTTCGGTCTCCGAAAGTATGACCACGTTTCAGAGTTTCGTTCAAAGCTCAAGTGGCTCCCTATACGCCGTCGCCGGAACCTGCATACTCTTTCTCTTCTGTACTGTGTGTTATTTAATCCAAATGCTCCTCAATATCTAAAGGAGAAGTTCGAATTTGTAGGAGATCAGGCCAGTATGCGACCAGCACGTAGGCTCATTCTGAAAATGCCTGCTCACAACAGTAAATATTACAGAAAGTCGTTCACTGTTCAGGCAATAACTCTCTGGAATGACCTACCATTGAGCATTCGACAGTCTAAAACCCTATATACTTTTAAAAAATCCTTAAAGAACCTATATCTCTCATCAGAGTAATGATGACGACATGATTATGACAAATGTATGTATTATGTATTTATATATGTATTTATATGTTTGTTTGTATGTATGTATTTATATGTATTTGTATGTATGAATGTAAGTATGTATGTATGTATCTATGTATGTATGTATTTATTGATATATGTACGTATGTATATTATTTAATATTTATTATTGTTATTTATTTTTGTATGTGTTTAGGTTATATATTTATTTTAAGAATATCTATGTACCACCCTATACTGTCTACAAACACAATCCTCTGACCCCAGGTTGCCTGGAAGAAATGGCTAATAAGCCATAAGGCCGCCTTTGTTACACTGTTAGTTTTAAGTTTGTATTTTTTTTTTGTAATTGTCTGTATTGAGATTATGGTGTGCAAAAAGTATTAAATAAATAAATAAATAAAACTAAAATAGTTTAAGACAAATGTTAGATCGTAAATGATTAAAGTTCTTATACAATTTTATAAGGTGATTCAATATCGGGACCCGGAAGGGTAAGAACAAAGGTGGCTGATCCGAGAGATTACAATGTATCGTTGAATTTAGAGAACACAGATGTTTGGGACTATCGTATTTATTTATTCCTCCAGCGAAGTGCTGATTTTCTAGCGACTTGTAATAACATTCTTCATAGAAAATCAAAGCTTTAAAATATAATTTGAGTCTAAGTTACAACAGAAACGATATCTGAAAATTTCTTTCTTACGTAACAGTTCGTATTGATAAATATAAGATTCAAAGTTTAAAACACAATAATTCCTTTGTGACGTTTATTTTTTACTTCTTTATACATAGAAGTATTCCTGTTTTTTGTATAATATTGAAATTTTTACTATAATGATAGTTAATTTAATAAAGTGACTATAAATGAAAAATACATCATATTATCGTTTACCTTAATAGTAACATTTAATACTTTTTCTATATATCTGCCACCGCCCACCTCGTTATAGCATTCAAATGAGAGAGGTAATAAAACCTCACAAAATAATATTAATATAACCAACAACTAAGTGTTACTTATTTCAATATATTAAGATTCAATATATTTTGTCTTATGTCATAAAGCTCTAATAATATTGTTGACACAATTTATCTTATTTCGTTGTATTAGTGTTAACTTGTTTAGGAAGTTAATTTGGACTAAACAATTGAGTAACTATAATCTAATTTAAATTATTTCTAAGATGTTGTTTTTCAAATCCTAAGTTTAAAAGTAAATGGTATTTTTATTAAAGTACTTTTCCTTAACCTATCACATTTTTGAGAACCGTTCTAATTTAAAGTAAAATTGACTCTTATTTTTATTTATAACTTCTTCTACCTGTCAATTTTCCAGCTTTAGCCATGATCTGCCTTACATGTTGTGAATAGACATCAATCCTCTTTGGGAATGTATTTTTATTAATGATTATTAAAAATAAAATAAAGCATATTATATATATTGAGTATTTTGTTAAAGAATGTGTTTGTTCTCGTATCAAGACATAATCAGAACGAGGTATTTCCTAACTGAAGTTATAAAACACAGCTTGTATCATAATATTGTAGATAAGAAGTTGACTTTTATTAAAAACCCTTTCCCGAATTTATAAAAAAATTTACCCCAGACAATATGGAGACCGACTAACAGCTGTTCCGAATGCAATATATTAAAAAATATTTTATAACTCAAAACCAGGATATTATAGTAGTATTAAAACAGAACATTATCATAGTTAACATTAAATATCTACAAAATAATGTTTCTATAAAATACATAGCGTGTAGAACGCTACTTCTAAAATGTCACTTCACTTAACTAGATCAAAGTGGTTAAATGTTCTGAGCGGAGATGCGCGTAAAGGACACTTACCAACGATTTTAGTTTATTATTAGTTATTGATTTACTACTGAGAAATATTTTACCTTAGATAAAACAAATATATAAATCTCCATAAATATTATGATGAAAATATAACCTAAGTTTTATTTCATAAATATTAAATACATTTAAAATATAAAGTTTCTTTTAATATTAAATATGTTTAAACAACAATTAAATTGATTGGAAGTTGACTCTTCTCATATAAATTTAAGCCGACTCGAAAATTTATTTATTCATTGATAAGGAAAACTTTAACAAGGTTTCATTGAGGTTATTCATTTCATTTAAAATGTCCAACAAATTTTATTACATCTTTCAAAATCATCTTTCACTTAACGTATTTCTTATACAATCAAACTCACGTAGTATGAGGGAGCAGTTTGAGTTCAAAGTTTGTGTACAGAAATGTAAGCTTCATAGTTATAAAACATATTGACGTCTCTGGATGCGAGAGGATCTGTGATCCACATTCATTATCATTATGATAATGATATTATAATAATAACTTTGACTTACTTTAAAGGAATTTATATGTAAGTAATGGTTCTAATAGAACAATGGAAAAGTAAAGAATAGTTGTAAGTTTTGTGAATAAAATATAGTTTTTATGAATATTTTTTTTATGAATATGTGAAAAATTTAAATACTATGTATTACCATAGACCTTTTGAATTTTGCTTTTTAACATATCATGATTTTGTTTTGCAAAATTGGATAATTTCATGAAACATTGTCTCTAATTAATTCATTTAATAAATAAGCATCAGGAAGTCGTTTTTTATGCCCTAAAGGTTTTCTATTTTTGAGAGGAAAATAAGGCTGATAGATAAAAATGAAATTGTAAAGAGATATAAGAATTAAAACGTTATTTAGTTTAGACAATAATTGCATAATACATAGGTGTATTATAAATATAAAATGTTTAATTACTTTAGGTACATATGCCGAAAAATTATAGCAAACTTTAAAAAAATATTCATGTTGAGAAGGAAGTCACGCGTCTGTAATTTATTTGATCTCCCGTAAAATATACGCGAAGGGGGAAAATTAGCACCAACTACAATAATGAAATCGAGAATTTGTTTTTTGTTTTCATAGCAACGTTTTGGAAATTAAACAGTTGTGACTTTACTGCATTCTTTAAATTAAACAACATATGTTTAGTGTCATATATTATGAAACTGTAATTCGCAAGGGATAACGAAAACAATATTATTTCATCTCGTTTAATTTTTTCTTTAACTCAAACCTTGTGTCATAATTATTTTCTGAATATTTGGGATGAACAATTGTTGGCCATTCTTTATGTTTTCTAGACGCTCCTTACTTGTCTTAAAACTATATCAGCATTAGTTCAAGTTATTGTATGTATTTAGTTAAATGGTCGATAAAAAACTTTTAGATCTTTTATATGTAAAAAACACTTGAACGACTTCACTAGCCAATATTATAATATTTTGAAAATTGAGTTTCTTTTGTCCGTTGTTTGTCAAAAAAACTACATAAATATCCTGCAATACTAAACCTGTCAATAATAAATTCGTTCCAAGTTCGTGTAATGGTCGTTAAATTGAGGATTAAATACAGTTTTGTTTGTCGTCTCTGATCCTCGTTTATCAAACACAGTATAAAACAATATGATTTAAACCAATGTATAACAAGCCTTATTGTTTCATAATGAAAAGGATATTGTGTAACTTTTGATTACTTTATTTTCATATATCCAATAATATATAGTTTTATATAATTATTACGACTGAGTTGAGTACGATTAAATCTAGCCAAAGTCGTTGACATAAGCTTGTACGTCATCTGGAGAATCCAGAACAAGATCTGTATACAACTGTTTTATGCTCTAAAGACCTGTTAGTAGTTTTCTATTAAGTTCTATACTAAAATTACTTCCCATATTACACCAGTTCTTTTTTGTTACTCATTAAATTTCCTCTTATTATTATGTCTGCTCTTTATCCAATTTTACGAAATTGTTACCAATGTTTCTGTTTTTAGGGTATGAAAAATTTTCACACAAAAGTATATTTCTTACACTAAATGTTTGGTTTTAACCCTAGAATGCTATTATTGGTTTGTTTTATTGTAATTACATTTTTTACTACAAATTGTTTTTCTTTAACAACAAAAAACCAGAAGCCGATCTTATGTAGTTAGATGTCGTAATCCTAGTCGAAATACAAAATTTAATTGCCTTCAGTATTCATGTCACGTATCGTTATCTAATACTAACAAAAACGGACCAGGGACGAATTTGTTTATTTATTCCTTTTTTTGTATATTTTGGTTTCCAGGACTAATATCTAATTAAAGATAATTGTACTTTGATTACGTCGTTAGTGTTCTGTTAAACTAATCTTTATTTGCAACACATTATCGCATCTCTCTCTCTCTCACGTAAGCAACATCAGCTCCGTAACAAATTAAAAATATAATTATCGAGATTTAATAATCATATTCCGTGTTATCTGAGAACTTATAATACGCCTTTAAAGTGACAGTGTTTTGTGGACTTTATTATAGTGTAAATTAATAAAACAACAACATCAGTGGAGTGAGGAAAAAACAGAACAAGCCGTGTATTTTTCGTAATAAAAATTAACAACTTTACTGTGCTTGTGCTATATTCGTATTTTGTGCTCAAGGGATTCAACATATACAATCACAGGTACATATCAGGTTATCGAAAGCATAAAAATAAAAGAATAAAAGCAGTAAGACAGTTTTACAATTACAGTGAACGGGTAGAAAATAAATAAAAATCGGGTATACAAGTTCACTGTTAACGTCTACATACCATACCATATTTTCACACGGTTTTTTTTTTTTTTTTTTTTTTTTTTTTTTACCCGGGGGAATGTGCTCTACACATACCCGACCTAGCGGGGATTGGGTCGGGTTATGTGGGGATGGTAGTCCAACCCTGAAGGGGGAGGACAGACGCCCCTGAAGGGGACGCCCCGACCCACTAAACCTAAACCGGGGTGTTCCACTCCTTTCCGCTGAGGCGTCACGGGTTCGCTATAGCGCACCGCAACGCAATGGCTGTCAGATGTCCTGACTCACTTCAAAATATGAGAGGCGCGCATCACCTTAACCCTCTAATATGGGCGACGGAAATCCCCGTCCGCCACCCATAGTCTCCTTCCAGCGCGCGACGATGTTGCTACGTGAGGACCAGAGCCGCCACGTAGGCTCGACGCCGTCGACCACCTCTCCCACGACGCATGGGGAGGGATGCGATGCTTCGCTCCCTCTCCCTCTCTGCCTCTTCTTTAGCCGACATCACTGTCTTGGCAAAGAGTTCAACGGCCTGCCAGGCCTCTTCCCTCGTTATCATGGCGCTAACCAGGACCGGTAACGAGAGGTCCGGCCCTAATATTTTCACACGGTCTACTAACTATAACGGTGGCATAATCTGTAAGCTACAGAGTTGAACACCGACAAACCAGGGTTCAATCCCAAGCCAATTCTTGAAAAAAAATTATTTTATCCTGTTTAAATTAAATCGTGATTGAAAGTATGGAGTGCAAAGGATGTAAAGAAATGCATTTAGAACGATATCAATTTTTCACTTGTAAATTATGTCAAGACAAGTACCATCACAAGTGCCTGAACATTTCTGATGAGCAATTCAAACGCCTCAACTTAGAATTTCGAGCTTCATGGATTTGTCCAGCGTGTACAAACATAACACGCAGAAACAGAGGAAATATTAATACTCCCGTTCGATACAATCAAATTCCTACTGTTGAAGATTCACTTGATGTGTCGTGTGATTACACTGAAGTCGGTAATGTCACACCGAGCGAAACACGAACAGCACATGTAAATGACAATAACGTAATCACTATGGATAAAATAAGTGAGCTGCTTGATCAAAAATTTAACACCACACTACAGGCACACATGAACAATCTTCGTTTGACACTACGAGAAGATATAAAAACACTAGTGCGTACTGAAATGGATGCAGCAATACAAAATTTAAAAGACGAATTCTCTTCAACCACTGATTTTATCTGCGCTGAACATAAAAATTTAAAAAAAGAATTTGACACAAAAACAAAACTAATTTCTAGTTTGGAGACTGAAAACTCACGATTACGTAATGACGTGCAGAAGATCAACAATCGAATATGTTTACTTGAAAAAAGTTTCCGCAGCCATAACCTTGAGATGCAAGCTGTGCCTGAGTCGCGTAATGAAAACGTCATGGATCTGTTCAGAAAATTATGTGAAATCAAAACAACTAATTATTATCTTAGAGGCGGACCAAGTCACACGAGTAAGCATACAAGGAAGACAAAAATACGCCACGGAGAATCAATACGTATTTCAGCAGAATTATTTTACGGTTTTTATGCTCAAGAAAAAAAAAATATTTATTGGAAATAAACAGGAATATAGGTTAGGAATATAAACGCAACATATTGTGCTGTATCACTTCATTAATACTGCTTCATTATTATTTTTTACAAATGGATGGACAAAGTATCCGATGATTAAAAATATTGTACTTAATGATATAAACGCTTTTTATAAGTTTAAAAAATTACCAAAATATTTAAAATCTATTAAAAAAAACTTCATTTCGTAGACTTTTATGACAGTGCAGTTAAAGTACCTAAACAAGGATAAGTAGAATAATATATATAACTATTGAATTTAATCCTTTTGGGGTCCTGAAAAATATTTTTTTTAACATAAAAATGGTATCAATTTATAGAAAAGTTAGTAAATTTTTCACAAATTTTGGTTAATATTAAAATATAAGTACCGTGAAAACTGACCACAAAAATCTTACAATATAATAAACATATTATTTGAAAAGATAAAACGAAAAGTAATCATAGAAAACGCAAAATTGATTCTAGAACCGACTCAATTAATATACGTAGTATCATTATTACCAAGAATATTTTTATTTAATTTATTGTATATGTGTTTTACATCATAATTATAGTGAATAATATTTGGACTTAATATTTTATCAATCGGTACAGTAGATCATGCGTTATTCAGTAACAAACACACATAATACAAGAAAACCTTGATAAATATTGAACTATGGTTTACATCTTTGACTTTACATCTTTGAATAAATATCTATTGATAATAATTAGCTTAATTTTTATTATTACTTCGCGTAATTCCCTTTAAATTAAACAAAAGCGTCTCGAAGATAAATTGAATGAAACACTTACCTGTTCTGTTCACTAAATCTATAATTACTTCTTACTCAAACTTTTCATTCAATTAAGAACTTCCAAGTTCTGAGGCGTCCGCTAGGAATTCTTACCTGTAATTCAGAACAAAAACATGTTAAGTATTAAAAGCATTTATATTCAAACAGAATAGTATGGAATGGAAATATTTTTACGATGATGGGAGTCAAACTTGAGACTTCTAAATTAAAGGATTTCATTCGATTTGGCGACTAAGCCATCTATCTATCCTTAATTCTTAATTGGGATAAAAAATCTAAATGTTTATAATTTTTTCAATTATTATATTATATGAATAACTTAAAACAAAAGATACTACCATTCAAATAATTACTTATTAACGCCGGTGGTAAGTACCTAACTATGAATGCACATATTTAAGTTTGTTTTATTATAAAAATTTATATACAGGTTGACTGGTGAATTGGTGTATACATAGTTTTGTTTTTTTCCTAGGTGTCCATACATGGTTTACAATTTTTATATAGCGTAGTTTAAAAATACTAACTCATAACAATATTTGTCGAAATCGATTGTAAACTTGTGTATAAGAGTTTCAGGGTAAAAAGGAATATATAAATATAAAATAAATACACACTATAGAACTATGTTTATATAGTTACTACATTAGATCTTTTCACTTTAATAGATAATAAAATTAGACGAATACTTAAAAACGAAGTTGATCTTAAATCTTATTTTATACAAGAATTAAAATACGAAAACACCTTAAGCCTTAGGAGTCCTGGGAAGCCATTCTACATACCATTTCTATTTAATTGATTAATAATAATTAACGCTGTAAAGCCCCTGCATTTTAATAATTGATATAATGTTATCTCTAACAAATTTATGTTATATACCCTTCATTTCAATTACAGTAAATTGTTTACATTTTTAACCATTGTCTACATTTCAGTTTGAATTTTGTAGGTACTACCAACTATTGTAAAGTAATGAATAAAAAGACTTATTCGTTTTATTTAAATGTCATGTTAGTAAAGCGTTAAATTATAGTATAATAAATGTACAGTAGCTTGTAAAAGAGCTGGTTTTTCTCCAGTATTTCTACCCTCGTAGATAACAACAACAACAACATACATAGAATAATAAAAGCATCTATCATCAAATAATAAGGAACATTCAGTTTTCTATTCTAATTCAAACATCTTTTGCAGTTTCATTTTAAAACCTCAAAAGTATATAGAAATTTGAATGATCAAAATAAAATAAATAATTTTTAAATTAATTGCATTCATTTTTATATTTTTCATGATTCATATAATTAAAAACATATTTCTTACTACTCCTACTTCGCAGTGGGTTCTGACATTAATAAAAAATAATAAAACTTAGCTTAATAATTGAAAAATTAAGTAACCTAGTTGACTATCTTTGTTATTAACTTGTTAAGTATAATCTTTTGCTAAACACGTTTTAAGTAAATGTTAGTTGTCCAACAGTTACGATAGATGGCACACTGCCAATATCATTTACAACAAAGCAGAAGTGTTATTAAACTTTATATTGAATTCTCGTGAAACTTTATATTGAAATTTCGTTTATTATTATTATATAATTGGTGAAAAACAATATTGTTTTTAATAAAAATTCCTAAGCCAAGAAGAATTATACGTCTTACATACATTGGTTCCTGTTAGAAATTACACCTCTGACAAAATAGAATAATAGTCAGGTCAGCTACTAAAATATATACAATATTCTACTTAAAGTGGCAAAGAAACAATTATACTTTCGTCGCATATCAATTTCTATTTCAATAACAATCAGTTTCATATTTAAATAAAATATCTTTGACACATGTCACACTTTTTTAAACACAAATATAGTACATAGATAATAATTAATGTCATTTTATCAATATGTTAATAGTATTTAAATTCAATAATAATAATAATAGTATCTTAATAAAGGAAAACGTGACAAAGAGACCCTTGTTTAATTGAGAATTCGGTCATTATAATAATATGTACCTTAATTAGTATAAAATTTATTGTGACTATTTAAACTAGACATTCGTTGTTACAACTGAGTAGTTTTTAGTACAGAAAATATTTAAGAATATTTATATTAATATGATATACAGTCCTATAACTTAATGTAGTATACTGAAGTCAAATCTATAAAGTAATAAGATTTGTTCATTCATTATAAGAATTAATTCTTCTTGCACAACTACTCAAGCAAACAATGCCATTTATATCCTCCATATGATTGTATCTTTGTTATAACTTTATTTATCTTAGTTTAAATGTTCATATGTACATATATATTAAGAAAGATGAATTTAGTTGAAATTCTGTTAAACAAAACATTATATCAACTGGTCGCCAGCTAATCGTCTACTTAGGATAGATGAATACCCTACCCTTTGAATCCATAGCTTTATTTTACACCACAACCTTTACTATTTAAACAATACACATTTTTCCCATTGATATCATTTCCTTGTTATCTAATAGAAAATTTATATTCACGTTTGTGACTGTCTTGTAGTTTAATACAATTAAGTATAATTTTAGAACTAATTCTAAGTAATATAATATAAAATTTCATATAAATGTACTTGATAGTTATTTAATGATTAAGTAATAATCTTATAAAGACTTTTTCATTTACAATGATTGTGAATATTTTATTTAAAAACAAAACTCCACCGCGCCGTTTCCTTTGCCTTTCACAATTTGATTGAAATATTCAACTCTGATTTCTGTCAGTGATAAATCGATTCACGAATTGGTTATTTGATTGCTGTTTGAAATTGAATTGGACTTTGATATTAAACAAAGTATTCGTGTAATACAATAAGGGGAGCATATTCATTAAATTAAAACACACATACACACACACAAACACACACATACATATATGTATATAACAGAAATTAAAAAGCTTCATATGATTCTCCTTATACCCCAAGCTTATTGCTAAAACAAGGACAGTCAAAGGCTTTCAATTAAATACGCACTATGTTATTTACAACACTATTATGTATCTTCAGTTTTAAGTACATTATTCTACATTTTTGTAAATAAATATAATACAAATTAAAATATACTTTTTATAATATACCTTTTCGTCAACATCGGAGTTGCGAGTAAAGAGGAATGTATAATGGATTTTAAAACAACCGCTACGGTAACCGACACAGAGCGACAAATTGAATCCGTGTCACTTGAAAAATCAGAGCTAATGTGTTATTCTGTTATGTAAGCTTGTGGAGTTTTATCTACAGTAAAATAAGGTAAGAAAAACAAGTGTTGCTATAGTTATTGTTTTAGTAGATATTTAAATTCACCATCATCATCGTCAGCCTATAGGAGCCCACTGATGAGCTGCCTCTTCTCACATAGAGAAGGTTAGAGCATTAATCATCACGCTTGCTCAAAATGGGTTGGCGATTTCAGACTTATAATACTGAGAGTATTTATACATTACTTCCAGATGGTGAAGGAAAACATCGTGAGGAAACATGGACTTATATTTAACTTTGAATGTCATGAAACGTGTTCTCAAATGTCGCGTAAGAAAATAACGCTGTCAACTTTTTCACTTATTATTTACAGGGTTTATCTACACCATATAGGGTATAGAGTAAATATGTTGAAACTAGTATGTATATTGGTTTACGAATTCATTTACATTGTGTCTAATGACTAATGAAATTTGTACAACTTACAAAAAACATTACAACTATATTTAATTGGGAATATAGAGAACAATGTAATATACTTATATCAAAATTAAATAGTTATAACTTTAGATTGGTTTAAATAAAAAATTAACAAAAATGCATTTAATAATATAAAATGATATTAGGAAAGATATAGAAACAAATCACTTCTTACCAATTATCCCCTATTTTATTTCATTTTTTTTTCAACGTTCGTCAAAGGCTAAAACATGTACAACAAATTAAACAACCAACACAAAAGTCCTTTGTTACAAACGTCAGAACAGGAAACATTTGGAAATTGAGGCCAGTATTGTAAAAAGTCAGTGATAAAAAGTAGTTGCCTTTTTAATTGTACAAAAAAAGTTGTTCAAAATAAAATATGTACAAACCTCTTAACTATTTTAAAATACATATGAAATAAATAGAATTCAGATAAGCATAGTCTATGTAATTTGTAATATTACATTTCATATTTAGGAATATGAAATGTAATATTACAAATATACACAAATTTTCCTCGAATATTTCATAAAATGGAATAAATATCTTTTTTCGATTACTCCCAATCGCTGAAAGATTAAGAAAACATAAAAAATAATGTTAAAGTATTAATGTCATACGTGCTATTCTTATCGTGATAAGCATTAATAACAAAATTCTCGTTATTTATATTAATTGATATATACTTTTCAATCATTTATTACAGTTGTTTTGAAATACACTCTCGGAGGCAGAATAATAATAATAATAAAATGTCATAGTCGTTTGCTTGTCTTATTCTTTTAGCTGTAAAGCTCCTGAGGCGTGTTGTCTCATTTTATCGTTTAGAATGTAAATGCATTTAAAATACGACTTTCTATATGATTTGTAGGTTTTCTTTTAGTGATATTTGTTTTAAGCTATGAACTTGCTAATTATTGAGGATTACACTTATAGTAGAAAGGAAAGTGGATAAATATTATTTTGGTTCACATGAGTGACAACTTTATTTTCGTATATCTATGATTTTTCTCGGAGCCAGTTTTTTGACAGTAATAACTATAAGAAGAATTTCTATCAAAGTGATTTGTTGTATCTTTTATTTATTATTTTTTATTTTTTTGCTACACACATACATTACATATACTATACAGTTATACAGAGGAAAAAAAATATATTAAAGAATACAGTGTAGCAAGGGGGTCCATCTCAGTATAAGCTGGGCTAATGCACAGCACTAATTTTCAGATATCCCCTGAATATTGGGTTAACAAAACACAAATGCGTGCACACGAAAATCAATAAATAAAATTATAAGTCCTTTTAGTACCTTGCGGTTGCAGTTAAGTTCGTGTTGATGATTTTCTAAACTATATTTTGTGGTGTCGTTGTTATAGTCTAGTTGTTATGACAATTGCGGCATTTCTACTTGGTTATGTGAAAGTTTCGGAAGTTTTCAGCTTTTGTGATCATTTGCTTCCTTGGAATATTTTTTATTTTAACCATTAATTTAAGGCTATTCTTATTCATTAGGTGTCATCCGTGTAATACTTTTAGTTTCTAATTCTCTAAATGATATAAATACATTTAAAAATAAGTTTTTTTGTTATGACGAGTGTGTACGACTTCTTCTAAATTTTTCGAGTAATTTCTAACAAGCGTTTTTATAAATTACTCTGATTTGGATATGGAATAAAAGTAACACTTTAATGTAGTGACTTTTGCACGAGTTTATTTATCTCAATAAGATCTCTACAACTACTCTCCTTTTCACGATGAGTTGTTCCATTACAAAATTTTAGGTAAATATTACGGAGTTTAATCAGAATTTATTATTCTTTTGTTTTTTTTTTTGTGATATAGTAACTTGATTAGGTATTTCTAGTCACTTGAGAGTTACAAAATGTACTCATCAATTATTTAAATTCTATTATTAAAGTGGTCTAACTGATAGGGTTGTTGCTCCTAACTTACTTATGTCCTAAATATTTATTCACTTCAGTTGGTTTCATCACTGTTCATTATTAAAAATATATTAGACGATATTGATAAACAACAACCTAAAGAATAAGCAGGTTTCAGATCAGGCTTTAGCACAATGGACCACAATACAAACACTAGAACAAATTATAGAAAAATATAGAGAATTCAACAGACCCCTGTATGTGGCCTTCATTGACTACAGCAAAGCCTTCGACACAATTAGTCATTCTTCAATTTGGCACGCACTACAACAATCAAATGTTCACTACAAATAAACATCTTGAAAAATATCTATGCACAAAGTACGAGTAGAGTAAAATTAGAAACAAGAGGAGACGATAAGGCAGGGCGATCCTCTATCTCCAAAGCTTTTCATAGCAGTACTTGAGATTATTTTTTAAAACTAAATTGGAAAAAGAAAGGTATATATAAAAGGACATTACGTAAACCATTTGAGGTTCGCTGATGATATCGTCATATTGGCTGAAACAGCTAAAGACCTAGGGGATATGATGCGATCGCTAGACTGCGAAAGTTCTAAAATCGGCTTAGAAATGAATACAAACAAAACCAAGATATTAACCAATTATTGCGAACACCCAATTACAATAAAAAATAACAATATAGAATATGTTAATCACTACATCTACTTAGGAAAACAAATGTCATTTAAAAAGTCGAACAACGAAGAAGAAGTCACAAGAAGAGTTAACACAACCTGGAAAAAATTCTGGGCATTAAAGGAAGTCCTAAAAGGGAATTACAGGATACACATGAAGAAGACAGTATATGATACATGTTTGTTAAACTGTTTGTTGTATGGTTGCCAAACTTGGATATTTACAAGCAAAATAAAACATAAAATCAAATGCAGCCAAACATCAATGGAAGGGAGTATACTGAAAATCAGAAAAATACATAAGATTAAGAGAAAACACATCCGGCAAAATACTAAACTTACCGATGCTTTGAAGCACGCATTACAATTAAAGTGGAGGTGGGCCGGACATACCTCACGTTATACAGACAAGCGATGGACTATCGAAGCTACACGATGGAAAGGACCAGAGGGGAAAAGGAATGTTGGTAGACCAATAAAACGGTGGTCTGATGAGATAATACACATATCAGGAAACGAATGGATAAAGTTAGGCAATGACAGGGAGTCGTGGAAGAGGATGGAGGAGGCCTTTACCCAAACAGGGGTCCATATTTCATAACACTAACATACTAACACTAATTATAAATCTAATAAATAAATATACATGTATACTAACACAAACTAAAACATATATTATAATGTAACTGTACCATTGTAGAAATAAGGAATAAAAAGGATTATTATTATATTATTAGATAACAACAAACATAGAATAATAAAAGTATCTATCATCAAATAATAAGGAGCATTCAGTTTTCTAATATTCTTTCCAGTTTCATTTGAAAACGTAGAATTAGAATGTTTTTAATAAGACAATAATCTAAATATTGATTGCATTGATGTAATGTTACAAGTGGAGCCATCATACAAGTGTTGCTAATTATAATATACTATAAAATATAGTTCATAGAATAACTTTTACGACTGATTATAATTAATTATAGTACTGATACCGAAAACAAGAAAACTATGCTTAACAATTGAAAATTTAAGAATCCTTAATGACTATCTTTGTTATTAACTTTTTAAGTATAATCTTTTGCTAATCACGTTTTAAATAAATGTTAGTTGTCCAACAGTTACGATAGATGGCACACTGCCAATAACACAACAAAGCAGAAGTGTTATTAAAATTTATATTATATTGTAGTTTATTCGTCTTTATTGAACAAAAATAATAATTTTATATTAGAAATTCCTAAGCCAAGAAGAATAATAACTCTTACATAGGTTCCTGCTAGAAATGACACCTTTAACAAAATAGAATAATAGTCAGGTCTTCTACTAAAATATATACAATATTCTCATTAAAGTGGCAAAGAAACAGTTTTTTCTTTTGTCACATATCAATTTATATGTCTATTACAATCAGTTTCATATTTTTATATATCTTCAACAAATGTTGCAGTTTTTTAAACATAAATAATAGTACATAGATAATAATGTCATTCTATCAATATGTTAATTAATTATTAATAGTTTTTGAATTCAATACTAATAATAATGTGAGAAGAGGCAGCTCATCAGTGGGCTCCTATACGCTGATGATGATGATGGTGAATTTAAATATCTACTTAAACAATAACTATAGCAACCAACACTAGTTTTTCTTACATTATTTTACTGTAGATAAAACTCCACAAGCTTACATAACAGAATAACACATAAGCTCTGATTTTTCAAGTGACAAAGTTTCAATTTTTCGCTCTATGTCGGTTACCGTAGCGGATGTTTTAAAATCCTTTATACATTCCTCTTTACTCGCAACTCCGATGTTGACGAAATGGTATATTATAAAAAGTATATTTTAATTTGTATTATATTTACGAAAATGTAGAATAATGTACTTAAAATTGAAGATACATAATAGTGTTGTAAATAACATACTGCTTATTTAATTGAAAGCCTTTGATTGTCCTTTGTTATATGAATAAGTTTGGGGTATAAGGAGAAATATATGAAGCATTTTAATTTCTGTTATACAAATAAATGTAGTATATATGTGTGTGTGTGTTCATTTAATGAATACGCTCCCCTTAATGTATTACACGAATACTTTGCTTAATATCAAATAATCAATTCGTGAGTTAATTTATCACTGACATAAATCAGACTTGAATATTTCAATAAAATTGTGAAAGGCAAATGAAAGGGCGCGGTGGAGTTTTGTTTTTAAATAAAATATGCCTGGTATGTTTTATATTTCACGTACATTGTAAATGAAAATCTTTATAACATTATTACTTGATCAGTAAATAACTACCGAGTAAATTTATATGACATTTTATAATACTTAGAATTAGTTCTACAATAATACAAAATTTTATTATAAAAGTACAAGATAGTCATAAACGTGAAAATAATTTTTCTATTTCATTACAAGGAAATGATATCAATGGGAAAAACATGTACCTATTGTTTAAATAGTAAAGGTTGTTGTGTAAAATTAAGCTATGGATTCAAAGGGTAGGCGTTCATCAATCCTAAGTAGACGATTAGCTGGCGACCACTTGATACAATGTTTTGTTTAACAGAATTTCAACTAAATTCATCTTTCATAATATACATACATACGTACATTTAAACTAAGATAAATAAAGTTATAACAAAGATACAATCATATGGAGGATATAAATGGTATTGTTTGTTTGAGCAGTTGTGCAAGAAGAATTAATTCTTATGATGAATGAACAAATCTTATTACTTTATAGATTTGACTTCAGTATACTACATTAAGTTATAGGACTGCTCATAACGGGTTGGCGATTTCAGAATTACATATAATACTGAGAGTATTTATACATTACTTCTAGACGGTGAAGGAAAATATCGTAAGGAAACATGGGCTTATATTTAACCTTGAATGTCATGAAATGTGTTCTCAAATGTCAGGTAAGAAAATAAAGCTGTCAACTTTTTCACTTATTATTTACAGGGTTTATCTACACCATATTGGGTATAGAGTAAATATGTTGAAACTAGTATGTACATATATTGGTTTACGAATTCATTTACATTGTGTCTAAGGACTAATGAAATTATTTATACAACTTACAAAGAACTAATTAAGTAATTGTGAAATAAGATGATTATAAAGTTCAAATGCTAAATGGGCATAAAAAAATTAAGAGACGAAACTTCCAATCATTCCATGTATGTACCGGGTCCATCATTGCAGGGCGAGGAGCTTCAACAGTGCCTGGGACTTATGACCCAAGTGTAGGTTTAAGGGGCCCCTAAATAACGCGCGTTAAACGCTCAGCTCGACAATAAACATATTTTTAAAGAAATCATTGTGTTAAGGTTAGCCCAAGTTAAGGTACTTTTCTTAAATCAAGGTTCCAATGAAGGACCAAATTAAAATAACTACGTTCTAATTGAATTCAAATGGAAAACAAAACAATAAAAATTTATAAAAAATAACAGCTAAAATTTAATATTACATTATAAATTGATTCTTAAATTTCTAATTTTCGATGTACATGATTTAAACCGAGATACTTTTACGTTAAACATGAGTAACAAGCGAGAATTATTGAGAGTTGAAACATTGAAAAGCACTTTGAAGTGACCGGTCGATTAGAATATGAAGCTTAGATAGTTCAAACTTGAATACCGAAGTAATTAAAACTAACAATGTTGATACAATAGAGAATGATATAAATAAAGTATATTTTACATTAATATTTGACTCCTTTTTAAGTGAGCATTGATGGAAAAAAAATATTAAATTCTTTAACCGAAATTGGAATCACAATCGTTCAACCACTGAATGAAGTATTATGACTTTGAATCAAATGCTTTCTTTGTGTCAATAACTTCAATAACTTCATTTGTGATTACAGTAATTTCACAGTAATTTATTCAATATAATACTACTTAGTAAAACAATACTCTACTTGAGAACAACTAGTCTCACTTTCTATTAAATCTTTAGTTTCTCTGACTGATCTTTTAACTCTTTAATACCCAGCTAGCAGCTAGAAGCAGGTAGGTTAAGTTATTAGATTATAGGTGAAAAAACATAACCTTCTAAACACACACCCATATATATAGACATATGTACTATAATAATTAGCTATGGTTTTTGATTGATGTAACTAAAGTGATCAAAGATAACTAAACCACGATTATAAATATTAACCACCATTGTATGTATTAATTGCCATTTTTTTATGTTCAATATTATTTCACCTTTTATTTTTTAATCACATTATTAATTATAAATTATATTTATCCCGCCCTTCTATAACCTAATGAATAGTTCTTACTTTATTCTGCGAAATAAATGTGTATAATCTTTTGTTTAAATTCATAAAAGGACAGACATTTTCTCATTTAAATTCTTAACAAAGATCAAGTAGAACAATTTCTCAGAGATAATGTGATTAGCGATAGATGAGGTTCTGATACAAGAATAATAGGCAATCGTGGTCACCGACAAGAGGATTAATAGCAGGAAAATGCTCAGTTACAAAGAATACAGTTAATATTGTAGAAGGGACATTTTGTGTTTGTATATTTTGTATCTAATCAAGCAAATACTCTCATCTGAATTGGTTACTTAGTTTGTTTACATTGAATTATTTAATCACTGACCAATATAGAAATATATACTATCGAAATTGAGCAATATACAACACTATAGCCTTAGCATAAGATAGCTTTTAGATTTTCTTTCCTAGTTCATTGATAATAGAATAAATAATATTAATTATTTAGTAGAATGTACTTAAAAAGTAGAAAAGTGAGATCAAAATTACGCCAAACGCAGATTTATTAAAAACACTCATGATACCAATATATCGAACCAGTTTAATTAAACAATTTCAAGATACATATATATTCTATTTGAGTGAAAAGGAATGCTTATTTAAAAGATATTTATAAATTTTTCATTGGACATCAACATATTGGATTATCATACCTTAATAATATCCATATGTACTTTGTAAGTGTAATTGTTAGAAATTTCTACGTATTAATTAATTGTTATTAACATTCCGGCTTCATACTGTCAAAAAATTAACAAACTCCCACGAAAATTGACTTTTCCTTTTGACTCTTGCCTCCAAAACTACGGGCCAACAATTACTATCCAATTTACTGTAATTAGCTTACATATGATATTAACTTTCAGATATTTATAGAACGTGAAGAATTATTTGTTATTCAATGATATTACGAGTTCCTGAGTTGGATAACAAAACTTATTTTATATATACTAAGAGACGTTTTTTAATATATTATACAAAATAAATAAGGTCTTTCACTACCAATATTACTTATATTGTCATATTTTTTCAGCTCCAGTGATGGCTTGAATTACATCAATAAATGTAAGGTAAATGATTATAAATATCACTAAAAGTAATTTAAGTTCATAATTTTATTATCATAATAAACTAATAGTTGGTATAAAACAGATATTCCATCCTTATGTGGTGTACTTTTATTCACAAAAGTTCTAACAATTAATGTATGAAGTCATTGGACATTTACACAGTAATTTGTCTAAACATAGATGGATATGAAATGAAACATTATTTAAGTACTTTACCATTTATATGTGTTACTTGGTATTGTTTAATATATATTAGAAGTGAAGGGATTGAAATTCTTCAGCAGATATATAATTAAAAATAAATCATTTTCAGTCAATCAGTCATACAAATTATTTTCTAGATCATCTGATGTTTTTTGACAAAATTCAAGCACATTTAAATTTTATTTTAAATAATGAAAACTTTGTAGATCAAGAAAGTTCAGGTTATTATAAAATATGTTAAGATGTATACAAATATACAGAATCGTATCACAACTTGCTTATTCATTTTGTAACGTGATTTAAAACACAAACATACCAACATTTATTCTTATTTTTATATTAAGTAAACACAAAGTATATATTTTTTTTTTGTGAATTAAAAAATGTCACTGAAAATAGTGAAAATCAATGAAACTAATATCTCGTTGCCAAGAATGTTTAAAAAGTATAAAATTTAAAAAGTAATGGAGGAAAAATTCTACAAAGCACTTTTTCAAATAGATATTTCAAATAGAAATATATTTCAAACAAGCAAAATGCATAGCATACTACACATCGTAGACAAGATAAATAAGTGCTCGTTTTTAATAAAATGGAAAAGCGGGTTTCTAGATAACCTTTTTTACTTGATTATGCTAATTGATATCATTGACTGCTTGTAGTTAAAGAATAATAGGAAGAGTGTGATTTATTCATCTTGTTTTTTTTATCACATTATATAATTTAATGATTAGCTCCCTAAATTATAAGCGAAAGAAAAATATTTTCAACAACGCAGACGCAACGCATTCCAACAGCCTCCTAGGTGTTATTGCCACAGAAATGGATTTTAATAACGTTCTCTAATATCATGCAATTTTAAATTTTAGCCCGAAAAGCTTTAACGAGCAAGAAGTATTCATTTAATAATTTTCAATTATTTCTGATTTTTTTTTACTGTAAAAGTACTAGAAAATGAACTGTTAATTTGGTGGAGAGGATTGTCCTTATACTGAAAATCATCTCAATTTTGCCTAGCAAAGAAATTAGTAATTAATATCCTAAGTATGAACTTGCTAATTATGTCTGGTCGACTAATTCCTTTCTCTGAACCAAATGGGTCAAGTGAATGACGGTAGGTTTTTATTTGCACGTAATTACATCCGTAGTAAAGGAAATAAGTTTTATTGTACATATTGTATTTACTATTACTTTAATACGAAGTTATTTTCATAGATGGATTTTATTTATTCGCTATGCTAGTTATAACTGGGTTGCTATAAAAAGGTTGTCAAGAACACATTCCGGCTACCTTAGCATTAGAAAAATTATTTTACCTATATATGTGAAACGAATTAAAATTTGATTTAATATTGTTAACTAACTTTCACTTCATTTTTTTTTGTTACTTTTATGGTGAACAAAAAACTTTTCTCCTTTTATTACAAATATTTTGTAGTTCCTTTTGACTTTTTTTTTAACTTTTATCGGTTTTGTAAATTAATGTAATTGAAAAATCTTCTTTAGTATACTTTTTGTTTTATTTATTTTTTATACTTATCTGTTCATCATCACACATACTCGCATATATATATATATATATATATATATATATATATATATATATATATATATATATATATATATATAAACGCACACTTCTCAGAATATATACTACACTACCTTTTTTTTTTTAAGGGGAAAAATATACTACACTACCTGGTTACAACAACGTAGCAGTATTATTTTTTGTTAACTCTCATGTTAAAGTTTTTCACATTTTAGCATAATTAATGAGGACTTCTCTTGGGAAATCTCACACCTGTACAAAGCTATCCATTAACTGTAATAGAATAGTTAATAACTCCAGTGTCTCAACTGTACACACTATTGATGACTTTTACCTCTTTATTATTTTTAATTAAGTCAGAATATTTTTTATATAGTTCTTTATGTTATTAAATAGTGGACATCGTACATTAAAAAAGTATGTTGTATTAATTGATTATGTGATATATAAAATTTATTCCATGTATTAAGATATTTATAAATAATATATATAATTGTTTTAAACATGGACAAACTACAGAAACGATTACATATTATATGAAAGTAATATTATGATATAGTACTTTTTCACATATAGTCAGGTCCTGAAAGGAAATTTTATTCATACCATCAGACAAACTACATTCAAAAATAATATCTTGTTTCTATATGCTGGCAATACATGTAACCAGAAATAAAATAAAAAATCTGCTTTTTCTCTACTATCATGCACAATTTCTGAATAAAGATAATTACGCTTTGAAGATAATTTAAATACCCAATAGAATGTTACAAGGCTCCAAGAATCTTTCTTTCATTAAATTTTTATTATGCTGATGAAAACGAAGTTTTGAAACTTCAGCCCTCAGGACTAGGATGGAAACTTTCCGGAAGAATTTAGTGGATGAATAATGATGAAGACAAATTGATTTGACTACATTAAGAAAAATATTTATATGTAAACAGATCTTTTCCAAGTTCCTAATGTTCTTCTTTAATATTATAAAACTATAAATACTTCTATGTTCGTCTTATTAAAATTTTTTGAACGAATCTATTTATATTAAATTAGAATATTACACATCTTTGTTATTTTCAAATTAATCACTCTTGCATAAAATTAAAAATCTTGTGAAAGGTCCAACAAGAAATAATTAAAGATATATTCATAAAACGTCTACTATATAAGTTGTTAATACATACAAATGATAACGAAAATTATGAGTCTAAACTTCTATGATTAAAACAAAAATAAATTGGAAAAAGATGACATTTATAAAAATCTTTTCTCCCATTTCTATTACATTGATAACCTAAACCACAATATGGAGACCAACTCACAGCTGTTCAAAACACAGTTATATTAAAAACTGTCTTATATATCTTTTTTATATAATATTGTTACAAGTGCACCATCTGTGCTGCACTAATTATAATATAATATAATCCTTATAATTATTTTTACGACCGATTATAATAATTAACCATAATACTGAACCATTGTGATATTGTCATAATCTATATATATCTTGCATTCATGAAACTTTTAGTTAACATATGCGAAATCGATAAAAAAATAGACTCGAAATAAAAAGGAAACCATTCTGACTTTGAAATACATACAAGTCAGTCTTGACATATTTCAATGAACATAATAAAGTACTGTATTCATTAAAGCCTGTTAATTTTTCTCTCGTTTTAACTATGGCAGCTTAAATTTAAATTTTATTAATATAAAAATAATGACATAATGTACATCCTGATGGCGTTTGTAAATAATTAAAATGAAGAGGAAATTCGAATAGTTATTATGTTCTTAAATGTAAACGTTATTCTTAAAAGTTATTTAAAAAAATAACCAAAGCGAGTAATGTTCAAAGATACAACTTCCAGGGCTACAGGTTTTATATGTTATAAAATCGTTGACAACACAGTTATTAGAAAAATATATACATATACAGGGTGACTGGTGAATTACTATCAATATTTAAGGAGCATACTCGGTACATGATTCTCATTCGATTTATGTAAAAAAAATAGGTACTTAATTTTTGACCAAATTTCCGTATAAATAAATAAAGTGTGTACACGTTCCAAGTGTTCCAAGTGTGGACGCGTGCGGCGGCGTGCTGATACAACACAACGCCGCCGCCGCGTCTGTGTGAGTGTGTGTGTATACCTAATCTGTAGGGTGTTCATACGATGCGTAATTAATTACATAACTTTTGGTTAACTTTACAAAGAAGTTTATTAATATTTATGTTATATTAATTTTTATTTTGTCATATATGATCGTCAAATATCGCGTCCTCAAATTTTGATAGTAATTCACCAGTCACCCTGTATATGTATATGTATATCCATATATTAACTTGTTACAAATAAATTAATTGCAGTATAAAATATTTAATTGTATTTCATATACAATATATACATATTAACAGTCATAACATAAGTATGTTACGAAAATTAGTCAATGAGGATTTGTGGATATGTGGATCCTTGGATGAGGTGATGCGTATATGGTTACATATATATTATTGCTCTTTCACGCAAAAACTTAACAGTAATGTAACTTAATCATCAAAATAACACACAGCCTATAATTTAAACCGTAATTATAAGTCTCCATGTATGTAGTTGGTGCGGGTTCATTACACTTTTAATGTGTGTTATGTCCCCTGGTACATTTTATGAATGACACTTACAGTTGATTGTAATATTCATTGTGTTATCACACTTTATACATTTCTTACTGCTTACAATTATCAAGTTTAAAACCGAGACCTACAATATATAGACTTTATTTCATACTCTTCTCAAAATATGCAATAGAGATTTTATTCAGCCCTATTTATGAACACATTAATAATTGTTATTAAATATTTATTGCCAGAATTTACGTAAGTCCCATCATCTCAAATCCAAACTCATCATAGTTTTTATTACTTCTATTTATTTCCTCGTACTGCTTAAAATATACAGTTTATATGAATATACAATTAAAACATAAGAATTAGAGATCACACATGTTAGCCTTAAAAAAATGCAAAGATTAACATAAATTTTATAATAATAAAAAGCTGCAAACACAAACAACATGTAATCAGTTAAAAGAACTGTTAGATATTATATATGTGAGTAAAATAGTATTTATGAAAAACAACTTGATCAAGTCTTATTTTAGCGATAAACGGTCATACGACGGTTCAGCAGTTTTACAGCTATTTGTATAACAAACATACATACACATGAAATGCTTTTACATTATTTAATAGATGAGCAGATAAATATTTATATAAATAGCATTCAGAAATAAGAAAATAGTTAGCATTACTTTTTGTTGTTAAAATTACTTTCTTTGTAAGTAAGTATCCAAGGAATTTCTCCGATAACTTTATAAATACATATATAAAGTGCTACAAGTAGGTACTATTCAACCTTTCAACATATAAATGCGGTCAGAATAACAACTGGGATCGTATAATGTGTTATTACAAGTCGTTATAGTCTTTTTTATGATTATGATATGAACGGACATACGATACAGAATTTAAAACATGGTCTTCCATATACAATACGATTAAAGCCATAATATTATAACTCCAATCAATATCAGTAATACTTTTTTTAAATGTACATGAGAGGTTAAATACTAACTGGCTTAGATTGTAACTGTACAGTGAATGATTAAGCCTGCAAGAAAATAAAGTTGGCGCATAATATAAGTCTTATTGAGTGATTGTCTATAAATTTATTTTACGTCAGTGAAGAATAAAATTAGAACTATTTTTTATATTTCAGAAGAAAGTTTTATTATTTTATAAGAAAGTCATTGTTTGAAGCTTGGGTACATAATAAGTCCGTTAATTCATTCTCTCTACCCTCTTTGCTACCTTTGATGGGAAGGACAGTCTTTTCGTATACATATATATATAGAATTTTTTTATAGAATACTATATTTATTTATTCACTTCAAATATTTAAATAGTTAATCCTTGCTTTAGTGTTTAAATTCTTTTCTGTCATGATAATTTATTACCGAATTCATATATAGCAGTGTAATAAGATCCCCATTACAATTCCTCTATCAGAAGTAAAACCACTCGTTAGTGTAATATTTCATCTGGTTCAGGTAGCCTTATGTCTATTTCGTTTAAATAAAGTCATGTTCGATACACAGAATCAAAAACAGTTTTCAACAAATGTTTGTTGATAAAGCAAAATTTTAGATTTGTAGTTTTCACTATAGAAATTGTTGCAGATATAAATTAATATGCAGTATTATATACGATAAATATCACTGATGAATATGGATGAATTTAAAGCAAACATAATGATAGCGAACAAATAGGCTAACCAATGCATCGTTTCGTTTTATAACCGACCTAGGTTTTTTTTAAATCCGCAATATCACCTCCACCTCTGGAAAAGTCTTGAGGTTTAGGAGCCCTATGGAGTAAAAGGCAATAAGTTTGACGCAGTTTTTACAGGTTGTCTTGAATACATAGAATAATAATTATCAACAATAAGATTGAAGGCGATGTATTCATTATTTATTGCATCAGTCCGTTAATAAGCTACTCTCGATAGACTAGTAATACGTTGTTGTAATATTTTATTACATCTAAAAAGGTGAAACTGGCGGGTTTACATCAATTTCTGGCTACTACCACAAGGTCGTACGAACGGTTTAAGAAGTCGAGCATTGTTTTAAGAGTTTTATTATCAAAAAATATTATCCGTCAATACATTTAAAGTTATCTGGTCTTATCATCTAGATTATATAGTTTCAAACGTAAATTATATTCAATTTGTTGAGTTTAATTGTATTCAAGCCTCATTATTATTACTTACCTGAAAAATTAATTAATCCAAGTCAAGGAAAATTCAAGCGAGGTACGAAATACTGGAAGTTCTTTCACTAAATTAAACAAATCGACCGTCTGACCTCATTTGTTAAAATAGAATGGGTGGCTTCTGTCACACTGATAGAGACTCGCGCTCTGTACAGATTATTATTAAAGTTAAGAAGCTTACCTATTTAAATTATTACTGAAATTATACTCTGCAGGGTTTGAGAATAAAATATTCTTGATACTGCAGAAAATAATCGATTTTGTCATAACGACTAAACATGAAAATATAAAAATGAAGCAAAAACGTAGATTATTTTCATATTATGTCATATTGGAAACGACTTAGGTTACATTCAGTATTCAAAGCATGTAGTTAAATTAATTTCATACAAGGACGAACAAGAGAATAATATACTTCCTGGTTACTAGATCAGTATATTAATTAGAATAACCGATAATTGGTATTTCAGGTACGTTTTTCTTTTATAAGTCCTCCGTTTTCTTTTGTTTTATTTTCTAAAACGTAATGTATTTGCTAACAAAAAACCTGATACTGCCATTTCCTTTAGTAATAAAATATTCTAAAAAAAAGTCTTTTCTAGGAAATAAAAATTTGCTTACAAATATAAGCAAATAACAATACAAGGGTTTAATATTAGGGTCAAACCTACAGGTAACAGATCTGACTAATATTATTTGTAGACGTTTTGATTTTTGTATGGAGGTAGGGACTTTTGTAACAATTTCTCTCAAAGATTATATGAAGACTTAAGATGAAACTAAATATAAAATGGATTAGACATCAGCGTAAGACAGAATACAATTTATGCAAGATTTTACATTTCATGTACTTCGCGCGGTATCACTGTATAACAGTTGTATTTTGCACCAAGTCATGTTGTCTCGGTTATATAAAAGTTAAATCAAATTCTGTTTTTAATATGTCATGACTAAATGTTAAAAAGCAAAACACGCAACACACAACTAAGTAAGAATCTACTGCAACGTTTTACTCAAATTACATTTCCTCGAATTGACACGGTTATTAATATTTATCAAAAAAAAAAAAATCTCGTACGCTGTTGGGAGTTATTAGTGTAAGTATACTCTAAATAGTTATAATATTAGAAAGATGAAACTTTGGTTTTTGAATACTACGCTTTGTTTGTTTTTTAACGATAATCCCGACGCGACGTTTCAATTTCATTACAGCAACCGTGGACACGGGCAGACGAGAGAAAAGTCTTCGTCATTTAATTGAATTGAAACAGGACAATCCTAAACAATCTTAGATATCATAAAATAAGAAAGATTTTTTATTTTTATCAAAAAGGATAACACCTTGTCATGTATACATATAAAAATCGTCATTTAATTCATAATAAACATTTACATAAGAAATAATTTCCCAATAAAAAAATTAATGCAAAAAACGTATGTATATATAACTTCTATCACTTTATATTCGAAAAGTACTTATTTCCTATAGATTCTATATATTTATATGACTTGATTTTGTCCTAATAATACGTCAAGCAATATTTTATTGTACATAAACATTTCACGAGCCTGGTATAATATGTTTATCATAAAAGATTTTGGGAGCTAATAAAAATAAGGTGTTTTATAACCTCGCAAAGTATAAACAACTTCTTATCTCCCTTGAAATGATTTATCGATTATCGTATGAAGCAAAAACACTAACTCAATTACTTTGGTAGACCAAATCATAATTGTAAAAATCTTTATCTATATCACTTGCTTGTAATGTCCCATGCAAGACTTTATTACAGATATTTAGTATAAAATTAAAACAAATATTGTTATTAATTGAAATCCATAATAAAGCTTTTTAGTCTTATTCTTCATTCCATCTCCTAAGCAACAAAATTGCTTCGCCTAAAAGTAATTCTATTATTTAATTCTGCTTACCCAAAAGTAGAGTAATTGTTACTGACCTGCCACGTAATTAGAAATATATATTTTTACGTTGACTTCAACACCTTAGAATTTTCGTACATTGGAAATTACCTTGTAAAATAATTAAAATAATATATCACGAGTGTGTGTATGTGTGTGTGTGTGTGTGGGAGTAAACGTACATATGTAACTTGTTTGTGTGCGTATTTAATTTATATATGTTTCATTTATATAATCACTAAGAATACATGTGTATGGCATAGTCTTTGTGGACTATAGTGCTCGAGCATGTTGATTACTATTGGACTGTACGGACGCTTGAAGTCGATCAAGCTCATAGTGACTACTACTGAATGTATAACATTTGGTGTTCTACCACATTACATTTTCAACTTCATTCCCTCGTGATAAAGACCTTTTTAAAATATAATGATAACTTATCGGGAAACATGACTCTGCAATACCTTCTTTATTTAAATGTAAATATGATTTTCAGATATACTAGGCGCATTTAATATATTTTACATCTAACCCGGCATTTTGGGTTAATTTGCAAGAACCATAATTACGAGGTTTTTGATAATTCATCTCGTCTTTATGAGATCATGTATGTGTATATATTGTAGCAATATGTGAGTGTACGAGAGGACGAACCATACACATATAAGCAGCTCTCAAACGAGATCAGGACTATCTTTTAATTTGTAACGCGCGTTGGTGTAATAGATTAATAGATCGTACAGTTTCGGAGTGTGTTTTAATCTTTCATCTTCTATTTAGATTTGATTTCACGATGAATTTAAATCAAGAAAGTTGAAAATATAAAAATTTAAACTGATTTTGTTATTTTTGTGAAAATTAATAAATTAATAGTGAAATTGTACGTGTATTTTTAAAAGGGTCAATCCTGATCTTGATTCTAAAAATATATATCTAAGTAATACCTTTTCTCTTGTATGAGAAAAACGAAAATAATTATTATATATCATCTATCTTATTATAAAAAATCTAATTCATTTCCTGTTGTAATATAATAAATGTTGTACACAATTACAAGTTATTACTTTCAAAGCTTCCTCGGTTGATTTTTATTACGTATAGTTAATATTTATTTTAAAAATTCGTGTCATTATTCGCCCATTTGAAAACACTGCTGAGCAAAGGGCTCTTTTCACATGGAAAAAGTTAAAGAATTAATCACCACTCTTGCTTAAGGTGGATTGGCTATTTAAATCTTATGATTCTAAATTATAAGTCCAGGTTTCCTCACAATGTTCTCCTATACCGCCTGTCAGTGGCGTCTTCAGGCCACCACGACATTCAAATACACGTGACTTTGTTTTATTCGCTCAGAGAATTAAACTCATTTCATTGATAACCTGTGTAATCAACATATTAAGTCTCTATGTTCTTTATATGTTGTATTTGTATGATGTTATAAATACATGTCATTGCTCGTGACTACGTGTGCCAGCGACAGATAACACTTCTTATTGGATAGTCCATGTTGTTGTTTAAATTCATTACCGCCTTTCAAAACTCAATCGTTATAATCGTAAACAAGATGAAATATAAAGCAACTTAATTAAATTTGGTAAAGCATACAAAGAGAAGGCATTTGTGAAAATACCTAATCTTTATTTAAAAATAAATTAATATTTAGCATTGTTTTTAAGTCTATCAAAGGATAAATTATTTCTTTGAATGATCGTATCTTTTCGGTAACCCTTTATTATAATAGAATATGATTGAATCATGTATTACCAAACAAAACTAATGTCCTATTTGATTTACAAAGAATCAGCAGTCGTAAATCACATTATTATTTAAATCAAAATATCACTCCCACAAGGTTTAAATATGAGTTGTATAATAATCATTTGTTTGATATTTAAGGAGTCGAGAAATTGTTACTAGATCACAAATTCATTATTTTAAAAGCCTTCATACAAAAGACCATCATCCGTAAGTTAATAGAAATATGTAATTGTAGTACATTTTATTCGGATTTGAAAATCATTACGGAAGAAAAAATATAACGATTAAATCTTTAGTAAAAACGAGCACGATAATTTATTTGGGAATGCGACTAAGACGAAATATTTATATTCCTAAGTTCGAATCTCATTGATGAATATAAATTTTTACATAATATGTGTAATGACAGGCGATCAATATGTCCGGTTTTCTCGTGATAACAGTTGCTGTAAAGTAACCGACGCGTCGCGAGGACGTACTCGTAGTTAAAATAATTTAAATTGCCGAGTCAATTCGAAAATAATAGTTTTATTTCAATGAATAACCGCAATAGTTTTAGATATCCATTACATGTGTAATGAGCCTTGACTATAAATACTATTACGACCATAATAATGCAGCTCACGTTGCTGTTAATATGTTTTAGGATATATGCATACTAATGAAGTAATGCAAAGCTGAATTTAGTGAAATTGGGTCTAATTAAAACTTTCGCATGTAAATTCACTAGTATTCGAAAGTATATATGTATAAGATCCTATGTATAATACGACCACTTACATGTTTTCTTGCATATTTTTGGGTTTCAATTATCTTTTTGCATGAAATCGCTTACACGTTTAAAAATCATAATTCTAGTCTTCCTTTTTGAAAAATATTTTATCATACACATTTGTATATAATAAATCCATATTATTAACTAAGTCGTTTAAGTCTAATGAGATCATTTAACTTTTAACTAAAATGGATTGATGAAATCTAAATCTATTATTTTCGCACATACTACGCGTGGTTTATTATTTTAAAACATACTCCCGACGTTTTGGGTCCTTTGAAGCAACTGTGATCACGGACAGACGAGATGAAAATGTCGTTTTATCAATTTGACCCTTTGAAATTATCATTTAACGATTATATAACAGTATATATACTTAAAACTCACAAATACTAAAAATTGCTATGTAATCAACTTTAATTCTAATTGAATATTAATTGAAGTATTTAAAATCGAATTCAACTGCAAAGCGGATTTCTTTAGTTAAATAAATGTCTTTGAAAGTTTTCTTAACACAAAAGGTATTTCTATTAGGCCAGTGTTTATTAAAGGATTAAAGGCGTCTTATACTTACAATAGACAAGTAACTTCGTAAGTATCATTTTCTTAATTAGTTTTTCAAATATATAAAAACAATGTTTATTCTTGAACTCTGCAATACTCATTAAAATGATATAGAATCTAAACTTCACTGAAACACTGAGACTCTTGTTTGTAATAAACTATTTGCTTCTTTCTTCTGATGTTGAAGAATTTTCTGAACACAAAGAAAACTGTTTGATACTTGAATTTCATCATATTTATGTAACAATTAAACTTATACATGTCTACAATAGATCTGAAGTTTCGAAAGGTTGAAGGGTTTTCTTTAGATCTTCCATTTTATGACTGTATTGTTGCAAAATAACAAATATGTATATGAATATAACCCAAACACTTCCTACATACAAAAACGAAATAGTTCTACAATTTTAGCGTAATCAAAAGTAAGATATTAAATAATAAATTTAAAACAAACTAATTTTTTTTTTTGATGACGTAGCGGACACTCTTTTTACGAGCCGTCCAACCGGCCTTGGTGGGGCCGGAAGGGATGTGTGAGGCTCGGCCTGGGCAGGCCCCTAAAACAAACTAATACGGTAACAAATGTTAATAGAAATAGTGAAATTTTCGTCGAATATTAATAATAAAATAAGTGTAAGTATTGAGAACACTTTATTTTAAAGTCGAGATACAGCCTCTTTAATAAAAAAAATATCTTCACTATATATTATTATTATTATTATCTCTTAAGTATAAGATGAGGTAGCATTCCTCATTCAAATTATATTAGTTTTTAGTAACTATGTTTCAACAAGGCGATGCCACAAGTAAACACACATGACGTACATCAACGCTTCAATACAATTAAGCTCCACTGTAAACAGAGCATAAGCTGCATAATGCAAAATTTATTTTATGAAACAAAAATAACTTTGTGTTATTATTATATTACGTAGTAACTACAGGAAAAATCCACAAACGAGCGATCAATAGGTTTTGTGAGAGAGGGCACCAGGGCTATAAAATCAAACGTCAAGCCTTACTCTATCCTTAAAGCGGCTTCGGATTGGACTATCATGATGGATACGTATGAGAAACAATACAAAATCCCCGAGGATATTTGTGCGTCGGCCTCCAGACCAGACATATTTCTATATTCGCGTATTTTAAAGCGCGTTGTGATGATAGAGCTTACGGTGCC
Organism: Danaus chrysippus; assembly: GCA_916720795.1. Classification (NCBI taxonomy): domain Eukaryota; kingdom Metazoa; phylum Arthropoda; class Insecta; order Lepidoptera; family Nymphalidae; genus Danaus; species Danaus chrysippus. Next base: position 5,294,147 of record CAKASE010000075.1, read on the forward strand.
TTGGGAAACCAACATCCCCAAAGACCATGCCATCAAGGTCAATAAGTATTACGAGCTCACTAACGAACTAACTCGAAATAGGTTCGTCGTTGATTTGTACGCGGTAGAGGTGGGAGCGAGAGGTATAACAGCGAAATCTCTCTATAACCTATTAAAAGACTTGGGCCTGTCCATAACTAACATTAATTCATTCTTGGAACGTACGTCGAAGGCAGCCCTAGTAGGTTCTTTTCAAATTTGGACAGTGGAGGTGAGCGTATAACGCGCGTTAGTTAAGGGGCCCCTTAAACCTACACACCTGGGTCGCAAGTCCCAGGCACTGTTGAAGCTCCTCTCCCTGCAACGCGATGGACCCGGCACCCGCACGGTGAATCCATTGAATGCTAAGAGGTTTCGTCTCTATAGAGTTTGTTATTATACACGATAAGGAATTATAGAGGATGTTTTTTAAATAAAGTTTGTGGTAGAATGGATGGTTAGGTTATAATATTGTTAATATTGGAATAAATAAAAGTAATTGTAAATACAGTGTCTAAATTAATCTATACTAATATTATAAAGCTGAAGAGTTTGTTTGTTTGTTTGTTTGAAAGCGCTAATCTCCGAAACTACTGGTTCGAATTGAATAATTCTTTTTGTGTTGGATAGTCCAGTTATCGAGGAAGGCTGTAGATTATATAACATCACGCTACGACCAATAGGAGCAAAGATAAAGTAGTAAATGTGTAAAAAACGGGAGAAATTATTTCTTCTTTGAAGCCTTACGTTGCGTGCGCCTTGAAAACGGTTCAAGATACACAAAAAATATGTATGAAAGAATAATGGCTCTTTTAATGATCTAAAAAACAGTCCGCGACAGTATATGTCTATCTTTTAAGATTAACACACAAAAACCGTTTTTATGGTACCTAATTTGGTCGAAATAATTTGTTTAAGTTGTATCAACATAATAATATTAATCTTTATTCAAATAAAGAAATAAATATGTTTTTTGGTTAAGAGTACTTCATTATGAAAAAAAAAAATAGGTTGTATCCTGAAAGTTCTACGCGAACGAGATCATTCCGAAAACCCCGCAAGAACGGGAACTATGCTGGAAGAACCAAAAATCTGCGGAAGTCACTATTCCACGCGGACGTAGTCGCGGCAAAAGCTAGTCATTATATATTACATACAAGATGCGCAAAACCATAAAAGGTTCATAGTACAATTTCCAAAAAGTTTATAAGAATAAACTATATATTTAATATACATACGTTAACTTTAGTATGTGCTTTATACAAGTATGTAATTAAAAATACTGATATAGCCCGTTAGACTTAAGCTAAGGTTTGAATTTGTGTGAGTGAAAGTAAAAGTAGAGTTAGACAAAAAAAAACTTTAGAATTAAAGTATATTATATTTTAAATAGATTCATAATATAAATGCTAGAGCTATTCTAGATAAAAAATAAAATAAGCAAAACTTCTAAAAGTCCAGATGAAAATAGTATGGGGAAAAAAATATATAATTAATAACAGAATTAAGAACTATAGAAATTCTTCTTCACTTGCATTGCGTTTTCAACCTTTGACGCTGCTACCAATACAAAGGGTGAAGTGCGGAAAGTGAGGGCCGGAGTAAAAGCAGTATAAACCGGTTCAAAACTAGAAAAGAACGTGGTATTCAAAAATTTTACATCACACCTACACTATCCGTGTACACTCACACAAATGCAAAGCCCAGCTTAAATCAAATGCACTACCTATACCACTTGAACGCTTCACCTTACTGAGGTTTTATACAATACCAATTTTGTCCCTTCTCGCCTGGTTGATAAAATTGTTTGTTCAACAAAAATCATTGCCAAAACCATTAACCAGATGAAAAGGTTACTAAACTTGCACAATACAGTATAAACTGTCATATATGAATACCATAATTGACACTTTGTGTAAGAACCAAAAGAAAAGTGCCGTTCTGTAACATTTACTGGTTTGTCAGTGTATATAATGAATTCAAATTTTATACCACTTTATCGAGAGACAGCTTCTTAAAGACCTTTCATTGGGTCGGAATATTTTATTCAATTTACCGACTTTATAAATTAAGTTTTATCTCTGAAGACATGAATTTCTCTGATCATATTTAAATGTCCAGCTATCGGTAAGAATTGTATATAAAATGGTTAAAGCTTTTCACTAAGTAGCCATTTACTGAAGTGACATTTAAATGTGCCATAACGAATCCTTTTCCAAAGAAATAATAATCGTATTTATAATGTTATTAGGAAATCTTAAACCTCCACCTGGGTCTCAAATCTTAGGAACGGTTGAACCTTCTCTGCAACGGTAGACCCGGCACGCGCAACGTGACTACATGGAATGATTTGAGGTTTCGTCTCTAATTAATCCTTTTTCCAAGAAAATTTTAATAGTATTCATAGTGTTACTAAGAAATTAAACAGTTTCATTATTTTTTTAACATCAACAGAACAAATTAATTAAGTGTAATCTATTAATACTCAATTAATAGCTGCAAACCTTAATGAAGGAATATCAATTAACCATTTGGACTAATTGATCATCTGTGAGTGTTTTATTAATTATTCCACTTCACAATCTATCGAGAACAGATTTAATTAAAAACCTTTAATAGGGGGAATATTAATTTCAATATTATATATAATCAACATCCCGTCGATTAATCAGTTTTGAGTAAAAAGTTAATTGGTAAAAATATTTATTTAAAAAAAATAATATTATCGTTAAATTTCAATTTCCAGCCTTTGTCACGATAACAAAACATCATAAATCATTCAGAAAAACGATTAATGAACAATATAAATGGGGACTGAAATATATATTTGTAGATATGCTCTTCATACAAAAATAATGAGAGGGAATGTAATTACGATAAACATAGACATTAAAATGAAAATGTTTGTATGAAGTTGCTAGCTGTGATGATCTTGTTGAACAAATTATTTATCTCTTTAGTAAGCTAATAGAAATTGATGGTTCCATACTCCTAATAAAGCTAGGGTAACCGGAGCTAATAAAAATGTGAGAGCACCAATTAATTAGCAAAATTACTAAAATAAAGTTACTTTAACTTAATGTTTTTCTCACCTATCAAATCTTGATAAATAAGTTAAGTACATAATATATGTTTAACTTAATGAACACATTTGGTGAGATGTATAAAAAACATTCAGAAGAAATATATAAAACAATAGCGAAGATATACAAAAAGATTATAACGTTCTACATAACACGACATTAAGTGGTTTTTGTTTAATAAAAGTATGAAGTAAAGCTTGAAAATTGGTTGCAATTGGCTAGACGAAATAGGGATCAAATCTTGTATTTCATATGTTGTAAGAAATACTACTATTAGAGAACAGGAATAAAGAGAGACGAAAGATAAATATATATTCATGTGAATTTAGTACAAGTACTCTTACATAAAACAAATATTATTTTTTTTACGATTTTATTACGTGACTTTATTTTTGTAAAAAACTACATACTCCCAACGTTTCGTTTACTTTTCAGCAACCGTGATCATCGGTCAGACGAGATGTGAATTTAATTTCCAAAAGAAAAATAAATTCTTACTTTCAACTTTTCAGTGAAATAGTCTTCTGGTTGCAAATTACCCAATAATTTAGTAAAAGAGATTTTGTAACACATGTACCTAATAGAATTGGGATTTCGTCAATCGTAATGAAAATGTCAAATATTCTGATTGGCTACCTCACTGATAGGTAATTCGTCCAATTAAGGTTTGCACTTTGGAGTTATTTTAATATGACTCTTAATGCTCTTGACTTTAAGGTTTTAAATTAAGTAGTTCATGTTACACAAAATTGTTGATGTTTACAATCTATAGATATATAAATATGAATAAAATTAGAGTGTCTGTTTGTTGTATTGAAATTACCGGTATTTACTACATGCATATAGACGGAACTACTATTTACTTTTTTTAGTTTTTTTTTATGCAGAGTCGCGGATATTCACTAGTATTGAAATAAAAAAATAATATTTAGCGTCAAATTAGTAAAAACTTTTTGGAACTTCGAAATGGAACAACTCTTTATTAACCGGGATATTTTATTGCTTTTATGTTCCTAGTGCCATATTTTATGACCTAAAATTTCAGAGAGCCTGAATTGCGGGTTTCCATGGAGACACTTATATAAAATAAATTTAATACATAACATGGTATTTACAGATTTATGTTATAGCAATAAAATGTGTACTATCTCAAATGTCCATACAAGCGTAATGTTCGTTGCCTTCCACTTATGTTACCTTTATACAAGTAGATACCTTCGAAATATGGTATTTTTCTCTAGCCTGTTACTTAGTTGATGGGATTGGGCGAAAAAACAAAGGATAAAATTATTACATTATGATTTACTTATACAGTTACACAGTACAACAGTTAATACAAGAGTAAGTATAATACGACCGTAAAGAATGACAGATGACGTCATAGACAGTAATTCCATCTAGTAAGTTATTTAACGACTAAAACAATATATATTGTTTGGATTATACTTACATGACACATATATGTCATATGTAAATAGCTAATTAAATTGTTTAAAGTAAATTAAGTATGCTTACTTAATTATCATATTGAATTTTCAAATTTAAACATCTTTCGCACTTTCTTATAGATGCAGGTTATCTTAAAACTTATTTCAAAATAATTGATTTCTTCACCAAGAACGTTGGACCATCTTGTACAATTGTAATTGTAATAAGTGTGACAGTATGTTTTATATAAATATCTTTATGAGACGAAACCTCTTAGCATTCAATGGATTCACCGTGCGGGTGCCGAGTCCATGGCGTTGCAGGGAGAGGAGCTTCAACAGTGCCTGGGACTTGCGAAACAGGTGTAGGTTTAAAGGGCCCCTTACCTAACTCTCGTTATACGCTCACCTCCACTGTCCAAGTTCCTCTCCCTACCTAACCAAATTTGAAAAGAACCTACTAGGGCTGCCTTCGACGTACGTTCCAAGAATGAATTAATGTTAGTTATGGACAGGCCCAAGTCTTTTAATAGGTTATAGAGAGATTTCGCTGTTATACCTCTCGCTCCCACCTCTACCGCGTACAAATCAACGACGAACCTATTTCGAGTTAGTTCGTTAGTGAGCTCGTAATACTTATTGACCTTGATGGCATGGTCTTTGGGGATGTTGGTTTCCCAAGGCACCGTAAGCTCTATCATCACAACGCGCTTTAAAATACGCGAATATAGAAATATGTCTGGTCTGGAGGCCGACGCACAAATATCCTCGGGGATTTTGTATTGTTTCTCATTTCCATCATGATAGTCCAATCCGAAGCCGCTTTAAGGATAGAATTTAATTCTGTTCTAGTTTAAGATATAAAGAATTAATATCCGTAGATGATTTTGAAGTACTTCAATTTTGAAATTAATTAATTATTATCTATATATATAAAAGAAAGTCGTGTTAGTTACGTTACTTATAACTCAAGAACGGCTGAACCGATTCAGCTGAAAATTGGCAGGGAGGTAGTTTAGAACCAGGAAATTGTAATAGGATACTTGTTATCCCGTTCGACAGCATTCCCGTGGGACTTGACATGAAACGTCAGTCACTATAAAACGTGGAATAACGAAACACAATTGACAGCTATGTAATTGACGTATAATGACAGATATGTAATTTAGTATTTGCGGGATAAATTTAGAAAAGCATTGTTTTTCACATGGGCAGTTATAGTTTGTGTGTTCACCAGTTGGTAAACCATCCGCTTTATTTGTGTTAACGTTAGACCAAAAAACAAAAAATGTGGTTTACAAAGGAGCACTTCAATGAAACGGATAATTTGCGGACACGTATAATGCTTCGATTCGGTATCTACTTTGGATTCACTTACATTTACTTATACTTTGGATTCACTTACATTTACTTAGAGAAGTTCAACTAAATAACACTTCATTTTTGTAATCGAAATGAATTCATTACTGTTGTGAAATGAAATAAAAATTTTCCTTTTCAAATATAAAACAAAAAAAATTCTTCATCTTTTAATCACCAAACGAAATATTACATAAAACAAAGCTTTCTGGAGGCGAAACGGAGTTCGCCAGGTTTACTAGTTATTAATAAAAACAGAAATACTTAGTTTCTTTTATCTTAATAATAGAAAATTTATCCATGTAATTTTCTTATACTGAACACTATTAAATTAATAGTTATCAATTATTCATCTTACAAATATAACGGAATTGAATTAGTGTTCTAGGTAAAGTTAAGTCTATGAGAACTGAAATTTTGTTAGATAACTTAAAAAATGTTTGTTTAATAATTTCAATGGCCCATGTTATTATCACTGACAGCTTCTTGAGCACAAAACATAAACGTCGATGTTGCGTTATTTTAGCAAATCGGTCAATAAAACAACGCTATTTTAACAGTTTATGAGAAATCGTTAAAGGTACTGTAAAGCTGGGTTTAGAACAATGACATATAGACGACTGTTACTTACAATTCACCTGTTTTTTTAAAGAGAAAGACAAGGTGAGGAAAATTTAAAGATGTATTTATCGGTCAGGGACATTCATATGCATTGATGACTTATTTGATTATTAATTACTCTGAAATTCATTTATTCATTCATTTATTAAGACGTATAAAGTGAAGGATTATTTGAAAAATTGTGCGCCATTTACGTATTGTGTTTGGAAATTGAAAATATATTAAGATTTATTTTGCTTTGCATCTATACCACTTTTTTTAAATTGTAATACAGTGCTAAGTCTTTGCTTTTCAAATTATTCTTCTTTCAAGTCGATCGACATTAAAATAAGCGCGATTCAATGCATCGAAAAACGTTAACAGAATGAATAAACCCCCTATCTTTACAAATATGGGACAAACTTACTTTTATAGAAATAAAAGAAGTTAACAGCGTACCTGTATGCTGCATATCTAACATAAAAGTTTTTTTTTAACTTTCTGTGTGATACAAATACTTTTAAACTGGTCTTTCAGAACAGAATGCTTGAAAATAAAAAATCATTCCCAGTAGATAACGAATAACAGGACTCGTTGATAGATATTATCATTTCGTCTGCACACAGTCACTGTTGCTGTAAAATAATGTAGGGGAAACGTAAGGATAAAATAATAAAAACGCGCAGCTATCAAAAAACATAGTTACAGCAGTATTCCACAACCGACCGGACGTCTCTTCTTAGAGACAAAGCAGTTTTTTGGTGTGACGTACTGGTCTTTTGCTAGAATACTAAATTTTCTTGGAGATGTCTAAGAATTAAAGAGATCTAAAGAAAATGTAATAATCTCACAGAGTTGACATTTAATAATCTTACAGTGAGAAAGTAATGGATAGTGAACAATATTTAGCACTGTCTGCGGGGATTCCTTTTATAGTTACAGGTACTACTTTGGCAAACTGACAAGATTGAACCACTTAATGTCAACAAATTGGTAGAGGTAGTTGTCTTAAACCTTTGATCTATAAATTCTAACTTAAAGTTCACACTTAAGTGTGAATGTTAATATAAAGATACAAACGCCAATATAAAGATACAAACACCCACACATTTAATGAATTATAAATAAAAGAAAATCAAGTATGATAACAGGAAAAAGAATAGTAATCTATAATATTTCAATAAAACTGAATTTTCGATTACTAGAACATGGGTCAACGAGAAAAATTTAACTTATTTGAATCATAATTTAACAGAATTCAACTAATTTTCTACATGGCTCATTTAGTTTGTTTCCAAATTTCCCCATTATGAATAATTTTAATTTTTGAGCTCAATTATGTGATATCCAACATAGATTTATGAACTGACTACAACCTTCAATCGAGTGACAGGTTGAATGACATACAAAGCCCGCATTCGTTGCACAGTCATGACGAACATAATTGGTTTAGTACTTGATTTATTTTTAGATATTTCACGTATTCAAATATTTTTCAATAAATAAGTATCACGGGTAGAATAAATTTGATAGTATGTTTAACTTGTGTAGTTTATAACAAGAATAATACATGTACGAGTATAAATGTTGCACTACTAGAAATCTCATGTGACTTTATACGTAGTAATGAATAGTAGTAGTAGCATAGTAGTAATGGTAGTAGTAAAAAATAGCTCAAATGAATGTGTTTTCCGTGTTGACGTAAAACCATTTGTGATACTTAGAGGACAAAATTTGAAAATCTACAAATGTTACATTAAGTAACTTATTCATTTTAGAACATATCCATAAATTTAGAAAAATATACCTACATATTTTATGAGCACCAGAAGAAGATAAGAATTAATGAAATTTTTACGTGTTTATTGTTCATGACTATACAAGATTTATGCCTAAGCTTACTTTTTCAAGTAAAAGAGAAAGATATGATGGTTATTTTCAAAACTATTCCGTATTTAGTTGACCCCAAGACGATACATGTTAGGTAACACAACGATTGTCAATGCCAGATGTTTCTCAGACCCCACTGTAGACTTTAATTCCACTGTAAGATATTTTAAGATATGTTATGAATCAACGAGCTTAAACTATTAGGATAAATAAATAGTTATATTATGTATTTTTAATCTTAATTATTGCATAACTCTCTGAGTTTTTAAATACGTATTTAATAATATTACATAGTAGTTAATTATATGAAAAATAATCTTTAATATACATAAACAAGTACAGAATAGGTCGAAACTGATGGTTTTTTATGATTTAAAAATCCCTGTATTATTATGGATGCGAAAGTAACTCTGTCGGTCTCTCGGCGTTTTCACACCTTAAACACAGAACCAACTACGATGAATTTCATTATGGATATAGATGGAACATTGGAGTAGGACATAGGGTATCTTTTATATCGACCCTGGATCTCAATGCAGAGATCTGGAGATCCACCCGATCCAAAAAATACAGAGGTGGAAACATGAAATGGAGGTCAAATTCGGGTGCCTTAGTATTTTGCTTTTTATCCCAAACCTGATCCCTTAAATACATGAGTGGAACCATAAAGTGCATTTCAGGTTCAATGTTTCTTTTATCTTTTATCCCGATGCTAACTCTGATCCCGAAACTATACGGGATGAACCTTGCAGTGCGGTTCGGGTTCAGTTACCATAGTGGCAGAAAACAATTGTAATGATCATCAGAACGGAGTCACAGGCAAAATCTAATACTAAATATAATATACGACCTTGAACAAAGGTCACGAATATTCTAGGTCTTTAGAAAATAATATTTTAGATTATTTTTATTTGATTTAAGACTTTGTATACCGAAAACCTCTTATTATATACTCACGAAATATCGTGAAATAAATGAAACATTAATAAATGATATATGTTATTAGCTACTTATTAAATGTTGAGATAGGTATAAACTTTTTTTTTGTTTTTTTTTTTTGATGTCGCAGGGAAACTCTTTTTACGAGCCGTCCTTATATTAAGATAAATACTTATGTTTGTGGCAGTTAATTAAAAAGACATCAGCACTTAACAGACATTTCATTTTTAATGTGTTGTAAAGTTAATTAAACGGAATAACAAATCCGGGAGAATCATTTCAGATAATTTCTTTCTCTATCTAGATATAATCAGAAACAGCTTAAAGTTAAATAAATCAAAAATACAATTTCCTCTTCATTTATTTATGTGATAAATATATTTTGATGCAAAGATTTCTTTTATTTAGACGGTTCTATCAACATATTTTTAAATTATACGTGTTAGTGCTATTTTACGAATTGTGTATATCGCGGAAACTGTCAGAAACATTACAAATGGCAAAGACTTAATCAATGCGGGTATGTTAAAAATATTTTTTTTTTCTACAGAGCAATCTCTTACCAACAACCACAATTGAGAAGTATGTAGGTTGGAAATTTCAAATTAAATAGAATTCGGATACGACCCGAAAAACTAAGTAATTAAAAAGTTGATAACATACTGTTTACATAAAATTTACCATTCCTTCACAAGAAATATATATACATATATGTATGTATAATGTATATTCTCCAGCACATATATTAAATAAGTTAATAAAACTTCTTCTGTTGCTGCCAACAATTTTTTTTGGCAAAAATTACTTAAAGTCAAATCATAGAAATTTCCAGAGAAATCAAAGTACGTTCAGATATATATCAAAAATCTTCTAGGGTCCACGGCATACAACAAAGTTATATCACACTTAGATCAATACGATCAAAATCAATAAACATATTAATATTAATTTATATTATATACACATACAAAATACATTGAGCCGTATTGAAATAAATATTTAATTGTAATTATAATTTGTCGTTTACAATAACTTACCCGTAGTCTATATTTGTTTGTCACGTCTTCAAACATTGTTAAGCATTGTATTAACAAGTAATTAAACTAAGGATAATTTTAACATTTTGCCTCTTACAGTAATGATTAAAGAAATGAGGATTCTATATTACAGCACGCTTTGATTGTCGCACAATTCAAACTTAAGTACAGTTTGTGGTATCTACAATTAGGAGCTCGTTTGTACAGAGTAAGTAAGATATAGTATTCAGACAGTGTAATTGAAATATGCTAATTGTCATCTGTTATTTGTAATTTTAGAAACATTGAAATAGTACTTAATGTTTTTATATTAGCAAACTTGAAATAGATCTAATTATATAGATATTTTTGTCTCCAAATAATTATGTACAGAATTTAACTATAAATTACCATTTTCAAGAAGAAACCACAGTCTAAAAAACACTCAAACAGAATCACAGGACTTAACGCAGTAGACCAAATGAGTTAAACATTATTTTGACTGTCAATCAAGGTCATTCGCATAACAAGTACACCCATAATTCTGAATAATAAAATTCAATGACAATCATTTCATACCTTTGTATTTCATGAATAATTCCACAAAATACGATAAATGAACTGTTTTATACTCATATAATAAAAGAAAATTACAATATTCTCTTGGTTCATTACCAGATCCTTGAGTACATTTTAAGTGTACATGTGTATATATTTATATATCGTCTAGGACAATTATTTTTAATATTATTCATAGTGATGTCTAGTTGTAAGATTTACTATCAATAATTTAGTTTACCAAAAGTACATTACATCCACAAACTACATAAGAAGCGTCTATAGTTTTTCATTTATAAGTCATCACACATTGTATTAACATATTTTATGGAATGATAAATAGGAAAAATTTCGGTTGTAGGAAGACTTTTGGTAAGAATTTTTACTACATATGTACATAAAAAAGTTGTGTTAGTTACACTATTTATAAATCGAGAACGACTGTTGGCATATGGTTGAAAATTAGTAGGAGATAGCTTAGAATCAGAAGACATTGGATATTTAATTCTGTTCGATCAAAAATAAATAACATATATTACTAATTCCGAAACGCGGACGAACTAGCGGGAAAAAACTAGTTACAAATAAAATATTATAACACACCTCTATAAAATTACTTTAAATCTAAGCCTGCTCCTCAGTCCCTTCTAGGTATCGCTGTATTTATAATGTTTAAGTATAAAAACAAGTTCTCCATATTTGTTCTTAATGTGCTCAAAATGGAATTATCTCACCAAAAACTTGATCATGTCATAAAATTAATTTGGAAAAACGGATGATTTAGATACAAAGAAGTTGAATAATGATCATTTGAAAATTGTACATATGCTCAACATAACCCTTGTTACTTTAAAAGTAAATTTTGAATAACAAAACTATTGCATTTATAAAATATAAGCTTTCCGCCCGCAGCTTCGCTCGCGTGGAGTTAGGTTTAGCGCGTTTCCAAGAGAATCTTCCAAAAATCTGGAATAAAAGCTATTCTATGTTCTTACTCAAGGTCAACTACATCTCTCTACCAAGTTTCATTAAAATCAGTTCAGTGGTTTAGGCGTGAAAGCGTAACAAACAGACAGATAGACAGAGTTAACTTCGCATTTATAATATTAGTAGGGATTCCTGTACACAAATAAAGACGTTTCACAATGTTTATCAAGTGTCGCTTTTGACACATACAAGCGTCATTCAGACTGTTGATGATTACAAGTTATATCATGAATAGTATTCACAACCACATACTATAGAATTATAACAATAGGTTAATTTTAAAACAACCGTTTTGTCTTCAATTTAGAAAAGAGCATAGATTACACCGACTTGGCAACGTAAATTGTTATATCATATTAAAAAATATATGAAATAGTCTAACGAGGAGTTGTAAAATTATAATTAAATATAATATTTACTTATCATGTTTTGGGGTATCCGAAAAAAATTGTTTTAAAAAATCATTTTTTGAAAAATAATTAATTAATTAAGACTATTAGGTTTCCAAACACAAAAACAGAAGTACTTACGTCATAGCTCGCATCAAGAATGGATTTACGACCTTACGACCTAAAAAACTCTTGAATGTGACCTTTGACCTCGGAGTAGCAAGAAATTTAAGCCCGGTAAAGGACACGATTACACAAACAAACATAATCAGGTTAGTTGGGATGATTATAATACCAGATATTACACGAATTATAATTTAGACATTCGACTACTGTTTCAGACACATGTCCAATGAACATTTTTACTTAGAAGTTATAGCGCGACCTGCAGTTACACCCTAATTCTCTTATTATTTGATTAACTATTATTGTGACACGTAACACGCGTATAACAAAACTTTGATCATCGAATACATTGTTACAGATGTTTACAAGTCTGAATGTTTGATGTTCATTGTATATATACATATTTATTATAATACGAGGGGAGGTCAATAAGTTCGCGGAATGAGCGGGAAGGGGGTTGAAATTTAACACGAAACTATTTTTCCTTTTCAATATAGTCTCCCTTAACCTTAATACATTTTTCGGATCTCACAAATAATTTATTAATACATTCGAAAAAAATTATTTATCTTGGCTATCAAAATAGGCCGAAATTGCGGACTTGACTTCTCAAATATTTTTCACCGCAGCTTTTTTTTCATTTTTGAAAACAAATAATAGTCGCTGGGGACTAAGTCTAGACTGTATGGTGGGTGGTGTAGTTTTTCGAATCCGCATCGGTGAATGGCAGCCGTCGCAACATGGCACGTGTGGACTGTTGCGTTGTCGTGCAAAAGGAGCACACCTTTTGACAGCTTTCCTCTTCTTTTTTCCTTGATAGCTTCTTTCAATCAATCTAATAAAGAAGCGTAGTACTGTCCCGTTATAGTCACACCATGATCTTTACAATCGATCAGCAAAATACCTTCTGTATTCCAAAAGACAGTCGCCATGATCTTTCCGGCCGATTGTGTCACTTTAAACTTCTTTGGAGGAGCTGTGCCTTTTTTATGCCACTGTATCGATTCTTGCTTCGATTCAGGTTCATAGTGGTGAACCTAGGTTTCGTCACCAGTAAAAATCCGGTCCATAACTTCATCCTTATTCTCTCCACAGAGCTTCAAAAACTGGCGAGAACACTCGACACGCTCGCTCTTTTGAAGTGGCGTGAGCATTCTTGGAACCCATCTTGCACTGAGCTTAGTCATCCCAAGATGATGATGTAGGATATTTAAAATGCTTTTATCGGATACTCTAACCATTGCTCCAAGCCGTTTCTTCTTCAACCGGGCATCTTCCAATATAAGTTTTTCTACTTTTGCGACGATTTTCGGTGTGGTGGCCTCAATCGGTCGTCCGGAGCGGGGATCATCTTCAATGGACTCTCTTCCTTGTTTAAAAAGTCCATGCCACTTGTAAACCATGGTTTTACCAGGGGCAGAGTCCGCGTAAACTGATAAGAGCTCTTCAAAAATTTTCTGAGCGGATTTTCCTTGCTTGGTGAGGAACTTAATAACGGCGCGGTGTTCAATTTTCTCCATACTCACTGACTTCTTCCCGATTCACTTGTTTGCAGGTCAACAAGTCAAAAATTAATGACCCGATTTGGTTCAAACTTGGTATATATACTATTAATGAGGTGTTGAACAAGTTACTACCTGGACGATTAAATCAATCCCCTCCATCCCCTCCATTCCGCGAACTTTTTGACCTCCCCTCGTATTATAACACTTATGAAATAACACTACTTGTACTTATTCTACATTCTTTGTGTCTGTTACTAAATGGAATAATTATGTCATGATATAAAATAAATGTCAATGTATAAAAAAAGTCTCTTAAAACAACTACTATAAAGAAACAAATGTCATTTGGTCACTTTACTTGAGATGAATACATTTTTTGATTTTTGTTCCTTACTGTAATCATTGTAAGTCTAGTTATTAAAAACATTTACTACTTTCATTACGAAAACTAAAAAAGGTAAACATTTTACACTTTTTGATGTAACTAAAGATTTGAATAAATTGGATCACGTCTTTTTCAAGATATTTCTGAACTAAGTCGAATAAAGGAATGAAGAGAAATAGTTTTATTCTAAGTACGTCCATCAATTGTCATCTTCACTAAAAGTCATTTATAACTTTTCCACATTAAATCTACCTCAGGAGTGAAGTTTAAAGCGAATTGCATTTTCTTTTGTTGGTGAAAGAGATATGAGACTCAGGAACTGCTTGAGAACTGATAAATAATTTATTACTACTAGACAAGCTTTAGTGTTGATAAGAAACTAACAACATATATATAATAATAATATAATATATTTATCAAATAATAATTTATCGCTTAAGGTTATCTTTCAGAGTTAGAGAACATGGGTACGACAAAACCGTAAATAATAAACTAGTTTTTACTCGTGACTTCATCCGCGTTAATTTCGGAAGTGTTAATATATGTATTGATAATAAATCTGACCGGGCGAATTTTATTCCCACCTAGAGGCCATAAATAACCAGATTTCAATTTTTTTTTCAGTGTTCAAAATTAATATACTATGTCCATCTCACGGTTCTGAGCAAATTTTCAACCGTATCCCTACAGCCGTTCTTGAGTTATAACTAGTGCAACTAACACAACTTTCTTTTATTTATATAGATATATCATACATACTAATCTAAACAGGAAGAGATTAAAGTTTCTGTAAATATTAATCCTACAACCAATACCAATTCTTTATTATTAATAACAAGACTGTAAATTTAAAATAATACAAAAATATATTTAAAACGGTCAAAAACAGACTTCCTTTGTAAAGAGGCTTTCTTGAAAATAGTTCAAAATAAATTTTCCTTTCAAAAGTCTCTGAATGAAAGAATTTTCCGATTCTTGCTTCTACAAAGACTTTAACGTACATTGTAATCTTGAATACCTCAAGCTAATAGTACAGTTACTTTGTACTACCATTTATAATATTATTATTCCCTACTTAAATATAAAACGAAACAAATAAAATTGAAAAACAAAAACTGAATACAAAATTTATTTTAAGCATTTTTTTTCCAAATGTGTTCATTTTTTAAATTTTATTTTCATTTTCAAAAACAAGATTTCCGATTGTAAACATATTTATTGCTGTTTTTAAAAAAGAAATCTGTTCCTTTGTCATATCGTTAACATCCTTTTTAATTATTAAATTATTTTTCATTTTCAAAGTCTAATCAAATATATAAAGATTGTTAAATATAAAAATTATATTTTCCGATAAAACCTTTACTCTACATTTGATTACTTAGACAACTTAACAACTTAACAACACTTATTAGATCGCTAGAAAAAAAAATCTGAATCACATCTGGAAAAGAGTCTAAATAGAATTTAAACTTAAGTGTCACTGATTTGCGTTAGAGTTTAAACGACCTGGAAAGGCGAACCCTTTGAAACTTAGTTTTCTTTTATCATTATGGACCAAAGATCAGGGTTCAGCATCGAAATATGTTCAAATAGAACAACACCCGGTGCTGTAGTAGGGCTGGGGATAGCACGGAACAATCACCTAGGCTGATGTAATGATAATGACGATATTTGTGATGCAATATATAGGCTACTAATATGATAAACGTAACAATATCATATGAGGAAACTAGAAAATTTTTATGTTATATCCAATACAATATATCGAACTCATAAAACTTGTCTATATTCATAATATCAAACGAATATTTTTTTTAAATAAACGATGTCTTACTCTTTTAAGATGCGTTTGAATCATGTCACAAACAAATTTATAATTTCGACAATGTTTTGTCAACTAAAACTAATTATTTAAGTGTATATTATACATACATACATATGGAAGTATTCATTCGTCTGAAATTACATTAAAAACTGAATTTGAATCGTTAAATTAAGCACGAACCGATTCGGCATTTTTCACTCATGAATCTACATTAATAAGATTATAAAAAAAAAAAAACTATTAATATATATGTATTATATGTAAGTAGTCTTTGTGACAGAACTACAAATCTAATAAGGTTATTAAATTTTTTATTCATTATCCCATTCTAAAGTGTTATATTGAATAACTGGAATTAATTACGATTTTTTTTTGTTACTCGCTGCTATAAAATAAGTAAGGAATCTTGTGATTATCAAGTTTAACTGGAGTGGGTAAGAATTAATAAAATGCTTGAGACGCTTTAGAAATTACACTTTGTTAGTTGTTAGAGTTTAAACTGGCTGTAATTAAATTTATATCATATTAATGCTTCCCACGGTCATCTGTCATAATATATATTTATTCAAGTAATTGTTAATAATAGTGAAATCAGTATGGTCGTCTACAAAACAAAGTACTTCTTTCTTTCAATATTGATTTAAAGTCCATCTTTCAGTAAATTTTAATTGAGATAATATGGTAACCTCTGATGATAATTGAAATTTCATTTCAATTTACCAAGACACATTTGAAGAAAATACTTTATTAAATGGAGTCATAAATTCCAACTGGAAGACTATTCTGTTCTGAAAATAAACATACAATGTTTTTGAATTCTCCAATAACAGACAGCCATTCTCCTCAACAACTAACCCATTTTTGATAACATTATAATTTGTTATATAAATTTTTAATAATACTCAATACGAGGCAATTTCATGACCATCATTTGAGTCCATTGAAATCATTTATTGAACATCACTTAATTTTCCTAACGCATCAGTCACTCAACATTTCAACTAGTCAATTAAGTTTCACATCACATGATAGAGCCGCTTCCACTCCAAGTTTGTGAACAGAAATGCAAATTTCGTTATTATAAAGTAGATTAAACCAGTCTCTAAATCCAAGAAAGTGTGTTTTACACATCCATTATAGTATGTAATTATGTTAAAACTTTAATGCAATATATAATGCATTTAAAAGTACAATTTGAAATTATTAATATAAGAATGTTTAAAATTTTATTACAAAAAAGGAATTAAATCACTTTTATAGTGTCCAATAACTAACTATTATACACTATTAGCCGAATGGCTGAATAGATGAATCTCCAGAAATAATCGAGAAGAGTTTTATAACCAACTTTAAGGTAAAATTGTGCTCGTGTTAAAAATGATAAACTTCGAAATGATTCCATATCCTACACATGCATGTAAAAAAATGATTGTAAGACCTGTAAAAGAGTACAATCAATAATGAGCTATTTAAGGGAATGCAGCAAAATTTTGATTACATTATTTGTGTATCTACCTTATAAATAATAATAAGGTTTTAGTTGTAAAACAATTATTTGGAAGATCAACCAGTAGTACCGACTGTAGAAGAAGCAAGTTGGTCTTACATCGACTTGGAAGCCTACAAGGTTTGTAAATGGTCTGTGATCATGGAATATATATGTCAAATAATTGGGAAATATTATCATTTTTGGATCCAGGAAATGTGAACGGAAGAAGAGATGACGAAGGCTAAATTTTAAACTCTAATGATCAGTTTACATACAGATAGCAACATTGTACCATAAAATAACTTTATCTCTCGTCCTTCCTTGTGTGAATTAGATATAAGGACGTGAATTGACTAGTGGACATTTTGGCGTTGTGCCCTTAGAAAGCTTTTGCTTGGTCAAACTTGAATGCAAAGAATGTCAAGGTTTATATTGATTCTTTAATTTTGACGTTTTTTTAAAGTTGAGTTTCATAATAATTAATCAGTACAGTAATGTATTTAAACATTATTACAATTTATAGTATTATATATCAATATGTTTTTCTTGTTTGTTATTTTTTTAAAAGTGTATTGAAAATAAATCAAAGTTATAATGTCTTCATGACATGCAAAATGAATTAAATTGTGTTGTTTTAATAAATAATAAAAGATAAAGGTTCCGTTTTGTTTATTCTATCTACACTCTTTATCATCAGTGCCGGTCCTAAGCTAACAATTTTAAAGACCAATTTCAATTCTATCCGAATTCATTTCATATGAAAATATAGGAATAATGGCGTGTTATATGGATATATCAAAACAAAAAGCATCTATTATACTGACTTCATTAAGGTAAGAAAATAGAAAATTAATTGATTTTCAGGTATAACTGCGTATAATAATTTCTCGGAATGTATTATATATTACAACCGATTTGTTTCGTATATATGTATGTAAACTATAGGACATATAAGGTTACTAAAATAGAAAATATCAATAAAATATATTCTAAATATACAGCGCCATAAATGTATAAATTTTATAATTTCAATAATATTAAATATTGTGCTTTCTATATGAAATTGAGCAACTGTATTATTCCATTAAATAAATATATAATTACTTGTAACTCCAACTACACAATTCAATTAATAACTTACAACTTAAAAAGTTCGAAGACATCTGCAGGAATTCTTACCTGTAATTCAGAAAAATGATATTAGAAATTAATACGATATTATGTTATGCAATAATTCATACAAGATTATTTAAAAGCAAATAAATCCTACGAGTTTAGGAATACTTTTCTAAATCAATTTGATAACTTAGCTTTGCTTAGAAAATGAGACCAACAAACACACTTTTCAGCAACCGTGATCAACTTTTCAACAACATAGATCTCTAAATATTTTCTGATTTTTTGAAATACATACAAAAGATTTAATATATTTCTTTAAACAAAGTTTAAAAGATAATATATAAAAATCAGATTTATTTTAACAAATGTACATAGATCACATTTCAATCTCAAGACGTGTGTAACCAACGTAACCGAATAATATCACGTACGGCAGGAGTTCATATTGGAGCAATCAGTTGTAGCCCAAGAAACGAACACAGACCACTACAGACAAAGAGGTGACACTACAGCGGTCAACCGTATGCCAGCATTGATATATACATACATACATACTACCTACAGGAGTTTTCTATCCTCCAAGTACGCCTCAATTTTTTTACACAATATTTTCAAGGTACAGTAACTTTATTTTCAGTACAAATTTAGTCCTGAAAATCCAACTACAAACTAAACGTCAGTAATAATAGTATTTTCGTCACTCGATATTACCTACCGAATAAATAAGTACACTATACTGATCTTAGCTCAGAAATCGTTGGAATAGTTTTTGGCTTTTTGTACCTGAAAATATTAAATTGGATTTATTTTATAGTTACATTTATCGAATATGCTTTAAACTTTTACGGAACAGACAATATTAATCAAACCAAACCTTCTTTATTTTATTCTGTCATGCAGACATCTAATTTCATAACCATTTTAAGTATCACAAGGGTCACGAAAGATAAGATACTTATATAACAAAGCAAAAACAAAAAATAATAGACATATGTATACAAAAAAGGTTTTGACAAAATTCCTAACAAGTGTCTCAGGAGAGTTAAATGAATCAACAGTCTTATAATGTAACTTGCATATATTTTTTCTTAATATTTATATTTAAAACGACAAATAAAGACACAAATTCCTTCATCATATAAATTATCTGAGCCTAATGATAATGTATTTCTGGTAATATTTAGAGGGTAACGATGTTGAATACAGAAGTGACTGATAAATACAATGCTAAAGTATTGATATAGTAAAAATCATCTTAATATAATAATGACCTATAAATATATTATATAGTATACAATTAAAAATAATAAACGTATATAATGTTTTCTTTCATAACTTAATGATGTGGTTTGTCAATGAATTTCTATAGAATTTAATTCAAAATTATTATTTATAGCCAGTACTCTGTCCTTAATATCCTTTAAGCCAATTCTACCGATCATTTCTAATGTCATCAATAATGAACTCGGTAAAGGCCGTGCATCTCCCTTATAATTGAGTTTATGTTCTCAGTAAGAACTTCCAGTCACGTTCAATTTATTCCAATTTAAGTGCATTAGAAATTTACTTTTTTATACTATTTAGTAAGAGTGTCCTAAACTTATTCTATTACAAATATAAAAAAAAGTATCAAATAAATATAAACATAGAAAAATATATTCTCGTTGTAAAACGAATACTAGAACTTGGCCAAGAGTCAATTAAAATGGCTCTACAGATTTATATTTGCTGTGTATGTTAAATATCAGATGAAATACGAGTGTACACCACTGTAATATGCAATTTATATCTAAGCGCACGGTAGTGCGCCGGCCAAGTTCCACAGGCCGGCGCATGCCGTGCACTATATTTACACGAACCGTTTCGACCCACTTTTGACCCCCCTGTAGCTCAGTGATTATTGCAAGTACAGAGATAAAATTTTACCTACGTAATCACATACTAGGACTAAAGCAGTATGCCAAATTTCATAGATAAAGCTTCAGTAGATCCTGAAATATGACCCTGTGAAAATAGCTAATTTTGGCACTAACTCACTGACAGGTAGGTAATCAAAACCTTTATATAGGCGCTCAGCTCAGCGCAATAAAATACATAATAATGAAATATTAATAATTAATAAATTGAGTACATCTATCAATCGGTGATAAATGAAAGTAAAAAATAAAAAATAAATATGTAGTTTAAAAAAAACTAAAAAACACGCTCCAATGATGAAAGAAACCGCGTGGAAACTAATTTAACCTTTACAACTTTGAAATTAATTTAATTTAAATTGTTTAAAATAAACAATAAATGGTATTATTGAAAAAAAAGCGTGGGGCGCTTCTCAAGAAGTGATATATGAAGCTCATCACGCTTTTTTTCACAAAAATACCATTTATTGTTTGTTAATTTATTTTTAAATTAATATTATTGTGAAAAAAGTGTGGGGCGCTTCTTAAGAACTGATATATATATATATATATATAAGGGATATAAAATATTGTCATGTATACATAATGCACACTGTATAACCTAATTAAATATTGCTTACCTAAAAAATCACTTTTCTATTGTTATAAATTACTTTCGATAGATGGCGCTAGCGGTATAATTGAATAGCGATATTGTTTTGTCTGCAGTATATATGAATGAAAGTCGATAAGGAATCGATGGTCATTTCTTTCTACACTTATGTCCTGATATCTTATATATGGTTACGATTACGATTAAATGGATCACTGATTTGACTTGCTAAAGGATTAATTTTGATATTGCTTATTGATTGATTACTTGTGTGTGTTAAAAGCACAAATTCACTCTATTTCTTTTCTACTATTCATTTACCAACGATGGAAATTGTACATCTTTCGGTGGTTGGCGGAGATATACCACATAGGGTAATTCCTATGCCATCAGATGGTAGCTGTATGTTTCATGCTGTAAGTTATGCATTGTACGGCTGTATAGTACGATTGTATGTACGATTTCTTGAAAAAAAGTATTGAAATCTCACCAAAAACATGCCTGTTAAAAAGGGGGCCAAGTTCCAATCGGCTAATTGTTTGCCTAAAAAAGGGGTGAAATCCAATCTAATGCCAAGTTTAGATGCACTTTGAAATCGATCATAATCATCTTCATCAACAGCATGATCCACTGGTAAACATTTGCCATTCCCAAGACTCGTCACCACACCCAGTCCTCTGCCTTCCACATCCAGCCACTACCCGCCACCTTATTCACGTCAACGGTCCATCTGGCCGAAATTCACTTTACCATACATCAAACTTAAAATATGGTATAGTTGTGAAAATACGTAGGTGCTTGGTTAAAAATATCTAAAATTATAATACTTCTAAATTTGAACTTGGCAGGTTAATTTAATTATTTAAATTATATAATATTTAAATTATATAAATATAAATAATTATATAACTAAATAATAAATTAATGATACAATTAATTAAGTGTTACGTACAGCACAAAAACCTGCCAAGTTCAAATTTAGAAGTATTATAATTTTAGATATTTTTAACCAAGCACCTACGTATTTTCACAACTATACCATATTTTAAGTTTGATGTATGTATGGTAAAGTGAATTTCGGCCAGATGGACCGTTGACGTGAATAAGGTGGCGGGTAGTGGCTGGATGTGGAAGGCAGAGGACTGGGTGTGGTGGCGAGTCTTGGGAATGGCAAATGTTTACCAGTGGATCATGCTGTTGATGAAGATGATTATGATCGATTTCAAAGTGCATCTAAACTTGGCATTAGATTGGATTTCACCCCTTTTTTAGGCAAACAATTAGCCGATTGGAACTTGGCCCCCTTTTTAACAGGCATGTTTTTGGTGAGATATATTATCTTTCTCATACTAAAGTTCTTATATTGTATTCATGTGCTCTTATTAGCAATATAATTGTTCCATAATTAATATTTCGATCGTTGTTATACGGTGATTAGTAATATACTTGGATTACGTAAAGACATTTCCTTTATTTTTGGTCACTATCCGTTTGACAAACAGAATTATTGATGTTAGCGTGAGAGCCGTGGATCAAGGAGCAGCGTGTTTTGCTTACTTAAAGTTTTTTAATAGTTATTAATAAGACTTGTTATATTAGTCGACGAATAAAAAACATATTGTTATTATTGTTGCATATATACATTCGTTTCATCAAATGTCAATATTACAATACGTCATGGTTTGAAATATAACATGAATGGATTGATATTTTTAGAATGCACTTAACTGAATTATTAAAAATATTAAATAAAATAAAGGAAAGCAGGAAAGGCGAGCCTTTAACCTCTATGCAACAACGACTTAGTTACGTTAGTCATACATACAATAATCAATAATTTATATATATCTTTATATATATAATTCTTCTGTGAGAGTGTATGTCACTGAACTTCTCTCAAACGACTGGACCGATTTTGATGAAATTTTTTTATGTGTAAGGAGATCTGGGAATGGGTTAGATTCACAATTTTGTCCGCTGGACAATGTTTTTTCAATTAATTTTTTATTCATTAGTAGTTATTGATACAAACGTTTTTTTGACATTAGATTTGACAACTAACTAATATGTCAATCATTCTGTCGCACTTCAAAACACGGAGATTTATAGCTTTAATAGTATTCCAAACATATAAATAAAAAAACATAACAGATATTTCTTGATTATAGGGCGATACGAAGTTCGTCGGGTCTTCTAGTAGATATACATATATGTTCTTCAGATGTTTAATGAAATGGAAAACCCCTTACACTCTATGAGCTTCTATCTCTTTATATAAGTTGTAGAATATATAGCGATGCAACATAATTCATAACTCTAAAGAAATATATGTCTTATATAAAAAGGATCATAAAAATCAATAATACTAATAATAAATGAAATTTAAATGATAGAACTTTCTCCATAACTTATTGTAAATGAAACTAAATTAAATAACACGCGTTTTTATTATTTTACATCTAAGTACATGATCTCGACGTTTCCGTTCCTTTACAGTTAGCGTGATCAAGATCAGACGAGCTGAAAGAATAAATTGCTTAAGAACAAGTGACGTCAGATTTAGAATAATCAGATACATATACAATATATTTTGACTTAAAATATAGAAAATACAAATAATATTTTTACACTCTGACGTAATTTATATTTTAAATAAAATAACATACGATATCGTTTTACATATACATACATATTTTCATTTCGTTCCCGTATTTGAACTTTTATTTTCAGTATAAATTTGGGGTCTTTTTAGAGTCTTTCACTTTTATAATTTTTTTCTACATTTACCGAACTAAGAATTTTTTATCACATAAACTTTAAACTCTGTTTAAGCTTCATGGTCTGAAGGCCTGCTACGTTGGAATTACTGATCTTATACAAAATACAGAGTTTTGCTCTTAATTGTGTAAATAAAATTGATTATAATGAACATAGCTGTGTTAAATAAAATTATAACAGAAAATGTGACCAAATATTTTAAATAAAATAATTCGAGAGAATTTGAAATTTATTACAGAAACAAATTCTCAGGTTTACGGATTGAAAACCTCAGGAAAGTTTGTGGGTTCACATACTCAAAATATTAATAATATACATTATGAACAATTTATAACAAATATACACTAAAGGTTATAAATTGCTTAGCGTCTACAATGATACCCAAATTTAACATAAAATTTCATTTGATATATTAAAATATTTAGGAATGTCAGGATTTTGAATTTTTCTTGATAACATCTAAGAGTTTGGGCTATGAAACATTTAAATGAAATTATGATTTTCAGGTCTACTATGCATATTTATTACTTAATTATAGTTTCTTAACAGGAACTTATTCTTTAGTTACTCTTGATATACTTCTCATTATAAATTCAGATAATAGTCTTAAACATACTGTTCATTTGAAATCTACACGTAAACATAAATAGTAATTCTCAACGATAAATCTCACCACCACCTAGCCAATT
This sequence comes from Danaus chrysippus, assembly GCA_916720795.1. NCBI lineage: Eukaryota > Metazoa > Arthropoda > Insecta > Lepidoptera > Nymphalidae > Danaus > Danaus chrysippus. The sequence continues at coordinate 5,318,837 of CAKASE010000075.1, forward strand.
AGCTACTGTCGGTAATCCTTTGTTCCAGAGAGAATAAAACTAGATGGAAAGCTACAGAAGGTAAAAAAATCCCTTTATTATCTGGTTATGCCTCGCCAGAATCGTAGGACCCATTTGCAATTACCTACAGTTGAGCGACATCCTGACAGAATAGGCAACACCTACTATAGGCAACCCCTTTACAACAAGCGGGTGTACAATATATACACTTGATTGTGACTATAGCATGTTATACATTGAACAAACAAAGAGGAACATTGGTACGGAAATCAAAAATAGGCGTACATCGAAACATGAATACATAAACACAATGAAAAAACAAAGCAACTACATCTGGTTTGACGAACCACTGACTCTCGCTAACGAAGACAGGTCTAACAAAGATGAATATGAGATATGTAGTAGTGTAATTAAAAAGCATGCATTTTTAATTTTTTTATATGAATTCTGAAATCTTTAGCTGTGGATGACAAATAACAAGATTAACCTAACACATTTATCTCCTCTTCCCGTGATCAATGTTCTTTTGAAGTAACCGACACATCGGGTTATATGTAATATAATAGCTACATTAGAAGCGCGCGTGGTTAATATGTATGAAATCTTATTATTTCTGATCTTTTTCAAGCCGAATCTCAAACTTGTTAATTGAAATTATACTGTATTATGCAGAAACAGTTATAACATGTGTTAATGAAATTACAAAATACACATACGCGCGCGCGCCGAATGAACGTCTAGTTGTTTTGCTCCGTTTACAAATAATTTTCGTTTCGCTATTAAATTGTAATAATTGTAAAAAATTATGTATCAAGTGTAAAGTGACAATTTCAAAGTAAAATAAACATCTTAAGTTTAATTTTAAAGGTGTTAAAAACAGTGAAAAACATATAGTGGAAGTGTTGATTAACAGCAACAAATCACTTTTACCCACTTTGTGAAGTTAATATTTTCACGGCGTAATATGAACTGATACTGATAATTCAACTCGATACTCAACTACTACTTGGTCCAACGGTTTGAAGTCCGGTCTTAAGCTCTCGGTGTCAGGGATCGATCCCGAGCGAATGTGATTTTTTTTCAATATTTAATAATATACAAAATGACAAATGAATGTTCAATCTGTAAAAATACTGTGTTAGTAACACAGAAAAGAATTAAATGTAACAAATGTCAATTACTACTTCATGTGGAATGTGTGTCTTTGAATAATAACAGCACAATAACACTAGCAAATTGGATGTGTCCATCTTGTGTACCAAACCCGCGTAAAGGAGGTAGCAACAGAAATACGCCAACTAATAAACAAAGCAGTACGGAGAATAATATAGTATCATTTGTACCATCGAAAACTACCATATCTCATTCCTTAACTGGATTGCAAGGTGATGCTGCCGTTAATAATGGCGATTTCTTATTAGCGATCAGAAACGAAGTTCAAACCATAATAACTCAAACGGTAAGTGCGGAATTAAAGAAAATTAGAGAGGAATTAAGTGGACTCCAAGCTATTAAAGAGTCCATGGAATTTTTCTCGAATCTGTATGATACAATAAGACAAGAATTAGATGAAGCAAAAACAGAAATTTGTACTCTCAAGAAATCTAATAATGAATTAAGAGAAATAATCGAGTCTCATAACAGTACGATTAACTTACTAGAGAAAGAAACAAGAGCAAATAACGTAGAAATACATTGCATACCAGAATTTAAAAATGAAAATCTACTTAAAACAGTAGAACAAATAGGCCAGACGATAAATTTACCAATTTTAGAAGGATGTATAACTAAATGCACAAGATTGGCTAAATTAAATAAAAATTCTACCCGTCCTCGAACAGTACTGGTTAAATTTTCAACGCCTATTCTGCGAGATCGTTTCTTAGCAGGTGTGATAAACTTCAATAAAAGTAATTCTAATAACAAATTAAATACTTCACATTTAGGAATATCGGGAGAAAAATTACCAGTATATATTTCCAAAAATCTTACTAGAACCTCCAAAGATATATACGCTGCATCTCGAAAATTTGTAAAAGAAAAACATTATCGTTTTGTTTGGTCCCGAAACGGAAATATATTTTTGAGGAAATCTATTGCAAGCGACGTAATACGCGTGAAATCAAAAGAATTTTTAAAAACTTTAGATTAGTTGTACACTAAATTATACGTACATATTATTATTATATTGTTCTGTTTTTTTTTGGTTTTGTTTACAATGGCTTTTTTTTAATATCCTAGTTTTTTTTGTATCTTTTATTTTGTTTTGTTTAGTTTTTTTTTAATACCTTTAGTTTTTTTATATCTTTTGTTTTGTTTTGTTTAGTTTTTTTATATATATTTTAGTATTAAGTTTTTTTTTCTTTTATGGTTAATATATTGAAAGTTTTTTTATCAGAACGTAAGATGTATAAGGACTAAAACAAATGAAATTGAATACGGATTTTGATATATAATCTTCACAGAGACATGGTTAAATAAAAGTGTATACAATAATGAATTTATCGATAATAGATACAATGTATATAGACGAGACAGAGAATCAAGTAATACATCTAACTTGGATGGTAGGGGAGTATTAATAGCGGTCACAAAAAAAATTATTAATAGCTATCGCATGACTTGGGAAACTAAAATTGAGGATCTATGGGTCAATATATTAATTGGAAATTCTACTATATCATTATGCGCAATATATATTCCATCACCACTAATATGTGAAACTCTGGATGTTTTCATACAAAACGTAGAAAAAGTGATTATCAAACAAAGGTTTACATTGATAATTGGTGATTTTAATATCAGGTGAATATGTATGCAGTACAAAACTGATTAATATAAGAAAATTCGACCAACAGATTTACGAAATTTCACTTTAGAATCTAATATATTGTCACCAGTTTAAATGTCGATCTTTATTTCTATCGTTAGCCATGTTTCAAATAACACTAAGAAACTTAAATTTAAAGTATTCTTGTTTGTTGTTAAGATACAAAAATAAATATTGTATTTTATTGACAACAAGGCTAGGCCACTATCAAGGGTAAATACAGATATTACGTACATTAAATCTTCAATACAATTAAGGTTCTCTATAAACGGAGTATAAGCTAATGTTATTTCTATTTTCTAATACCAGAAAGGTCAGATATTTTTTACTCATAGAACATAACAATTGCAGTAAAAATCTAGTAATATAATAAGTGTATGTACCTATACTTTATCAACTATGTAATGTACTAATTGCCATAAATTAAAAAATATTATAAAAAACACAAATTATTGCTTCATTTTGTAGCAGTTACCGGAGTGAAATAATAAAAAATATAATGTTACGTCAAAGGCAACGTATAACGTATACAATATTATACAGGAGCCTAAATTTCATACAAAATATTAGTACTAGTTAAAATTTTATATACGTTCAAGTAAAATATTTCTGAATTTCTAATAACTGAAATAGAAAATATTTCAGCATATACCACATAGAAAAAAACTACGCTGAAGAGTACTGTTTAGAGAAAGTTTTTCCTTTTAACTAAATATGGAATTCTTATAAATTATTCAAAGGGACGTTTCTCTGTCAACAGAGTATGTTTGAACCTCATCATAATATATGCAGGAGGAAAACTTACAATCGGTTTAAGAATAATACATAATTCTATATCAGAACGTAGAAGTTTCGTTTTCTCTCTGACTAGTAGCTGTCATACGAACATAAGGTAAAAGTAGTAACGGTATTTTATTATAAAAATCTCATGAAAAAGACGAAACAAAATAGATATATTTTTAAATTTCTTAAAATGAGCTCTTATGTTGTGATTGACTTCTATTAATCTATTATTAAAACTAAACATATTTATATTTTTTCGTTATAATTAACATATGCTCCTGTGGTCATTTATAATGTAAGCAGGAAGACTGTATCTAAGTTGATTTAAAGAGTACTGATTGAAAAATTTAAATTAAAACTTAAACATTACTTAATTTGTATCGATTACCGAATTCGACATTTTCAACTGTCCTCAGCAAGGAAACAGGTTATACCGTTTCAGTATTTTGTCGAAGCAATAAAACAAAATCATTCAAACCGTTTACGAGATATCGTTAACGACAAGGTCATTTAAATATAAGTATCGTGATAAACAAAGCACTATTGCTCCAAATTAGTCTGCTTTTATCAACAAGACAAACATTCATATGTCTAAATGCCTTTCCAAATATAGTATAAGAGACTAGGAGATAACGTAAAGACTGAAGAAAGGAATTTCCTTCCAAACTTCCTTCGCTTCTTTATTCTTAACTGGAGACGTAAAAATGTACCTACAAAACATAGATAAGGTGTCCACAACAAAGCTTTAACGACAGTATCCTATGCTGCAAAATTTCTTCTAATTTATTAGCAAGCTTAAGAAATACAAATTCAATTCTTTAAGCTTAAGAAATCTTAAAAATCTAAAGCTATCAGTGAAAATACTTTTTCTTGTGTGACTATACTATAGAAATAATTACACATTAGCATTTGTCGAAAAAGTAGCATTTGCAGTGGTTGTTGCCGTTAAGAATATAATTTTTGTTAGAATCCTAATACTCACATATAAATTGATGCTTTTCAATAAAAAAAGTATGGAAAGTATTTACGTTTATTATAAAATAATTTACAAGATCTATACGAATCTTTCCATTTAAGATACTTTTCTAAGTCATAGTAACTCGTTAAAATGTTCCGGGTTTGTTACAAATGTTTCATAACATGTTTTTATAATAATACAACCAGTCGCCAGATAGTCTAGTGTAAAACTATTATATGAACAGACGTCTCATTTATTTCAGTATGAATGTAATAATAAGGTAAGATAAGTCTTAAGATATATCTTACATAGAAAGCAATGTACTGTATCGTGAGTTTACGTACTCGTATTTACTTGTTTTGAAAAATATTTTTGTTAAAAAATAATCATGTTAAATCGTTTAATTTAACTTTTTCCATCCAAGATTTTTAATAAGATAATTTTTTTATGAGTTACAAGTTTGTAGCGAGTGTTTTAAAGTAAAAAATCATTATTCATTTGTTTCGAAGCCAGCAAATAGAAGTTTATTATTGAAAAGTTCTTAAAATTAAAACTCAGTTTCGGTTTTTTTTAATTAAAAAGCTGTTACTGAGATATTGCGTTCACCATTTACACCTTCATTGCCAACGAGGAGCGTGGCAATTAAGAGCTATCACATGTATTTAAAACTAAATGTTAAATCTATATAGTTGTCTATTTTATTCCACATTATCAAGTTTAAACTCTTCTTCATGTAACAATCACAGTATGTGAATGACGATCCATTCTTAATACAATACACGTAATGACAGCCCTTTGTGTGGATGAAAGTAGAACAGAAATAGAAACGTGTATTCAATAAATCAGAAAACACGGTTTATTTGTTCAATAAAACTATATCATTTTTAGTAATAAGACAATTTCATATTTATTCAGCTATATAACATAATATGAACAAGTTTCTTAGGATATACTTAGGTATGTATGAATATTGGGATATTGGGTATATTAAACTTGTGTCTTAGATATCAAAATTTGAGAGAGGATATAACATATCACTAAATTCTGAATACCGCAGGATCAAGGCTTAACAGTTGTATTTTATATTGTAAATTTACAACTACGTTTCAATGAAAAGGCTATAAAACCTAGAGTCAAATTATTGTATATCTCATTAAAACTATTTTATTTAACATGAGATCTGAGCTAAGTTATATCCTAGAACATTATGAAATAACGAAAAATTATTTTTTTTACAACCAGAGGAATTTTGAGTATATTAATAGAAATATATGTATATATCAAGAATTCGTTTACTTCATTTAAACCAAACTCTTTACCTTTACATGTAGTGTACATTACTAGACTGATTTATAACCAAAACCAGTCGACTTTTAAACCAAAAAACAAACACTTATTGTCTTTATACAATGCTTAATTTATGTGAACGAATAAGACATGTCTAAAACCTTCTCCGTTAATTTGAACCTGACCTTCGACCTTAACGCCGCCTAAATACCGACCCCTGATATTTATTATTTATTGACACGACCGGATAGAAACATCAACTGAATTATAAATGAAAATATAAAAACGATCTTAATATAGACGGTTAGAATATAATGTATATTATTATTTGCAAATATAATCATGTAACTTTTACATTATATTAAGTAAATAAAAAAGACGTATTACTAATATCTACAATATCATAGGTTTTTATTTTATTATATAATCATTGTACTTTTAAATAGTACTATAAATATTGCAAAGAAATGTCTTTTAGGTGACAATAAATGAGATTTAAAGAAGAATTTTAAGTTAATGTTTTTGGAAATAATCAATGGAACTATCGAAACCAACGACGAAAGTTGTTGAAAATTTAACCAAATGGCCAGTTAATCAGTAAATAATTTGTTATAAAATCCCTTTTGAATTCAATTTTATCAATCACAAAAAATATTATTAGACTTTTGTCTTTATATTGAAGATGTTCACATCTAAATATTAAATGAAAAACTATAGCAAAAATAGTCGAAAGTAAATATCACATGCTAAAATCGGGTAGTAAATTTGAAATTTAGTGATCACGGGTAGACTAGATGAATTCAAAATGCTAATAAAGGAAGAGGAAACTGAAAATATTAGTTTTATTACAATTTTAATTCTCATTAGTTTACGGCTAAAAAGCCCAATATTCCTATTTCTTTACTAATTTAATTCCTGAAATCATTAGAAAACAATACATCTCTTACTAAATGATAGGTCTTAATGATAAAGAATTAAATTTATTTTTAAAGTTGCTAAAGTATAATAAAAATCATTTATTGACATTTTATTGATAACTTCCTTTAAAGAAAACATTTGCTTGTATATTTCAAACGAACTCCACCGATAGCTACAGGGTTCCGTATTTTGTTCCTGGTATTGATTTCCGTGTGAGAATTAACTGAAATATTAATTAAGGTTCTGCCTTGTTTATGTGAATGTACATATATTTTTTAAACAACTCACATACTTTATTCTTTGAATGATGTAATATTTCCGTCTCGTGTAAAGAGATCAACAAACTAGAGTCGATGTCATTCAGACATTACTTAGTTAAATTTATTTATTTTTTTTATATTAATTTCTAAAGCCTTGCATATAATGTTATTATGGAACATGCTTCTAAGGCACTTAACCAGGGAGTAGGAAACCTCGCTTGCATTTAACAAAGTTATTTTACGACTAGAATAGCAAGCAGAAGGTTTGTCTTAAATGAACCAATATTGTGTGATAATGAAAAGTAATCACATTAAAGTAAATATTAATTATCACTACTAACATTATTGCAAAGGTTTTTTCATTTATTAAATAATTATAACGCCATTCCAAAGAGAACCCAGTGTATTATCGACAACAATTACAACTATTCCGTTTTGAATCCTTTGCGGTAAAATTAAAGTAACTAATTTAATTATGTACCACTAAAGTTCCTTTCATGAAATATTTATTGTTTGATAAATTTTTTAGGCTCTTTATACACCTAATTATTGTCTTACATTATTGTTATACAAATTGATATCGAATTCCCTATAAACTACACTAAGCAAGCCCTACATTGACAAACTGACGTGTGTATATTTTACTCAATGTAAAGAACCCTGCTTCTTACGACCTTACAATGTTTTTTTATTTGTCACTTCAAGTATTTAAGTGCTTTTCATTTCAGCATAATTAATGAGATCTCCAAGGAAATCTCAAACTTGTCCAACGTCATCCATTGAGTGTAATGAGATAGTTAATAACTAAGGTGATACCTGACCTTTCTGACTTTGATACTATGTATTTTGAATCGAAGTGTCGACCGATCAAGTTTCTTTATGTTGATATTAAATAAAATATTTCTGAATATCAGTGAAAGTATAAATGTTTTATTTTAATCTTAGACACGACGTAATGTGCTCAAATACTAGATACTCGTATAACAACTAAAAAAGGAAGTAGGCAGACATTTTTCTACCAAAAAACAGAGCAACATTCACAAAATAAACACAGTCGTACCAACCATATTACGAGTACGTACGCGCTACATATGAAGGAATAAATATATAACGAGGGATGCCTCTGACTCCGCGGAACGAACACCAAGTCGTGTGAACCAGAAGATTCCTAATACCACACAAGCTATTGAATGTCATTGCTATTCCAACATCGGGGCAATCACGTAGTCTTAGGTAAAGGTTATAATGTTTCATATGTAATTCTCATTATAGTATAAATATAATTAAGTTTCGTAGTTTCCCTGGTACCTCTGGTTGTCACTCTATATAAATACCATGTAATTATATCGCTACTACCACAACACTTTAAAGTATTTCACGTATCGAATTTAAATGTTTTAAACATAAATATATAATAATTTTATAAAATCTTTTAATATTTATAACGTATGGGAGCGTAAGCTACAACTATACTACAGGCGTGGCTAAAACACGTATGAGTGCTTTGACCCATTAGAAGGTCTGTTAAAATACATAAGAATAAAATATTAGTCTCCGGCTCTGACCCGTCAATTGTAAGCTGTCAAACTGAATAAGTGCCAAAGTGAAATGAAAATTACACGTTGAGAGAGTGACTTTTGAATACATATATCTCCCAGTCATTAGTACCTTATTTAGATCGTTGATAAGTCATATAACAACATGATGCAAACATAACAAATTGTTTGCCACAAACTTAGAAGAAATGTTTGTTTTTACGTTGATTTTCTCTTTAAACTTGGTTATTTGTTTTTATGTCACAACGGTTTCATACAATTTGAAATCCTTTTTTCATCAATTATTTTACGAACCCTTATTAAATTCCTTTTAGGAAATGAGAACTTTTTATATTGCAACTCCCTTCAATTTAGTTGTCCAGATGGTGATAAGAGCCTCCATAAATTAAAGTGATGTATAGACCAACATTTTTTCATACGCCATTATTATTTAAGCTTGTAGAAAAACTAGCGGAAATATATAACTACTTTAGGATGATATCAATGAAAACAAGCATTTTGTTAAGCATTAATCTAGAAGATTATATAGATAAAGAAGTGAAGAAAATTATAAATCATTTTCTGTAGACGTATAAAAGTATACCTTATATTTAAGATATTTATATCCTTTTATATGGGAACTTTAATATTCAAATCAACCCAGTTATAAAGATCGCCAACATGAAAAGAAACGATATCTGAAAGATAATAGAATTCGATTTGAAAAAGACAAAACAACGAAATCAAATTAGTTTCTATGAGACACTTAAATATTATAAAAACAATAATTTTAGATAAAATCTTTAATTTTCAATAAAATATTTGATATAATATAACATTAAAACAGGAATTGATATAGTAAACTAAAATGTTAAAGTTGTAAGTAATACTCCATTATAAGAGATGTCTCATAAACTTTGCAACTTATCCCTCTTAAACATAGAAACCCGTGTTGAAAATGCGTTTGATCATGAAGAGTTTTATTCCAAGACATCGAAAGTAATCTTTAAAAAAAACAATACTTTTTATGTTACAGCTTTTCTTTTGCTTCGTCTCGTTATTTTCGGTTAAATAATCTAAATGTTGTTAAACACTAAGAATCTTAATTTAATTTACTCTTTCATTTTTCTATGAAAAAAAAGATAAAAGTTTCGTTTTCTAGAATGTATATCAGACATAGTGAGTGTGTATACATTGAACATTACTTTATCTTTTTGTTTCACTTTCAAATTCTTCAATAATAATCACAACACTGAAGCTTGATATCACGTCATTTATAATTCAAAGCGTCGTATGTACACGTGGTCCTACATAATGTATTCATATACAGGGTGACTGGTGAATTACTATCAATATTTAAGGAGAATACTCGGTACATGATTCTCATTCGAATTATGTAAAAAAAAAGGTACTTAATTTTTGACCAAATTTCCCTATAAATAAATAAAGTGTGGACACGTTCCAAGTTTTCCAAGTGTGGACGCGTGAATTAGAGTGTAGAATTATTGTTATATTACACTCAAACCTATTTTTATATGTATTTTTTGTCATTATAATTGTACAAGCTGAAAAAGTATGTGGATTTTATGATAAGATCTGTCCTAAAAAAGATTTCCGTCTTTGGTCCCACAAGGGGAAGCTTGAAAAGTGGTTTCGTTTGTACATCTATCTGAATGTGTTTTTGTCTTCATGTAATTTGAGACTTACCTTCTAATGTAAATAATCTCAGGAGTGACGTTGTAAGATACTTGCATTTATTTTTGTTCTTAAAATATGTAGTTTAAAGGTTTTATCCTAAATTAAGACGATAATATAATATCATCCTTTTAATATAGATCTGAAAATCAGTGCAAGTGGCCGTTAAAATTTTGCTTAACAAATATCCGTACTTACTGGTTTTTTAAAATAAATAAAATATATCAGTTATCAATACACTGTATTTTAAACTACTGTGTTATGGCAATTATAATTAACCAGTAAATCCGGCGAACTCCGTTTCGCCACAAGAAGGATTTTATATAACATTTCGTTTGGTGATTAAAAGATGAAGATTTTTTTTTGTTTTAAATTTGAAACGGATAATTTTTATTTCATTTCACAACAGTAATGAATTCATTTCGATTACAAAAATGAAGTGTTATTTAGTTGAACTTCTCTAAGTAAATGAAAGTGAATCCGAAGTAGACACCGAATCGAAGTGTTATACGTGTCCGCAAATTATCCGTTTCATTGAAGTGGTCCTTTGTAAACTACTTTTTTTGATTTTTGGTCTAACTGTAACACAAATAAAGCGGATGGTTTCCAAACTCGTGAACACGTAAAATATAACGCCCATGTGAAAAACAATGATTTTCTAAATTTATCCCGCAAATACTAAATGGTTTTAAGAGTTCAAACTACAAACACAATACCGGTTTGTCACATGAAATAACTTTGCAGAGAACAATGAGTAGCTGTCAAACAATGTATTATGCACCGACGCCATCTACTTAAAACATTGATTTGTAGTACATGTTTTACAACGAATGCAAAACCGTGGAAATTGGTTCGTTCGTTCTGAAGTTATAGCGTCAGGATGGAAAACCGGACTTATTTTTATATAGTAGATCTCTAACAAATATCAAATTGTCATCATTACGTCATTACATATCTGTCATTATACGTCAATTGCATAGATTTTTTTCTAGAGAGCAATCTCTTACCAACAACCACAATTGAGAAGTATGTAGGTTTTCATGGTTCATGTTGGAAATTTCAACTAAATAGAATTCGGATACGACCCGAAAAACTAAGTAATTAAAAAGTTGATAACATACTGTTTACATAAAATTTACCATTCCTTCACAAGAAATATATATACATATATGTATGTATAATGTATATTCTCCAGCACATATATTAAATAAGTTAATAAAACTTCTTCTGTTGCTGCCAACTATTTTTTTGGCAAAAAATACTTAAGTAATTACAATTAATAAACATTGAATAAAATAAATAAATAAAGTCAAATCATAGAAATTTCCAGAGAAATCAAAGTACGTTCAGATATATATCAAAAATCTTCTAGGGTCCACGGCATACAACAAAGTTATATCACTCTTAGATCAATACGATCAGAATCAATAAACATATTAATATTAATTTATTTTATATACACATACAAAATACATTGAGCCGTATTGAAATAAATATTTAATTGTAATTTTAATTTGTCGTTTACAATAACTTACCCGTAATCTATATTTGTTTGTCATGTCTTCAAACATTGTTAAGCATTGTATTAACAAGTAATTAAACTAAGAATAATTTAAATATTTTGCGTCTTACAGTAATGGTTAAAGAAATGAGGATTCTATATTACAGCATGCTTGCTTTGATTGTCGCATAATTCAAACTAAAGTACAGTTTGTGGTATCTACAATTAGGAGCTCGTTTGTACAGTGTAAGATCTAGTGTTCAGACAGTGTAATTGAAATATGCTAATGCTGTCATCTCTTATTTGTAATTATAGAAACATTGAAATGGTATTTAATTTTTTTATATTATCAAACTTGAAATAGATCTAATTATATAGATATTTTTGTCTCCAAATGATTATGTACAGAATTTAACTATAATTTACCATTTCCAAGAAGAAACCACAGTCTAAATAACACTCAAACAGAATCACTCAAACAGACTTAACGCAGTAGACCAAATGAGTTAAACATTATTTTGACTGTCAATCAAGGTTATTCGCATAACAAGTAATCAAATCATAATTCTCAATAATAAAATACAATAACAATCATTTAATACCTTTATATTTCATGAATAATTCCATAAAATGCGATAAACGAATTGTTTTATATGTGCATAACTCATATTATATAAGTAAATTATAATATTCTCTTGGTTCATTACTAGAAGGACGTAAGAGAGAGAAAGAGAAACAGAGAGTGAGAGAGAGAGTATGTCTGTTTATATGGTATCCAATTTCAGTCTTCATTAATGGTTTTCAAGATGAGAATAAAATGTAAATAAATCATTTACCCCTGAAAAAAAGTATTATGTACCAGAAAATTTACTTATTCATTTTTAGTAAAAATAAAATATTGGTAATTTATTTAATTCTGTAAAAAAAGAACTTAGAATCAGATGTCAATATGTAAATTTGTGAGGCAAAAATAGGTTACTGTATAAGGAATATTTTGAGGCTTCATTTAATTCACCAAAAATAGAACTTTCTTAACGATCTTCTTATGGACTTAGCATATAAAGAAAATCACTCAATATTATTAATTTATACTGATACTTTAAGAAGAAAACACAAATAATATGTAGTAGAGTTTATTGCTAAAATATGACTTGATACTAATTTACTACATAAAAATTACTTATTATATCACAAAGCTAGTAGGTACTATACATATTTTTAATAAAGTTTAAATTTATTTGAATATATTTGCGGCGAATAAAATAATTAATAAATTAATTAAATTTACACATTCTAAGAAAATCATTTAGTATCAAATCTCTTCATAAAATATTAATAAAATCCAAAGTTGCTTACACATGTCTACCCAACTATTTTTTATACTACTAATGTTAATTTTATATAAAAAATAAATAAATTTAATTTAGATAATCAGGTTTCCAAAAAACAAAAACAGTTATACTTACATCATAGCTCACATCATGAATGGATTTACGATCTTAAGATCTGAAAATCTCTTAAATTTGATCTTTGACCTCGGAGTAGCAAGAAATTTAAGCCCGGTAAAGGACACGATTACTCAAACAAACATAATCAGCTTAGTTGGGATGATTATAATAACAGATATTACACGAATTATAATTTAGAAGCTCGGTGGGTTCAATGAAACCGAAATATAAATGACTTAATTTAATTTTATATTATAAATAGTTAAATTATATTGCAATAATGGACAGATAATGACGCAATATCCTAATTAGTATAAAACTATATAGTCTGTTCACATTCAACTACTGCTTCAGACACATGTCCAATGAACAGTTTTACTAGAAGTTATTGAGTGACCTTCGATTACACCGTAATTCTCTTATTATTTTATCAACTATCACTGTGACACCGTCGCATAACACACGTGTAACAAAACTTTGATCATCGGATACATTGTTACAGATATTTACAAGTCTGAATGTTTGATGTTCATTGTATATATATGTAGGAGGGCGTTATAAGAACAGGAGGGCCTTCATGGGAACTCATACTTTGAAAGGGATAAAGTACAGTCTATTCAATACGACACCAACTCAATCGAAACACTAGATATCACTATCACTTCGATACACAGCGATTCGTCACGAGCGCGGTGCGCGGGCGTCATCTCGCACGATACTCCATAATAAAGATGGCCGCCCTCGCTACCATCACAATGACGCTTCACTAGGCTAACCTCAGACAGCTAAAAGTCAACCTGACGTATGATTTTTGACGGATGCGCCGTCACGGCCGGACTGACATTCGACCGTCCTCGGGCGGTTCTCGGATCAATGAACTACAGTTGTGTCTATTCCGTTCGGCATCCTGACAAACGACTAGTTACAATCATCAAAATGTGCTATGGTACTTAAGACTTAAGGCGAGCATCTCGTAGCAATTAAGCCAGACGACAACATTCATCTCACCACAATGTTCAAAGCATCCAGAACAAGTCAACCAACTTAAAGGGCTCTGACCCGGACGACTACATTCGTCTTGCCACAATGTTCAAAGCATCCAGAACAAGTCAACCAACTTAAAGGGCTCTGACCCGGACGACTACATTCGTCTTGCCACAATGTTCAAAGCATCCAGAACAAGTCAACCAACTTAAAGGGCTCTGACCCGGACGACTACATTCGTCTTGCCACAATGTTCAAAGCATCCAGAACAAGTCAGCCAACTTAAAGGGCTCTGACTCGGACGACTACGTTCGTCTTACCAGAACAAGTCAGCCAACTTAAATGGCTCTAACTCGGACGACTACATTCGTCTTACCAGAACAAGTCAGCCAACTTAAATGGCTCCTGACTCGGACGACTACATTCGTCTTACCAGAACAAGTCAGCCAACTTAAATGGCTCCTGACTCGGACGACTACATTCGTCTTACCAGAACAAGTCAGCCAACTTAAATGGCTCCTGACTCGGACGACTACATTCGTCTTACCAGAACAAGTCAGCCAACTTAAATGGCTCCTGACTCGGACGACTACATTCGTCTTACCAGAACAAGTCAGCCAACTTAAATGGCTCCTGACTCGGACGACAATATTCGTCTTACCAGAACAAGTCAGCCAACTTAAATGGCTCTGACTCGGACGACTTCATTCGTCTTACCAGAACAAGTCAGCCAACTTAAATGGCTCTGACTCGGACGACAATATTCGTCTTACCAGAACAAGTCAGCCAACTTTAATGGCTCTGACTCGGACGACAATATTCGTCTCACCAGAACAAGTCAGCCAACTTAAATGGCTCTGACCTGGACGACAATATTCGTCTGACCACAATCTGCAGAGCATCCAGAACAACTCAGCCAAACGAATGAACGATGATCGAGACTCCAATGAGCTAGCCCCATCATCTCCACTACTTATACTCATGTGAGTGAACGATGACCCGGACATAGACTCCACAGAGCTAGCCCGTCCATCTTCACAACCTGATCAAGCGTCGACCGGACGTGGACTCCATCGAGCCAGCCCCTGCACGCTTTGATCCATCACTACTAGAAACATCGGCCGCATCAGCCAGTTCCATCGCCACCTCAAACACACCAACTCAAACTTACACAACTCATTTATGGTTTATCAATGTTGGAGGCCATCAGAGCTACTCAGCTACTCACTTTCATCATCTGACATAGCTTCGTTTCCATTCTCTCCACTCCATGACCCGCCGTCTCGGCCTCCTCATTACTTAGTTCAGTGGATATGTCAACTAACCCTTCAAAGCCTCTGGGTACTGCGCCCAAGTTTTCATGAGAGTATTTTAAAGTGCAATTAGATTCATCGGTATGTTTCAGTTCGTACCTATCGTTGTCTAGAATTTTAGTTATGATAAAAGGTCCCCTAAACTTTCTTTG
The DNA here is from genome assembly GCA_916720795.1 of Danaus chrysippus. Classification (NCBI taxonomy): domain Eukaryota; kingdom Metazoa; phylum Arthropoda; class Insecta; order Lepidoptera; family Nymphalidae; genus Danaus; species Danaus chrysippus. The sequence goes on from CAKASE010000075.1 coordinate 5,334,501, forward strand.
CAGTTTAGTTTGGTAACATTCGCTACACTTAACAAAAACGTAATCTCCCCGAGAAAGAAAAAAAGGTTTTACTTGCGCTTTGCCTTTACTAAATTTAACTATTTCCTTTTGATCTGCGTTTTCAGTGTTGAGGGAAGTTTTATTCCGCATATTGTCTAAATCTAATCTCGGCTCGTTTGAATTTTGGGCTATTAATGATATCCCTAAAGATTGCGCGCGAATGCCAAACATTAGTTCTGTTGGAGTATATCCTGTAACACTACGGCTTGTGTTATTAAGTGCTAGATGACTCTCCCAGATCAGAGTAATTTAGTAAGATGGGGTAAAGGTACCGAAAACACTTGCTATATCTGCGGAAAGGCAGTTGGAACTGCTAAGCATTTGCTAGTGAGATGTAAGGTTCTCCTGGACAGCGGTCAATTCTCGCGTCGTCACTATAGGGTTTTAGAGATCATACTTGAAGCGGTTAGTCTTTCGGTAGCCAGAGCGCAAAGGGAAATAACCACAAACGAGCGATCAATAGGTTTTGTGAGAGAGAGCACCAGGGCTATAAAATCAAACGTCAAGCCTTACTCTATCCTTAAAGCGGCTTCGGATTGGACTATCATGATGGATACGTATGAGAAACAACACAAAATCCCCGAGGATATTTGTGCGTCAGCCTCCAGACCAGACATATTTCTATATTCGCGTATTTTAAAGCGCGTTGTGATGATAGAGCCTACGGTGCCTTGGGAAACCAACATCCCCAAAGACCATGCCATCAAGGTCATTAAGTATTACGAGCTCACTAACGAACTAACTCGAAATAGGTTCGTCCGCGGTAGAGGTGGGAGCGAGAGGCATAACAGCCAAATCTCTCTACAACCTACTAAAAGACTTGGGCCCGTCCAGAACCAACATTAATTCATTCTCGGAACGTACGTCGAAAGCAGCCCTAGCAGGTTCCTTCCAAATTTGGCCAGGTAGGGAGAGGAACTTGGACAGTGGAGGTGAGCGTACAACGCGCGTTAGTTAAGGGGCCCCTTAAACCCACACCTGGGTCGCAAGTCCCAGGCACTGCTGAAGCTCCCCTCCCTGCAACGCGATGGACCCGGCACCCGCACGGTGAATCCATTGAATGCTAAGCGGTTTCGTCCCTTGTACCTCAGGAAGTTTGTCACGCCACGTTTTATGGGTATCGTTTTCTATAATAGTTAGCAGACATTTTAAAATCTGCATGACCCTTTCTACTTGACCGTTGGCTTTATTTGCCCCTGTTGTTATAAAGTAAAGTTCTATACGAGGTGTTTTACTCAATTCTCTAAAGTCCGCGCTTACAAAGCCCCTTCCCCGATATAACAATTCGCTTGAGAACACCGAAAAGAGAAACAGCTTTTCTCAACGCTTTAATAGTACAACTGGCATCGAGGGATATAGTATGCTCTTAAAGGACATACTTGATAACATAATCAATCATTACTGACGCGTATTTCTTTTCTGTCGCTTTTGCCACTTAATGTCCCAGTCATATCTATGTGAATAGTATGCCAATAAAATGTATGCAAATCCGTAGGAGAATTTACATGGCCAAAATAGCAATAACCCCACTGAATAAAATTTGGAGAGATAGGAAAATTATTAATGGAACAAAAATGCATCTGATACGAACGCTTGCCTTCTCTATATTTCTATCTATCTAGCTATCCGATTCTGTATAGTGCAAAGACGTGGACTATGAAAGTCGTTGACAGGCAAAGAATTGATGCCTTAGGAATGTGGTGATGACGAAGTATGTTACGCATACCTCAAAATATGGTCAGCGCTTATCTAATATCTATTTGCAGCACATACCGGCGTTGATTGGTCAGTTCCCTGACAGAACTACGGACAGCTTTAAACGTCCGCTAGTGATTGAAAAAGTGGACGGTAACCGAACTAGAGGACTAAATCCCAAAAGGTGACTGGACCAAATCCCAGAACACCTAAAAATACCTGCCTGCGTTGCACTCCATCAAGAAACTAAACGTGTCTATCTCAGTATGGATATGGTTGATTTAAGTCCATACAAGGGACTGATGGACGATAGGTTACCAACGACTAACTTTGTTTCGCTCAATTTTTTTTCGATATAGCATATTGTTTCTAACATCGTAGATGTGACTAATTGAATCGGGAAACTTATTATTTAAGAGCTGAGCAACAATATCTTGAACATATGCATCACGTTTTTGTTCTACCGCTAACCACCCTTGATTTACCTCTACAAACTGCACAGACTTATTAACTACTTGAGCCTTGCTTTTGTCGCTCTTGGAAGTGCCCTGCTCAGGGTCATCTATGTACTCTCGGTGTTAATTTTTTTTTTTTTTTTTTAACTAAGAAGCTTTGAAAGGATTGCCACCCGTGAAAACGATAAAATGATGACCATATAGCTTTTGCTTCAAATATTCTTCCGCTCGAACGACTGCCGAGGTCTCAAGTTCATAAGAATGATACTTTTATTCCGTGTCAGTTTTCCGGCGACTGAAATATGAAATAACGTGAGGAACTCCGTTCTTTCATTTAATTAAAATGGTACCGTAGCCGTTGGCGCTGGCATTCGTGTGTAATTTTATAGGAGCCTCGCGATCAAATATAGTTAGAATAGACTCCGTGGTAAGTATTTGAACTATCCATTTACGAATATTACCGTGGACTTCTGACCGTTTAATTAACCCCTTTAACTTAGTGAGTAGACATAAGGATCGTACTAGGCGGAAATAGTTCGGTATAAAATTTCTAAAACAAAAGGCTTACTATAAGAATTGGTGTTAATCTCCCTAGAGTCAACATACATTATGTCAGAGTTGTCATTCGGTTTTTTTTTTTTACAATTAGAATGGGGCTTGATAAAGTGTAAAATGATTGTTTCAAAGAGGGCATCCATTTTTTTTTCGAACAACCTCTTATAATTTGTAAGGTCTCTCTTAGACTATGTTAGGGTCTAAAGAATTAGGGTCTAAAGAGTTAAGAGGTGCCCTTAATAATAAAATGAGTTATACTTCTTAAAAACATCGATAAGGGCTTTGTTATCGTCGCCTTCCAAATAAGTTTTGATACAAGAAAAGTTAAGACTGTCTGAGGTTGGGCACTTATCTGTTTTTGTCGTTTCAGGTTTTGAGAAAATAATGTAGTCACTGTTTATCTCTCCTTTAACCCCCCACTCTACAAGGTACCGTCCAACAACCACGGATTCAAGAATAATATTCTCTTTAATAATATGAAACAAAAGAGACACTGAAACACTTTGAATTATGACCGGGCTTAAAATTTGTGTATTACAATAAGTCTATAGACGTAGAAACACTAATAATAATTGACTGTTAATGTACACGAAGTATGACTAGAGTATTCAGTACCGAAGCGCAAGGTTGAATGACCTTTATTCGCTAATACGATCTAATATTAAAATCTTACGAAGTGGTGGGTAAGCGTGAAACTCATATCGTCGCCCGTTCGCTTCGACCGTATACTACGCGTTCAGATGCCTTTCAGGGGAACTACTTCATTGCTCAAAGTACACAGAAATTTATTTGAAAAATTTTCAGATACAGACACACATTAGTACTACATGAACAAGTACACCCACTACTAAAAAGAAAAGGAACAGTCTCACCAGATGACGTCGTCAACTCCCCTCGGCTCGGCCCATGGTCACACAGATATCTCCTTCACCGGCGAGCCTCAATTACCGGTACCTTTTACGATCAAGACACGACGAGACGTCCTAACCCTTATATCTGCTTCCGTACGATCCAGATTGAACCGGATCAACTACGTCGTCGAAGTTAGTTGAGAAGTTGACATTATTTTCATCGACAAGTTTCTCATTATTTTTTACAAAGTTTAACATAGATGGATGATCACTACTCTCCTCATTTTAAAGCCCTTTCGATCCCACTTCTGATGTAGGAGGGCGTTATAAGAACAGGAGGGCCTTCATGGGAACTCATACTTTGAAAGGGATAAAGTACAGTCTATTCAATACGACACCAACTCAATCGAAACACTAGATATCACTATCACTTCGATACACAGCGATTCGTCACGAGCGCGGTGCGCGGGCGTCATCTCGCACGATACTCCATAATAAAGATGGCCGCCCTCGCTACCATCACAATGACGCTTCACTAGGCTAACCTCAGACAGCTAAAAGTCAACCTGACGTATGATTTTTGACGGATGCGCCGTCATATATATTTGTAGTATAATATTATTATTAGTGTTATGAAATAACACTACTTGTACTTATTCTACATTCTTGGTGTCCGTTACTAAATGAAATGCTTATGTCTTCATATAAAATAAATGAATTAAAAGTCTCTCAAAACAAGTAGACTATAAAGAAACAAATGTCATTTTGTCATTTTACTTGAGATGAATACATCTTATGACATTAATTGCTCCTACCTGTAATCATTGTAAGTCTAGTTATTAATAGTACTTACTACTTTCATTAATATATGTACTATAACAAGAGATTTTAATAAATTGCCTCACGTCTTTTTCAAGATATTCCTAAAATTAGTCGAATAACGGAATGAAGTGAAATAGTTTTATTCTAAGTACGTCCATCGATTGTCATCTTGTCTAAAAGTCATTTATAACTTTCCACATTAAATCTATCTCAGGAGTGAAGTTTAAAGTGAATTGCATTTTCTTTTGTTAGTGAAAGAGATGTAAGACTCAGGAACTGTTTGAAAGCTGATAAATAATTTATTACTACTAGATAACCTTTAGTGTTGATAAGAAACTATTATTAAATAATATATTTATCAAATACTGATTATATATATAATAAACTAGTTTTTTTTACCCGAGACTTCGTCCGCGTGAATATCGGAAGTGGTAATATACGTATTGATAATATATCTGACCGGGCGAATTTTATTCCGACCTAGAGGCCATAAATAACCAGATATTGGAATTTTTAATTTTTAACTTAAATATCCTATGTCCGTCTCCTGGTTCCAAGCTATAGTCCCACCAATTTTCAACCATATCCCTACTATAGCTGTTCTTGAGTTATAAATAGAGTAACTAACACGACTTTCTTTTATAGATATATTATACATAGATATATTATACATTCAATAGTATTTTATTTTTACTTAACTTTTATTTCTTATCTAAATAGAAAAATATTAAAGTTTCTGTAAATATTAATAATCCTACAACCAATACCAATACTTCATTACAAATAACAAGACTGTGAAATGAAAATAAAATACCATAGTATATTTTAAAAGGTCAAAAACAGACTTCCTTTATAAAGAGGCTTTCTTTAAAATAGTTCAAAATAAATTTTCCTTTCAAAAGTCTCTGAATGGAACAATTTTCCGATTCTTGGTTTTACAAAGACTTTAACGTCCATTGTAATCTTGAATACCTTAAGCTAATAGTACAGTTACTTTGTATAACCCTGTATAATATTATTATTCACAACTTAAATATAAAACGAAAAATTGAATAGAATTGAAAAACAAAAAGTGAATAAAATGTTTATTATAAGTAAATGTATTATTTTTTCAACTATATCCATTTTTTTTTATTTCCAGCTTTCAAGAAAAAAGTTTTCGATTGTTTATATATTTCTTTTGCTGTCTGTATTTTAGAAATTTGTTTCTTTGTTATATCGTTAATAAACTGTTTTCGTAAATCATTATGACAAAAGACAATATTAATCACATTAAAAGATTTTTCATGTTAAAAGTCTAAACAAAGACATAAATATTGTTAAATATAAAAAAAACAATATCTTTCGATAGAACTTTTACTCTACATTTGATTACTTTGTACAACATTTATTAGATCGGTAGAAAAAATCTAAATATCCCATCTGTAAAAGAGTCTAAGTAGAATTTAAACTAAAGTGGCACTGATTTGTGTTTAGTTTTAAAGGTTCTGGAAAGAAGAATCCTTTGAAACTTAGATTCCTTTCTTTCAGCATAGAAATATGTTCAAATAGAAGAACACCAGGTGCTGTAGTAGGGCTGGGGATAGCACTGAATGATTATTCAGTGACCAGTGATCACCCAGGCTGATGTAATGATAATGACGATATTAATTGTGAGGCAATCTTTAAACTACAAATATCATAAAAGTAACAATATCAAATGAGGAAGAAAGAAAAATATTATACGTTATCTCCAATACAATATATTAAAGTCATTTAATTTGTCTATATTGGTAATAACACACTAATATTTTGTTAAAATAAACGATTACTTATTCTTTTAAGATGCGTTTGAATCAAGTCACAAACAAATTTAATTCCTTAACAATCAATATTTAAAAACTTCTTATTTTGTCGAAATATGTTTTGTCAACTAAAACAAAATATTTATGTGTATATTATACATACATACATATGGCTGTATTCATTCGTCTGAAATTACATTTAAAACGGAGTTTCAATCGTTAAATTAAGCACGAAGCGTTTCAGCATTTTCACTCATGAATCTACATTGACAAGATTATAAAAATCAAATATTGTATATTAATGTATGTATTACAAATAGTCTATGTAACAGAACTATAAATTAAAAGAGGTAATTTTAATTTTTATTCAATATCCCATTCTTAAGTGTTATAATGAATTACTGGAATTAATTACGATTTTTTTTTTGTCAAACTTTAAGGAAAGTAAAGAATCTTGTGATTATTAAGTTTCACTGGAGTGACTAAGAATTAATAAAATGCTTGTTAGTTGTTACAGTTTAAACTGGCTGTAATTACATTTTATATTATATTAATTCTTCCCACGGTTATCTGTTATAATATATTTTTATTTAAATGATTTTAAATAATAATAAAATCAGTATGGTTGTCTATAAAACAAATTACTTGTTATGAGATCTAAGACTTTCGCGAGTTTTCATTTAAATGAAACTAATATTATGCGGATTACTACGCGTATTTTATTATTTAAAAACATACTCCCAATGTTTCGTTTTCTTTTTAGCGACCGTCATCACGGACAGATGAGATGTGAGTGTCTGTCAGTTGGACTTGTTGTATATCATTGATCAATGAATCAAATGAAACGATACGTCGAGAGCATGTAGTTTGTTTTTAAATAAGACAATTTGTTATATAAATTTTAAATAATACTCAATGGTAAGCAATTTTATGACCGTGATTTCAGTCCATTGAAATCGTTTATTGAACATCACTCAATTTTCCTAACGCATCAGTCACTCAACGTTTCAACTAGTCAATTAAGTTTCACATCACACGATAGAGCCGCTTCCACTCCAAGTTTGTGAACAGAAATGCAAATTTAGTTATTATAAAGTAGATTGAACCAGTCTCTAAATCCGAGAGAGTTTGTTTTACACATCCATTATAATATATAATTATGTTATGCTAATAATTAAGCAAACTTTAATGCAATATATAATGCATTTGAAAGTACTTTTTGATATTATTAATATAAGAATGTTTCAAACATGTTGTTTTATTACAAAAAAGGAATTTAATTACTTTTATATTCTTCAATAATTACCTATCATACACCTATTAAATATTACCTATTTTTAACAATATAAAACAAAGCTACGTCACTATAGCCGAAAACGGCTGGGTAGGCAGTCATCATACACCATTAGCCGAATGGCTGAATAGATGAATCTCTAGAAATAATCGAGAGGAGTTTTATAAACAACTTTTAGGTAAAATTGTCTTCGTGTTAAAAATGTCAAATTCCGAAATGATCCCATATCCTACACATGCATGTAAATAATGATTGTAAGACCTGTACTATCGATAATGAGCTATTTAAGGGAATGTGTCAACATTTTGCTACATATTTTTTTATCTACCTTATAAAAAAGGTTTTAGTTGTAAAACGATTCTTTAGAATAGTAGTATCGACTGTAGAACCAGCAAGTTGTGCTTACATCTAATTGGAAGTCTCCAAGGTTTGTAAATGGTCTGTGATCATGGAGTATATGTCAAATAATAGAGAAATATTATTATTTTTGGGTCAAGGAAATGTGAACGTAAGAAGAGATGAACAAAGCTAAATTTTAAACTCTAATGATCAGTTTACATACAGATAGCAACATTATACCATAAAATAACTTTATCTCTCGTCCTTCCGTGTGTGAATTAGATATAAGGACGTGACTTGACTAGTGGACATTTTGCCGTTGTGCCCTTAGTAGGCTTTTGCTTGGTCAAACTTAAATGCAAAGACTGTCAAGGTTTATATTGATTCTTTAATTTCGACGTTTTTTTAAAGTTGAGTTTCATAATAATTAATCAGTACAGTAATGTATTTAAACATTATTACAATTTATAGAATTATATATCAATATGTTTTTCTTGTTTGTTATTTTTTTAAAGTGTTTTGAAAATAAATCAAAGTTACTATAATGTCTTCATGACACGCAAAATGAATTAAATTGTGTTTTTTTAATAAATAATAAAAAATAAAGGTTCCGTTTTGTTTATTCTATCTACACCCTTTATCAGTGCCGGTCCTAAGCTAACAATTTTAAAGACCAATTTCAATTCTATCCGAATTCATTTCATATGAAAATATAGGAATAATGGCGTGTAATATGGATATATCAAAACAAAAAGCATCTATTATACTGACTTCATTAAGGTAAGAAAATAGAAAATTAATTGATTTTAAAGTATAACTGAGTATAATAATTTCTCGGAATGTATTATATATTAAAACCGATTTGTTTCGTACATATGTATGTAAACTATAGGACATATAAAGTTAATAAAATAAAAAATATCAATAAAATATATTCTAAATATACAGCGCCATAAATGTATAAATTTTATAATTTCAATAATATTAAATATTGTGCTTTCTATATGAAATTGAGCAACTGTATTATTCCATTAAATATATATATAATTACTTGTAACTCCAACTTCACAATTCAATTAATAACTTACAACTTAAAAGTTCGAAGACATCTGCTGGAATTCTTACCTGTAATTCAGAAAAATGATATTAGAAATTAATACGATATTATGTTATGCAATAATTTATACAAGATTATTTAAAAGCAAATAAAACCTACGATTTTAGGAATACTTTTCTAAATCAATTTGATAACTTAGCTTTGCTTATAAAATGAAACCAATAAACACAACATAGAAGGAGATCTAAGATTTTCGCGAGTACTCATTTAAATGAAACTAATATTTTCGGATTTTACTTCGCGTTTTTTATTTTTGATTACAAACTACATATTCCCGACGTTTCGGCTACTTTTCAGCAACCGTGATCAACTTTTCAACAACATAGATCTCTAAATATTTTCTGATTTTTTGAAATACATACAAAAAATTGAATATATTTCTTTAAACAAAGTTTGAAAGATAATATATAAAAATCAGATTTATTTTAACAAATGTTCATAGATCACATATTTCAATTTCAAGACGTGTGTAACCAACGTAACCGAATAATATCACGTACGGCAGGAGTTCATATTGGAGCCATCAGTTGTAGCCCAAGAAACGAACACAGACCACTACAGACCAAGAGGTGACACTACAGTGGTCGACCGTATGCCAGCATTGATATATACATACATACATACTACCTATAGGAGTTTTCTATCCTCCAAGTACGCCTCAATTTTTTTACACAATATTTTCAAGGTACAGTAACTTTATTTTCAGTACAAATTTAATCCTGAAAATCCAACTACAAACTAAACGTCAGTAATAATAGTATTTTCATCACTCGATATTACCTTCCGAATAAATAAGTACACTATACTGATCTTAGCTCAGAAATCGTTGGAATAGTTTTTGGCTTTTTGTACCTGAAAATATTAAATTGGATTTATTTTATAGTTACATTTATCGAATATGCTTTAAACTTTTACGGAACAGACAATATTAATCAAAACAAACCTTCTTTATTTTATTCTGTCATGCAGACATCTAAATTCATAACCATTTTAAGTATCACAAGGGCCACGAAAGATTATATACTTATATAACAAAGCAAAAACAAAATAATATACATATGTATACAAAAAAGGTTTTGACAAAATTCCTAACAAGTATTTCAGGAGAGTAAGATGTATCAACAGTCTTATAATGTAACTTGCATATATTTTTTCTTAATATTTATATTTAAAACGACAAATAAAGACACAAATTCTTTCATTATATAAATCAGAGCCTAATGATAATGTATTTTTGGTAGTATTTAAAGGGTAACGATGTTGAATACAGAAGTGGCTGATAAACACAATGCTAAAATATTGATATAGTAAAAATCATCTTAATAATGACCTATAAATATATTATCTTCTATATATATATAAAAATGGATTGCTGTTCCTTAGTCTCGCTAAAACTCGAGAACAGCTGAACGGATTTATCTAATCTTAGTCTTGAAATGTTCGTGGAGGTTCAGGGAAGGTATAAAAGGTGAGAAAAATTGGAATAATTGTCGGGAAAACCCTAAAAACAGCCCTTTTCTATTTCTCATACAAACGTTTTTTTTTTGACATTACATTTGACAACTAACTAATATGTCAATCATTCTGTTTGATTGAAACAGGAAAAACCTGATTATTTATGGCCTCTAAGACGGAATAGAGTTCGCCCAGTCAGCTATACCTACATATATTACTCTTGAGCAAACTAACGCGGACGAAGTCGCGGGCAAAAACTAGTATAGTATACAATTAAAAATAATAAACATATATAATGTTTTCTTTCATAACTCAATGATGTTGTTTGTCAATGAATTTCTATAGAATTTAATTCAAAATTATTATCTACAGCCAATACTCTGTTCTTAGTATCCTTGAAGCCAATTCTGCCGATCATTTCTAATGTCATCAATAATGAACTCGGTAAAGGCCGTGCATCTCCCTTATAATTAAGTTTATGTTCTCAGTAAGAAGTTCCAGTCACGTTCAATTTATTCCAATTTAAGTGCATTAGATAATTTACTTATTTATGCTATTTAGTAAGAGTGTCCTAAACTTATTCTATTACAAATATAAATAAAGGTATCAAATAAATATAAACATACATATAAAAATATATTCTCGTTGTAAAACGAATACTAGAACTTGGTCGAGAGTCAATAGAAATGGCTTTACAGATTTATATTTGCTGTGTATATTAAAAATCAGATGAAATACGAGTGTACTCCGCTGTATGTGCAAGTTATATACATTATCTTTCTGATACTTAAGTTCTTATAGTGTATTCATGTGCTTTTACTAGCACTATAATTGTTCCATAATTAATATTTCGATCGTTGTTATACGGTGATTAGTAATATACTTGGATTACGTAAAGACATTTCCTTAATTTTTGTCACTATCCGTTTGACAAACAGAATTATTGATGTTAGAGTGACAGCCGTGGATCAAGGAGTAGCGTGTTTTGCTTACTTAAAGTTTTTTAATAGTTATTAATAAGACTTGTTATATTAGTCGACGAATAAAAAACATATTTTTATTATTGTTGCATATATACATTCGTTTCATTAAATGTCAATATTACAATATGTAATGTTTTGAAAAATAACGTGAATGGATTGATATTTTAGAATGCATTTAACTGAATTATTAAAAATATTAAATAAAATATATAACTTTAATAAGATTAAAACGAATAAGCAATGATTTTTACATTACGTGATCCCACAATTCATAGCAACGATTGATGAAATTATTATTTACTTAATTAAGTAAAATTTCAATAATATTAAAGTTCTATAAAAATACATTTTTACCACTTTTAACAGACCATTTTCATAAAATTTATATTTATATATTTAACTTATTTTTATCGTAGCTTTCCTAGAAACATTTCGATGAGTATGACACTATGGCTACATAAATGTAAATTGTTCATTCAAATTTTATCAGTAATTTCTGTGTTATAAAATAACATTTATATTTTAATTTTCTCATTTGATTGAGAGCGTTTAACGTTATTTGTATTCTGAATCACAATGCGGCCGGTCAATTGCACTTCAATATCTGATTGGAATTTTAATTCCGATTTATATCAGTGATAAATAATTATTTGGTTCCAGTCTAGGGTTTTGAAATAACAATGAATATAGCCTTTAAACAAAAAATAAACGAAATATAATTTGTAAAGAAGAGTAGTGAGAAGACGAATTTTAGTTATACACCATCCTATCAGAGCCCACTGCTGAGTAAAGGCCTCTTCTCACATGGAGAATGTTTGAGCATTAATCACCACCCTGCTCAAGACGGGTTGGTGATTTCAAAATTTTAATTTGAAATGCCCTCAAACACCTCACCGCACCGCACACCCTCAAACACCTCAATTAGAATATAATAATATAAACGCAAGGCATACACCAAATATAATTTATATGTGCGTTTGCATTTTTTATTTGTGAAATTAGTTATCCCAATTTTGTTGAAATAATATGCACACTGTGTGTTGCACACAAGACAGACTCTCTCTCCGAGTGCCGTCCGACAATAATAAGTAGTGGGTAATAAAAAGAACACTTAATAACTACATTATGATTTATGATCCTTCTTTCCATCACACTTTTCAGGCTTAAATTTGTCGACATTGAATTTTTTTAAAATGTGAAGCCAATATTTTATAATTACTGATTTGTTAAATTAAATTTGTAAATAAGAATTATTAAACAGCTGATAACGCGTGATTTGATTAGACACCACAAAAAAAAAGTCGAGTGGCGTCAAATCAGCTGATCTAGGAGGTCAATGGACACGTGCGTAGGTATTTGATGTGTGCCGACTGTCGCTGTTGGTGTTGCGTGCGTAGGATGACAGTGATTTACTTAGTTCTATCTAAATTTGAGAAAAAAAATGACCTACATAAAAAGCTATAAAAATCGATCCAGATACCGATTCTGAACAAACTACTTTCAAGGTATGCGTTAATTATGTTACATGTTGTATATGTTCTTCAGATGTTTAATGAAATGGAAAACCCCTTACACTCTATGAGCTTCTATATCTTTATATAAGTTGTAGAATATATAGCGTTGCAACATAATTCATAACTCTAAAGAAATATATGTCTTATATAAAAAGGATCATAAAAATCAATAATATTAATAATAAATTTAAATAATATTTTTACACTCTGACGTAATTTATATTTTAAATAAAATAACATACGATATCGTTTTACATATACATACATATTTTCATTTCGTTCCCGTATTTGAACTTTTATTTTCAGTATAAATTTGGGGTCGTTTTAGAATCTTCCACTTTTATAATTTTTTTCTACATTTACCGAACTAAGAATTTTTTATCACATAAACTTTAAACTGTGACACTGTTTAAACTTCATGGTCTGAAGGCCTGCTACGTTGGAATTACTGATCTTATGCAAAATAAAGAGTTCTGCTCTTAATTGTGTAAATAAAATTGATTATAATGAACATAGCTGTGTTAAATTAAATTATAACAGAAAATGTGACCAAATATTTTAAATAAAATAATTCGAGAGAATTTGAAATTTATTACAGAAAAAAAATTCTCAGGTTTACGGATTGAAAACCTCAGGAAAGTTTGTGGGTTCACATACTCAAAATATTAATAACATACATTATGAACAATTTATAACAAATATACACTAAAGGTTATAAATTGATAAGCGTCTACAATTATACCCAAATTTAACATAAAATTTCATTTGATATATTAAAATACGTAGGAATGTCAGGATTATGAATTTTTCTTGATAACATCTAAGAGTTTGGGCTATGAAACATTTAAATGAAATTATGATTTTTAGGTCTACTATGCATATTTATTACTTAATTTTAGTTTCTTAACAGGAACTTATTCTTTAGTTACTCTTGATATACTTCTCATTATAAATTCAGATAATAGTCTTAAACATACTGTTCATTCGACATCTACACGTATACATAGATAGTAATTCTCAACGATAAATCTCACCACCACCTAGCCAATTAGCTACTGTCGGTAAACCTTTGTTCCAGAGAGAACAAAACTATATGGAAAGCTGCAGCAGGTAAAAAAATCCCTTTATTATCTGATTATGCCTCGCCAGAATCGTAGGAACCATTTGCAATTACCTACAGTTGAGCGACATCCTGACAGAATAGGCAACACCTTTACAACAAGCGGGTGTACAATATATACACTTGGTTGTGACTATAGCATGTTATACATTGAACAAACAAAGAGGAGCATTGGTACGGAAATCAAAAATAGGCGTACATCGAAACATGAATACGTGAACATACAATGAACAAACAAAGCAACTACATCTGGTTTGACGAACCACTGACTCTCGCTAACGAAGACAGGTCTAACAAAGATTAATACGAGATAGTAGTGTAATTAAAAAGCAGGCATTTTTAATTTTTTTTATATGAATCCTGAAATCTTTAGCTGTGGATGACAAATAACAAGATTAACCTAACACATTTATCTCCTGTTCCCGTGATCAATGTTCTTGTGAAGTAACCGACACATCGGGTTAAATGTAATATAATAGCTACATTAGAAGCGCGCGTGGTTAATATGTATGAAATCTTATTATTCTTGATCTTTTTCAAGCCGAATCTCAAACTTGTTTACTTGAAATTATACTGTATTACGCAGAAACAGTTACAGTTAAGGTTTTCACGAGTACAACATGTGTTAATGAAATTAAACGTGTAAAATGATTGTATTTACGTCAAGAATTTTGTTTACTTTCCAATAACCGTGCTCATTGCCTATTGTATATAATTACAGGATTAATAATAATCTTTATCTTTGCTAAACATCCTTTTGTATAAATATCTTAAACATTGTCCATTTCATGTACTGGTAGTAAAAAGACAAAATGTATCTACGTGTTGTGTAACGGGTTTATGCTCTATGTTTATTACTCTCTCAAGTTTATTGAGTACAACAGAATTTAATGTTCCAAAGAAATATTGTCGCTTCATATATTATTTAGTCATTTTACAATATAAAATTAAAACTTTTTTTAACCTTGTATAATCCTTTCGTTGAAGTACTAAAAGTCTGCATTGCGGATTCTATGGAGAAGATACACGCTGTTAAAATTTTATATACGTTCAACTAAAATATTTCTGCATTTCAAATAACTGAAATAGGAAATATTTCAGCATATACCACATAGAAAAAACTATGCTGAAGAGTACTGATTAGAGAAATTTTTCCTTTTAACTAAATATGGAATTCTTATAAATTATTCAAAGGGACATTTCTCTGTCAACAGAGTATGTTTGAACCTCATCATAATATATGCAGGAGGAAAACTTACTATCGGTTTCAGAATAATACATAATTCTACATCAGAACGTAGAAGTTTCGTTTTCTCTCTGACAAGTAGCTGTCATACGAACATAAGGTAAAAGTAGTAACAGTATTTTATTATAAAAATCTCATGAAAAAGACGAAACAAAATATATATATTTTTTTTAATTTCTTAAAATGAGCTCTTATGTTGTGATTGACTTCTATTAATCTATTATTAAAACTAAACATATTTATATTTTTTCGTTATAATTAACAAATGCTCCTGTGGTCATTTATAATGTAAGCAGGATACAGTTATCTAAGTTGATGTAAAGAGTACTGATCGAAAAAAATTAAATTAAAACTTAAACATTACTTAACTTGTATCGATTACCGAATACGACACTTTCAACTGTCCTCAGCAAGGAAACATGTTATACCGTTTCAGTATTTTGTCGAGGCAATAAAACAACCTCATTCAAACCGTTTACGAGGTATCGTTAACGACAAGGCTACTTAAATAAAAGTATCGTGATATACAAAGCACTATTGCTCCAAATTAGTCTGCTTTTATTAACAAGACAAACATTCATATTTCTAAATGCCTTTCCAAATATAGTATCCGAGAATAGGAGATAACGTAAAGACTGAAGAAAGGAATTTCCTTCCAAACTTCCTTCGCTTCTTTATTCTTAACTGGAGACGTAAAAATGTACCTACAAAACACAGATAAGGTGACCACAACAAAGCTTTAGCGACAGTATCCTATGCTGCAAAATTTCTTCTAATTTATTAGCAAGCTTAAGAAATACAAATTCAATTCTTAAAGCTTAAGAAATCTTAAAAATCTAAAGCTATCAGTGAAAATACTTTTTCTTGTGTGACTATACTATAGAAATAATTACAGATTAGCATTTCTCGAAAAAGTAGCATTTGCAGTGGTTGTTGCCGTTAAGAATATAATTTTTTGTTAGAATCCTAATACTCACATATAAATTGATGCTTTTCAATAAAAAAAGTATGGAAAGTATTTACGTTTATTATAAAATAATTTACAAGATCTATACGAATCTTTCCATTTAAGATACTTTTCTAAGTCATAGTAACTCGTTAAAATGTTCCGGGTTTGTTACAAATGTTGCATAACATGTTTTTATAATAATACAACCAGTCGCCAGATAGTCTAGTGTAAAACTATTATATGAACAGACGTCTCATTTATTTCAGTATGAATGTAATAATAAGGTAAGATAAGTCTTAAGATATATCTTACATAGAAAGCAATGTACTGTATCGTGAGGTTATGTACTCGTTTTTACATGTTTTGAAAAATATTTTTGTAAAAAAATAATCATGTTAAATCGTTTAATTTAACTTTTTCCATCCAAGATTTTTAATTACATAATTTTTTTATGAGTTACAAGTTTGTAGCGAGTGTTTTAAAGTAAAAAAAAAATCATTATTCATCTGTTTCGAAGCAAGCAAATAGAAGCTTATTATTGAAAAGTTCTTAAAATTAAAACTCAGTTTGGGTTTTTTTAATTAAAAAGCTGTTACTGAGATATTGCATTCACCATTTACGCCTTTATTGCCAACGAGGAGCGTGGCAATTAAGAACTATCACATGTATTTAAAACTGGTAGTTAAATGTATATAGTGGTCTATTTTATTCCACATTATCAAGTTTAAACTCTTCTTCATGTAACAATCACAGTATGTGAATGACGATCCATTCTTAACACAATACACGTAATGACAGCCCTTTGTGTGGATGAAAGTAGAACAGAAATAGAAATGTGTATTCAATAAATCAGAAAACACGGTTTATTTCTTCGATAAAACTATACCATTTGTAGTGATAAGACAATTTCGTATTTATTGAATATAAATAAACTCGGTATATATATATGTTTGAATATTCGGATATTCCATAAGACTGTGTTTTAGACATCAAAATATGAAAGAGGATATTATTTATCACGAAATTCTGAATATTTACTGCAAGATCAATGCTCAACAGTTGTATTTTATATAAAATATGACACAGTATAAAGATGCCGCTTATAGTTAGTTACCTTACCTATGCTTTTAATCCACTCAATACATTTCATTCTGAACCCATGACAGTAAAAACTAGTGTACTAAATGCAACGTAGACAATATCGAATATAAGTCAATTTATTACTTTGAATATTTTGTTTTTATACATTGTTATAAACGGTTTATGCAAAGTGTTCAACATAAATGGATCGTAAACTGGAATTGATTCATCGCTTAACCTTTTACGGAATCACTAATAGTAAAACTAATGTGTAGTTTCATCATAACTCGTATAAGAAGTTCATAAATATTATTTGATTATAGAAAAAATAGTTATGAAAATAATTGTACAACTAAATGACACAGTATAATGTACGTAATTTTATTAATTTTGAAACAGATCCCTTTATATAAAAACATACTAGTAAACCCGGCGAACTCCGTTTCGCCACCAGAAGGCTTCTATATAACATTTCGTTTGGTGATTAAAAGATGAATTTTTTTTTTGTTTTATATTTGAAAAGAAAATTTTTTTTTCATTTCTCAACAGTAATTAATTCATTTCGATTACAAAAATGAAGTGTTATTTAGTTGAACTTCTCTAAGTAAATGAAAGTGAATCCAAAGTAGATACCGAATCGAAGCGTTATACGTATCCGCAAATTTCATTGAAGTGCTCCTTTGTAAACCACATTTTTTGTTTATTGGTCTAACTTCAACACAAATAAAGCGGATGGTTTCCAAACTCGTGAACACGCAAAATATAACGCCCATGTGAGAAACAATGATTTTCAAAATTTATCCCGCAAATACTAAATGGTTTTAAGAGTTCAAACTACAAACACAATACCCGTTTGTCACATGAAATTAACTGAGCAAAGAACAATGAGTAGCTGTCAAACAATGTATCATGCACCGGTGCCATCTGCTTAAAATATTAATTTGTAGTACATGTTATGTATGATGGCGCTGTATGTGAAAAAAGATATTCCCGCTTTTCTGTTGAAATTTTTTGTTATAAACCTCACGGAGCCCGAGACCTTTCCAAGTTACAGCCTCAGGATGGAAAACCGGACATATTTTTATATAGTAGATCTCTTACAAATATCTAATTGTCATCATTACGTCATTACATATCTGTCATTATACGTCAATTACATAGCTGTCAATTGTGTTATTCCACGTTTTATAGTGACTGACGTTTCATGTCAAGTCCCACGGGAATACTGTCGAACGGGATAAAAAGTATCCTAATGCAATTTCCTGGTTCTGAACTACCTTCCTGCCAATTTTTAGCTAAATCGGTTCAGCCGTTCTTGAGTTATAAGTGGGGTAACTAACACGACTTTCTTTTATATATATAGACTAGTTTTTGCCCGCGACTTCGTCTGCGTTAGTTTGGTCAAGAGTAATATATGTAGGTATAGCTGCCCAGGCGAACTCTATTCCGTCTTAAAGGCCATAAATAATCAAGTTTTTTATGTTTCAATCAAACAGAATGATTGACATATTAGTTAGTTGTCAAATCTCATGTCAAAAAAAACGTTTGTATGGGAAATAGAAAAGGGCTGTTTTTAGGGTTTTCCCGGCAATTATTCCAATTTTTCTCACCTTTTAAACCTTCCCTGAATCTCCACGAACATTTCAAGACTAAGATAAGGTAAATTCGTTCAGCCGTACTCGAGTTTTAGCGAGACTAAGGAACAGCAATCCATTTTTATATATATAGATAGAAGATATATGTATAAAAGTGAGAGAATTACAATATGAAAATTTACTTGTTATATTTCTATCTACATTCTACATACTTTAAGTTTTAAATAAAAAGTTTATTTAAGCTTAAAACTTCTTTTTATTAATAAGCCTTATGTTTTAAATATATTTAAAACTAGACAAGATTAGCAACTATAATTCTAAAGTATCAAATATTTAAAATAACTTTTTCTTTTTACAAAAAGTTTATTCATATAGAACTTTATAAAATTTTAGTTACTATTACACATTCTTGATATTTTGTTTCACAAGAAAATCTTTTCAGTAATTTCGATCTCCTCTTTCGTCGTCTGTAAATACTTTAGTCTGTAATTAGTTCATGACCTTTAAAGAGACGTCTCGATTGTCTGAGAAATAGTCTCTGATACTACATCAAATTTCATTGTAAATTTACAACTACGTTTCAATGAAAAATACTATAAAAACAAAAGCAAAATTTATGTATATTTAATTAAAACTGTTTTATTTAATATGAGATCTGAGCTAAGTTATATGAATCAGCATTGCGATCAATTATATTTTTACATCCAGAAGCATTTGGACTATATTTATATAAATATATACACATACGAGTATGTATATATCAAGAATTCGTTTACTTCATTTAAAGCAAACTCTTTAGCTTTACATGTAGTGTACATTACTAGACTGATTTATAACCAAAACCAGTCGACTTTTAAACCAAAAAACATACACTTATTGTCTTTATACACTGCTTAATTTATGTGAACGAATAAGACATGTCTGAAACCTTCTCCGTTAATTTGAACCTGACCTTCGACCTTAACACCGCCTAAATACCGACCCCTGATATTTATTATTTATTGACATGACCGGATAGAACCATCAACTGAATTATAAATGAAAATATAAGAACGATCTTAATATAGACGGTTAGAATATACTGTAAATTGTAATTGTAATGTACATTATTATTTGCAAATATAATCATGTAACTTTTGCATTATATTAAGTAAATAAAAAAACCCGTATTTACTAATATCTACAATATCATAGGTTTTTATTTTATTATATAATCATTATACTTTTAAATAGTACTATAAATATTGCAAAAAAATGTCTTTTAGGTGACGAGAAAATGAAATTTAAAGAAGAATTTTAAGGAAATGTTTTTGGAAATAATCAATGGAACTATCGAAACCATCGATGAAAGGTGTTGAAAATTTAACCAAATGGCCAGTTAATCAGTAAATAATTTGTTATAAAATCCCTTTTTAATTAAATTTTATGAATCAAAAAAATATTATTAGACTTTTGTCTTTATATTGAAGATGTTCACTTCTAAATATTAAATGAAAAACTATAGCAAAAATAGTCGAAAGTAAATATCACATGCTAAAATCGGGTAGTAAATTTGATATTTAGTGATCACGGGTAGACTAGATGAATTCAAAATACTAAAAAAGGATAAGTAAACTGAAAATATTAGTTTTATTACAATTTTAATTCTCATTAGTTTACGTTTAAGAAGCCCAATATTCCTATTTCTTTACTAATTTAATTCCTGAAATCATTAGAAAACAATACATCTCTTACTAAATGATAGGTCTTAATGATACAGAATTCAATTTATTTTTAAAGTTGCTGAAGTATAATAAAAATCATTTATTAAACACTATTTTAAGTATAACATTTTATTGATAACTTCCTTTAAAGAAAACATTTGCTTGTATATTTCAAACGAACTCCACCGATAGCTATAGGGTTCCGTATTTTGTTCCTGGTATTGATTTCCTTGTGAGAATTAACTGAAATATTAATGAAGGTTCTGCCTTGTTTATGTGAATGTATATATTTTTTAAATAACTCACATACTTTATTCTTTGAATGACGTAATATTTCCGTCTCGTGTAAAGAGATTAACAAACTAAAGTCGATGTCATTCAGACATGACTTAGTTAAATTTATTTATTTTTTATTTTATTATATTAATTTCTAAAACCGTGCATATAATGTTATTATGATACATGCTTCTAAGGCACTTAACCAGGGAGTAGAAGACCTCGCTTGCATTTAACAAAGTTATTTTACGACTACAATAGCAAGCAGAAGGTTTGCCTTAAATGAACCAATATTGTGTGATAATGAAAAGTAATCACATTAAAGGAAATATTAATTAACACTACTAACATTATTGCAAAGTTTTTTCATTTATTAAATAATTATAATGCCATTCCAAAGAGAACCCAGTGTATTATCGACAACAATAACAACTATTGCGTTTTGAATCCTTGGCGGTAAAATTAAAGTAACTAATTTAATTAACGCTAAAGATCCTCATACAAATACTTATTTTCTAACACGTTTTTTAGGATCTTCATACACCGAATATTTGTCTCAAAGTAAAGAACCCTGCTTCTTTCGACCTTACAATGTTTTTTATTTGTCACTTCAAGTATTTAATTGCTTCTCATTTCAGCATAATTAATGAGATCTCCAGGGCAATCTCAAACTTGTCCAACGTCATCCATTGAGTGTAATGAGATAGTTAATAACTAAGGTGATACCTGACCTTTCAGACTTTGATACTATTTTGAATTAAGTGTCGATGGATCAAGTTTCTTTATGTTGAAATTAAATAAAATAATTTTGAATATCAGTGAACGCACAAATGCTTTATTTTAATCTTAGATACGACGTAATGTGCTCAGATACAAGTTATAATAACTAAAATTAAGGAATATATAGACATATTTTGTCTACCAACAAACAGAGCGGCAACGTTCACAAAATAAATACAGTAGTACCAACGATGTTACGTACGAGCTACATATGAAGGAATAAATGAACATCGAAGGGGCGACGTCTTTGTTTGGATAAAATAAATAAAGAGGAATGCCTCTGACTCTTCGGAACGAACACCAAGCCGTGTGAACCAGAAGATTCTTGATACCACACAAGCTATGAATGTCATTGACATCCTAACATCGGGGCATTCATGTAGTCTTAGGTGCAGGTTATAATTTTTCATATGTAATTCTCATTAAAATATAAATATAATTAAGTTTCGGGGTTTTCCTTGAACCTCTGGTTGCCACTCTATATAAATACCATGTATGTAATTATATCGCTAATATCACAACATTTTCAAGAATAAATACAGAATTATTTTTTTGGATCTTGTAATATTTATACGATCTATGGACTTAAGTTAAAACTATACTACAGGCGTGACTAAATCATGTATGAGTGCTTTGACCCATCAGAAAACTCGTTAAAATACATGAGAATTAAATACTAGTATGTGGCTCTGACCCGTCAAATGTAAATTCTCAAACTGAGTAAGTGCCAAAGTGAGATTTAAAAATGACATATTGTGAGAGTGAGTTTGAATACATATATCTGCCAGTTATTAAAACCTTATTTATATCGTTGAAAAGTTATATAAAAACATAATGCAGCAAAAATAAAATATTAATAATAATATATACATATACAGTCAAAACCGTTTATAACGACATCGTTTACAATGACCTATCGGTTATTACAGCCAGATTGTATGGTCCCGTCCGAATTGCTAGTAAACTATTCAGTATACAAACCGCTTATAACAACATCGGATACAGCGACATATCGCTTAGAACGACGAAAATTTATCGATATTAATCGACTTTAACGACCAACCGCTCTTTGTCCTTACCCAGTTGCAAAGATCTACTGCTTTAGAACAAAGAATTGAGATAGAGGAATTTATTGGAATAGATAACAGTGTCGCGTTAGCGCCTTAGCTACTGAGGAAGACATCTTGCAGAAGCTAAAAGTAACAACCCTAACACTAACGAACAACACGAAGACCAACAAGACCTTGAAGAATAGTTTCAGCCACCAATAATGTCCGAGGCTCTTAATGATGTAACAGTTTTGCAAAAAAAAAATTGCCATTAAAGAACACTTTGATATTGATGATACTCATACCTTGAGTATGAAACGTAAAATGCTAAAAATATTTGAGACTGTGTTAAAAAAAATTATTCTAAAATGACTGATTACTTTAAAAACTAGTGTAGTTTTTTATAACCCGTAACTGTAAGCAGCCAAGTAAGTACATACATTTTGTTTTCTAATTATTTCGTAATAAATATTTTTATTTCTTTTCTGAATCGTTTACATAACCTATATCTATACTAGATAGATATGTGACTACATATGACAATATGTATAACTACTGTACTTGTGTATATGACTATTGCTTATAACGACTATCGGATATAACGTCGGATATATACGGTCCCTTCAATGTCGTTATAAACGGTTTTGACTGTATATAAATTAACAACTGAATATCATAACATATATGTTTGTACATACTCTTACAGAGACTGAGCTCTAAAGTGTCATATCAAAATTATTATAGCCGGCTGAATTATACTTCTTTCATAAATGAAACTAATATTTTTGGACTATACTACGCGTGTTTTATTACTGTAAAAACTACATACTACAAACTATATGAATGGTCATATCTTGTCTGTCCATGATCACGGTTGTTGAAATTTACCTAAATTTACCTAAACTTAAAATAATGCAAGTAATTATTGTGAGTAAGCTTGTAAATCGATTAAGTGTGTTACTTGTTGCGTTTGAAAGAAAAAGTTTGTTTCAGAATAAGAAGCATAATCACTATTTTTATTTAGTTTAATTGTACTCAAACCTGTTTTTATACTTATTTTTACGTCATTATAATTGTACAAGCTGAAAAAGAATGTTGATTTTATGATAAGATCTGTCTTAAAAGAGATTTCCGTCTTTCGTCTCACAAGGGGAGGCTTTGATAAGTGGTTTTGTTTGTACATCTATCTGAATGTCTTTTTGTCTTTTTCTCCTTTGAGACTTACACTCTAATGTGAATAATCTCAGGAGTAATGTTGGAAGATACTTGAATTTTTTTGTCAAAATAATTTAAAGTTTTTTCCTCAATTAAGTGATACTATATCACCATTCTGTTAGATATTATCGATCTGTAATAGCATGTGCCTGTTAAAATTTTACTTAATAAACATATCGGAGCAGTTTTTTTTAATTCATATTAAAAACTTATTATAAAAAAATTAAAAAATCAGACAAAAGATATCAGTTTTTAATACACTGTAATATAAACTACTGTGTTATGGTAGTTATAATTAATTAGCACAAAAATATTTGAAGGTTTTTTTAAATAAAATCTTGTAGTTATGAAGTTACTCACAGGAGAATTCAAAGATTTATTAAATTCTTTAGAATTAAGATACTTGAAAATCTATTACTATTTGCTGTTGAAATTATATGTAAACTTTATCAAGTTTTCATAATAAAAGTAGTAATGAATAATGTTAAACAAATCATACTTATTTAAATCCAATTAAATGATCATGTCATCATGTCATCAGCCTATCAGCGCCCACTGCTGAGCAAGGCCTCTTTCTCACATGGAGAAGGTTTGAGCATTAATCACCACGCTTGCTCAAGACGGGTTGGTGATTTCAAACTTATAATTGTGAAACTATAAGTCCAGGTTTCCTCACGATGTTTTTCCTTCACCGTATGTCAGTGATGTCTAAATACTCTCAGAAAGTACATATGACTCCGAAAAATCACATTGGTACTTGCCAAGGTTTGAACCCGCGCCCTCGGCAACGAG
Source organism: Danaus chrysippus (assembly GCA_916720795.1). Taxonomy (NCBI): domain Eukaryota; kingdom Metazoa; phylum Arthropoda; class Insecta; order Lepidoptera; family Nymphalidae; genus Danaus; species Danaus chrysippus. The sequence continues at coordinate 5,359,230 of CAKASE010000075.1, forward strand.
AGACGGACCCCTTAACCACTAGGCCACCACTGACTAAATGATCATAATACACAATAATTGCAGTAAAGTGAGATATTGTTTAACTTCAGTCTTTCACAGCTTGTGATAATATTGAAGATGAAAAAGTTAATAATTTATAACAAAAAATCCTTTTCTCATATTTCTAATAAAATGTCTCACGCCTCAATATGGTGACCGACTAACAGCTGTTCCGAACTCAGTTATATGAAATATCTCAATATTTAACTCAAATATTCAGATATTATTAATCAAATATTATAATTCACTTGTACTAAAGAAACTGGATACTTTTACAGCATTTAAAAATGTTCTTCTAAGCTTTGCTTTGCAAATACAATCATAGTAATACACATCTATGAACAAAGTCCTGCACGGTTTTTATATATAGTATTTGTAAACGATATATTACATACAATTTAAAGGAACTTTTCAGTCAGTGGTGGCCAGTGGTTAAAAGGCCGGCCTCTCATGCACGAGGGCGCGGGTTCAATCCTGGCCCGGGCAAGTACCAATGTGATTTTTCCGAGTCATATGTACTTTCTATTATAGTATTCAGACATCACTGATTAATTCTGATTCCCAAAAGAGGGTTGATGTCAGGCAGGCGGCTGGTCGTAAAAAACAAATAGCCAAAACAATTCACAACATGTAAGGCAGACCCTGGCTATAGGTGGGAAATTGCCAGGTAGAAGAAGAAGAAGAATTTAAATGAACTTATTAAATTAATAATATCAAAGTTAAGATAAAGAAAACTTCTCCTCAATTTAGTATATTATATTAATGCAATAAAGTGGTATTATCAGACACACACCAAATTATGGGAAGGCAAAAAAAATTAAACTCAGCCCAAGATATGCGTATCATTTTTTAAACTAAAGTTACTGTAAAATTGAAATTTTGAAAATAAATGTTGTTTATTGTTTCCTTCATTGAATACATAGCTTTTATAAATTCTTAAAAAACACTTACGGTGATAAATAAATATTTTTTGCAAATAAATTATAATAAAAATGTCTTAGTTCTTCCAAAATCATCTATCACTTAACCTATTTCTTATTATACAATAAAACTCACGTAGTTTAACGAGCAGTTTGAGTTCAAAGTTTGTGAACAGAAATGTGATCTTCATAGTTATAAAACAGATTGAACCGGTCTCTGGATGAGAGAGGATCTGTGATCCACATTCATCATCATAATGACGATATGATAATTATAACTTAAACTAACTTTGAAGGAACATATGAAATGGATATAAAGTACAATGAGAAAGTCAGTAAAGGATTGGTTTTTCTTCTTAAATTTTGATTATCAATATTTTAAGATTTTTTTAATGAGAATATTATATATTTTATGTCTATACTCGTAACTTTGCAAAGTTTATTCTGATAAATCAATAAAAAACGATATACATTCATAAATTACAATATGCTATCAACTAAAGAAACAATTTTTATCGGATACTATGAGTTTTATATTATTTTATAACCACTATGAATGTTTCATCTCGTCTGTCCGTGTGATCACAGTTTCTGTAAAGGAACCGAAACGTCTCGATCATTTTCATTTAAATGATTATACGTGAACATCTTAGATATCATTATGCTATGAACTATTTATCAAAAGAACTAACAGCTAACGTTACAGAAGTTTTCGCAGCAGTTTATAAAATAAGTTCAAAAAAATATATTCTGATACATATGTTTTCAATTTAATTTTAATACGAAGATTTGAGGTTGAAGTTATAATTTTCTTAACGATACAGAAATGTTTGATTTCTTTTTGAAATACATGAAATTTAAAGATATGTTTCCAAGCTAAAGTTGTGTAAGGATTATCTCATTACTTCACAAAATACGCTTAAAGTAGACTTAGAACAAAGGAGTATTTTTGTGAAGGAAAACACGTATTTTGTGTTTACTTTCGCCGTCCGTAATTTAGCCTTGACCTTGAAGAATCAACGAAAGCTACCCACATTTAAGACCTCTGAAATAAAAGTTTGTAAAGAAATTCCAATAAAGTTAAAAATAGATCGAAAATGTTTCCATAACAAAGCATTCTTTTTATTCATTGTAATTAAAAAAAAGCGATACTATTATATTCATGCTTATTAATAAGGCAGTTAATTGTGGTAAATAATTGACTTGAAAATTAACTATTTCGGACAGACTAGAGTTCTCTGATGATAAGATCTGTCTTAAAAGAGAACTGCTGAAATTATACGAATTAATGTTTTATTAAAATGTTACTCAGATATTGATTTAATGATTAAAGTTGACAGAATTTAATGATTAAAGTTGACACATATTGACACATATTGATATTTCAAACGACGCGTCGTTTATAAAATAATCGCCATATTTTTAGTTTCATGAGAAGATTCTAAATTAGAAGACTTCGTTAAAATTAAAATGTTTGAGTGGAGAAAATAAAATCTTTAACCTAAACTGCCTTTTTTAAATAAAAAAAATCGTTATATTTGGATATGGCGACTCAAAATAATTACATTTTCTCTTAATGTTCAAAATAATGTTCTTAACTCCATAAACTAACTATGCCTTTAAAAAAGGCTAAAAATGTTTGCCTTGATTTACATAGATTAATTAATTGCTTATACCATTTTTAACATTTAAAGCATCTGACAAATAAAAACGTAACAGGATTTTTGAAATTTACTTTATAAAAATTTGAATTTTACTTGTACTTCGTTTGGTGTAAAAAAACCGTTTTGAATTGTAGAAGTGTATTATATAACTTTTATTTCATATAAATTTGCACTCATGAAAATATTACATACCCCTACAATGACTTTGAATGTTTCCTAAACTAGCAGTGATTTGATCGTCTTATAGAAAAGGGTAACTATCGCTCAAGGGCCAGTAGCACTTGAAGTAAGCTCATTTCTTTTCGTCTTTTTCGTCATTCATACGCATTTTATCTGGAATAACTTTAAGTTTCGCTTTTGTACCCTCTGGGCTAACAGGCAATGATAGGCGTAAAGTATTATTGAGTTTTATTGGTCTCATACCAATGAATGGTACGGTCAATCAGTGGATTCACATAGCACAGAAAAATAAGAAAAGAATAAGAGGTCTTGCTCAGTAAACGTCATTATTAAAATTTTGTTGTGTGTTAATGTTCTAGTAGAATTTGATACAGTTTTTATTGCAGTAGTCTATCTATCAGTTATTTCCTTAATACATTAGCTATTGATTATAATATGTACTAATATATTTTATATAGTCTTGATGATAATGCGTTTCTAGAATATATATCTTAGTCATATTAGCTTTTCCGTCTCTTCTATTGAAATTCCTATATTAATCTACCAAATAAAATCTGATAATCCAGTTCCCAATATCAACTGCTTAACATAAATTCTCATCATTCCACTTCTGGCTGTCAGAAAAAGATTCCAAGCAGATTATTTTAGAAAATCAACCTACTAGATGCCACATACTACATTAAAAATATGTTTTAAAATTGTAAGCAAGCGGCTGTGATATTTGTATGTCTAATACGAGTTCTACGTTCTTCCTAATCGACAAAAAAAATACGATCTTAACATAATAATTACTAGAACAACAGCGTCTCAATATAAAGGTATCACACAATAAACACAGTGTTAAATTTTCCCAAAATTGTAACCGTCACTTCAGTTTAAGTTAATTGGCGTTAAAATCTAGCCTCAAGATTCCAACACGCTGTAAATCTTAGACCTATTAATTAAAGCAGGCTCTCGTTTTTTATTGCCCGACTGAACAATTTATTAATCGAGCAGTCGAGGGAAATTCAAGCAGACGCGAAGGTATTGGCAGCGTTTTTCATTAAATTAAATATGTCGACAATTTGACCCCATTTATTTCAATAGTATGGGTGATTTCTGTCACTTCAATATATTCAGGAAATCTTTAATGTTAAATCGTATTATTAATTTAATAAATATAATGAAACTAACACATAATTAAATTGTATGACATCGAGAGATTAAATATGCTTTTGAATTTTGTTTAGAGTATATTAAAACAAGAGAAATTATACTTTTAAAATAAAAATTTTAATATCGTATAATACTTGTAGTATCATAATCAGCTTATCGCAGGAGCTATAGAATAGAATTCTATAAAGCTTTAATTTACTGACGACAAATTGTTTTGTAATTATTATACATAAAATAAAACCCAATGGACTTACAATTTCTATAGAGTTCTAGCTCGAAGATGTCTTAGGAACTCTTACCTGTAATGCAGAAAAACATGATTAGTATTAAGTAAAGTTTACAATAAATATTTTGTTTTAACAAAATCTTTTTGACATAATCAGGAGCATAACTTACGACTTTCAGAATATTGTGTCCCAGTCAAACTTATTAACTTAGCAATTAAGACTTTAAATCACGTCTGTTATTGAGACAGACATAGATGAAAGTTTTCGTATTTCATAAAGTAACTCTTAATGAAAATGTCACTTGATACATTAAAATTATATTACCAGATATATTTTTTTACCATTGTTAAGATCTTAAAAATTCCTATATCACATACTTATAATCTTTAGACAGTTTAAACAAAGCAATAATAAGTTAAAAGCCTATATTAAGTTAGCCTATAAAAGCAATAATAAGTTAAAAGCTTATATATATTATATACACTCGTTTTTTTTGTTGTCGGTACCAATCAAGGCGATATCCTGTGTCGTTAAGATATGATTCAGTTAAGTAATTTAATAACTCAATTGACAGTATGTATAACTTATATGACAAGGAAATTGTACAATATTTCAATTTATGATTTATGTTACAACATAATTAACGCACACTCTGAAAGTAGTTTGTTCAGAATCGGAATCTGGATCGATTTTTATAGTTTTTTTTGTAGGTCATTTTTTTCTCAAATTTAGATAGAACTAAGTAAATTACAGTCATTCTACACGCAGTTATCTAAACATTTCATTGAAACGAAAATGGATCGTAAGTCAGAGTATTAAAATTTTTAAAATGAAATATTAAATTAGTAATCATCATTCAATTAAAGAAAACTGATACTGGATTCAAGGCTAAAATAGAATTTTACAAATATCTACGCACGCACAGCGACAGCCGGCACACATCAAATACCTACGCACGTGTCCATTGACCTCCTACGAGTAGATCAGCTGATTTGACGCCACTCGACTTTTTTTTTGTGGGGGCGAATTAAATTGCTAGTTTATAACACAGAGATAACAAGTGCCGAGGAACTAAAAAATAAGATAATAACCGCCTCTGTAAAAGTGAAAAGTGACATTGCAGTAGGTATTACTTAAAATAAAACCACAATTGCGAAAACGGTCATTAAAGTGCATTGAACAAGGCGGTGGACATTTTGGAAATGTTTTAAAACGACAACGCCGTGCGAGTGTAAATTAAACTGTAAGTTTGTTTATGATCTTTAAATTATTGTTAATAGTTTGATTCACACCATTTAAACAGGCCGACAAGTTACGCGTTATCAGCTGTTTAATAAATAATTCTTATTTACAAATTTAATTTAACAAATCAGTAATTATAAAATATTGGCTTCACTTTACAAAAAAATTCAATGTTGACAATCTAAAGCCTGAAAAGTGTGATGGAAAGAAGAATCATAAATCATAATGTAGTTATTTCGTGTACTTATTATTACCTACTTCTTATTATTGTCGGACGGCACTCGGAGAGGGGCGAGTGCATAGTGTCTGTCTGTGTGTGCGAGTGCAGCGGAGGGTTAGTGAATATGACCATATTATTTGCACGAAATTGGGATAACTAATTTCACAAATAAAAAATGCAAACGCACATATAAATAATATTTGGTGTATGCATTACGTTTATATTATTATATTCTAATTGGGGTGTTTGAGGGTGTGCGTTAATTACGTTACATGTTGTATCCATAAATATTGATGTTTTAATGTTTTACAATGACCAGTCTCAAGACAGATAACAAAACAAGACCAAAAGAGATATGTTTTTTTAAAAATGTTTTTCATGTAGGTACCAAGATGTCTGTTATTATTACGATATTATTTATACATATAAAAAAATAGCTTAAAAAAAGGGATCTTTTCATTCAAATATATTTTGATACTTTTTTCACATATCTTATCTTCTTCTTCCTGGCAATTCCTCAGCTTTAGCCAGGATCTGCCAAAATATCGTATATCTTTTGAAATTTTCTGTAATAGCATTAATTTTTTTATTGTTTTTATAATTCTCCAGTTCCATTAGAAAATCTTAGTACGTCGCGAATTTTTTTTTTCACTAATATGTTAACAGTTTTTATTTATTATTTAACTCTTTATTGTACACCATAATTACAAAACAAACAATTACAAAAAAATACAAACTAAAAACTAACGGTGACACAAAAGGCGGCCTTATGGCTTATTAGCCATTTCTTCCAGACTACCTAGGTTTAGAGGATTGCGTTTGTATGACATTGTAGGGTGGTGCAATATGAAATGTTCTTAAAATAACAGTAATAAATATTCTATAATATACATACATATATCAATAAATACATACATACATACTTACAATGATACATACAAATACATATAAATACATAATACATACATATATGACATAATTAAATATTTGTCATAATCATGTCTTCATCATTACTGTGATGAGAGATATAACTTCTTTACGGAGTTTTTAAAAGCCTGTAACGTTTTCGACACTCGAATGCTCAATGGTAAGAAAATGCAGCATATTTGATCAGACTAACAAAATTCTCAAAAATAGTTATTGTTTAAAACAAACTCTTCCACAACTTAAATATGGTTTGGAAACAGTGTCTATAGAAAGTAAAGAATATAAATGGCGACGATTAACTCAGCTCTTAGGAGTCTTCGCACCCAATTAGCCTACAATTTCATCAATAATTTATTTGGTAAAGGTCCTGCACTCTCCTACATAATTGAGTTTCGTTTTCTATAACAAGTTCATGTCACGTCTCTATAACCACAATTTCAGTGCATTAGATGATATCTTTATTGTTTCCTCTCCGTATTCCTCACAAATATAGAATACTACAAGTCTGTTGAATTCATCGACTTGTATTTACAAGTATTATAAATGGACACAAGACTCTTTGTAAAATACATGTTGAAGTACTTTTGTGGGAATAGAAGATTCTGGTTGTAAAATGAATGAAACGGAGGCCGTATTCGAGTGGACTCGACTGTTTTAATACTCTCATAAATAACAATACAATATATGTAACTGAAAACAAACTTGATTGACGGTAGAATATCTATATAACAAGGACACTACAAGTGAAAAGAAAACCAACGTTCACAGAGTTATGGTTCAAATTGAAATAACAGCATTGTTTCAATGGACCGTAAAGATATCATTATAGTTGTCAGAACCTTGTCTTAATATTACCGTCCTTGTCTTAATATTCTTAAAAAACCTCGTATTAAGGTCTTCGTAGTAATAACAATTCATATAAATAGTATAAAAGTATACTAAATAAATGAAGTTAAAATGTAAAATTGAGAAGTATTAGTATTACTTTTCAAGGATGTAGCTTGAGCTATTTTTGTGTGGTCAAATCAAACGCTGTAACTACCTGTAGGCGTAATATCAAAATATATATGTAACTATATTATATTTATTTATTACACGACATATTTCATATATAAAATTATATTTAATATTTATTTACGTATATTACACTCTATACAGTCACACTACACATTTATATATTCAATATTATATGTATAAAAATTTATGTAATATTATTTATAATGAATATTTAATTCACGAGCATACTCGGGCGAAACGCGTAGTATGCGGCGAAGCGAACGGGCGACGATATGAGTTTCACGTTTACCCACTGCTTCGTAAGATTTTAATATTCCATCGGATTAGCGAACAAAGACATTCAACCTTGCGCTCCGGTACTGAATACTCTAGTCATCATACTTCGTGTATATTAACAGTTAATTATTAGTTTTTCTACGTCCATATACCTTTAAAATATATATCTATATATTATACATATACCATTTTATCATTTTTCTAGAAAACATAGTACTGCTTACTTTTAGCTAATACTTGCAATGTTTTCGCCAATCCTTCTTGTAAACAAGTAGTAGTAGTATTTATTATATTTCTAAGGTAGTAACCTCGTATAAGGTATAATACTAATAATAATTGTAAGTAAATACTTACTGTTCTCTCCTGTATAACTATTATTTACAAAGCTCTTATTTCATACGCAATAGAATCATAATATTAAACAAATACTATTAGAACATGATTTTGGTATTAATTTTATGTCTATGCTTGAAATTTTTTCTTGTATAAAATTTGATATATATCTATTTTGATTATTTTAAAAACAAGTGAATAAGACAAATTATATGAATTTATATGTAGTAAAAGATATTTAGATTAAGCCACTAATAGACATAGCCAAACAAAAATAAAACATTCATTCTATATAACCTTAGTATCGTATTTATGTTATATTAATTTTTATTTTGTCATATATGATCGTCAAATATCACGTCCTCAAATATCGATAGTAATTCACCAGTCACCCTGTATATAGAGGCTAATCCTATATATTTGGAATTGTTATTGATATTATATTATAAAACTTATTATTAAAAAAATATTGGTATTCATAATTTTTGTTATAAGTAAAACGAATTCAAAAACTGTTTAAAAGAAGAATAGAACTCTATTTACCACTCGACAGTACAGTGCAAATTTGTTGAAGAATATAGAACCTTCTAGAATAACAATTATGTCTAGAAGAATTGAAGTTTCTTTTAGAAATACCATGGAACATACTGAAATAAGTGACTTTAGTGACCTCATCAATGCTGACGTCATTCTCTTTGAAGACAACGAATTTGTACTTAATCCTATATACACATAAATATATAATGAATAAAAAAAACACAGTCAAATTGAAGCATCAATAATTTAACAGGGATATACAAAGTTGGGATTTTATTTTTCACTGAAAATAATTTATTCACTCTGAAATTTGCGGTAAAAAACAAGCGAACTTTATACAGCCACGAAAAGTTTTAAAAGCAATTGTGATCTTCTTTGGAGGCCAATTAGCAACTTCCGTAGAGATGTCCCTTTTATTTTTACATTTTCATACAACTTTGAACACGATATATTTTATCTTTTTCGGTTATTTTTGAGCGTCTATACTTATAAGTTATAATATTATACTCTTTATTAGAACTAGTATAAACCAAATAATTTAACTTGTCTCAGTTGTCAAAATAGCTCACTAGGATTTAGGTAGTATTATTTTCTGTCTCTTGTGTCAACTGTTTGAATTGCAAGATAAACACAAACATTTTTGTTTAAGTTATTTGAAAAATGTGTGAATACAAAAGTTTTACATCTTTTTATAACCTATAACTTTGCCACATAACTTTTTTCTTTAGGATTTTAGTTTTGCCGGAAATCCAGAAAAAAACTATTTTTATCCTTAAATACCCAACCTCATACCCTTCCCGACCTCAGATCGCCCGTTAGTTATTTTTCCTTTAATTTTTATAATATTCTCCTCCTTTTCTAATCGATTTCATCTCATTATATTTTTTTGTTTTAAAAGTTATTGTTACTGGTCTATCTGTATAGTAAGTTTTTCCTTTATTATCTAATATATAAAATTCTCGTGTCACAGTTTTCGTGCCCATACTCCTCCGAAACAACCTGACCGATTTTGATGAAATTTTTTGTGCTTATTCGGTAGCTATGAGAATCGGCCAACATCTATTTTTCATCCCCCTAAATGTTAGGGGTAGTCCACCCCTAAATTTTTTTTTTTTATTTTTTAGACAAAATTTTTAATTACTATTTTTTTATGATACAACGTACAAAAATACATACAATCCTAAATTTTCACCCTTCTACGATCAACCCTTATTTTTTAATAGCTATTTTAGTAATTTAATCATTTTTCATCTCCGGTCGATAACTGATCAATCGTCATTTAATAAGTTATCCCCGCCAGATATCTACAGGTGTCACTTCTGACCCAGTAAACAGCACGGAGTAGGGATGAGAACGAAGCCGGTCTTCTGTTTCTCTCACACAATTAGACTTCTCTCACTCCCTACACAGTTGTCGGCCATCGTTATTGTTTGTGCATCAAGTGTAGTAGTAACGTTGACAATTATTATTTTGCTAGCTCAGTGTAACTCTCATATTAACTATTAATCATTCCTAATCACTTCAAAACACGGAGATTTATGGCTTTAATAGGTAAACTCCAAAAATATAAATAAAAAAACGTAACAGATATTTCTTGATTATAGGGCGAAACGAAGTTCGCCGGGTCTTCTAGTTATTGTCTATAATTCTTCTATTACATTATATTTATGCAATTTAAATTCAGGTATAATTTTCGTATATGACCATTACTATAAATAGATTTTTACTTCGATTTCGGTTAGTTAAATTACAAGTCTTCGATATTTTAACATAATTATGCCATTAATCTTTTTTTTAACTTATATTTATAAACTTTTTAAAAAACTCACACTATCAAATCTATTTGAATGATACCTAACATGTAAGAATTGATCGTTGTAGACCTTTACTCCATGTAGAAGGCTTTTAAACTAATTTGTGGTCAATTAGCCGCTCCTCGTTTCAGTAGTTCATATTTTATTGTGTTTTAAATTATAATTTGACTTACGGCGTTATTATTTTATGGTCACTTATGTTATAGTATCCAAATTTTTGTAAACTTTGGTTTTAATAGAAAAATATAATCAGTCAAGATAATGAGAATTAAGACTTTCGAGATTAATCATTTATATGAAACTAATATTTTCGAATTGCTACGCGTATTTTATTACTGTAAAAACTCCTTACGTACTCCTACGCGTATTTTATTACTGTAAAAAATGCCGACGTTTCGGTTACTTTTCAGCAACCGTGATCACGGGCAGAGATGTGAATGTAGTTTGCATACGATGTATTCACCGTGCGGGTGCTGGATCCATCGTTGTAGGGAGAGGAGCTTCAATAGTGACAGGGACTTGTGACCCAGGTGTAGGTTTAAGGGACCCCTAAAAATAAGCGAAATAATCCGAAAATATTAGTTTCATTTAAATGTCTAATCTCGAAAGTGTTATATCTTATTATCTTGGATGATTATATTTTTCTGTTAAAATAAAAGATCACGAACAATTGGATAAGTAACGAAAATATAAGTTTCATTGGCGTGAAGTCTGTAAAATACTTTTTAGCGATATCTTATTTAAAACTTTCCCGTTTACACGTGGGTGTATGTTGTAACCACGTCGTCTTTTATTTGTCTGAAAGCAACGTAAACAAGTTCTACTATGTTCACAATTGATAAATTGAATAAATTTGTTTGCTGAGATTAAAAATAATGAAACAAAAAAAACACTAAATAAAAGAAAGGAAAAACTCACTCAGCTTTGTTTGAAATGTGTGTTTTCTTTCTATAGATAATATGATTTATAAGATAATTTCCCTATTCCCTTACCCGTAATGATTTATGACTCTAATAAGAAAATTATTGTTTTAGACTAAAGCATTTTTTGAAATGTACATTCCCAAAAACGACACGCTTTGAAATATTGAATTAATTTATAATGTCTTAAAGCTTCGTACAGAAGCAAGTGAATAAATGTTCTAAAAACAATTACCTTAATGATATACATATGTGAATACTTTGAATATTCATTCTCATAACTTAATTATTTATCTTGATCTTATATATTTATCGTAGTCATTTATCGTGACAATAGTAAGTAAGCTATTTCTTCAAAAGGAACTAGTACTTATGATTATAATGCACAAAATTGCGAGAATAAAATAAACATACTAAGGTTTTTTATTTGGTAAAACAAGTTTATTCTTATCAACAAAGCAACTTAACCTGACAGTTGTTTATATAAAAATTCGTGAAAATTAGTTTCAACTGTATATTATTTCAAAGAAACCAAACAGTTTATTTCAGTCTATTGATAGAAATATAGTTTTCAGAAGATCCGTGGTACCATATAAGGAATATAATGATATCATGTATTGTTGTATAATTTATAAGTTTTAGAAAAGTATTCTTTGTAAGTAACATAAATTTTAATTATTTTCATAGTTTTCCTAGATTTGTAGCTAGCTATTGTTCGCAATCTCAATTCTTTTTAAGGATGTTTAATTTTATAATCATTGTAAATTCTCAGAAGTTAAAAAGTAAAGAAAAGATCACCTTCCTTTATTAATAATTTGAAAACTTCTTCATTTGCATTTGCATGCATTTCAACATTGAGATGCATTTTTAAGATGAGATTTATACAAAATAATTCTTCAAAATAAAATAATTTTTATATTTTTCTCAATCGTGACATGGGACGCCTTATTTCTAATAAAAGTCCTACTCATGTTAATTTTTCATTTAAATTGCTGCTGAGCAGCTCAGCATAGATTTAATGAAAGAAAAAGGATAGGAATATTAAATATATTTGCTAATATATAACCGGAGATAGGAAACAGTTCTTAGAATTTTACACCAGATAGGACATGTAGCTTTACATAACAACCGCTTCTAGGGATATCAGCTTCAACGAACACTTTGTGTTGTTCGCAGAAAGGAATCTTCTGAGAAATTTATTATCGCACACAGAAACTACCATTAAAATATAATTTACGTCACAACTTTTATATTTCTTATAGTTTTAACTTTCTTTTATTCAGTTGTATTGCATTTCATGCCGTCTACGTTTTACAATCAGAACGAAAACTATCTCAGAGATTTACCAAGAAAATCTGTTGTTTCATAAAATGAAATATTTTATATTCACAGTCAGTGTTTGGAATACACCATTAATAAAGAATTAGTGTTAATTTTACTTTGGTTAAGACGTTTTGATTATCTGAAAGTGAAAAATAATTATGGCAATTAGTTTTGCTTATTTTATTATATTTCAATGTTTATATTATAACAGTATGATAAAATAGTATATGCGAGTATAAGTACGTAGATTCTCCAATAAGGAAAGAGCTTTTCAAAATGAATATTGCAGCAATGTTGTATGATATGGAATTGAAAGCATTTTTAATATATTCCTTCATTGAAAATGTCTCCTAAATATCAATATATACATATATATCAAACTAGGAGCCATAATATTAAAATATTAAAATCTTTTGTGCCACATTAACTTAAGTTCGTAATAAAGTCTAACTAAACTCTTCGAAAAAGATGATTGACCATATAGTCGTCATTGCAACCAATTGAACATACGAATAAACGTGTATTAAACGAATTTATATATTCCGGTTGAAACTGCATTTACTCAATAAACTTTATCGATTCACAAACTTTTTTTATATATTTGGTTTTTAAAAAAGCGATAGCATTCTTAGGTACATATAAATGACTCTTTTATGAGTACGTTACTACAAAATATATCAATACATACAAATATATATAATGCTTCAATATTTATATACGGGTTTTCATAAATATTTGATACCAGTGAGTTATTGTGCAATATCCCGACAATAAGCTAACTCATTCAATGACTTTTTACAATAGGATATGGCTTCACTTATTCAATGATTCTTTAAGTGAAATCTGTTTCTTCTTATAAAAATACCCTTTTTTACGCTCTTATTCTGATAAAAGACAAAAAATATAAAAGTTTCCGTGATAGATTATTTGTCATTCATGCTAACAATATCTAATTTCATGCTAACAATTACAAAGTTATATTTAAAAAAAAACAAGATGATAATAGCTTAAAAGAACAACATAGAGTAATAAACACATCCAGAATCTTCTAATTTAATAAAAATAGTTAGATTTAATAAGAAGTTTTTGTAATTTACTTTCGCTTTGAAATTATAAAAGGTATAAATATCATTTTAATAACTATTGAAGTAAATGACAAACAAAGGAAAAAGATATTGCATAAATAACATACAATAAGCCTACAAGTTTGTCGCCTTTACATTGCTATTAAAACGAAATCAAAATATAAATAGACCGATAAAGTACATTGAATTAACACTTAACTACATTACAATATAAACATCTTCGGAATTATTGCTTGACTGTGATAGTACTTAAGATATTGTCTTTACCAACTAGGTGTTTAGAGATAAAAGATACAAATCTTTCTTAAAGAAATCATTAAGTATATTATGTAAATCATTTTATAAATCTTATGTAAAAACATGAAAGAAAGGTAAGCCCCTCTATGTTATATTTAGAAGTTTTATGTTAAAATTAGGTTTGGGTTTTAATTACGAACAAAAACATATGTGAAGGTCAGTGCACATTATTTATACTCTTTATGAGTATATAAAGAACAAGCTTCTATAAGAAGATTTCATTAATCTTATAATTTATGGCGTAAGAAGGTGCAATACCGTCGAGTGATTTTAAATAAAATATTTGGACATATTTGCTTTAAGCAATTTATTACAGAGCCACTTCCATAATAAGTAGTTTATAACATTCTTTCACACGCCATATCCTCTTAAATAATAAAGAGCAACATTTTGTTATTTTGCAAATTGTTACATTTAAATGGCCAGGACATAAAGTATAATAAAGTTTTTCCAATGGTCAAAAGTTTGGTATTTAATAAAAACAGGAAACTTCGTGTAATGTAAAGATTACTACTTATAAAGTTGTTTTATTACCTTAGAACATTAAGTATAGAAGAATTGCGTGTACTTCGGTAATTTTCGGAGTAATTTGTCCCTCCGACAAATAAACAAGTGTATTAAACACGCTTACTTAATAAATATATATTTTTTCGACAATTAACATTTAACATATTCTGTAAAACATGTTGTAGTAAAAAAAAGATTAAAACTACGTTCATTTTACGTTTATCATCTACTATCAATTGTAAAGCATAATAGCAGCACTATTAAAATATTATAATAGACAGCAGTCACTCTTGACATTGGAATACATAATTTATATTTTATATTTAATATATTACATATAATAGATTATTCTATACAAAATCTTTCACCTGAAATTCTAAGCTAAAACTTAAATCTGGTTAACTGAATAATAATACAAAATTGTCTATTATCTTACGACAGCTCTATAAAGACCTTCCATTTTGTCTGAATATTTTATTCAATTTACCGTCTATACGGATTAAAGTCGACCTCTAAAGATATTGATTTCTCTAATCAGATTTTGATGTCCAGTGTTTTGGATGAATTGGTTAATGGTTTAAGGTTTTGGTAAAATGAAACTTTGATTTACCCGACCTTTTTGAAAGATAGAAGAAACTATGATATATAATAAAATGGTTATTTCTTTTCAAACAAAATAGTGGCGTAACTATAAATTTTAGAGGGAGGTCGGAAAAGAAATAAGGTATGAGTTTATTAACCTGTTCTTCAGAATTATTGCTCTTTTGTTTTTGTATTCTGCCTCCTCGTTACTGCTAATGATTTTAATAATTTTAAATGAACTGTTTTAGAACATTGTGCGTCCTACTCGCAATAGCAAAGCTTAGCTATAACCCAGCAATTTTATAATTTTAAATAACGCACTTTTTATGCCCAAACGCATAAAAGGCATTACGTTTGTTTCAACATTTTTTAGTTATTTTAACCCTTTGATCATTATAAATTTACAGACGTACAGACAAATTTAAGTTAAAAATAACTAAAATCTAAAGTTTGTCATAGAAAAATATTTTTGAATGGTGATCTTTATTTCATTTCTAACGTAATATGTATAATAAAAATCTTATTCATTTTCTAAAAAAATATATTTTAGTCAATTTGTTTCTTTTAATTTCCTCTATGCCAAATATTTTTGAGATAAGAAAACTATCGTATTTGTAATCAAAACTGACATAATAAGAATTTTCATACAAAACTTCATAGCTTTTTTGTGCTCCACTCACAAACTCAGACGTATAAGCAAACACTTTTCCATAAAAAATATCAATACAGTTAAAATTCAAAAAGAGAGTATTCCTTATATTTATAATATTTTAAAATTATAACAAATTTTTTATAATATTCTTGACTTACAGAGAATATACAATCAATTGTGAATAATTAATAATTATTAGACATAATTGAGAATTAATAATTAACAGTTTAATTTAATTGATGTTAACCGACTGTCTAATAACTTCAAATATAATTAATTAAATCCTTTAATAGTTCATAATTTGTGCTAGATAATTATATTTCGCTGAAGAAGAATATTGTTAATAATATTGTTACAACCAAACTAATTTATAATCGTTTAATAATTTAATATAAGCGTTTATGTTAATTATATATAACGTTGTAAAACCATTTATAAGCAGATAGATATTGCATTTAAAATTGCAAAAATATTAAAATTACATGTATATAAACAATTTAATTACGAGGAAACCTATAAAAAAATTCAAGCAAGAAATATATTATATAGGTATAAAGATTACATTCAAATTATTTGATTTATGCCCCAGAAAAACTTCCACAAACAATTGAGCCTACATTCCTTTAAAAATGTAAAAAAAAATGAAATAGCCTTTATTATAAATATTAATCATATTATCATTTATGATACATTTAAAGAAAAAATATTTTATAATAAAATGGTAAATCACTTCATTTAAATCTTTTGATGTATAAAAAAATTATGTTGAAATTGTTTAAAAAATGGAAATTACAGATACTGTTTACTAAATAATAAATCCTTTGCTATCCCTATATCTTAAATTGAAACATCGTAGTCTCATAGATTATGCTTATAAACATATTAAAATATCAAAAGTTTTTTATTATTTCTTTATATATAAAAGAAAGTCATATTAATTACGCTATTTATAACTCAAAAACGTCTGTACGGGTTTGGCTGAAAATTGGTAGAGAGATAGCTAAGTTCCACAAAAAAGAAAAACGATCAAAAAACAATAATAAATTGATATAATCCAAAATCTTCTTATTTACTGCCTTTAAGGAGGAATAGAGTTCGCTCGGTCAACTATACATTTATTATCTTGAAAGTAACGCAGACGAAGTCGCGGTCAAAAACTATTTATTAATATTCATAGAGACAGTTGCTTTTAGTATTAATTGCGATCAACAATTAAAATTACAAATTAATGATATAGGGGAGAGTTGGTTATATCGTACTAGCATTTAAATCGTACCACTTCTAAATTTCCCATTTAATGAATATTTTTTTCTACACTGACAACAACAAATCGTGGCCCTGTACCATCCCTCTTCACCCACTAGTTTAAATCGACGTGAGTTAACAACTGTTCACGTAATAAAAGAAAAACGTTTTTTGTAGGAATTAATATAAATATTGTCGTACATTCGTAAGGAGATAACTCGTAATCAAGGTAAGCTATAGTTATTCAGTTTTTTTTTATTATTCCACAATTGTATACTAGACTAGATTTTGCCCGCGACTTCGTCCGCGTTAGTTTGGTCAAGAGTAGTATATATAGGTATAGCTGACCAGGCGAACTCTATTCCGTCTTAGAGGCCATAAATAATCAGGTTTTGCCTGTTTCAATCAAACAGAATGATTGACATATTAGTTAGTGTTCAAATCTAATGTCAAAAAAAACATTTGTATGGGAAATAGAAAAGGGCTGTTTTTACGGTTTTCCCGGCAATTATTCCAATTTTTTTCACCTTTTAAACCTTCCCTGGACTTCCAGGAGTATTTCAAAACTAAACTTAGCCAAATCGGTTCAGCCGTTCTCGAGTTTTAGCGAGACTAAGGAACAGCAATCCATTTTTATATATATAGAAGATTATTGAGGGTTTTTGTTGCGTGTCTAAGTTTTAGTTTATGCCGGATATTTGCTTTTGTTTTAGAAATGCCTTAGTTGGTTTAATCGTACCACTGGTAGTTGGTTAAATTGTACTGGTACGATTTACCCGACTACCAACCGCAAGTACCTATAGTACTACCGCAAGTACGTATAGTAAGTACTACCCAAGGCCAAGAATAAAAGTTATAAGAGGAAACGATCTCATTCCATCACCTTTATTTTACATATGTATTAATTATTATATGACGTGTTATAGTCGAAATATTTGAGTTAAAGTGTAAAGTGGTACGATATATCCGACTCTCCCCTATAACCCCTTTTTTTAACATTGGTTAATAAAAATACAATTGGGTTTTTGAAAAAAAAAAAAAAGTATTGATTTTTTTTATGTATTTTAAAACTTTATTATTAATTATATTGGATTTTTAATGCAAAAAACTTGAAATATATTTTTTAAATTAATTATAAACAATTAAAAATTGATAAAATTCAAAAATATATCACGTGACTGTAAACGCGCCATGATTGGTCAGCATACTTGTGACGTCATAATGTTAAAGCAATTTCATAATAGTACAGTGTTTATGGCTATTATCTTTAACTTGATAAAAATATCTCAAATTTATTAGTGAAAAACGATTTGAAAAGTTTATTTCCACTAACTATGTGTGATAAAGGATTTATAAAAGCAAAATCGGATAATATTCCTGATGTTAATATATATTTTTATGATAACTAATTTTTTAAAAAGTGCGGTTTAATTTTGCTGAAGTTCGAGGTGCTAAGACATCAAGGTAAGTCTGTCAAAAAATACTATTCTAAATGAAAATTAGTATTTATTCTCTATTAAATATAATTAATAATTATTTCATTAAATCATTATTAATAAAATGTTATTATAACATTATAAAAAAACCAAAATAACATATATGTACTTTAAAAATTTAAATGTAGTCTGATACAGAACCTAGAATGTTATAAAATTATGAAAATATCTATTAATTGAAGTCCAATTATTAGACAAACATATATATAGATTTACTATTTAATCGCTTTGAATTATCAATTAAAATTTTTTAATGCTACGATTCTAAAGGTTATGATTTGGAGCCCAGGTAAAAAAATTAATTATTGAACTATACTTATTCGATTTATACACTTAGATAAATAATAATTAATAACAATACTATTATGAAAACTTACAACGAAATGATCTTCACAACAAAAAAAAAATGATTTTGTTTTTGAATAATCTCGATGCACTGCTTGAAACCATTTCTTTCGACGTTTTTCGTCTTGTGGAACATTTAAAAACATTTTTTCAGGAGTTGTTTTTGTAGTCTTTGTACATAATGGTACAAAACTTTTGATTATTTAACAATGCCAACAGAATTTACTAGATAAAAACTCAAAACACTGTACTAATTATTATATCTCTGTATGCTACAATGAGCAAAAACTAACATTGTGACGTCACACGCGCTCGGGTTTATTCACGAGCTGTCGGCTTGTCTTCGGTACTGAATTTAAAATTTAATTTTTATTTTGAAATAACTTTTTAAATATTGCAAAAAAAAAATAAAATAAAAATAGTTTTGTTATTAAACTTATATATGATCTTTCCATTTATCACAAAAAAAAAAATAATTCAAAAACCCAATTACGATATTATCTTCATATATCGATGGAAATCAAATTATCTTTCTTATCTTGGTATTAAAGGGAAAAGTAGGGTGAAAACCAGGAGAAATCACGTGCGAAACATATAGGTATAAAGTCTCCATGCACTTAGTTAATGAAGTAGCCTTATCTTTATGATATCGGCGGTTGATAACAGAGGTCTAATATCGTATTTTTATTAATATAAAATATGTAAGCGAAACTGAATGGAAACGTTTTTAAATTAACTAGTAATATTATGAATGGGAGAAGCTTTGTATTGGTATTATATACACACACAAGTATATCACATTCCTAACATACATACATACCTATATATCTGTGTGTGTGTGTTTGGTATTATGAAGAAAAACAATTTTATAGCCACTACCAGATATATACATAATAATAATAAATTTATTCTCTCTTCACAAGATACTTGATACACATCATCTTATATAAATATACATTAGTGAGAGACTGGAGCCCGTGATGGGTATAGGAATACCTGTATTACAGGTCTCCAGGTCCCCACGCCGCCATATTAACAAAGTGAGCTCTTAACATTAAACTGTTGTATATATGTTTGAGAGATTGTTTCAGTGTGTTAGAGTGTATGTGTGTGTGTGTGAGTGTGTGTGTATGTATGTATTAATGTGAGTGCCTACTTATAATAATGTGATAGTGATAATCTATCACTGTTGAAGAATAGGGTTATAAATTGAAAATTAAGAGATTTCCGGTATCGTCATAGTCCAATTTTTTTAACCATTCGTCTACTTTTTGTTTTCAAGCCGATTTATTTAATGAATATATTCGTAAATCTTTATTTAACTTATTATAAAGAACACTACCCAGAAAGCAATAAAATCTGTTGGAAAGCTTTAAGTGGAAGGTTTCAGTTCGACAGACATTGCCTTTCCTATATTTATCCTTATCTAATATTCGTTGATAAACTGTTTGTGAGTGTTTTTTAAGAATTATGTTCAGTATAAAAGTTTGTCTAATAGTCAAAATGTCCCAGGTTTTATATAAAGTTTTTGTTGGTAGAAGAAATGGAAGTCCAGCAGCAACCTTTAAAAGACATCTTTGCGCTCTTTCTGCCTCAATAAGGTGACTTTTAGCTACATACATATAAATATACTAAAAACAAGAGAAAAAATGACGAAAAATTTGTAGTATGTGAATACTAAATATGTGTTTTTGTCATTCAAAATTTAATGAGCTAAAAGAAGTGCAAATATATTAATATTTTATTATTTGAGCCATCTTTAGTTCAGAACCTTTTATAAGGTAATATTTGGCTTATATGTAAGTGTTTGAGTGTCTCAATGTATGCACTTAACCATTTATGAATAAAGAAAAAATATATGTATGCGAAGCAAAACATACTGAGGGTGACATGCAATATTACCAACACAATATTTTCAAACCAAGCTATAAAGGCGAAAGTCCCTTGCAAACATGTCTTTTTCAATAAAGAACTTATGTGTAACTTCTGACTTAAACTACTAGTGTGCATGCAAAAATGAGCACTAACTTGAATTCTAATTACAAAATAGCTTGTTTTTTCATGGTCGGAAATTTTTCAATTATTTTCTACTTCAAAGGATTATTTTTTTTTTAATTTTAAATTTGCGTCCAGTTTATTACTTTACTTCAAAGCTTCTTTCATAATATACATTGTTATAAAATATTGGGTAATTTTAACTAAACTCCTAATATTATTATAGAGGTTTGTTTGAAGATATGTATGTTCTTACTTAAAAAGTGTCTTCTAATCTTGTAATAGTTGATTTTGTAAGCAGATAGAATGATGGAACGATACACAGGATTCCTTGTCGCATAGTCCCGCGTAAATAGCCAAAGTCAAATAAATCCTAGTCTTATACGTAGAAATGTAACCGCATTATTAGGAGAAATCAATATTTTTTACCAAGTTTTTATATTGTAAGCTGTAGTAAACGATTTTAAGTTGAAACAAACTTTGATCGCTACGCTTTATTGCAATTTAGTGCTCCATTTTCCAAGAAGAGGTTGACTTAGTAGCTCAACCAAAATATCATATTATAATTTATATTTGCTTATATCAAATCAAAATCTTTACATATTAGTGAGAAATACTAAGCAAAGTTAAGTATTCAAGGATATATATTAAATGGAAATTTGTTATAAACTTAACATATTTTGAAAATCTTCCAATTAAATAATGAATGAATATTGAGAAAACGTCAGAAATAAAGCAAAATACAAAAAATAGTGCGTGGAATCTCTGTGCGAAAGAAGCGAAACTTCGAAATGTTCAAATGAAAATAACAATGATTAGAAACTCATATTGTTTTAAGAAAAACTTTTTAAACATTGCTTACAATACACAATTGACCCATATACATATACTTTCGCTCCGTTTTTTTCTATTCCCCCTCCCTCTATATTTTTGTCAATAATTTATACTAGAGTTAAAAGTATCTTCAATATATAACTATTTAACCACATATTTATGTGAATTGGTCCAAAAAACTATCTCTTCATGATCAAGTGACCAATATTCAATGTGATGATTATATTTTGTATTTAACCTAAACATGTATAGTTGCGTAAACAACTTTTCCAGGTCACTGATCATTTGAAGGCTATATTTAGACAACCTGGAGAGATTATCTGCTTATATCAATTTAAATTGTTACGTAGTTTATTATATACATAGAACTTCTAAAAGAATATAGTTTTATGACAAAATATTTAATACAAATCATTAAATATAAGTTTTTCGCGAGTGTTCATTTAAATTAAACTAATATATTCGGATTACTGCGCGTTATTTTATTATTTCAAACTACATACTCCCAACGTTTCGGTTACTTTGCAACAATCGTGATCATGATTAAAATAGCGCGTAGCAATCCGAAAATATTAATAAAAGTCCTAATATTCATACAAAGAATTGCTTTGTCTGAAATTATGTGACTTTCACTTGCTAATAATACGATACTTCAATTCAACTTGATTTAGACAAGAGTCTCATTGTTCAGTCATTTAAATAATTCAATAATGTGTCTTGATTGTATATAAATATATGATATTTAATAGTATTGACTATCAATGTACATAATGAATATTTTTATCATAATATATACATAGATCGTGCTGATAGGAATTATGGTGACATAATTATTTTTGCCATAATTTTATCCTTACCAAGATATATTTAAATAAAAATATGTTTACTCCTAAGCGATGATCAGAAATTTATTAAATCTGAAGTTTTAAATAACCTGATTCTTGTTTTTTTTTTAAAAAAATACCGTTCAATACCTATTATGTGTTTCGTGTTTCACAATTATTAAGAGAATAATTAATCATCAATACAATATATATTAGATAAAGAATCAATCAAATAAAATAAATTCATTTATTTATAGTTAATTATTAAATAAAATTAAATATCTGAAAAGTAATGAAACGAATATTAAATTCACAATCACAATCACGTTTTAAAATACATATATATACTATTTACACAAAAATTTACTTTTAACATTACTTTATTTTATACAACATATTACAAGAGAACACAAGCTGAAAATTGTCAAGCATCTTTTTTATATTAAGGCTTTATTCGCATTGGAATATTGGATTAATCTGACAATATAAAATCGACCATCTTAAATAACTGAAACATTATAATTTTTATATAACAGTTAGTTATTAACCAAGGCAAAAATTGACAAATACTTTTGAAATAAGAAAAAATACGTCTATATTCCATTCGAAAAACTCCTTCGTGTTTCCACACAGTACTCAAGATTATAATTCGTCCAACAAATAAAAACGTTGACTTTGCCAAAATATACGATCCCAGTGCGAACGAAGCCATAATTTAAAAAACAAAGATTTAACAAGCTTATTTTAAAACATCAGAAAGATAAAAATTAACTATTAATTCAATTGAAATGATACTTAATAAAGTAATAAGTATAGTTCGTAGTTTTAAATAATGTATGTATGTTTTTAGGTGTAATTTTTAATAGTTGTCACTGTAATATAAAATTCTATGAAAGTCAATGTTCTGCTTGTGTCCTCAATAGCTTTCGATCAATACAAACGAATAATGATAACAGTTTGAATGTACACAATGTTGGCAAACCATGAACTCATCGACGGTATACAAGCTAATAATAATATACAAAATTATATACATACTAGCTTTCCACATGCGGTTTCGCCCGCGTTGAGTTCGGTTATATCTCGTTTCCAAGAGAACTTTTCAAAAGTCTAGGATTAAAAACTATCCTATGTTCTATTTTAAGGTCAACTCTATCTCTGTACCAAATTTTATTAAAATCCGTTCTGTGGTTTAGGCGTGAAAGCGTAACAGACAGAGTTACTTTCGCCTTATAATATTAGTAGGGATGTTATATTTTTTAATTTACTTTAATAACATAATAAAACATTCTGTTCGTTCCGTAAAAGCATTTTAATACATAGTAATAGAATAAGATAAAGAAGAAAAATGTTAAAAAAAGAATATAAAATTAGCAATGGTATTTAATATATAGAAGTATTTTAAAGTAATACTAAAACATGTAATTACTTAGAGTAGCACACATGTTAATAAATTAAACTAAGTTTTTGTCATTTAGTTTATACAAAAAGTTACTTAGAAATTATAGTATTTTTTACTGATAAGTAAAATTTAATTAAATTTTAGTAAGGCATTAGGATCAATTATTGATAATACAAGCTTTTCATTTATATATGTCTCCAAAAAACTATTAATTTCACTTTTATTAATATTTAAAGATGGATTAATTTTTCTATAATTAAACAATAGTTTGATGATATTAATTAACAACATTTTATTCTCCAACAAGTTGGTACATCGCGTTAAAAGAATTACGAAAAGAGATTTCAAAACACAATGCGGTAAAGAAAATTTAACTTAATTCATTTAAAATGATATACACGTAAAATTTTATACACAAACGTACAATTTTTCTACATTTTATATCATTAGTAATGTATTAAGGTAACACGCGAATGCTTATACTCCATATATGAAATTGCCAACACGCACCATAACTCTCTACTAGGGGAACTATCCCATACTAACCTATTAGCTATAAAATTCACAGGTCAATGGTTACTTCGTAATAAATCTAAATAGCTTTTATTTCCAGGTGTATTAACTTGCTTAAGTCGATCAATATACGTGGTAACTGTAAAGGATAGATTTTTCCAGCAGTTAAGTCTCATCTGGATAATATAAAATATAAATAGATGCTTGCGAAAGACACTAATAAATACTAGATATACTTCAATATAAAATACCAGTCTTGTGCTTGAGTAAAAATTAAAATATATTGAGACTTTAAGAAACAAAAGAAACTAATATTTTCGGATTTACTACATACGCGATTTTTATTTTTGATTATAAACTACATACTCCGGACGTTACCTTACAGTGACCGAAACTCGCGAAAATCTTAGATCTCAAATTTAAGAAACAGTTAGTGGTAAATTCAATTTAATTTTCATTCGTCTATTGTCACAAAGTTTCATAGAAATAACCAGATGACTTCGAGCTAACGACTTTTAATGGTTCCGTACATTGAATAAAGAACCCCGCGTTCTAGTTCTGTAACTTTGACTTATAACTTTAAGTAAATTTGATTTTCAAGTAACTGTGTAGACTACGGATCATTATAAACTTAATACATTGTTCATAATAATCAAAAATTCCACAATTACCTTTGGGTATACTAAATATTATTAATTTTGTCGAATTATACAACCTGATAAATATAAACGAAGTTTTTCATGTCAGAAAAAACTTTTTTCATTATAATACGTATATATATATTAATTATAATCATTTTTAATGAAAATTATATTATATTATCTAAAACGAAAAAAGTTTTTTTTTTGTAAAAAATATCTTTTTACAGACCACTTGTCAGTTTGCTAATACTTTTTTACAATTATTCAAGTCTTATTTTTTTATTTCCAACACTTTTGCCTTCAACGGAAACAGACAAAGGGTATATTAATTATTTTGATATAAGAAATTGGTATCACAATTATCTTCATTAAAATTACTTTGTACTATGTAAAAAAATATCAAAAATATATATGTATATAAAAAGCAGTTAAACAAAAATTAAAATTACTAGGTCTAAACGTTATCTATACTTAAAAATAATAAGTTATTTTAGTATAAAGCCTTCTTTCAAATAAGCTATCCATCCCACATGGGTATTTAAATAAGAGTACCGTATAAAAGGACGCTTTACGGCTTAGAGCGAATAGGTTAAATATTTATGGAAAGGTTAATATATTTTTAGGCAATTTAACCTTTAGGTTAAATATTATATGTATGTTAATAATGCATATATATCAAAAATAAATCACTACCTACTATCTACGCAACGCCTACAAATCTTTTTCAATTGTCTACATAATGTAATTTATTTCATGACTGAACGAATTTCCACTGGCTTTTTAATTATTATATCACTATGATTCATATATATAAATGAAAAGTCATACTTTTATCATCTTCATGAAAAGTCATACTTTTTTCATCTTCTCTATTAAATCATATTAGGGATTATGTAGTAACAAAATATTAAACAAGTAATATCCTAAATTTATCATTTAAATGATTACACAAGTAAATGTTGGATAATTCAATTCTGATATGTAGAAGCATACAGAAGTATTATTTTTGATGTAGGAAAGGAAACACTTTAAGTGATCTTGTCAAACTTTCCCGAGAAGTTTGTTTTCCGAGCAAGAGATTTAACGTCTGTGTACATACATGCTACACTCAGCCTCAATAAAGAACTTGAAATAGACATATGGAAAGTTATGATAGCAAGAATTGTACTTTACAAGGTAAACTTATAACTTACTAATAAGTATAACTTACTAATAAATTGAATGATACTAAGTTTTTCTTCTTCTACGATAATTATTATGCGTTTTTTTATATAATTTTTTCTCGTCTTTATCACCTTAAAATCTTTCATCTCGTCTGCTCATAATCACGGTTGCTGTAAAGGCATCGAAACGTGAGAATTATGTAGATACAAAATAATAAAAAACGGGTAATATAAAAACAAACTTAATTTCATTTAAATGAGAACACATAAATATTTATAAATCGGACCAAATCGTAGATTGAAAAAATGAAAATCAAAAAAAATCATTTTATAATACAACATCTAACAATTCCATTACTTTGTTGGAGTGGTGACATTCCTGTCATTAATCAATTATTGATTGACAGAACTTTTATGGTGTCACTGGAAACCTGATGGAGGTACGATGAAAAATTATGTTCCATTGTTGATAATTGATGATAAAATACTAAAACTAAAATTATATTCAAATTATGATTTAATTTAAAACTTACATATTATTTTGAACCTTACTTGTACTTTCGTGTGTTTTGTTGTAAATATGAATGTCGAAAATTTGTATTTCAAACTAAAGAAACTCGTCTTATTTAGCTTTATGATGCTGCTTGAAATATAATGTATCTTTTTTTATTTCTTTGATAAAACATATTTTATAAACTTGTTAAATGAATGTGAGTATTTATTTTATTTTTATTTATGTATTTATAGTATAGTATTTATATATAACTCTTGACAAGTTAATCGATTTATATATATAATATATACTATATAGGAGGTTTTAAATTGAATGATGTCGGAATGGAAACGAGAAATTCGTAAACTTTACGTTTATTTTAAATGACTACTAGTTTCTTTAATCATGGTAATTGTTTATAAACACGCAATTATATATTATAGTCGTTATATTATTTCTTCTTAAATAACACTGTATAAATATTATTCATCCGAAATGTCGTATAATCCAATTATAACAGCAGCCAACGGATTTAACACAGAAATTGCAAATTATATGCAAATGAAAATAATCTCGTATTCCTCAGAAACTTCGAGGATCCCTTTCAAAAAGTACATCTCAAATAATCTAGAATATTATGCAGATTTCGTATAAATGATGAAAATAATTAGTTCAGAAAAATTTGCGATTTGGTAAGAGTCGTTTGTAACACACAATTGAATAAATTAAAAAAATCCGTTTTTCGTCATACCTAGATAGTAATATTATCATCAACACCAGTCTATTGGAACTCACTGCTGAGAAAGTCTCTTCTCACTTTGAGAAGCTTAGAGTATTAATCGTATTTGGACAGTATGCCAATACAAATTCCTAATATTAGGAACCGAGACATATAAAAAATATAAAATTTTCAAAAACACTTCGCCTACGAACGAGCGAGTAAGTTTTGTTTCGGAGTTATTTATCATACTAATCTTTAAAGTTTTTTGTTGAAATTAAGTTATGTCAAAGACAATTTTATTCACAATGAAGTATTCTTAACTAGCACAATATTTATTTGTTTATTTGAATAAAGATTAATATTATTATGTTGATACAACTTAAACAAATTATTTCGACCAAATTAGGTACCATAAAAACGGTTTTTGTGAGTTAATCTTAAAAGATACTCGTAGATATATACTGTCGCGGACTGTTTTTTAGATCATTAAAAGAGCTATTATTCTTTAATATATATTTTTTGTGAAAAGAGCTATTATTCTTTAATACATATAAAACATATATTTCACTACCAGTATATAAAATTCATATATTTTACTATTTCTTTGTTTATGCTCAGTAAAAATTTCTAAATTTAAATAAAAGTGCGAACCTATATAATTTTTTATAATAATTTGGAAAAATAAAATACCATTCAAATAAACATTCTAGTCATGAGATGTCCACTTTATTTTTGACCTGTAATTGTGAAGAGTCCAGATCAAATCTTACGTCTTCTTAAAAAAAATCGTATCAAATAATGAGATCTAAGACATTCGCGAGTATTCATTTAAATGAAACCAATAATACGATTCTACTACGCATGTTTTATCACTGTAAAAACTACATACTACATATTATGTCATTCACATCTCGTCTGCCCGTGATTACAGTTGCTGAAAAGTAACTGAAACTTCGGAAGTCGGTAGTTTCTGAAAATAATAATATAGTAATCCGAATAATATTAGTTTCATTCAATCGTAGCAAGTGTTCGGAATAAGAAAGTGAAGTGAAGTGAAAATTGCTTTTATTTTATTTTGAAAGTGTATAATTTGTACGATACTTTTATATTTGCTTCATGTAATTCCTTTCTTAAAAAATTAAATGTCTGACACGAATTCCATGTCTAAATATTGTAAGAGCAAATATTTTGCGTCGTCGCGTCGCCTCTTGATTTACATTTTACAAGTATTTCTCCGTCTGCGTTGTTTAATTTTATATTTTCTTAATATAAGCTATTGAAATATTTTTTATGTTTATAAATTAAATACACGTCTATGGTTCTGAAAGCCTTCTCTTGAGTTTTTGGTTCAAAAAATCTTTAAAGGACTTATTAATTTTTAATTATATAAAGAAAGTGAGAAAAGAAGATATAATATTATTTATTGTATTAAAACTGACTCTAAATCAACAATATAATTCAATATATACACTTTTGAAGTTAAAAGGTCGCCTTGGAAATAAAGCGCTTAAGCAAGAATGAGATACAAAAATTTCTAGAAACGGTGGTCAAAATAATTGTACATTGAAAAAAAGATAAATATTCTCAAGTATGCCGCATCTCTCAAGTGATGTTGGGTTCCTGTAGTACACGGAGTTTATTAAAAACAAAATTGTAATGAAAATCTTTTATACATATTGTCATGTCATGTCATCCGCCTATCAGAGCCCACTGCTGAGCAAAAGGCCTCTTTCTCTCATGGAGAAGGTTTAAGCATTAATCACCACGCTTGCTCAAGACGGGTTGGTGATTTCAAACTTATAATTGTGAAACTATTAGTCCAGGTTTCCTCACGGTGTTTTTCTTCACCGTATGTCTGTGGTGTCTATACATAATAAAAAATAATAATGTAAGCTATAATAATAAGTGCCAATAAGAAATAACTAGCGCAACGAGATTTAACGCTTAAAATATTTTAGGGTAAGACAAGACAGAAGATTTAATTTTTATAAACATGAAATGTGTGTATTATCTATACTAATATTATAAAGCTGAAGAGTTTGTTTGTTTGTTTGAAAGTTCTAATCTCCGAAACTACTGGTTCGAATTGAATAATTCTTTTTGTGTTAGATAGTCCAGTTAACGAGGAAGGCTGTGAGCTATATAACACCACGCTACGACCAATAGGACCAAAGATATAGTGGTAAATATGTATGTAAAAAACGGGAGAAATTATTTCATCTTTGAAGCCTTTGAAGAAGATACACAAAAAATATGTATTAAAGAATAATAGCTCTTTTAATGATCTAAAAAACAGTCCGCGACAGTATATGTCTATCTTTTAAGATTCACTCACAAAAACCGTTTTTATGGTACCTAATTTGGTCGAAATAATTTGTTTAAGTTGTATCAACATAATAATATTAATCTTTATTCAAATAAACAAATAAATATGTTGTTGGTTAAGAGTACTTCATTGTGAATTAAAAAAAAAAGGGTTTTTATCCTGAAAATTCTACGGGAACTCGACCATTCCGAAAACCCCGCAAGAACGGGAACTATGTGGGAAGAACCACAAATCTGCCGGAAGTCACTATTCCACGCGGACGAAGTCGCGGCAAAAGCTAGTTTTATCTATAAACATATTTTTTGAGTATTTTGACAGAAATTCATTATTTATTTTAGAAATCTCCAGACATAAATAAGCATTTAATGCAGCGTCTTCGTTTAATGAAAAGACTTAGCCAATCCAGCTTTTTCTATTTGATCAGTAACAGAACGTTTTCTTTTTACCACTATCTAATTTTATTCTGCTTCAAAGTTGAAATTTAAAATTCTCTTTGTCACAGTGGAAATTGAATTTTGGCTCAACGTCAGATATATAATCTAAGTATTTCAATTGAAATTCTTCTTTATAATTTACTGAATTTTAAAAGGATACATTTTTAATATCAAATCTTAAAATAAATGAATGTAAATCATTTATAATTTATATAGCCAATTCATTTATAATAAATAAATGAATTTATATGACAAAATCAATTTTAAACCTAAAAGAATAAGAGTTTGAAAACGCTTTATCTTCTTCTAGTCAATGTTCCACTGAGTAACTATTAACAAACGCTTAAGTTATTTCATTCAATGACTCTCAAATAACCTTTTAACTGAAAAGCTTTACTTTCTCAACTGAACAGTTGAAATGATTTCCATTATTACAGTTTATTTACTGAATTAGTACTCAGTTTATCTACTATTAAGTTTATATTGAAATTTTCATGATTTTATACGCAAATTGTTACTGAATTTAAGTTAAAACATAAAATAATAATAACTTAAAGTTTATAAAAACATAAATATATTGTGTTGTACGATGTTTTACTAAAAATATCTATAATAACAATGGAATTATAATGATAATATAGTTTAAATTATAACTAGTTTTTCTTTTATTACCTACATTTCTATATACTTAGTCTATTTGATAAAGCCTAATACAAATGACGTACTATCAATGTAAATAGGTACACTTTATTTCATAACCTTTCTTTATATAACTTCAACGAGTACTTTCTCAACTCTTGCTCCTGATTATGTGTTATTGAGACACAAAATTGTTTTACCGGAACTATAATTAACATTAGTTTAGACTAACTAAAAATGTATGAAATTACATTTCGATTGAGTTTCCCGATTTAAATTCTGTTCTATGTCCCAAAGGTGAAAGCAAGCAGACGACTTACCTGATGGGAAGTAATGACCGTCGGCCGTCGTCCATGGACATCTGCAACATAAGAAATGCTGTGAGTGCGTTGCTGATTTCGAGAGTATTTTATTTATTTTAATAAAATTTCTACAATTTTTCCATGAATTAGGCTATGTTTCAACAGGACTATAATAAAATTCTGCTCTAATAAACATTGTAAGAGAAATTAGACTCTAATTCTACTGTAGTATAAAAATGTCTATTCCAATTGTGGTTTTATATAAAATTGTGGCTTTCGCTGTGCTCCCGACTTTGTCAGCTAAATCAAATTTTATAAGCGCGATTATTCTTAATATACTTATATAATCCTAAAAATATGTTTCTCTTTTCACCAAAACTATGATGTAACCTATCCTATTAAATCTTGAATGTACTATTGTTTCTAATGTAAACTCTTTTCTAAGACTTTTTGATTTATATATATAAAAGAAAGCTGTGTTAGTTACACTATTTATAAGTCAAGAACGGCTGTAGGAATATGGGTGAAAAAACTGTGGGGAGGTAACTTGGAACCAGGAGACGGACATAGGATATTTAATTCTGTTCGATTGAAAAAGGAAAAAAATACGGAATAAATTCCAATATCTGGTTATTTAAGGTCCTCTAGTTCGAAACATAGTTCGCCTGATCACTTATACATATATTACTAATTCCGAAATTAACGCGGACCATATCGCGGGCAAAAACTAGTATTATATAAATTCCGTTTTATACCTCGGTCACTGTTATAAAAATTCAGCTGTATTTTGTCAACTTATCCGTTTAACTTACTTATATGCTTAACTTACGTATATAACACTATATTCACCTTTCAAAATAAAATAATAAACACCAAAAAAATAAATAAGAAATTATTTATTTCTTGATTGAGGCAGTACGAAATCTGCCGGGTCAGCTAGTATCAAATATAATAGTTGCTTGTATTTAGTTGTGATTCAATATAGGTATGTTACAGCGATGTGAACTTGTCACTGAAATTCCAACTTTTAGTTAAATGCTGTTCAAATCTCGGAAGCACATTATCCTTACAGAATTTACTAAAACATAGAGTTAGTATATTAAAGACTTAACATACATAGTTATATATTTATGATCAAGTTTATAAACCAGAATTGAAGATATATTAATAAATGGAGTTATGAATTTGTTGTATTATATTATACACACACACACATACATACATACATATATATTACTTCAGAATTACATTCTTCCAATGAAATTATTGTTTCAACCGTAACTTAAGAAACTTTGATATTAACACCACAAAGGAAACCGGTTGAAAGATAAAACTTTGAAGACCGGTGTTTGCACTACGAACGCCAGTGGCGGCGGAGGGCGTGGGCGACGTGGGCCACCGCCTACGGCCTCGTGGTACAAGGGGCTCGCGCCTCAAAAAAATTTAAAGGGAGATTCAAAAAATCTTCTATATATATAAAAATGGATTGCTGTTCCTTAGTCTCGCTAAAACTCGAGAACGGCTGAACCGATTTGGCTAATTTAAGTCTTGAAATACTCCTGGAAGTCCAGGGAAGGTTTAAAAGATAAGAAAAATTGGAATAATTGCCGAGAAAACCCTAAAAACAAGAACTTTTCTATTTCCCATACAAACTTTTTTTTT
Source organism: Danaus chrysippus (assembly GCA_916720795.1). NCBI lineage: Eukaryota > Metazoa > Arthropoda > Insecta > Lepidoptera > Nymphalidae > Danaus > Danaus chrysippus. Next base: position 5,392,182 of record CAKASE010000075.1, read on the forward strand.
TTGACATTAGATTTGACAACTAACTAATATGTCAATCATTCTGTTTGATTGAAACAAGGTAAACCTGATTATTTATGGCCTCTAAGACGGAATAGAGTTCGCCTGGTCGGCTACACCTACATATATTACTCTTGACCAAACTAACGCGGACGAAGTCGCGGGCAAGAACTAGTATATTTATAAATAAATGTTGTTTTTAAACTTATTTTCTTAGACTGGTAACATTTGCCGCCGACCAGAGTGCGGGGAATCCCTGGTTTTATTTGCTTACGTTCTTTACTTGGAAGCCAACCAATCAAAGTACGCAACGCAGTCGCTAGGCACATACCAAAAGAAACGCATAGTTTAATAGTTATTCAATATTGTTTATTTTTATGACTGTACTTACCTATTTTGATAAGAATAGTGTGTTCAACGTTTTAATAATATTTAACGAATAAATAGATAGTGTTTAAGTACATTGGTTGCTCCTGAAAACAGTGACGTTTTTTGTTTTTGCATTCTTTGTGATTTGTAATACCTACACCGGTACATACATAAAGTAAGAAATATTAAATTGATAATAAGTATGTAACGCAGTAATTACTTGTATACAAAAGACGCTGTATAATATCTTTTGAAGGAAACCAAAGCTTTAAGGGTAAAAGTTTTTAAAACTAGCAGGTAGTAAGAGGTTCAGGTTGCCATAGAACAGGGCCTCGCGAAATCTGTCTTGCCCACATCAAATTTAGTTCTTGCCCCGCCACTGACGAACGCCAAGAGCCAAGAGACGCGCGGCGGTTTGAATGCTTCTTTTATAAACAATCGTGTGGGTAGTTCTTTTATAAATAATGACGGTGGTAAGCTGATTGCTTATAATATACTATAATTCTTAGAATTATTTTTATCATAATACTGAATTGTAATGTTGAAATGGTAACATTTAAGTATCACCTTATATTTTTAAATTATAAATACTAGCTTCAGCCATTATGCAGGACATTACTGGAAGTAACAACGTACATTGAAAAACAAATCTGAAAGTGTACCTCGAAAATAACCGCGTTTTATTAATTGCTTCTACTATAGTCTAAACCAGGGGTGGCCAACCGGTCGAGCGCGATCGTTAGTCCAATCGATCGTGGCCAGTCAAAAAATATAAATAAATAGACCAGACTGTGCATTTTAATTATCAACACCTGCAGCACCATCTTGTATCATTTTTCAATCGCTGTTCCGTCACGTTATTTATGCTCTATTCTACAAAGTATATAGTGTTTTGTTTTCGACACACATTATTACTCTGCGATGCGACATATTTCTAAAAGCAAGGTCCGCAGGTCAAGATGTCAAGAAAATGTTCAGGCGCAATGCTCAAACTACTATACCTACAGTGTGTATGAAAAATTGTGTCAACCCTCTTAACTACGTTATCAGTATCGAAACAACTTACATTTACAAAATCTTCAATAGAAATAATAAAATTAAATATTAAATAATTTACCACCATCACACCTGCTGCGCTACCAGTGACGGACTCGAACGCACATTCACATTATTTTGATTGTTTAATCACTTTAACGATTCACTGATACCACTTTTTTTCAAATATCGATACGTTTCACTATGTTACAAATCAATTTAAAATAACACTTAGTTAACTAAAAAGTATACGGCTCGAGAATTCACTGTCTTCATCGTTTTCGTTTAAAATCCATTTGCAGAATGCCATTCTAGGCTCGAAGTCGGTAGGAATTAATAACTGTACTCGACGATAATGGTACGGGTGTCGGCCATTTTGTTTTAAAACTTTCCAAACACGCGTATAGTTGAGTAGATGTCCACGCGTGCTTTGCGTAGGGTCCTGTCGAAAAGTATCTGATATGTGTTCCTCTAGATCGTCATTATTAACCCTCGGCCTTCCCTCATTAGCACGTTGTTGTTCACGGCCATCGACATTTCCGAAATTGTACATGCGTATATGAAGACGCTCAAATGCCTTAAGTGACGGTAATGGTATGCTTCTTGGAGAAGTAAACAGTTCGTCATAAAGTCTACGCGATTCCGCATAATTACACACAATTATAATAAGTAATCACTTTTCACTAGACACATAATCACATTTCACTAGACACATTAACACATTGAAATATTCCTGGTTGGAATACATTTTATAAAACAACACAACTTTATAAAACCGCAACCAAAAAGTAAGTAATCCACTCGAAAGAAATTTCCACGAATTTTTATTAAAAGGGCGGGGTAGGCTCGAATAAAAAATATCGATATTTAAAAAATCATAACAATAAATCAATATTTAATATTCATATTATTTAGATACTTATTTTGATATATCAAACATTAATATTATTTTTGATTGTAAAACACCATTTTTAACAGAAATAGATTAACGATTTATCCTAATAATACAACATAGTTAATTTACTTGAAGAAGTTCCAAATTATAATATTGATTAATATATTATTAATAAAAGTTATTTTAAATGAAATTATTTTATTGTGAAAAGCATAACTATTATAAATAGCAATATTGAAAATATCGATAGAATATTTATCGATATACCTAATTTTTAAACTTGCAAATCTCTATTCGAAGAACTAACAAATGCCGCCTCGCGCCACGCCGGCAGCCCGGCGCCTGCGATGAATGGCCGCGCGTGCGCCGGAGCGACTATACGGCGCCTTAACCGTTTATGGGTCGGATGTCAAATAATGTCGATTTAAAACTTATTTAGCCTATGCACTGTAATTGACCTCTGCTTGATATTTTTTAAGTCATACTATTTTTAATAATAAGCTTAGACTTATATGTATACATGCCTTTAAGGAAGGACACAGTTTTTAGAACACGCTATATAGGACCCATATAATGTTAAGTAAATTTAAGAAAACGATCTCACATGTGATATGAAAAGAAACTACTAAGACTGGTTAATAAAAAATACATGATTGTGTACTAAACTGTGCAGTTTCATTTCAAGAAGTAGATAGAAAAACCGGTTTGATCATACCACATACCCCCATAAATTCAAAAACTTCTACTGCGAAAAAACAAAATTAAGTAGATGTTCCCTTTTAACCAATATAATGTATTACCGCGGGTCTATTCTTTACATTTATATAGTTTTTCTATATACACCAATAGCAATAATAAAATACTTACTCAAGTGCTAACTAAATAATGCTAGCATTTTTATACGCAATCAGCTTATATGGCTAATTATAAAAAAAATTGGGGGTGGAATAAAGCTGCCAAATGTTTCATACATTTTATTAGTCCCATTTATACAGTAATGAAGTCCAAGGTGTGTACGAGTGAGGCAGGTCACAGCAGCCGGCCGCGACACGTTGGGGCTCCGCAGTAACAGTAGAGGACCTTCCCGGGCACGGAACCCACGTCGTAGTTGTAGTTCCACGTGAGTTCGCCCCCGGCCCGCACCGCGCGGAGAGCGAAGAAAGACACCCACGGTAAGCGAGGGTCGTGCGTGTCCACAACACGTTCGGCACGCACGAGTGCTGGGGCAGTGGGAATAGACCAGACCAGTAATCATATCTGTTTTCGATCGAATTTTTAATGATTTTTTTCTATTGCAACACTAATAAAACAAAAAAATACAAATTGACATTGATATGTCACAGACTGATTGTTTACATTCGCTTTGTTTACCTACATTGAGAGTGTTGATTTATCGTGGATTTTCTTTCAACGATTGTTTATTCGTTATGGACTCCGACCTATCTTTTTACAATGACCCCGGCACATCTATGGACCCCGAGTTTCGCTCAAACGATGACCCTGGCTTTTGTATTATGGACTCCGATGACCAACACTCACGTAATATGGGCCCCGAAACTAGCTCCATCGCTAACCACGGCTAGAATATGAACATTGAACAAAACCAAAGCGTGTCTCATGATAGTCTGCACACAGAAGAAGTGACTTCTTACCAATCCGTATCTCTGAGATGCATAAACTGTGGAACTGATTTGATAGAGCGAAGGCGACATAGTCTAGATCTTAATCAGGTTCAGTCTATTATAAGACAGTTGATAGCTTCTCGACGACTAAGTGTCAATTCAATTAATTATTTAAATCACTCGTTTTTTAATAGATATGTATTGTATATGCTATTCCTATAATGCAATATGAGGTTTTATTGTTTTATATAATTATAATCCTTATATACTGTTGTATTATAATAAATGAAAAGATGTTTAGCCCTAACACATTAGCTGACTTTGTTATCGAAAATAATTTAAATAGAAGGCGGGCAGATTTTCAACCTATAAATGTAAACATGGATAGTTTCATATTTCCAAGAATAGAATATAATTACATTATAAAGATTGCATGTGGAACATACCAACAAAAACAAACTTGTTCATATTATGGGCAGCACATAAGAGGCGATGGTTCCTATACTATAGAAGTATGTAGAAATATAGCCAGCGACCTATTGGTTTACTACCCAATTCCTTTGGCCAACTGCAGATTATTGCGTGGAAAAATACAAAGCAGGCATGTAAGTCGAAAAATACATTTTATATATATATATATATATATTATATGAAAATAATCACAATGGTAAGGAAGCTATAAAAGAATATTATTGTAATTGCATGGTAGCCCGAAGGACAGTGGGTTGCTGCACTCATATAATGACTATTTTATAGTTTTTAAGTTGAGCAAGGTATCAGGAACACATTTCACCACCTGTCTAATTTCTTGAATACATATTACTAAAATATGATGTCTCAGAATAAAATTAAATCATAAAAAATGTTGTTTTATTTCGCTTTAACCTGTTTTTCCTCACATGATAAAAATCTCTTTTTGAACATTTTGATACAAAATTAAGTTCATATTCCCATTATTACTAGATAGTGCTTTTAAACTAATTACAAAAAAAATGATGAAATGTCTGTTCATGTCAGGCCAAAGTCCCCATACTAAGTGGACAATCGCCTTTATATATAAAGTCTATATGAAGTGTACTTATTGGCTCCCTATGAAAATGATTAGTGAAAAGTAATCCCGAAGAAATTTAAAACCTTAAATGTTTGACTATAAATGTATGACCTATATAAGGTTTAATTTAAATGTGAACTGCACTACAACATTTTAGCAATCTATTCCCATGACATTTTCCTCACCTATATTTTGATTTAAATTCATTTGCTCCCATCCCAGCAGCGGCTGTGAAATTCGAAGGTTCTCGAACTGCAATTAGATTTAATTATAAATTTTAATAATGTACAGTACATAATATTATACAGTACAGTATATAATATTATTTTCACATAATATGCAATAGTAATAAAAGAGACAATAGAATTTCAAATATTATCTTACACATATTGGAAAAACTACAGGCTATGAAGCAGTGAAAATAATATTACACAATAGATGGCTCCATAAACAAAACTGTATACAAGAATTGTTGGAGACTATGACCTAATTTGTCTATACACATAGAAGATACAATATTTTTGGTTGAAATCAGAAAAGATAACTTGACAGATCCATACAGATCAATCTTCTAGCAAACAAATAATTTCTAATGGGGACATTTCAAGCAAGTTTATATACTCACATTAAAGCACATGGAATTACAAGCTTACATAAAATAGAACTATCAATTATTCCAATTATTATGAAATAAAAACATCTACAATTTTAATTTTAAGTACAAAAAAAAATCTATATAATTTTTAACAGTTAAGCCCTGAAATTATTTTCCATGTAAACGTTTTATTAACTTTGAAAAGGAGAAACTTTTGAGGGATTAATGTTGTAATACATATAATCATAATGAATGTCAACACATCAAGAGTTATTTTAGCAGTGATGGTTTGTAATTCAAATGGTTCATGTTTGCTACATTTAATTGGCCGTGTGTTGTGTTAACTTCACGGGTCGTGTGTTATGTGTCACCTTCTTCATCGTCACTGATGGTGATGCAGTCCTCTTCGTTGTCCTTCTTCGTTTCAGGTTTATCTTTGTCTTTGGCCACTGATTTTTCTTTGTCTACCTTCGAATCCCTTCGCCACAATCGTTTGCTGTAAATATTCAATGAAATTAATAAAGAGACGAGAAGATTTTCAAGCCTACTAATATTATAATTGCGAAAGTTTGTGAGTGTGTGTGTATGTTTGTAACTTCTTCACGCTCACACGGCTGAACCGATTTTGATAAAATTGTTGTATGCAGGAAGCTGACGTTCAGGAATAACACATAGGCTACTTAACATCCCCGAAATCCGCGGGTAACACCGCGGGGCGCAGCAAGTGTATATACAACGTGTAACGTAATTAACGCACACCCTCAAATACCCCAATGCGTATATAATGATATAAACGCAATGCATACACCAAATATTATTTATATGTGCGTTTGAATTTTTTATTTGTGAAATTAGTTATCCCAATTTCGTGCAAATAATATGGTCCGCTATTCAGCGACACTCTGTACTCGCCGCGCCCGCGCCCCTCTCTCCGAGTGCCGTCCGACAATAATAAGAAGTAGGTAATAATAAGTACACGTAATAACTACATACATTATGATTTTTCTTTCCATCACACTTTTCAAGCTTTAGATTGTTGACATTGAATTTTCTTTTTAATGTGAAGCCAATATTTTATAATTACTGATTTGTTAAATTAAATTTGTAAATAAGAATTATTAAACAGCTGATAACGCGTGATTTGATTAGACACCACAATACCTACGACAAAGTTAAACAGAGTCGGCCTGTTTAAATGGTGTGTATCAAAATATTTACAATAATTTAAAGATCATAAACAAACTTACAGTTTAATTTGCACTCGCACAGCGTTGTCGTTTTAAAACATTTTCAAAATGTCCACCGCCTTGTTTAATGCACTTTAATGACCGTTTTCGCAATTATGGTTTTATTTTAGATAATACTGCAATGTCACTTTTCACTTTTACAAAGGCGGTTATTATCTTATTTTTTAGTTCCTCGGCACTTGTTATCTCTGTGTTATAAACTAGCGATTTAATTCGCCCCCACAAAAAAAAGTCGAGTCGCGTCAAATCAGCTGATCTAGGAGGTCAATGGACACGTGCGTAGCTACTTGATGTATTGAATGTTAGTGTACCGAAACGACACAGCGAAATGCGCGACTAAGATTTTATTAGCACTTTACACTTGACCTCTTTTCGATAAGGTGGACGCGGCGTGACTAACTTACCCAAAACACATTTTGTTGACTTCGATGTTTAGTTATTATTACTCTGATTCACGGAATTATGCCTGCCGTCTCGCTCTATTGTAATGTTATTAAGCCAAAGAAAGAAGGAGAAAGTAATAATTTTTGTATTACGCGGCTTTCTTTTATGCACTGTAGTGACCTTGCTGTGTGCCGGTTGTCGCTATGGTGTTGCGTGCGTAGTTATTATTAAATACTATTTTAGCCTTGAAATAAGTATCAGTTTTCTTTAATTGAATGATGATTACTAATTAAATATTTCATTTTAAAAATCTTAATACCCTGACTTACGATCCATTTTCGTTTCCATTAATTTTCGTTTCTATGAAGTGTTTAGATAACTGTGTGTAGGGTGACTATAATTTACTTAGTTCTATCTAAATTTGAGAAAAAAAATGACCTATATAAAAAACTATCAAAATCGATCCAGTATCCGATTCTGATCAAACTACTTTCAGGGTGTGCGTTAATAATGTTACACGTTGTATATTAGTGTTGGTACATACTTGAACTCAGTCAGTCCCAGGCCGATGTACCCCGGAGTAAAGTCATCATCTTCTTCACCGTTCTTGGTGCTGCTACCTTCCTCTGATGATGATGACTCCATCTCATCGTCTGGCACCAACTGTTGTTTCGCTATTTCCGCCTGTACAAATGTTATATAAAAATATATATATGCCTTCCCGGTGGGCCAAACATTTTGGAATTGTTAACAGTGTATATGTATATATAATAATGTATTTATACCCAGGTTTGTCTTGTGGATGACAATTAATTAACAATTTTATTATAACATATTGGTGTTACTAATATCTTCTCTATTCATGATAACAGTGGTTGTTAAGAAATCTTGATTTAGTTGGTACAATTTTCTAACAGATATTCTAAAGTATCCAAAGAAGGTCTTGTTAACTAATGTAAGTCAGAGTCATGTTTTCTAATAACCTGAAACTTGAAAGTTCAATATAAATTATGTTTCAAGCTAGTCACCGTAGGATTACTTTAAAAGTTTTCTTTGTTCTATCGTTTAAAGAAAATGGTCAGTGACAGTTTATATACGAACAAGGATTTACTGTAAATATTATATAAGGAGACTTATTTTTAATACTGTCTGAATAGAACTCGTGACGAGTTATTTGTGTTTGAGAAACTATATTTTGATTAATGTGTATTTATAAATTAAATAAGTATTTGTATGTTAATGTTGTCTTTCCGACACTATTGACTATAAGCTCATAAAAATTACGATAAATATTTGTAAAAATCAGCTATATTTTTAGAAAAAGTTTCTACGTTTTATTCTATAGGTGCTCTTTTTAAAAAGTTGGTTTCGAGTGATGCTGGGAGCAAAAGCTACATAGTATCATAATCAACAGAAATCAAGTCTTTATGTTTTAATTAATGACAAAAAACAATGAATCTACATTATTTGACTATTACGATTATTTGAATACTACGCGATGTATTTCACGTTTAATCCGACGTGTCGGTTATTTTACAAAACTCGTGTTGACGGACACATGAGATGAAAATGTCAGAAAAAGGTAATATCGTACTAATATTGCGAAAGTGTGTATGTTTGTTACTTCTTCATGCTCAAACGGCTGAACCGATTGTGATAAAATTTTGTATACAAGAAGCTGACGTCCAGAAATAACACATAGGCTACTTTACATTCCGGAAAATGTTCGACTTCTCCTCATATAAGCGAAAAAACCATATATACTTACTCGAGAACTCAACTCCTAGCCAAAACGACATTATGGCTATGTTTTTTTTTCATGTTAAAGGTGGCAAACGAGCAGACGGCCCACTTGATGGAAAGTAGTTACCGTCGCCCATGGACATCCACAACATTTTGTTGCGGATGCGTTGCCAACCTTGTTATTTGGCGTTAGGGAGGGGAGGGAATAAGGAAATGAAGGGAAATGGTAGGAATAGGGAAAGGGCAACCGGCTCTCTCACTCATCAGACGAAACGCAGACGGTAAAGGCTACTTCACGCCGATCTTCTGTGAGAGGGTGGTACTTCCCCGGTCGAGCCAGCCCATGTTCGAGCTGTAGTAACTCACCACAGCTAGGCTCTACCACCTTTTGCTGGTCTATGTAGGCACGATCGACAGCCAATAAGCATTCCTTTTGTTAAAAAAAAGAGTTATGATAGACAATATCTATAGACAACGGTTTCGTTCCCTATTTAATTTGTTAAATACTGCGAAACTATTCATGTTAACGTAATTCTTAATTTTTATAACATTTCTGTTGTTTTGTAGTTGTTGGGTATTGTCCCATTTGTGCGCTTTCTTTAATATATTATTACCAATGCCAAATGAAGTTAAGAGAGTGTCATGTAGACTGTTAATGCATAGTTTGACGAGACTAAAGAAGTTTTAAGTAATGTATACTTTAGGTTTTAAGAATAGCTGGATATTTAAATTTAGTTGCCTTATAAAATAACTTATAACAGTAAAACCACGAGTAAACCGTAGTGACAGTGTGTAGGCTTACGAGATTAGAGTTTTATATGTGTTCACTATTACAGATAATATTTATGCTCAACACAATATGGAGATCTCTTATATGTTTATATTATTTCTTAAAAGAATTAATGAATGTAACTAACATCTAAAAATGGTTATTTTAACATTTAACTTTCCCATTTACTTTGAAAACTAGTTGTATAAATTACTTTCATTTTGAAGAAAGCATTGAAGTTATATGTAGGAGTAATATTTATAACTTTTCCAAATAGTTTTTGAAAAACTTATTGATGTTATCCGTACTATATAGTATCCGTTTGAGTTTGACCGATTTTCTAGGTATTTCTCAAATGCTCATAATTGTTCAAATTGCATGAAATAGATTCCTTTCTGATGTTTGTCATGATGGTTAAAACACGCACATAAAAAAAAACATACCTAAAAAAATACAACACACGCAAATAAAAACAAATAAAATAAAATCAAATAACTTAAGTGTGCCTTTTCAAAAATACATAGAGACTGATGTTTTAATGTATACATTAATTTATCTTCTGCTAAATTCGTATCGTTAACAATTTACTTCATAAAAACATTGAATATGCCAGTTTAAACAGACGATGCAAATTTACCAAGGGTAAAATATGTACATGATTGTGATAAATATCAGATGTCTGATATTGCTTTGGAATCAATTCTTTCATCAACAATGTGTCGTATTTATATTATAAAAGCACAATACGCATGTAGCGGAGCTACTTAATTTTAAGATTAAGATTTCAATCTTTTATATTGTAAATTTAAATTTATATTCATTTCTATATGTATTTGTTAATTAATTGTTTAAGATTTATTTAATATTTTTATTTCTTGCGGCGGACAAACTTTTTATTAAATTGTATATTGCAAAGATGCACGCTGCGTCTATAGTTCGCGTCGTCCGGGCCCGCGCACCTCTAGCCCCGCTGGCCCCCCCTAGCGGCCGCTGGCCAGCTGAGCGGGCACTGCGCCGGGCTCGTGACTCGTCAGTCCACATAGACTTTAGCTGTGTAACGGTTGTCCGTCATCGCTACGGCGACACTCGCACGCGCACCCTCGCTTACAAAAAATAATCTCCTTCTGTATTAATAGCTTTTAAGTAGTTTAAATTGCTAAACCTTGCTGAAAGTATGTACATATTAATTGTTCCACAGGTTCAAAGAGATTAAATTCCAAACAATTTCGTTATAATATTAATGAGATTTTAATCAACTGAACAGGAAAGTCTATTTCTATTAATTCTTTTCGGTTACTATGATTGACTATTATTATTAGTTTATCCAATTCTCATCCATCGAAAATCAATTCTTTTGTGAGAAACAGTTCGCATTCTGCTTTGTCATCGTAATATAAATAAAAGAAATTTTCGTATTTTGATGAAATAAAAATAATTCAAATGTGAATATTTAATTTTATTTAATAAAACTAAACAATGGTTTATACTTTAAAAGGAATTACTAAGTTTGCTTACTGGTTGTAACAAGTTAAAGTAATTTAGATAATTTTATGGTTTTATGTTAAAATCGCAGGCGCCGGGCTGCCGGCGTGGCGCCACTGGTCTTTTGTTAGTGTTTCGAATAGAAATTTGCAAGTTTAAAAATTAGGTATATCGATAAATATTCTATCGACATTTTCAATATTGCTACAAATAGTTATACTTTTCACATTAAAATCATTTCATTTAAAATAACTTATTAATAATAAATATTATTAATCAAAATTATAATTTGAAACTCCTTCACGTAAATTAACTATGTTGCATTATTAGGATAAATCGTTAATCTACTCTGTTAAAAATGGTGTTTTACGATCAAAAATAATATGTATTAATGTATGATTTTTAAAAATAAGTATCGAAATAATATGAATACATATTACATATTTATTTATTGTTATGATTTTTTAAATATCGATATTTGATTTATCGATATTTTTTATTCAAGCCTATGCCGCCATTTTAATAAAAAAAAATTAGTTCCTCGTGGAAATTTCTTCCGATTGGATTACTTTTTGGTTACGGTTTTATAAAATAGTGTTGTTTTATAAAATGGAGTACAACCAGGAATATTTCAATGTGTTAATGTGTCTAGGGAAATATGATTGTAATTATGTGGAATCGCGTAGACTTTATGACGAACTGTTTGCTTCTTCAAGAAAAGTACCATTACGAAAACAGTGAATTCTCGAGCCGTATACTTTTTAGTTAACTAAGTGTTATTTTGAATTGATTTGTAACATAGTGAAACGTATCGATGTTTGAAAAAAAGTGGTATCAGTGAATCGTTAAAGTGGTTAAACAATCAAAATAATGTGAATGTACGTTCGAGTTCGTCACTGGTAGCGCAGCAGGTGTGATGGTGGTAAATTATTTAATAATTAATTTAATTATTTTTATTGAAAATTATGTAAATGTAAGTTGTTTCGATACTGATAACGTAGTTAAGAGGGTTGACACAATTTTTCATACACACAGTATATATGTATAATGCACATTTAAAATAAATTCGTTATTTCAATGAGGGAGACGCCAGCCTCGCTGACGTTACTAATGTTACTTCTTCTACCACCTTCCATGATATTTTAAAATGAAATTTCAATTCTTGTAAATGTTCTTGTATTTCTCGAAGGTTCTTCATAATCACTAGGGCCCGGATAAATATGTATTAAAAAATTTAAAATATTTACATAAAATATGGACGAAAAAATCAAAGATATGGAAAAAATATGGAGTATAAAATAAAATACTTTCATAATTAAACATTGTTTTACTATAAGAAAAGGGTCACTCGTGACGTACGTCGTTAAGTTACATTTAAAAACCGATGAAAAAAAGTAGCGAAATATTTATTTCAACAAAAAATAACAGTTTTATTCAACATCCATTACTAGCCTTATCAAGTTGGTTGCAATGCAATACACAATGACGTGCTTCTTTAAATTATCAAAATTAAAACTGACGATTTGGTCAAAATATAGCCTTATATCCGCTGATTGGTCTCATCTCAAGTCACATGACGTGATGGGTGCATACTTAAACATGCTTAATTCAGTAATTTTGTAAGCCATGTCTCCACCCCTCGAAACTTTCGCACAGAATTTTGATAATTTTTTTGGCGTATTTAATCCTTTATCTATATACAAAGCATTAGTGGCGGGAACGTAAATTTTATGTATTTTTGTGAATATATGGATGATTGTGACATTTTCTTGTAAAATATGGACTTAACTGTGAAATATAGTAAAATATGGAAAATAAAAGTTGGTTTTTCACAGTCTAAATATGACAGTCCATGTAAAAAACACATTCTAGACCGAAAATCGCGTAAATTAAAAATATGTGTTTACATATTAATCCGGGCCCTATTTATAAAACATTCATTTCGCTCCCTCGTCTCCTGCCAGCCGGCCGCGGTCTTCCTAGTTCCTCGTAATGGATGTCTTTTTCTAATGCTGATGCTTCATGGTGTTTTTTACATATATCTAATTATTACATTTTATATTATTGGCATTACATTAAGTTCTTATACTTATTGAGTAACGTTTTTAGTTTTGTTTGATATTAGTGTTTATTTTATTATGTAGTACGTGGTACCAATTTTGAATTATTTCCTAAGCGTTACATACATTGGGCGCAGGGTTTTTTAACGTTATCGTTTTGATGGCTTTCTATTTTTGTTTTAACTATTATCTTTACAATCCTCGGCCACGCCCTAAAATGCGACTTCTTAATGTAAGTTGGTAAGTTAGTAAACAATTAATGTATTGTCTTTATATAAAATAGAATTATTTGTAACGTTCCAGGACTCGTGAGAATATATAATTCAAGATGAGGGTCGAAGCTGTTGGTGGAGCGTCTGTTAGGACGTGGTCTGCGGACGAGAGGAACCTTCTATGAAGAGAAGTGTATGTAGCTGATGTACGATATTAGTGTGACGGTATGTACTGTTGAATATTTAATATTATTCTGTTATTATTTATAGTAAAATTGAATCATTGTTTTTGTTCATTTATCAATATTTTTATTTTTATTACATTAACTGAATGCTTCCGACACGTCATAATGATTAAATAAATAAACAAAAGATTGTAATTATAATAGTAACTTTCTCTTGCCCGCGTCTCCGTCTGCGTGTACATCACAGTTGTTCTCTGTCACTAGGGCCACTGAACCTGAACCGCTTCCACTTCATGGTTCCACCCGCGTAGTATTGGGATTGGGGTCGGGATTGTGTCAACGGATAATCGGGATAAAAAGAAGCCCACGTCCTTTTCTTGGTCTCATTTATATCTATACTAAAATTCATCACAAACAGTTCAGCGGGTTAGGAATGACAGACAGTATTTATAATGAGACGAAACTACTAAGCATTCTATGGATTTACCGTGCGGGTGCCGGGTCCATCGCGTTGCAGGAAGAGGAGCTTCAACAGTGCCTGGGACTTGCGACCCAGGTGTATTTAAGTAATGTAAGTGGGGATTTGATAATAATTGCAATCACTAACAGTCATCATGCTATTAATAATGGTTTACAAAACAAAACTATCTGTAGTTAGCAGAATTAATGAGTTGAAAATAAAATGAAAACACTTATATTTTGTTAATCATTCATTTACATACAACTGAATGCATAATAATGACAAATATGCTACTTTTTAGTTTGTTATTTTATAAGAGTGTTTCTGTAATTTGTTTAAACATTTAATAATTTATTTTAAACTGACAATAATTGAAGTAAGTGTCTTTGTATGTCTTTATATAAGAACAATATTGTATTATGTATTACAGATGGTGTTATTGGACTGTACTTGAGATTCATCCATCAGGAGATGACGGCTGATCATCAAGTGTTAGATGTAAACTAACAATGAACACAGCCGGCCTAGCAGCACATCTCCAACTTGTCTGCTACTTAGTTATTTTAGTCAAACAATATCTTTAACAGTTGCTGTACAACTTTTTCTTTTGGATCATAATATTTTATTTAATCCAATCTACTTGATATACTTCTCCGATATGATGCAATTACTTTATTGTTATTTATAATCTGATAAAACATTGCTCATCTTAAATGTTTTATTTCTGTATGTACTAATTATGTTAATCATACCTTTTTCTCTAGAATAATTAGTTTTTAAAAGAATAGTATGCCAGTATGTTTGTTATGCCACTAAAGAGGGCTAAAAGTTTTTGTTATAATAGATTTATCTTGAACTGTTTTCATTAATAATATTTATATAAACTGCATTTATCATAAAGAAAATTATTATTGTTAAATTGAAATGAATTATAGTTATTGTGGATGTATTGTATTGTCTTTGATTTTTATTAAGCAGTAATACTTGTACTTGTTAAGCTTATATATATGTATGAAGATAATAACACTTTGGGACTCCGCATATACATCCTTCAAATGAGTTTGTTATAAACACAAATCATAATATAACATGAGTAAATATAATCTTCAAATTCAAAGTCTTAAGCTATCAATTAAATACTAATGTGTGTGTACATGATGTGACTCATATGATGTATTATTCTGTTACTTATCTTTCATACTATTAAAATTTGTATACATACAAACGTAGAAAATGTCGAATTGTTTAGAAAATTTATTAAAGGTATTTTATTTAATACATTATTATGGTTGTAGAACTGAAACATGTAAATAACAAGAATAGTATTACAAGTGGCGTCATCTGTGCCATTCTAATTGTATTATACTATAATTCTTAGAATTAATTTTGACTGATTGTAAATAATAATAAATTAATGTAGATATTGCCGAGATGAAATTGTTCAAACCTGATGCTTCATTTATGTTAGTTAAATAGCAGTTATATACATAAATATTTGTTATGTATTGTAAGCAATATTTGTAATTATTTATTATTAACTGTAATAGCCCCTCAATTTAATTTGATGATGACAAGGTTTGAATATCAGCTTGTACATATTTGTGATATAAATACTGGCTTCAACCATTTTGTACAACATTACTAGAAGTAACAATGACAATTAAAAATCAAGACTGAAACTGTACCTACCTAAAAAGTAGTATTTTACTGTTTTCTTATTCTAATTTAAATATTGTATGTTGATACTTTTCTGTAACATTTGTACAGACAGGATCAACTGTGGGACAACAAGCAAATAAGTACAAGATGAGTTTTCTTCATTATTTATACAGTTGTAGGAACAAAAATTTTTTCTTTTTGTCAATACTGTTTTGTATGAAGGTTTGATCAGTAATTTTTTTCTTCATCTCATTATCATTGCATTTGTACTATTTAAAATAATACTTTTTTATGAGAATAGTTGTAACCGACAGTAGTCACCGTCTCCCATGGACAGTGTTAACGCTCTTGATTGGGGAAGAGGATAGGAAGGGGAGGCAAAAGGGAAAGGCCAGGAAAGCGTGGGAATAGGGAAAGGACAGCCGTCTCTCTCACTCATAGGACGAAACGTAGACATTAAAGAGTACTTCCATGGTAAATTTCTGTTACAAGTAGCTCCATTATAAAATACTAAGTATATTCTAAAATTCTTAAAATAAAATTAATGACTAATTATAATTAATTATAATCACGTGTTCAGGTGGCTCCTTTACAAACAAGGCCGGCAACGCATCTACAACACCCCTTGTGTTGCAGATGTCCATGGGCGACGATAACTACTTACCATCAGGTAGGCCGTCTGCTCGCTTGCCCCTTTGGGACATAAAAAAATAAATAATACCGAACCATAGTAAATTTGTAACTAAGTATATTAACGTAAGTATTACTTTGAATTTGAAAACTATAAATACTAGCTTTAGCCATTTTGTAATACACTAGTGGAAGTGACGCTGAATATTAAAAATCAAGTCTAAAACTTCAACTGTAAAATACGAAGAAATTAGGCGATTGATGGCGTTGTTATAAATCAACCAACGAATGTTAGGTTTTGTTTAAATGAAACTAGGACTTGTATTTATAACATTTATTATAATATTTTACATATTATCACTCGATTTAAATACTCTTTAGTAACAGTGATCACGGACAGACGAGATGAAAGTGTCTACCATTTAGTCTTACATTTACAATTACTCTTACTTACATTATTACAAATAATGTAAAAGTACATAGTTATACTATTTACAATAATAATCCAACGCGTTTACGTTAGAAAGCCACATTCTGGAATATCTTACGAGAGATTGTGGGAGGGGAAGGGGGGTTAAAATATATGTCTATACACATACATGTTTTAAAGGTATTGGAATTCTAATGTCTATTATTTTATCGTACACCGCGTCGTAGCCAATTAAGATGACTCGGTGAAGTCGTATATCTCGTTTATTAACGCCGCGTGCTCAACAAATGCGTCGACTCAGGCGATGGGGTCGTTTTCGCAAGCATTAAGCTTGTTTCCCAAGACTGATAGTAAGGGCGGATGGAAAGGCTTTTTTTGCAATGAGATATAATGTCAGCTTTTAGTTGTTAAACTTTCACAAGGTCACCGGAAGAGTGGGCCAGTGCTGAGACCATAGCTGATAATACACTATATTAGAAAGTTTTCCATCGTTTAACTTCATGGTGAGTGTTTTTTTGCATAAAGGTACCTACTAATTGTTTCTTTTTTTTATTATTGACGTTCAAATTCAAATGTTTATTAAGTAACATTTTTAGTTTTGTTTAATATTTGTGTGTATTGTGATTTGTGAGTACTAGTTTTTTTTGAATTACCTATTCTCTAAGCGTAACATTGACCGCAGGGTTTTTCAACGTTATATCGTTTTAATGGCCTTCTTTATTATTATGTCTTTCACTCTTTAAAATGCGATCTTGTATGTCGAATATTTAAGTAAGAAATCTATTGTCATAATAAAAACTAGAATCATTCGTTACGTTCCAGGACTCGTAAGAATATATAATTCAAGATGAGGGTAGAAGCTGTTGGTGGAGCGTCTGTTAGGACGTGGTCTGCGGACGAGAGGAACCCTTCTATGAAGAGAAGTGTATGTAGCTGATGTACGATAGTAGTGTGACGGTATGTACCTGTTGGTTGGTTACTTTGTTTTAAGTTATATTGTACAGCTTAATGTTAATTTCTCCATAATGTATCTCTTATATTGAGTAAACCGTTATCAACACATTCATTTTTAAATTCCTCATTATGTGTTGATATTATATATGATGAAATCCATATGGCGTCTTTCTAGAATAATCCACTATTATAAAAGTGTTTTAATAGGGTTATACTTTTTAAGTAAAATCAATTTATGTGTTTAGTTTAAGTAACTATAAACATTTATAATTTTTGTATGAATCCAATATTTCAAATCTATCTATCTAGCTATCTATCCATGGGTAGCGTTCCACACAGGACTGGGTCTGTCTCCACGGGTGGATAAAAAGATCAAAAGAGCATCAAACGCCTTAACACGATGTTACTTATTTAACAATGATTGGTGAAACTGGGTCTAAAAAAATAATACATAAAAACAGTCTTGTTTCCTTGTTCATATAATATAGTATGTTCAAAAATATGTATATATACAAATCTATATATATATCATTTAAAATATGTATAAAAACAGATAAACTGCATTTTGTAAATGTCACTACCGTCAGTAAGTTTAAAAGTATTCTGACGTACTGTTTTTGAGCTTCACTTAAACTCAGTTTCTAGTGTATCATCTTTTTAATTGTTCTTATAGCCTTACACAATAAAATATTAAGATAAACGGACGGAAAGACCAAAATGAAGAATATTTATTGCACAGATAACCTTAGATTTATAACAACATAAAATAATTTCGTTTTTAATCCAAGGGATACATATCAATTAGTACTTAATTTAATATTATTTCTTTAGACATTTTAAATTCGTAGAGGATAATTGTCAATATTATCATATTACTTTTTCTTAAAAAGTATGAACATAGAGAATGAAAATATTGAATGCAAAGTAGTACGACATTATGGCCTTATAATAACCA